>CM075498.1:1355000-2795000 GCA_037950675.1 Hypophthalmichthys molitrix
TTTCACACATTTCTATAATTTTATATATAAATAAATGGTGGATAATTAAGAGGTAAATGTTGTCAAGTACCAATAAATGTTTTCAAACTACAAAATATTGTAGAATAAATGTTATTGAAACAAATCTAGTACATTTATTTCATTGTAAACAAATGCAGCGCTGCTTGTGTTGGGTCTGTGTTTGATCACGAGTGTGTTTGTGTGTCTGTAGAGATGCTGGGACGTGGCTCTGGGACCGCTGAAGCAGATTCCCATGAACCTCTTCATCATGTACATGTCTGGAAACACCATCTCCATATTCCCCATCATGATGGTGTGTATGATGGCGTGGAGACCCATCCAGGCGCTCATGTCCATGTCAGCCAGTGAGTAACTGCGTCTCTCTACAGTCTTCCCGTCATGATTCATACGCTCTCATGCTCATTCCCGGCGTGTTTGTCTGAAGCGTTCAAGCTGCTGGAGAGCTCGAGTCAGCAGTGGCTGCAGGGTTTGGTGTATCTCATCGGAAACCTGCTCGGCTCCGCCCTCGCCATCTACAAGTGTCAATCAATGGGGCTCCTCCCAACACACTCCTCTGATTGGCTGGCGTTCATAGAGCCGCCTCAGGTACGTGAATAATACATGAGGCTGTGTTCATATTCAAATACATGTGCTTTCTGACTTGTGTCTGTTTTGTCCACAGAGATTGGAGATCATGGGCGGAGGGATGGTCATGTGACACACACACACTCACACACACATGCTGTGCATTTAACATTAACATTTTTAACCCCACACGCTGATAATTAAGTTATACTTTGTAGTTTGTCTTTAACAGAGATCTTTTATGTTTTGATCTGTTCAGTGCTTCAAATTAATAAAGTTTGTTTAATATTTTGCTGCTTGGACATGGAAATATGGACAACCTTTTACTTCCCTTTTGAATTATGTGTGAATTATTTGTCATTGATGTTTAGGTTATTGTAAAACAAAAAACACATCATATTTCACCCTGAATGCAAATGAGGTAACAATAAGAAGGATATTAAAATGTATGTTAATATGAAATTTTAGCTTAAAATAAATATCTACATAAATAGTGAATTATTCATAATTAATGTTTAGGTAAAGTTTAAATCTGAGTCATATTCCACCCCAAATGCAAATAAGAAAACAATAAGAACTTTTTTTTTTTTTCATATTAAAATTTAATATAAAATTTTAGCTTAAGAGAAGGATATATAAATATAGCTGCAAGCAGCAATTATTGGGGTTCAAGCGCTTTAAGGCCTTTAAGCACGTAAAAAGGTATTATGTTTAATTAGCAAGCCTGTAACCATAGATGGAAAAGACCATTTACAGGCAATTTACCATAGAAAATAAATGTTTTTAAAGCTTTTTAACAGTTATAGCGCCACCTATCGTCTGATCAACATAAAAGTTGGCATGCTTATTTAGAATCATATGCTGCATGTGCTCGCCTAATTTTGTGAGGTTTTGTTGTATATGATTTATAGGCTTTTGAGTGTATTTTCTAAATGACCCTGCTATTGCTATCCCCAGGGTAAAGTTTAATGTATTTTGAGTAGTTATTGACCTAGAGAGTCCAGAGAATTGTACCTCAGTGGTTTTATTGAGGTTGAGTGAAAAACCTAGGACTAGTTCACGAAAGTTAGTTTTTGAAATAATCTCCAATATTTAATGGTCGATTCAGTGGGCAGCGCGGTCCAATGAAACTCATTTACATTTTACATTTACATTTATTCATTTGGCAGATGCTTTTATCCAAAGCGAGTGAGGAATACAGTAAGCGAGTCGTCATGACGAGGCAAATAGGGACAAGAAGTGCTCACAATACAAGTTTTAGGCAGTGCTCAGAGTATCATAAGCTACAATAGAGAGAGATTAAAGGAAGTGAAGGGATAGGTATAGAAAATTTTTTTTTTTTTTTTAGGATGAGGATAAGTGCTCACGAAAGAGATGAGTTTTCAGCTGTCTTTTGAATATTGCCAGGGATTCTGCATTGCGGATGAAGGCAGGAAGATCATTCCACCAGCGAGGGACAGTGAACTCATTGGCTGATGGCCGCCTTGTTTTTCGAGATGCGTGAATGTCCTTGAAGACAATCGTGGCACTTTGAACAAAGACACTGCATGCAAGTTTTCAAGTCAATCAGACTGACTGTTCCGTAGCTATAGCCGTTTTTGTGTTCTTTTCATTTTATAGCGCCACCAAGTGGCCAGTCCCCATGTCCACAGGCTGAGCCCGTACACAGCTGTACAGAGTTTGGTGAAATTATCTCATTCCGTTCACAAGTTATAGCCGTTTTAGTAAAAGTGGCCACGCCCACTTTGAAAGTTTTGGCGTCCTGTCGCAGACGTAAATAAAAATTTCGACTTTGTTTTTGATAATTATTGATAATCAGATTCCATAGAATTTTTCTGCACTGGTTTGGTTCTGATCGGGCAAAAAACCTAAGACTAGTTTATAAAAGTAGTTAAATAATCTTTAATATTTAATGATTGATTTAATTGACAGCGGTGGTTGTAGAGACAAAGTTGTTCAGAATGAGATCATCTATCTTACTGTATGAATATTGTGTGCATGCGTGAAAAAAACTGTGCAATACAAACATTTACAAGCCTGAAAAAATGCGAAGGTGCCCCCACGGTGGCCGATTTCTTCCTCTAGGACTGCGAGTCAAACAGGCCCAGTGAGTTTCGTTCAGATCAGCCTCCATTAACCTTATCTGAAAGCCGCTCGAATCTCATTGGCCGACGGCGGCCGTGTTTTTCGGGATACGTGAATGTCCTCGCAGATGATCGCGGCAGCTTGAACAAAGACACTGCATGCCAAGTCAATCGGACTTAGGGTTGTGTAGTTACAGCCATTTTTATGTTTTTTTCCATGTTATAACGCCACCAAGTGGCCAGTCGCCGCATCCTTTTTCACAGAACCAAAGACAAGTTTGGTGAAATTATCTCATTCCGTTCAAGAGCGACAGCCATTTTAGTAAAAGTGGCCACGCCCACTCCAAATGTTTTGGCGTCCCGTTGAAGACGTTAATCGAAATGTCAACCTTTTTTCTGATAACTATTGACAGTCAGAGTCCAGAGAATCTTTCCGCTCTTGTTTGGTTTTGATTGTGTGAAAAACCTACGACTAGTTTGCAAAAGTAGTTTTTTCGAAAAATCCAAGATACCCGAACTTTTCGCCACTGCAGCGCCCCCGTCAGGCTGATCGGGGCGAGCCTCAGTGACGTAGATGGGGTGGAAACTATCATCCCTCAAAGTTTCAAGTCTCCACGACTTACGGTTTGGTCTGCCCGATCACTTTTAGGGGAGAACGCTGATCTTTGACCCCAAATTCAAATGGAAAAACAATAAGAAGTCATATCAAAATCAGTTTAAAAAAATACCATTATGAAAGTCAAAGTTTAAAAGTCATGCTCTTTTTATCTGCTTGTTGCTTGAGGCTTTATTTTTACTCATTTTGTGGTGAAATAAGTCAGCGTTTCAGTAAGTTTCTCTGGATACTGGCAGAGAAGGGTTCATTATTTGTGAATGATTTACTGATGGAGCTTCACAGATGATTGAGGCTGAAACAGTGGTGAAGCGTTACATGAACTTGTGTCACCCGGTGACTGAGAGCTGAACTTGATGTACTGGTTCAGCAGCATCTCTGACGTTCCTCTGATGTTTGAAAGCTCTCACACTGTCTGACAGATGTATATTTAAAACAAGAGATCATTCAGATTTAATAAAACTCATCAGTTTATTGATGAGTATCTGACGTCTGTGGAGCAGATCTCTCATCATTTATAAACGCTGGAGTTTCTGTCACAGCTGAATGTAGTAAACGAGGGTCTCCACCCACAGAACAATGAAGAGTCATCCTGACCGACGGGTTTCTCTCTCTGCTAATGCAATGTTCACTTTTTCTTTAGAGAAGGGAGTTCAGAAATGAATCTTGTGTAAGAATGGAAACTCTAGTTCTCTCTCAGCCCACAAACATTTTTTTCTGGAGTCAATGAACTTTAAGATAAACATAGTTGAGTGTCAAGATCATATTTACATCATTCAGAAGTGGCTTTAATTATGTTTCCTTAAACAAATTCACTGATCTTTCTTGTGAAAGACAAACAAAATACTTCATGTAAAAATGTGCTGCTAAAACAACAGCCTTCATGTTTCACTTCAGATAAGGATTTATCTGAAATACAAAGCTTTTGTAACATTATACACTACCGTTCAAAAGTTTGGGGTCAGTAAGAATTTTTTTATTTTTTTTTTAAAGAAATTAAAGAAATTATTACTTTTATTCAGCAAGGATGCATTAAATCAATCAAAAGTGACAGTAAAGACATTTATAATGTTACAAAAGATTATATTTCAAATAAATGCTGTTCTTTTGAACTTTCTATTCATCAAAGAATCCTGAAAAAAAAAAAAATTCTTGAGCAGCAGATCATCATAGAATGATTTCTGAAGGATCATGTGACACTGAAGACTGGAGTAATGATGCTGAAAATTCAGCTTTGATCACAGGATATAAATTACTTTATAAAATATATTCAAACAGAAAACAGTTATTTTAAATTGTAATAATATTTCACAATATTACTGTTTTTACTGTATTTTTAATTAAATAAATTCAGCCTTGGTGAGCAGATGAAACTTCTTTTAAAAACATTAAAAATCTTACCGATTCTGAACTTTTGACTGGTAGTGTATATTTTTTGCTATTTTTTACAAAAATTTCACAGGTAAATCAATAACGATTACAATTTTAACAAAATTTCAAGTGTAATTTATGAGATTTGTTGTATTTTGATTTCAATCTTTCTTTGTAAAAGTCATAAAGTTTATCAAACTGATTTCAAAGTGAAGGATTCATTAGTTTGAATAAACATTGAACCAAACACTATAATAACATCTTAGTTGATCATTCAATATACTTTATTTTTGACAGAACATCCCATGTTTCAGTCGTGACTGCACAGTTTCGGTAGTGACAGTAATGTGTTGGTAGTGACATCACATGACATGACAGGAGTTAACTCGCATACTAAAACATATTAAAATACTAATGATTTGCATAACTGTACTAAAATTGTGTTTATTTCACCCAAATAAATGATTGTGTTCCCTTTTGTCACTACCAAAACGATGACATTTTTCGTCGTGACTGTTTCGGTAGTGATAATTTTAGATATTTCTGAGCCGCTCAAAGATGCTAATCAGCACATGGTTAGCTAGCACAGTTCTGAACAGTTGATCACACAGAAAAACTACATTTTATGGATTTTAACAATGATGTCACTACCGAAACTTCACCACATGTTTCGGTAGTGACAATTTTATATATCGTAAACACAGCTGTACAAACATAAAAACTAAGTTTTATCAAATAACACAGATTTTCAGACTTTTGAACACATTTAACTCAGAATGATGGATCTATCTACTCTGAAAGAGAGGCTGTGAGAGAGACAGAAATATTTCCTGATCAGAAATGTAGAAGTGTGTTAAAATCAGTCTCAGACAATGGACTCAAACACACAATTTTTAACATAACGTTTCATGATTAAAAAAATAAATAAATATATATATATATACTTTAATGCTTTTTAAATGTGTTTATTGGTTGCTGGACAGCAGTTTGCACCAATTCTGTAGAATGGCCCATACAAGCTGTTAATAAAATAAAATAAAAATTACAAAATAAATGAAAGCTAAATTCATCAAACGATTCCATGATGGAACCCTTAAAAGTTCCATATAAGAACCTGTAAGCTTCCATAAAGAACCTTTTCTTCTAAGAGTGAAAGGAGAAAGACATTGATTATTGATAATTGGATTATCCTTTAAAAATAGGAATAAATAAGTGAATTTCTCTGTTTTTGCTTTCTCTTCAGAAAAACCTGTTGTGTTGTTGGAAGTGTAATGAGTGTTTCTATGGTCAGATAAGGTGGGCGGGGCTAATGGAATGCAATGCGTTTAATGGGCGGGGCCAAGTCGAGTGCCGTATGTGTGAGTGATGGTGTGTGTTTAGGGGGCGGGGTGCTTCAAGCGTGTAAATCTCCAGTTACTGTTACTTTAGTTAGGTCTGTGTGCTCTCAGAGTTCTTGAAGGTCGATCGTGTTCTAGTTTTAGGGTTTTTCTTAGATGGGAGTGAGTTCGTTTCTAATAAATATCCTTGGAAGTTTTGTTTTTGTATCACTGCCATCTAAACTTTTTATTTACTCCTTTACTTGAGACGTTTGTGGACACTATTCTTAGCCGTTTTATTTATCGGTTTATTGTGGAGTATTTTAGTATTCGTGTGTGTTCGTGAGGATGTTGAAGGGTAAAGGACAAACTCCGCATCCGTTCGTTTATGAAGTGAATCTAACAGCTGCTCAGCGGGTTCAGGTAAGATCATCTCACGCGTTTGACTTTCACGCGCTCACCCAGCGCCATGTGTTCGCTGTGACGCGAACTGACGTATGTGCGAAAGTTAAAGCGAACATTTGTGCCGCGTTGTACCTTTACGAAAATCACCATGGTAACCGATCAATTTCCGATCAATACTTACTATTGTTTCTACAGTGATTGTTGCTACAATAAAACTGTGGTAGTTTGATAGGCCTACTGTCGCTGTTTAAGGTTTGTCGATTTGTTAAAATAATAAAGGTGTAACGATTTTTTTAAACGGCTATAAACAATAAAAAACTCAGGAGCGGCCGCGGTTATAGTTTCCAAACCTTTTGATCCCAAAGACCCTTGGAAGGGCAAACCTTGGCTAAAATATTCTATATTCAACACAGTACAACAAGTATTTACAATGGAAATATATACACACTATCAAAATTATTTGCAATTTGTTCTTATGTCATACTGTTAAAATTATGTCTGTCAATATATATATAAAAAAATAATCCTGATAATCTCATGTTTTCTCACCAGATTTGGAATTGTATTTATTTACTATTTACTTCCTATTTGTTTTGATTAAAGTAAGAGATATTTGTGCTTTTAAATACTTTGCAAAATCAAAATATGTCAACTGGATCATATCTTGTTTGGTTTGGTTGTGTTGTGATGTAACCTAGCAGCAACCAAACTGCAGCATTTTGTGTTTGTTTTGATCTTCACCATTTAAAAGTCCCATGTTTATTTAATATGGCCTGTAGTAACTATGGTATTTTGGCAGAAACTATGTTACCTTGGTGAATTTTATGTTCTGCACACCCTTCAGTATTTCCTTTCTAATTATGACTTTATAGTTTCAAAGAAACCTGCAGATGTTTGGAAACTGGTTTGTTGTAATCTACCAGCTCCATCAACCCTCTAGACTAGATATAATGACTATAAGTGTTGCTAAAATGTCCGGTTTTCTTGTTGTGATTAGAATGTTATTTAAAAGGTTACGATAAAGTTGATATAATATTATCCAAACCTTATTTTTACTCTCTGTATAACATTCTTTGAACGTTTATTTGTAATGTAACAGAAGCATTAACATTCAGCGTATATCAGTAACTTCAGGACATTCTGAAATCTAAATGTTCTAAGAACATTTTCTGTCAACATTTCTGAGAATGTTTATCAAATACAAATAACATCGTAAGGATGTTTGAAAATGTTGTTCTTAGAATATTTTCTTTCAGCGTTGAGAACATTCAAGTAAAAACATCATAAAGACATTCTAATGTTTTGTCTCAACATCATGAGAACACATATTAAATGTTTATAATGTTAAAAGAATGTTCTATAAATGTTATTTAAAGAACATTTCATCTTAACATTTACAAAACGTTAGTGAAAGTTGTGGGAACGCTTCCATCATCAACAGTGTTACTTTGAAAAGTAATGCATTACAATATTGCGTTACTCCTTTAAAAAATAACTAATTACATTACTTTTTTTTTTACTACATTTTAAGAAAAAGTAATACATTATGTTACCTTTGCATTACTTTTTCTCTCCTGGGCTTGGCTTGTTTTTTTTTTCTATTTTTGTGCAAATGTATTTGTAAATGTATTAACTGAATCATCAAAGGTTAGTAGCAGCAAGTACATTGGTCAATAAAGTGAGATTAAATGCTTAAAAATATTTGTTTTATTTAACATATTTAGTTATTGGAGGTTTGCGTAGTATTCTGATTTTGCATTTTACTGATGTTATTCATTTTGAGGAATGCTGAATCTTTTTTGTGCAAGTGAGATGAGTAAATGCATGCTCACATTTAGTCTAGAACTACAATATCCGTCATGTTTACACACAACACCTCTGCACTTACTCACGATTTCACTTAACATGGTGACAGGAGAGCTGTCAGTCAATAGATGGGAAAACAAAGTAACTTGCATTATTTGAAAAAGTTACTCAGATATAAAAAATATATTTTGTTGTAAATTAAAACTAATGCGTTACTTGAAAAAGTAATCTGATTACATAACTTGAGTTACTTGTAATGCGTTACTTTACCAATTACTTAAAAAAGTAATCTGATTACTTAACTCGAGTTACTTGTAATGCGTTACTTTACTAGTAATTTGAAAAAGTAATCTGATTACATAACTCGTTACTTGTAATGCATTACTTTACTTGTTACTTGAACAAGGTAATTACATAACGAGTTACTTGTAATGCGTTACTTTACCAGTTACTTGAAAAAAGTAATGTGATCATGTAACTCGAGTTGTAATGCATTACTTTACTAGTTACTTGAAAAGTAATGTGATCATGTAACTCGAGTTGTAATGCGTTACTTTACTAGTTACTTGAAAAGGAATCTGATCACGTAACTCGAGCTACTTGTAATGCGTTACTTTACTAGTTACTTGAAAAAGTAATCTGATCACGTAACTCGAGTTATTTGTAATCTGATCATGTAACTCGAGTTACTTGTAATGCGTTACTTTACTAGTTATTTGAAAAAAGTAATCTGATTGCATAACTCGAGTTACTTGTAATGCGTTACTTTACTAGTTGAAAAAGTAATCTGATTGCGTAACTCGAATTAGTTGTAATGCGTTACTTTATTAGTTACTCAAAAGTAATCTGATTATGTATCTTGTTACTTGTAATGCGTTACTTTACTAGTTACTTGTAAAAGTAATCTGATTACGTAACTCGTTACTTGTAATGTGTTACTTTACTAGTTACTCAAAAGTAATCTGATTATGTAACTACTTTTAATGCGTTACTTTACTAGTTACTTGAAAAGGAATCTGATCACGTAACTCGAGTTACTTGTAATGCATTACTGTACTAGTTACTTGTAAAAGGAATCTGATCACGTAACTCGAGCTACTTGTAATGCATTACTTTACTAGTTACTTGTAAAAGGAATCTGATCACGTAACTCGAGCTACTTGTAATGCATTACTTTACTAGTTACTTGTAAAAGGAATCTGATCACGTAACTCGAGTTACTTGTAATGCATTACTTTACTAGTTACTTGTAAAAGGAATCTGATCACGTAACTCGAGTTACTTGTAATCTGATCATGTAACTCGAGTTACTTGTAATCTGATCACATAACTTGAGTTTCTTGTAATGCGTTACTTTACTAGTTACTTGAAAAAAGTAATCTGATTGCATAACTCGAGTTACTTGTAATGCATTACTTTACTAGTTACTTGTAAAAGTAATCTGATTACGTAACTTGTTACTTGTAATGTTACTTTACTAGTTACTCAAAAGTAATCTGATTATGTAACTCGAGTTACTTGTAATGCGTTACTTTACTAGTTACTTGTAAAAGTAATCTGATTACATAACTTGTTACTTGTAATGTTACTTTACTAGTTACTCAAAAGTAATCTGATTATGTAACTCGTTACTTGTAATGCGTTACTTTACTAGTTACTTGTAAAAGTAATCTGATCACGTAACTCAAGTTACTTGTAATGTTACTTTACTAGTTACTCAAAAGTAATCTGATTATGTAACTCGTTACTTGTAATGTGTTACTTTACTAGTTACTTGAAAAAGTAATCTGATCACGTAACTCGACTTGTAATGCGTTACCCCCAACACTGATCATCACTGTTATCTGACCAATGAAACACTTCTGATGTCTCTCTCAGGGAATCATTCTGGGCGTCGTTCTGTTTCCTGTCCGCGTCACCCTCGCCACCCTCTTCTTCCTGCTCATGTGGCCCATCGCTCGCCTGCGATTGGCCGGTCTGTCGGAGGCAGAGCGGGCGGAGCCTGTGCAGGGTTGGCGTCGTTGGCTCTTCCATCACATCATTCTCTTCCTCAGCCGGGCCGTCTTCTTCGCCGTGGGCTTCCTGTGGATTAAAGTCAAAGGGCGTCAGGCGGGCCTGAAGGAAGCTCCGGTCCTGGCCGTGGCGCCTCACAGCGGGTTCTTGGACATGCTGGTGCTGTGTGCGACGGGCCTGCCGATCGTTGTGTCGCGATCGGAGAACTACAAACTACCTGTTATAGGAGGTGAGGTCAAGTGAGGCAGTGATGACGTATTTTTGTAAGCCGACCATATATTCACATCACCCTGATTCCCTCGACAAAAACTCAATGGGATTTTTCCACTGGCTTTTGGATCACTGCAGAAAATAAGCTCTATGACTAACAAAAGTTTGATTCTTACATGTTTTGTTCATTGTGATAATTTTCACAAATGAAAATAACTTGAAGCCTAAATACATTCGGCAGAAGTATAGGCTATAAACAAGCTACAGTACGGTCACTTTAATGAAATCTATGATAATCTGTGTGTCCGTCCAGCGCTGTTGGAGTTTAATCAGTCAGTGTTGGTGAGTCGGAAAGACCCTGAATCCAGGAAGAAATGTGTGTCTCAGATCTGTGAGAGAGTCACATCTGACGGTCGCTGGCCTCAGGTACACACACACACACACTCTCGGGCCCTGTTTCTACCTGGTATTAAGATGCGTTTTGGTCGATTGGATCACCAGTAGATGAGGGAGACACATTCCCGTTTATACCTTGTGTTTTAATCCAACTCCTTTTGTCCACTTTCAACCACTTCTGTCCTGATTTCTTTGAGGGGGGTTCTATGGGTGAGTAAATGTATGGGCTTTTTCAGATCTTTCGATCTAATGGACGAAATAAGCTCATGCAATATACATATGAGCATGACCAGAGACAACAAAAAAAACATATGGAGAGCATCAGCTTTTGTTTCTGCTCTGACAGACATCAGGAATGGTGAGAGAACATTGTGCTTGGTACATTTATCATCTTCAGCCGACATGTCTGGCTAGAGCGCTTCCCATAATGTTTATGCGTTAGGTCAGTAGGTGGAGAGTAGGCATCTTTAGTGGCTCTTTGAATGCGTTTTCGACTACCTCTGGAAGTGGTTGAAACTCAAAACGATTTACACCTCATTTACATCTGTATTTAGAGTCGTCCACTTGTGATCCGATCGACCAAAATGCATCTTAATACCAGGTGGAAACAGAGCCTTACTTACACACACACTCACTGTGACTCTTGTGTAACATGTTTCAGCTGGTATGTCACGTCCTGTTCTGTTTGATCTCATTTTATGCTCCATTTCTCTCGACAGATGCTCATGTTCCCAGAAGGAACAACAACTAATGGCCAAGCTCTTATCAAATTCAAACCTGGTACGAACACACACACACACACACGCTCTGTTTAGACATCACAGACATTCTCCTGAAGTAGTTTGGGGTCAGTAAGATATGTTTTTATTTCTTTATTCATCAAGGACATTAAATTGATAAAAAGTGACAGTAAAGACATTTATAATGTTACAAAAGATTCTATTTCAAATAAATGCTGTTCTTTTGAACTTTCTATTCATCAAAGAATTCTGAAAAATAAAATATATCAGTTTCTACAAAAATATAAACTGTTTTCAACATTGATGTTTCTTGAGCATCAAATCATCATATTAGAATGATTTCTGAAGGATCATGTGACACTGAAGACTGGAGTAATAATGCTGAAAATTCAGCTTTGATCACAGGAATAAATTACATTTAACTATATATTCACATAGAAAACGGCTGATTTACATTGGAATAATATTTCACTATTTTTACTGTATTTTTGATCAAATAAACGCAGCCTTGATGAGCAGAAGAGCTCAAAAACATAAAAACAATCTTTTTGAACTGTAGTGTATGTCTTTGACAACTTGAATGTATTGATAAACTGTTTTCTAATTATCGAATCATTGATTATTTTACCCAGTACTTCTGTGTGAATATCATGTTGACATCAGACTCTTTCTCTCTCAACAGGTGCGTTTCTGGCTGGAGTTCCTGTTCAGCCCGTCTTGCTTCACTATCCCAGTGAACCGGTGAGTCTGGAGCAGCAAATGCCTACAATGGCGTTTGAGGCTAAAATTAGCTGTGTTTATGCAACAGAAAACCCCTCGATGACTATATATGTGCACCACAGAGAGCTGAAACAGATGACAAGAGCTGGTTCACTCGATAAAAGAGATGTGTCACAAATTAACCATTAAAACTTCACTGAATCTGAAATCCTCATATGTAAGAATTTCAGATATATAAAACATCTTTGCAGGACACGGTTCGGTGGACTTGGAAAGGATTGTCGTGGTAAGAGATTTTTGTGCTGGTCATAATTATTTTTATTTATTATATATTTTTATGATTTTTTTATTTATATATTTATTATTTATGAATAAATGGTGAACATTCATTGAATAAATTATTGATAAGAATCAAAAGCAACAATTCTGCTCTTAAGTGAATAGAGTTTGTGTCTTCGGGTCCGTGTTGTTCTGATGGTCATGGTTTCGTCTGGTTTTGTCCTCAGGCTCGGCGCTCTCTGGCACACCACCTCTCAGATCTACACCAGCGTTACTGTGGAGGTGAGCGGACTTCATTTGATTGACATGAACGTCCAGTGTTGTTACAGCTGGGACCAATAGAATCTCACTCGGTAATCCTTCTCTGCTCTGATTGGTTCTAGTTCCTGCCCGTCTACACGCCGTCACAGGAGGAGAAGAAAAACCCGGATTTATATGCTGAGAATGTTCAGAAACTCATGGCCAAGTGAGTTACGAGACACACACTCACTGTCTGCAGGGAATATGAGTGACGGTTTGAACCGCTTTACATAGACCGCAGCTGATCTTGATTTCAGTGGAGTTTTACATTATCATGTACCGCACTCCATTAAACATTAACATGAGCTGCACACACAGAAGATGAAATTAAATAGTTAATTTAAATTTAATAGAATATTTTATGAATTATTTTCTGTGTATATGTGTATAATCAACATTTCACTATTTGTGCAATAGTATCATAAACTAAAAATAAACCATTAAAGCATTTTGTTTCTTTTAAATAAAGTAAACATTAACGGAAACAAAACAAAAATCGCAATTTATTTTATTTAAACTATTTGCCAAGGGAACATTTTCATTTAGTTTAACTTTATGTACTCAAATAAAACATAAATATTATATAGATATATTAAAAAAAACAAACAATGACAAAAATACAAAAAAATAAAACTTCAACTAAGACTGAAATAAAAACAGAAATAAACAAATATTTAAAGTATTAAAATTAAACTATAGTAGAATCTCAATGATATTAAAATATCACTGGTGTTATTTTAGTATTATTTATATAATACTATTAAAGTATTTATTAATATTTTGCATTTTATTTTTATATTTTCGGTTTTCAGTTTAATCTTAGTTTACATTTTAGTAGTTAGCAAAATGTAATAATTTTATGCACTTTTACCATTTTTTTATTTATTAAATGTATTTTTATTTCAGTTGAAGTACTTGTAGAACTTCAGCTTATTGTATTTCAGTTTGTTTCCACAGCTTTTTAAGTTTTTCATCTAATATTTATATTTTATGTTATTTCAGCTTTAACTAAAATGACTTTGCGTAGTTTAGATGGACCGTTTTAGTTTATTTATGAACACTCCGGTATCCTGGTTAAAACAGAAGATCCAGATGATTTGGACACATTTACAGTTGAAATAACACACATTTTTACTATATAATTAATGTAAGTTGTATTTAACCTGGAATATTTCTATTTGAATGACCTTTTTTATATTCTCTCCTAGAGCTCTCGGCGTTCCTGCCACCGATTATGTGATGGAGGGTCGTTTTCCTGTTAAAAAGCTCGGAAACCTCTCGCTTCCGCTGGAACCTCCGGCTCAGGAAACCCTCAAACTGCTCCATAAACACAGGTGTGTGTGTGTGAGTGTGTGTGTGTGTGAGTGTGAGTGTGTGTCTGTGTGTTCACTATCTCTCCACTCGTTTGTCTCACACCCTTTCATTCTCCTCATCTGCAGTTTCACAAATGCTCGAGTGGAGACCGTGATGAACGACATGATTGACAGCTGTCACTCAGGCCAGAGCACCACGGTAACAGCGGATCACCTGACCTCTCTTTTGGGGCTCACGGACAGAACGACGGCAGTGAAGATCTGCTCACTCTACTCAAAGGTAGCGGTGTGTGTGTGTGTGAGATTCGCTTTTATCCAAAGCAAGTTATTTGTGTGTTTGACTGCATTAGTTTGTGTCTGCAGGACGATACGGTGGACTTGAGGCAGGTTTGTCTGAGTGTGTCAGCCGTGTCTGGCTTCAGGAGTCTGGAGTCTCTCATACACACGGCGTTCACAGTGAGTGTGTGTTCATGGGTGTGTCCGTCGTAAACTCCTATTATGCAAGCTGTTTGTTCTAACTGTGAGGTGTAGACTGTTTTTACAGTGTGTTATATAAGAGTGCTGGGAAATACTGACAGACACGGCCTAAAATTAGCACTCGCCAAGTACACATTGTTACTCTCCAGTGTTTTTAATGAGTTCTAACAATGCACAGGTGTGAGAGCGTGAAGTGGCTGACTGCAGGTATCGGTCACAAAGGCTGTGATGTGATTATATGTCGTCAGATGCGCTGCTAATGATAACATTCTCGAGTGGCTCGATTCACAGTAAATGACTCCATCTCTGCAAGCGCTGTGAGTTTAAGTTTCTCATAACGTGCGTTTGTGCCAAACATCTTCCCAAATTTGTAATGAGAATCATTTATAAATCTGTTGTCAGCAAACGAGAAACTCTCACTGCAGTTTTCTGCCAAAATAAAAGCTTTATGGTTTAATGTTTGAAAGCAAAGAAATGAAGTCTTTGTAATTTTACTGTTGTTCTGTAACAAGAAATTATCATTTAGTGCTACGATTAATCGCATCCAAAATAAAAGTTGTATATAAATACACGCACATACATGTATTTATTTAAGAAATATTTACATGTATATTTAAATATATACATGCATGTGTGTATTTATGTATACGTAATAAATATACACAGTACGCACACACATTATGTAAACACAAATTGCAATCAATCATGATCAATCATTTGACAGCACTATTATTAAATACTTGATTTTTTACAGTACCATAATATTAGTTTCTATATTCATAAATATTTCTTTTTTGATTGATTGTCATAAAATAATTGCGATTAACGATTTTGTTAATGTCACTTACACTGTAAGCCTTGGTACTTGGAACCATATATAATATATATATTTTTTTAAAATAAAAATAGGCCCATATTATATACTTTAATGCTGTGAAAATTAACATAATTTATATAATTAGTTATTTATATAAATAAAATGTGAATTGAATTTATACCGCACTAGGAAAACCGCACTAATTTTCCTTATTTAGATGGAAAAATGTGATTGAAATTTAAACTACACAATTATTGAGGTCATCTCAAATAATTGTGATTAGATCTAATAACCACGATCAGACGGTTAATGAATAATTGCGACAGGCCTAATAATAATTATTATTATGTGTATAATAATATATTGAATGGGTTTCATATAAACAATAGTGGAGAGAGATTCATTTTAAAACCTAATAAATATAGGTTTTAAATAATTGCAATATGATTTTTGGGCTAAATCATGCATTTCTCTCGAGTTTTTATATGTGCACTCGCAATTCTTATGAGAAAAATCACAATTGGATTTGTTTCCTCAATTTATTCTGCCTGTTTTCAATTAAATCATGTGAAAAACAAAGTTTTTGAATCATATTCGTCTGTTCGCAGTGGTACGACACTGACCAGGATGGGCTGCTGAGCGCAGATGATCTGGCCGGCCTGATGGGGGCGCTGGTGGGAATCCCGCAGTACGCTGTTGAAGAGATGTACTCGGCGCTGACCAGCAGAGGGCGACCTACTGAAGGTAAAAACACCAGCTGTGTCCCAATTCAGAGGCTGCATCCTTCAAAGGACGGTCTCTGAGACGGTCTAAAGGACTGCTCGTCGCCTAGTGTGACATTTGTACTGGACTTTTTGAAATGTAAAGAAACTGTCTGAAAACAACCTGTCTAAATATGTCCACCATGGTCCATTATGTACACAGCCTATCCATAAAATCACTTCTTAGTAAGATATGTCAACATTTGAACCACTTTAAAGTTGTTGTTTTTTTTAAACATTTGTATTGTTGGATATTCGAGTAAGCAGAAAGTGAAACCCAATACTTGAATTTACTTTTAGTGTAATCCGCCATTTTCGGTCTTTGAATGCAGCCTAATGTTTACTCAGCTGAGATGATGACGCTAATATTTTAGTATCTAATGCTAATTGTTTATGTGTTCACCTTCTAAAGCTTCTCTGCAAGACTTATTGAGGACGCATCCAGTTTATCAGAAAGTCCTTACGGAGTATCTCCACTCCAGTGGGCTCGCTGACGGAAATCACAATGGAATTCCCAATGGGAAGGCCAACGGCAACAACAATGGGATCTATAACGGCTACGGAGCGACCGGGAGGAAGTCGGACTAAGGAGCGTCGCTTATCGCAATACTGGGACGAACAGCCGCAAATGTGCATCGTCTTTATGCCGAGCTGACAGACAGTCCGACCAACCGCATGTGCAATAACTAACGTGGACTGTGTGAGATGTGAAGCTGTGTGAAAGGGTAACGTTTACGTGACGATGTCTTTGTCCTGTGAATCTTGGTGCTGGGAATGATACTGTGAGAATATACCACTAAATGAATGTGCCTTGAAATAAATACCTTTATATTTTATAATGATCATGTCTGAAGGATCTGTATGTGTATTTAAAAGTATATATTTTTGTCATTTTAAACTTTGTATATTGGAAAACCCAAAGACATTTTTACTGTCAAAGACTTCTGCTGATGTGTCATATTATTTTATACTTTAATATATTAAAATTCTTAAAGATGTGACTTTTCCTGTCTTCATTTGAACCTTCCTTAAACGTGTTTGTCGTTTGAACGAGTTTTGGTCGTTGGATCTACAGAATATAAACAAAGTGCATATGTTTGTCTTTTTAAGTTTTGTATACTGGAAAAACCAGAGACGTTTCTAATGCTAAAGATTTCTGCTGATGTGTCATATTATTTTATACTTTAATATATTACGATTCTTAACCCTCTGGTGCAGTTTGGTCATTTTTGACTGAAAAATTGTACGTTTTGTTTTTTTTAGAATTTTTTTACTTCATCTGAATGGTACAAAATTTGGTAAAGGTTTTGGCATTTGCTATGTGAACACACACAAAATTCATGGACATGATTCAAAAAGGTTAAATAGTCCTGAAACAGTCACAAATGAGCGCAATGGAAATGAATGGGAAACTAACTCTAGTGGAATCGTTTGGTACTGCACCCAAACAAACTCTTACTGAAAGCTCATTTTTTGAGATATCAACCTCAAAACTTTTTTAATAACTTGTTTTTTAAAACAAGATTTATGGCTTTGATTTTTCTCAGCATTTTAGAGGAAAACATGAAAAATATCATATCAAATTTAAAAATAATATTTTTGTGCATTTTTCATAATATTAAACTTAAACTTCAGCAATAATCTGCCAAGTGTCATCTTTAAAAAGAGACCAAACTTCAGTCTGTGATCCAAAACATTTACCACAGTTTAAGTTGGAAATTTCATTTTCAGGTCTATGTTCAAAAGGTGGTTAACAGGTAATAAATGGATCATAACTATTCCATAAATATAATTTAGTACCAAAAAAATCCCCTAAAAATACAAAATATTAAATAAAAATCATTATAGCACATTCATTTAATTGAAATAAAAACAAATTGCTCATTTTTGCCGTGCACCAGAGGGTTAAATAACGATGCGATGTTTCCTGTGGTTCATTTATATGCTTTATTATGTCTCAAGTGGGTTTTTCATTATGTCCGTCCACCTTCTTTTGTTTTTGAACCTTCTCAACCGTCTTTGTTTGTCGTTTGTACGAGTTTTGGCTGCGTCTCGTGTACGTTCTGCTCTCGTGCGATTGAAAATCACCATTCCCTACAATGGCCAATTTTTGCTGCTTTTTTGGCCGTCCGCTCTCTGCCCGTCTATATGTTTTTCCATTGTTTCTTTCTGCTTCGGTCATTCGTCTTCTCTCTTTGTTCGCTTCGTGAGATCTTTCCGTTTTTATCGGCCTTTGACATCTCTCTAACTCGTCATGCGAATTTTCTCCTGTCTTCTGTCCATCATGTTGGTGTAGATTCCCTCTCCTTCCGTCCATCGCGGAGGATCTCATCTCGGTCACGTCCGTACACTGCTCTCTTTCTACGATTATTTCGTGTTTCGTTGAGGTTGCTGATCTTTGTTGACCGTCTCTAAGCCTTTGGTCTCTTTGGCTTTCAGCTGTTTTCGACCTCCTTCCATCTTTATTGTCTGGTTTCGGGGTTGTTCTCTCATCAAGCGTCGTGATCTTTTGCTGTTTCCGTCTTCTACGTCGTCTCTTCTGTTTTTTGTTTCTTTTTACGTTCTTTTCCTCAGACATCTCCTTTATGTTTGTATCTGTTTTTGCTGCATTATTTCTTACTCTCTGAGAATCGTTGGGAATGTCCGAATCCATGTTACCCTTCTTCTTTGTACTTTTTACTGTTTTTTGTCCGACTACCATGTTTTCCTCTCCATCATGCTCCATTCCACCATCCGCAGGGGTTTTGGGATGTTTTATGGAATGAGTAAATGCTGCATGATGGGATTTGTAGTTTTGAAGACTGAAGCAGTTGGATTGGATGGTGGAATCAAGTTCAACAATGTACGAAGTCTTGTCTTTTTGTCCTGAAGAGTTTCCATCAGCTTCTGGACCGAAGTCTTGGAGAGCAGAATGAATCGTTTTGAAAACGCTTTGATCCGAACTTTGAGCCTCGGTTAATGTTTGAAATGCGTTCTGGCCGTCATTTTCCATGACGTTATCCTGTAACCACACTAATTCTGGTGGCGTGGACATCCGAAATACGTTCTGTATCATGTGATCTTGAAGATTTGTGCTGAAATCACATTGTGGAGCAGATGATGGCAGAACCTGTGCTTCAGAAACCGTAGTGTCAATCCAATCAGAGCAGCCAGCGACTGGCTCTGGAATAATACTGGAGAACATATCCTGGGAATTTTCCTTAAGGTCGTCTGTGAGGTTGTGATCTGCGGAGAGAAGAGAGCTGATGTAGTCCACGTCGAAACCAGCCTGAAAGAGAGAAAAACACACTTTAAAATGATAACGCTGTTCTGATTCGCTCTTTAACCCTTTAAAGGTTTTGTATTTTAATTCACCTCAGTCGTAAATTCACTGTGGTTGAAGAGCTGGTTGAGGTACAGCGCACACACATCCTCCTCTTCGGCTGCGGTGACCTCTGACCCACCGCTGACCTTTGACTCTAGAGCGTCCATGACCTGTGAGTATTCTGTCAGCGCGCTCTCAGCGAGATCTTGAACTGGCCGCTCTTGGACGACCTTATTAGATCTTTTTCTTGTTTTCTTCACATTACCTGAGCGACCTGGTTCATTTTTTACAGTTTATTTCAGTCACAGATGAAATTTAGGTTAGAATGTAAAATGTTTTAATAATCAGCATTCAACAAGTAAATAAAACAATAATTGTGAGCCATTATAATAAATCCTGACCTGTCTGAGCAGGAATCGATTGATCTTCATCTGCTCTGTTGGCGCTCTTGATCTGATCTTCCAACTCAATGAACCTACAGGAATATATAAACAAAACAAAGGCTCTTAAAGACATAATTATGTGTTGTTCATGATTCTAATTGTGAGATTTGCTCTTTATCCACCATTTCTGCAACTAAGGGGTGTAAAATGACAAATGTTCTGCTCCAAACAGCATCAAATCAATACACAATTATTGTATAATTAAATACATTTTATAAATGTTAATTATTAATACTTTAACACTCCTCAATCATGTTAGTTTCAGAAATTTTTCAGCTCACATCCTGGCATTGATGTAATATTGCTCGCGTTCAAAGTTTGAGATTTTCCTCCACTCCTGAACGGCCGCGTTCACGGCATCTGTGAACGGGAGATCCGGACTGTGAACGGCGAATGAGCGAATCACGCACCTGAGAGAGAGATAAACAAAACATGTTTTATCAAATAATAATTAAAGACCTGTTCACACCAAGAACGATAACTATAATGATAACTACGTATATTAGCGACGCTTCCACACAATTTATTGTAAGTGCATGCGATTTAAAGGATGAAGGATTCTGATTGGCTTTCAGTGGAAAAAAATGCTCTGAAAATGATTTGATGTCGTTTCTGTGGCGAATGATAATGAAAAATATTGAATGAATAGTAAACAAATACTTTTTAAAAAAACAAAAGAATGAAATATGTAATATGAAATACAACCCGAATTCTGGAAATGTTGGTACGTTTTTTAAATTTGAATAAAATGAAAACTAAAAGACTTTCAAATCACATGAGCCAATATTTTATTAACAATAGAACATAGATAACATAACAAATGTTTAAACTGAGAAATTTTACACTTTTATCCACTAAATGAGCTCATTTCAAATCTGATGCCTGCTACAGGTCTCAAAATAGTTGGGACGGGGGCATGTTTACCATGGTGTAGCATCATCTCTTCTTTTCAAAACAGTGTGAAGACGTCTGGGCATCATGGTTATGAGTTTCTGGAGTTTTGGTGTTGAAATTTAGTCCCTTTCTTGCCTGAAATAGGTTTCCAGCTGCTGAAGAGTTTGTGGTTGTCTTTTGTTTAATGATGTGCCAAATGTTCTCTATAGGTGAAAGATCTGGACTGCAGACAGGCCAATTCAGCATCTGGACTCTTCTACGACGAAGCCATGCTGCTGTAATAGCTGCAGTATGTGGTTTTGCATTGTCCTGCTGAAATACACAAGGCTTTCCCTGAAATAGACGTCATATGGAGGGGAGCATATGTTGTTCTAAAACCTTTATATACCTTTCAGCATTCATAGTGCGTTCCAAAACATGCAAGCTGCCCAAACCGTATGCACTTATGCACCCCCATACCATCAGAGATGCTGGCTTTTGAACTGAACGCTGATAACACGCAGGAAGGTTTCCCTCCTCTTTAGCCCGGAGGACACGGCAAGAATGTCAAATTTGGACTCGTCTGACCATAGAACACTTTTCCACTTTGAAACATGACATGACGGCGCTTCTGGACCATGTTCACATATGGCTTCCTTTTTGCATGATAGAGCTTTAGTTGGCATCTGCAGATGGCACGGCGGATTGTGTTTACCGACAGTGGTTTCTGGAAATATTCCTGGGCCCATTTAGTAATGTCATTGACACAATCATGCCGATGAGTGATGCAGTGTCTGAGGGCTCGAAGACCACGGGCATCCAATAAAGGTCTTCGGCCTTGTCCCTTACTCACAGAGATTTCGCCAGTTTCTCTGAATCTTTTGATGTTATGCACTATAGATGATGAGATTTGCAAAGCCTTTATAATTTGACGTTGAGGAACATTGTTTTTAAAGTATTCCACAATCTTTTTACGCACTCTTTCACAGCTCTGCACATCTTTATTTCTGAGAGACTCTGCCTCTCTAAGACTTCCCTTTTATAGCTAATCATGTTACAGACCTGATATCAATTAACTTAATTAGTTGCTAGATGTTTTCTAGCTAAATCTTTTCAAAATTTATTGCGTTTTCAGCCATTTGTTGACCTGTAGCAGACATCAAATTTGAAATGAGCTCATTTAGTGGATAAAAGTGTAAAATTTCTCAGTTTAAACATTTGTTATGTTATCTATGTTCTATTGTGCATGAAATATATTCGCTCATGTGATTTAAAAGTAAAATAAAAATAAAATAATAGTAAACAACAATTAAGTAATAAATGTAACTGGGGAAAATAAATCTGTCAATGATAATAAATAGCAAATAATAATAAAATTATAATATTTATGTCAATTAATAGAATGAAAAAGTATGAATTATAATGATAAATATTAAACAAATATAAAATGAATGAAAAATAAAATAATATACAATTTAAATTTATAAAGATGTGTATAAATATATTTTAATATATATATATTCACTATACATATAAATAAAATACTAATGCATAACAATGAAGAAATAATATAAATGAATTTAAAAACATTAAATTTAATTTTACTGAATTGACTGCACCTTTATCATTATAGTTGCAGTGTGAACTCCACTAAGACTAAAAAATGTTGGGTTAAAAATGAACAAACCCAGTGATTGGGTTAAATGTTTGACCAACGTGCTGGGTAGTTTTTTAAACAGAACTACTGTTTAAAAATTACTGTATTGCTCGCCTAAAATTAGCCCAAAATAGGTTGCAAATGAACATGTATTAATATGTATTATAAATGAACATGTATTAATAAGTTTAATAAATAATAAACATTTATTAAATTGCTTATTAAGAAATGTTCACCTTTTGATTATTATTGTTGTCTCTAGTTTTTAATTTTATTATGTGTCTCATTTTTAATTTCCAACCTACTTTGGGTTCACTCTAAGCCAGACATATAGTAATTTTTAAACAATAGTTGGGTTAAATAAAACTGCCCATCAGGTTAGGCAAACATTTAACCCAACCGCTGGGTTTGTCCTTATTTAACCCAACGTAGGTTGTTTTTAACCCAGCATTTATACCATCTTTAGCGATTTTCAAAACTTAATGGTTATAGTTATCACTCTTGGGGTGAACAGGCCTTTATTGTTCATAATGAGTTTCTGTTTATCTTAATAACATGCTTCTGCTTTAACTAAACTATAGAATATACATAAATATGTCAATATCAGTGCGATATGATTGAGAAGGTGTGTGTTTGCTCTCTCTCACATGAAGAAGCACGCCAGAGCCTCAGTGTCTGGACTGCCGGAGCTGAAGCCCTTCGCCGTCTCACACAGTCTCCGCCATAGTCCGTATGAGTCGCGCACATCTTCAGGAAACCATCTAGCCGAGGAATTGCCGGAGAATGAGGCCTGTGAGGGACTCTGTGTGTTTGAAGGCAGGTATGATGTGGGATAAACCGGGTAAACGTTCATATGTGGTTGAAGCACTAGACAGGAGACGGCCGAATCCCCACAAGCCACTAGAGCGGCGTGGTTTGGGTTAAAGTGTAGTGGAGGTGTGTAAATGGGGCAGAATGGATTCTGATTAGGCGCTGAAGCTATAGGATTGAAATGAGGTACTAGAAAGGGCCACGAAGGGTTAAGATGAGGTGCGTGGAAAGGGTTAATATGTGTGAAAAGAGTTACTGGTTTGACATTTATAGGAGCAGATGAAGGCTGTGGGATGCGGTTTAGTTCCTCTTGAGAATCTGAATGATGGATTGATGCTGGGAAATGAAGGTTTTGTGACCTTCCAGGATCTTCAGAGTCAGATGCTGGTCGAAACCATAGACGACTTTCCTCAAGCTCTTCATACTGAAGCGAATGAAGCATCTGAGGAGAACGAAGAGATGTTTGGGAAGGTTGTATTGATCGCATCAGCTTCAGTTGGGATTCAGCAGGTGTTTCTGGCACAAGAAACCTGTCTCCAGCATCAAAACATTGCAAATCGTCCATTCTGACTGGTTGCGATTCAGTCTGATCCTCTTGAAGAGGCCTGTCGGTTACACTCCTCTCTTCTGGATGTGTTCGTTCGTAATTAAGCAGCGCCTCGTTATCCTCATGAAGTGGCAGTAAGTGCTCCATTAGATGTGGAAGAGGTGAAAAAGGCTGTGCTGAAATTTGGTTCTCCATCTACAAACAGGAGATTTAACATATGTGAGCTGCATTTTAGCTCAGTTAATGTGTAATATTACAATAGTTTTATTTCAATATTGTGTTAGCCATTAAGATATAGCCACAACAATAACAGCAACAACAAAACAATTGCAAAAAAAGGCATATATATAAAGAACATCAAGTATTTTCTCCAATTGAATTAACATTGATTAGACTATACCTGACACTCAAGTACTTCTATTTCATACAAAAGCTGAAATGAGAGTATTGTAGCCTCTGATTAAATATTAAAAGACTTTGAATAAGTGAACAGATTACCTGAAACAGTTGCTCACTGCTGAAGAATGCAGATTTGAACTGCACACTTTCAAAAACAAACACAAATCAGCATTCGTCTGTATTCCAAACATAATGATACTGATATTGGTAAATTTGTGTGCCTTTATAATCTATATATACACACGTGACCTTTTTAAAAACTCAACTTTCCAAAAATGTTCTGCTCCAAACAGCATCAAATCAATACACAATTACTGTAGCTATAATTAAAAACATTTTATAGATGTTAATTATTAATCATAATGTTAATACATCCTGGCATTGATGTAATATTGCTCGCGTTCAAAGTTTGAGATTTTCCTCCACTCCTGAACGGCCGCGTTCACGGCATCTGTGAACGGGAGATCCGGACTGTGAACGACGAATGAGCGAATCACGCGCCTGAGAGAGAGATAAACAAAACATGTTTTATCAAATAACGAGCATTTAAGACCCGTTCTCACCAAGAACGATAACTATAATGATAACTACGTATATTCACGACGCGTCCACACCAACAAACGGTCGATTTATTGAAAGCGCGCGCGATTTAAAGTATGAAGGATTCTGATTGGCTTTCAGTGTTGTTATCGTTCATCCGCTAAAAAAAAAAATCGCTCTGAAAATGATTCAACTAACGTCGTTTCTGTGGCGAATGATAATGAAAAATAATGAATGAACAGTAAACAAATACGTTTTTAAAAATCCTAAATAAACAACAAAAGAATGAAATATGTAATATGAAATAAAAAAAAGTTTTACATATAGCCTACATACCTTTGCTTATCATTTGCTTGTATGCGCATTTATTATAAAATAATAGTAGGCCTAAACAACAATAAAGAAAGGTAATTGGGAAAACAAAATTATAAGAATAAGTATAATAAATTAAATTATAAAATGAACAAATAATGAATGAATAGTACATAGTAAAAAATAATAAACAATGATATTTTATAATATTTATATATAGCCAATTAATAGAATAAAACGTGTGAATTATAATGATACATATTAAACAATTTAAAAAATGAATGAAAAATAAAATAATAAATATACAATTTAACATTTATAACGCGTGTGACCTTTTAAAAAACTCAATTCCCCATCCTCCTTTGCGCCTCGACCCGCACATCCGGTTTGTTCTGGGATCAGTCGCACACGTGTTGTTTTGAGCCGCTCGCTGCTCTGCTGATTATAAACTTGGTTTTAGTTCGGATATTTTCGAAATAAACCGTAATCTGGTACGTGACTGTGACTGTCGAGAGTTTATCATCATGTTTCTGCAGTTTTATCTGAATGAGAACGGCGACAGGGTTTATACTCTGAAGGTGAGTCCAGATACTACGGCTTTTATTCTGCTGTTATGGCGGCATAAACTTATATACGTTTAAAACACTGCGTTAGCATGTTAAAAACAGTGTGTTATATGTCTTGTAGCTACGTTTTGTTAATGTATAAAGTTAATATATAGTGTAAACATTGGCTTCAGCTGATAACTGTGCACTTTAAACGTGTCATCTATCAACAACATGATACTGAATAATTATAGTCACTTATCTAGTACTTTAATACGTGTCCAAAACATAATATCTTGCAACCCCCACAAAAAAGTACTTAACAAACCAAAAACAATGCAGTGGTACTTTCGGTACTTTTTGTTGTTCTATGCTATCAGATATATGAAATGAAGATCTGTAGTCTTGGCATGTTTTGAATAATTTATTTTTTTTTCTCTGTGCAGAAAGTGGACCCGACCGGTCAGCCCACCAGCTCGGCGCACCCGGCCCGCTTCTCACCGGACGACAAGTTCTCCAGACACCGCGTGACCATCAAGAAACGCTTCGGGCTTCTGCTGACACAACAACCGCGACCCGTGCTCTAAACGGAACCATCAATGAACTTTTACACAATATATAAACTTTTTTTTTTTTTTTTTTAATTGAACAATGTTATGTTTATTTTCTGGTTACTAGAAGTATGACATTTTGTTTGTTGTGTACTCCAACGATCAGTATGTGAATTAATCTTCATGTGAAATTGAATAAAATGCGTGATTTGTATATTTGTGAGTCCTATTTATTTGTAAGCGATTGCTAATATGGAAATCAAACTTTAAAATAATGTCTAATAGTAGTTTTCTTTATGATAAAAGTATTTACGCGGAGAACTACATTTCCCTACGTCGCATCCTACGTCATGACGCAAGAGCGCCTTCCTCTCGGGAGCGCGCTGGCGCTGTACGTCAGTAGTCAGTCAAACGTGCTGATTTGATGATCCTGAAACCGGAGCGATAAACAGTCCGGATTCCAACAGAGCACCTCAAAGCCGGTCTCCGGCGGACCCGAGACAGCAGTCCGCAGGTAATGAAATGAAATTAATCGATCGCGTTGATCAGAAGTGAATAATGCGACTGTTAAAGCGGCTTCGCGTTTATGCGCTCAAACATCACGAAAGAGTCTCGCGCGCGTGTGCTGAGGTGACTGGCTTTATTAGTTATATAAAGAGTTTAAAGTGATATATACCAGGGCATCTGGCCCGGTGTCAGGTGTGTGTCTGTGATCTGATTATAATTGGCTTAATGGAGGTGCTCAGGTGCAGGTTTGTCGCAGGCAGTAACGGCGAGTTTGTGTCGCAAAGCCTAGCGCGCTCCCTACACAGACAGCACTCTGGACGTCATAGTAGCTGAACCCTGTGAGCTGCCTGGCCAAGCAGTATTTTTGGGCGTCATATTTTAAGAAACGCACTAGTGATGGTACTGTGACGCCGTAAAATGCCGTCTAGGTTAACGGCTCACTAGATTTTAAGACCGTGATGCTCCAAAATGCCGTCTAAAAAGGCAGCTCACTAGATTTTTGTAACTGTGAGCCTAGTTGGGAAGCTAGTATAATGCTACTACAATCTAGCTAGTCTATATATATATATATATATATATATATATATATATATATATATATATATATGTGTGTGTGTATATGTAATGAATGTATGTTTATATATATTTTTTTATATATTTCATATATAATACTTGTTTTGTTCTGTTTGTCTTTCCCTTCTCTCTCTATCTCTCTCTCTCTCACTCACTCATACACACACACACACACACACACACACACACACAGACAGATCGCCGTATTTGTCATGACAGTGTTCTGTATTAATCAAACCTCATTTATTTTGGATTACAGTAGAGGAACGTTAATTTTTCATACGCTGTCAGATGGTGTAGGACAGCGGTTTTCATTACGTGCGTGTAAATCGTTCCTCCAAAGTCTTTGCTGACGAGTCAGAAACCAGATTCAAAAGCTGATCTGAGCAAAAATAAGCCCTTTTTAGGGTATATTTTCTCTTTTCTCACACCGCAGTGAATGCACATCTACCTCCATACACAATCACTACTGTCAAATCTATAAATCTGTTGTTAAAATTAAGCAAAATCAAACCCAGTGACTAAATAATCACCATCACCTAGATCGTAGAAGCATCGTTCACACACACACTGTCTCCATGGCGATGCATGGGCCCGCGTTGTCCCCGCCGCGCGCCGTGAGCTGAGTGTGGAGCGGCCGCCGCCGCAGGACCCCGGAGCCGCCGCCCTGTCGGACCCCCAGCAGCCGCGGGAAGCCATGGCCTCGTCCGTGCGCTTCACCGTCACGCCCATCAAAGCCGAGGACCTGCCGGACACGTCTCCGGACGTCAGCTCGCGCTCCAGCGCCAGGGTCCGCTTCGGCTCCAGGGAGAGCGTCAACCGCAGCGAGCCATACAGCGAGGCGTCCGGAGGGTTCACGACCTCTGCAGGGGGAGACACGCCGGACCGCAGTAACCTCGAACACGGTGAGTGACTGTTTGTGTAGCGGTTTCAGCGAGTGTGTGTAACGCCATTATGCTGACATCAGACAAGCACCGTCCTTCGGATGAGACGTTAAACCGAGGTCCTTATTCTCTAATGTCTGTGGTTGTTAAAAATCTCTTTCGAACAGAATAGGGGTTTACCCCGACATCCTGGCCAAATTTGCTCATTGGCCTCTGTCCATCATGGCCTTCTAATCATCCCCGTATACTGATTGGCTTCATCGCTCTGTCTCCTCTCCACCAATCAGCTGGTGTGTGGTGGGCGTTCTGGCGCAATATGGCTGCCGTCGCATCATCCAGGTGGTGCTGCACATTGGTGGTGGTTGAGGAGATTCCCCCTTCCATATGTAAAGCGCTTTGAGTACCCAGAAAAGCGCTATAAAAATTTAAGGAATTATTATTATTATTATTATTAATTATTATCAGATGTTGTTATCCTGTGTTAAACCACTGTCTGTGTGTCCGAAATTGCTTCAGAATCTCGCTGGAAGTAGTCGGTCATCCAGCGACTTTTCGCTTACTGTTTTTTTCAAATACTTTCAAATACTCTGTTGGCGTACTGTTTTCGCATACTATATAGAAGTGTTCCCATCAGGATTATTATCGTTAACTAAAACTGTTAAAAACATTTCTGTCAATTGAAATAAAATATAAATATTAGACGCAAAATTTAAACTAAATGAAAATTAGAAATGTTGCCTTTGTCTGGTGCTGTTCGGTCAAAAAAATGAAAAATTGAATTTCGGACCGAAAAATTGAAATTGTTTTTTTTTTTTTTTTAGAATTTTTTACTTCATCGGAACGGTACGAAACTTGGTAATGGTTTTGGCGCTTGCTGTGTGAACACACACACACACACACTCACACAAAAAAAACATGGACATGATTTGAAAAGGTTAAATGGTCCTGAAAAAATAGTCCGACTTGTGCTTCTCGTGGTCGTAAATTAGCGTATTGGAAATGAATGAGAAGCGAATTTCATTCATCTAGTAGAAGTAAACTTTTACTGAAAGCTCATTTTTTGAGATATCAACCTCAAATTTGGAACTTGTTTAGATTTATTTGATTTTCATGCAGTTTTAGAGTAAAACATGTTTTGGAAAATATATTTCATATCAAATTTTTCAAAAAAATAAATTTAAATATACTCACAGTATAACTTTTTTGTTTCACTTTTTTAACTTTTAACTTTGGAAATTTCATTTTCAGGTCTATGTTCAAAAAGTGATTAACAGGTAATAAATGGATCATAACTATTTCATAAATATATTTTAGTACCATAAAATCCCCTAAAAATACAAAATACTAAATTTATAAAAAATCTTTGAGGGCCATGCGAGGAACATCAGAGGGTTAAGCTGAAGCACTGAAAATATCAACTGGAAACAAATAATTAACATTATTTAACAATAATTAATAAATAAAAACAAAAATAAATTAAACACTATTTAAAGAAAACAAAACGTATAAAATGACAAAAGCACATAACAAAATGACTGAAAATTAATCTAAAATTAATTAGTTAACTAAAATTATGAAATAAAAGCTTATTTAAAATAATAATGAAACTATAATAAAGCTAAAATAACATAAGATAGCAGTTATTAAAGCACATTTTAAGTTTTTATATCACAAATGAACAGTATTTTAACCATCATTTTAGTATTATTTATTTACTATATATATATAGTAAATTAAAAGTTTGTATTAACTTTTTAATTTTTTTTTTTTACATTCAAGATTAATTTGTGATTTTTTTTTTGTAATTTTTATTAGCTTTTTTAAAAAATAATTCTATTTAGTTTTATAATCTATAAAACTAAATAGATATTTTAGTAATGTTAGTACTTCAAATTCAGCTTATTTTATTTCAATTTGTTGTCAAGGCAATTTCTAAGTTATTAATTCTGAGAGAGTTACACATCTGTAGTGATCATCACGCATCAGAGGGTTGAACTCCAAACACTCGCTGCTTCAGAGCATTTCACAATCACTGAATATTGTGCATTCATGCCTAAGCGTTGGATCTCTCATGATCTGCTGTTGTAAGACTTGCATATTTTCTCCCTCATCTTTTTGGATGAGCAATGAGGGTGTGACTCACAATGTGCGACATCATCATCTGAAACAGGAAGTTCCTTTCAGGGAAACAACACTGTTTTCTGCTACAGATGACAGATGTGCAGGTGTTGTCGTGAACGTCTGGCACGCTCAAACACGCATGGTTAGTCATCATATTGTTTTAAAAGCCTCACATGTGGACAACATACACACACACACACACCTCAGTGAAGAATGCAGTGATACAAGGGCAGGTGTGTGTGTGTGAGTATGTGAGAGTGTGTGTGTGTGTGTTGGGGGAAGTGAAAGTGTGTGTGCTGATGGTTTGCTGATGGAGACACAATGTCATGTGATCCTACACTGATTATAACAAGAAAACACTTCCAGTTTCATGGACTTTTGTCTAACTCTGACTCCCGTGTCTCCAGCAGCACTAAATGAGCTGTAAACTGTAAAATGGTTAAAAACAGTTTCCCAAGCACTCATATTAACCCTTAAACTGATGACTGTGTGTGTGTGTCAGGTGACAATGTGAAGCTGTCCAACGTCTACATCAATAACTCTCACGCCATCGATGATGATGATTTCTACGACAGGAATCTGGCTCTGTTTGAGGTTTGAATATTATTTGTCTTCATCCAAAATAAACAATAAAATTACTCCTTTTTTTTTTTTTACATAGAGAAAATAATTTTAAGCACATTCTTTCTTTTAAATTACTATAATTACATTTTACACAAGGAAAATTAAGCCGATTTTAGGACTAACTAACTTTTTTTTTTGCGTTGACATTATTTTCATGAAAATTGAGCACATTAAAAAAAAATAAAAAAAAATTAAGTTATTTTTTTTAATTAAGTTTAAAAAGAAAATTACATAATGTACTTAATGAATGTACTTTACAGTTAAAAAATATCATCTTTCTTTTATAATCACTTTTTACGTAAGGAAAATAAATCCAATTCGCATTGATATTATTTTCATGGCAATTAATCACGTCATGAAAATAATGTTAGAATGAGTTTTAAAATTATGTATTTTTCTATTTATTTTTAATTTTAATAAAAACACGTAAATTAATTGCAAAACAAGAACAATCACGATGTATATTTACAGTTTTGGGTTAATGAATGTACACAATTTAAGTAATATATTTTTTTTTATTTAAATTATTTGGGAGGAAATCCTAATTATTATGAAGATAATATCACAATTCAAGAAATCTTTATAGTCATAAAAAATTCCTTTGTTTTATTTATGCAAAACATTTTTTTTTAAATTGATTTTGAAGTGAAACATGAGCTGAACATTTCTTGACAGATTCACTATATTATTTTCTAATTTTTTTTTTATATATTTCACCTATTTTGTTTTCTCCCTGATAATAAATATTCAGGGTAACAATTTACAATAAAGTTAATTTGTTAACATTAATTAATGTATATTAACTAACCATGAGCAATACATTTGTTGCTGCATTTACTAATCTTCGTTAACGTTAATGAAAATACAGCTGTTCATTGTTTGTTCATGTTAGTTCACAGTGCATTAACTAATGTTAAGATTTTAGTAATGTATTAGTAAATGTTGAAATTAACAAAGATTAATAAGTGCTGTAGATTAATAAATGCAGTTCATTATTAATTCATGTTAACTAACGAACCTTATGAACCAAATGTTCTTTATATTAATCTCTCTCTCTCTCTGCAGGAGGAGATGGACACTCGTCCCAAGGTGTCGTCTCTGCTCAATCGTCTGGCCAACTACACAAACCTCACGCAGGGCGCCAAAGAGCACGAGGAGGCCGAGAGCATCGGCGAGAAGCGCAAGCCCAGCAAGGTAACACTCTTTCTCAAGCTAAACCCACGCTGGCTCAGTGCTGAGTGACTGAGAGCTCTTCCCATAATTCCCTGCCAGTCTCCTCAGATGGGCACCTTCATGGGCGTGTACCTGCCGTGCCTGCAGAACATCTTCGGCGTGATCCTCTTCCTCAGGCTGACGTGGGTCGTGGGGACGGCCGGAGTCCTTCAGGCGATGTGTATCGTCTTCATCTGCTGCTGCTGCGTGAGTCTCTCACACACACACACACATCTGGATGACACATCAGCCACTTAGCATGTCTGATATTGATGGGGGCATCTCTCTCCCGCCAGACGCTGCTGACAGCCATATCTATGAGCGCCATCGCTACCAATGGAGTCGTGCCAGGTAAACCTTCTCCTCTTGACAGCTAGAAAAGAGCGTTTATGACATCAGAAAGTGTGTCAGGAGGCGCAGCGTCAGTTTACAGCACTGAGCTTCTATAAACAGCCTGTAAAACTGCAGCGACTCTGATCCGAAACCTGCTCCAGAATCATTCAATACTGCAAATATTATTTAAAATAGCTCTTTTTATTATTGAATATTGAACATTAACCATTACATGAATCATTTCTTGGTCAAAATCAAAATTTTAGGTGCTAATCTCTAATTTTAATGACTTTTTGACACCACAGATGAACTGATCTTTCTCCGCCTTAAAATGAACCATCTGAACATTTGGTTTAAAAGTGTTTAAATTATTTTTTTTTACCTAAATTAAATGAGAAAAAAGGAATTTGACATAAAGTATCCAAAAATACGGTAAAATCACAGCAGTCTCTGCAGTTTTTAACATGTTATTTGCATAATTTAACTATTGTTTACAAGACAACCGCAGATACAAAACAATTTGCAACTTTTTTCCAGCCTATATAAGAATAATATCTGCTAAATTTTTACCACTTTGAGTTTGTTTTACTAAAAATAAAGGTGATTTCAGATATAAATTATTTATTCATTATAATGTATTAAAACAAATACATAAAAATGATTTATTATATTATATGTTGTAAACATATAATTTATTTGTAATCTCTCTCTATGTAAATTCATCTTTTATGTATATTTATTTATTATAATACATTTGTTTCTATAATATATTAATTGTAAATAAATAATTTATATATTTATTTATTTAATAAATATACAATTATTTAATTAATATTTATAATATATTAAATAAAATGTATTTTTTTTATTTAATATGTTTATTGTAATATATTTATTATAAATTAATAATTAAATACAAATATGTATTAAATTATTTATTATAAATATATTTATAAATTAATAACTATATATATGTGTGTGTGTGTATATATATGTAGAATTTTTTAGAATAATATATTATCTAATATATTATTAGATAATATCTAATATATTATAAATAAATTATATATATATATAATTTAAAACTTCAATGTTGTCTCTCTATTTAATTTGATTTAATGAAATCTGCATGCATAATAATTATGATTTGATATCTTGCTATGAATCTTATATCTGAATATATGCTGCTGTAGTTTTCTGAATCTGTCTCACTCCTGCTGTCGTAGTGTTAACATAGTGACTAACACACACTTCCTGTCCTCTCTCTCTGCTCGTCCAGCGGGGGGGTCGTACTTTATGATTTCCCGTTCGCTGGGGCCCGAGTTCGGAGGGGCCGTGGGCTCCTGTTTCTATTTGGGTACGACCTTCGCGGGGTCCATGTACATCCTCGGTGCCATCGAGATCCTGCTGGTGCGCCCATCTTCATCATCTTCACATTGAGTGCTTCATGCTCAGTTTTGTGATGTTACATCATTTTGTTCAATTCTCTCTTGCCGTTTGCAGATGTATATCGCTCCCGGGGCCGCCATCTTCGTCTCGGACAGCCCCGACGGCGAGGCCGCGGCCATGTTGAATAACATGCGTGTGTACGGCTCCATGTTCTTACTGCTGATGTCGCTGCTGGTGTTCGTGGGAGTCAAGTACGTCAACAAGCTGGCGTCTGTGTTTCTGGCCTGCGTCATCGTGTCCATTCTCTCCATCTACACCGGAGCGCTGGTTTCCGCCTTCAGCCCGCCGGCCTTCCCGTGAGTATCCGTGGACATCTGCATGAGTGATTCATAATAACACAAACATCTTCGGCTGATGGAGCCGCTTTCTGTTTCTGTTTCAGAACTGTTCAAAAATACTTTTTTGAGAGAAATTAATGGGTTTATTCATCAAGGAAGCATTAAATTGATTAAAAGTGACAGTAAAGACATTTATAATGATTCTATTTCAAATAAATGATTTCTGAAGGATCATGTGACACTGAAGACTGGGGTAATGATGCTGAAAATTCAGCTTTGATTACAGGAATAAATTACACTTTACTATATATTCACATAGAAAACATTATTTTACATTGGAATAATATTTCACTGTTTTTACTGTAATTTTGATCAAATAAACGCAGCCTTGGTGAGACTCTTTCAACTAGTGGCTGATCATAAAAGTCCCCAAAGTTTTGAACAGTAGTTTATATCAGTCATATAATTATCAGTCATAACTAGAAACAACAGTCATCCATCCATCTGTACATTATCTTGATTGACCAATAAGGGTTTTTCAATGGCTAAAATATAAAGAGCATAACTACATATTTATATGCATACAGTAAAATGTAATGACAGAAAATTACTTTTTTGTACATAATTTGTTTTTAAAATCACACAAAATTGCACTTAAATTACAGTTCTAACAAGTTACAGTTATAATAATTGCCTAATTATTACTCAAAAAAATTCTTATTATTATTTGACATTGTCAGTAGATTTTCATTTAGTCATTTACATTGATTCATTTAGCAGACATTTTTATCCAAAGCGACTTACAAAATAAGAACATCACAAGCAGTTTGTCATAAGAGTCAACAATATGTATAAGAATAATGAATAAGATAAATATAAATATAATTAAGATAAATAATTTAAGATAAATATAAGTATACATGTATCAAATGTGTGTGTGTGTGTGTGTGTGTGTGTATGTATATATATATATATATATATATATATATATATATATATATATATATATATATACATATACACTACCAGTCAAAAGTTTGGAATCGGTAAGATTTTTAATGTTTTTAAAAGAAGTTTCGTCTGCTCACCAAGGCTGCATTTATTTAATTAAAAATACAGTAAAAACAGTAATATTGTGAAATATTATTACAATTTAAAATAACTGTTCTCTGTTTGAATATATTTTATAAAGTAATTTATTCCTGTGATCAAAGCTGAATTTTCAGCATCATTACTCCAGTCTTCAGTGTCACATGATCCTTCAGAAATCATTCTAATATGATGATCTGCTGCTCAAGAAACATTTATTGTGTACAATTGTACAAAATATTTGTGTACAATAGAACAGCATTTATGTGAAATATAATCTTTTGTAACATTATAAATGTCTTTACTGTCACTTTTGATCGATTTGATACTTCTTTGATGAATAAAAGTATTAATTTCTTTAATTTCTTTAAAAAAAATAAAAATTCTTACTGACCCCAAACTTTTGAACGGTAGTGTATAATGTTACAAAAGCTTTGTATTTCAGATAAATGCTGTTCTTTTGAACTTTCTATTCACCCACTTTTTTTAATGTGCATTTTATTTGCATTAGTTTGAATAATGTCACTTGAATACTGTCGAAAACCTTGTATCTCCAAAAACGCTACTTTTCAGAAAATGAAAAACACTGTATTGTTTTAAATAGTTAAAATCCGTGTTGTCAAAGTTGATATTGTGGCTTTATATAGGGTCATGTGTCATTATTATTAACATTTTACTGAAATCAAGCTCAAATGGAGTTACGAGGTTTTTGACCAGCAAATGTCAGACATTATAACGGCAGTCATCACGTTTTTATGAACTTGTAAGTTATTAAGTTTACTATAGCTATATGTGGGTGCTCAGATTTTTCTGTCATTTGGCCAAAATCTCATGTTATTAAAGACGAAAGTGCTTCACTCAGGGGATTTAAGACAGTATAGCCTATGACGCGACAACAAATCCTAGACTAAGACACTCTTCTCCACTCCTCAAATACATAAAACATCAGCCTTCATCACTATAGTGTTACTAGAGTAAAGAAAACGCTGCACTTATTCAAACAAACAGTTATTTATTTACCATTGCATTGCAAACAAGCAGAGACGTTCCAAACTGTGTGCAGCACTTAGATAGAGGCGGGCGGAGTTATGAGGTTTGACTGACAGTTTAAGGAGCCAATGGAGTTCAGAGGTTTAGTCACAAGCTTTTCATCGTTTAATATTTGTAAAACCCACAGACAGATGTAAAGTGACCAATAGTAATGATTTATATTAAAAAAATTGAGATAAAAGATTTCCACCCAACAGTGACGATATTCATATATGAACATCAGTATGGAGGTTTATTGGCATATGCTGATATTCTAGATGTCTGACTATTATTGGTTGTGGTCAGTGATTGACAGCATAACTGACCAGTCTGTGTGATGTCGTGTAGTGTGTGTATGCTGGGGAACAGAAGCCTCTCTCAGCACGTGCTGAAGGACGGTCAGTGTGCCAAGACCCTGCTGATGCCGCTGGAAACCGCTAACGTCAGCGAGAGCGTCAACGGCACAGACGCTCCTCCCGTCACTGCAGCCGCACTGGAGAAGACCACCAACCTGTGGTGGCACTTCTGCAACAGCTCCGAGCTGAACGCCGTGTGCGACGACTACTTCCTCCACAATAACGTCACGCAGATACCGGGAATCCCGGGACTCGCTAGCGGCGTGATCACAGGTACAAACACGCCAGTGCTAGTTTTTATTATAATCTTCAATAAGTTTTTATTTTTGTATTTTTTGTTTTCATTTTAATTTTATAATTAACATTTTAGTAATTTTGTTGTGCTTTTGTCATTATTTTAATTCAAGTTGTCAGCATGTTTAGTGTATGTTTTCAGCTGTAGTTAGCGATATTAACCCGTGTTTCGTGTGTCTAGAGAACCTCTGGAGCTCGTACTCTGCTAAAGGAGAAGTTTTGGAGCGCGGCTCTCATCGCTCCGCCCACACGCCCGCCGTGTCCAATCATTACCCTTATGTGTTTGCTGACATCACCACCTCCTTCACGTTGTTGGTTGGGATTTTCTTTCCATCTGTGACTGGTATTCCCGCCTTTCTCTTCTTTTATCTGTCAGTCAAAGGTTGTGTTTATAATAACGCACCATCATTCTGCTCATAAAGTGTTTGCAGTATGTTTACTATATACTGTATGCTAATTTCCTACATGCATAGAGTACCTTGATGACAGAAATACAAAATGTGCCGTTAAAACTGGATCATACTAGGAAGAGGATACTGGATCCCACAATGCAATACGATCAGCTTGACCCTGTATTTCCAGAATGAACTGTGATCATGTATATTCAATATAATTAATTAATTAAATTATATTTTTTAGAAATTATATATTTAATTAATTTATATTCATTAAAATTGTATTACATATTTAATTAATTATAATATGTAAATGTTTATATTATAGTTAATATTAATTAAATGTATATTTTTTATTTCAATATATATTATTACTTTTTTTAATTTTTAATCTAATTTTAATCTAATTATTAAATTCTATTTAATTAAAATTTACAGTTAATCATAAACTTAAATGCATTACACTTGAGTATTATATTTTAAACTTTTAATTGTAATAATAAATAATTAATTACTCTTAATATTAATTTATTAATCCTTAAATTAATATTAAGGTTTAATTTAAATTATAAATATATACATATAAATCAAAGCGTTGGAAGTAATATTTAATTAATTCTAACATTAATATAATACATTTATTTAATTTTATTTTATATATTTAAATATAATTTTTTATTTAATTATTAATTAATTACAATAAAATAATTTATTAGAATTATTTAATTATTTAAATGATGTATCTTGTAAATTCCATTTAAATTATAAGTAATTCTAACATTAATATTATGTATTTAATTGCTTTTATATTTTTCATTAATTTATTTAAATAATATTTTAAATTAATTTTATATTTAATTGTTTAAATTCTGTTTAACTATAATATTGATAACACATATTTTTTTTTATTTTTTTAGTTACATTTTTCTTTTATATTTTTGTTATATATTCACTTATATACTTTATAAATTGTTTAATGAAATAAATTCGACATGTTAATGTTAACAGAGTTAATCATAAACTCTGACTGTATCCCACAATGCACTGTAGCTGTAAATGACTGAAATGACTGTGTTCGTTTCTGAGACGATGCCACGTGATGTCATGTGACATCCGATCAGACGTCTGGTCATGTGACTACACTGATGCTCATCATTTCCTCTGTGTGACAGGAATCATGGCGGGATCGAACCGCTCTGGAGATCTGAAGGACGCTCAGCGCTCCATTCCCATCGGCACGATCCTCGCCATCCTCACCACCTCCCTCGTCTGTATCCTTACAATCATCACACACAGTACAGCCGGACAAGATGTGTATCAACTCACATTTTCATCAACTAACAAACCCCAGTTTGTGAAACCTTGCAATAAATGATCCTTCAGTAATATAGCTGATGAGTCTGACTGTAGATCTGGTGCATTAATATGTAATTCAGATGACGTGTGGTCACAGTTGTGATGTTTCCTGAACGTGACGCTCAGACCTGAGCTGTGTGCTGCTGTTTGGAGCCTGTGTGGAGGGCGTCGTTCTTCGAGACAAGTTCGTCTCTTCCTTCCGTCTCTTTTGGAAAAGCATAGTGAACGCAGATGTGCGAGTCATATTTCTAAAGTTCTCCTCTGACTGTTGTTCAGGTTTGGAGACTCGGTGAAAGGAAACCTGGTGGTCGGCACGCTCTCGTGGCCCTCGCCGTGGGTGATTGTGATTGGCTCGTTTTTCTCCACGTGTGGCGCCGGCCTCCAATCGCTGACCGGAGCTCCTCGCCTGCTGCAGGCCATCGCTAAAGACAACATCATTCCTTTCCTGAGGGTGATTTATTATAATTTATTAAGTTCTAACATTAATATAACCTTTATGTAATTTTTGATTATATATTTAATAATTGTTTTATTTATTAAATTCTACATTTAATATAAATTTAATCATTTAATTAATTCTTACAGTATTGTATATTACATTAATTTATATTATTAAATTTTAATTTCTTTTATTTTTATTTTACATTTTAATTTATTTATATATATGTCTTATTTAATTTATTAAAGACAAAAATTATTTATTTTATTGGAGTTATATGTAAATTACATTATACCCTTATTCATTGCGCTTGAGCAATTATATTTCAAGCTTTTAATTAATTCATATTTATTGATAGAACAATTAACATCAAGTGTTTAATTTTAAATGAAAAAAATCATATATATATATATATATATATATATATATATATATATATATATTAGAATTAATATTTAAATTCTAATTTATAAATATAATTTAAATATAAATATAATTTAAATAACATTAATATTTAGTACTTAATTTTACATTTAATTATTTAATTATAAATAATTAATTATATATCTAATTTATTATATTCTGTTTAATTAATTCAACATTGTTATATACTAAATTAATTTTATATATTTAATTTTATTTGTTTCCATTTAATTTATTATATATATATTTTTTTTAAATTCTGTTTAACTAATTCTGACTTTAATGTTATATATTTAATTAAATTACATATTTTGTAAATAATATATTTGATTATTATAATAAATTTATAAAAATGCTATTTAATTCTGAAATTAATATGTATTTATGTACTTTTATATTATATATTTAAATAATTTTAATTATTTAATATATTTAAATTCTAACATGAATATTATATATTCTGTTTAATGTCATGTATTTAAATATATAGTTAATAAATTATATGTTTACTTGAATAAATGCTATATATTAAAATTAACAGAGTTCATCTTGAACTCAAATCAAACCTGAGCTGAACCGGTTTGGATTTGTTTTGTTTTGTCTCTAAACCGGCTCTGAATCTGAAACAGGCCTCTTGTGAAATGTTTTTTTTGTGTATTTTCTAGTTGTTCTGTGGTGTTTCTCTCCTGCTTTTGGCCTTTTTTTAATGTGTAAACGGGATCTTTGAGATCAGATCATTTAGCTAAAGCACATTAGTAGTGTGAACACTGACCGTCTGACACTCAGTCCTGCTGATAAAAACAAGAGTCGGTTGATAAATGTGGAAGAAGCCCAAACTACTTCATGCCCAGATGACGGTGAGTGTGTGTTTGGTGTTTGTGCAGGTGTTCGGTCACGGGAAAGCCAATGGAGAGCCGACATGGGCTCTTCTGCTGACTGCGGTTCTGGCCGAGCTGGGGATCCTGATCGCGTCGCTGGACCTCGTCGCTCCCATACTGTCCATGTAAGAGTTCAGCAGCTTCACTCAGGGTCATTCATACACTATTACATATACTGGAATTCATTTGTATAGCCTTTTCCCCCATCACATGTTTTAGTAATCATAATAAATTAGGTTTGAGTGTCATGTGATGATGTCTGTGTGTCGGCAGGTTCTTCCTGATGTGTTATCTGTTCGTGAATCTGGCCTGCGCTCTGCAGACGCTGCTCAGGACGCCCAACTGGAGACCTCGATTCTCCTACTACCACTGGTGCGACACACGTTCATGTCATCAAACACACACTCCGCCGGTGTGACGCTTCTTCTGTCTGTTGATGTCATTTCCTGTCGCCCGCAGGACGTTGTCGTTTCTAGGCATGATGATCTGTCTGGCTCTCATGTTCATATCGTCATGGTACTACGCTATCGTCGCCATGGTGATCGCCGGAATGATCTACAAATACATCGAGTACCACGGGTACGTCGCCATGGGAACCAGAATCCTGTGCTGAGCTGTCTGTATAGGCAGCATCATGACTGATGTGTGTGTGTGTGTGTGTGTTCAGAGCAGAGAAGGAGTGGGGCGACGGCATCAGAGGTCTGTCTCTCAGCGCGGCCCGCTTCGCTCTGCTCAGGCTGGAGGAGGGACCGCCGCACACCAAGAACTGGAGGTACACACACACCATCAGCACACAGGCGCACACGCATGCGTTCACATGAGCCTGAAGCACACAAACACTCCAATCCAATTCAGAAATCACCATTTACAGGGTTCCCGTGGGGCAGTAAAAACTCTTGAAAGTCTGAAATTTGAATCTTCTGATTTTAAGGCCATTAAAACATCTTAAATATGGTTATTTTTTTCTGCTAGGCATTACATTTTAAGACAAAGTCTTAAATTTACAAATCAACATTGTTACGTAATAGGGCTGCGATTCTGATATTTTCCAAATGTATCACGATTCTCTCCCGAATCGATTCTGAACTTAGTATTTAACAGCAGCTGATTATAGGCGAATCAAGAATCGATGTATTGTCCCAGCCCTATTATGTAGTCTTGTTTACTTGTTTACTAATGTTAATGCTGACCGGCGTTTTCAAACTAAAACGGGGTCTGCAGCATTTTCGAAAGTCTCCGTTTTCGAGGTTCGAAAACACCAGCGTAGTGTAAACGACAGGCGTAACCGTAGCAAAACGTATGCGTTTTAAAAAGAAAATGCACTAGTGTAAACCGGGCCTAAGAATCCCGATTTTTGTTTTGTTTTGTTTCAAATAGAGATCACGATTCTCCCTCGATTCTGAACAGACAGACTAAATAAAATTACATTTAAATTACCAGAGGTTCTGACAAAATATTCATTGCTGCTGTTTATTTAAAAATGTTTAATTTAATCTGAATGCATTATTTTAAAAAAATCAGTTTGAGTGAATGATTCAGTGACTCATAAAGACTTCATTTGTTTCATTACTGGATGAATCAGCGTTTTTGAACGAATCTTTTGAATGAATGATTCAATGGTAAATACATTTAAAGGGTTAGTCATTCTGTCATTAATTCCTCACTCTCATGTCGTTCCACACCCGTAAGACCTTCGTTCTTCTTCAGAACACAGATTAAGATATTTTTTGATGAAATCCGGTATATGACTCAGCAATATAATCAACACTTTCAAGGTCCAGAAAGGACATCGTTAAAACAGTCATGTGACTGCAGTGGTTCAACCTTAATGTTATGAAGAGACGAAAATACTTTTTGTGCGCAAAAACAAAACAAAAGTAACAACTTTATCCAACAATATCTTCCCTGTCATTATCCTTACGCAGGTGACGCTGTAAGCACAGCGAAGGCTTTCATGTTTGCGTCCGAACACCGGCTCAGTATTGGCTGACGCTGATCACGTGATCAGCGCGACGCATGCGTGTGATGCTGACGCAGGAGCCGGCCAAATGAGTCGCCGTTCTGAAGCGCTGGATGTAAACAACGTATGAGAATGTTGAATAAAGTCGTTATTTTTTTGTTTTTCCACACAAAAAGTATTCTCGTCTCTTCGTAACATTAAGGTTGAACCACTGCAGTCACATGACTGTTTTAACCTTTCTGGATGTCAAAAGGTGCAATGACATTTTTGCCTATGTGTGGATCAGATACCCTCGGATTTCATTAAAAATATCTTAATTTGTGTTCTGAAGATGAACGAAGGTCTTATGGGTGTGGAACGACATGAGGGAGAGAAATTAATGACAGAATTTCATTTGTGGGTGAACTAACCCTTTAAGGGTGGGAAATGAGACGTACTGAAATTAACATATTTTTTACACTAATGCTTTACGTTTATGCTGGTGTTTCTGTCTGTGTTTCAGGCCGCAGCTGCTGGTGTTGCTGAAGCTCGATGAAGACGCTCACGTCAAATCTCCACGTCTGCTGACGTTTGCGTCTCAGCTGAAAGCAGGGAAAGGTTTGACCATCGTGGGAACCGTCATACCGGGAAACTTCCTGCAGACCTACGGCGAGGCTCTGGCTGCTGAGCAGGTTTGTGTTGTTCGTTAAAAACGTGAAAGAATCGTACAGATGACCTATTCTGCTTTTTCTCATGTTCATCTGTCTTTAGTGTGTAATGATGCTGTTTGTGTGTAATGGAGCTGCAACAATGGCGAAAATAAACATTCAAACATGAAAACCTGCTCTGGTAGAGCCCAAAAACAACATCCCCTTTAATGGTCATAAAATAGGCTTCTTTTCCTGCAAGAAGAACATGATCAAACATCTCTCTGTTCCTCTCAGACTCTCAAGCTTCTGATGGAGAAGGAGCGCGTCAAGGGTTTCGTCCAGTGCATCGTGGCCCAGAAGCCCCGCGAGGGCATCAGTCACATGATCCAGTCCAGCGGGTTGGGCGGCATGAGGCACAACACTGTGGTCATGGGCTGGCCGGACGCCTGGAGACAGAGCGAAGACCCGCAGAGCTGGAAAACCTTCATCAGTGAGTGTCTTCCCATCAGACCTGCATACGGCTCGTTCACAAAAACGAGCTTCTGTATTCCGTGGTAATTTATATATCGCCAAACTCCAAAATGAACATAAAAACATTCTAAAAGTAGCTTGACTGATTTATTTTATGGATATCCATAATTTTCTAATTACAAAATTCATCAAATATGAAACATATTCAGCTGTAAAGCAGTTCTACTGAAGATGATAGTCATTATTTAGATCAATTCAGTTCAATAACAGTCATCCAATAGTGTCAGTAATCAATAATGTTACTATTAATTATTATTACCATTTAGATTGATATGCATAAATGTAATGGCATAAATATTATTTAAATATATATAATGCACATTTTATTTTGAGTTATTTTAATATCATAAATATACTGTTATAATTTTTATTTTTATGTTCCATTTTTAAGTTTTAAAAAAACTGCTTTGGCAACTGTTTTTTTTTATTTATTTTATTTTATTTCAGTTAATATTTTATTTCAAGTACCAAAATATCTTTATGAAATGGTTTTAATTTTAATTAACAATAATAACCCCGATCACCAGTTCTGTGAACCGAATCGGACACAAAAGTGTGATTCATTCATAAATTGGACAGCGATTCTTTTAAAGTGCCTCTATTATGCTTTCTCCGATATTATCTTTCATGTAGTGTGTAATAAAGCTGAACATTCCAGTCTCACTTCCTGCTGAACCTACGTAACTAATTTGCATAATGCCAGCCTCTGGTCTTCATTGGCTGAACAGCGTCTCTTTAAGTGACACTGTAGTTGTATTTGAGACTGGAAGAGTTTGGTTCGTGTTGTTGGTTTCTGACCAATCACAACAGACTGGGACATCTGACCAATCAGAGCAGAGCAGGCTCTCAGAAAGGCGGGGTTTAGAGAGACCGAATCCTTGATCAAACCACTTTCAGACACTGAGAGAAAAAGAGCTGATGCTGCAGTGGATATTATGAGAGTGTTTTGACCTAAAATATAGCATAAGAGGGGCACTTTAAGATTGTCATTGATGTGCAACTGTGGATGGATTTTCATTTGTGTGACATCAGAAAGTTTTGCGCTGTACAGGAAGTCCTCACTCGTCTCTCTCTCCTCATTTAGACACGGTGCGCGTCACCACAACAGCTCATTTGGCTCTGCTGGTGCCCAAAAACATCTCTCTGTTTCCAAGCAACAGCGAGCCGTGCACGGAGGGCTTCATCGACGTGTGGTGGATCGTCCATGATGGCGGGATGCTGATGCTGCTGCCCTTCCTGCTCAAACAGCACAAGGTGTGTGACGCCACTGTCACTGTGCTACCACTATGTGATCTCGGCCGTGTTTAACGCCGTGTGTTTGTCTCAGGTGTGGCGGAAGTGCTCCATGCGCATCTTCACCGTGGCTCAGATGGAAGACAACTCCATCCAGATGAAGAAAGACCTGGCCACGTTCCTCTACCACCTGCGGATCGATGCTCACGTGGAGGTCGTGGAGATGGTAAACAACTCTCTGTTTCACCGCCAGTTTAATTCAAGTGAATGGCAACACTCAAATCCGATTATGATCCATAATCTGATCCTGATCATCCATATGACTGCTAATATCATCCTGCTAAACTCTGATTAGCTTCCTCATAGGTTCATCATGTCCTGGACCTATATATACCTGCAGGTCCCTGTAGATCCTCAAAAAGTCTTGCATCTTTCCAAAGTCTTTCCATCCACCTATCCGGGATATCGCATTAAAAAACACGGGATGGAAACGCCAAGATGTGCATGAATTCTAAAGATGCGCTCAACTGAGGCGGATACATTTTTTTTATCCGATAAGATGATGCTCATAAACTATGATGGAAACACATTTAATCCCTAATAATACACACATAATAAATCCCTCGATTCGCAACAATAAACTCAGCAGAGTCTGTGATTGAATAACCAGCGGACCAATCGCATCGCAGCATCTCAGATGTTGGTTTGGTGGTTCTGAGTCAAAGTCTGTCATCAGAATGATTTGCTTTAATTCCCTCCAGAAGCCTCTCACATGATTGTGTTCCCAATTAGGGCTGAAACGATTAGTCGACATTATCAACAATAAAAAATTGTCGACAAATATTTTTGTTGTCGAATAGTTTTTTGATCTCAAATGACCTATTTGAAGGGCCTGCAATAACGCGGTTTGACCAGTGGGGCGCTGTAGCGCAATAATGTAATGCAGCCCTCCCGGATCCAATCCAATAGAAGATACGGCGCTTCGGAGTGCATAGTGCAAACAAAGTCGAACCCGTAAAATGTGGGAGTTTAACATAGCATAAAACATAAATATAATGTTTAGCATAACTACAAAAAAGCTGTCATGCAGGGCCACTAACTCTCATTCAAACTCACTATTCTCACGCCACGTCCATTTTCTCACGCATTGAAAGATACATAGAGCATGGAGGACACAGACAACGTGCTGTCAGATGAGACAGATCAGGTTACTTTTGATATAAAACAGTCTCGCCTTTTAAATTCTGTCAATTTTACTTCAGGATTCAAACAATAGCAACGTGTGGTTTTGGCACTTTTTAATGTGGCGTGACAGATCGCTGTAACACCTCAGGTCAAGCGGCATTTGAACCTATTATCTCCTCTTTTCTGCTATTACAGCACAAAATAAACATGAATGAACTTCAAAAAGTATGTTGAAAGATACAGTAAAACTTACTGGAATGAATCCAGCTCTAATGCAATCACTTAATCTGAGTTTTAACTGCATAAAGATGTCAATAAAACAGCTTGCCAACTAATGTCACAAAATGTTACTTTTACCTCAGGAAAGCCATTCAGTGACCATAAACTCAATAGTTAGTAAAAAAGAAGAAGAAAAAAGAAATCTAGAGAGGGGTATTTTTCAAAAAATATGCACAATATTACATATTCATATTTTTACTCTTATTAGAAAGTTATTTTTACAATTCCCAGACTAAATAAAAACACAATACCAGTCATTGTAACAGTTGGACTATTGATGACTTCTGAGGAGAGGAGGTCTATTCACTTGGCTCGAAATCAATTAAAAATACACTTGAAGTGATTTTTATTTATTAGTTAAAGTATAACTCAATATTTTAACTAATTGCTAAAGTGGAATAATCGAACAAAGCATACTGATTAACCAGTGTAATAATCGATGATTATTCAATTAATCGTTCCAATAATCGGTAGATTAATCAGAATAATCGTTTGTTTCAGCCCTATTCCCAATGACATCAAAGGACCGCGAGAGCGATTGGAGATCAAACGATTCGCTTTTGAATCGCTCTTGCGGTACTTTGATGTCATATGCGCTGATGCATCTCGAACTTTTTTTTTTTTTTTTTTTACTTCATTCCTGAATGAATCAGCCGTTTAAACGAATCGAATGAATTAATGACTCAATGACTCACTTTTTTAGACATTTACCACCACCTACTGGCAGGTTTCTCCCAGGTTTCTTATGTAGAGTTTCATTTCATTAAAAGAAAATAATTTTGTATTTTGTGGATAGTTTGCCAAAAAATGAAAATTGTTTTTTTGCGAAACATAAAAGAAGATATTTTGAAGAATGTTGGGTAACCAAACTGTTCTGATCTGTAAATATATCTAAATACCAATTCAGATGCAGCTTCTGATAAAAAAATAAATAAAAAATGTTGGCTTTTGTAGCCTTAAAGTCTGTGTAATAAATTCTCTGATGAATCAAATAAAATATTACTTTCTAAAGCTACTTTTTTTGTAACGTCTATTAGATGCTTTTCTCATTTAACACGATAATGACTTTAAATCATCTTTCAGGAGTCATTTCTCAGCCAAATTTGGTGTGATTAATTTGCGATTAATTAATCAGCACATCATGTAATTAATTAGATTAAACATTTTAATCAATTAACAGCCCTAATTAGTGCATAAACCAATTTCAAAACGTATATATTGAATAAAAAAAAAAAGTTTTGCAGTTGATTATGTCTTGGCCTGTTATAATGTTTTGTTCTGTATGGAAATATGGAGCTAATTTTATTTGTGCAGATGGTCCTGAATCAGTGCTGAAAGTTCCTGTATCAGATTGTTAAAGGTTGTTCTGGTCTTTCAGCACGACAGCGACATCAGCGCGTACACGTACGAGAGGACGCTGATGATGGAGCAGAGGTCGCAGATGCTCCGGCAGATGCGTCTGTCCAAGTCGGATCGGGAGAGAGAGGTGAGTGAAGAGAGAGCGCGTGTTTACAGATAAAGATACAGAAATACTCGTTTCATCGGCTCATGTGTCATTTCATCTGGACTCAATCTGAAGCGAGTTCGCTGGAGTTTCGATGATGTAAGTTCAAGCTTTCGTTCAGCGCTCTCTTAAAGTCTAGTGAGCTTCAGACGTAGGCTGTATTATTAGGTGCGTTAGAGAGTCTGTGTTCGTGTGTTTTTGTCTGCTTGTAGGCAGTAGTAGTCACAGACATCCTCAGAAACTACAACTACAACAATGAATCGTGTTAATGAGCTGGCTTGTTTTAACCAGCTGCAGCTACTGTTGTAATACTTAAGCTCCGCCCTCAATGAAATCTCATTGGTCCAGAATCCGACCCCACATAATCTAATTTGAATATCTGTTCTGATTGGCTGTGGTTTTTGCATTCTGGCGGATTTCCTTCTCAGATCGTCTGTTTATTAGCACATGATGTCACAGCAAGTGTTTGTGTTTGTGATGGCGGCGTCTGCAGGCGCAGCTGATCAAAGACAGGAACTCGATGCTGCGTCTGACCAGCATCGGCTCTGACGACGACGACGAGACCGACGGGCTGGACAAGAGCGCGGATCACCGGCGCGTCCACATGACCTGGACCAAAGACAAAGCCCTGCAGCTCCTCAGCAACACGCAGACCAACACGGCCTCCTGCTGCAGCACGCCGGAGGGCTTCAGAGACATGCTGAACATCCGGCCGTGAGTTCACTGACATCATCACCCTTCACCATCACTGTACCATCTAAATACTGTGGGGAAAATTCATTAATAAATATACGTATATGTAATTTTAATGTTTAATACTATATTGTTATAATATTTATAATATTATAATTACAAACTAGATGAGGAAAGTTTGATGATGAACTTTGATGTTGATTTGACAAAGGCAGGTCTGAAAGTTTGAAGATTTTACTCAATTTTTACTTTATTGGTATTTACACGTTAGCATGTTTTAACACATTTTAAATTAGATTACAATTGATCATTTAAACACGATTAGAATGTTGTTAGCATGTTTTAACACAATGTTAGCATGTTTTAGCTTGTTGTTACCATGATTAGCATGTTGCTAACATGTTGTTAGCATGGATTAACGTGTTGCTTGCATTATTAGCGTGCTAGCATTTTGCTAACATGATTTAGCATGTTGTTAGCATAATTTAACATATTAACATGTTTTAGCATGTTACAAGCATGATTAGCATGTTTTAACACGTTGAAAGCATGTTTTAATACGTTGCTAACGTGTTGCTAGCATTATTAGTATTCTAGCATTTTGTTAACATGATTTAACATGTTAGCATTTTTAACACATTTTAAAATGATGTTCGCATGATTAGCAGGTTGATAACATGTTTTAACACATTGTTAACATGTTTTAGCTTCTTGTTACCATGATTAGCATGTTGCTAACATTTTGTTAGCATGTTTTAACATTTTGCTAACATGTTGGTAGCATTATTAGCATGTTTTGCTAACATGATTTAGCATTTTATTAACACGTTGTTAGCATGTTTTAACACTTTGACATAGCATGTTTTAGCTTGTTGTTACCATGATTAGCATGTTGCTAACATGTTGTTAGCATGGATTAACATGTTGCTAGCATTATAAGCATGTTCGCATTTTGTTGATTTAGCATTTTATTAGCATAATTAGCATGTTTTAACACGTTGCTAGCATTAGTATGCTAGCATTTGCTAACATTATTTAGCATGTTAGCATTTTAACACATTTTAAAATTGTTAGCATGATTAGCAGGTTGATTTAACACATTGTTAGCATGTTTTAGCTTGTTAACATGATTAACATGGATTAACATGTTAGCATGGATTAACATGTTGCTAGCATTATTAGCGTGCTAGCATTTTACTAACATGATTTAACACGTTGAAAGCATGTTTTAACACATTGCTAACGTGTTGCTAGAATTATTAGCATGATTAGCATGTTAACATGTTTTAACACTTTGATAGCATGTTTTAGCTTGTTACCATGATGACCATGTTGCTAGCATGTTTTAACACATTGTTATAATGTTGCTAGCATGCTAACATTTAGCTAACATAATTTAGCATTTTGCTAGCATTTTTTAACATTAGCATGATTTAACACGTTTTAGCATGTTAACATGATCAGCATGTTGCTAGCATGATTTATCATTTTGTTAGCATGAGTAACATGAGGTGCGTCCCAATTTGCATACTTAAAAACATCATAGAATAGTGCATAAGTATAAATAGTGGGAGTAGTTTGTTCACACTGAAAATTTCAAAAAGAAAAAGTGCACTTTAAATACCTGGATGATGCACTAAATTACCGGAAAAACGAAGTGTGGAATGTTGGACACTTTATGCACTCAACTGTCGCAGCTTTAATTACGTATTGGAGGGGGAGGGGTATCAGGCTCCATTGTTAAATGACAAAATAACCTTCACGCACTACATGGATGAGTACATAGTGCATAAGTACATAGTGTATAGTGCATCGCTTGGGACGCAACTGTTATGTTATAGCACGTTAGCATGTTGTTACCATGATTTATTATTTTGTTAGCATGATTAACGTTTGCACGAATTGACACGTTCTTAATGTTTTAGCATGATTAACATGTTGCTAGCGTAATTTAGCACATTGCTATCATGAATTAGCACATTACTAGCTTGATTTAACATTTTGCTAGCATGTTTTAGAACATAGTTAACATTATTTTTTGTTTAAATATTTATTTTAATATATTAGCATATTTATGATGATTATTATTATTATTATTATTATTACAAATATTATGTTTTATTATATCATGTTATAATGATAAATAATGTAAATATTTATAATTAATTATGTGATGTATTTGTTGATCATGTGTGTCTCTCACAGAGATCAGTCCAATGTGCGGCGGATGCACACCGCTGTCAAACTCAATGAGGTGATTGTCAATAAATCCCATGATGCCCGGCTCGTCCTGCTAAACATGCCCGGGCCGCCCAGGAACACGGAAGGAGATGAGAACTGTATCCTTCACTTTTGAGCGACTCGTTACTTATTTTTCGGTTATGTTGTAGGTCCTACAGCCAACTTTTATTTACTTGTCAAAGTCTTAAGAGCTTAATTTTGACCCTTTTAGTGCATATATATATATATATATATATATATAAAATATTTTTTTTTATTTCCCCTTAGTGTTCTTGCAGTGTTTTGTCCTTGTTAAGCTTTTTTCAAAGGCACTGTCGTTTTAATTGTTCGTTCACGTCCGTTCGTTTATTTGTAATGAAGCATCGATGCTCCTTGACTCTCGTTCCCGCAGATATGGAGTTTCTAGAAGTGCTGACGGAGGGCCTGGAGCGAGTCCTGCTGGTGAGGGGAGGAGGAAGTGAGGTCATCACCATCTACTCCTGATAGCCAGTCATACGCCATCTACTGGCATGAGAGAGTACTCAAAAGGGAAGCGTGGCCAGTTGAATATGTTTCGTTTGCCTGACTCATGTGTTTTATGATTATCATTGACTGTGTCTCCGAGAATCTGCCAGCCGTCTCGCCTGCGCGGTAACAATTCGATTTTAGTTTGCGCCGCCACAACCGTTCGACAACGTGCACCGGTCTGACCCACAGCGGCGGTATCTGTGCACATATCATGTCATGAAACCACAGCTCTTTCAGGACCATCATCGTTCACGTGCATGTGATGGACCAATCGGTGGAGAGCGCGAGCACACGCATCACACGCGTGTTCGTCGGACTGACTCAGGGCTAAAGTGTTTGATACTGGACCTAGTGTGTGTGTGTGTGTGTGTGTGTGTGTGCACTGAAGGTTTCGAGAGACTGAAGCTTGAAGAGCGAGTGAATTACACTTTAAATGGGGTTGCCGATTATTATGTGATCCTGCTTATTTTACATTTGTTCTGCATGGAAAACCTGAATGCGAATCAACGTTGTAGAAACAGGAGATCATCGTAGCAATACGTTCACCACACGCGTTCATGATTCCTGTAGATTTGGATGTTTAAATGTTCATACACATTTAAAACTGTGTCGCCTCTGCTTTAAATCCCTGAAATGATTGTGTTTTTGTGTCCTGCTTTATTTGTGGAGGGTTCAAACAAGTTTTATGCATTGTTTTTTTTGTTGTTCTTGTTGGATTTTTATCATCGGTTGCTTATACCTTTATGTGCAGGGATTGTGAATTTGTTTTTGTCAGATTGTCATTTTTCAATCTCAAGTGTTATCTGCTATTTCTATCATGTTCAGTAATAAAATGACAGTAATACATCCTCTTTTAAAAATGAAAACTTTGTGTTTTTCTTGGATCTCCCTGAAAGGAAAAACATCTTTAGTGCTCCAATAATAATTCACTTTATATTAATAAATTAGCGAAATAGCTTCATGTTTTTAACAGCTGAAAATTAAAAAATGAATCGTTTCTGATCGTATTTGTGCACAGTTCTCACACACACACACACACACACACAAAACATCTTTAGTTTATGGTTACAGAGAGATTTTACAATTAATGACAGAATTCTGTCATCCAAAACCGGAGGAATTTCACACATTGTTTACCTGTTCATCTACAGACTCTATTTTTTTAATGATATTACGAAAATTATCCATGGTTTTACTATAGTAAAACTAGTTAACCATGACTGTAGTAACCGTTTTTTTTTTTTTTTTTTTTTGGTGCGAACCATGGTTATACTACAGTTATATTGTAGTAATGCTACTGTAAAACTGTATGTAGATGCATTTGTGTAAGAAAAATATCCATATTTAACAAGTTTTGAAGTCAAATATCTAGCTTCCACCAGACCGCCTTCCGTACTCAAGTTACGAAGAAAGTGTAAACTGGCGTCACATCAGTTAAGCTTTTTCCGTAAGTTGAACAGGGAAGGACGTAGCGTAAGCGTTTTGAACTGTAAGAGTTTTACGCTTTCTTTGTACGATGAATACGGAAGGCGGTCTGGCGGAAGCCATTTTACTTCATAACTTGTTAAATATGGATTTTTTTTTTACTTTTTACACAAACGCATCGCTTCGCCTCAGAAGGACTTTATTAACCCCCTGGAGCCATGTGGAGTACGTTTATGATGGATGGATGTGGATGGAGGCACTTTCTTCAGCTTCATATTTGTTGGTATCGTTCACTGCCATTATAAAGCTTGGATGCGTCAGGATATTTATTAATATAACTCTGATTGTGTTCATCAGAAAGAAGAAAGTCATAAACACCTAGGATGGCTTGATTTTGAGTAAAGTTTGGGGTCATTTTCATTTGAAAGTGAACTAATCCTTTAATTGAAGTACTTTAGTATGATTCAAAAACATAGTATTTACTATAAATTACTATAGTATTTTTTTCATGTGAGGATTTACAGTGGAGATTTATATATTGATGTTATTGATAAATATTGAATAAATTCTTCACAACAGGACTATTAATCCTACAAATACTACACCCTATAACTTGCTGTTTTTAGTTAAATCTTAGAAAATATATTGTAATTTGAGTTTAAATCTCCTTAAACCGTTTATTCATGTGTCAGTATTATAGATAACATGTTTGAGATTTTTTTCATGGCTAGCAGCAGTTTAATTATTAAAGCTAATGGAAAATGGTTAGCACTTTCCTCAGATGTTAATTTACAGAAGGCATGGACAGTGCCAAACATTTTTTTGTTTATAATAATGAAAAAGAACATTTTAAAGCCATTCGTTATTAGTCTAGCATAAAATCTTTTTTCCCGCTCTTTTTGCCAATCTCCCTCACGCTTGTTATGCTAGTTCTGTTATTACGCTAAACACTTCTGGTTTTAAATTTCATCTTAAATTTCATTCTAGTGTTTCACCAGCTGTGTTATAGTTCTTATTTTTTCACGCTGATGTTTCTGACAGGACTTTGAATGACGGTTAAATATTCACAAATCACAAAACCTTACATTTAAACCTACCTAATCTACGTTTAACTATTGCCATCGCTTCAAAAATCTCCAATAAAAAGGTTCATAAACATCCGATTTTTTACATTTTTTTTTTTTTTATGAAAAAAAAAAAAAAAAATCTGTCATGGGCGGCGCGCGCCGCTGCGTCACATCCGCTCATCTCCAACCCGGAAAATCGGGTGCCATGATCCGCGATTTGTTTGTGTTTTTTCCGTGAGAATCGCTTTGATCGGACACACACACACATACAGAGAGAAAAAGCGTGTCGATTTCAGGGCGAGTATGGAGGTAAGAAGACAAAGCTGACAGTAGAAGTGCTGAATGTGTGTAGAAGCATCCAGTGCAAACAGACACCCGAACTCAACCCGAAACTCGCCCGAGACACATTCAGTCCCATCAGCACACTCCTCTTCTGTCCTTCTCTTCTTCACGTGTCCAGAATTCTTCTTCTTTAAATATATAATATATACACCTCAACACGTGACATCTTCTTATCATCATATGCATTACTTGAGTTTAAATGTAAACTACTGTCATACACGGGTGTGTTTGGTGTTTTAAAGTTAAATATATAGTATTTAAATTAGTGAAAGAATCTAATGTATTGTAAGAATACACTTTTGAAGTATTAGTTATATAGTCATGATATGGAACACGTAATATGTTTACTCTTTAATAGGCCGTAGGACATACCATTACCGCGCGCCAGAGGGTTCTTATTGTTTATTAAACGCATTTAATAACTAATAATGGTGTTTTCTGTTTGCTCACTTTAGTTGTGTATGTTTACAATATTTGAATACCGTTATGTCTATAAAAGAAGGTGACTTTCAATAATGTTCTCGATCAGACGCAAACCCCCCTCGTCGAAAGTGTTTTCCTGAATCTCAGAACCATTATTCCTGCGGACCCTCGCGCAGCGCTGAGATCAGCTGGAAAATCGGGAGCGCATCGGATCTTCTTTTTTTTAACGCATATATTTATTGACATTTTTCAAACGCGTTCGTCTTCATAACAACAACCGATTCTCTACATTCGTGAATGGTGTTGTTGTGTCTGTTAATGTATAACGGGCGGCATATTTGCCTTGTGCTGCTGTCATTCACGTCAGTGCGGACTTGAGTCGGAATTATCAGAAGCGATTGATTCGTTTTTTTTCCTTTTCTCGTGCGATATGTGTTTTAAGAGTCGTGTTTGTATGTGATCGGTACCGCAGTGCACGACTGCAGGCCTGAAGTCGGACGAAATGATCGAGCGCATGTGTCCGATTCGGTCCTCGTGACGTCACGCAGATCCTTCTGCGCGTTTTGACAGATGTAACGTCATTACACGCGTTAGTTTTACGTTACTCGGGTTTCGTAGGTTTAGGTGTCGCTGATTCTGTTACTTTGAGACACGGTATGGACCTGAATTTTTACTCTGATCTATCGGACGGAACCGGGCAGCCCGGTGACCCGGAATTCTTGGACCCCCAGGCGTTTAACGGATTTGATGCCGTTCAGAAGGTGAAAAATATCACGCTCATGGAAAACCGGGAAATGACAGGGAATTTTAAGTCCGATTTCTTCTGGGAAAAGTCATTCATATTTTAAACTTCTATATTTTTGTATTGTGTTATTTCCGTGAAACAAAGAGATTTAGAACATTCACGCATTCATCTCTTTTTTTATATTTTAAAATGATATATTTTTAATTTTAATATTTAATTGCTCATTTTGAGTGCAGTTTCTTTAAATTGTTTGTAAACTATATCTGTGAAAGATTTTTTTTAGATTCATTTATATTTTAAAGTTCTTTACTTTTGTATAATATTTTTTAATATTAAATTGCTTTACAGTTGTTTTTTTGTAAATTTTTTGTAAATTACTTCTGTCTGATTTTTTTTTTTTTTTTTTTTTTTTTACATTTTCTGTAAATTATTTCTGGGAAACAGTTTTTGTTGAAGAACATTTCTGCAGCAATTTTATATTGTAAAGTTTTGTATGTATATTTTTTAATATTAAATGGCTCCTTATGAGTGCAATTTCTATAAATTTTCTGTGAATTATTATTTCCGTGAAACGGATTATTTTTAAGAACATTCATGCAGCTCATTTATATTTTAAAGTTCTTTACTTTTGTATATTGTTTTTTAAATTAAATTTTCATTAGTTATGCTAGTATGCACATTAATCAAGTTTGAAAGTATTTGAATTGATATTAGAGAAGTTACTCATGTTGTGTGTTTGCATCTTAAACAGTTCCCAGGAGGCAATGACAACTACCTGGCCATCAGTGGCGAGGGGCATCCCTTCCTGTCCTCCTCAGAGGTACAGCTCTCCTCCACGTTCCCCGCTCAAATCCATCACGCAGAGGTGCTTCACACACACACACACACTCAGATTGTGCTCATCATCATAATCATGTCGGAATTTCAGCCTTTGGTTTTGTTGAAATGTTTCACACTTGTGTCATACTAAATAACTAGTTAGAGTTGAATTCATCTGTCCCTCCAGACGTTTCACACACCCAGTTTGGGAGACGAGGAGTTCGAGATCCCTCCGATCTCCCTCGACCCGGACTCTGCGCTCGGCGTCTCTGATGTCGTCTCTCACTTCGGAGAGCTGGGCGACGGCGGGCCGTCCTCCGGTGTTCCTGGGAACGCCGTGGTTGGAGGGAACGACCCCTCGTTCGCCTCGACCTTCGTGAACACGCCCTCGCAGGGCCTGGAGCACCTGAGCCTGATGGGCCAGCAGGGCGGCGGGCCGATGCTGGGCTCCACGCTGGGAATGGTAAATACTGAAATGTGCTTAATTAAAGCATTCATTAATATTTTCCTAATGAGTTTTCCAGTAGAATTAAGGTGTTTTTTTCCGTTGCAGGATCTCAGCCATCCCATCGGTTCACAGTTCAGTAGCTCTTCTCCGATGACCATTGACGTCCCTCTGAGCGACATGAACCACGGCCTTTTGGGGCACAACCAGCTGACCACTATTGACCAATCAGAGCTCAGCACGCAGCTCGGCCTGAGTCTAGGTGGCGGCACCATCCTGCCCCGCCCGCAGTCACCTGACCAGCCGTTGTCCTCCGCCGACTCGCCGTCCGACTCACTGCACGACGACGACATGGACGATTTCAGACGGGTGGGTTTTGCCAAAATCTTTTATTGTTTATAAATTTAGTTTCTGTCCATTTTGGCACGTCTTTGACACGATTCAGAAATTTGTGAAAGGAAAAAGAAATTTTGCTAATTTATCCAAAAAAAAAAAAAAATTTAACTGATTAGACATATTTGTCTAAATACAGTTCAGTTCTATTAAAATATATGTACCAAAGTTTTTAGTTATCCCTAGCAGCAGTTATTTTGTAATGCTTAATAATTTAAACAACCCAATAAACTCAGTAAACATCTTACCTTTATGGATTTAAGACAAGTCAGAGGTTATTCTAGCTTTATTTTTTTAATGATGATTTTTAAAAACATTCTTCTCAGGAATCCAAATTCTTCTTAAGTTTTGTATTTAGAATTAGTGGTTGACTGATATATATCAGACAATATTTGGAATATTTAAATTGATAGTTCACCCAAAAATGTAAATTCTGTCATCATTTACTCACCCTTAAGTTATTCTAAACCTGAATAAGTTTCTATAGAATTAGTGGTTGACTGATATATCAGCCAATATTTGGCATTTTTAAAGGGATAGTTCACCCAGAAATGTAAATTCTGACATTTACTCAACCTTAAGTTATTCTCAACCTGTACGATTTTCTTCTGTACAACATTCTGGTTCCAATGACTTTCATAGTATGAAAAAAAAAAAAAAAACTGTTTGGTTACCAAAATATTTTCTTTTAAGTTCCACAAAACAAAGAAACTTATACATGTTTAGAACTTGAGGGTGAGTAAATGATTTCAGATTTTTGAGTGAACTATCCCTTTAATTATCGGCGTTGGTAGTTTTTCTATTTGTGTTGGAGACTTTTATTTTGACATTTAAAGTTTAAATCTGTTTATTTTGCTTTTTTTTTTTTGTCAAGTTAAAATATATATTTTTTCATATTCATTTTCAAATGATTTATTTCTAATAAGTAAACATGCAAAATATAAATGTCATCAGTTGTTATGCATGTGTTTATAGTGTGATGTCATATATATCGGCTTTATATCAGCCACCAGCTCTCTACGATATCGACATCTGCCATCAAAAAATCAATATCGGTCGACCACTATTTAGAACAATCTTAAGAAAAACATTCTTAAGAAATGAATATTCTTGACTATTCTTACATTATGAGGACTTTTATATGGTGAATCTCCCAGAACTGATCTCTGTTTCCCGTTCCTGTTCCTCTCTCCCCATGCGTCCTCTCTCTCCGGCTCAGAAGAGCGTGCTGGTGGATTCTCCAGTGTCTCTGTCCGTGTCTCCGGGCGTCATCGCTCTCTCGCCGTCTCTGTCGGACCAGCCCGCCATCCCAGCGTCCTCCTCTACTCCCGTACGGAAAGGAGTCGGTGGGAAAAAAGGCAAAAAGAAGAAAGATCCGAACGAGCCGCAGAAGCCCGTGTCGGCGTACGCGCTGTTCTTCAGGGACACGCAGGCCGCCATCAAGGGTCAGAATCCCAACGCCACCTTTGGAGAGGTTTCCAAGATCGTCGCCTCCATGTGGGATAGTTTGGGAGAAGAGCAGAAACAGGTGCAAACATGCATTACGCTCCTGCAACTAGATGTTCAGAAGATTAATAGATGTTATTAGATGTTCTTTCTTTTTACATTTGAGACCAACTTTATTTACATCAATACCTCAACAAGATGGACTAATGAGATCAAAATCTTCATGTTTCACCTTCTCAGGTGTACAAGAGGAAGACAGAAGCGGCCAGGAAGGAGTATCTGAAGGCACTGGCCGCTTATAAAGCCAATCAGCTGTCGCAGGTGAAGTACAGACAGACAGGAACATTCAGGAATATTGCTTGATTGTGTGGGATTTCATTTGGGATTTAAAGGCCTGTGATGCTTTTCTCATGTAACACAATAATGACTTTAAATGATCTTTTGGGGGTAATTTCTTAGCCGAATTTGATGTGCAATTAATTTATCGGCAAGCTTAAAAATGTTAAGACAGCCTTGGACTAATTGTTAAACTAGCTGATAAACTTTGCAACATCAACACTGTTATTGAACTGAACTGAATCAACATTGATTTGAATAATAATGACACTATTGTCTGTCTGTATAACGTGCCATATAAACAAATGTGACTTGACTAGTTGTTAAATGTTTTGATTTTCCGCAGCAGCCAACTATTGAAGTGTTAGACGCCCCGCCGTCTCCTCCTCCTCCAGCCGCCGTCGCCCCGCCTCCTGAACCCACGCCAGTCGCCGCCCCGACGCGCTCGTCCCGTATCCCCGTACACGCGCCCGACAACAACACCATCACCAACATCTGCACGTCCAACATCATCTTAGACCTGCCGCAGGTGACGACGCGCTCACGCACGGGCGCGCACAAACCCCCGGCCCCGCCCGCTGTCAGCAAGATCGTGATATCCAAGCAGCAGCTGCAGTCGCCTCGGCAGCCTCCGCCCCTCCAGCAGATGCAGAACACGCCTCCGCCACCGCGGCTGCAGCAGATGGTACATTCCCCGGCTCCGCCCCCTCTGCAGGCCAAACCGCGCGGAGCTGCCGCCGCGGGACAAGTGGTCGCTACGGCGCCGCCGCCGCCTCTGCAGATCAAGATCGTCCCGGCCCCCGCGCAGACTGACGCCAGCGCTCCGATAATCGTGACGACGGCTGGGGCGCCGCTCGCATCTTCGGCCGCCTCTGTGGTGGAGGTGCCGCAGCCCGCGGCCATCGTCACGACCCTGTCGCCGTCGGCAACGGAGGATGCGGCTGAAGAAGGGGTGAGTCCGAACATTCTATTCTTAACGGAAATTCTGTTTGTCTTTCGGTTGTTTTGTTAATGAAGAAACTGCAGGAGGTTCGTGAGTCGATTCAAACTAGTAATTAAATCATTTAAAAATAAAATCGATAAATAAAATGCTTTCTAAAAATGTATTAAATCATAAATTTGAAATTGAAAATACAAATAGAATTTGTTCTATTTTGATCATTTTCATTTTAAAATGATCTATTTTAATTTTACATTTTTATAGTCTAACGTTTTTATTTTAAATTTTTGTTACATTTTCAAGGTAATTTTTTTTTTTAGAAAATGTTATTTTGATTATTGTAACGTTAAATATCTTTAAAATAAACAAAAAAATAAAACACTTTCTAAACACTTTAATTAAACCATAAATATGTATAAAAATAATATGACAAATAAAACACTATTAATAAATTAATTAAATCATAAAAATGTTACATTTTAAAAAAGTAATTTTAAAATCAAAATAATCAAATAAAACACTTATTTTGTCATGTGACCATTAACTGACTTCAGAGAACTGAACATGAGTGTGCTGTTAAATGATTGAAATATTAATTTAAAATCTCTGGGACTTTATATATTTTGGATCAAAGGGGTTCGACTGCGCATCCCTGCGTTAACAGAACCGAACGCCTCGATTGTCGTTGGTTTCCAGTGTTTCTCTTCTTCTCTTGTTCAGATGGAGGTGGAGCTGAACGTTTCTCCGGCTCCAGCCGCGACTCCAGCAGACGCTCCCAGTGTGTGTGTCCGTGCCGGCTGCAACAACCCGCCTATAGAGAGCAAAGACTGGGACCGAGAGTACTGCAGCAATGAGTGTGTGGCTACACACTGCAGGTACACACACACACACACATTTGTTGCACTATATTAGTGAGGACGTTGCATACACTTCCATTGATTTTTCTATCAGGTTAATGATATTATTGAAGTGACACAGTGTGTCGTTGACTGTCCAATAAGAGTGTGACGTGTGTGTCCTGCAGGGACGTGTTCATGGCCTGGTGTGCGATCAGAGGACACAACTCCGCCACTGTCACATAGACGGACGGACGCTTGTGTTCGTGAGCGTCCACACCAGTATCGGATGTCATCAGATCAGTGCAGATCCACAGACCGACACAAAATTTTGGGATTTATGAAAAAAGTGGTTTAGGATGAAAACTATGAATATTTAAAATGATTTAAATAAGGTAACTGTGTATCTGAAGGTGCGACTGTGGAGTTTGGTGTCAAAGTGGAGGAAGGAGGCAGATTTTACATGTGTGTGTCTGTGTGTGTCTGTGTGTGTTTGTGTGTGTGTGTGTGTGTGTGTGTGTGTGTGTGTGTGTGTGTGTGTGTGAGCCAGAAACAGTTTATGCAAACATGTATGTGGTTATGACATGTTACAGAATGCAACGACACACAGTTTGTGTTTGCGTAGAGGATGTTTCTGCACATGATTCTTAAGTTAATCATGAACAGACTGTTTTGAAACCATGACGTCAAACGAGGGTTTGATCTTACGGCTCTTACAAACATTGACCACAGTAGCTACGGTTTATGCCCAGAATTCCATGGTTACTATGGTTACTGGAATTCCATTGTTGCTGTGGTTACTGTTACAGTAGAACTCTGGTAACTTGAGCATTACATCATCAAAAGATGACAACCGTTCTGAAAGCTGTTTTAGAAGCTCTAATTTATTGTGATTTTTGTTATAGTAATTATTGTAGAAACTTTTACATTGATGCATTTGGCAAACGCTTTTATCCAGTGCGTTCAAGCTGTACGTTTTATTAGTTCATGCATTCCCTGGGAATCGAACCCGTGACCTTGGCGTTAGGAATGGAAAAAAAAAAGTGGGAAATGATGGTTTACTATAGTACATTTTTGCAAAGGAGTGTTTTATTATCTTTTACATCAGGAGTAAAACTTTTTAAAACTTGCTGTGGGACAAAAACTAATGAATTTTATATTGGGGAAATGTACAGAGAAATACATTATACTTTGAAATACTCACAAAAATATGATTTTTTTTTTTCTTCACTTCTTTTACTTTTTGGACTGTTTTATCATCTCAGTACTGTTGAGGAGTTTGAGAGTTCAACAATCAAATGGAATAAAATAAAAGAAATCAAACAAAACAATGATGTGTTTGTTTGCTCATCTGCTTTTCTAATTATAATTGTGGTGATTCTTCAATTAAAACCTTTCAGTTCCCTGCAGTGATTTTACAGAAAAAAAAAAAATGTTTTAAATGACAGATTATAATAGTTGAAGAGGAAGTTGTTGCAATAATTAAATCAGAAACTTTAAGGTTTGAGGTCATAAATAGTTTTCTCCAGCAGTGGTTTTATCTGGTTTAAAATTATGTGTTTAAATATTTTTATTAGGAATTTTAGCATCAAGTCAATTGTAATTACACTTTTTTTAAAAAATGCAAACAAAGCTTACATTCTAACAAATATGCATAAAAAAGAGTCATGGAAGTAGTAGTTGAACAGAAAATATATATATATATTTTTATTATTATTAATTGAATTATTAAATTACTTTATTATATTAATTATTAAATTACTTCAGTATTAATTTAAATTGTTAAACTTTATTTTTTTTTAGCGAATTCTGTCCTTAAAACTGAAACTGTGAAGAGAATTGTGGTTAATTTATATATATATTGACACTCACAGTTTCTGTAGTGATTTATATATTCTGATAATTGTATATAAAATCCCTTAAGATGTTCAAACCGCTGACAAAATAAAGTTCTTTTAAAAACCATCTTGTGAATCTGAAAATGCGACGCATTCAACATAATGGTCCGTTTGATCTGAGCGCGCGAGGCAATCCCACGTGCTATGATGGAATTCGCGCTCTTTCGAATGACACTAGATGGCGGGAAAAAGCCGTGCGCGCGGACGGCTAGAACGCGGTGATGTGAGGGCCAAGGCGGAGCTTGTGTGAGAGCATGTGACCGCAACGGCGGGATTTCATTTGTCGCTAACCCGATGACGTGAGTGTCAGGGCGGGAGTTTTTATGAGGGAGGGAACGCAGGAAAACAAAAGCCATAATAAATACCACTAATGTGTTTAATATCGAATATATAGTTAATAAATAAGCACAGGCGTATGACGTGTTCCGTTTTTAACACACAATTTTAAACATTCGCGCATTTTAGTTCAAAATAATACAAATAATACTAATAATTATAAACATATCGCCTCTAAATAGACACAAAATGGCAGCCTAAATAAATAAATATATACATATGACAAAGAAATCAATACAATTCATTTCAAATGAATAAAAACAGGTTATTTCCTATGGTTTCTAAATATATAAATAAATATTAAATAGATGCAGAAGGAGGGCGGAGCTAAAGATCAGACACACATGCGTGTTTTAACTCGATATATTCACATCATCACACTGCATCCACACACCGAATGAGCACTTAAAATTAATACGTTTTAAAGAAGAAGAGTCTTCTTTTTAATAGACACCTTTGAAATTATTGGACAAGTATTTTTCATATTTTCGCGTTTGTTGTTGTCCTATCGTCGAGTAGAGAGTAGAAATAGTGAAAATCACACGAGAGAGCGTGTGTGAGTGTGTGTATAAGTGAGTGTGTGTGTTCTCTCTTCACTTCAGTGTTTGTGTGTGTGTTGATGTGATATTATGGCGGTGAATCTGGATAAAGACGCGTTTTACCGCCGCATCAAGCGACTCTACGGCAACTGGAAGGTACAGAGAGCTCAACATCTATCATAAACATCACTAACCCATCATATCGATCATATTCAATCATAATTATTCATGTATGATGTGTTTAATCGTGTATGTGATGCTGAAAATCCTCTCACACACATGTACACACACGTACTCAGGCCTCATTTCCATATAACTGTTATATAAACACACTCAGCCGACTCTATTTGTATCTGACAGTCTGTAGTGTGGTTTATTTTATTATTTTTTCGTAACGGAACGCTGAAGTTCGCGGTTATTTCACACCGTTTATTTGTGATTAGCGTAGCGGCTAATGTGTTAGCCTGTTAGCATACAATGTTTTCACGCTATTTCCGCTCGGCTTTTATTCGCGTTTATGAAGCAGATATAACATAAAGCAACTTTTGTGTTTCGTTTGTGTTTTAGTAAATGTTTATCACATAAAAGTTTTATGTGGATGCAAAACTTTTGTCTGATGTAGCATGTAGCTGTGAGCTAGCTCATGCTGCAGGTGGGAAAGAGGTTATTAGTTTTTTTTTTTTTTTGTTTACAGCGATCAATAAAAGACTAAATCATGTCAGAAGAGCAATCTGAATACTCGTTCTTTTCCATCAGCACTAATATTTTTGGATATGGAAGTTTTGCAGTTAGTTATTTTGTAATGTATACTATTTACTTTTTATTGTACAGATAATTTTCCTCATGCCAGAATCTGACAATGATTGTTGTAAAGACAACTGTATATAGTACTAAAAACTGTTGTAGAAAAGTGTTTGAATGGCTTCTCATAATTCTGCACCATAACCCTGTTTCTCCATCACAGAAAGGTGAAGATGAGTTCGGGAAGGTGGATGCCATCGTTGTGTCTGTTGGAGTCGACGAGGAGATCGTCTACGCCAAATCTACAGCCCTTCAGGTGCAATGAAACACTGTATTTATGCAGTAATGATACCGTCGTTACACCCTCACAGCGCAGTAATCATGTTTCTGTTTTCTCTACGGCAGACGTGGCTGTTTGGTTACGAGCTCACCGACACTATAATGGTGTTTTGTGAGACTAAGATCATTTTTCTGGCCAGTAAGAAGAAAGTGGAGTTCCTGAAGCAGGTGGCCATAACCAAAGGCAACGAGAACGCAAACGGGATTCCTCCGATCACGCTGCTCGTCCGGGAAAAGGTAACACACGATATTGGCAGGGTTGTCAGGTTTACACAACAAAACCCTCCCAATTGCTACTCAAAACAAGGCCAATCACATTTCATAGGGGGTCCCCCGCTCTGAGGGGTAAAGACCACATTTCTGGTGGGGTTCCCCTGGTAAAATTTGCATTCCAGGGGCTAAATATCATGTTATTTGTGGTCGCTTCAATCCACAGACATGAAAAACAACCCTCGGCAACAGTGTTAAAGTAGCCCAATTCTGTGGTCAAACCGCAGACTTGGCAACACTGGGCATTGGACAAAACTGACGTCACGATATAATAATAAAAAAAAAAAAAAAACGGGTTTTCACCAGATGATGTGATCAGCTGTATTTGGAAAGAATGAATCATTCTAGAGTTATGTGTTTTACTATGTATGATAATAATAATATACAATAGATAATATGCTATACCATAAAATTTAATAAAAATATATAGGGGACAGCGGGGTAAGTTGTCACACTCTTCATAACTCCAAAACTAGAGGCTCTATCTCAAAAATCAAATAGCCACTTTGTGTGACGACTTCTTCCATAGTCAACTTCCTGGTCACATGTGGTCAAGATCGCTCTAATCTGAGGTTAGCACAATTTTCTATTATTTTTTTGCTTAAAAAGTAAAAAAAAATTGCACTTTAAATTTTATGCAATACAACTTTGTTAGGTATGAATGTTAAAAATTATTATTTTGTACAACATAGAGGAGACAATAACGTGTCTTTTGATACTTTAGCTGATGTGCTATGTTGAGTGAACCTTGAGATTTAGCCAACATTAGCACACATGTCAGTTTGGGGCAAGTCGTCACATGTGACAACTTGCCCCAGTACAAATAAACACACAGAACATGCTCAAAAAAGAGGTTCAACATGTTAAGTCAGTTATGTTCAGAGATTAAACATGTTAAGCGAATTATCTGCAGTATTCCATTCAGTTATCATGGATCTATGTGAAAGCTAGAGAAAATTTGAGTTTAAAGTTCAAAGTAAAGTGGTCTTGCCACTTAATGTGTTTTGATTGAAATGTGTATTGTTTGGACTGAAATAATTGTTTTTCCAAATTCTCTATGCATGATTGTTTATATTTCCAGTTCTGCAATTTAAAAACTAAAATCAATAATAACAATTAAGTAGTTGCGTTCTTATTTTTAGATAAAATAGTGTGACAACTTACCCGCCGATGGGGCAAGTTGTCACAAGTGCACATTTTCTATTCAACAGTCTACAACTCCGTAATGAGATAAGATATGAAAATGTAATGAATACAACATATGTGCCCAAGACTTCCTGCTTTCATTTGGTATGACCTTTATACCATTGTGATGTATGGTGCTCAGTAAATGTTAGACAGTGTGAAAAGTGACAACTTACCCCGCTCTCCCCCATATATATATATATATATATATATATATATATATATATATATATATATATATATATTAAAACAAATTAACCTGAAAAATTACTTTTTACTTCATAGGCCACATTCCCACTGTTTTTAACCAATTCAGTAAGACTATAAAATATTATTTTATTGTGATATTAGAATAAAAACATAAGAATTGCTTTGTAATAACACTATTGTAAAATTAAAAAAAAAAGAGTAATAAAATTTTTTATTGTAAAATTATACTACTTGCACATCAAGCTTTTATTTTGACGGGTTGCTGGCAAATATTATATAAAAGGGCTGGGTTTTTTCGATTCGATATCGATTATTTTGGATGCATTATATCAGATCAGTGCTGTAAACTACACATGGAAGTCAGCTGGTACTACTTTACTATAATACTGAAGGTTAAAATTAACTTATTTATATACAAACACTTAAATTACACTCAATGATGTCTTTATAATAAATAAAGTTTAGAATTACAGAATCATATGAATATGGTTTTTCTGAGGTAAATGTGACGTTGTTTACAAGCCTTTCCGAGGTTGAAACACTAATTGAGCGAATACACGAGACATGATGCGGATTTCCGTAAGTTGTACTGTATCTTTTAACATAACATCAGATGTTTATTCATGTTTATTTCGCACTGTAACTGGTATTTAAGCAGAGGAGAGGATGTTCACATGCGCTCTGTGCTGCCGCTTCTCTGCAGCGATCTGTTACGACTCATTAAACAGCGGCAAAACAGTATTTATTATTTGAATCTCATAATAAGATCGTCATTTGAAATCTGAGACTGTTCATTTACAAGCATAGAAACGCTCAGAAACCGGTAGCGCATCGAATCAGTTAAATCACAGTCTGCACATAAGCCATAATAATGATGATATCAGTATTATTTTGACATTTCATGCAGCCCAAATTGAACACGTCGTATGTTTCGCACGACCGTTTTCGACTTCACAAACCATCGATCTGATGCTTTAAAACACTAATGTCTTTTTAAATCTGCTTGTGTGACAGAGCGAGAGCAACAAGGTGAACTTTGAGAAGATGATCGAAGCCATTCGTGGAAGTAAAGACGGCAAGACGGTCGGTGTGTTCATCAAGGACAAATTCCCTGGAGAATACATGAAGAACTGGAGCGACATGATCACGGCCGAGGGCTTGGAGAAGGTCAGATCCGGTTACGCCTCCAGCTTTTTCTTTTTTAAATCACAAATAAAAAAACTATTTTAATCTGTGTTAATTTATTATTTAAATTTTTATTTTTTAAGTTTGGTTTTTTTTGTAACCGTTACATGACATATAAACATTGAGGTCATGATGTCATTGTGATTACTATGAAATAAACAGCATGAATGCTCTTCCGCTGGCGTGTCAGGTGGACATCAGCACAGTGGTGGCGTATACGATGGCCGTGAAGGAGGACGGAGAGCTGGCGCTCATGAAGAAGGCGGCCGCCATCACCAGCGACGTCTTCACCAAGTTCTTCAAGGAGAGAGTGATGGAGATTGTGGACGCAGACGAGGTTTGTTCACGCACAACACGCTTTATCCTGCGTATAACGCAGAGGACGGGAAACTTTTCTTCTGTCAAAGTCAAAAAGCTACAATTTTGAATCTGTCTCTGTTTGCATGTTTATCAGAAAGTGAAGCACAGTCGTTTGGCCGAGTCTGTCGAGAAGGCCATCGAGGACAGGAAGTATCTGGGCGGCGTCGACCCCTCCACCGTGGAAATGTGCTACCCACCCATCATCCAGAGCGGCGGCAACTACAGCCTCAAATTCAGCGTTGTTAGGTGAGATGGTGAAATCCGCCGGAGCTCGTTCTTCTGAAACGACACTAGCTTAGACGCTAAATGTCTGTGACTGTCTCTCTCAGCGATAAGAACCACATGCACTTCGGAGCGATAACGTGCGCGATGGGGATCCGGTACAAGTCCTACTGCTCGAACCTGGTGCGCACGCTCATGGTCGACCCGCCGCAGGAAATGCAGGACAATTACAACTTCCTGTTGCAGGTGGAGGAGGAGCTTCTCAAAGAGCTGAAGCATGGTGAGCGCTTCTCTAATCCAGAGAAAAGTTCATGTTTTTGGTCACTTTAGATTAGTCCAATTCTCGCTAACTACGACTTTTGACTTAAACTGCTTCTTAGGTATGTAAGTTTAGGTATTGGATAGGATTAAGAATGTAGAATAAGGTCATGCAAAATAAGTGTGCTTTATAAGTTCTAATAAACAGCCAATATTCTATTAATATGCATGATAATTAGCAACTAGTTAATAGTGAGAATTGGACCTTAAACTAAAGTGTTACTGTGTGTGTATATGCATATACTTATGTATCTGTGTATATATTCAGTATTCAACAGTTGAAGTGGATCAAAAGTTAATCTAAGTTGTCCTAAGAAGGTTTTAGGACAACTTTGACGAAAGGTTTTGATCTGCTTCAAATGTTGACTACTAATATATATGTATATTTGTGTGTGTGTGTGTGTGTGTGTGTGTGTGTATATAATATATATATATATATATATATATATATATATATATATATATATATATATATATATATATATATATATATATATATATATAAATTAATTGTAGTGCTGCCAATTTAATTATATATGGAATTTATTTTGTCTTTTTGTCTTTCGTTCTTTGATTAACATTAATGACAGACAGCAACAGGTATATTAGGCTGCTGTCACTTTAAGACCTGACGCACATCCTATTTTCTCAACCCTTTCCGTTCATTTAACACTTCTTAACTTATGTAAGACTCTGCTTAAGAGGATACTCTACAATAACAGGCATTTCGACATAATTTTCTGTGTTTTTGTCCGTTCAAGCATGAAAGAGCTCAATGTGGCACTGCTGTCTGAAAGCAGCGTTCTGCGTGCGTTTATGGTGTTTGTTCGCAGATGTGCGGCAGTACTGATTTGAGTTAATTTCTTTCTTATCACGCTTGAATGGTTTAAAATCACTTGAATGTATGATAGCGTGATCATATGTAATGCTAGCCGAAGGATGCCAGGAAAAAAACTGATGCTGTGTTTATTATAACGCGTTAAACTGAAATAAATAACGTGTTAATTTTGGCAGCACTAAAAAGATATTTTGAAGAGTGTTTGTAACCAAACTGTTTTGGTCTGTAAATATATTTAAATACCAATTCAGATGCAGCTACTAAAAACATCATGGCTGTTTAAGACTTAAAGTTTGTGTAATAAATTCTATATTGAATCAGATGAAATATTTATTTTCTTCTAAAGTCTATTTAATGCTTTTCCTCATTTAACACAATGACTTTAAATCATTTGGGAGTAATTTTTCAGCCGAATTTGATGTGCAATTAATTAGATTAATCAGCTCATCGTGTAAATAGATAAATTTAATCAGATTTAAAATTTAATTGGTTGACAGCCCTTAAATGCATTTTGGGCTTTCTGTTTAAACTAAAATGCCTGTTTATAGTGTTTGTAATTTTTCTGAATCTTTCATTTATACTCGGTTGCAAATTATTTTCCAGAAAATATGGTATACATTCTTCTGTCTTCAGGTGTGTTGAGAAACAGTGTGGTGATTTCTTTTTTTTTTTTTCTTTGTCCATCAGGTGTGAAGCTCTGTGACGCCTACAACACCGTCCTGGAGTTCGTCAAGAAAGAGAAACCAGACCTGGTCAGCAAGCTCACGAAAAACCTCGGGTTTGTGTCTGAAACCCTCGGGATGTGTTGTCTGTTTGTTGGCACTGTAAATGATCAATACGAAAGCGTGTGAAATGAGCCGCGATCACAGGTGTGTGACGTGTGTGTGTGCTGCAGGTTCGCCATGGGGATTGAGTTCAGAGAAGGATCGCTCGTGCTGAACGCAAAAAATCAGTTCAAACTAAAGAGAGGTGAGTGTGTGTGAAAATAATTCATCGTTTCAGACTCCAAATGATCTGTATTGTACAGTATTTTGTATTGTCATTAAAATTTTAGCAGAAGTATTTTGTTCCTGTAATTAAATTTTATTCATTAAGCATTTTTAAAAGATTCATGATGCTGTTTGACAAGTATATTGTGTGTGAAGTTCAAAATGTATGTTTTTTTGTTTGTGTATCAAAAAAATCTAGTAGCTTCTGATAAAAATAGATTGTTTTTTTTATTCATTCGTTCATTCAACTTTTTTTCCAGACTCAAGGTCCATTAGAAAATAAGCAATAACAAACAATACAAAATACAATAAAAAACACTTAAGAGAGTTATACCAATATTTTCTCATAGGTGACTGGTAGTACACAACACTTTGCCTAGGGTTTGACAACAGCATCAGAATAGCATTCTGTGAATAATCCAGCCGACAAATACATTTATACATCAAATTTCATATTAAACCATAAAAGATTTGACTTTTGACTTACAAAATAGATCACTTGCACTGCTCCACAACAGAATCCTCATACAGTCATTGTAGGCAACCTGAAGCTTACATGGGCTTACTTTTTTAAACTTAACCCACAAAAAAAAAGTACAGTATGCTTAACATATTAGCTTGGGCGTATAACAAACTGCCTGTTCATATACTCATCACACATTTCATCATTAATGATTAGTGATCGACCGGCATTGATTTTTTTTTTTTTTTTTTTTTTAATAATTTGTGTGTTTGTGCGTGATAACCGGTATTTATTTACTGAAATACTTCTGTTTTTGACACTATTACAACACCACTGAACTGAACAAACCCTGTTATTTATAACAGTCGCTCCCTCCTTGCATAGAAAACGGATCTTATTTATACACCAAATAGTTTTGTTAATTTTAATCTTCATATTACAAAAATCATTTTATTTATGAAAAGCATCAGCAGCAACACTAATGTTAACAATTAGACATTCTACATTTTCAAATAGAGAAAATAAATTAAAGACAGGAGTCATATCAACTTTGCAGAGATGTAATGCTTCATTTTAAACTACAGTTTTAGTAGATTTTTAAGCTGTTTAATAGGCTAAAGTGAAGAATAATTCACTGGATAATGTTAAATAACTGGAATATTGGAATATAACAAACAAAATGTTTTATTGTATTTCTCAATTGGTATGTTATATCAGAATTATTAGTTTTTTTGTCGATCTTGATTATGAAATATCTGCTGACAAAGCGCTGTTTATCTATGCATTTACACAGAACTATACTTAAACTACGATCGCTCACGGAGGTAATGATTAAATTCCATAGAGTTGTTTACTTGGATGTTTATTAGTGAATTAAAGGTGCAATATGTAAGATTTTTGCAGTAAAATGTCCAAAAACCACTAGGCCAGTGTTATATATGTTGTTCACTTGAGTACTTACAATATCCCAAATGTTTCCAACTATTTGTAAATCGTGAGAAAAGTGCAATTTTAACCAAGGCTCCGGGACGTGTGAGGAGTCGCCTGTCAATTGCGTCATACCCGCGTTACCCTCGGTTTCCTTTTTTTTGGTTTTTTTGGGTTTTTTTTTTGTAGAAACCATGGAAACACCAAAGACGCTTTAATATATTACATATTATAATATGTGTTTTATTAGACAAGGGAACAACTGTTTGGTTACGTTTATAGACAGAAAACGAATTGATATATAGCTCAACATGTTTAGTCTTATTGTTTAAATCAGATTTTCTTCATTTTCTTGATTTTGCGAGTACCATCAGAGAAAAACACTATTTTGTGAAGTACCATAATCAGATGCAGCTTTAACATCTAACAGTAACAGTAATACGGCATTTTCTCCATCATACAATACGTTTAAAATTAATTACATGTCATTTATCAACACAAGCCATCCAGCATTTAATATGATATTCTAAAATCGATCTATCTTACTGCAGTGTGTCTCAAACAAGAGTCTCACAGCAGCCGCCGAGCGAACGCACAGAGTAACGTTATAACATCATTTTCAATACACTCAAATGTATCTAATATGATAAACAGAGCTGTGTTACCTCATACTCATGACCGCAATAGCGGAAGCAGCGCCGGCGACTGTGTCATAATAAAAGTCCCGCTGCTCGTGAGACGTGTGTCGCTCAATCGCTCCAGCGTCCTCGTTCAGCTCCACAACAACTACTCTGCTTCATACTACAGTAACGTTAATAATCTCATCCATGAACATGATTTCTTCCTGAGTCCAATCCCGATTGTTTCCACTGGCTGTGATATGAAGACCACATGTCCCAAGATTCAAACTCGACGTCTTGTTAACAGTTACATGCGGTGGCCGTGGAGCATTTCCTGAGCGTCAGCCCGCTGAATGAACAGCAAAATGCAGATGGCTTCACGAGACTAATGACGAGCATAGACAACAGACAATAAATTTTATTTCCAACATGTGCTCATTCATGGCTGTATTATTTAATTCATGCAAAGTTACATCTTTATTGGGACAGGACATGACGGATTCTTACATGACTCCGTGAGCTTGTCTCTCTTTCTTAGAGACAAGCTGCATAAACTAGCTACATTTCAGGCATTTATGTAACGCATCTAATTTGTGCATTAATGGCTGTTATGTTAAATAAAGTTTACTAATAGAAGGTAAGTATACTTTACATGTGCACGTCGTTGTCTCCCCTCCCCTCAGATGCGCTGTAATGGCGATCATGCGCGCAATTCTCAAAACACCTACAAGATGGCGGCGTTTATCGGTAAATCCGATATTACAAAACCAATATCCGATTATGGTAAAATGCTTAAATATCGGGAAAAATATCGGTAAATCGATATATTGGTCGGTCTCTATTAATGATATTGTTGGTCTGAAAAATAAAGTTATTATATGGTCATATTGAGGGTGAAAATATATTTCCCACTCAATATGACTATAATAACTTATATATATATATATATATATATATATATATATATATATATATATATATATATATATATATATATATATATATATATATATATACATACATATACATTTTTAAACACATTTTTGATGGATTGTGCAGCCCTATAAACAAGCAAAGCAAACCTGGAGCAATTAATGAATAAATAGGGGCACATAATTAAATCCATTCATCCACTCATGTTTGTTTATGCTGATAATCAGTCTAAGCTATATCTCAATTCCAGCTTTATTTGGATTAATCATGTGGTTACTGATGCTTGTGTGTTTGTGAAGGGATGGTTTTCAGTATCAGTCTGGGACTTGCTGATTTGATTAACAAAGAGGGAAAGAAAGACGAGCAGAAAAAATACGCCCTCTTCGTTGGAGACACCATACAGATCAATGAGGTGGGTTATGCTCTTTACTTTCTTAATATTTCATGGGCTGGAAAGTGTCCGTTGTGAGTGAATCTCTATTAAATGCTTTTCAATGATCCTGTGATCCCGGCGGCCTGATCGTTCTGTTCTTCGTGTGTCCGTCCGCAGGAGGATCAAGCCACCATCCTCACCCCTGTCAAAAAGAAGATAAAAAACGTCGGCATTTTCCTCAAGGTAACGTCAGTCCTTCTCTTTCTTGACCACGGTGCTTTATTTGCAAATGTTTTGTCATGTTCAAAGTTTAATTTGCTGCTTTGAATGGAAACAGCTGTAGAGGTCTGAAAAAATAAACATTGGAAGGAACTTGTTGGTTTGTGCCTGCTAAACAGTTTTCTGTGTTCATTTCTAGAATGATGATGAAGACGACGAGGAGGAAGAGGACAATAATGCTGATGATCTGCTGGGGAAAGGAGCTCGCAGCGCCGCCCTGCTGGCAGACAGAACCAGGGTATTTACTGCCTTTATTTGTTAATCATCATATAATTATCTGTAATGTACGTGCGCTCACATTCGCTGTCATCTGATTGGTCAGAATGAGATGACAGCTGAGGAGAAGAGGCGGGCCCACCAGAAAGAACTGGCCAATCAGGTGAACGAGGAGGCCAAGCGTCGTCTGACGGAGCAGAAAGGAGGACAGCAGATCCAGAAGTAAGGGGACGAGCGTCTACCCTTTTTGACCAAGTTGTGTATATGAGGTGTCAATACTAGATTGACTCGTGGTCATTTATTGAAGGGTGTCAGTATTGTCGCACTAACTTGTCTGTTTTTGGTCTTTCATGAGATGATTTTTATCATGACAAACTTTTAAGGACTTATTTTGTGAGATGGAACCAGAAAAACTTGAATTTTATAAAATGTATTATATTATGCTGAATCTGTATGTCAGTCAATGTAAATGCAAGCAGCATTGATGTAAACACTCTTCTCTTGTAATGTTCCCCCTTCAGAGCCAGAAAGTCAAATGTGTCGTATAAGAATGTATCCCAGATGCCCCGGGAGAAGGATATCAGAGATATGAAGATCTTTATCGATAAGAAGTATGAGACGGTCATCATGCCCGTGTTTGGCATCGCTACACCTTTTCACATCGCCACCATCAAGGTAACCGCACCTCACCGCCCTCATTGTTAAAGATCTGAAATCTGGAGCCGGATTCATCAAACATTCTCATCTGATTAAATATCATTATTAAAGAAATATTTGGAAACTTGCATTGTTACGAAATGCTTTGTCTGTAATGTTTTTCTTAAGAAGATTTTTGAGAGTCTGGCCCTAGTTTTGGCTTAATGTAACTTTCTCTTTTGTGTCTGTGTGTGTGCAGAACATCAGTATGTCTGTGGAAGGAGACTACACCTATCTGAGGATAAACTTCTTCGTGCCGGGCAGCTCGCTGGGGCGTCACGAGGGCAACATCTTCCCAAATCCAGAGGCCACATTTGTCAAAGAGATGTAAGAGACCTCATGATGTTGAAATCCATCGTTGGGCCTGATTCATGAAACATGAGCCGAACAAACGTGTATAAATTGCTTGTAAAACCTTTTTAATGAATTGCTGCATGCAAAAAATATATTTTGTTCAAGAAACGCATTGTAAGATCTCCATAAAGACCCCTTCACGAATGTTCATCACGTGTGATTTTCAAATGCTGTTTGCCTGTTCAGATCAGTGCAGGAAAGAAAATGCCAAACCGTGTTTCTAAACAGCCGTTCAGCCCATTTAACCAGTCCTATTCAACCAACAGTTTTATAAATTGTATAAATTGTCCATTTTATCCTATCCATACTTTTGTATTCATTTGTTGGTGTTAAACACCAAAAGCAAGAAGAAAGGATTCTTTCGTTCTTCTGCGTTTCACTTTTGCGTAAATAGTCTGTTTGTGAGTGCCACCAAGTCAGTTTTATGCATGGTTCGTACAAGGTCAGTGGATTCATCTCTATGAAGTGAAGCGTCATATTGTTCATATGTTTGTTTTGGTCTGAACAGACATTAACAGACAGTGATTTTTCAGTTTGTTTTTTTAAAACCTTTAATGTTGTCGCATTGGACTAAAACTTGCTGACTTTTCTCACACAGGGTTTAACACTAATTTTATACTGTAATTTTTGTACTTTTTGTACTAATTAAAAGAAAACAAGTTGTCAAAAAGATTGAATCCAATATTTGGTGATAATACAGCATAATGAGAGATTTGCAAACGTTTTTGACCTGGAACACCAAATTAGGTAAATTTTCAGCACATCACAAGGTTAAGCATGACTTTATGACCAGCATTCAAGTTGCACTCTAACACGGTCCTTTTTCTCTCAGTACGTACCGCGCGTCTAACCTCAAATCCCCCGGCGATCACTCCGTTCCCTCCACCAACCTGCAGAACGCCTTCCGCATCATCAAGGAGGTGCAGAAGCGCTACAAGACCCGCGAGGCGGAGGAGAAGGAGAAGGAGGGGATCGTTAAACAGGACTCGCTCGTCATCAACCTCAATCGCAGCAACCCCAAACTCAAAGACCTTTACATTCGGCCCAACATCGCTCAGAAGAGGATGCAGGGCTCGTTGGAGGCGCACACCAACGGTGAGAGAGGATTAGTCCATTAATGTGGGGTTTTTAGTGACCGATGATGCTGATATTTGGTTGTATTAGAGCTGCACGTTATATTGAAATAAAATCAGTATGGCGTAGTGTGATTGTCAAATCGCCAACTGCCAAGTTTCTCTCTGAATCCGGGAGTTCTCTCAAAATCCTAAAGCATTCAGCGTTAAAAAGATGGTTCGCACTCTTTAGAAGTAAACTTATTTTGCACTTCCCAAAAAAAATCTCATTTTGATGAACATTCCTTTTCCTCCATATCGCAATATATTACAGAAAAAAATAAATATTATTATTATTATTTTTTTTTTTTTTTTTTTTTTCCCAATATCGTGCAGCCCTAGATTGTATATTTGAGCAGGAAATATTACAATGTAATCAATCAATTGCACTAATTGTTTCCTAACAAGCTACTCAATCTTTATCAAATAAAACTCATTAATCACAAACGACTGACTGTCTTCACATCTCCAGGTTTCCGTTTCACGTCAGTCCGTGGAGATAAAGTTGACATCCTGTACAATAACATCAAACACGCCATATTCCAGCCCTGCGACGGGGAAATGATCATTGTGCTGCATTTCCATCTGAAGGTGTGACACAGTGTCATTTTAGTATCATTTGTTTGCTATTATAGTTTTTATTAATATTTTGAATTGGTTTTCATTTTTATATTTTCTGTATTTTTTCATTTTAAAGTTATGGTAATATAATTTTTCCTTTTTCAGTTGTTTTTAGTTGTGTATGTAGTTAAGTTTTGTTTTGGTTTATTGTGGTTTAGTTTTTTTTGTTAACGCAAAAGTGTTTTGGAGGGATTAAACTAAAAGTCAAATGATGCATTGACAACTAACTACAAAAAGTTAAGCTAGGTATTTCTTTTATTTCAAATGGCTTTTATTTTTCATGTAACAATCTGTTTGTCTTTTTAGTTTTTTAATTTTAGTTTTAATTGGCGATAACCCTGGGGCTCCATTCTGAACGCATTCCTTCTGTGTCTCTCAGTACATTGACTGAATTTAACGAAGTTTTCTGACTGTCATAGAACGCCATCATGTTCGGTAAGAAGCGTCACACGGACGTGCAGTTCTACACGGAGGTGGGCGAGATCACAACAGACTTGGGCAAACACCAGCACATGCACGATCGCGACGACCTCTACGCCGAACAGATGGAGCGAGAAATGCGACACAAACTTAAATCCGCCTTCAAGAACTTCATCGAGAAGGTCGAGTCCCTCACCAAGGAAGAGCTGGAGTTTGAGGTTCCTTTCAGAGATCTCGGGTAAGTGGGAAAAATTTAAAGTAGGTGCAGCTTAAAGTGTTTCTTTGGGGGGTTAACGCTGCAAAAGCGAGAGTTTTTGGGTTAACGCTAAAGTAGGTTTTTTGGGGTAATGCAAAAGTGTTTTTTTGGGGGGGGGGGGGGTTTAACAAAAGTGTTTCTTTGGGGGGGGGGGTTCATGTAAAAGTGGGTTTTTTGGGGTTAACGCAAAAGTGATTTTTTTTAATGCAAACTCATAGTTGCAGAAGTTTGTGCAAACTAACCAAATTTTGTAAAATTTTTGTAACCAATTTTTGGGTAAAATGAGTTTTGCAAACAAGTGGTAAGTTTGTCACGGGAACACACAACTTGCAAAGAGAATGCAAATGTTAGCAAATGAAAGCAGTGTTTATCGGCAGGTTTGTGGTGAAGTGTACCACAAACCTCAGGTAAAGTGAGGTTTGTGCAAAAAGCCCTTCTATGGCAATGGTTTGGTTTGTGTTTTGCTCTAATATCGGATCAAGGTTAAGAACAGATCCATGTGCGTACACATGAAGTAGGTATACAGTTTTCATGAGATGTTCTCCTGTGCATATAATCTATGTAATTATTAGTGAATGATACCCAGTGGCTTTGTCCTAAATTTCTAAGCAGTTATTGCACCATCATGTGACATCATTCACGTGATTGTTTCAGGTTCCAGGGCGCCCCCTACAGGAGCACCTGCTTGCTGCAGCCCACGTCTAGCTCCCTCTGCAACGTCACGGAGTGGGTGAGTGTCTCGCCACACAACTGATACAGAGTCGCAAACACCTGTTCTTACGAGTCGACTCTCTCTCACAGCCTCCTTTCGTGGTGACGCTCGACGAGGTGGAGTTGGTTCATTTCGAGCGAGTCCAGTTTCACCTGAAGAACTTCGACGTGGTCATCGTTTATAAAGACTACAACAAGAAAGTTACCATGATCAACGCAGTGCCCGTCAACTCTCTGGATCCGATCAAAGAGTGGCTCAAGTAAGCCCCTGTTGAGATTTCTGCTAGTAATCGACTGATATATCGTCAAGGCTGTATATGTAAAATGAATTACAATTGATGCAATTAAATTTATTTACTATCTTTAAATATATTGGCCAATAGATCATATATATCATCGATAAAGATTTTTTTTCGGTCGCTGGCTAATGTTAACAGGATTAGTGAATGTGTCTGTGTGCAGCTCGTGTGATATCAAGTACACTGAGGGCGTACAGTCTCTGAACTGGACCAAGATCATGAAGACTATAGTGGACGACCCTGAGGGCTTCTTCGAACAGGGCGGCTGGTCCTTCCTCGATCCTGAAAGTGAGGTGAGATGTCTTGCTGTGAGCAACTTGACCTGGGCGTCTTATTTTAGTGCTTTAGTATCATTGAGACACTTGAACATAACCGCCAGTTTCAACACACTACTAACTAACTCAACCAGGCCCTGCCCCTTTATTCTGCATATGAATTATTTAAATGAGGAATATTGTGACGTGTTCGTTTCTCAAGACTACAATGGAGGCGTTTCGGGGAACAGTGACACTGATATAGAGAATAACTCCTGCTGGAGGGTCTTTGGAAACCTTTTTCATGCTCAAACAGCAACATTACACACTAAAGAAAGATGAACATGGGAAAAAAGCAGAATAGGCCCTCTTTAAATATTCACCCAGTTATTAACGGTGGTGGTGTTTCTGTCCGTGTGTCTCAGGGAAGCGGAGCAGAGGAGGACTCAGAGTCTGAGATGGAGGACGAGACCTTTAACCCCTCGGCTGATGAGGAGGAGGAGGAAGAGGAGGACAGTGATGAAGATTACTCGTCAGAGACGGAGGACTCAGGTAATGGTAAGGCTCACTTCAGTTTTGCATTCACACTACCAGCGACACTCAGCGACAGCGTCACAATCCCATTCATTTCAGTATTGAGCTGGCGATTTCCGACGACACAAGCGACATTGACACAGGCATGTGACAAAGTTGAGATGTTTAGCTTCATGCAAATGAAGAACCACTTTTGGGAGCGAATAAAGTCAGTGGTAGTGTGAACGCAGCTTTTGTCACGTCACCTCATGTTGGAGGCACCAAACATTGTGGAAAACCTGTTAAAATTGTTTCTCAGGCTTGGAAATACGAAGTTGTTGTGTAAGCGAGTACTGTTTTGTTTTGCCAAGTAGAGTTCTTTTTGGTTGAGCAGAAAAGACACACTTCTATAGAGAAGAATTGAAATATATTTCCATGAAAGGCTGTTTATACGTTCTATTTTGAGTGATTCTATGAATTTGTCTTTGGTACTGAAGCTTCTTTGAGTGTCAGCTGACGTTTCTTCGGCACCTTGAACGATTGAAACACTCATCTGTGGATCATGAGGACTGATTGTCGTTACTCATTGAAATGATTTTAACACAGTGTTTGATATGGGAAACACTAATTGATTAGTTCGTCGCAGAGGCCGTGATCACAGTCCTAATTGGTTGTCTGAGTGATTGTGCGTCTGACTTGTGGTTGTTGATCTCAGATTACAGCGCGTCTCTAGGCAGCGAGGAGGAGAGCGGAAAAGATTGGGACGAACTGGAGGAGGAAGCCAGGAAAGGTGAGTTCAGTCCACATTCATCTGCTGTTTCCCCTCCAGAATGATGTCACTTCCTGGGGGATTTGTTAGATATTAGTATGTTATGGAAAGACAGCACAGGTGAATATTTTTTTTATTTTTATTATTTTTTTGATAACATTTAAATGTATTTTGCTTTATTTTTAATATATTTATAATTTATTTTTAATATTTTTTTTTTTTTTGATGAATCTGTATTTAGCTTATTTGAAGTAAAGATATTTTTTTATATTCAAAAAAATAAAATATGAATTTTTAGATAAATATTGTTCGTTTTAGCTTGTTTGAAGTAAATATTAATGTATTACAATTTGTTAATTAAATACATACTTAAGATTATTGTTATAGTAGTATTTTTTAATAGTAGTTTGGAAAACTAATTTTAAGCCTTTAAAGATATGTTGTAACTGAAATGTACAGACTCTTGACAGTCTTTTGATTCTGTCCATCAGCTGATCGAGAGAGTCACTATGAGGACGCAGAGGAGACTACAAACAGGAAGAGGAAAGGCCGTTCGTCAGCTCCGCCACCCAGCAGCAAGAAGAAGCGGCGACATTAGATACACACCCACACACACTGCCAAACAAGTTTCCCACAGTCCTCTTTTACTGCCCCCTCCACACATACACACACTGTGTTTGATGTAAATAGCGTCGGCCAGCGCTGATGTGTGCTGTAGGATAGTGGTTTTCATATCAGCTGATGGATGGACCCCTCGTTTTCTTTGGATTTTCCTGCGTTGGCATCCCTCTGGGGTGTGTGTGTGTGTGTGCGTGAGCGCTTTTCTGAAGCAGTAGATGTGACGTAGTGTTGGTGTTTTACGAGCATTACGTAACACTCATTCTTACGGCTCATCTCTCTTTCTCCCGCCGGTCCTGTTCATTTCTGAATAGAGACGTGGCGTTCATGGCTTTTACGTTAGTACAAAATGATTCACTTTGTGCTTTTTCTGTTTTTTCTAATACGAGGGGACACAAACACACACATTGTAAACATACACTTTTTTTTTTTTTTTTTTTTCCCTTTAATACTCCTTGCTCATTCTGGATTGGTAGTCTTGTATTGTTCAATCAAATATTGTTTTTTTCTTTCTTTTTTTAAATAAAAGTTAAGTGAAATTTAAAAAAAAAAATTGTTCTCATTTAAAGCTTATTTTTGGATCAAGGGTTTTCTTTTCACGTAAAGTGGTTTATTGCAGTGGTATTTGCTCATGGTCAATAAGCCACGACCCACATTTTTAGGAATTTGAACAAAGCAAATTTATTTCTCCAAAAAGGTTGACACGCAAAGGTTGAATACCGTCCTACTTTACTTAAAATGCGCACAAATTGTAAGAATTTTCACTAACACTGATTAAATCAACAAGGTAAGTCTATTAAATAGCAGTCCCAAACTAGTTTCTGTTAAAACAAAGTTAGTATGAGCCAGCACACATCAAAAAACAACAAAGTGGTATTTTGGGTTAAGGTTAGAATCTGCTTGCACTGGTAAATACACAATACTAGCATAAACTTAAAACCTATGATGAATAGAATTAACACCAAAAATGCATGCAAGTTCTTCCCAGCTCTCACACGGCATACCAGTTAGGTAATTTATTAGCACGTTTTGGTCATTTCATGACTTGCTAATCAACAACACTGCAATGTCACATGCCCATAGTTTCATTTGCATTTTTTATCCCCCCTTTCCACCAGCACGAACCGGGTGCTAGTTCAGAGCTAGTGCCAGTGCCAGTTCGGAGTTGGTTCAACTGACGAGCCTTCTAAGAACCGGTTTGCCTTTCCACGGGCTAGAGAGCCAGCACAGAGCCAGGTCTTACGTCATTGTATACGTCTCATATTTCACAGCAAAGCTAACGTTGCAGCGCCAAACACACCAAGCTTGTTCGAGATGCATCAGCTTCCCGCAGAGCGATCGGCGCAAGACATCAAAGCACCGCGAGAACGATCCAAAAGTACAAGGAGTCGTATGTTTGTAAACGCTCCCGTGGACCTGCGGCACTCCGATGTCACCCGCCGAATCGGTCCGCGCTGCTCCGATGCATCTCGAACAAGCCTTCCATCAACAATCGCGGACGTTTCACTACTGTTGACGCTCATGGCTTTGCGAACCTACGTCGGCATCCAAACACAGCCCCTGACGCAAGCGGTTCTTACTTCTAGCCCAGCAATGTTTTGGTGCTACTTACGAACCACTTTTCCTGGTTCGGAGCTGGTGCTTTGGGTGTCGAAAGACAAAGAACTGATTTGAAACTAGGCTCTGGCTCCAAACCAGCACTCAAACTGCCTTGGTGGAAAAGGGGTATTAGAGACCTTCTGTAGCCCCAGCTCTCTTTAGCGCTCTGCTCATTGTGTTCTCTCTTCTGGTGTGTATTTCCACAGCATGAAGGTAATGTCTTACGGATTTAAAAATGAACCGCTCATTTTAAAATCTTCCCTGTCTACTGACATTTATGACATCGGCTTCAAACATTACAGTACTCATAATAACTTTCGTTAACTCTACAAAAAGTAAATCCACTTCACCAGCTCATTACTCTTCGACAGCGATGCCATAGAGATATATACAGAGCCACTGCAAAAACTGAAGTTCACACACAAAATTCTAAATATGGCTGATATCGTCTTTGGTGATCTACAGCTTGTGCGCATCCACATTTGCGAGCACAACAGAAGAGTTGTGTGCCATGAGCACGGTATAAAATCAGAAAGGACAGGAAGTTTGTTTTTCCTGTAGGAGACTTTATTTCGTAACAAGTTACAAAAATAATGTTAGAATAATGGCACTGACGTATTAGCCTGACAACATCTCATCTGACCACAGATACTGAATTAGGACTGTGTTTTTCAACTTTAATTGAAGTATTGTAGCATTTCGCTACTAGTAGGAACCAGGCAAGTTTTTCTCGTTCTGAGACTTTACTAAAAAACTGCAGGGTTACTGTTTTGGCTGCAACCCATGTCGTACATAACAAAAAGATATAGCTCGCTGCTCTTGCTCCCAAACTCGCTATGAACTCTACCCCCTGATCCCACTGAACTCCTGCAACTGCCTTGCATGCTCTGGTCTAGTTGGTACAGCCGGTGTGTCCGGGGGCTTCCCAAACAACAACTCTGGGGGGTCCGATGCTCACGTCCCATCATATGCAAAGCAGGGGTGCGCAGTGTGGAGTCCTGTACCACAGATCTGTGGGCCATGAGATTGAAAGGGAGGTGAGTGTTCCAATCTCGCTGATGGCTAGCTGCTTGGCCAAGGTCCTATTAGATCTTTCAACAAGGCCATGCCTTTGGGGGTGCAGGGGTGTTGTGCATGTTTTCTTTATGCCAAGCCATTCACACAGGGCCACAAACAGCTTGGACCTCTACCATACCGAACCTGCTGAACATCCCCTCCACCAGTGCATCAGATACCATCCTGGTTCGGTATCGTGTATGCCTCAGGCCACTTTGTAAAATAGTCCATAGCAGTGAGAACAAACTGGTTACCTCTCTGTGATTGGGAAGCGGGCCCATGAAGCTACTCTTTTCATTGGTGCTCCTACAGCCTGCTGTTGAAGTTTGGCATGGGACTGATCAAAAGAGCCCTTATAGGCTGCACAGGCATCACATCTTCTGCAGAAATCCTCCCCGTCCCTTCTGTGCTTGTCCCAGTAGAACCCCTGGCAAAGGAGGTAGAGTGTTTTGGACACCCTGAAATGACTGGACCCCATGACAAGCTGTCAACACTATTATCACTTGCTGTCTGTCCATCCAGGTGATGGGCTCGTTTCATGCCCGCTGGAGCACTCCACTTTGTGACCAACAAGCACCCTGTAATGTCACCCCAATCGGGTCTACACTGTGCCTCCAGCCAACGAAGCACAGGCCTCAGATCCTCATCCTGCTCCTGCTGCAACTTCCACTCTGGTGCGTTAACCACCCTCAGTTTCCCACATAAAGTCTGTGCTGTCTCGTTCTCCTGACACAGTTCCGTCTCCTGCGTCTCTCTTTTCACAGTGACTGCAGCCCTCAGCAGCACAGGGGCGATGTGACAAAGCATCGCCGTTGGTGTGGCTAGACCCAGGTCTATGAACTACTGTGAAGTTGTATGACTGGAGTTCTTACAGCCATCAGCCACTTGAGCTTCAGGCTCCTTGAAGGACATCAACCATTGGAGCACAGCATGGTCCGTCCTTAAACCCCCTGCCCCTTAAAGTGAACATGGGACTAACAGCTAGAACCAGTTCTTATTAAATGAACACTGCTGAACATAATCACATTAACTAGTGCCTTCCAGGATTTGCAATGACATTACAATATAATCTACTTTTCAGATCGTCAGTCAATAGATGGCAGTTTATTTGCTAGGCGAGTTTGAATTGTTTTCCAAGTGTTCATCAGTTTGACCCGTTCAAGCAGATCATCGGTGCAGCAGCTGCAAATGATACGCTTCTTTTGTTTGAATCCTTAAACAGGCTTTCACATGGAACCTTCTCTTCTAGGGGCGTCTGTTGGCCAGTGGCATCATTCTGTGGGTGTTTATAGTGGTATAATGGCATCAACTGTATAAATTGACCACGGTTTCCTACACATCTGTACTGAAATACTGTACGTGATGCATATGTCACAGAGCAGACGATGGTCATTACACGCTCCCTTAACAGTCAAATCCAAATTCAAACAAGCTTGGTTTGCATGACTCTGGTACAGTATTGCCACAGCAATGGCCATTTACAAAAATACAATAAGTCGAATTTGATCACATTCATCAGTTATGATGATGATGGTGATGATTTGGTCAGACTAGTTCTTTAGACACTGTCTGAATATATAATGGGCTGTATATAACTGGCCTCCTGATTTGTTCATCATGTGTTTTGTACATTTAAACACCCATGGTTTGTTTGATACGCTTTGTAATGATTTTTTTCTTCTGTAATTTATTGAAGAGACTGAATGTTTTTGTGCTTTTATGAACTACTTTTGTCCTAGTTTCTATTATTTTAGCAAGGCCTTCTTGTGTACTAAACATCTGTAGTTCATCCCCAAGCTTCTTTTATAAACTGAATATTGTGCACATTAAGCGTCTCCAGAAAGTGTCGAGTCCAGCAAGATTTCACTGGAAAAGGCTGCTGGTCTTTGATGTAAATGAGCTGGATGTGAAGGCCTGAAGCAAGGAGACCTGCAGACGCTGACTGCCTCTGGTTTCACCGCATTTACATGTTTTCTTTTAGCAGAGGGTTTAGCCAAAGCAACTTACAAATCAGGAAAAACACAAGTAATTAGTTTAAGTCAACAAATACTCTCCTGAACAAAATCTTAAGACCGGGAAGTATTCACATTTTGCGCTGTTGGATCATAACCAGGTTGTAAGTACTGCTTCAAAATGCCAAAAGAAGAAACAGGAGCAAGAGACAAAAAACAAAGAGTAGGCAATTTATTGAAAACTGCATTTAAACTCAAACAGGCTGTTCATCAGCTGATCAAAAGTTTAATACCATAGCCCAAAAAAAACCCACAACAGAAGTAAAAGTGTCAAAAGAGGTCTCAGTCATGAGTAGCTCCACTGTTCTTGTTGATCACTTCAAACACTTATTGATGCAACTGTTTCCAGGAGGCTGGAAAGTTCCGTTGCTCCAAGTGTTGAAGATGGCTTCAGGAAGGGCATCCACGGTCTGGAAATGACGTCCATTTTTTGTAAACTTCCCTGTCCATCCATCCCCAAACTTTCTCAGTGGGATTTAGATCAGGGGAACATGCAGGATGATCCAAAAGAGCAATGTTATTCTCCTGGAAGAAGACCTTCGTCAGGCGGGCTTTGTGAACTCCTGTTGAAAGACCCAGTCATTACTGCACAGACGAGGGCCCTCAGTCAAGAGGGATGCCCTCTGCAACATGTCCACATAGCCAGCCGCCGTTGGATGCCCCTGCACAACCTGAAGCTCCATTTTCCCATTGAAGAAAAAGCACCCCAGATCATGGAGCCTCCTCCATTGTGCTGCCTAGAAAACATCTCCAGCGGGATCTCCTTGTCATGCCAGTAATGTTGGAAGCCATCAGGACCATCCAGGTTAAATTTTTTTTCGTCACAGAATAAAACTTTCCATCTTTCAGTGTCCCATGTTTGGTGCTCCCTTGCAAATTCCAAAGAGGCAAGTCTGTGGCATGGGAGGAGACGTGGCCTTTGAAGATGTTTATTGTTTAAGCCCTTCTGTCTCGCATGCCGTCTTATGGTTATTGGGCTGCAGTCAGCATCAGTAAGGGCCTTAATTTGGGTCTTCACAGACAGCCCGTAGGACTTTCCGGCTCAGTGCAGGTGAAATTTTTTGGGTCTACCACTTGACTTTTTTGTCCCATAACTCTCGGGATCTTTTAAGAAATGTAAAATGACTGTCTTTCGACCTCGTCAGCGATGGCGCGTATTGAGGTTGAGAGCCCTTGCTTGTGCAGCTCAACAATCCTGCCACGTTCAACGACAGATGCCTTTGCCATCAGAAGATCATGACTGCCTGAAGGACAATGACATGAAGGCTATATTTTTGTGCTGATTTTAAGTTTTTAAATGGTAAATGGTATTAAACTTTTGACCAGCTGATGAACAGCCTGTTTGAGTTTAAATGCAGTTTTCAATAAATTGCCTACTTGATTTATGTATTTATTTATTTATATTTAATTTATGTAGTTTACATAGATGTTATATATATATATAAAACCAGTCAAAAGTAAGATTTTTAATGTTTTAAAAGAAGTTTCGTCTGCTCACCAAGGCTGCATTTATTTAATTAAAAATACAGTAAAAACATTGTACACAAATATTTTGTACTATTGTACACAATAAAAAATTCTTGAGCAGCAGATCATCATATTAGAATGATTTCTGAAGGATCATGTGACACTGAAGACTGGAGTAATGATGCTGAAAATTCAGCTTTGATCACAGGAATAAATTACTTTATAAAATATATTCAAACAGAAAACAGTTATTTTAAATTGTAATAATATTTCACAATATTACTGTTTTTACTGTATTTTTAATAAAATAAATGCAGCCTTGGTAAGCAGACCAAACTTCTTTTAAAACATTAAAAATCTTACCAATTCCAAACTTTTGACTGGGTGGGTGTGTGTATATATATATATATATATATATATATATATATATATATATATATATATATATATATATATATATATATATATATATTTATTGCATTTTTATGTACATCTGCCATTAGTGATGTAATTGAGTAATGAACTGACTTGCGATCAGGATTTTCTGTCTTTTATATTTTTAATTTATTTTGCTGCAATAATTTTATTTTAATGTATCATATTTATGTATTGTGTTTTTATTTACTTTTATTTTTTATTTACATCTCTCTGGCATTAGTGAAGATGATGTTGGCTAATGGACTGACTGAGATGATCAGGTGTTTCTGTGCAAGTTCAGCTGAAGGTGGCGTGTGTTTGTTCTGGTCAGAAGGACATGCTGAGGTACGAGCTGAAGAGGTGTGGTTGAGGATGAGTGGATAGATAGAGCTGTGTGTCGCAGTGTGAAACCATAAAAGAAACGGGTAACGCCGATGGTAAGAATTCATCTGCTTGTTTTTTATTTGTACTTCCAGAAGAGTTTTTGACTTTCTGATCTCTGAAGTGAAGTAGCCTTTGATAAGTGATGTGCATTGACCTATAGTCAGTCTAAACTGAAGACTCAGATGGGCTTGAGTTGGCAGTGATTGATGTGTGTGTTTGGTGTATAATATGAATTTGCTGACATGCAAATCTCTAAATTTTAATATCTTTTGCAAAGTGCATAAAATGACAGAGTCAGGGTAATGCCATTCACCTACTCAATGCTTTGAGGAAAAAGGTCTCTTTTTTTAAAATTTTTTATTACTTAATAGAAATGTTTAACGTAAAGACAGTTTGATCACTCTGTAAAGCGCTGGTGTTTTAAGCAGTAATTTGATTTCTTTTTAATATGTTTAGTTTTGTTTTCTTGTAGGTTGTTCATGATGAAGAGTGTTCTGCTTTTTGCGCACCTGGCGGGTTAGTTCATTTTTCAATTATTTGATAAACTTTTAATCAGAGATGATATAATAGAGGTGGCCTGTTTCAGTTAACCTAAACCTGGTTCGAAACTACAAATAGTTGTATTTAGTACACAAAACTGCCATTTAAATACATTTTGTATCTTCCCTCTTCAGCGCTGTATGTGGCGTTCTCACAGTCTCACATGTTTTACTTTGTTCCTGAGAATATGAGCTGGTCCGATGCTCAGATATACTGCAGACAGCATTACACTGATCTCGCCACCATTGATGACCCCATGGATCTCTCTGAGCTGTTGCGATCTATATACCAGAATTATAAAGGATATGTGTGGATGGGACTCCATCGGAAGGACGAAAATGGTCCCTGGATCTGGTCCGATCAGAGCAAATCCACGTTCATTCCATGGGCTCCAGAGCAGCCGAACAATTGGATGGGCACCCAGTATTGCGTTGTAATGGATAATGGTGGTCTTAATGATCAGGACTGTAGAAAGGAATCACCTTCTGTCTGCTATACTGGTGAGTATTTGCACACACATTGCACTGCTTTATTGACTTTAAAAGTGCAAAACTTACATTAAACTGCTGTTATGCTGGAATAGAAAAGGAATTTGGACACAATTATGCTCCTAAACATCAGATTGGGATTTGTGTGATTGAAGCTGACACTCTGAGATTCATCATGTATATCATCACAGATTAAACTTGATTTTGTCAACTCATTTGCAGTAAAATACTGTCCAGTCTTCTGGTGCAAAGGATTACATGTTTAGAGAAAAAATGATTGAATTTATCGTGTTTTTGTTGTTGTTTTATTTACATCTGTCTGGAATTGATGTGGCTGACTAATGGACTGACAGATGATTTTATGTATTGTATCTTTTTTATCTATTGTATTTTTTTATTACAAATTATCATTTTTAATTGCATTTTATTGCAAAAATAAGTGGTAAATAGCATGACTGACAGTTATTTCACTACTCATGCAACACATTCTGTTATTCTTTGTTACTTTGATCACAGTGTATTTCTATGTCCCACAGAGAAGAGGAAACAGACGGCAAGACTGACAGTTAAATCAAGTCAAAATGTGAATGATCCTTCAGTGAAGGCAGAGATTCTGGTGAAGGCGAGTTCATAAAGTACAGTTTGTTGAATGTATATTGATAATGGAGGAACTTGCCAAGAGTATCGAGTAATAAAAATGTGTTTGTGTTCTTCAGATAGAGCAGATACTGAAGGAGAAGGGACTGACAAAAGATGCAAAACTGTCATGGAAAATCCAATCAGATGGAAATGTCTTCCAAAAGAACCGGAAGAGTGACGTCACTCAACAGACTTGCCTTTGAAAAATGGAAAAGCAGTAAACATTTTTCTTGATGCGCTGTGGTGAATTTGTATAGTAAGAACTGAACCTGTGATTTGATTACCCATTTTAGCTGATTATGTAAGTGTAATTCTGCAGAAATGGTTTGAGATTGAGTTTAATGCCAAGTTTTGTGAAAGCAGAGATTTGCTAATACTGTTGTTTTTTGTTTTTTTTTGGTCAATCAATACCAACCATATGCGTATATGTGATTAATTTCTTATTCTTTATTTACAAGTTCTTTATTTTGAAATGCTGGTATGTGCTTCTGTAGGATTCGTAAGTGATGATTTCAGTGTGGGGTGAAACAAATCCTGGTTTTTTGTTCATTTCTATGGGAAATAAATGGAAATTTTCCCATTTATTTGGCCATTTTTATGAAGAAAAACTTGTGGTATACACTACCAGTCAAAAGTTTGGAAACATTACTATTTTTAATGTTTTTGAACGAAGTCTCTTATGCTCATTAAGGCTCATTTATTTCATAATAAATACAGAAAAAACAATAATATTGTGAAATATTATTACAATTTAAAATTATGGTTTTCTGTTTTAATATACTTTAAAATATAATTTATTTCTGTGATCAAAGCTGAATTTTCAGCATCATTACTCCAGTCTTCAGTGTCACATGATCCTTCAGAAATCATTCTAATATGATGATTTATTATTAATGTTGGAAACAGTTGATACTTTGATACTTTTACAGGATTATTTGATGAATAAAAAGTTTAAAAAAAATTCTATTTTAAATAAATGCTAATATCTTTTGTAACAATATACACTACTGTTCAAAAGTTTGGGGTCAGTCATTTTTTTCTTTCTTTTTTTTTTTTGAAAGAAATTAATACTTTTATTCAGCATGGATGTGTTAAATTGATAAAAAGTGATAGTAAAGATTTATATTGTTAGAAAAGATTTATATTTTGAATAAATGCTGTTCATTTTAACCTTTTATTCATCAATGAATCCTGAAAAAAGTATCACAGGTTCCAAAAAAATAAGCAACACAACTGTTTTCAACATTGATAATAACTGAGTATCAAATCATCATATTAGAATGATTTCTGAAGGATCATGTGACACTGAAGACTGGAGTAATGATGCTGAAAATTCAGCTTTGCATCACAGAAATAAATTATATTCTAAAGTATATTAAAATGCAAAACCATAATTTTAAATTGTAATAATATTTCACAATATTATTGTTTTTTCTGTATTTATTATGAAATAAATGCAGCCTTAATGAGCATAAGAGACTTCGTTCAAAAACATTAAAAATACTAATGTTTCCAAACTTTCGACTGGTAGTGTATATGTAGTTTGAGATTTATTTATTGATGATAATTTTATTTATTTATATAAACTGTACTGCATTTAACCTAAAAACTTTGTGTAGGTCTCTCTTATCCGCTCTGACGGACAACAAAGTTGAGTAGAGTTATCCCTGGATGGAGCTCTGACAGAGTTAGTCCAGGAAGATTTGTCTGTCACAGCTACCTGACAAATATAAATAGTGAGGAAGATCCATTTAGATCCACTCTGACGGACAACAGAAAACTCCCTGAAACATCCAGATCGCGGTATTCTCTGTTCTTACTGTTATTTTTATTTCTTATGCGTTCCATTTTTATCATTATGTATTTGGTTCTTCTTTATGTAAAGCACTTTGAATTACCATTGTGTATGAAATGTGCTATACAAATAAAATCGCCTTGCCTTATCAAATGTTATGTCGATTTTACGGAGCTAATGGCCAATCAAATCACACTGCTGTATATAAACAACTGCATGCTAATATCAGACCACTTTAAAACCAGCTGCTGGTTGTAGTTGTGTGATCTCAGGTGAAATCATTTCAGGTTATCAGGGTGCTGGTTTGAGTTTCGTTCAGTCTGCTTGTGTTTTTATTTTTTATTACTCCACTATGTTTTTGGCATGCATTGACATTAAATTGTAATTATTCAACATATTACTCATGCTTCAACTGTATGTAAATGCTGCTGACATGCAAATCTCTGATGTCACTCAATGAATTTCACTATCGTTTGCAAAGCATGTAAAATGATGCATGTTAATGTCATTCAGATACACGAAAGGAGGAGAAAACTCATTACACAGACTGTTAGAGACAGAATAACTAACATTTATTGATCGTTTATGTGTTTGGTTAAAGAGGAGCACCAAGTATATGAGAGCAGTTTGGTTGTTTTCTCATCCAGTAGGTGCTTCACGATGAAGATTGTTTTGCTCTTGGTTCTTTTGCTAGTTTAGTTTTGTTTTTTGCTAAATTTTATCTTTTAATCAGGGATTAAGTAAGCTTGTTTGTTCCACATAATTTTAAAAAAAAAAGGTAATTGCAATTTTATTTCTTGCATTTCAGACTTTTTCTCATAATTCCCAGTTTATGTCTCACAATTCGGACTTTATAACTCACAACTGCGATTTTATCACAATTTGTAGAAAAAAGTCAATTGTATTGTATTGATAAAGCTAAACTCGCAATTCAGACTTTTTTTTTCTAGCAATTGCAAGTTTATATCTCAAATTTCTGATTTTTTCTTACAGTTGTGAGTTTATATCTCACAGTTCAGACATTATAACTCACAATAGCATGTTTATCACAATTTGGAGAAAAAAAGTCAATTATGAGATACTGTTAAACTCGCCATTCTGGCATTTTTCCCCCATATTTGTGAGTTTATATCTGGCAATTCTGGCTGTTTTTTGTTGTTGTTTTTTTTTTTCTTTACAATTTCAAGTTGTCTCACAGTTCTGCCACGGTTTTTTCTCAAGATGTACACCAGTAATGTTTTTTTCTAGTGAACATTTATAAAAGCTATTTACAGTGGGTACGGAAAGTATTCAGACCCCCTTAAATTTTTCACTCTTTGTTACATTGCAGCCATTTGCTAAAATCATATAAGTTCTTTTTTTTTTTTCTCCTCATTAATGTGCACACAGCACCCCATATTGACAGAAAAACACAGAATTGTTGACATTTTTGCAGATTTATTAAAAAAGAAAAACTGAAATATCACATGGTCCTAAGTATTCAGATCCTTTGCTCAGTATTTAGTAGAAGCACCCTTTTGATCTAATACAGCCATGAGTCTTTTTGGGAAAGATGCAACAAGTTTTTCACACCTGGATTTGCGGATCCTCTCCAGTTCTGTCAGGTTGGATGGTAAACGTTGGTGGACAGCCATTTTTAAGTCTCTCCAGAGATGCTCAATTGGGTTTAAGTCAGGGCTCTGGCTGGGCCATTCAAGAACAGTCACGGAGTTGTTGTGAAGCCACTCCTTCGTTATTTTAGCTGTGTGCTTAGGGTCATTGTCTTGTTGGAAGGTAAACCTTCGGCCCAGTCTGAAATAGGTCCCGAGCACTCTGGAGAAGGTTTTCGTCCAGGATATCCCTGTACTTGGCCGCATTCATCTTTCCCTCGATTGCAACCAGTCATCCTGTCCCTGCAGCTGAAAAACACCCCCACAGCATGATGCTGCCACCACCATGCTTCACTGTTGGGACTGTATTGGACAGGTGATGAGCAGTGCCTGGTTTTTTCCACACATACCGCTTAGAATTAAGGCCTATCTTGGTCTCATCAGACCAGAGAATCTTATTTCTCACCATTTTGGAGTCCTACAGGTGTTTTTTCATGTGTCTTGCACTGAGGAGAGGCTTCTGTCGGGACACTCTGCCATAAAGCCCCGACTGGTGGAGGGCTGCAGTGATGGTTGACTTTCTACAACTTTCTCCCATCTCCCGACTGCATGTCTGGAGCTCAGCCACAGTGATCTTTGGGTTCTTCTTTACCTCTCTCACCAAGGCTCTTCTCCCCCGATAGCTCAGTTTGGACGGACGGCCAGCTCTAGGAAGGGTTCTGGTCGTCCCAAACGTCTTCCATTTAAGGATTATGGAGGCCACTGTGCTTTTAGGAACCTTAAGTGCAGCAGAAATTTTTTTGTAACCGTGGCCAGATCTGTGCCTTGCCACAATTCTGTCTCTGAGCTCTTCAGGCAGTTCCTTTGACCTCATGATTCTCATTTGCTCTGACATGCACTGTGAGCTGTAAGGTCTTATATAGACAGGTGTGTGGCTTTCCTAATCGAGTCCAATCAGTATAATCAAACACAGCTGGACTCAAATGAAGGTGTAGAACCATCTCAAGGATGATCAGAAGAAATGGACAGCACCTGAGTTAAATATATGAGCAGGGTCTGAATACTTAGCCATGTGATATTTCAGTTTTTCTTTTTTAATAGATCTGCAAAAATGTCAACAATTCTGTGTTTTTCTGTCAATATGGGGTGCTGTGTGCACATTAATGAGGAGAAAAAAAAAAAAAGAACTTATATGATTTTAGCAAATGGCTGCAATGTAACAAAGAGTGAAAAATTTAAGGGGGTCTGAATACTTTCCGTACCCACTGTATATTCCCTAATTGAACTAAGGCCTAATCCTGGCTTAGGCTAAGCCCTGTCTGTGAAACCGGGCCTATATCTCACAATTCTGACTTTATTTCTTATATTCTGACTATCTTTGCAAATTTATATATCACAATTCTGACTTTGTAACTCGCAATTTAGACTTTTTTTTCCGAGTTTATATCTCGCAAATCTGGCTTTTTTCCCTCATTTGTGAGTTCATATCTTGCAATTCTAGCTTTTTTCCTCACAATTTCAAGTTTATTTCTCACAATTGACTTTTTTCCCCTCATTTGCAAATTTATATATCACAATTCTGGCTTTTTTCTCACAATTACCCCAGCTGCTCCCTGGGCGCCGCAGCAAAAATGGCTGCCCACTGCTCTGGGTGTGTGTTCAGTGTGTGTGTTTATTCACTGCTCACTGCTGTGTGTTTAAATGCAGAGCACAATTTCTGAGTACGGGATGCCATACTTGACTACATGTCACGTCACTCACTCATATGACAACAACCAGAGCGGATGAATACAGTCCAAAGAGGTAAGTAGCACCACACCTTTAAATTACTGTTGCACTGGATATTAACAATGACTCGTATCTTTACAGGTAGTAACCAGACGATCCATGTATAGCAGTCCTAGTTGAAGTTGTAGACAACATAGAAGTCCTAGATAGAGATGAGACCAGACAATTGCTATGTGTGTGGTGCTGGCTTATGTAGATCCGTAGATGAGGGTGATGGCAGACAGGTGTGGTGATTGTGAAGTGAGTGCAGGTGGTAACAAGGCAGGATTGTGGATCTCCCACAAGGCATGGTGACTGGTGATCCTGACAGTACCCACACTTTTAGGAAAGCACGACCTCGCGAAAAACAGAATCCAGCCTGGGTGGGAGAGCGGTTGTCCTGGAGCTGTGTCAGATGACAGGCAGGTGAATATACGGGCAGCACGGGCAACCTAGGAAACCAGGGAGGTGCAGGCAGCTGAGCTCAAAATAAGATGTTTAAGTGTTTGTATCTTCCTCCTTCAGCTCCGATGCATGTGACGCTCTCACAGACTCGTATGAACTGGTCTGAGGCTCAGACATACTGCAGACAGCATTACACTGACCTCGCATCCAATGATGATCAGACTGATTATGAAGAGCTGCTTAACACTGTGCATGCTGGTTTTGGAGGAGTATGGATCTGGACTGGACTCTATCGGACGGATCTCGCTGCTCCCTGGACCTGGTCCAATCAGAGCGGATCCACGTTCAGATCATGGGGCTTCGGACAGCCGAACAATAACGGTGGCAGTCAGTTTTGCGCGGGAACGTCTCTTATTGGAGCGTTTAATGATGCGGACTGTTACCTTAAATATGCTGCTATCTGCTACAATAGTGAGTATTTATAGTAGCACATTTGACCACTTCACCTCAAAATGTAAGCAAAACGGATTAAACATACCTGAAACTGAAACTGAAATTTACATTAAAACCCAGCAGCTTGGTTGCATGAACTTTACAGAAAAAAAAAAAAAAAAAAATGTTCTAAGGGGGATTTCGTAGTTATGCCACAAAGGAGCCATTTTGCTTCCTCACTTTTTACCACTGAGCTTTAATGTGTTTTATGTGTGTATCACAGAGAGGAGGAGACAGACGGTGAGACTGATGGTCAAATCAAGTCAAACTGTGAAGATCCTGGAGTGAAGAAAGACATTTTAGCAAAAGTGAGTAGAAATGCAGTGTGTTTAATATATTGTGATGTCATCTGGACACAAAATTTGTAAATGTAGTAGCATTAGAGAACAAAACATCAAAGCAATATCTGCCTCTTTTCTCTTTGCTAAAATTTGCTTTTCATTTGCATATTGTCTTTTAATCAGCAACTGGTGTTTTAGTACTTTAGTTCACCTAAAATGAACATTTCGTCATCAGTTCTGTATAATAAAAATGAGTAAATTATCTTTTTTTTTTTTTTTTTTTTTTTTTGGTGAACAGATTTTAGGAGTGAAATGCTAAAATGCCATTTCTGTTCTTAAGATTGAGCAGATGCTGATGGAGAAAGGACTGACAGATGATGTTAAACTGACATAAACCAATCTGATGGGAATGTCTTCCAAAAGGACCAGATGATTAATGTCACTGAACACCTTTAAAAGTGAAGAAATAACATTTAACTGGCTGTTTAGTAATAAAATAAAATTTTATTGATCCTCTGCTGTGAAATAATAGTAAGCTATAGCAAGAAGTGAACACGGTTTTAGCTGATTTACATGTACACATTCATTTAGCAGGTGCGTTTATTTAAAGTGACACATGAGGAATATCACAAGCAATTTATCATAAAGCAACAATATTCATAAAAACTAGACTAGTAAACAAGCTCTAATAGCAATATAAAAGCTGAAGTGAAGTAAAGTAATGAAGACAAACAGAACTGTAAATAAACAGGAGTTATAGTCAGTGCTTTGGTTTGTCTGATCATCATTTACGCTACCAGACATAAGTTTGGACACACCCTCTCATTTAATGTTTTTTCTTTGTTTTCATGACTATTTACATTGTAGATTCTCACTGAAGACATCAAAACTATGAATGAACACATATGGAATTATGTAGTAAACAAAAAAAGTGTGAAATAACTAGATATGTTTCATATTTTAGATTCCTTTGCTTTGTTGACAGCGCTGCAAACCCTTGGCCTTCTCTCAATGAGCTTCATGATGTAGTCTCCTGAAATGATTTTCACTTCACAGGTGTGTTTTGTCAGGGTTCATTTGTGGAATTTCTTGCCTTCTTAATGGGGTTGGGACCATCAGTTGTGTTGTGCAGAAGTCAGGTTGGTACACAGATGACAGCCCTATTTGACAACTGTTTGGTTCTTGCTGTAATATGAATCCTATCAGCTAAGCAAAGAGAAACGACAGTCCATCATTACTTTAAGAACTGAAGGTCAGTCAGTCCAGAAAATTGCAAAAACTTTGAATGCGCTACGACAAAACTGGCTCACATGAGGACTGCCCCAGGAAACGAAGACCAAGAGTCACCTCTGCTGCTGAGGAGAAGTTCATCCGACTCACCAGCCTCAGAAATCGCAAGTTAACATCACCTCAGATTAGAGCCCAGATTAATGCCACACAGAGTTCTAGTAGAATCAGGCCTTTATGGTCAAATAGCTGCTAAAAAACACTACTAAGGAAAAGCAACAAGCAGAAGAGATTTGTTTGGACCAAGAAACACAAGGAATGGACATTAGACCAGTGGAAATCTGATGAGTCCAAATTTGAGATCTTTGGTTCCACCCGCCATTGAAAAGGTGAATGGATGGTCTCTACATGCATGGTTCCCATCGTGAAGCATAGAGTAGGAAGTGTGATGGTGTGGTGCTGGTGACACTGTTGGGGATTTATTCAAAATTGAAGGCACACTGAACCAGCATGGCTACCACAGCATCCTGCAGCAACATGACATCCCATCCGGTTTGCATTTAGTTGGACCATCATTTATTTTTTAACAGGACAATGACCCCAAACACACCTCCAGGCTGTGTAAGGGCTATTTGACCAAGAAGGAGAGTGATGGAGTGCTGCACCAGATGATCTGGCCTCCACAGTCACCTGACCTAAACCCAATCGAGATGGTTTGGGATGAGATGGACCGCAGAGTGAAGGCAAAAGGGCCAACAAGTGCTCAGCATCTCTGGGAACTCCTTCAAGACTGTTGGAAAACCATTTCAGGTGACTACCTCATGAAGCTCATCGAGAGAGAATGTGCAAAGCAGTAATCAAAGCAAAGGGTGGCTGAAGAATCTAAAATATAAAACATGTTTTCAGTTATTTCACACTTTTTTTGTTTACTACATAATTCCATATGTGTTCATTCATAGTTTTGATGTCTTCAGTGAGAATCTACAATGTAAATAGTCATGAAAATAAAGAAGAAACATTAAATGAGAGGGTGTGTCCAAACTTTTGACTGGTAGTGTATCTGTGTGTCTCCATATTGCAGATGTTCAGAGCCCTGGATTATTCATTTGCATGAGTACTGTGGCTAATGCTAAAATGAAAAATCAACATAAATGCAACTGAACCCTCTGCTGCAATATTCATAACTGACTTATGAATCTAAATGTCTTCTTTAGAAATACCAATGAACTATTATTCATCTGTGAAGTCAAGGCGATGTTTTATCTGGTTGGATTTGGTAGCTTCAGTGGGATTCCAGCAGCAGACAAAGCTCAGTTTTGGGGATATTCTTGAAGACTGTTTCCTATGTGGTGACAGTCCTTGAGCTCCATCTGTTGGACAATCCTAACTGGGGTACGACCACCAGAAACACTTCACTGAAAAATGAATTTACCATCTTGGGAATCATTTTCCACCACAAAGTTTGGTTCCCAAACTTTTTCTGTCTTCCTGACTTTTTCTGAACATTGTAATTAATAGAGCTTCGGGATGTGAAGTCTCTAAAGGCTGGCCCACGCTAAAAGATTTTTAAAATCTTACAAGATTTTCAAGATGTGAGAGTCCAAAAACATGACGATTAAAAAAAAAATCATAGATTTAAAGGTGCAATAGGTGGTTCTCTATAGAAACATTTTTTGTTATACAAGTTGAATCAGAAAGAGTTTTATTGCCAAGTATGTTTGCACACACAAGGAATTTGTTTTGGACAGATGCTTCCTGTACACTGAGACAACAACAGTACACAGATAGTAAAATAAAAAATAAAGAAAGATAAAAGAGTAACTTACACACATGTACAGGTGCTGGTCATATAATTAGAATATCATCAAAAAGTTGATTTATTTCACTAATTCCATTCAAAAAGTGAAACTTGTATATTATATTCATTCATTATACACAGACTGATATATTTCAAATGTTTATTTCTTTTAATTTTGATAATTATAACTGACAACTAAGGAAAATCCCAAATTCAGTATCTCAGAAAATTAGAATATTACTTAAGACCAATACAAAGAAAGGATTTTTAGAAATCTTGGCCAACTGAAAAGTATGAACATGAAAAGTATGAGCATGTACAGCACTCAATGCTTAGTTGGGGCTCCTTTTGCCTGAATTACTGCAGCAATGCGGCGTGGCATGGAGTCGATCAGTCTGTGACACTGCTCAGGTGTTATAAGAGCCCAGGTTGCTCTGAAAGTGGCCTTCAGCTCTTCTGCATTGTTGGGTCTGGCATATCGCATCTTCCTCTTCACAATACCCCATAGATTTTCTATGGGGTTAAGGTCAGGCGAGTTTGCTGGCCAATTAAGAACAGGGATACCATGGTCCTTAAACCAGGTACTGGTAGCTTTGGCACTGTGTGCAGGTGCCAAGTCCTGTTGGAAAATGAAATCTGCATCTCCATAAAGTTGGTCAGCACAGGAAGCATGAAGTGCTCCAAAACTTCCTGGTATACGGCTGTGTTTACCTTGGACCTCAGAAAACACAGTAGACCAACACCAGCAGATGACATGGCACCCCAAACCATCACTGACTGTGGAAACTTTACACTGGACCTCAAGCAACGTGGATTGTGTGCCTCTCCTCTCTTCCTCCAGACTCTGGGACCCTGATTTCCAAAGGAAATGCAAAATTTACTTTCATCAGAGAACATAACTTTGGACCACTCAGCAGCAGTCCAGTCCTTTTTGTCTTTAGCCCAGGCAAGACACTTCTGACGCTGTCTGTTGTTCAAGAGTGGCTTGACACAAGGAATGCGACAGCTGAAACCCGTGTCTTGCATACGTCTGTGCGTAGTGGTTCTTGAAGCACTGACTCCAGCTGCAGTCCACTCTTTGTGAATCTCCCCCACATTTTTGAATGGGTTTTGTTTCACAATCCTCTCCAGGGTGCGGTTATCCCTATTGCTTGTACACTTTTTTCTACCACATCTTTTCCTTCCCTTCGCCTCTCTATTAATGTGCTTGGACACAGAGCTCTGTGAACAGCCAGTCTCTTTTGCAATGACCTTTTGTGTCTTGCCCTCCTTGTGCAAGGTGTCAATGGTCGTCTTTTGGACAACTGTCAAGTCAGCAGTCTTCCCCATGATTGTGTAGCCTACAGAACTAGACTGAGAGACCATTTAAAGGCCTTTGCAGGTGTTTTGAGTTAATTAGCTGATTAGAGTGTGGCACCAGGTGTCTTCAATATTGAACCTTTTCACAATATTCTAATTTTCTGAGATACTGAATTTGGGATTTTCCTTAGTTGTCAGTGATAATCATCAAAATTAAAAGAAATGAACATTTGAAATATATCAGTCTGTGTGTAATGAATGAATATAATATACAAGTTTCACTTTTTGAATGGAATTAGTGAAATAAATCAACTTTTTGATGATATTCTAATTATATGACCAGCACCTGTATATATGTGGGGAAGATGTAATATGTTCTTCCAGCAGTAGGGGGGAGCTGTGTTTAATTGTTGATTGTGCCCTCTTTACATGGGTGGAGCTGTTGTTGGTCACAATGCTCTTCCTTTGTGACAAGGTAAGGAGGGTCTTCCCTGCTCTTTGTTATCTTATAAATTTATATCATTATTTGGACCATCCGTGTTATATAAAGAGATATACTGGTGTTAAAGAGGTTTACTAACGTATATGTGTAGTGATTTTCAATGGATGGCTTTGTATTTCTGATATTATTTCATATGTTGTAAACTCCATGTGGTGGAGTATATTTTTTCCTTATATTGTATTGTGTTCAAGGTTTATTTGTGTATTTTGTGGTTTTATCATTTGTATTTTGCATATATCTTACATCTATCTTTAGTTTTTTCTATGTTGCAGTTTATTTTTACTTAGTTTGCAACCATGTGATTGGCTGCAGTTACAGCTATCTTGTGCTAGGCTTTCCTGTAGCTCAGTGGTTAGAGCATGGCATTAGCAATGCCAAGGTCATGGGTTCGATCCCAGGGATTGCACATACTCAGATACAAATGTATAGTATAATGCAATGTAAGTTGCTTTGGATAAAAGCGTCTGCCAAATGCATAAATGTAAATGTAAATGTTGTGGCCTGTTGTAATTTGATATACAGGTGCTGGTCATATAATTAGAATATCATCAAAAAGTTGATTTATTTCACTAATTCCATTCAAAAAGTGAAACTTGTATATTATATACATTCATTACACACAGACTGATATATTTCAAATGTTTATTTCTTTTAATTTTAATGATTATAACTGACAACTAAGGAAAATCCCAAATTCAGTATCTCAGAAAATTAGAATATTACTTAAGACCAATACAAAGAAAGGATTTTTAGAAATCTTGGCCAACTGAAAAGTATGAACATGAAAAGTATGAGCATGTACAGCACTCAATGCTTAGTTGGGGCTCCTTTTGCCTGAATTACTGCAGCAATGCGGCGTGGCATGGAGTCGATCAGTCTGTGGCACTGCTCAGGTGTTATAAGAGCCCAGGTTGCTCTGATAGTGGCCTTCAGCTCTTCTGCATTGTTGGGTCTGGCATATCGCATCTTCCTCTTCACAATACCCCATAGATTTTCTATGGGGTTAAGGTCAGGCGAGTTGCTGGCCAATTAAGAACAGGGATACCATGGTCCTTAAACCAGGTACTGGTAGCTTTGGCACTGTGTGCAGGTGCCAAGTCCTGTTGGAAAATGAAATCTGCATCTCCATAAAGTTGGTCAGCAGCAGGAAGCATGAAGTGCTCTAAAACTTCCTGGTATACGGCTGCGTTGACCTTGGACCTCAGAAAACACAGTGGACCAACAACAGCAGATGACATGGCACCCCAAACCATCACTGACTGTGGAAACTTTACACTGGACCTCAAGCAACGTGGATTGTGTGCCTCTCCTCTCTTCCTCCAGACTCTGGGACCCTGATTTCCAAAGGAAATGCAAAATCTACTTTCATCAGAGAACATAACTTTGGACCACTCAGCAGCAGTCCAGTCCTTTTTTATCTTTAACGCTTCTGACGCTGTCTGTTGTTCAAGAGTGGCTTGACACAAGGAATGCGACAGCTGAAACCTATTTCTTGCATACGTCTGTGCGTGGTGGTTCTTGAAGCACTGACTCCAGCTGCAGTCCACTCTTTGTGAATCTCCCCCACATTTTTGAATGGGTTTTGTTTCACAATCCTCTCCAGGGTGCGGTTATCCCTATTGCTTGTACACTTTTTTCTACCACATCTTTTCCTTCCCTTCGCCTCTCTATTAATGTGCTTGGACACAGAGCTCTGTGAACAGCCAGCCTCTTTTGCAATGACCTTTTGTGTCTTGCCCTCCTTGTGCAAGGTGTCAATGGCCGTCTTTTGGACAACTGTCAAGTCAGCAGTCTTCCCCATGATTGTGTAGCCTACAGAACTAGACTGAGAGACCATTTAAAGGCCTTTGCAGGTGTTTTGAGTTAATTAGCTGATTAGAGTGTGGCACCAGGTGTCTTCAATATTGAACCTTTTCACAATATTCTAATTTTCTGAGATACTGAATTTGGGATTTTCCTTAGTTGTCAGTTATAATCACTGAAATTAAAATAAATAAACATTTGAAATATATCAGTCTGTGTGTAATGAATGAATATAATATACAAGTTTCACTTTTTGAATGGAATTAGTGAAATAAATCAACTTTTTGATGATATTCTAATTATATGACCAGCACCTGTATAATGTTTTAATGTTAATTTGGAATGAACACAATGCTCTTCCTTTGTGACAAGTGGCTGTGTACGAGAAAAATAAAAGAAAGCTTCACTGCTGTGACACAACGACGGTCTTGGTGTCCTCCTCTTACACCCAGTGCATCACACAACACAGAGACATTTGGGGGAGCACACCAACGAAGAGGGTTACATCTTTGGTGCCGTGACCTGGATCGTTGGTTTCTACGTCAACGGAAGTAAGCTTTCTGATAAATAAATAGTGTGAGAAGAGTGGAAAAAAAAAAAAGTAAAGAAAAAAAAAAAGCAAAAGAGAAAAATAGGAAAAAAAAGGAAAGAAAAAAAAAGGTAAAGAAAGAAAAAAAAAAACATTATTCCACCTCCTTTCTTTTGTCTTGGGGTGGCGGTGTTGAATATATTGTTGGACTGAACTGAGTTTTGCTTAAGTTTTTTTTTTTTTTTTTTTCTGACTCTGAACTTTAGATATTGTTCTATAACAGTGTTAATTTGTTGATTTGAGTTACAAATTTGTAAACTGCTGTGTTTTTTTGTTTTTGTTATCCTTTTTTTGTGCATCTGATTATTTTTTTGGGTGGATTTAAAGCACTTGATGTGGGCTATTTTTTTTTATTTGCCTTCATTCTTGATAAAGTGCTTTGTGAATATAGGAAATAAGAAATACACAACACATTCACTTCATTAATTTGCATTTCACTACATTTTTTTTTTATATTTACATTTGCAAACACTACATACACATTGTGTGCTGCACAGGCAAGAAAAGTTAAAGAATTGGAAGAAAAATGCAGAGGCTCCCTGAAACCACCCCTCATCGACCACTTTCCCGTCCCCAAGTACCACTACGGCAGCCCTTCCAGGCCACCCCATGGTTATCAGTAAAGCAGGACAAAATCCAACAGTATAAAATAAGCATGCCTGTTGATGTGAGTATTGAAACTGCATCCCAGCCAGATGATAACCCCCAACAGTCTGTCAGGCCAAAGACGGCACAGCTAGCGACACACACAGAGAATGTGCCTCCCTCAGCAGTGAGCTGGCACCAGTCGGGCACCTGCTCCAGCGCTTCTGCGCAACATCAGCCCTCAGCTCATGCCCAAGCCCCAGATAACCCCTTCAATAGACTTCCAACCACCTTGCACCTGTCTTCAGTTAACCCACACCCATCTAATGTGCCGACTGTTTCATCCCGAACTAACATGCATGACAACGTAACTATCATTCAGGCTTCATCAAACATGGCCAACAGAATGCCAACTGACATGTCTCCTTCTCCATATGACCCATACCTGCCACCAGCAGTGACTGTGCCACCTAAAGTTCTCATTTCTGCTTATCCAGGTATGATCCAGGCATCCAGTATGTACACTTCTTCATGTGGCTTGCACTCTCCTACTGCAATGGCTGTTTTACCCCAAGCCAACTTGCCTGGTCATCCAACGGCCGTTCAAGTTCCTCCATCCTTCTGCTATGATGTGCCAAATGCCATGTACTCAAAGCCACCTGACTCACTCCTGCCCCCAGCACCTCCTGTCTTGTCTGGAACCAGCTATCCTCACAAAACAGACCCCATTCAAGTGCAACAAACTTCCAATGATCGACAGCACACCTTACATGCGAACTGTGCCGTTGTGTCATCTTCCTCTACTCCTGTGTATGCTACTAGGACAATGCCAATGCATCCTGGTTCACATATGTATGCACAACAACCCAGTTCAGTGCAGCAGCCCCAGACAGCATCTCCGTATGTTGCTTTTCAGCAAGATGCAAACATTCATGCCTCTGCGATGACCACGCCACAACCCAGCTTTACGCAGACACACCAAGTTCGAAATGTCCAAGTGTTCAGTGGTGGTCCTGATTGCAGAATACTTATCGAAAACTGAATACGGGACATGCAGTATCTCCTTGATGCTGGAGGAATGCCTGCAAATCTGTCATTTGCTACTGTAGTGCGACATTTGAGTGGTGAAGCCAGGAGGCTAGTTCTGAATCTCCCTCCTAATGAGCAGACTACTGGCAGAGCCTTTGAGGAACTACGAGCTGAATATAGTGATATGCAAACATCTCTGGACCCATTAGCTGATTTCTATGAGAGATACTAGCGCCCTGGCGAATCAGCATGTTCATATGCCATTGCTCTGGAGGCCAGTTTACGTTCAGTGGAAGAGGTGCAGTATGGAGGCCAACCTTTTCCAGACAGAGACAGCAAACTGACTCGTCAGTTCATTAGAGGTTTGAGTGATGAAGAGGTTTATCACAGGATAGCACCGATGAAGCCTAGACTTTTAAGTTTTCGTGAACTTCAAGCAGAACTTCGTAACCTTGCAAGGGAGACAAGGAAGTTTCAGTCACAGCCAAGGGCCAAAAAGACGTACGCCCAGGCTCAGTTTACAACAACTAGTGGCAACCAGACTGACGAAAAGCCGAGAACAGAGAAAGGAAATAGACAGAACACAGATCTTACTGAACTCAGAGCCATGGTAAAGAAACTGGTGAGCAGCCAAGAGGATCAGATCAATAGGTTGACACAGCTGGAGGCTAGAGTTGGAGCATCACCACGGACTGTGCTTCCTCAGACCCAGAGATCTCAAGGGAGTAGTGACACTGCAGTAAGGGGCGTAGTGTGCTATCGCTGTGGAAAACCGGGACACATTGCACGTCTGTGTAGGACAATGATGACCGATGAGGCAGCCCAAGCTGAAAATGGAACAGAGGCCAGGCAGGATTTAAATGCGTAGGGCCTGTGGTTACCGGGGCAACCACAGGCATGCAACAGTGTCCCCAGCAACATGAAACAGGCAAGTCTAAACCAGCTGATACCCTGCTAGTAGGTCCCTGTAATGAAGGGGTGGTTGAAGTGAATGGAGAGAGGTGTAAGGCTCTCATTGACTCTGGCTCTCAAGTAAACACAATTACTGATGAGTTCTGGCGACAACATCCTGTCCTATGTACTCAGGAATTGCAGCCATCAGACATCCCCATTGAAGGTTCCGCTGGCCAACCTGTATCTCATGTTGGTGTGCTTTGTATCAATCTCAAGTTTTTGGGAAGGGTCTATTCAAATGTTCCTGCTTTTGTTGTCCCTGTAACAGAGTACCGATCCTGTGTTCCATTGCTCATTGGGACTAATGTAATAAGGGTTTCCAGAAATGACCTCCAAGCGTCATACGGCAGAAAATATCTGGCCAAAGTAAGGTTGAGTAATCCTGAGTGGCATTCTGCACTGGTGGCTGTAAGTAAAAGTGAACCAGATGGGTCTAGGGGTAAAGTGGGTCAAGTACAGTATGCTGGCCACAGAATAAGAATACCAGCTGGTAAGGAACAGGATGTTATCGGCAGAGTTATGGGTGGGCCAAAGAGAACACAGTACACAGTTCTGGTGGAGAGCCAGTCCTCCAAAAGGGTACCAAAAGGCCTTATGGTTGCCAGGCTGCTTGCTAATGTGGTCAAAGGCTGTGTTCCTGTCCGTCTCTTGAACCTGTCTGAGAAAGATGTGGTTGTCCATCCAAGGGTCCTGCTTGCATATGCTTTCCTGATCCAGAATGTTGTTGAAGAGGGAGAAAGGTGCCAAATGCCATGCCAGAACCAGTTTATGCATCCGAATTCAGTGATACCATCTTGTCAAAGTCAACAGCAGACTACCAGTGTTGAGTCTGTTAATGGTATGACATGTGGAGTTGACCTTAGTGCTGCAGCAGTGGATGGTGAGGAGCAGTTGGTGTTGCTCCAGGATTTGTTAAGGAGAAATGCTGATGTCTTCTCCAAACACTCCATGGACTATGGCCATACCACCACTGTGCAACATGAGATACCTCTGGTAGACCCAAAACCTCTTCGCCTCCCTTATCGGAAAATACCCCCGTCTCAGTACCAGGATGTACGGAAGGCCATATCACAGATGGAAGAAGCTGGAGTTATTTGTCCAAGCAAAAGCCCTTATGCATCCCCCATCGTTGTGGTATCTTCTTTTGAAGAGCACCTTGAGCGGTTGGAAGTAGTGTTCAGCCGGCTCCGCAAACATGGTTTGAAGCTGAAGCCTCAAAAGTGCAGGCTACTGAGGAAAGAAGTTCAATACCTGGGCCATGTGGTGTCCGTGGAGGGTATTCATACAGATCCTGAGAAGATAAGCCTAGTCAGAGATTGGAAGCGGCCGTCGAGTGCGAAGGAAGTGTTGAGGTTTCTTGGCTTCACGGGGTACTATAGGCGATTCATTGAGGGCTATGCATCACTGGCAGCACCTCTGTATCAGCTTACCTCTAGAGATCCTAAGAAAAAGAAAAGATTTGAAACATTTGAAACATTTGAACCTGCAAAGCCTTTTGAATGGTCAGATGAATGTGAGAAGGCGTTTGAAGCACTGAAGGAGAAATTGACTACAGCTCCAATCCTGGGCTACCCCAACTTCAACTTACCATTTGTACTGCAAACGGATGCTTCCGGTGAGGGCCTCGGAGCGGTCCTTGCGCAAGTTCAAGATGGTGTGGAAAAAGTAATTGCTTACGCAAGCCGAGGTTTGAGACCACCTGAAACCCGTTACCCCGCACACAAGTTAGAGTTTTTGGCTCTAAAGTGGGCTGTTACGGATAAATTCTATGACCACCTCTATGGGCATAAGTTTTCCGTGCTGACTGACAACAACCCACTTAAATATGTGATGAGTACCGCAAAGCTGGATGCCACAGGTCAGCGTTGGGTTTCACAGCTTGCCATGTTTGACTTCGACAAGGGAAATCCAACTCTAATGCCGACGCACTCTCAAGGATGTCGAGTCAAGAGGTCACAAAAACTCTTCAGTCTTGCCCACAGTGGATTTCCTCCACAAAGCAAGACCAGTACTGTGAAGTTGAGTCAGGAAGGAAAGAAGTAGATGTTAGTGATCAAGCGAAGAGAACTGTTGAATGCAAGGAGGAAGAGTTTCTGGACTGGGTTGAGAAGTCAGCTGATCCATTTGATGGAGCAGGTACTGATGCACTGCCTGCAATGACAAAGCTGGAGATCAGAGGATGCCAAAAGGAGGACCCTGTCATTGGGCCAGTTATGCACTACAAGACACTAAACAGAAAGCCACGACGTGGAGAAAGGTTGGAGAAAGGAAAAGATGCTCTGCTTCTCTTAAAAGAGTGGAGGAGGCTGGTGGTTAAAGATGGAATTCTTTACAGGTATGTTAAGGATGTTTTGGGACGGTCCATTTCTCAGCTGGTCTTGCCAGAGAAAATGCGACTTCTGGCTAAAACAAGTCTTCATGACAACTCTGGTCATTTGGGATTTGAGCGTACCTTGAATCTGTTCCGGGAACGATTCTATTGGCCAAGAATGCCTTCTGAAATAAAGTCCTGGTGCGAGCAGTGTGAAAGATGTTGTCTGAGAAAAACTCCAACAGCTGGAAATAGAGCTCCGCTGGTGAGCATTCACACTAATGCCCCTATGGAACTCATCTGCATGGATTTCCTTGTCCTGGAGAAGTCTAAGGGAGGAATAGAGAATGTCTTGGTGGTCACTGATCATTTCTCGAGATTCGCCCAGGCTTACCCCACAAAAGACCAGAAGGCTGTTACTGTGGCAAGGGTGCTGTGGAAGAATTTCTTCTGTCGATTTGGGTTCCCAGCAAGACTCCATGCAGATCAGGGCAGAAATTTTGAGAGTACAGTGGTGAAGGAGTTGTGTAAGCTAACGGGAATCACAAGGACTCATACCAGCCCCTACCACCCACAGGGCAATGGGACCACAGAGAGATTTAACAGGACTCTAATGAATATGTTGGGCACTCTGGATCCTGATCAGAAGCCCGGGTGGCATGAATACATTGACGCACTGACACATGCTTACAACTGCACTCAACACGATTCGACTGGTTTCTCCCCATACTTCTTGATGTATAGCAGACATCCACGACTGCCGGTTGATCTCCTTTTTGGCCTGTCAACAGCAAAGGAGCCATGTGAGTACAGTGAATATGTGCAGACTCTGCGTGAATGCTTGACCTTTGCTTATGATGAAGCAGACAGAATGTCGAGGCATGCTAAAGATCTTCAGAAAAAGCACTATGACAAGAAAGCCAAAAGCCACATATTCCAACCTGGTGACAGAGTGATGGTGAAAGTTTGTTATGTTGAGGGGAAACAGAAGCTGGCTGATAGGTGGGAACCATGTCCATATGTGGTGGTAAAGAAACAGGCAGGAATTCCAGTGTACGTGGTTCGTCCAGAAGATGGTGGCAGGGAAAGAGTCATCCACCGTAATCTTCTGTCCCAGTGTATGTTTTTCCCGGTTTGTTCCAGGTACCTAGGCTGAGAAGAGTCTGACATGGAGGAAGTGTCTGGAATGGACTCTAGTGTTTCCGAGGAAGAAGAGGAAGTAGTGAATACAAATATGAGTGGAGAAAGTGGCACTATCACACAGTGTACAAGTGTGGAATTGCCAGAAGTTGTGGAGGAAGAGTGTGAACAGTATGAGAGTCTGTTGAAAGAGACTATGAGTGAAAAGGAAAAACATGGGGAGCAGACACCATTGGAAGAGATATCCGGAGCGAAAAAGGCGCCCACCAAATAGACTCTCCTTGGAGATACATGTCGTCCACAGTGAAAGTGACAAGGAGAAGGTAGAGACAGGAAGGGAAGTGTGGGAAAAGGCTAAAGCAAAGAAGAAGCTCTGCTTGAGCAATACATTTAAACACACATACCCCACACAAACACTTCAAAGAGAATCTTAAGATTTAAATTGATTTAATGTTGTTGTTTTTTTTTAAGTGATGACTGGGACGGCATCATTTAAAGAGGGGGTGGATGTGGGGAAGATGTAATATGTTCTTCCAGCAGTAGGGGGGAGCTGTGTTTAATTGTTGATTGTGCCCTCTTTACATGGGTGGAGCTGTTGTTGGTCACAATGCTCTTCCTTTGTGACAAGGTAAGGAGGGTCTTCCCTGCTCTTTGTTATCTTATAAATTTATATCATTATTTGGACCATCCGTGTTATATAAAGAGATATACTGGTGCTAAAGAGGTTTACTAACGTATATGTGTAGTGATTTTCAATGGATGGTTTTGTATTTCTGATATTTCATATGTTGTAAACTCCATGTGGTGGAGTATATTTTTTCCTTATATTGTATTGTGTTCAAAGTTTATTTGTGTATTTTGTGGTTTTATCATTTGTGTTTTGCATATATCTTACATCTATCTTTAGTTTTTTCTATGTTGCAGTTTATTTTTACTTAGTTTGCAACCATGTGATTGGCTGCAGCTACAGCTATCTTGTGGCCTGTTGTAATTTGATATATAATGTTTTGATGTTAATTTGGAATGAACACAATGCTCTTCCTTTGTGACAAGTGGCTGTGTACGAGAAAAATAAAAGAAAGCTTCACTGCAGTGACACAACGACGGTCTTGGTGTCCTCCTCTTACACCCAGTGCATCACACAACACAGAGACATTTGGGGGAGCACACCAACGAAGAGGGTTACATATATAATATATAAATAAACAGAAATAGCTAAATTTGAATGTACAGGTGTGGTACATACAGCAGAGTAGAACAGAATTTCCAGGGAATGGAATGAAAGAGGTAGATTATTGTCAAGGAAATGCAAGAGGTATTGCTCATATCTCTCGTGTAGAGAATTTAACTATTCATGATGTAGATTGCCTGGAGGGAGAATCTTTCCTTGTTCCTGGTTGTTCTGGTGCTCAGTGCTCTGTAGCGCCAGCCGGACGGCAACAGTTCAAAGACAAGGTGACTTTGAGGAATCCAGAGTGATTTTCTGAGCCCTTTTCCTCACTCTGGATGTATACAGGTCTGGGAGGGTGGGCAGGGGAGCACCAATAATCCTCTCAGAAGTCTAAACTATCCACTGTAGTCTGATTTCTTATTTTGTAGCTGAGCCAAACCAGACAGTTATGGAAGTGTGGAGGACAGACTCAATGACAGAGTAGAACTGTTTCAGCAGCTCCTGTGGCAGGTTGAACTTCCTCAGCTGGCGGGGGAAGTACAACCTCTGCTGGGCCTTTTTTGCAATAGAGCAAATATGATTGTCCCACTTCAGGTCCTGAGAGATTCTGGTGTCCAGGAACCTATTTAACACCTCTGCTTCTACAGTGCTGTTCATGATGGTGAGTGGGGGGAGAGCAGGGGGGTTTCTCCTGAAGTCCACGATCATCTCCACTGTTGAGTGTGGGGCCAGTTGTTGATTCCCTACAGAATTGGGGAATGGTATCTTGTAGTTTGTGATGTCTTTCATGCCTTTTCACACTGAAGCAGGGTCATTGGCTGAAAACCTGTTTTCCAGCTTTTTAGAGTAGCTCCTCTTAGCCACTCTGACCTCCTTTGTCAGTGTGTTTTTGGCCTGATTGTACAAGATTTTGTCCCCATTCCTATAGGTATCCTCTTTGTCCTGGCGAAGCCGTCAGAGTTTGGTTTAGAACCATGGTTTGTCATTGTTGTATGTTAAATAAGTCCCTGGTAGGAATGCACATATCCTCACAGAAACTGATATATGATGTTACTGATTCAGTGAGCTCATCCATCCAAATCCTGCTCTGTTTCATTAGTCCATCTTTTAACAGTCCTTATTACAGGTTTAGCTGATATAAGATGAACCAGACAGTGATCAGAGAGACCTAAAGCTGCTCTAGGGATGGAGCGATATGCATCCTTTATTGTGGTGTAGCAGTGGTCCATAATATTTTTGTCTCTGGTAGGACATGTATTGCTGCTCCTGTGTCTGTGATCTGTTGCAGCGCAGTGCTCACACGCACTTGCGGAGGAATGTAAACACTTATGAGAATGAACAAGGAAAAAACCCGTGCCGAGTAGAAGCGTTTACAGTTAACGAAGAGTGCTTCTAGATCAGGGCAGAACGTTTGAAACACTGTTGCATCTGTACACCACTTTTCTTTGATGTAGAAACATGTCCCACCGCCACACGATTTCCCCACTGATTCTGCGTCGCAATCCACTCTGAACAGCTGGTAGCCCGGCAGATGTAAAGCGCTGTCCGGAATGGCTTCATTCAGCCAGGTTTCCGTGAAATGCAGAGGAGCAGAATTTGACAAGTCTTTATTTGTTTTGGAGAGAAGTTGTTTGTTCGTTTTGTTGGGTAGGGAGCGAAGATTTGCCAGATGGATACTAGGCAGTTCTGAAGCCGCACTGTCTGAGCTTGACTAGCATGTCGGCTCGTTTCCCACGCTTGCACTTCCTGGAACGCTTGAGCAGTGCCACTGCCCCTCCAACTACAATGTTCAGCAAAACATCCGAATAATCAAAAAACGGTAGAAGATTGGGTGCTGTGAACTGCCGAATGTTCAACAGCTCATCCCTGGTGAAACTGATTATATAAGAAAAACGAAAAACAGCACAAAACCAGAAAAAAAACCTGGAGAGCTCAACACTGAAGCAGCCATTTGTGGCGCCATCTTGAAGACTCCTCATATCCTGATAGCGATCACTATGTTAAATGGTCTAAATGTAAAAAAAAAAATAATAATCATAGATTTTAAGGTGCAAAAGGTGGTTCTCTATAGAAACATTTTTTGTTATACAAGTTGAAAGTCAGAATCAGAAAGAGTTTTATTGCCAAGTATGTTTGCACACACAAGGAATTTGTTTTGGACAGATGCTTCCAGTACACTGAGACAACAACAGTACACAGATAGTAAAATAAAAAATAAAGAAATATAAAAGAGTAACTTACACACATGTATATATAATATATAAATAAACAAAAATAGCTACATTTGAATGTACAGGTGTGGTACATACAGCAGAGTAGAACAGAATTTCCAGGGAATGGAATGAAAGAGGTAGATTATTGTCAAGGAAATGCAAGAGGTATTGCTCATATCTATCGTGTTGAGAGCATTTAACTATTCATGATGTAGATTGCCTGGAGGGAGAATCTTTCCTTGTTCCTGGTTGTTCTGGTGCTCAGTGCTCTGTAGCGCCAGCCGGACGGCAACAGTTCAAAGACAAGGTGACTTTGAGGAATCCAGAGTGATTTTCTGAGCCCTTTTCCTCACTCTGGATGTATACAGGTCTGGGAGGGTGGGCAGGGGAGCACCAATAATCTTCTCAGAAGTCTAAACTATCCACTGTAGTCTGATTTCTTATTTTGTAGCTGAGCCAAAACAGACAGTTATGGAAGTGTGGAGAACAGACTCAATGACAGAGTAGAACTGTTTCAGCAGCTCCTGTGGCAGGTTGAACTTCCTCAGCTGGCAGGGGAAGTACAACCTCTGCTGGGCCTTTTTTGCAATAGAGCAAATATGATTGTCCCACTTAAGTTCCTGAGAGATTCTGGTGTCCAGGAACCTATTTAACACCTCTGCTTCTACAGTGCTGTTCATGATGGTGAGTGGGGGGAGAGCAGGGGGGTTTCTCCTGAAGTCCACGATCATCTCCACTGTTGAGTGTGGGGCCAGTTGTTGATTCCCTACAGAATTGGGGAATGGTGTCTTGTAGTTTGTGATGTCTTTCAGGCCTTTTCACACTGAAGCAGGGTCATTGGCTGAAAACCTGTTTTCCAGCTTTTTAGAGTAGCTCCTCTTAGCCACTCTGACCTCTTTTGTCAGTGTGTTTTTGGCCTGATTGTACAAGATTTTGTCCCCATTCCTATAGGTATCCTCTTTGGCCTGGCGAAGCCGTCGGAGTTTGGTTTAGAACCATGGTTTGTCATTGTTATATGTAAAATAAGTCCCTGGTAGGAATGCACATATCCTCACAGAAACTGATATATGATGTTACTGATTCAGTGAGCTCATCCAGGTCAGTACCAGCAGCCTCAAAAAACACTAATCAGTGCACTCGAAGCAGGCTTGTAAATCCCGCTCTGTTTCACTAGTCCATCTTTTAACAGTCCTTATTACAGGTTTAGCTGATATAAGATGAACCAGACAGTGATCAGAGAGACCTAAAGCTGCTCTAGGGATGGAGCGATATGCACCCTTTATTGTGGTGTAGCAGTGGTCCATAATATTTTTGTCTCTGGTAGGACATGTATTGCTGCTCCTGTGTCTGTGATCTGTTGCAGCACAGTGCTCACACGCACTTGCGGAGGAATGTAAACACTTATGAGAATGAACGAGGAAAAAACCCGTGCCGAGTAGAAGCGTTTACAGTTAATGAAGAGTTCTTCTAGATCAGGGTAGAACGTTTGAAACACTGTTGCATCTGTACACCACTTTTCTTTGATGTAGAAACATGTCCCACCGCCACACGATTTCCCCGCTGATTCTGCGTCGCAATCCACTCTGAACAGCTGGTATCCCGGCAGATGTAAAGCGCTGTCCAGAATGGCTTCATTCAGCCAGGTTTTCGTGAAACGCAGAGCAGCAGAATTTGACAAGTCTTTATTTGTTTTGGAGAGAAGTTGTTTGTTCGTTTTGTTGGGTAGGGAGCGAAGATTTGCCAGATGGATACTAGGCAGTTCTGAAGCCGCACTGTCTGAGCTTGACTAGCATGTCGGCTCGCTTCCCACGCTTGCACTTCCTGGAACGCTTGAGCAGTGCCACTGCCCCTCCAACTACAATGTTCAGCAAAACATCCGAATAATCAAAAAAACGGTAGAAGATTGGGTGCTGTGAACTGCCGAATGTTCAACAGCTCGTCCCTGGTGAAACTGATTATATAAGAAAAATGAAAAACAGCACAAAAACAGAAAAAAAACCTGGAGAGCTCAACACTGAAGCAGCCATTCGTGGTGCCATCTTGAAGACTCCTCATATCCTGATAGTGATCACTATGTTAAATGGTCTAAATGTAAAAAAAAAAATCATAGATTTAAAGGTACAATAGGTGGTTCTCTATAGAAACTTTTTTTGTTATACAAGTTGAAAGTCAGAATCAGAAAGAGTTTTATTGCCAAGTATGTTTGCACACACAAGGAATTTGTTTTGGACAGATGCTTCCAGTACACTGAGACAACAACAGTACACAGATAGTAAAATAAAAAATAAAAGAGTAACTTACACACATGTATATATAATATATAAATAAACAAAAATAGCTACATTTGAATGTACAGGTGTGGTACATACAGCAGAGTAGAACAGAATTTCCAGGGAATGGAATGAAAGAGGTAGATTATTGTCAAGGAAATGCAAGAGGTATTGCTCATATCTATCGCGTGGAGAGCATTTAACTATTCATGATGTAGATTGCCTGGAGGGAGAATCTTTCCTTGTTCCTGGTTGTTCTGGTGCTCAGTGCTCTGTAGCGCCAGCCGGACGGCAACAGTTCAAAGACAAGGTGACTTTGAGGAATCCAGAGTGATTTTCTGAGCGCTTTTTTCCTCACTCTGGATGTATACAGGTCTGGGAGGGTGGGCAGGGGAGCACCAATAATCCTCTCAGAAGTCTAAACTATCCACTGTAGTCTGATTTCTTATTTTGTAGCTGAGCCAAACCAGACAGTTATGGAAGTGTGGAGGACAGACTCAATGACAGAGTAGAACTGTTTCAGCAGCTCCTGTGGCAGGTTGAACTTCCTCAGCTGGCGGAGGAAGTACAACCTCTGCTGGGCCTTTTTTGCAATAGAGCAAATATGATTGTCCCACTTCAGATGTAAAGCGCTGTCCGGAATGGCTTCATTTAGTCAGGTTTCCGTGAAACGCAGAGCAGCAGAATTTGACAAGTCTTTATTTGTTTTGGAGAGAAGTTGTTTGTTCGTTTTGTTGGGTAGGGAGCGAAGATTTGCCAAATGGATACTAGGCAGTTCTGAAGCCACACTGTCTGAGCTTGACTAGCATGTCGGCTCGCTTCCCACGCTTGCACTTCCTGGAACGCTTGAGCAGTGCCACTGCCCCTTCAACTACAATGTTCAGCAAAACATCCGAATAATCAAAAAACGGTAGAAGATTGGGTGCTGTGAACTGCCGAATGTTCAACAGCTCATCCCTGGTGAAACTGATTATATAAGAAAAACAAAAAACAGCACAAAAAAAAAAAAAAAAAAAAACCTGGAGAGCGCAACACTGAAGCAGCCATTCGTGGCGCCATCTTGAAGTCTCCTCATATCCTGATAGCGATCACTACGTTAAATGGTCTAAATGTATTTTTATAAATATATATTGTTTATGGAAGGCGTAGGACCATAAAATGTTAATTCAAACATTATATTCGGTCCGAATGAAATAATACAATATCCTACCTTCCTGTCAACGTATGTTTTTACATTCCCTCGTGCACCTTGTTTGCGCAGACATCATACTTCAGTGCGTTTCATGCTATGCAGAGTTTATGTAGACAGACGTCAGTCACGGAGCACCACAAACAAACAGCAGCCAACTTTTACAGTTCCTACCGAATCAAAACAATGAGCTTATGCTGCGTTCACGCCACAACTAACATAATTAAGAGACTGTAACCCGTGACGTTCTAGCCGGAGCTGTTCACGTCCTCAGACTCGGAATTGTGCATTTCCATGTCAACAGTATCAACACCGAAATGAATCTGCTTCAGTCAGGTACAAGCTCTCGAAGTTTTTTTTACATTGTTTAACGCCGTCTCTTGTGAGCAGCTGTGTGTGTATGTATGTGTGTGTGTGTGCGCGTTTTTGTGACACAAATTTGTATAACGCCATGGGTATTACACAGGTATTTCAACGTAAACATAAAATATGAGGGCATTTCATGAGTCCTCATGTTTAAAATAACTTTAAATACATACTAAACAATGTTTTATTAAAAATGTAAAAATGCACAATGTTTTCTGTGATGAGTAGGTTTAGGGGTAGGGGTCGTGTAGGGGGAGAGAATGTACAGTTTGTGCAGTATAAAAACCATTACGCCTGTGGAGTCCCCTTACTAAGATACCAAAACAAACCTGTGTGTTTGTTCATGTGATTTGGAGGAGGCGTGGCTTTGGAGACACTTTGAAGGGACGGTGGGATCCTATGATTTGAAAGCTAGCTTGCTATTGCTAGCCTCTACTAAAATGTCCTATTGCACTTTTAATAGTTTTGTTCCAGCACACCACAGTCCTGACTGTGAACACGGAAATCTCATGGTCAAACATGACTGTTTGTTTTATGTTGCAATTCATCTTTATTTTGATATAATAAACTTTAGTCATTGTTTGAATCATCGATGGGCCTCTGGATCTATTTATGCTACTTTGCACACGTTAGGATATAACTGCATCAACATCTCCCACAGTGGACAAGAAACAATGAACCTTTATTTTAGCTCTACAAAAAGTCAAAAGGCTGACACAGACGTCAATATGCAAATAAAAAAGAGAGGTGGAAAAATATACAAATAAGGAGGAAGAAAAATATGAAAATTAGTTTAGAGCAGTACACAAATGATGTTATGATGAATGAGGGACGAGAGCAGATATAATAATCACACTGTTTAAAGCTGCAGACAGAAACATCAGACTCAGGACAGAAACACACGACCTCTAAAGTAAGAACAACTCACATGTTCATTCTTCAAACACAACTAGACTTTGAGATGTTAATATTGTCTGAATGATTGTGTACAGTGAATTCATGCTGCTGTTCAGATACTAACTGAAATTGTCATATTTTACTTCAAAAAGAATCTGTGAATGTTTGATATCTGAGTTTTTCACTGTGTTTCTTCCTCAGAAATGGAGCAAACTCTATATTTCATTCTTCTTCTCATTGGTGAGTGTGTTTGTTGTTTTATTTATGGTTTATAGTTTCATCAGGTTTGACTCTGTTATGAAAAGCATTAAATCAAACCCTCTCTTTCACAGCTCTCTGCTCCGTATCTGAATGTGTTCAGCGTCAGTATCACTTTATAAATGTGAACAAGACCTGGACTGAAGCTCAGAGATACTGCAGAGAGAATTACACAGATCTGGCCACCGTTGACAACATGAACGACATGAACGAGCTGAAGAAGAGCGTGAATGATGGACGTGTCTGGATTGGGCTGCAGAGGAAATGGCAGTGGTCTTCAGGTGATCCTGTGATCTATCAGAACTGGGGACCTGGACAACCTGATGGCACAGATGATTGTGCTTCTATAATAAACGGAAAATGGTATAATTTTACATGTGGTCACAGCCTGACTTTCATCTGCAGTTCATCTAACAACAGTAAGTTCAGCTCCCTACACTGACATCAAACATTCATTCATAAAAAGATACACCGCATCCACTTTATTCCTGAAGAGCCTGCTGCGATTTGAATTATGGGTGGCACTTCTGGTTTGGGAACTTCCATTAAAAAAGACTGAAACAAATTATTTCGAATCATCAGGTTGCCCTATAAATAAAGCTTATCCGTCAGTTTGACTGATTGAGTGGTCCATTTTCCTTCATATTTATTTTCAGACATCATGAGAAAATCTGTGATGGGCTATTTGGTGTTGAAATTTATTGTACGTGAGAATAAAACGACATATTTGAATAAGTATTTTAAATACAAAATATAGTCTCTCAAAGTATTACAAATTACATTTGATTTTCTTTTTTTATTAAGGAAAATACAAATTACAAAATACTCAAAAGTAAATGCATATTTTAAATGCATTTAATTAAAATACTGACCATCTCTGTCAGTAAGAACGCTCAAAAGTCTAATATTCCAGTCACTGTTGATTCAATAGAAGGTTCAAGTCATCTGACACTCAATGCTGTGCATTAACAGGTGTGTGTATATCTGTGATAGTGTGTGTGGTGTTTTCAATGTTACACACACTCATCTATGGTTGAATACACTCGAGCCGTCCACAGTGTTAAAGTGGAACATGACAGGTCACATCAAACTCTGGGGGCGGGACTAAGTTACAGCTGTCAATAATTCCCAACCCACCAATAAAAATCACCTTACTGAGCCTTTTCAACATGATGGAGAAATATAAAGTTGCAATAAAATTACCAAGAAAATTCACAAATGTTACTTAATGTTATTAAAGCAAAATCATCATGAATATATTGTGAATATTTAATATATCATCAGCTGTAGAAACAGTCTTTGAATGACACGTGTTTCTGATGTTTCCACTGCTGCTCTTATTCACATCCAAACCATAAAGCAGCATAAGAATAATGAACAAACTGATTCATGAATCTGTTTCCATTTGTTGTTCTTAAAGCGAACACAGGACTCGTCTTTGTCAATCAGATGAAGAATTGGAGAGACGCTCAGAGTTACTGCAGACAGAATCACATTGATCTGGTCAGTGTGAGGAACCAGAATGAGAGTCAACAGGTTGAGAAGATCATCAGTGATAATCACTTATCTGGATCAGGGGTCTGGTTCGGTCTGTTCAGAGACTCATGGCAGTGGTCAGATCAGAGTAACTCCTCATTCAGATACTGGAAGACTGGTGAACCTAATAATTATAGAGGCAATGAAAACTGTACAGCAATCGAACAGAACGCTCAGGGACAATGGATAAACATCTCTTGCAACAACCAATTTCCTTTTGTGTGTCATGAAGGTGAGCAGATCCTCACAAAACACACACAATCCATCCATCACCTCCAGATATCTTAAAGTTCACACTACATGTCTGACATGACAAATTCCTCCACAGTGTTTGTTCTGCATGTTGTTTTTGATCAGTCTCTCTCTAGTTTTTCTTGTGGTTTGTTTTGTGTCCAGATAAACTGATTCTGATCAAACAGAATCGGACGTGGTCTGAAGCTCTGAGATACTGCAGACAGAATCATGTGGATCTGGTCTCGGTTCATTCAGAAGAGAAGCAGCGTCGTGTGATGAATATGGTTAAACAGGCGTCTACTGAGGCGGTGTGGTTGGGTTTACGTTACTCTCACATTTTGGGCATCTGGTTCTGGGTGAGCGGAGACACCGTGTGCTATCAGAACTGGGCTCCAGGGAACAGCACAGCAGTGGAGAACTGTGAGTCTGCAGTGAGATCTGGAGCAGTTCAGTCTGGAGGAGATCAGCGCTGGATCAGCCGTCCTGAGACTGACAAACTCAACTTCATCTGCAGCAGATATGAAGAGTGAAGGATTCGTTTGTGCTGTTCTTTCTTTTCTTTTTCTTTTAACTGGCAAACACTTTTTGCACTGTCTCTATCAGATAATGTGCTTATATCAATGTAAAAGAATTAATTTCTGTAACTGAAGAGTATCATATGAGTTTTTTTAACATCAATGTAACTATATTTTACAGAACCTGAGAACTCTATATGAGTTTTAAAATGTGGCTTTAAATCACATTACATTTCAAATTTACAGATGTTCTTTTGCAGAAAAACAACTCATGTAATTTAAAAGTAAAAACAGTAAAGCACAATCCACATCAGATGATTTCATGGGATCTTGGTATTCTGGTGGTGTGGATACTTTCTTCTACTCACTCCTGTTTTACACTAGTCATATCTTTATAATTTACTTCTTTAAAAAGTGATTGTGAGCATCTACAGTATCTCACAGAAGTGAGTACACCCCTCACATTTTTGTAAATATTTTTTTATATCTTTTCATGTGACAACACTGAAGAAATGACACTTTGCAACAATGTAAAGTAGCTTGTATAACAGTGTAAATTTGCTGTCCCCTCAAAATAACTCAACACACAGCCATTAATGTCTAAACCGCTGGCCACAAAAGTGAGTACACCCCCAAGTGAAAATGTCCTGGATGTTAGAGACCTTGTGCTCCTCCACCTTCTGTTTGAGGATGACCCACAGATGCTCAATAGGGTTTAGGTCTGGAGACATGCTTGGCCAGTCCATCACCTTTACTCTCAGCTTCTTTAGCAAGGCAGTGGTCGTCTTGGAGGTGTGTTTGGGGTTGTTATCATGTTGGAATACTGTCCTGCGGCCCAGTCACAGCCAATTTGATGCAGTGTGCAGCGTATGATCTGAGCACTGACCCCCCCCACCCCTTTAACCTCTGTAGCAATGCTGGCAGCACTCATACGTCTATTTCCCAAACACAACCTCTGGATATGACGCTGAGCATGTGCACTCAACTTCTTTGGTCGACCATGGCGAGGCCTGTTCTGAGTGGAACCTGTCCTGTTAAACCGCTGTATGGTCTTGGCCACCGTGCTGCAGCTCAGTTTCAGGGTCTTGGCATCTTCTCATAGCCTACGCCATCTTTATGTAGAGCAACAATTCTTTTCTTCAGATCCTCAGAGAGTTCTTTGCCATGAGGTGCCATGTTGAACTTCCAGTGACCAGTATGAGAGAGTGAGAGCGATAACACCAAATTTAACACACCTGCTCCCCATTCACACCTGAGACCTTGTAACACTAACGAGTCACATGACACCAGGGAGAGAAAATGGCTAATTGGGCCCAATTTGGACATTTTCACTTAGGGGTGTGAGATACTGTATATGTGTCTCAATTAAATAAAAATATGGTTTATTTTTAAAGAAAAACTGCCTTGAATACACGGAGAGGGACAAAATCTGGAGGAGTGGTTCACTCACTTTGTGCTTTGATATATATATATATATATATATATATATATATATATATATATATAGGCCTCCTAGCTAAAATAAGATTTTCTTGATGAGTTTTTATCTGTAGTCGTTCCATCTGCTGACAAGATTTTGATTATGGGTGATTTTCATATCCATGTCTGTTGTCCTTGTAAACCCATGACCAAAGAATTTTTGAACTTATTTGATTCTTTTATCTCAGAGTGTCTCTGGACCTACACACGATCACTTGACTTGGTGTTTTCTTTGGGGATAATGATAAAATATATTTGTGTTAAAGAAACATCTTGGACCATATGCTTATTACTGTAGATTTTTAATCTGACTTCTGTATCAAATGTATGTTATCAGCCTTCTTCATTCTTGTCTCATGTTCCCATCTAGAAAGTTTTTTTGTGTTCTGGGAATGTTTTCAGCAGTAAGTTTTATTTTTATTCCCATAATGGTCTGCTAAAAGGTGGGATAACATTCTTTAAAAACATTCTAAACATGTTTGGTGATAACATTAGAGCTTTCAGTGGGAAGCTTCTCATTGGGCATTGGATGTGGACTCAAATGTTGCTCAGATGTCAAATTTTGGTTGAAAGTGAAAACCCTACATTTGTTTGACGTCAAGCTCCAACATCATTAAATAACTCCAAAAACAGCATTACCAGCGTCACTTATTATAAACCAGATTGATTTTATTTCTGTCATACTTGTGCAATAGTTCTTAATGAGAATTAACAGAGATTTAGGTGTTGAAGTTTTATTTAGAGTAATAGTTTGGTTTGATTCACCATTATGATGATCGGTGTGTGCTTTAGTTCGGCAGTTTGACTCTTGACTTTTCAATGTTAGTGTTTTTCTTTGGCTGTTGTAACTGTGTTTGTTATGGAAAGAACAGCAAGAGAAAATATGAACAGATGATGCTACTTCTTGATGATAAAGATATAATCATCATGTCGTGGTCTGATCAACCGATCTCATTCAGAGTCTAATCTGTTATTAATTTCATATTATTGATTGTAGTAATGTGTTTCTACAGCATGAGATCCAGTAGTGTTTTAATCAGATAATCTGTAGAATTTTTAAAACACATTGTACACTAAACATTTTGAACTATGAAACCACTTAGACACACACACACATCAAGAATCAACATTTCTCAGTTTTGTTTGGCTAAAGTACTAAAATAACTAAAACTTAAAAAAAAAAAAAAAACAAACAAACAAAAAAACCCCCAACAAAATTACTAAAACTTTCAAATTAAAATGAAAACAGAATATATAGAAATACTGGGGTTATGTAACATTTGTTATTTCATAATGTTCTGTTCTATTCCTATTTTCAGTTCATACAGTATAGAGCTGTATAATCTAACATGCATTCTAGCAGAGCATTTATTGTTCAGACCGAGAATGTTTTACAATAAAGTATTTTATGTAGTTTGGGAAGAAAAAGTCCCTGAAAATGAATTCCAAATGGGATGATAATATTTATATATCTGGCGTATTACTATTATATCTGGCAGTTCAAACAAACAGAATAGAATTCTTTTATTGATCCGCTGTGGTGAATTTGTAGTATAGTAAGAATCTAAATGAATCTAAATTTTTTGGTCAATCAATACTAACCATATGCGTATATGATTCATTTATTAATCTTTATTTACAAGTGCAGCTGAAATGTAAAATCATTCATGTGACACTGTGACGGGGTTTTGTTTACTAGCTTCCACTATAATATAATCTTATTAAGAGGTCTGTACAACTTTTTAATTCTCCTGTTGAAATGCTGGTATGTGCTTCTGTAGGATTCATAAGTGATGATTTCAGTGTGGGGTGAAACAAATCCTGCTTACTTTAATTACTCAATTATTTCTATAGGAATTAAATGGTAAGTTACCCCATGTATTTGAACATTTTTATCCAGATTATGGGATATATCATATATATATATATATATTTACACACACACATATATATTTAAATCTTGCGAGTTTAAATTTTGCAATTCAGACTTTATGATTCGTAATTGTGAGTGATCTTACACAATATGTAAGGTGTTTTTAAACAAAAAGGAGTGTGCATCCCCTGTATCCAACTAGACCCTGATTATTGGCTGTTTTTAAACTATCAACTGATAGCCGATAGTGTGAAAATGTGCTTTTATCGGCCAATACCAATTACACATTAATATTGAACGTCCAACGTCAAACCAATTTTGTCGCAGTGTATCAGATTAAGGCAGCTGTAAACAGTGAGAGATCTTGTGGCATGCGCGACGCTAGTAGGAGCCACGAGATGTGCTCCATTATGGGCAAAAATAGTGAATAAAGTATAAGTTAAGATGACAAATAGAGCAATCCTGTGTAAGATCGCGAGGCAGGCGCGTATATCCGTGGCAGGTCCCATGGCAGGCGCAAATAATGGTGGCAGGTCGAGCGGCAGCTCCTCCTGCCACGCAAAGATTTTATTCCTACTGCTTTTTTCCTCACAATTCCAAGTTTGTATCTAATAATTCTGCCTTTTTCCCCTTTAGAGTTGCAAGTTTCTATATCACAATTCACACTTAATTTATTGTATTTGCGAAATTCTGACTTTATTTTCTGCTGGTTTTGGAGGAGAATGGATCTGGACTGGACTCTCTCGGACGGATGCAGCTGCTGTCTGCTACAATAGTAGCACATTTGACCACTTCACTATAAAATGTAAGCAAAATGGATTAAACGGACCAGAAATTGAGAATCTGTGAAATTTACATTAAAACCCAGCAGCTTGGTTGCCATGAACTTTACAGTAAAAAATTTGGTACATTCTGAAAAAAAAAAGTTCTAAGGGGGTTTTCGTAGTTATGCCATAGAGGAGCAATTTTGCAGTTCAAACAAACAGAATAGAATTCTTTTATTGATCCGCTGTGGTGAATTTGTAGTATAGTAAGAATCTAAATGAATCTAAATTTTTTGGTCAATCAATACTAACCATATGCGTATATGATTCATTTATTAATCTTTATTTACAAGTGCAGCTGAAATGTAAAATCATTCATGTGACACTGTGACGGGGTTTTGTTTACTAGCTTCCACTATAATATAATCTTATTAAGAGGTCTGTACAACTTTTTAATTCTCCTGTTGAAATGCTGGTGTGTGCTTCTGTAGGATTCATAAGTGATGATTTCAGTGTGGGGTGAAACAAATCCTGCTTACTTTAATTACTCAATTATTTCTATAGGAATTAAATGGTAAGTTACCCCATGTATTTGAACATTTTTATCCAGATTATGGGATATATCATATATATATATATATATTTACACACACACATATATATTTAAATCTTGCGAGTTTAAATTTTGCAATTCAGACTTTATGATTCGTAATTGTGAGTGATCTTACACAATATGTAAGGTGTTTTTAAACAAAAAGGAGTGTGCATCCCCTGTATCCAACAGGATTGCTCTATTTGTCATCTTAACTTATATTTTATTCGCTCTTTTTGTCCATAATGGAGCGCGTCTTGTGGCTCCTACTAGCGTCGCGCCTGCCACAAGATCTCTCACTGTTTACAGCTGCCTTAATCTGATATATTGGGACAAAGTTGGTTTGACGTTGGACGTTCAATATTCGCAAATTTAGGGACCGTCTCAAAGTTACATACGACATTGGTATACACGTTTCTAACTTTAATAGGATTTGAAGAGATTGACTTAGTCATAAAACCAACTGTAAAGTGTTCATCTAGGTCTCACTTATAGTGCACTCCTTTTAGATTTTTTTATATTTATTAGAGATGCACCGATACTAAATTTCTCCACCGATACCGATATCCGATTATTCAGAGTGATATCTGCCGATACCAGTAACAATATTGATAGTTTGGGGGTTCTACCTTTTATACATTCTTTAAATTAATGATAATTTTATTATAATTAATAATTATAATTTTAATTTTAATTGTTAAATTTTGAAGGAAGTGCAAATAAAAACTTTATTCTCTCCATTTTATCAACTTGTTTCAAAGTAACTGCTATCAGTTATAAAACATTACTCAATTTAATATTAACACACATTAAATTCTGAAGATTAAACAAATATTTCTTAATTTTCTGAATGTTATTAATTCATATAATTACTGTTAATATTGAACATCATTGATTGACAGGATATATTGACCCTGATTATTGGCTGTTTTTAAACTATCAACTGATAGCCGATAGTGTGAAAATGTGCTTTTATCGGCCAATACCAATTACACATTAATATTGAACGTCCAACGTCAAACCAATTTTGTCGCAGTGTATCAGATTAAGGCAGCTGTAAACAGTGAGAGATCTTGTGGCATGCGCGACGCTAGTAGGAGCCACGAGATGTGCTCCATTATGGGCAAAAATAGTGAATAAAGTATAAGTTAAGATGACAAATAGAGCAATCCTGTGTAAGATCGCGAGGCAGGCGCGTATATCCGTGGCAGGTCCCATGGCAGGCGCAAATAATGGTGGCAGGTCGAGCGGCAGCTCCTCCTGCCACGCAAAGATTTTATTCCTACTGCTTTTTTCCTCACAATTCCAAGTTTGTATCTAATAATTCTGCCTTTTTCCCCTTTAGAGTTGCAAGTTTCTATATCACAATTCACACTTAATTTATTGTATTTGCGAAATTCTGACTTTATTTTCTGCTGGTTTTGGAGGAGAATGGATCTGGACTGGACTCTCTCGGACGGATGCAGCTGCTGTCTGCTACAATAGTAGCACATTTGACCACTTCACTATAAAATGTAAGCAAAATGGATTAAACGGACCAGAAATTGAGAATCTGTGAAATTTACATTAAAACCCAGCAGCTTGGTTGCCATGAACTTTACAGTAAAAAATTTGGTACATTCTGAAAAAAAAAAGTTCTAAGGGTTTTTTTTGCAGTTATGCCATAGAGGAGCAATTTTGCTTCCTCACTTTTTACCACTGAGCTTTAATGTGTTTTATGTGTGTATCACAGAGAGGAGGAGACACACGGTGAGACTGATGGTCAAATCAAGTCAAACTGTGAAGATCCTGGAGTGAAGAAAGACATTTTAGAAAAGGTGAGTAGAAATGCAGTGTGTTTAATATATTGTGACGTCATCTGGACACAAAATTTGTAAATGTAGTAGCATTAGAGAACAAAACATCAAAGCAATATCTGCCTCTTTTCTCTTTGCTAAAATTTGCTTTTCATTTGCATATTGTCTTTTAATCAGCAGCTGGTGTTTTAGTACTTTAGTTCACCTAAAATGAACATTTCGTCATCAATTCTGTATATTAAAATAGTTTGCATGATATTTGTGAAATACAGTTAGAAGATGAGTAAATTGGATTTGGTAGCTTCAGTGGGATTCCAGCAGCAGACAAAGCTCAGTTTTGGGGATATTCTTGAAGACTGTTTCCTATGTGGTGACAATCCTTGAGCTCCATCTGTTGGACAATCCTAACTGGGGTACGACCACCAGAAACACTTCACTGAAAAATGAATTTACCATCCACTGAAATGTCAGTGGTTCCCAAACTTTTCTTGTTTTACTGAATTTTTCTGAACTCCATTTTTCTTTCTTTCTTTCTTTCTTTCTTTGAAACATTGTAATTATTAGAGCTTCAGGATGTGAAATCTTTAAAGGCTGGCCTATGCTTAAAGATTTTTAAAATCTTACCAGATTTTCAAGATGTGAAACCCCACAAACATGAAAAAAAAAAAAAATCATAGATTTAAAGGTGCAATAGGTGTAGCATTTTATAACGTATAGCATTTTGTGTTATACTGATTGAAAGTCTCCTCATATCCTGATAGCAATCACCATGTTCAACGCTCTAAATGTATTTTTATAAATATATATTGTCTATGGAAGTTGTAGGAACATAAAATGTTTATCCAATCATTATATTCAGTCTGAATGGAAATAATACAATGTTCTACCTGCCTGTCAGCGTATGTTTTAACATTCCCTCGCTCACCCTGTTCACACAGACACGTCACCAGCGCGTTTATGTTATGCAGAGTTTATATAGACAGACATCAGTCACAGAGCACCACAAACAAACAGCAGCAAGAGCAGCTGTGTGTGTGTGTGTGTGTGTGTGTGTGTGTGTGTGTGTTTTCATGTGTTTTGGAGGAGGCGTGTCTTTGGAGATGCTCTGAAGGGAGGGTGGGATCTTATAATTTGAAAGCTAGCTCTCTATTTCTAGCCTCTCCAAAAAATCCTATTGCACCTTTAATAGTTTTGTTCCTATAGTGTGTGGAGTGCCACGATGTGACCAAGAGAGCACACACACTAACAGATTCAGATCTGAACTGGGCTCCTGGACAACCTGATGGCAAAGACAAGCGTGCTTCTATGATAAATGGACAATGGCATGATTGGTCATGTAGTCACAGTCTGACTTTCTGCAATTCATCTAACAACGGTGAGTTCAACTCCAAACAATGACAATAAACATTCATTTATAGAAAGATACACTGTATACTGTACAAATGCAATACTAAATTCTGCTGCTTTTTAATGTAGTCATAAATATAGGGGAGAATGTGGATGTTTCTTCTGTGTAGAAAATAAACTGATATTGAACAAATATTGATCTTTTGTTGTTAATAAATGTGGGAATCTGACATTAGAGAGCATAGAGAATTATATTTCTCTATAAAATTTATACTGTAAGTTATGAATTAAGAACTATATTGTTTTGGCCAATGGTAATGAATTAATGAATGTGTAAAATTTCAGCATAATAGACATACAACAACTTGCCCCATCTTCATATTTATGAACATAACTCTCATCCTGAGAACAAAGTTCAGTTATTGTCAGTCTGATTTCATTGTTCACTTGTTACCCCTTTTACAAAAAAAAAAAAAAAAAAATTTTTGAAATTCAAAAATATTGATCCATTTTTAAATAGATGTTATAAACCATCAGAACGCCTCGAGCTGTGATATTGCTTGATTTACAAGGGGGATAATAATTGTGTAAGTAGTAAAACAATACAAACACAATTGGGGCAAAAAAAAAAAAAAAAAAAAATGCATTCTAAGTTAAACATTTTGAGTCCCCCCTCTTGCTGTGATAGTGTAACTGGTGTTATACGGTGTTCATTTGCTCACTGCCCCACCATCGTTTTAATAATAAAAATCATTTAGTTCAGTTAGAGAACAGACACTACAATTAAAAACTGAATGCATCTGCTCAATTCAGCGTTAGAGTCGCAGCACAGATCAGCGTGATGTATGTCGTGCCTCCAAACTATCTTATTCATTTTGTTAATAAATATTCTATGTTTAATGTAAGAGAGTTTATATTTGTTTCTTATTTATTTGGTTCTACAGTGAATGCACAAATAGTCCACTGTTGTTTCAATAGAAGGTTCAAGTCATCTGACACTCAATGCTGTGCATTAACAGGTGTATATACACTACCAGTCAAAAGTTCGGAATCGGTAAGATTTTTAATGTTTTTAAAAGAAGTTTCGTCTGCTCACCAAGGCTGCATTTATTTAGTTGTTTTAAATTGTAATAATATTTCACAATATTACTGTTTTTACTGTATTTTTAATTAAATAAATGCAGCCTTGGCGAGCAGATGAAACTTGTAACGATCAGCCCAATAGGTCGTTTTTACATGGATAAAATGGGGTCAGATTAAACTGTGTGAGAGGTTAAGAGTGTTTAAAAAGATGAGACAGACGACAGAAATAAAGTAAATAAATAAAGTGTATTTACAATAAATTGTCCGTTTGCACCATACCCTAAAACAGTCCATAAGAATCCTAGCGTGATGTAAGTCCCAATGTGAAAGTGTCCACCGGTGTATATACAAAGTCCACAGAAGTGATAATCCAATGACGAGTGATGTGATTTGCTGGAAAGGTAAGTCCATAAAATGCAACTCCACAGTCCAGCAAGTATCTTTGTAATGAGAGATTGATTGTTTGCCATGCAGCCTCCTTTATGCTGGCTTACTTCCTGATCACATGACAGGCAGACCCATACACATTTAAAGACATACATTAAAATAAGTAAGAGGAATAAAATGGCAACATGTAACCCAATTAAAACTCAAATATACATAAAACCATCATGTTATATATATTGAGCGGATAAAATGTGTCTTATGTGACAGTGTCACAAACTTCTTATAAAAACATTAAAAATTCCAAACTTTTGACTGGTAGTGTATATCTGTGATAGTGTGTGTGATCTTTTCAATGTTACACACACTCATCTATGGTTGAATACACTCGAGCCGTCCACAGTGTTAAAGTGGAACATGACAGGTCACATCAAACTCTGGGGGCGGGACTAAGTTACAGCTGTCAATAATTCCCAACCCACCAATAAAAATCACCTTACTGAACCTTTTCAACATGATGGAGAAATATAAAGTTGCAATAAAATTACCAAGAAAATTCACAAATGATGCTTAATGTTATATCAGTAAAATCATCCTGAATATATTGTGAATATTTAATATATTGTAATGTATCTTTATGTTGGAGGTGATGAAAACTGTGCTGTGATCGAAACGAACGCTCAGGAACAATGGATAGACATCTCTTGCAGCTACCAATATCCTTTTGTGTGTCATGAAGGTGACCATCTCATTTAAGGTCGCATTTGCCTTTTACCACCAGGCGTTCACCACCATAGCCACACGAGATGTTGGCTAAAGAGTGCATTGGGTGTTCAGTTTGGTGTACTCATACAGAGGAATGACATTCGCTGAGGATCCAGTGTCCAGCTTGAACTTAATTTCATTTTCTTGATTTGGACTAATTTAAATGTTCACAAAAACTTGCCCTGTGTCAATAAACAGCTCAGCACACTCCTCAATCTGGTCTGTATTGTCATTAATTATTGTGTGGACAGTTTTCTCACAGCTGGAGTGGCAGACTTTTGCAAAGTGGTTTATTTTCTTGCATATTTTGTTGTTGTTGCGAGGACTTTCTTCTATGCTGTGCTGTGTTGGGGCGCTGGAATCAAAGCAAAGGATGCCAACAGACTACACAAACTCATTAAAAAGGCTGAGTCTGTCGTCGGCTCTGAGCTTTGGAGCACGTGGTTAGGGACAGAATGCTGGCAAAGTTGCTGGCGATTATGGACAATGATGTTCATCCCCTCCATAAAAATCTGGATAAACTCAAGAGTAGCTTTAGCAACAGACTTATTCAGCCTCGTTGCTTGAAGGAACGATACAGGAAATCGTTCCTGCCTAGTGCTATTAGAGTATATAATTCATCTGTCTAGGACAGAAGTATTTTAGTTAAAGGGTATGTAGTCACATGTTTATTGATTGTATTGAGCTGCCATGACAATTTAATTTCAATAAAGTTGATCTAAATCTAAATATTTTGCACACTTTCCCTCTTGCAGGACAGTAAGATCGGTCAGCATGCGGTTTGTTTCCACAGTATCTGCATAGTACTTTGGGGCTTGCTGGAGTAGCATTTCTAGGTTCTCTCAAGTTATCACTGTATTTCTTTGTGTATTTTGCATTACGTTGCTTTGGAACTGCGGCTCTTGATGTATTGCGTAGATTGCGTGCACTGCATGTTCATGTGAAGTACTCATGCTGCTTGAAATACACTGAACAAAATTATAAACTCAACACTTTCGTTTTTGCCCCCATTTTTCATGAGCTGAACTCAAAGATCTAAGACTTTTTCTGTACACAAAAGGCCTATTTCTCTCAAATATTGTTCACAAATCTGTCTAAATCTGTGTTAGTGAGCACTTCTCCTTTGCCGAGATAATCCATCCACCTCACAGGTCAAGATGCTGATTAGACAGCCAGGAACTGGATCCAGAGCCGATCCAGAGCATCCCAAATATGCTCAATGGGTGACATGTCCGGTGAGTATGCTGGTCATGCAAGAACTGGGATGTTTTCAGCTTCCAGGAATCGTGTACAGATCCTTGCAACATGGGTCCGTGCATTATCATGCTGCAACATGAGGTGATGGTTGTGGATGAATGGCACAACAATGGGCCTCAGGATCTCATCACGGTATCTCTGTGCATTCAAAATGCCATCAATAAAATGCACCGGCGTTCGTTGTCCATAACATTCGCCTGCCCATACCATAACCCCACCGCCACCATGAGCCACTCGATCCACAACTTTGACATCAGCAAACCGCTCACCCACACAACGACGTTGAAATCTTTGCTTCGTCTGCAGACAGCGACCATGTATTGAAAATGTTGTGGCCTTTCTCTCCAACCCATAGGAGAAGATAACTAAATTTCTCATCCCCACCCTTTTTCTTCAGGGGGCTGCTGAACATCAGCTTTGCATGCTTTTGAAACTTGCGCCATGCTTCGGGCAGGTTAGTCGCCTTCCCAGTTCATCATGGGCGTCGGAACTCCAGCTGTATCCATCTTTGTATTGTAATCCGTTTACTCTGACACAATGTTGTGTTTATGCTGTATGAGTAAGGTGCAGATAAAGGCTCAGGACGCACGCATTATTTATATTAACAGTTAACTTTCCATTTCTTAGGCACAGAACATGAGCACTAGCACGTCAGTAACATGCGCATAGTCGAAACGCCTAGATCTAATTGGCAGATAGAGAAACCAATAGGAATAAGGCATATATCGATTCAGACATGTGATGGGCTTTTGCCTAAACATCAGAACACTACATACACCTTTAATAGTATTGTTACTATAGTGTGTGGAGTGCTGCGATGTGACCAAGACACCACACCACATACTAACAGATTCCAGTCACAAACAACCAGGGGTGCATTTCCCGAAAGCATTGATAGTCAACTATGGTTTCTAAGTCACAGTGAACTCTATTGGTAACGATGGAATTTGCGACCATAGTTCGCATTGGGAAACGCACCCCAACTCTCGTGGTCAAACATGACTGTTTGATATATGTTGCAATTCTTCTTTATTTTGATATAATAAACTTTAGTCATTGTTTGAATCATCGATGGGCCTCTGGATCTATTTATGCTTCTTTGCACACGTTAGGATATAACTGCATCAACATCTCCCACAGTGGACAAGAAACAATGAACCTTTATTTTAGCTCTACAAAAAGTCAAAAGGCTGACACAGACGTCAATATGCAAATAAAAAAGAGAGGTGGAAAAATATACAAATAAGGAGGAAGAAAAATATGAAAATTAGCTTAGAAGAGTACACAAATGATGTGATGAGGAAATGAGGCATGAAAGAAGATAAAATAATCACACTGTTTAAAGCTGCAGACAGAAACATCAGACTCAGGACAGAAACACACGACCTCTAAAGTAAGAACAACTCACATGTTAATATTGTCTGAATGATTGTGAATTTTGTTATTCTGCTATTTTTTTAAATTACATGATCATGTTTTACTCCAAGATGAATATGGATTATCTGAGTTTCTCAATGTGTTTCTTCCTCAGAAATGGAGCAAACTCTATATCTCATTCTTCTTCTCATTGGTGAGTGTGTTTGTTGTTTTATTTATGGTTTATAGTTTCATCAGGTTTGACTCTGTTATGAAAAGCATTAAATCAAACCCTCTCTTTCACAGCTCTCTGCTCCGTATCTGAATGTGTTCAGCGTCAGTATCACTTTATAAACGTGACGAAGACCTGGACTGAAGCTCAGAGATACTGCAGAGAGAATTACACAGATCTGGCCACCGTTGACAACATGAACGACATGAACGAGCTGAAGAAGAGTGTGAATAATGAACGTGTCTGGATTGGGCTGAAGAAGACGGGTGTTGATAAATGGCAGTGGTCTTCAGGTGATCCTGAGCTCTATCTGAACTGGGGACCTGGACAACCCGATGGCACAGATGAGTGTGCTTCTATAATAAATGGACAATGGTATGTTTTGACATGTGGTCACAGCCTGACTTTCATCTGCAGTTCATCTAACAACAGTAAGTTCAGCTCCCTACACTGACATCAAACATTCATTCATAAAAAGATACACCGCATCCACTTTATTCCTGAAGAGCCTGCTGCGATTTGAATTATGGGTGGCACTTCTGGTTTGGGAACTTCCATTCAAAAAGACTGAAACAAATTATTTCAAATCATCAGGTTGCCCTATAAATAAAGCTTATCCGTCAGTTTGACTGATTGAGTGGTCCATTTTCCTTCATATTTATTTTCAGACATCATGAGAAAATCTGTGATGGGCTATTTAGTGTTGAAATTTATTGTACGTGAGAATAAAACAACATATTTGAATAAGTATTTTAAATACAAAATATAGTCTCTCAAAGTATTACAAATTACATTTGATTTTCTTTTTTATTAAGGAAAATACAAATTACAAAATACTCAAAAGTAAATGCATATTTTAAATGCATTTAATTAAAATACTGCCCATCTCTGTCAGTAAGAACGCTCAAAAGTCTAATATTCCAGTCACTGTTGATTCAATAGAAGGTTCAAGTCATCTGACACTCAGTGCTGTGCATTAACAGGTGTGTGTATATCTGTGATAGTGTGTGTGGTGTTTTCAATGTTACACACACTCATCTATGGCTTGAATACACTCGAGCCGTCCACAGTGTTAAAGTGGAACATGACAGGTCACATCAAACTCTGGGGGCGGGACTAAGTTACAGCTGTCAATAATTCCCAACCCACCAATAAAAATCACCTTACTGAGCCTTTTCAACATGATGGAGAAATATAAAGTTGCAATAAAATTACCAAGAAAATTCACAAATGATATTTAATGTTATATCAGCAAAATTGTTCTATATCAGAAACAGTCTTTGAATGACACGTGTTTCTGATGTTTCCACTGCTGCTCTTATTCACATCCAAACCATAAAGCAGCATAAGAATAATGAACAAACTGATTCATGAATCCGTTTCCATTTGTTGTTCTTAAAGCGAACACAGGACTCCTCTTTGTCAATCAGTGGATGAATTGGAGAGACGCTCAGAGTTACTGCAGACAGAATCACATTGATCTGGTCAGTGTGAGGAACCAGAATGAGAATCAACAGCTTCAGAAGTTCATTGGTGATAATAATTCATCTGGATCACAGATCTGGATCGGTCTGTTCAATGACTCATGGCAGTGGTCAGATCAGAGTAACTCCTCATTCAGATACTGGAATACTGGAGAACCTAATAATAAGGGAGGTGATGAAAACTGTGCAGCGATCAAAGAGAACGCTCAGGGACAATGGATAGACATCTCTTGCAACAACCAATTTCCTTTTGTGTGTCATGAAGGTGAGCAGATCCTCACAAAACACACACAATCCATCCATCACCTCCAGATATCTTAAAGTTCACACTACATGTCTGACATGACAAATTCCTCCACAGTGTTTGTTCTGCATGTTGTTTTTGATCAGTCTCTCTCTAGTTTTTCTTGTGGTTTGTTTTGTGTCCAGATAAACTGATTCTGATCAAAGAGAATCTGACGTGGTCTGAAGCTCTGAGATACTGCAGACAGAATCATGTGGATCTGGTCTCGGTTCATTCAGAAGAGAAGCAGCGTGAGGTGATGAATGTGGTTAAACAGGCGTCTACTGAGGCGGTGTGGTTGGGTTTACGTTACTCCTACATTTTGGGCATCTGGTACTGGGTGAGCGGAGACACCGTGTGCTATCAGAACTGGGCTCCAGGGAACGGCACAGCAGTGGAGAACTGTGAGTCTGCAGTGAGATCTGGAGCAGTTCAGTCTGGAGGAGATCAGCGCTGGATCAGCCGTCCTGAGACTGACAAACTCAACTTCATCTGCAGCAGATATGAAGAGTGAAGGATTTGTTTGTGCTGTTCTTTCTTTTCTTTTTCTTTTAACTGGCAAACACTTTTTGCACTGTCTCTATCAGATAATGTGCTTATATCAACGTACAATAATTAATTTCTGTAACTGAAGAGTATCATATGAGTCTTTTTTAACATCAATGTAACTATATTTTAAAGAACCTGAGAACTCAAAATGAGTTTTAATCTGTGGCTTTAACTCACATTACATTTCAAATTTACAGATGTTCTTTTGCAGAAAAACGACTCAAAAATTTCTTCAGCAATTTAAAAGTAAAAAAAGTAAAGCACAATCCACATCAGATGATTTCATGGGATCTTGGGATTCTGGTGGTGTGGATACTTTCTTCTACTCACTCCTGTTTTACACTAGTCATATCTTTATAATTTACTTCTTTAAAAAGTGATTGTGAGCATCTACAGTATCTCACAGAAGTGAGTACACCCCTCACATTTTTGTAAATATTTTTTTATATCTTTTCATGTGACAACACTGAAGAAATGACACTTTGCAACAATGTAAAGTAGTGAGTGTACAGCTTGTATAACAGTGTAAATTTGCTGTCCCCTCAAAATAACTCAACACACAGCCATTAATGTCTAAACCGCTGGCCACAAAAGTGAGTACACCCCTAAGTGAAAATGTCTTGGAGACCTTGTGCTCCTCCACCTTCCGTTTGAGGATGACCCACAGATGCTCAATAGGGTTTAGGTCTGGAGACATGCTTGGCCAGTCCATAACCTTTACTCTCAGCTTCTTTAGCAAGGCAGTGGCCGTCTTGGAGGTGTGTTTGGGGTCGTTATCATGTTGGAATACTGCCCTGCGGCCCAGTCACAGCCAATTTGATGCAGTGTGCAGCGTATGGTCTGAGCACTGACAGGCTGACCCCCCACCCCTTTAACCTCTGCAGCAATGCTGGCAGCACTCATACGTCTATTTCCCAAACACATCCTCTGGATATGACGCTGAGCACGTGCACTCAACTTCTTTGGTCGACCATGGCGAGGCCTGTTCTGAGTGGAACCTGTCCTGTTAAACCGCTGTATGGTCTTGGCCACCGTGCTGCAGCTCAGTTTCAGGGTCTTGGCAATCTTCTCATAGCCTACGCCATCTTTATGTAGAGCAACAATTCTTTTTTCAGATCCTCAGAGAGTTCTTTGCCATGAGGTGCCATGTTGAACTTCCAGTGACCAGTATGAGAGAGTGAGAGCGATAACACCAAATTTAACACACCTGCTCCCCATTCACACCTGAGACCTTGTAACACTAACGAGTCGCATGACTCCAGGGAGAGAAAATGGCTAATTGGGCCCAATTTGGACATTTTCACTTAGGGGTGTACTCACTTCTGTGAGATACTGTATATGTGTCTCAATTAAATAAAAATATGGTTTATTTTTAAAGAAAAACTGCCTTGAATACACGGAGAGGGACAAAATCTGGAGGAGTGGTTCACTCACTTTGTGCTTTGATATATATATATATATATAGGCCTCCTAGCTAAAATAAGATTTTCTTGATGAGTTTTTATCTGTAGTCGTTCCATCTGCTGACAAGATTTTGATTATGGGTGATTTTCATATCCATGTCTGTTGTCCTTGTAAACCCATGACCAAAGAATTTTTGAACTTATTTGATTATTTTATCTCAGAGTGTCTCTGGACCTACACACGATCACTTGACTTGGTGTTTTCTTTGGGGATAATGATAAAATAGATTTGTGTTAAAGAAACATCTTGGACCATATGCTTATTACTGTAGATTTTTAATCTGACTTCTGTATCAAATGTATGTTATCAGCCTTCTTCATTCTTGTCTCATGTTCCCATCTAGAAAGTTTTTTTGTGTTCTGGGAATGTTTTCAGCAGTAAGTTTTATTTTTATTCCCATAATGGTCTGCTAAAAGGTGGGATAACATTCTTTAAAAACATTCTAAACATGTTTGGTGATAACATTAGAGCTTTCAGTGGGAAGCTTCTCATTGGGCATTGGATGTGGACTCAAATGTTGCTCAGATGTCAAATTTTGGTTGAAAGTGAAAACCCTACATTTGTTTGACGTCAAGCTCCAACATCATTAAATAACTCCAAAAACAGCATTACCAGCGTCACTTATTATAAACCAGATTGATTTTATTTCTGTCATACTTGTGCAATAGTTCTTATTGAGAATTAACAGAGATTTAGGTGTTGAAGTTTTATTTAGAGTAATAGTTTGGTTTGATTCACCATTATGATGATCGGTGTGTGCTTTAGTTCGGCAGTTTGACTCTTGACTTTTCAATGTTAGTGTTTTTCTTTGGCTGTTGTAACTGTGTTTGTTATGGAAAGAACAGCAAGAGAAAATATGAACAGATGATGCTACTTCTTGATGATAAAGATATAATCATCATGTCGTGGTCTGATCAACCGATCTCATTCAGAGTCTAATCTGTTATTAATTTCATATTATTAATTGTAGTAATGTGTTTCTACAGCATGAGATCCAGTAGTGTTTTAATCAGATAATCTGTAGAATTTTTAAAACACATTGTACACTAAACATTTTGAACTATGAAACCACTTAGACACACACACACATCAAGAATCAACATTTCTCAGTTTTGTTTAGCTGAAGTACTAAAATAACTAAAACTTAAAAAATAATAAACAATTACAAAAAACAAACAACAACAACAACAAAATTACTAAAACTTTCAAATTAAAATGAAAACAGAATATATAGAAATACTGTGGTTATGTAACATTTGTTATTTCATAATGTTCTGTTCTATTCCTATTTGATGATTCAGTTCATACAGTATAGAGCTGTATAATCTAACATGCATTCTAGCAGAGCATTTATTGTTCAGACCGAGAATGTTTTACAATAAAGTATTTTATGTAGTTTGGGAAGAAAAAGTCCCTGAAAATGAATTCCAAATGGGATGATAATATTAATATATCTGGCGTATTACTATTATATCTGGCAGTTCAAACAAACAGAATAGAATTCTTTTATTGATCCGCTGTGGTGAATTTGTAGTATAGTAAGAACTGAATCAAAATTTTTTGGTCAATCAATACTAACCTTATGTGTCACAGTTCCTGTCAATCCCGGACTCCATCTCCCATGATCCTCCCTGTTCCACACCTGCACTCACTTCCTCATCACTCTCCTGTTTACGGACTCCCCGCACCTGCTCTTGACCTTCAGCACTCCCTTTATATGGACTCACATTCCTGCACTCCTTTGTCTGTCTGGGTGTTTGTTTAATGGTGTAGTTGTTCTGATCACATGTTATGTTTGAAGAATAAACCTATTGCTGTTGATGTTCCTGCATCCTCTCTTGCTTGCAACTACCTGTAACAATATGCGTATATGATTCATTTATTAATCTTTATTTACAACTGCAAATGAAATGTAAAATCATTCATGTGATACTGTGACGGGTTTTGTTTACTAGCTTCCACTATAATATAATCTTATTAAGAGGTCTGTACAACTTTTTAATTCTCCTGTTGAAATGCTGGTATGTGCTTCTGTAGGATTCATAAGTGATGATTTCAGTGTGGGGTGAAACAAATCCTGCATTTTAATTACTCAATTATTTCTATGGGAAATAAATGGTAAGTTACCCCATGTATTTGAACATTTTTATCCAGATTATGGGATATATCATATATATATATATATATATATATTTACACACACACACACATATATTTTATATATTTGCGCGGGAACGTCTCTTATTGGAGCGTTTAATGATGCGGACTGTTACCTTAAATATGCTGCTGTCTGCTACAATAGTGAGTATTAATAGTAGCACATTTGACCACTTCACTTCAAAATGCAAGCAAAATGGATTAAACGTACCAGAAATTGAGAGCATATATATATATACACACACACACACATATATATTTAAATCTTGCGAGTTTAAATCTTGCAATTCCGACTTTATGACTCGCAATTGTGAGTTTATCACAATTTGGAGTAAAAAAAAATCAATCATAATTGCGAAATATTTAGAATATTTAGACAATTTAGACTTTTTTCCTCACAATTCCAAGTTTATAACTCACAATTCTGACTTTATTTCTTGCCATTCTAAATCTCAAAATTTTTTTTCCTCACAATTCCAAGTTTGTATCTAATAATTCTGCCTTTTTCCCCTTTAGAGCTGCAAGTTTCTATATCACAATTCACACTTAATTTCTTGTATTTGCGAGTTCATATTCCGCAGTTCTGAGTTTATTTTCTGCTGGTTTTGGAGGAGAATGGATCTGGACTGGACTCTATCGGACGGATGCCGCTGCTCCCTGGACCTGGTCCAATCAGAGCGGATCCACGTTCGGATCATGGGGCTTTGGACAGCCGAACAATAACGGTGGCAGTCAGTTTTGCGCGGGAACGTCTCTTATTGGAGCATTTAATGATGCGGACTGTTACCTTAAATATGCTGCTGTCTGCTACAATAGTGAGTATTTATAGTAGCACATTTGACCACTTCACCTCAAAATGTAAGCAAAACGGATTAAACATACCTGAAACTGAGAATCTGTGAAATTTACATTAAAACCCAGCAGCTTGGTTGCCATGAACTTTACAGTAAAAAAAATGGTACATTCTGAAAAGGAAAAAAAAAAAAAAATTCTAAGGTTTTTTTTTGCAGTTATGCCATAGAGGAGCCATTTGGCTTCCTCACTTTTTACCACTGAGCTTTAATGTGTTTTATGTGTGTATCACAGAGAGGAGGAGACAGACGGTGAGACTGATGGTCAAATCAAGTCAAACTGTGAAGATCCTGGAGTGAAGAAAGACATTTTAGCAAAAGTGAACAGAAATGCAGTGTGTTTAATATATTGTGACGTCATCTGGACACAAAATTTGTAAATGTAGTAGCATTAGAGAACAAAACATCAAAGCAATATCTGCCTCTTTTCTCTTTGCTAAAATTTGCTTTTCATTTGCATATTGTCTTTTAATCAGCAGCTGGTGTTTTAGTACTTTAGTTCACCTAAAATGAACATTTCGTCATCAATTCTGCATATTAAAATAGTTTGCATGATATTTGTGAAATACAGTTAGAAGATGAGTAAATTGGATTTGGTAGCTTCAGTGGGATTCCAGCAGCAGACAAAGCTCAGTTTTGGGGATATTCTTGAAGACTGTTTCCTATGTGGGGACAGTCCTTGAGCTCCATCTGTTGGACAATCCTAACTAGGGTACGACCACCAGAAACACTTCACTGAAAAATGAATTTACCATCCACTGAAATGTCAGTGGTTCCCAAACTTTTCTTGTTTGACTTTTTCTGAACTCCATTTTTCTTTCTTTTTTTCTTTGAAACATTGTAATTATTAGAGCTTCAGGATGTGAAATCTTTAAAGGCTGGCCCATGCTTAAAGATTTTTAAAATCTTACCAGATTTTCAAGATGTGAAACCCCACAAACATGAAAAAAAAAAGAACATAAAAAAAAAATCATAGATTTAAAGGTGCAATAGGTGTAGCATTTTATAACGTATAGCATTTTGTGTTATACTGATTGAAAGTCTCCTCATATCCTGATAGCAATCACCATGTTCAACGCTCTAAATGTATTTTTATAAATATATATTGTCTGTGGAAGGTGTAGGAACATAAAATGTTAATTCAGTCATTATATTCAGTCTGAATGAAATAATACGATGTTCTACCTGCCTGTCAGCGTATGTTTTAACATTCCCTCGCTCACCCTGTTCGCACAGACACGTCACCAGTGCTTTTTATGTTATGCAGAGTTTATGTAGACAGACATCAGTCACAGAGCACCACAAACAAACAGCAGCAAGAGCAGCTGTGTGTGTGTGTGTGTTCATGTGTTTTGGAGGAGGCGTGTCTTTGGAGATGCTCTGAAGGGAGGGTGGGATCTTATAATTTGAAAGCTAGCTCTCTATTTCTAGCCTCTCCAAAAAATCCTATTGCACCTTTAATAGTTTTGTTCCTATAGTGTGTGGAGTGCTGCGATGTGACCAAGAGAGCACACACACTAACAGATTCAGATCTGAACTGGGCTCCTGGACAACCTGATGGCAAAGACAAGCGTGCTTCTATGATAAATGGACAATGGCATGATTGGTCATGTAGTCACAGTCTGACTTTCTGCAATTCATCTAACAACGGTGAGTTCAACTCCAAACAATGACAATAAACATTCATTTATAGAAAGATACACTGTATACTGTACAAATGCAATACTAAATGCTGCTGCTTTTTAATGTAGTCATACAGTGGGTACGGAAAGTATTCAGACCCCCTTAAATTTTTCACTCTTTGTTATATTGCAGCCATTTGCTAAAATCATTTAAGTTCATTTTTTTCCTCATTAATGTACACACAGCACCCCATATTGACAGAAAAACACAGAATTGTTGACATTTTTGCAGATTTATTAAAAAAGAAAAAACTGAAATATCACATGGTCCTAAGTATTCAGACCCTTTGCTGTGACACTCATATATTTAACTCAGGTACTGTCCATTTCTTCTGATCATCCTTGAGATGGTTCTACACCTTCATTTGAGTCCAGCTGTGTTTGATTATACTGATTGGACTTGATTAGGAAAGCCACACACCTGTCTATATAAGACCTTACAGCTCACAGTGCATGTCAGAGCAAATGAGAATCATGAGGTCAAAGGAACTGCCTGAAGAGCTCAGAGACAGAATTGTGGCAAGGCACAGATCTGGCCAAGGTTACAAAAAAATTTCTGCTGCACTTAAGGTTCCTAAGAGCACAGTGGCCTCCATAATCCTTAAATGGAAGACGTTTGGGACGACCAGAACCCTTCCTAGAGCTGGCCGTCCGGCCAAACTGAGCTATCGGGGGAGAAGAGCCTTGGTGAGAGAGGTAAAGAAGAACCCAAAGATCACTGTGGCTGAGCTCCAGAGATGGAGTCGGGAGATGGGAGAAAGTTGTAGAAAGTCAACCATCACTGCAGAGAGAGTGAAAAATTTAAGGGGGTCTGAATACTTTCCGTACCCACTGTAAATATAGGGGAGAATGTGGAGGTTTCTTCTGTGTAGAAAATAAACCGATATTGAACAAATGTTGATCTTTTGTTGTTGATAACTGTGGGAATCTGACATTAGAGAGCATAGAGAATTATATTTTTCTGCTAAATTTAGACTGTAAAATATGAATTAAGAAATATGAAACCATTGTTTTTACCAAAGTAAATGGTAATGAATGGGTAAAATTTCAACATAATAGACATACGACAACTTACCCCATCTTCATATTTATGAACAAAATTCTCATCCTGAGAACAAAGTTCAGTTATTGTCAGTCTGATTTCATTGTTCACTTGTTACTGTTACAGACAGAAGGGTAGGAGACAACAGGAATTCAACAGATGGATGTTTATTTAGAAACAGCAGGTTTAACACAGATGAGCAGGTAAGTGTGTGGTAGAATGGAACTAGAGATGTGATAACTGAGTACTAATACTGTTCTTGGTCTTGCAGGTTGGTGGATAGCAGAGTGGACAAACAGAGACGGTAGGTGAACTCACACACAGATGACGAAGCACAGAGACTGGGGAAACACGCTGGAGTGGAGATGGTAAGTATCAACGAAGTCTTGTAGATAAGCTTAGAGAGTCCTGATGCATAAACGAGACCGGACAGTGACTGAGGTGAGTGCTGTGCTTAAGTATCTGTGGTGATGTGGTGCTGATGGGAAACAGGTGCGAGTGATTAGAACTCTGGTGAGGGAGTGCGCTGTGATTGGCTGGTGATAGAGCCTGGCGGGTCTGTGACAGTTACCTCTTTTACAAAAAAAAAAAAAAAAAGATACAGTCATTTTGTTTGGAGATTGTAATTCAAAAAGATTGATCTATTTTTAAGTATGTGTTATAAACCATCAGAACGCCTTGAGCTGTGATATTGCTTGATTTACAGGGGGGTTAATAATATAATGATACATTCTTAAAGGGGTCATATAATGGTACATGCACTTTTACAAGTTGATTGTACTGAAATGTGTGTTGGCAGTGCCTGTACACAACCATCCTATAATGATAAAAATCCATCCAGTGTTTTTTTTTTAATCTCCTTATATGTTTTCCCGTCTCAAATCGAGCCGTCTGACCGTGTGACGTCGGACGCCCCTCCCACAATTGTTAATTGACAGCAGCGTTTCAACACAGACCCGCCCTGAGCGAGCTGTCATCATAGTCCGTTATTGTTGATACGCTGGAGCAGAATGACGTCTAAGCGATTGTGGTGTTCTGTTCTTGGGTGTAATAATGAACACAGCAGTCATTTTGATGTTCCTAAATCCGAACCGCTGAAGACGCTGAAGTTTTGTTTTCGAAGGGAATATTCCCCCCGATCAACGTCAATGCTTTCATGTTTGCGTGAATCATTTCTCACCAGACTTTATAAACGAGGGTCAGTATAAAGCAGGTTTTGCTTAGAAGCTGTTCCTGAAAAAAGGATCGGTACCAACTATTCGTGTTCCTGCTGCACCTCCAGAAGAAGTGAGTGTAACGTTTTATTAACCTTTATATTAATCTTTGCAAATCGCTTGCACGCTTCACGATGAATGCGCTAAAGTTTACACTCAGGGTACATCAGCATCAGCACAGATCAGCATGATGTATGCCGTGCCTCCAAACTATCTTATTCATTTTGTTAATAAATATTCTATCAGATCAGATCAGAGTAACTCCTCATTCAGATACTGGTGGTCTGGTGAACCTGATAAATATGGAGGTGATGAAAACTGTGCAGCGATTTATCCGAACGCTCAGGGACAATGGATAGACGTCTCTTGCAACTACCAATATCCTTTTGTGTGTCATGAAGGTGAGCAGATCCTCACAAAACACACACAATCCATCCATCACCTCCAGATATCTTAAAGTTCACACTACATGTCTGACATGACAAATTCCTCCACAGTGTTTGTTCTGCATGTTGTTTTTGATCAGTCTCTCTCTAGTTTTTCTTGTGGTTTGTTTTGTGTCCAGATAAACTGATTCTGATCAAAGAGAATCTGACGTGGTCTGAAGCTCTGAGATACTGCAGACAGAATCATGTGGATCTGGTCTCGGTTCATTCAGAAGAGAAGCAGCGTCGTGTGATGAATGTGGTTAAACAGGCATCTACTGAGGCGGTGTGGTTGGGTTTACGTTACTCCTACATTTTGGGCATCTGGTACTGGGTGAGCGGAGACACCGTGTGCTATCAGAACTGGGCTCCAGGGAACGGCACAGCAGTGGAGAATTGTGAGTCTGCAGTGAGATCTGGAGCAGTTCAGTCTGGAGGAGATCAGCGCTGGATCAGCCGTCCTGAGATTGCTGCAGATGAAGTTGAGTTTGTCAGATATGAAGAGTGAAGGATTCATTTGTGCTGATCTTTCATTTTTCTTTTAACTAGCGAACACTTTTTGTACCATCTCCATCAGATAATGTACTTATATTAAAGTAATTTCTGTAACTGAAGAGTAGGGGAAAGCGGGGCACAACCTAACACTGTTTGACTTTCTCAGTTTGTGTAAATCTGCTTAGGGTTTCAGGAAATTTATTTTGTTCCACATTAATTTCACACGTCTGGTACAAATACGTGGCTTTGTTTCATTGATACAGTGTATACTTTTCTTTATTTACCCGAAAGAAGGTAAGTGAACTTGTCAATAAAAGGCAATAGTTATTTTTTTTTTTTCCATATAAAATAGCATTTTTTTTTTTTAGAAATTCAAATTTAAATAACTTTGTAGGTTGACAATGAACACTCTGCAAAACAGATACATCATAGGTCAAAACAATATACCCAAACAGATGAAACCTATCCAGACATTCAGAAAAACACAGCTATGTCACAGAATACTCTGAGATTTGCAGGTAAAATCCAAGTGCAGCTTTAATAAGGGCAATCCTAAATCGTAGTACAGCCAGGCAAGAGTCAAACCATAAATCAGTCCACACAAAACAAGAAAACAAAAACCAAACAGAGAAACAAGAATCCCGTGTGCTAAAATGTGCATGTAACAATAGCTAAACCCCGATAACAAAGACAGAAACAAACGCAGTATAAAATGGACAGACAAAAATAACAAGTCAAGACAGCTGGGTGCAATGAAGTGATAATGAGTCCGGGAAGTGGGTTATGGGAAATGGAGTCCATGATAGTGGCAATAGTCTGGGGTGGAGTGCCCTCTGGTGCCTATCAAAGGCACTCCAGCAGGTGATCATGACATAACCCCTCCTTTAAGGAACAAATTCCAGATGCTCCACAAGGGTCAAAAAAATTTCAGGAGGGAGGTGGAACAGAGGAGGATCAGGGGGAGGGATGGTGGGCCAGGTCTGTGTAGGGGCAGAGGAACTAGAGGCGAAGGCCTACCAGACGGCCAGGGCGGAACAGAACAGTCAGGTGGCCAGTGCGGGGAAAGCTGCCACCAAAGCAGCGCAAACGGGCTTGAAGATCCCCACGGTTGCGCAGACGACCACCACAGCAGTGCAGACGGGCTTGAAGCTCGGACGGATCAGGTAGATCTAGACGCCAACACAGCTGACCAGACAAAACTGGAACATTACGCACAGAAGTTAGGGGTGACCACTAGGGCTGCAACAAGACAAGCAGACAGTTCAGGAACAACCTCTACAGTCATGTTGAGGCAGACAGACAGTTCAGAAACGACCTCTACAGTCATGTTGAGGCAGACAGACAGTTCAGAAACGACCTCTGCAGTCGTGTCAAGACAGACAGGAAACTCAGGAACCACCTCTGTGGTCACCTCAGGGCAGATAGAGCACTCATGGACGACCTCCTTGGTTGTGTCAAGACAAACGGGGAACTCAGGGACTAGAACAGGCTCTGAAGCAGGCTCATGGACTGAAGGCTCAGGCGTGGCAACCATCTCATCCGAAGGCTGAGGCGTGGCCAACATCTCTGCCGAGGGCTCAGGCGTGGCAACCATCACGGCTGAGGGTTCAGGAGCTGACTCACCAACTGGAGTGAACTCTGGAATAAACTCATGTACTGGAGCAGGCTCATGGGTTGGAGACAATGTGTGTACAACCCACACACACCAAATGGCTGTCACCATAATGGCCAGTACTGCAACCTCTGAGGGCTCAGGCTTGGCAGCCACCTCAGCTGAGGGCTCGGGAGCGGACTCACGGACTGGAGCGGGCTCACGGGCTCTGAAGTGGAGTCTTGGACAGAAGCAGCAGACTTGGTTGGAGTGGACTTTGGAGCGGACTCACGGGCTGGAGCGGGTGCTGGAGGTATCCGAACCATCCCATTCTTGCAGAGGTACAAGTAGTACAAGAGTCTTTACCAGCTCCATCTCCCACGGCGGCAGAGGATCATCCAAACAGTGATTAAAGATTCCTTTGAGGACTGCATCTGGGTGATTCAACCTCTCCGTTCTAGACCAAAACTTCTGGGTGAATGCCCGCACCTCCATACCTCTCTGACAAAGCGTAGTCAGATCTCGGGGACAGGTCTGACTCCCCCGGGTGCTAGCCGATGGCCGGATTCTCCTACTGCTGGATCTATTCATGATCAGGGTTTATGTCACGGAATGCTCTGAGACTTGCAGGTAAGATCCAAGTGCAGCTTTAATAAGGGCAATCCAAAATCGTAGTACAGCCAGGCAAGAGTCAAAAACCATAAATCAGTCCACACAAAACAAGAAAACAAAAACCAAACAGAGAAACAAGTATCCAGTGTGCTCAGACGTGCATGTAACAATAGCTAAACCCAGATAACAAAGACAGAAACAAACTCAGTATAAATGGACAGACACTAATAACATAAGTCAAGACAGCTGGGTGCGATGAAGTGAGTCAGGGAACGAGTTATATCGTAACTGTATAGAATATTAGTTCTAATAGCGGGGCACATTGTAACGCAGTGTTACAATGAACCCTATCTGCGCAACTGGAATTTAAACCTGGTTAGTGTCTTCTGATAGCTAGTGAAGCATTAAAGAACTACCCAAACTGCTAAACAAGAGACTGGAGATTAAAATAATATCAGATTTGTCTAATTTTAAATAAAACAAAAAATATAGATGAAAAATTAGCTTAAGTACGAAATTTACTTTTGCTGTTGTTAAATAAATGTTCAGTGATATCTTCCAAAGATATTTGAATTTTGGCGCAATTTTTTCTCTATATATTGTCGATATGGCAAGTAGTAAATACGCTAAGTTTCTTCATACTAGCATGTGTGGAAGTATTTAAACCACGTGTGTTACAACTAACCCCGCGTTAGTTTGTGCCCTGCGCTCCCCTATCATATGAGTCTTTTTAACATCAGTGTAACTATATTTTAAAGAACCTGTGAACTCTAAATGAGTTTTAATCTGTGGCTTTAAGTCACATTACATTTAAGATTTACAGATGTTCTTTTGCAGAAAAATGACTCAAAAATATCGGTAACGCTTTAGATAGTTTACCTATAAAGTAAGTACATGTAAGTATATGGGAACAATAAAGTCTTGGGAATAAAGGGGTAACAACCAGGAGAATAACAAATTATTTATACTGTAAGTATTTTAGAACTAAGGGGTACTTACACTATTATGACAGACAACAATCTTACGTTTGGGAGCAATTTAGCGAGAAAGTGCACTGATTAAGTTGTTTCAAGGCAAGTAGAAAGAACTATTGCAATCTTTTTTAATACATGGGGAAATATACTTTTGTTTCACATAGTCACAGGGTAAGTATGACATTGCGGGCTGTAGATTAAAGTGGTGCTTGTTACACTCTCTCTCTATATATATTCAGGGTGCGATTTGTAGGGGTTTTCCCCCCTTCTGGTCTGTGTATCCCTGCCTCTGCTGAAGTATTTTTTTTATCCCCAGTGGGGATAAAAAAATATCCCCCACGGGTGATGCTACTTCACAAACCACCAGTAGATACCAAAATACCAAATATAAAAATCTTTTTTTAAAACATCGCCAAGTAAAATGCTGCGTTTATATAGAACTGTCTCTTTACGACCACAGCAAACGGGACACTTTTCAGACGCGGATTCCGACTTCACCTCAGCGCCAGGCGCAAGTCAAACGAGCGCGGAAAAGGTAGGCTACAGGTGACGACGAGGGAGCTTCACTTGAACAACAGTGAACTCAGATGAGATGTTGTCAGGCTATGTCGGTAAAACTCAGAAAGATTAACATGACTGTCCAATCAGCCGTTATACTGTGCTCGCGACGTGCACTCAAGAATTGCGCGCGCTGCATATTACTTTATTATAGCTTAAATAAAGCACAACAGAAACTACGAGCATGCACCGTCGTTGTTCTGTTGTATAAGTTAAATCATGAAATTACCAAACATGCGATTAAAGCTGCCTTATTTGTTGACATGGTTTTAAAGCTATTGTTATGCAATTTGTTGACCTTAAAACATCTTAAAAATGCACATATGTACACCAGGGAAATCTAAATTTTCTCGGGGGATCATGCCTCCGTACCCCCCTAGCAAACTACATTTTCTGACTTCGGTAATTATGAAACCCTGCGTACGTCCCGGCTTATCTAACGAAATATGAGGTAAACGTGTATTTCTACAAATGTGCGCACTTTTGGACTAAAAGTTTGTATGTGTATGCACTGATCAAAAATAAATGGGACCAAACGCGATTGAATGTAGAGGGTTGTGTCTCGTTATTCTATTAATAACTACCGATTGATTTTGCATTCCTATCAGGAATAATTCTAATAAGAATTATTAGTGTCATTGTAAATAGTGGTGCAAATACCTATGCTATCTAATACTTCAAATCCCAAGGTTAAATCAGAAGATTTTTTGTAAAAATGTTTCTGTAACAGCTGCCAAAAAACAGTATATAGCTCCACTGTGGTTTTTAACAAATTAAAAAAAAAAAAAAAAAAACTTTTCAAAACACCCCCCCACCCTGTTTTTTTTTTTTTTTTCACAAATCGCACCCTGTGTGTGTGTGTGTGTATATGTATATATATATATATATATACACACATACACTGCAGTCAAAAGTTTGGAATCGGTAAAATTTTTAATGTTTTTAAAAGAAGTTTCGTCTGCTCACCAAGGCTGCATTTATTTAATTAAAAATAAAGTAAAAACAATATTACTGTTTTTACAATATTACTGTTTTTACTATATATATATTTTTTTTTTTCACAAATCGCACCCTGTGTGTGTGTGTGTGTATATGTATATATATATATATATATATATATATATATATATATATATATATATATATATATACACACATACACTGCAGTCAAAAGTTTGGAATCGGTAAAATTTTTAATGTTTTTAAAAGAAGTTTCGTCTGCTCACCAAGGCTGCATTTATTTAATTAAAAATAAAGTAAAAACAGTAATATTGTGAAATATTATTACAATTTAAAATAACTGTTTTCTGTTTGAATATATTTTATAAAGTAATTTATTCCTGTGATCAAAGCTGAATTTTCAGCATCATTACTCCAGTCTTCAGTGTCACATGATCCTTCAGAAATCATTCTAATATGATGATCTGCTGCTCAAGAAACATTTATTGTGTACAATTGTACAAAATATTTGTGTACAATATTTCTTTTTCAGGATTCTTTGATGAATAGAAAGTTCAAAAGAACAGCACTTATCTGAAATACAAAGCTTTTGTCTCACATCTCATCGCCACATGCTTGTTCATACAAAAACACAGTTTTCTTAGTCACGATACTGCAACTTGCTAAGCCAGTTGATAGACAAAATCAAAAAGTCCCATGATGTGCTCACATGCTCCTTTCATGGGCCTTTAGTTTGAATCTATCCTGACGCAGATTTGCGGAAATATGGACTCCAATAATCTACTGGTCATAATGATTTCAGGAGAATCCAGAGTAAATCAAATATAACATTTTATTTGTCAGGTACAAATGTATCATGCCAATTACATAGTTGGACAATTAGAAGCCAATTCAGAAATAATAAATGCATAACATCAATTGCTCGAAGATGACTCTAAGAGTAAGAAATGCAAATACACACAGTGATGTGCGAGTGTTTTTAAGACACTTCCCCATCACTGCACTTACCAGATTTTTTAAGATGTGAGTACAGAAGAGGATTATGGCCATGTAATAATAATAATAAAATAAAACCATCTCAAGATTAAAGTCATTATAATGCGAGATTAAACTCGTTAAATTTCTAGAAAAGTCTAAATAAAATATCAAGAATAAACACACCTTCGATCAGTCATTGCTGATAGAGGACATGACAGAGTTAGATCACTTACTCAAGTTATGTTTGAGGCTTTCAATAATGATTCCAACTTTTGCCATACTTTTATGTGTATTTGTTGGTTCAAGCACAAGAGTAGTCCTGCGCTCTCTGTGTGCTCTCTATGGATGAAGGCAGCGCCATATGCTGCACACCAGACGCGACACGTTCTCCAGTTCAGGACAGCAGTCCAAAACAGTGAATCTAATCACCATACAGGCAACAAGTTCACTTCAAGAATGAAAAAAGTGATTTACTGTAAATGTGCAAATGGAAACAGAAAGGACAATCTATATTATATCTCTACATAAGCACAGACTTTATTAAATAGCCTACACAGAAAGATAAATGTCTATACACACTCGTCCAGCCTAGGCTGAAGTCATTATGCTTATCTGCACATAGTATGGGTTATTAATAAGGCGTGTTCAGAATTCGATCTTTTAATAAGTGTTTTAGAATGTCCAAGTTTTTTGCGAGTAGGCCTACGTCGTGCAGATTGTACGGTTTTTCGCTTGCAAATTCTCTTTAAAGTTCATATGCTATTTATTATTCAGTTATAATTAGCTAAAGCCGTATTTCTTTGTTATTAAAATAAAAAGCCTAAAATATAGCCTAGGCCGAGCTTGAGTGATCCAACTCTGTCATGACCTCTAGGATCAGTATGCGATGAATATGACTCTGATCGAATGTGTTTATTCTTGACTTTTCTCGAAATGCAGCAACTTTATTCTCAAAATGTGATGTTTATCCTCAACATATTTCGACTTTTTCCCCCTAAAATTTGTTTTTTCTCAAAACACAACTTTATCCTCAAAGTTTTGTTTATTGTCGATGTTTTATTTTTTCTCGAAATGCAACGAATTTATTCTCAAAATTTAATGATTTTATTTTCAACATTGTATTTTGACTTACTTTTTTAATTTGTATTTCAAGTTTAATCTCGATTTATGATTTTAATCTCGAGATGTTTTTTTTTATTATTGCTTGGCCCTAATCCTCTTCCGTATGAGAGAGACCACACACACGATAATTTGAAGAAAAAAAAACAACAACATAGATTTAAAGGTGCAATAGGTGATTCTCTACAGAAACTTTTTTGTTATACTGGTTGAAAGTTTCCTCATATCCTGATAGCAATCACAAATGTTAAACGGTCTAAATGTATTTTTCTAAATATCATCTGTGGAAGGTGCAGGACCATAAAATATTCATCCCTGTTTGTGCAGACATCATATGTCATCATACGTCATATGAGTTTATGTAGACAGACGTCAGTCACGGAGCACCACAAACAAACAGCAGCCAACTTTTACAGTTCCTACAGAATCAAAACAATGAGCTTATGCTGCGTTCACGCCACAACTAACATAATTAAGAGATGGCAACCCGTGACGTTCTACCCGGAACTGTTCACGTCCTCGAACTCGGAATTATGCGTTTCCATGTCAACAGTATCAACACCAAAATGAATCTGCAGCAGTCAGGTACAAGCTCTAAGTTGTTTACGTTCATGTTAGTGACATGCTAATTCATGATAGCAAAATGTTAAATAATGCTAGCAATGTTGTAAAACAGGCTAACAACATTCTAATTCATGTTAACAGTGTATTAAAACATAATTCATGCTAGCAATGTGTTCAAAAATGCTAACAAGATGCTAATTCATGATAACAAGTTGATAAATCATGCTAGTGTGGCAGGGGTTCGAGGGCAAAAAGGATTTTAACTTTTTGGGAACTAACAAGATATCAGTCTCACTCCGACTACGCCACTTTAGGAGTTTCACCCAAAGAATTAGAATAGACCACCTACAGTGGCATACACAGATTTGTGTCACTAATTAGAGTCAGAGACATGGGTAATACAATTCTCTTTATTGACAAATCTTCGTTAAAAACATTATTAAAATAAACAGCGAGACATTTGTTCCAGCCCAAACAAGTCAAGGGCCAGGGATTAGAGCTTACCAGTACAAGGCGGATAATCAGACCACACCACTTCACTGTGTACACACACACACACACACACACACACACTCTGAGGTGGTCACTGCACACTTGTGAGGAAGGTACCACCACCTAAAAAACCAGTCCTCTGCCCCTGGTGCTCAGACCCTGCCAAGACAAAGATGATATACATCAAATACACAGTCACTTTGGAAATAAATCAATATATCAATATCAATAAATCAACAAATAAATAATTGCTTGAAACAAAATCACAATTCCAACAAAATACAAACATTATATATATATATATATATATATATATATATATATATATATATATATAAAAAACAGAATAGACTTTATAAACAAATTATATAAATCACAAAACAAATCTAATGCAACTGGAGAGAAGGCAAATAGTATAAGAAATCACAAAAATATAATCAAAATTGAAAACAAAAACAATTCAAACTCCAGAAACAAAAATAAAAAAAAATTATGGGTACAACTGAAAAGAGCAGACAAAACGAAATAAAGCAGCCAAGGAAGACAAGTTAACAAAAAATGAGATTGGAAACAGGACAGCACTGCAGCCATGAACGAACACAGCGCACCCCGACTGGAATACAGTCACAACACCTATAAACAAAGCGAGACTGTTACTCTGTGAGATATACTCCCTACCATCCTAATGTATGCGTGCATAAATACCTATCGATTGTCGATGGGATTAATGTTTTATGAAGAGCCATCCAACAGAGGCTTTTCCGGCAAAGGGAAGTACAGAAAACAGCAACTGCGTCAGGATCTCACAGCTAAGAAAGGAATCGAGTTAGCAACGTACTCAGCGGCTCCCGAATGCATACATCACTTAACGAGAAATTAGCAGAGCATTCGACCTACCTTCTCCAACGTTTATACCCAGTTTATGTAAACAGTGATAAACGACATTGCAGCAAAACTCGTAGAGTCAAGGCAGAAGCGCTCTCCAAGCATGTCGCCGTCTCTAAAACACACATTAGACAGAGAGTGCACCTCTCGTAACCAAACACATGCCATAGCCAACAAAACAACTAGCAGCGCGTTCTCCTTACCGTCTCGAGCACTCGCATCCAGTTCCGGGGAGTGACGGAGGCGCGTCAACGACGCAGCAGTTCACCAAGTGACGCATCCCAGGTAACGCGCATGTTCCCGTTTGTATAGCCCAGCGACGCTTCCAATAAGCGAAAACAGCACCATGACGTAAGCAAAATCACCCCTCCTGCCACACAACGCTAATTCATGCTGGCAACAAGCTAAAACATACTAGTAACATTTACTTTCTCTGAGTAAAACCTTTAAATTTCAGGCTGCTCAAAGTTATTTTAAACTTTCTGGTCAGGCTTTCTCAAGCCAACTTAAAAGTTTAAAACAATCCAACAGTCTCCATTGACTTTGTCAATTATTTGCTGTACACCTTGTCACACAGCAGCTTTTAGGCATTGTTCTGTTTTTTGTTATAAGCCAGAAATGACAAGGAGGCAGCCTCACGCTATATAAAGTCAGTGGGGACTGTTTGATTGTTTTCCCCCCCCCGGTGGGCGTGACTTTATAGCATAGTCACTTGGTTCAGGTGAACCTTAATTTTAGCTCTACAAAATGTCAAAAGGCTGACACAGACGTCAATAGGCAAATAAAGAAAAGGAGAGGTGGAAAAATATACAAATAAGGAGGAAGGAAAATATGAAAATTAGTTTAGAACAATACACAAATGATGTGATGATGAATGAGGGACGAGAGCAGATATAATGATCACACTGTTTAAAGCTGCAGACAGAAACATCAGACTCAGGACAGAAACACACGACCTCTAAAGTAAGAACAACTCACATGTTCATTCTTCAAACACAACTAGACTTTGAGATGTTAATATTGTCTGAATGATTATGTACAGTGAATTCATGCTGCTGTTCAGATACTAACTGAAATTGTCATATTTTACTCCAAAAAGAATCTGTGAATGTTTGATATCTGAGTTTTTACAATGTGTTTCTTCCTCAGAAATGGAGCAAACTCTATATTTCATTCTTCTTCTCATTGGTGAGTGTGTTTGTTGTTTTATTTATGGTTTATAGTTTCATCAGGTTTGACTCTGTTATGAAAAGCATTAAATCAAACCCTCTCTTTCACAGCTCTCTGCTCCGTATCTGAATGTGTTCAGCGTCAGTATCACTTTATAAACGTGAAGAAGACCTGGACTGAAGCTCAGAGATACTGCAGAGAGAATTACACAGATCTGGCCACCGTTGACAACATGAACGACATGAACGAGCTGAAGAAGAGTGTGAATGATGGACGTGTCTGGATTGGGCTGGAGAGGAAATGGCAGTGGTCTTCAGGTGATCCTGCGCTCTATCTGAACTGGGGACCTGGACAACCTGATGGCACAGATGAGTGTGGTTTTATGAGAAACGGACAATGGCATGATTGGCCATGTGGTCACAGCCTGACTTTCATCTGCAGTTCATCTAACAACAGTAAGTTCAGCTCCCTACAATGACAACAAACATTCATTTAAAAAAAGATACACTGTATACTGTACAACATTTTAATCTAATACTAAATTCTGCTACTTTTTAATCTGGTCATAAATATAGAGGACTGTGGATGTTTGTCCACTTTCAACTTCTTTATAGTAAATAAACCGATATTGAACAAATGTTGATCTTTTGTTGTTGATAACTGTGGGAATCTGACATTAGAGATCATAGAGAATTATATTTTTCTGTAAAATGTATTCTGCAAATTATGAATTAAAAACTATTAAACCATTGTTTTGGCCAATGTAAATGAATTAATGAATGCATAAAATTTCAGCATAGACATACAATAACTTGCCACATCTTCATATTTATGAACAAAACTCTCATCCTGAGAACAAAGTTCAGCTCTTGTCTTGTCAGTGTGATTTTATTGTGTTCACTTGTTACCCTTTTACAAAAAATATGATTATAGTCATTTTGTTTGGAGATTGTAACTCAAAATAACAATAATAATAAAATAATTTTTTTAATTAATTGTAATAAACCATCTGAACACCTTGATCTGCGTGATATTGCTTGATTTATTCAGCTTTCAGTAAAGCCCGTAAAAACATCAAGATCAAATTTTAGTGAGCTCACAGACACATTGTCCATTACAACATAAAAACAAAAAAACAGTCAGACTATGAGTCAAACACTAACAATAATATTGCAACAATATTTTTTGTATATATTATTCAATCCAACATTTTTAGTAAACTTTTAACTGACATAGTTAACAAATATATTCAGCTGCAGTGAAACATCTTCATCTGTTTGATGTTTCTCTCATTCAGATCTTTGTGTCTGAATCAAGTATTCTAGAGAAATGGTTCTCAAATCTGTCCTGGAGCGCCACATTTTGTACATCTCTCTCATCTATCACACCTGAATCAACTCATGAGCTCATTAGTAGAGACTGCAAGACCTGAAGTGGGTGTGTCAGATATAGGGAGAATGTGCAGGGCTGGTGGTGCTCCAGGACAGGTTTGAGAACCACTGCTCTAGAGAAACATGTAACAAAACATAACAATGTTCAGTAGGTTTCTGGTTCTGACTTCATTGGGATCATCACAGGGTTCAGTAAGAATGTACAAAAGTCTAATATTCCAGTCACTGTTTCATTAGAAGGTTCAAGACACTCAATGCTGTGCATTAACAGGTGTGTGTATCTCTGTGATAGTGTGTGTGGTGTTTTCAAAGTTGCACACACTCATCTATGGCACCGTTCCATCGTTTTAATAATAACAATCATTTAGTTCAGTTAGAGAACAGACACAATTAAAAATTGAATGCATCTGCTTAATTCAGCGTGAGAGTCGCAGCACAGATCAGCGTGATATATGCCGTGCCTCCAAACTCTTATTCGTTTTGTTAATAAATATTCTGTATTTAATCATTTAGTTCAGTTAGATTAGCATATTAGCAAGTTTACATTTGTTTCTTATTTATTTGGTTCCACAGTGTTTGCTGATTTTCAGTTATTTTTTATTTTAAATTAGGCCTATAGCATTATGTATGCTGTGCTTATTCACTTTGTTAATAAAAGTCTGTTTAATATAAGTGAGTTTGTCATTGAACTGTTTTGTTGTTGTGTTTTTCATTAAGAATAATAATGAACCCACCGTTCAAGCAATCAAACTCTGGGGGCGGGACTAAGTTACAGCTGTCAATAATTCCCAACCCACCAATAAAAATCACCTTACTGAGCCTTTCCAACATGATGGAGAAATATAAAGTTGCAATAAAATTACCAAGAAAATTCACAAATGTTACTTAATGTTATATCAGCAAAATCATCATGAATATATTGTGAATATTTAATATATCATCAGCTGTAGAAACAGTCTTTGAATGACACGTGTTTCTGATGTTTCCACTGCTGCTCTTATTCACATCCAAACCATAAAGCAGCATAAGAATAATGAACAAACTGATTCATGAATCTGTTTCCATTTGTTGTTCTTAAAGTGAACACAGGACTCGTCTTTGTCGATCAGAGGAAGAATTGGAGAGACGCTCAGAGTTACTGCAGACAGAATCACATTGATCTGGTCAGTGTGAGGAACCAGAATGAGAGTCAACAGCTTCAGAAGTTCATCAATGATAATCACATATCTGGTGATGTCTGGATCGGTCTGTTCAGAGACTCATGGCAGTGGTCAGATCAGAGTAACTCCTCATTCAGATACTGGAATACTGGAGAACCTAATAATATTGGAAATAATGAAAACTGTACAGCGATCGAACAGAACGCTCAGGGACAATGGATAGACATCTCTTGCAACAACCAATTTCCTTTTGTGTGTCATGAAGGTGAGCAGATCCTCACAAAACACACACAATCCATCCATCACCTCCAGATATCTTAAAGTTCACACTACATGTCTGACATGACAAATTCCTCCACAGTGTTTGTTCTGCATGTTGTTTTTGATCAGTCTCTCTCTAGTTTTTCTTGTGGTTTGTTTTGTGTCCAGATAAACTGATTCTGATCAAAGAGAATCGGACGTGGTCTGAAGCTCTGAGATACTGCAGACAGAATCATGTGGATCTGGTCTCGGTTCATTCAGAAGAGAAGCAGCGTCGTGTGATGAATGTGGTTAAACGGGCGTCTTCTGCGGTGGTGTGGTTGGGTTTACGTTACTCCCACATTTTGGGCATCTGGTACTGGGTGAGCGGAGACACCGTGTGCTATCAGAACTGGGCTCCAGGGAACGGCACAGCAGTGGAGAACTGTGAGTCTGCAGTGAGATCTGGAGCAGTTCAGTCTGGAGGAGATCAGCGCTGGATCAGCCGTCCTGAGACTGACAGACTCAACTTCATCTGCAGCAGATATGAAGAGTGAGTCGTTTGTGCTGTTCTTTCTTTCTTTTTTTTTCTTTTTTTTGTAACTGGCAAACACTTGTACTGTTTTCATCAGATAATGTGCTTAAATCAGTACAATGAAATGAATTTCTGTAACTGAAGAGTATCATATGAATCTTTTTAATATCAGTGTAACTATATGTATTTTAAAGACCCCATGAAATCAAAATGAGTTTTAATCTGTGGCTTTAAGCTACATTTACTGTATATTTCTATTTTTCCAGAAAAATGACAAAAAAATATCTTCAACACAGACTGTTCAATCAAACGTACTTGCAGTTAAATAGAAAGTAGAAAATCATGGTTCAAGTATTTGGCATAAAGCATACTGGATATTTAAAAGAAAATCAAAGTAAAGCACAATCCACATCAGGTGATTTCATGGGATCTTGGGATTCTGGTGGTGTGGATACTTTCTTCTACTCACTCCTGTTTTGCACTAGTCGTATCTTTACTTGTTTAAAAATGATTGTGAGCATCTATATGTGTCTCAATGAAATGAAAATATGGTTTATTCTTAAAGAAAAACTGAAATACATGGAGAGGGACAAAACATAGAGGAGTGGTTCACTGATATATATATAGGCCTCCTTGATTATAATAAGAAATTTCTTGGTGAATTTTATGAGTTTTTATCTGTAGTTCCATCTGCTGACATGATTTTGATTATGTGTGATTTTAATATCCATGTTGTTCTTGTAAACCCATGACCAAAGCATTTTTGAACTTAGTTGATGGTTTAATCTTATCTCAGTGTGTTTCTGGACCTACACACGATCATGGGCATACGCTTGACTTGGTGTTTTCTTCGGGGATAATGATGAATATATTTGTGTTGAAGAACCATTATTAGGTTTAATCTGTAACAAATGTACTTTTATCAGCCTTCATTCTTGTCTCGTGTTAAATATACCTAATGCGTTCTCAACTGCTCTTAGTCCTACTGAGTTTATCTCTTCCTATCGAGTCTACAACATTGCCCGCTGTAGGACATGATGAATTGGTAAATTCTTTTAATAATGTTTGTTCAGAGATCTTGGAAAATGTTGCACCTTTTAAAATGAGATGTCAAAAGTGAAAAAATAAATGAAAATAAAATATGGATGATGAGTAATAAATGATCTTAAGCAGGTTTGTTAACATAATGAATCTTTCTCATTGTTTGAGTAAATTTGAATTGATTTCTTTAGCTCAGTTGAAAGATATTATATTGCATTTAAAGCCGACTACTTCACTTTATGATGTTCTCTGACTGTTTAAAGAGGTTGTAGACACTATTGGTCCTATTATTTTATCGATTATTAACATCAGTATATTTTATGGCACTGTACCGTCAGGGTTTAAGCATGCTATTATTGAACCAGCCTTTAAGAAAATGGGGAAAGAAAAAAGAAAGAAAACTTGGATCCACAGGATTTTCAAAATTTCAGACTTATTTCAAAATTGCCTTTTATGAATAAGATTTTGAAGAAAGTTGCCCATAATCATCTTAACTTTCTGACTGAAAATAATTGGCTTTAGGACCAAACATAGGAGAGAATTAACGTTAATAAAGTTTGCTAATGATATTTTGTTAAGTATTGACTCTGGGAAAGATGTTTCCTTAAAGATGTTAGATTTGAGTGCAGCCTTTGACACTTTAGATCGTGTAATCTGTGACTCTCTTGGGGGTTCCACAGAGATCAGTTCTCGGTCCGACTCTGTTCTCTTTATTCATGCTGCCTCTGGGGTCAATTTTTAGGCAATACAATATTATCATTCGTATGCCTTATTTTTCTGTATTTCCTCTGGAGTGTGATGACTGTACATGATTATTATAAGTGCTTGACTGAGGTAAAGGGATGGCTTGCAAATTAATTTTTACAATTAAATGAGGATAAGACAGAGTTTATTATATTTGGGAATAAACAGCTTGAGAAAGATCCGGTTGAAAGTTATGGACTATTGTCTAACAACATGCATGGTTATATGAAGAACTTAGGAGTAATTTTCAATTCTGAAATCTGCTTTGATCATCAAGTAAACAGCGTTGTGAAAACATCTTACTTTCAGTTAAAGAAATTGTCTAAACTGAAACCAATCCTTTCAAATTGTTTTGCATGCTTTTATGTGAAAGTTGAGCATAAAATGATACTGAATGAACATCATAAATGAACATGATTTATTAAATCGCGGTGATAATATGTACAACAAAAAAATTATTTATTGCATAATTCCATAACATTATTTTTTGAAATATTAAAGCCACAGATGAGAATCTTGCGCTGGCCAGTGTTACACTTACTTATACTGACACTACCGGTGTGTGTGCAGCATTATGCAAAAATAAAGGTTTACAGTAACGGATGCAACTGTTATTACGGTAAACTGACATAGAAACCGATCTGATGGGAATGTCTTCCAAAAGGACCAGATGATTAATGTCACTGAACTTACTACCTTTTAAAAGTGAAGAAATTAAACTTAACTGGCTTTTCAGTAATAAAATACAACTTTATTGATACTCTGCTGTGAAATAATAGTAATCTATAGCAAGAAGTCATCACATATTTAGTTTTAGCTGATTTACATGTACACATTTATTTAGCAGGCGCGTTTATTTAAAGTGACACATGAGGAATATCACAAGCATTTTATCATAGAGCAACAATATTCATAGGTTTAGTAAAACAAGTAAACAAGCTCTAATAGCAATATAAAAGCTGAAGTGAAGTACAGTAATGAAGACAAACAGAACTGTAAATAAACAGGAGTTATAGTCAGTGCTTTGGTTTGTCTGATCATCATTTATCTGTGTATCTCCATATTGCAGATGTTCAGAGCCCTGGATTATTCATTTGCATGAGTACTGTGCTAAAATGAAAATTAAAAAAATCAACATAAATGCAACTGAACCCTCTGCTGCAATATTCATAACTGACAGTGTCTAAAATTAAAGTCAGTGTTAAACTGAGAACGTATGAATGTAAATATCTTCTTTAGAAATACAAATGAACTATAATTCATCTGTGAAGTCAAGGCGATGTTTTATCTGGTTGGATTTGGTAGCTTCAGTGGGATTCCAGCAGCAGACAAAGCTCAGTTTTGGGGATATTCTTGAAGACTGTTTCCTATGTGGTGACAGTCCTTGAGCTCCATCTGTTGGACAATCCTAACTGGGGTACGACCACCAGAAACACTTCACTGAAAAATGAATTTACCATCTTGGGAATCATTTTCCACCACAATACTTAAGTCAGTGGTTCCCAAACTTTTTCTGCCTTCCTGAACTCCATTTATTTATACATGTATTTATTTATTCATTTGGAACATTGTAATAATGTGCTTCAGAATGTGAAGTCTCTAAAGGCTTGTCCACGCTAAAAGATTTTTAAAATCTTACCAGATTTTTTAAGATGTGAGTACAGAAGAGGATTATGGCCAAGTAATAATAATAAAATAAAACCATCTCAAGATTAAAGTCATTATAATGCGAGATTAAACTCGTTAAATTTCTAGAAAAGTCTAAATAAAATATCAAGAATAAACACACCTTCGATCAGTCATTGCTGATAGAGGACATGACAGAGTTAGATCACTTACTCAAGTTATGTTTGAGGCTTTCAATAATGATTCCAACTTTTGCCATACTTTTATGTGTATTTGTTGGTTCAAGCACAAGAAGAGTAGTCCTGCGCTCTCTGTGTGCTCTCTATGGATGAAGGCAGCGCCATATGCTGCACCCCAGACGCGACACGTTCTCCAGTTCAGGACAGCAGTCCAAAACAGTGAATCTAATCACCATACAGGCAACAAGTTCACTTCAAGAATGAAAAAAGTGCTTTACTGTAAATGTGCAAATGGAAACAGAAAGGACAATCTATATTATATCTCTACATAAGCACAGACTTTATTAAATAGCCTACACAAAAAGATAAATGTCTATACACACTCGTCCAGCCTAGGCTGAAGTCATTATGCTTATCTGCACATAGTATGGGTTATTAATAAGGCGTGTTCAGAATTTGATCTTTTAATAAGCGTTTTTCACGTTAAGCGTTTTAGAATGTCCAGTTTTTTTGCGAGTAGGCAAATTGCAGATTGTACGGTTTTTCGCTTGCAAATTCTCTTTAAAGTTCATATGCTATTTATTATTAAGTTATAATTAGCTAAAGCTGTATTTGTTTGTCATTAAAAGAAAGCCTAAAATATAGCGATGAATATGACACTGATTGAATGTGTTTATTCTTGACTTTTTTTTATCAATATTTAACAAGTTTTTGTCTCGAAAGGCAGCGACTGTATTTAAATTTAATGATTTTTTCTCCAAACACGACTTTATTCTCAAAATTTTGTTTATTGTCAACGTTTTATTTCAACTTTTCTATCTAAAATTCATAGATTTAAAGATGCAATAGGTGATTCTCTACAGAAACATTTTTTATTATACTGGTTGAAAGTCTCCTCATATCCTGATAGCAATCACTATGTTAATTGGTCTAAATGTATTGTAATATATATATATATATATATATATATATATACATATATATATGTATATATACTGCCTGTCAGCGTATGTTTTTACACACCTTTGCACACCCTGTGCAGACATCATATGTCATTAGTTTCACTTTCTTGCTATGCAGAGTTTATGTAGACAGACGTCAGTCACGAAGCATCACAAACAAACAGCAGCCACCTTTTACAGTTCCTACCAAATCAAAATGACGAGCTTATGCTGCATTCACACCACAACTACCATAATTAAGAGATGGCAACGCGTGACGTTCTAACCAGAGCTGTTCACGTCCTCGTACTCAGAATTATGCATTTCCATGTCAACAGTATCAACACCAAAATGAATCTGCAGCAGTCAGGTACAAGCTCTCTAAGTTGTTTACATTCATGTTAGCAACATGCTAATTCAAGTTAGCAATGTTTTAACAAATATTAATTCATGCTAGCAATGTGTGAAAATGCTAGTAAGATGCTAATTCATGTTAGCAATGTAATAAAACATGCTAATTCATGCTAGCAATGTGTTCAAAAATGCTAGAAAGATGCTAATTCATGATAACAAATTGATAAATCATGCTAGCAATTTGGAGGGAAGGAAACTCCTCAGGGAGCGCACATTACACAGGATCAAAGATGGCCTGTCCTCTGCCTCACCACACACACAAACAGATTCCAGTCACAAACAACCAGGGGTGCTTTTCCCAAAAGCATCGTTAGCCAACTAACATCGCAAGTTCTGTCGTTACTAGCATAGTTCAATGATTTGGTGTTTCCCGAAACCATAGTTCAAACAAACATTCGCAAACTGCATCGCAAACTTGTGTGGTTGGAACAACATCTCTTGAGCTGTGGTTAGAAGAATAGTTTAACATATTTATATATTTTAGTTTGTCAAGAGATTTAAAGCACCGTTTTTGAAGAGTGCACATGTGCGTACGTGCTCTAGTATGTAAGAACAAGCCTATGATTGAATCTGGAAATAAAGCAAAATAAGTGAGAAAAATGAGAATTAGTCCTCAGATGTAATTTATAGCAGAAAATCTAGCATCAATTCAATCTCAAATGGATTCATTGAAAGAAGTTATTACTCATCACCTGCGTGACATCATTCACCAACGTGGTTGAACGACAGGTTTGCGACAATATGGTTTCGGGAAACAATCGTGACCAGCTAGTTGATTTGTTTATAATGCACCGTACTATGGTAGTTCTGCAGTGAGTTACATCATTGTACGGGAAACGCAGTCAAACGTGACTGTTTGTTATATGTTGCAATTCTTCTTTATTTTGATATAATAAACTTTAGTCATTGTTTGAATCATCGATGGGCCTCTGGATTTATTTATGCTTCTTTGCACACGTTAGGATATAACTGCATCAACATCTCCCACAGTGGACAAGAAACAATGAACCTTTATTTTAGCTCTACAAAATGTCAAAAGACTGACACAGACGTCAATATGCAAATAAAAAAGAGAGGTGGAAAAATATACAAATAAGGAGGAAGAAAAATATGAAAATTAGTTTAGAGCAGTACACAAATGACGTGATGATAAATGAGGGATGAGAGCAGATATAATAATCACACTGTTTAAAGCTGCAGACAGAAACATCAGACTCAGGACAGAAACACACGACCTCTAAAGTAAGAACAACTCACATGTTCATTCTTCAAACACAACTAGACTTTGAGAAGGTAATATTGTCTGAATGATTATGTACAGTGAATTCATGCTGCTGTTCAGATACTAACTGAAATTGTCATATTTTACTCCAAAAAGAATCTGTGAATGTTTGATATCTGAGTTTTTCAATGTGTTTCTTCCTCAGAAATGGAGCAAACTCTATATTTCATTCTTCTTCTCATTGGTGAGTGTGTTTGTTGTTTTATTTATGGTTTATAGTTTCATCAGGTTTGACTCTGTTATGAAAAGCATTAAATCAAACCCTCTCTTTCACAGCTCTCTGCTTCGTATCTGAATGTGTTCAGCGTCAGTATCACTTTATAAACGTGAGGAAGAACTGGACTGAAGCTCAGAGATACTGCAGAGAGAATTACACAGATCTGGCCACCGTTGACAACATGAACGACATGAACGAGCTGAAGAAGAGTGTGAATAATGGACGTGTCTGGATTGGGCTGGAGAGGAAATGGCAGTGGTCTTCAGGTGATCCTGCGCTCTATCTGAACTGGAAATCTGGACAACCTGAAACCAGTGAGTGTGGTTTTATAGCAAATGGACTATGGGAAGATTTGTCATGTAGTCACAGCCTGACTTTCATCTGCAATTCATCAAACAACGGTGAGTTCAGCTCCCTACAATGACAACAAACATTCATTTATAGAAAGATACACTGTATACTGTATAAAATTTTAATGCAATACTCACTAATATTCGGTCATTAGTCATAAATATAGGGGAGACTGTGGATATTTGTCCACTTTCAAGGACCTGAGGGTTTCCCCCCCCCTCACCCTCACTGTGTGTTGTAAATAATATAATGATATGTACTTAAATAATTGTGTAAGTAGTGAAACAATACAATACAAACACAATTGGGGCAAAAAATTGCTGTGATAGTGTAACTGGTGTTATACAGTGTTCACTTGCTCACTGCGGCACCATCGTTTTAATAATAAAAATCATTTAGTTCAGTTAGAGAACAGACACAATTAAAAACTGAATGCATCTGCTCAATTCAGCGTGAGAGTCGCAGCACAGATCAGCATGATGTATGCCGTGCTTCCAAGCTCTTATTCGTTTTAATAAATAAATATTCTTTTTAATATAAGATAGTTTATATTAATTTCTTATTTATTTGGTTCCACAGTGTTTGCTGATTTTCTATCTTTTCTTTTTTTTTTAACTGAAATGTAAGTTATTTTTGTTATTTTATATTAGGCCTATAGCATGGTGTATGCCGTGCTTATTTGCTTTGATAATAAAAGTCTATGTTTAATATAAGTGAGTTTGTCATTGAACTGTTTTGTTGTTGTGTTTTACATTAAGAATAATAATGAACCCACCATTCAAGCAATTGCCGGCCCCGAACTGCTGCTAATTTGAAAACGAAAGTAAAATTTGCATGTCCGCACGGGCATAAAGAGATTTAAAAGCGAGGTGGAAAAGAGGGGTAAACTCCAATGTCCCAGTCTCCATATACTAATAATAGTAAGGCTTTCCTCTGTGTACATATATCCTTACAAGTACAATCAGACTAAGACAAACACTAACAATAATATTGCAACAGTAATTTTGGTATATATTGTTAGTGTAAAATCCAACATTTTGAATGAACGTTTTACTTTCATATTTCTAGGACTAGTTAACAAATATATTCAGCTGCAGTGAAACATCTTTTGTTTTGATGTTTCTCTCATTCAGATCTTTGTGTCTGAATCAAGTATTCTAGAGAAATGTGTAACAAAACATAACAGTGTTCAGTAGTTTTCTGGTTCTGACTTGATTGGAATCATCACGGGGTTCAGTAATACACAAAAGTCTAATATTCCAGTCACTGTTGATTCAATAGAAGGTTCAAGTCATCTGACACTCAGTGCTGTGCATTAACAGGTGTGTGTGTATCTGTGATAGTGTGTGTGGTGTTTTCAATGTTACACACACTCATCTATGGCTTGAATACACTCGAGCCGTCCACAGTGTTAAAGTGGAACATGACAGGTCACATCAAACTCTGGGGGCGGGACTAAGTTACAGCTGTCAATAATTCCCATACTTAATATTACTTAATGTTATATCAGCAAAATCATCATGACTATATTGTGAATATTTAATATATCATCAGCTGTAGAAACAGTCTTTGAATGACACGTGTTTCTGATGTTTCCACTGCTGCTCTTATTCACATCCAAACCATAAAGCAGCATAAGAATAATGAACAAACTGATTCAGGAATCTGTTTCCATTTGTTGTTCTTAAAGCGAACACAGGACTCATCTTTGTCAATCAGACGATGAAGTGGAGAGACGCTCAGAGTTACTGCAGACAGAATCACATTGATCTGGTCAGTGTGAGGAACCAGAATGAGAATCAACAGGTTCAGCAGTTCATTAGTGATAATAATTCATCTGGATCACGGATCTGGATCGGTCTGTTCAGAGACTCATGGCAGTGGTCAGATCAGAGTGACTCCTCATTCAGATACTGGAATACTGGTGAACCTAATAATTATGGAGGAAATGAAAACTGTACAGCGATCGAACAGAACGCTCAGAGACAATGGATAGACATCTCTTGCAACAACCAATTTCCTTTTGTGTGTCATGAAGGTGAGCAGATCCTCACAAAACACACACAATCCATCCATCACCTCCAGATATCTTAAAGTTCACACTACATGTCTGACATGACAAATTCCTCCACAGTGTTTGTTCTGCATGTTGTTTTTGATCAGTCTCTCTCTAGTTTTTCTTGTGGTTTGTTTTGTGTCCAGATAAACTGATTGTGATCAAAGAGAATCTGACGTGGTCTGAAGCTCTGAGATACTGCAGACAGAATCATGTGGATCTGGTCTCGGTTCATTCAGAAGAGAAGCAGCGTGAGGTGATGAATGTGGTTAAACAGGCGTCTACTGAGGTGGTGTGGTTGGGTTTACGTCACTCCTGCACTGTGGGCCTCTGGTTCTGGGTGAGCGGACAGACCATGTGCTATCAGAACTGGGCGATTGATGATTCAGATAAGTGTGAGTCTGCAGTGAGATCTGGAGCAGTTCAGTCTGGAGGAGATCAGCGCTGGATCAGCCGTCCTGAGACTGACAAACTCAACTTCATCTGCAGCAGATATGAAGAGTGAAGGATTCGTTTGTGTTCTTTCTTTCTTTCTTTTTCTTTTTTTTCTTTTTTTTTTAACTGGCAAACACTTGTACTGTTTTGATCAGATAATGTGCTTAAATCAGTACAATGAAATTAATTTCTGTAACTGAAGAGTATCATATGAGTCTTTTTAATATCAATGTATCTATATGTATTTTAAAGACCCCATGAAATCAAAATGAGTTTTAATCTGTGGCTTTAAGCTACATTTACTGTACATTTCAATTTTTCCAGAAAAACGACTTGCAGTTAAATAGAAAGTAGAAAATCATGGTTCAAGTATTTGGCATAAAGCATACTGGATATTTAAAAGGAAATCAAAGTAAAGCACAATCCACATCAGGAGATTTCATGGGATCTTGGGATTATGGTGGTGTGGAAACTTTCTTCTACTCGCTCCTGTTTTGCACTAGTCATATCTTTACAAATTACTTGTTTAAAAATGATTGTGAGCATCTATATGTGTCTCAGTTAAATGAAAATATGGTTTAATCTTAAAGAAAAACTGGAATAAATGGAGAGGGACAAAACATAGAGGAGTGGTTCACTGATATATATATAGGCCTCCTTGATTATAATAAGAAATTTCTTGGTGAATTTAATGAGTTTTTATCTGTAGTTTCATCTGCTGACATGATTTTGATTATGTGTGATTTTAATATCCATGTTGTTCTTGTAAACCCATGACCAAAGCATTTTTAACCATTTTGACCATAGCATTCTGGACCTACACACGATCATGGGCATACGCTTGACTTGGTGTTTTCTTCGGGGATAATGATGAATATATTTGTGTTGAAGAACCATTATTAGGTTTAATCTGTAACAAGTGTACTTTTATCAGCCTTCATTCTTGTCTCGTGTTAAATATACCTAATGCGTTCTCAACTGCTCTTAGTCCTACTGAGTTTATCTCTTCCTATCGAGTCTACAACATTGCCCACTGTAGGACATGATGAATTGGTAAATTCTTTTAATAATGTTTGTTCAGAGATCTTGGAAAATGTTGCACCTTTTAAAATGAGATGAAAAAAAGTGAAAAAATAAATGAAAATAAAAATAAAATATGGATGATGAGTAATAAATGATCTTAAGCAGGTTTGTCAACATAATGAATCTTTCTCATTGTTTGAGTAAATTTGAATTGATTTCTTTAGCTCAGTTGAAAGATATTATATTGCATTTAAAGCCGACTACTTCACTTTATGATGTTCTCTGACTGTTTAAAGAGGTTGTAGACACTATTGGTCCTATTATTTTATCGATTATTAACATCAGTATATTTTATGGCACTGTACCGTCAGGGTTTAAGCATGCTATTACTGAACCAGCCTTTAAGAAAATGGGGAAAGAAAAAAGAAAGAAAACTTGGATCCACAGGATTTTCAAAATTTCAGACTTATTTCAAAATTGCCTTTTATGAATAAGATTTTGAAGAAAGTTGCCCATAATCATCTTAACTTTCTGACTGAAAATAATTGGCTTTAGGACCAAACATAGGAGAGAATTAACGTTAATAAAGTTTGCTAATGATATTTTGTTAAGTATTGACTCTGGGAAAGATGTTTCCTTAAAGATGTTAGATTTGAGTGCAGCCTTTGACACTTTAGATCGTGTAATCTGTGACTCTCTTGGGGGTTCCACAGAGATCAGTTCTCGGTCCGACTCTGTTCTCTTTATTCATGCTGCCTCTGGGGTCAATTTTTAGGCAATACAATATTATCATTCGTATGCCTTATTTTTCTGTATTTCCTCTGGAGTGTGATGACTGTACATGATTATTATAAGTGCTTGACTGAGGTAAAGGGATGGCTTGCAAATTAATTTTTACAATTAAATGAGGATAAGACAGAGTTTATTATATTTGGGAATAAACAGCTTGAGAAAGATCCGGTTGAAAGTTATGGACTATTGTCTAACAACATGCATGGTTATGTGAAGAACTTAGGAGTAATTTTCAATTCTGAAATCTGCTTTGATCATCAAGTAAACAGCGTTGTGAAAACATCTTACTTTCAGTTAAAGAAATTGTCTAAACTGAAACCAATCCTTTCAAATTGTTTTGCATGCTTTTATGTGAAAGTTGAGCATAAAATGATACTGAATGAACATCATAAATGAACATGATTTATTAAATCGCGGTGATAATATGTACAACAAAAAAATTATTTATTGCATAATTCCATAACATTATTTTTTGAAATATTAAAGCCACAGATGAGAATCTTGCGCTGGCCAGTGTTACACTTACTTATACTGACACTACCGGTGTGTGTGCAGCATTATGCAAAAATAAAGGTTTACAGTAACGGATGCAACTGTTATTACGGTAAACTGACATAGAAACCGATCTGATGGGAATGTCTTCCAAAAGGACCAGATGATTAATGTCACTGAACTTACTACCTTTTAAAAGTGAAGAAATTAAACTTAACTGGCTTTTCAGTAATAAAATACAACTTTATTGATACTCTGCTGTGAAATAATAGTAATCTATAGCAAGAAGTCATCACATATTTAGTTTTAGCTGATTTACATGTACACATTTATTTAGCAGGCGCGTTTATTTAAAGTGACACATGAGGAATATCACAAGCATTTTATCATAGAGCAACAATATTCATAGGTTTAGTAAAACAAGTAAACAAGCTCTAATAGCAATATAAAAGCTGAAGTGAAGTACAGTAATGAAGACAAACAGAACTGTAAATAAACAGGAGTTATAGTCAGTGCTTTGGTTTGTCTGATCATCATTTATCTGTGTATCTCCATATTGCAGATGTTCAGAGCCCTGGATTATTCATTTGCATGAGTACTGTGCTAAAATGAAAATTAAAAAAATCAACATAAATGCAACTGAACCCTCTGCTGCAATATTCATAACTGACAGTGTCTAAAATTAAAGTCAGTGTTAAACTGAGAACGTATGAATGTAAATATCTTCTTTAGAAATACAAATGAACTATAATTCATCTGTGAAGTCAAGGCGACGTTTTATCTGGTTGGATTTGGTAGCTTCAGTGGGATTCCAGCAGCAGACAAAGCTCAGTTTTGGGGATATTCTTGAAGACTGTTTCCTATGTGGTGACAGTCCTTGAGCTCCATCTGTTGGACAATCCTAACTGGGGTACGACCACCAGAAAAACTTCACTGAAAAATGAATTTACCATCTTGGGAATCATTTTCCACCACAATACTTAAGTCAGTGGTTCCCAAACTTTTTCTGCCTTCCTGAACTCCATTTATTTATACATGTATTTATTTATTCATTTGGAACATTGTAATAATGTGCTTCAGAATGTGAAGTCTCTAAAGGCTTGTCCACGCTAAAAGATTTTTAAAATCTTACCAGATTTTTTAAGATGTGAGTACAGAAGAGGATTATGGCCAAGTAATAATAATAAAATAAAACCATCTCAAGATTAAAGTCATTATAATGCGAGATTAAACTCGTTAAATTTCTAGAAAAGTCTAAATAAAATATCAAGAATAAACACACCTTCGATCAGTCATTGCTGATAGAGGACATGACAGAGTTAGATCACTTACTCAAGTTATGTTTGAGGCTTTCAATAATGATTCTCGACTCCAACTTTTGCCATACTTTTATGTGTATTTGTTGGTTCAAGCACAAGAAGAGTAGTCCTGCGCTCTCTGTGTGCTCTCTATGGATGAAGGCAGCGCCATATGCTGCACACCAGACGCGACACGTTCTCCAGTTCAGGACAGCAGTCCAAAACAGTGAATCTAATCACCATACAGGCAACAAGTTCACTTCAAGAATGAAAAAAGTGCTTTACTGTAAATGTGCAAATGGAAACAGAAAGGACAATCTATATTATATCTCTACATAAGCACAGAGTTTATTAAATAGCCTACACAGAAAGATAAATGTCTATACACACTCGTCCAGCCTAGGCTGAAGTCATTATGTTATCTGCACATAGTATGGGTTATTAATAAGGCGTGTTCAGAATTTGATCTTTTAATAAGCGTTTTTCACGTTAAGCGTTTTAGAATGTCCAGTTTTTTTGCGAGTAGGCAAATTGCAGATTGTACGGTTTTTCGCTTGCAAATTCTCTTTAAAGTTCATATGCTATTTATTATTAAGTTATAATTAGCTAAAGCTGTATTTGTTTGTCATTAAAAGAAAGCCTAAAATATAGCGATGAATATGACACTGATTGAATGTGTTTATTCTTGACTTTTTTTTATCAATATTTAACAAGTTTTTGTCTCGAAAGGCAGCGACTGTATTTAAATTTAATGATTTTTTCTCCAAACACGACTTTATTCTCAAAATTTTGTTTATTGTCAACGTTTTATTTCAACTTTTCTATCTAAAATTCATAGATTTAAAGATGCAATAGGTGATTCTCTACAGAAACATTTTTTATTATACTGGTTGAAAGTCTCCTCATATCCTGATAGCAATCACTATGTTAATTGGTCTAAATGTATTGTAATATATATATATATATATATATATATATATATATATATATATATATATACATATATATATGTATATATACTGCCTGTCAGCGTATGTTTTTACACACCTTTGCACACCCTGTGCAGACATCATATGTCATTAGTTTCACTTTCTTGCTATGCAGAGTTTATGTAGACAGACGTCAGTCACGAAGCATCACAAACAAACAGCAGCCACCTTTTACAGTTCCTACCAAATCAAAATGACGAGCTTATGCTGCATTCACACCACAACTACCATAATTAAGAGATGGCAACGCGTGACGTTCTAACCAGAGCTGTTCACGTCCTCGTACTCAGAATTATGCATTTCCATGTCAACAGTATCAACACCGAAATGAATCTGCAGCAGTCAGGTACAAGCTCTCTAAGTTGTTTACATTCATGTTAGCAACATGCTAATTCAAGTTAGCAATGTTTTAACAAATATTAATTCATGCTAGTAATGTGTGAAAATGCTAGTAAGATGCTAATTCATGTTAGCAATGTAATAAAACATGCTAATTCATGCTAGCAATGTGTTCAAAAATGCTAGAAAGATGCTAATTCATGATAACAAGTTGATAAATCATGCTAGCAATTTGGAGGGAAGGAAACTCCTCAGGGAGCGCACATTACACAGGATCAAAGATGGCCTGTCCTCTGCCTCACAGCCAAAAGCTGTATTCCTGCCCCACTTAAAGCTCGAAGTGACAGGAGCGTTTCCCTGTTGTAGACGCGCATTTCCTAGTTGTTCCCATGGAATGCTGTTGTTATTGTTCGGCAGCAGCCTACTGCGAATAGCATCAAAAATAGTCCCGTCCAGAAAAATCTCCAAAATCTCGCAGTGGTTATGTAACATTAACGTTAAAAAAAAATAACAAACACAAGAGGTATTAATTGCTCAATCACAATTAAAAAGACAATATGCAGACAATATGCAGCAGCACAGTTGTCAGAGCAGCGCCACTGGAAGTCAACAAATCCTTGATTAGTGATAAACTTTGCTTAATTTAATCCTTATTTGTGCAATACCCACCCTTGTGTTTTTCACGTTAGCTTTTTAAAAAATCGTCTCGCTGTTTTTAGTGATTGAAATCCCTGCAGGTGCTGTATATGGATCCTAAACTTGCATCTTGTTCACATATTTTTGTTTTTAAGATGGAAAATTGACAGGATTGTGCTGCAGCTACATGGCTGTTTTGCCCTCCAGGGCTCTGCGACAGTCACGTGACTGAAAACTATGAATTGCACCTTTAATAGTTTTGTTACTATAGTGTGTGGAGTGCTGCGATGTGACCAAGACACCACACACACTAACAGATTCCAGTCACAAACAACCAGGGGTGCATTTCCCGAAAGCATCGTTAGCCAACTAACATCGCAAGTTCTGTCGTTACTAGCATAGTTCAACGATTTGGTGTTTCCCGAAACCATAGTTCAAACAAACATTCGCAAACTGCATCGCAAACTTGTGTGGTTGGAACAACATCTCTTGAGCTGTGGTTAGAAGAATAGTTTAACATATTTATATATTTTAGTTTGTCAAGAGATTTAAAGCACCGTTTTTGAAGAGTGCACATGTGCGTACGTGCTCTAGTATGTAAGAACAAGCCTATGATTGAATCTGGAAATAAAGCAAAATAAGTGAGAAAAATGAGAATTAGTCCTCAGATGTAATTTATAGCAGAAAATCTAGCATCAATTCAATCTCAAATGGATTCATTGAAAGAAGTTATTACTCATCACCTGCGTGACATCATTCACCAACGTGGTTGAACGACAGGTTTGCGACAATATGGTTTCGGGAAACAATCGTGACCAGCTAGTTGATTTGTTTATAATGCACCGTACTATGGTAGTTCTGCAGTGAGTTACATCATTGTACGGGAAACGCAGTCAAACGTGACTGTTTGTTATATGTTGCAATTCATCTTTATTTTGATATAATAAACTTTAGTCATTGTTTGAATCATCGATGGGCCTCTGGATTTATTTATGCTTCTTTGCACACGTTAGGATATAACTGCATCAACATCTCCCACAGTGGACAAGAAACAATGAACCTTTATTTTAGCTCTACAAAATGTCAAAAGGCTGACACAGACGTCAATATGCAAATAAAAAAGAGAGGTGGAAAAATATACAAATAAGGAGGAAGAAAAATATGAAAATTAGTTTAGAGCAGTACACAAATGACGTGATGATAAATGAGGGATGAGAGCAGATATAATGATCACACTGTTTAAAGCTGCAGACAGAAACATCAGACTCAGGACAGAAACACACGACCTCTAAAGTAAGAACAACTCACATGTTCATTCTTCAAACACAACTAGACTTTGAGAAGGTAATATTGTCTGAATGATTATGTACAGTAAATTCATGCTGCTGTTCAGATACTAACTGAAATTGTCATATTTTACTCCAAAAAGAATCTGTGAATGTTTGATATCTGAGTTTTTCACTGTGTTTCTTCCTCAGAAATGGAGCAAACTCTATATTTCATTCTTCTTCTCATTGGTGAGTGTGTTTGTTGTTTTATTTATGGTTTATAGTTTCATCAGGTTTGACTCTGTTATGAAAAGCATTAAATCAAACCCTCTCTTTCACAGCTCTCTGCTCCGTATCTGAATGTGTTCAGCGTCAGTATCACTTTATAAACGTGACGAAGAACTGGACTGAAGCTCAGAGATACTGCAGAGAGAATTACACAGATCTGGCCACCGTTGACAACATGAACGACATGAACGAGCTGAAGAAGAGTGTGAATGATGGACGTGTCTGGATTGGGCTGAAGAAGACGGGTGTTGATGAATGGCAGTGGTCTTCAGGTGATCCTGCGCTCTATCTGAACTGGAAATCTGGACAACCTGAAACCAGTGAGTGTGGTTTTATAGCAAATGGACTATGGGAAGATTTGTCATGTATTAACAGCCTGACTTTCATCTGCAATTCATCAAACAACGGTGAGTTCAGTTTCCTACAATGACAACAAACATTCATTTATAGAAAGATACACTGTATACTGTATAAAATTTTAATGCAATACTCACTAATATTCGGTCATTAGTCATAAATATAGGGGAGACTGTGGATATTTGTCCACTTTCAAGGACCTGAGGGTTCCCCCCCCTCACCCTCACTGTGTGTTGTAAATAATATAATGATATGTACTTAAATAATTGTGTAAGTAGTGAAACAATACAATACAAACACAATTGGGGCAAAAAAAAAAAAAAAAAAAAAAAAAACTAGGCTTGCTGTGATAGTGTAACTGGTGTTATACAGTGTTCACTTGCTCACTGCGGCACCATCGTTTTAATAATAATAAAAATCATTTAGTTCAGTTAGAGAACAGACACTACAATTAAAAACTGAATGCATCTGCTCAATTCAGCGTTAGAGTCGCAGCACAGATCAGCATGATGTATGCCGTGCTTCCAAGCTCTTATTCGTTTTAATAAATAAATATTCTTTTTAATATAAGATAGTTTATATTAATTTCTTATTTATTTGGTTCCACAGTGTTTGCTGATTTTCTATCTTTTCTTTTTTTTTTAACTGAAATGTAAGTTATTTTTGTTATTTTATATTAGGCCTATAGCATGGTGTATGCCGTGCTTATTTGCTTTGATAATAAAAGTCTATGTTTAATATAAGTGAGTTTGTCATTGAACTGTTTTGTTGTTGTGTTTTACATTAAGAATAATAATGAACCCACCATTCAAGCAATTGCCGGCCCCGAACTGCTGCTAATTTGAAAACGAAAGTAAAATTTGCATGTCCGCACGGGCATAAAGAGATTTAAAAGCGAGGTGGAAAAGAGGGGTAAACTCCAATGTCCCAGTCTCCATATACTAATAATAGTAAGGCTTTCCTCTCTGTACATATATCCTTACAAGTACAATCAGACTAAGACAAACACTAACAATAATATTGCAACAGTAATTTTGGTATATATTGTTAGTGTAAAATCCAACATTTTGAATGAACGTTTTACTTTCATATTTCTAGGACTAGTTAACAAATATATTCAGCTGCAGTGAAACATCTTTTGTTTTGATGTTTCTCTCATTCAGATCTTTGTGTCTGAATCAAGTATTCTAGAGAAATGTGTAACAAAACATAACAGTGTTCAGTAGTTTTCTGGTTCTGACTTGATTGGAATCATCACGGGGTTCAGTAATACACAAAAGTCTAATATTCCAGTCACTGTTGATTCAATAGAAGGTTCAAGTCATCTGACACTCAGTGCTGTGCATTAACAGGTGTGTGTGTATCTGTGATAGTGTGTGTGATCTTTTCAATGTTACACACACTCATCTATGGCTTGAATACACTCGAGCCGTCCACAGTGTTAAAGTGGAACATGACAGGTCACATCAAACTCTGGGGGCGGGACTAAGTTACAGCTGTCAATAATTCCCATACTTAATATTACTTAATGTTATATCAGCAAAATCATCATGACTATATTGTGAATATTTAATATATCATCAGCTGTAGAAACAGTCTTTGAATGACACGTGTTTCTGATGTTTCCACTGCTGCTCTTATTCACATCCAAACCATAAAGCAGCATAAGAATAATGAACAAACTGATTCAGGAATCTGTTTCCATTTGTTGTTCTTAAAGCGAACACAGGACTCATCTTTGTCAATCAGACGATGAAGCGGAGAGACGCTCAGAGTTACTGCAGACAGAATCACATTGATCTGGTCAGTGTGAGGAACCAGAATGAGAATCAACAGGTTCAGCAGTTCATTAGTGATAATAATTCATCTGGATCACGGATCTGGATCGGTCTGTTCAGAGACTCATGGCAGTGGTCAGATCAGAGTGACTCCTCATTCAGATACTGGAATACTGGTGAACCTAATAATTATGGAGGAAATGAAAACTGTACAGCGATCGAACAGAACGCTCAGAGACAATGGATAGACATCTCTTGCAACAACCCATTTCCTTTTGTGTGTCATGAAGGTGAGCAGATCCTCACAAAACACACACAATCCATCCATCACCTCCAGATATCTTAAAGTTCACACTACATGTCTGACATGACAAATTCCTCCACAGTGTTTGTTCTGCATGTTGTTTTTGATCAGTCTCTCTCTAGTTTTTCTTGTGGTTTGTTTTGTGTCCAGATAAACTGATTCTGATCAAAGAGAATCTGACGTGGTCTGAAGCTCTGAGATACTGCAGACAGAATCATGTGGATCTGGTCTCGGTTCATTCAGAAGAGAAGCAGCGTCGTGTGATGAATGTGGTTAAACAGGCGTCTACTGAGGCGGTGTGGTTGGGTTTACGTCACTCCTGCACTGTGGGCCTCTGGTTCTGGGTGAGCGGACAGACCGTGTGCTATCAGAACTGGGCTCCAGGGAACGGCACAGGAGAGGAAGAGTGTGAGCGTACAGTGAGATCTGGAGCAGTTCAGTCTGGAGGAGATCAGCGCTGGATCAGCCGTCCTGAGACTGACAAACTCAACTTCATCTGCAGCAGATATGAAGAGTGAAGGATTCGTTTGTGTTCTTTCTTTCGTTCTTTCTGTTTGTTTTTTTTAACTGGCAAACATTTGTACTGTTTTGATCAGATAATGTGCTTAAATCAGTACAATGAAATTAATTTCTGTATCATAAAAAGAGTATCATATGAATCTTTTCAATTTCAATGTATCTATATGTATTTTAAAGACCCCATGAAATCAAAATGAGTTTTAATCTGTGGCTTTAAGCTACATTTACTGTACATTTCAATTTTTCCAGAAAAATAACTCAAAAATATCTTCAACACAGACTGTTCAATCAAACGTACTTGCAGTTAAATAGAAAGTAGAAAATCATAGTTCAAGTATTTGGCATAAAGCATGCTGGATATTTAAAAGGAAATAAAAAGCAAAGCACAATCCACATCCGTTGATTTCATGGGATCTTGGGATTCTGGTGGTGTGGAAACTTTCTTCTACTTACTCCTGTTTTGCACTAGTCATATATTTACAAATTACTTGTTTAAAAATGATTGTGAGCATCTATATGTGTCTCAATGAAATGAAAATATGGTTTATTCTTAAAGAAAAACTGGAATAAATGGAGAGGGACAAAACATAGAGGAGTGGTTCACTGATATATATATAGGCCTCCTTGATTATAATAAGAAATTTCTTGGTGAGTTTTTATCTGTAGTTTCATCTGCTGACATGATTTTGATTATGTGTGATTTTAATATCCATGTTGTTCTTGTAAACCCATGACCAAAGCATTTTTGAACTTAGTTGATGGTTTAATCTTATCTCAGTGTGTTTCTGGACCTACACACGATCATGGGCATACGCTTGACTTGGTGTTTTCTTCGGGGATAATGATGAATATATTTGTGTTGAAGAACCATTATTAGGTTTAATCTGTAACAAATGTACTTTTATCAGCCTTCATTCTTGTCTCGTGTTAAATATACCTAATGCGTTCTCAACTGCTCTTAGTCCTACTGAGTTTATCTCTTCCTATCGAGTCTACAACATTGCCCGCTGTAGGACATGATGAATTGGTAAATTCTTTTAATAATGTTTGTTCAGAGATCTTGGAAAATGTTGCACCTTTTAAAATGAGATGTCAAAAGTGAAAAAATAAATGAAAATAAAATATGGATGATGAGTAATAAATGATCTTAAGCAGGTTTGTCAACATAATGAATCTTTCTCATTGTTTGAGTAAATTTGAATTGATTTCTTTAGCTCAGTTGAAAGATATTATATTGCATTTAAAGCCGACTACTTCACTTTATGATGTTCTCTGACTGTTTAAAGAGGTTGTAGACACTATTGGTCCTATTATTTTATCGATTATTAACATCAGTATATTTTATGGCACTGTACCGTCAGGGTTTAAGCATGCTATTATTGAACCAGCCTTTAAGAAAATGGGGAAAGAAAAAAGAAAGAAAACTTGGATCCACAGGATTTTCAAAATTTCAGGCTTATTTCAAAATTGCCTTTTATGAATAAGATTTTGAAGAAAGTTGCCCATAATCATCTTAACTTTCTGACTGAAAATAATTGGATTTAGGACCAAACATAGGAGAGAATTAACGTTAATAAAGTTTGCTAATGATATTTTGTTAAGTATTGACTCTGGGAAAGATGTTTCCTTAATGATGTTAGATTTGAGTGCAGCCTTTGACACTTTAGATCGTGTAATCTGTGACTCTCTTGGGGGTTCCACAGAGATCAGTTCTCGGTCCGACTCTGTTCTCTTTATTCATGCTGCCTCTGGGGTCAATTTTTAGGCAATAAAATATTATCTTTCGTATGCCTTATTTTTCTGTATTTCCTCTGGAGTGTGATGACTGTACATGATTATTATAAGTGCTTGACTGAGGTAAAGGGATGGCTTGCAAATTAATTTTTACAATTAAATGAGGATAAGACAGAGTTTATTATATTTGGGAATAAACAGCTTGAGAAAGATCCGGTTGAAAGTTATGGACTATTGTCTAACAACATGCATGGTTATGTGAAGAACTTAGGAGTAATTTTCAATTCTGAAATCTGCTTTGATCATCAAGTAAACAGCGTTGTGAAAACATCTTACTTTCAGTTAAAGAAATTGTCTAAACTGAAACCAATCCTTTCAAATTGTTTTGCATGCTTTTATGTGAAAGTTGAGCATAAAATGATACTGAATGAACATCATAAATGAACATGATTTATTAAATCGCGGTGTTAATATGTACAACAAAAAAATTATTTATTGCATAATTCCATAACATTATTTTTGAAATATTAAAGCCGCAGATGAGAATCTTGCGCTGACCAGTGTTACACTTACTTATACTGACACTACCGGTGTGTGTGCAGCATTATGCAAAACGTCTCGGTTACGTATGTAACCCTCGTTCCCTGAAGGAGGGAACGGAGACGTACATCAGTAGTGACCGACGAATTGGGATATCGCTAGTCCGCACTACAGCGGGGGTACAGCAACTGTGGCGACGGGACGTACGTCTCCGTTCCCTCCTTCAGGGAACGAGGGTTACATACCTAACCGAGACGTTCCCTTTCAGGTGGTCACGTTCGACTTACATCAGTAGTGACCGACGAATTGGGATCCCAAATAAAGCGCCACAGTATGAACCCCTTCCAGTGCCCAGCGCAAGCTCTAGCCACCTGGCGCACCAGTGGGACGGGGAAGTGGGCGAGCTTACGCCGAGAGAGTCTACTGCTGTTTTGATATACCCACTAAGTAAACTAGACTACACTGGGGAAGCGAACCCGTAGGGGACGCTGCGGAGACCACTACCCACCCGTAGGGGAGGAATTTACGTGGAGAGTACACATATGGACTGGCCGTGGGCAGTACGCATATGGAGTCCCTGGGATGGCTCCACCTGGGTAGGGGGAGACTCATCTGACAGGTGACAGCAGAGCTGGCTCTGCTAAGGGAAAGACACGGGCTCGCCGTAGGGAGTTGATCGTGGACAAATACACACATGGGACCACTCACGTGGAGGGGTCACGACATGTGGAACCCAGCCAAACGTCAACGTCGGTGACGGAGGTTTGGCCTGGCATCAGACACTCCGCAATGTCCGAGCCGAAGGGGGAGGCGGAGGAACTCGACAGGGTTCGCCAAGCGGGGAACTCAACTGGAGTAAAAAGGATGCACGTATCCGGCCCAGGGGGCGGGAGTGGCATTGCAAGCCGACACTAGAATGGGCTCTTCGCGTCTACCGGCTGGTGGAAGCGAGTACACGGGAAGATACCGGTTCTACACGAAGGCTATAGAATCTAGCGAACGTGTTAGGTGTCGCCCAGCCCGCAGCTCTACAGATATCTGTCAGCGAGGCGCCGTGCGCCAGCGCCTAGGAAGAGGCCACTCCTCTGGTGGAGTGGGCTCTCAACCCGAGCGGGCAAGGCACGCCCTGGGACTCATACGCCAGGGCGATGGCGTCCACTATCCAGTGGGCCATCCTCTGCTTGGAGACAGCCTTTCCCTTCTGCTGGCCTCCATAACAGACAAAGAGCTGATCTGAGGTCCTGAAGCTTTGCATTCTGTCCACGTACAGGCACAGAGCGCGGACGGGACAGAGCAAAGCTAGGGCTGGGTCTGCCTCCTCCGAAGGCAGCACTTGCAGGTTCACTACCTGATCTCGAAAGGGAGTGATAGGAACCTTGGGCACATATCCAGGCCGGGGTCTCAGGATAACGTGAGAGTCACTGGGCCCGAATTCCAGGCACGATTCGTCAACCGAAAATGCGTGCAGGTCCCCTACCCTCTTGAGCGAGGCCAATGCAACCAGGAGGACGGTCTTTAGGGACAGTACTTTTAACTCGACTGATTGCAAAGGCTCGAAGGGATGACCCCGGAGAGATGTAAGAACCAGGGTCAGATCCCAAGAGGGTACAGAGGGGGGCCGGGGAGGATTCAGTCTCCTCGCCCCCCTCAAGAACCTGACGATCAGATCGTGCTTCCCTAGCGATTCACCATCAACTGCATAGTGATGTGCGGCGATAGCGGCAACATAGACCTTGAGGTTGGAGGGAGACAGCCTTCGCTCCAGGCCCTCTTGCAGAAAGGAAAGCACGGTTCTGACCGAACATGATCGGGGGTCCTCTCGCTCTGGTTGAGAGGAACACCATTCGACGAACAGGTTCCACTTCAGCGCATAGAGGTTCCTCGTAGAAGGAGCTCTAGCGGAAGTGATAGTATCTGCGACCGCTTGCGGGAGATCACTCAGAATCTCCGCGTCCCGTCCAGGGACCACACATGGAGTTTCCACAGGTCGGGACGCGGGTGCCAGAGGGTGCCCCGTCTCTGAGTCAGGAGGTCCTTCCTCAGAGGAATGGGCCAGGGAGGTGCTGTCGCGAGGAGCGTGAGGTCCGAGAACCAGGTCCGAGTGGGCCAATATGGAGCCACTAACAAGACCTGCTCCTCGTCCTCCCTGACTTTGCACAGGAGTTGTGCGAGAAGGCTCACTGGGGGAAATGCATATTTGCGTAGGCCCCGGGGCCAGCTGATTGCCAGAGCATCCGTGCCGAGCGTGCCGCCGGTCAGGGAATAGAACAACTGGCAGTGGGCAGTCTCCGGGGAGGCTGCCAGATCAGCTGGACCACCTGGGGATGGAGTCTCCATTCGCCCGGAAGCGGAGGCTGCTGTGAGAGCTCGTCGGCTGCACGGTTGAGCACGCCTGGGACGTGAATGGCACGAAGCGACCTCAGATGCTTCTGACTCCATAGCAAGAGATGGCGGGCGAGTTGCGACATACGGCGGGAGCGTAGACCACCCTGATGGTTGATGTACGCAACGGCCGCAGTGCTGTCCAAGTGGACCAGTACGTGCTTGTCTGTCAACAGCTTCTGGAAGCGGCCCAGTGCAAGACGTACTGCTAGCAACTCGGGGCAATTGATATGCCAGTGCAGTTGGGGCCCCGTCCACAGACCCGATGCTGCATGCCCGTTGTACGTGGCTCCCCACCCCGTGGCGGAGGCGTCTGTGTGGACCACAGCATGCCTGGACACTTGTTCGAGGGGAACTCCCGCCCGCAGGAACGAAGGGTCCGACCACTTGGTGAGGGTGCGACGGCAGTTCGGTGTCACGGGGACACGGAACGTACCGTGCTGCCACGCCCATCTCGGGACCCGGCCGCGGAGCCAGTGTTGAAGCGGCCTCATATGAAGCAATCAGAGCGGCGTGACTGTCCCAGTTGACCCGAAGACCCAACCGACTGAGGTGAGCTAACACCATGTCCCTGTGTTCGCACAACTGCTCCCGCGAGCTGGCCAGGATGAGCCAGTCGTCGAGGTAGTTGAGAATGCGAACGCCCTGTTCCTTGAGCGGAACAATGGCCGCCTCCGCAACCTTCGTGAAGACGCGGGGCGACAGGGCCAGCCCGAAGGGTAGGACTTTGTACTGATATGCCCGACCCTCGAACGCAAACCGTAGGAAGGGTCTGTGATGAGGCAGAATCGAGACATGAAAGTATGCGTCCTTTAGGTCGATTGCTGCAAACCAATCCTGGGGACGGATGCATTTGAAAATGCGTTTCTGCATAAGCATCTTGAACGGCAGCCTGTGAAGGGACTGGTTCAGGACACGCAGATCCAGGATTGGCCGTAGCCCACCGCCCTTCTTCGGTACAATGAAGTAGGGGCTGTAGAACCCTGACTTCATATCGGCTGGAGGGACCGGCTCGATTGCATCCTTCGCCAGGAGGACAGCAATCTCCGCCCGGAGAACAGGTGCATTGTCCAGGGACACCTGAGTGTAATGGACACCCCTGAAGACCGGGGGACGCCGGGCGAACTGAATCGCATAGCCGAGTCTGATAGTGCGAATGAGCCAGCGGGACGGGCTGGGGAGCGCTATCCAGGCTTCCAGACACCGAGCCAGGGGGACCAAAGGCACCACAGACGCACCGGGGGTGGGGCAGCGAAGCAGAGTGCTGGAACCCGACTCGGACGGCGCAGTGGCCCGAAGTGGGGTCAGACTCTGCGAGGTGACAGTGTGAATGGGAGACGGCTGGGGGGCGGCCTCGACCATCACACTGGGACCTGCTGGCGAAGTGAGAGTGGGCTGCGAGTGGCAAGGCGGGGCCTCGCGCGCTGACAGCCGCAGTCTCTTGTGACTTGGAGGATTGGGAAACTGCTCTTTTTGTGATAAAGTGGGTACCGCTGGACTCCGGAGAGCCAGCGGCGGGACAGACAAATTCACAAATTCCCCCCGGCCCTCCTCCGGGGGTGGGAGAGAAGATGGAGTCCTCTCCCGAAGAGCAGGAACCTTCCCCTCCAGGTCATCCGTCTCAGGGTCGCGTCTTCCTCGACCTTATGCCACCTGGCTTGGCCTGAGCAGGCTGGGCGCCGCGTCCGCGACCGCCACCCTGCTGTTTGGCTGGTGTTGGCTGCTGCTTTGCCGTCTTAGCAGGGGTGGAGGACGACGCAGGTGGGCGCCCTCGGCGACGAGCGGGCTGAGGCTGTGCGGCCGGCGGCGGGGTGGAGGCAGCACCAGACCGCCGGGGCAGGACATGTTTAATAGCCTCAGCCTGCTTCTGGGCGGCAGAGAACTGCTGGGCGAAGCTCTCTACCGCGTTGCCGAAAAGGCCGACCTGTGATATGGGGGAGTCCAGGAACCGATACTTGTCGGTATCCCTCATATCAGCAAGGGTCAGCCACAGGTGGCGTTGCTGGACCACAAGCGTGGCCATCGCCTGACCAACAGAACGTGCCGTTACCTTAGTTGCCCGGAGGGCGAGGTCCGTGGCGGCACGCAGCTCCCCAAGCAGCTGCTGGTCAAGACCTCCCTGGGGCATTTCCATCAACGCTTTTGCCTGATGAACTTGCAAAAGGGCCATGGCATGCAGGGCGGAGGCGGCCTGTCCGCAGGCTCTGTAAGCTTTCTCTGTCAAACCTGACGAGAATTTACAGGCCCGGGATGGGAGATGCGGCTCACCGCGCCAACCGGAGGCCGTTGGACACAGTTGCATCGCAACAGACCTCTTGACTGGGGGAATCCGCGTATATCCCCTAGCCTCCCCGCCATCCAGGTTGGTGAAGGCGGATGAGGGAACAAGTCTCGCACGAACGCTATAGGGCGGGAAAGCATAGCCGTCAACTCGGGATCGGGCTCGGACAATGCTACGGTCCCGGAGGGAGGTAAAGCAGCCGAGTCCTCATCTCCCGAGGACTCTTGCTCACCTTCCGATGCCGCGATCGACATGCGGTCATCCGCCGGTGCTCCGAAAGAAACGGCTGGTTGCTCCGTAGAGGGACCAGCATGCTCAGTCGGCAACAGTTGAGAGCTTAAGCTCAGGCTCCTTGGGAAGCTCGCGACCTCGCTGAAGTGCCGTCACACCAACACAAGAAGTAATTTTCCTTTCTTGGCTTGAAGAATTCACTCAAAGTCTGAAAGCTGGAACACAACTAGATGGCTCCGAAGCGAAAGACAGAGTGCATCTGCTCCCCTATTTATATCACCTGGCGGGGGCGGTGCGCATTATGCAAATATCGCACGCCAACTCCATTGGCCTGTTGTAGTTCACTAGAAGCTGATAGGGCTCTCTAGCAATATCCCAATTCGTTGGTCACTACTGACGTACGTCGAACGTGACCGACTGAAAGGGAAATAAAGGTTTACAGCAACGGATGCAACTGTTATTACGGTAAACAAACCAATCTGATGGGAATGTCTTCCAAAAGGACCAGATGATTAATGTCACTGAACTTACTACCTTTAAAAAGTGAAGAAATAAAACTTAACTGGCTTTTCAGTAATAAAATACAACTTTATTGATGCTCTGCTGTGAAATAATAGTAAGCTATAGCAAGAAGTGAACACATATTTACAGTTTTAGCTGATTTACATGTACACATTCATTTAGCAGGCGCGTTTATTTAAAGTGACACATGAGGAATATCACAAGCATTTTATCATAAAGCAACAATATTCATAGGTTTAGTAAAAACTAGACTAGTAAACAAGCTCTAATAGCAATATAAAAGCTGAAGTGAAGTACAGTAATGAAGACAAACAGAACTGTAAATAAACAGGAGTTATAGTCAGTGCTTTGGTTTGTCTGATCATCATTTATCTGTGTATCTCCATATTGCAGATGTTCAGAGCCCTGGATTATTCATTTGCATGAGTACTGTGGCTAATACTAAAATTAAAAAAATCAACATAAATGCAACTAAACCCTCTGCTGCAATATTCATAACTGACAGTGTCTAAAATTAAAGTCAGTGTTAAACTGAGAACGTATGAATGTAAATATCTTCTTTAGAAATACAAATGAACTATAATTCATCTGTGAAGTCAAGGCGATGTTTTATCTGGTTGGATCTGGTAGCTTTAGTGGGATTCCAGCAGCAGACAAAGCTCAGTTTTGGGGATATTCTTGAAGACTGTTTCCTATGTGGTGACAGTCCTTGAGCTCCATCTGTTGGACAATCCTAACTGGGGTACGACCACCAGAAACACTTCACTGAAAAATGAATTTACCATCTTGGGAATCATTTTCCACCACAATACTTAAGTCAGTGGTTCCCAAACTGTTTTTGCCTTCCTGACTTTTCTGAACTCCATGTATTTATTTATTTGGAACATTGTAATAATGTGCTTCAGGATGTGAAGTCTCTAAAGGCTTGTCCACGCTAAAAGATTTTTAAAATCTTACCAGATTTTTTAAGATGTGAGTACAGAAGAGGATTATGGCCAAGTAATAATAATAAAATAAAACCATCTCAAGATTAAAGTCATTATAATGCGAGATTAAACTTGTTAAATTTCTAGAAAAGTCTAAATAAAATATTGAGAATAAACACACCTTCGATCAGTCATTGCTGATAGAGGACATGACAGAGTTAGATCACTTACTCAAGTTATGTTTGAGGCTTTCAATAATGATTCTCGACTCCAACTTTTGCCATACTTTTATGTATATTTGTTGGTTCAAGCACAAGAAGAGTAGTCCTGCGCTCTCTGTGTGCTCTCTATGGATGAAGGCAGCGCCATATGCTGCACACCAGACGCGACACGTTCTCCAGTTCAGGACAGCAGTCCAAAACAGTGAATCTAATCACCATACAGGCAACAAGTTCACTTCAAGAATGAAAAAAGTGCTTTACTGTAAATGTGCAAATGGAAACAGAAAGGACAATCTATATTATATCTCTACATAAGCACAGACTTTATTAAATAGCCGACACAGAAAGATAAATGTCTATACACACTCGTGCAGCCTAGGCTGAAGTCATTTTGCTTATCTGCACATAGTATGGGTTATTAATAAGGCGTGTTCAGAATTTGATCTTTTAATAAGTGTTTTAGAATGTCCAGGTTTTTTGCGAGTAGGCCTACGTCATGCAGATTGTACGGTTTTTCGCTTGCAAATTCTCTTTAAAGTTCATATGCTATTTATTATTCAGTTATAATTAGCTAAAGCTGTATTTCTTTGTTATTAAAATAAAAAGCCTAAAATATAGCCTAGGCCGAGCTTGAGTGATCCAACTCTGTCATGACCTCTAGGATCAGTATGCGATGAATATGACTCTGATCGAATGCGTGTTTATTCTTGACTTTATTCTCAACATTTTATTTCAACTTTTTTTCTCAAAATTTTAAGAGATTTTTTTTTTTTAAACACGACTTCATTCTCAAAATTTAGTGAGTTTACTGTCGACATTTTATTTAGACTTTTTTTCCACAAAATTTAACGTTTTTTTCTCGAAATTTAATGATGCTCAACATTGTATTTCAACTTTTTTTTCTCTAAATTTAATGAGTTTAATCTCGCTTTATAGTGTTTTTTTTTTTTTTATTGCTTGGCCCTAATCCTCATTTTTTTGTTATACTGGTTGAAGGTCTCCTCATATCCTGATAGCAATCACAATGTTAAACAGTCTAAATGTATTTTTATAAGTATGTATCATCTGTGGAAGGTCTAGGACCATAAAATGTTCATCCAATCATTATATTTGGTCAGAATGAAATAATACAATGTCCTACCTGCCTGTCAGAGAATGACTTTACATACCCTAGTGCAACCTGATTGTGCAGACATCATATGTCATCAGTTTCACTTTCATGCTATGCAAAATTTATATAGACAGGCGTCAGTCACGGAGCACCGCAAACAAACAACAAGCTTGTGCTGCGTTCACGCCATAACTACTGTAATAAGAGATGGCAACTTATGTTCATATTGGAAAACACTCCTCTAGCAGCATCATAACCTCACATACACATCTTCATAATTTCCACAGATGCACTGTTGAGAGTGTGCTCACTTGCTGTATTGCTGTGTGGTTTGGCAACAGCACAGCACATGACAGAAAGGGACAACAGAGGGTGATAAAGATGGCACAGAAAATCACAGGGACAGAACTCCCCTCACTGCAGGATATCTATGATAAAATGATTTACAAATGGGCAAGCAATATTATTAGTGACCCCACTCATCCCACCCACAATTTATTCACCCTCATGAAGTCCGGCAAGCGGTACCGGAGCACTGCGGCCAGAACATCCAGGCCACGGAACAGTCTATATCCTCAGGCTATCACCCATTGCCGCTCCCACCTGGATCATCAGGATAAGATTAGCCCCCTGTTCCCCTTTTATCCTGTCTTCTCGTGAAGAGGAACAAAATAAGAATTTAATTTTGTCTGGTACATGTGACAGTAAAGGTCTTGAACTTGAACCCGTGACGTTCTAGCCGGAGCTGTTCACCTCCTCAGACTCAGAATTATGCGTTTCCATGTCAACAGTATCAACACCGAAATGAATCTGCAGCAGTCAGGTACAAGCTCTCTAAGTTGTTTACGTTCATGTTAGTGACATGATAATACATGCTAGCAATGTGTTAAAATGATAGCAACATGCTAATTCATGTTAGCAAAGTGTTAAATAATGTTAGCAAAATGTTAATGCTAATAATGTGGTAAAACATGCTAACAACATGTTAATTCATGTTAGCAATGTGTTCAATATTTGATAGCAACATGCTAATTCATGTTAGCAAAGTGTTAAATAATGTTAATTCATGTTAGTAATATGTTAAAATGTTAGTAACATGCTAATTCATGTTAGCAATGTATTAAAACATGCTAATTCATGCTAGCAATGTGTTCAAAAATGCTAACAAGATGCTAATTCATGATAACAAATTGATAAATCATGTTAGCAATGTGGTAAAACATGTTAGCAACATGCTAATTCATGCTAGCAATGTGCTAAAAAAATGCTGGCAACATGTTAAAATATATTAGTAGCATTTTTTACTTTCTCTGTAAAACCTAATTTTTAAACCTAAGTAAAACCTTTAAACTTTAAGCTGTTCAGTTATTTTAAACTTTCTGGTCAGGCTTTCTCAAGCCAACTTCAAAGTTTGTCTTAAACTTTTCTGTCTAGTTATTATTGTAATGTTATGTGCTTTGATACATGAGGTAGTATAACACTGTCTCTTGTGACGCTTTGCCAAGAGCAGTTGTGTGTGTGTGTGTGTGTGTGTGTGTGTGTGTGTGTTCATGTGTTTTGGAGGAGGCATGTCTTTGGAGACGCTCTGAAAGGAGGTTGGGATGTTTTGAAAGCTAGCTCGCTATTGCTAGCCTCTCCGAAATTGTCCTATTACACCTTTAAAATAGTTTTGTTCCTATAGTGTGTGGAGTGATGTGAGCCTTTATTTTAGCTCTACAAAATGTCAAAAGACTGACACAGACGTCAATAGGCAAATAAAGAAAAGGAGAGGTGGAAAAATATACAAATAAGGAGGAAGAAAAATATGAAAATTAGTTTAGAGCAGTACACAAATGGCGTGATGATGAATGAGGGACGAGAGCAGATATAATAATCACACTGTTTAAAGCTGCAGACAGAAACATCAGACTCAGGACAGAAACACACGACCTCTAAAGTAAGAACAACTCACATGTTCATTCTTCAAACACAACTAGACTTTGAGAAGGTAATATTGTCTGAATGATTATGTACAGTGAATTCATGCTGCTGTTCAGATACTAACTGAAATTGTCATATTTTACTCCAAAAAGAATCTGTGAATGTTTGATATCTGAGTTTTTCACTGTGTTTCTTCCTCAGAAATGGAGCAAACTCTATATTTCATTCTTCTTCTCATTGGTGAGTGTGTTTGTTGTTTTATTTATGGTTTATAGTTTCATCAGGTTTGACTCTGTTATGAAAAGCATTAAATCAAACCCTCTCTTTCACAGCTCTCTGCTCCATATCTGAATGTGTTCAGCGTCAGTATCACTTTATAAACGTGAAGAAGACCTGGACTGAAGCTCAGAGATATTGCAGAGAGAATTACACAGATCTGGCCACCGTTGACAACATGAACGACATGAACGAGCTGAAGAAGAGTGTGAATGATGGACGTGTTCAGAATGTCTGGATTGGGCTGAAGAAGACGGGTTATAATAAATGGCAGTGGTCTTCAGGTGATCCTGCGCTCTATCTGAACTGGGGATCTGGACAACCTGATGGCAGAGATGAGTGTGGTTTTATGAAGAATGGACAATGGCATGATTTGTCATGTGGTCGCAGCTTCACTTTCATCTGCAGTTCATCTAACAACAGTAAGTTCAGCTCCCTACAATGACAACAAACATTCATTTATAAAAAGATACACTGTATACTGTACAAAATTTTAATCTAATACTAAATTCGGTCATTAGTCATAAATATAGGGGAGACTGTGGATATTTGTCCACTTTCAAGGACCTGAGGTTTGCTCTTGAGAAATTTTTTGTTTATTGTCCCCCTCAACTGTTAGATGAAATTTACACCCATACATAGACATGTCCATTACAACATAAAAAAAAACAAAAAACAATCAGACTAAGACAAACACTAACAATAATAATGCAACAATATTTTTTGTACATTATTAGTGTAAAATCCAACATTTTGAATTGACTTTTTACTCACATATTTCTATGGACTAGTTAATTAACCTATTCAGCTGCAGTGAAACATCTTTTGTTTTGATGTTTCTCACATTCAGATCTTTGTGTCTGAATCAAGTATTCTAGAGAAATGTGTAACAAAACATAACAGTGTTCAGTAGGTTTCTGGTTCTGACTTAATTGGGATCATCACAGGGCATCAGTAAGAATGTACAAAAGTCTAATATTCCAGTCACTGTTGATTCAATAGAAGGTTCAAGTCATCTGACACTCAGTGCTGTGCATTAACAGGTGTGTGTGTATCTGTGATAGTGTGTGTGGTGTTTTCAATGTTACACACACTCATCTATGGTTGAATACACTCGAGCCGTCCACAGTGTTAAAGTGGAACATGACAGGTCACATCAAACTCTGGGGGCGGGACTAAGTTACAGCTGTCAATAATTCCCAACCCACCAATAAAAATCACCTTACTGAGCCTTTTCAACATGATGGAGAAATATAAAGTTGCAATAAAATTACCAAGAAAATTCACAAATGATATTTAATGTTATATCAGCAAAGTCATCATGAATATATTGTGAATATTTAATATATCATCAGCTGTAGAAACAGTCTTTGAATGACACGTGTTTCTGATGTTTCCACTGCTGCTCTTATTCACATCCAAACCATAAAGCAGCATAAGAATAATGAACAAACTGATTCATGAATCTGTTTCCATTTGTTTTTCTTAAACACAGGACTCGTCTTTCTCAAACAGAAGAAGAAGTGGAGAGACGCTCAGAGTTACTGCAGACAGAAACACATTGATCTGGTCAGTGTGAGGAACCAGAATGAGAGTCAACAGCTTCAGAAGTTCATCAGTGATAGTCACATATCTGGTGATGTCTGGATCGGTCTGTTCAGAGACTCATGGCAGTGGTCAGATCAGAGTAACTCTTCATTCAGATACTGGAATACTGGTCAACCTAATAATAATGGAAATAATCATAACTGTGCAGCGATCGAACAGAACGCTCAGAGACAATGGATAGACATCTCTTGCAACAAACAATATCCTTTTGTGTGTCATGAAGGTGAGCAGATCCTCACAAAACACACACAATCCATCCATCACCTCCAGATATCTTAAAGTTCACACTACATGTCTGACATGACAAATTCCTCCACAGTGTTTGTTCTGCATGTTGTTTTTGATCAGTCTTTCTCTAGTTTTTCTTGTGGTTTGTTTTGTGTCCAGATAAACTGATTCTGATCAAACAGAATCGGACGTGGTCTGAAGCTCTGAGATACTGCAGACAGAATCATGTGGATCTGGTCTCGGTTCATTCAGGAGAGAAGCAGCGTCGTGTGATGAATGTGGTTAAACGGGCGTCTTCTGCGGTGGTGTGGTTGGGTTTACGTTACTCCTACATTTTAGGCATCTGGTACTGGGTGAGCGGAGACACCGTGTGCTATCAGAACTGGGCTCCAGGGAACGGCACAGCAGTGGAGAACTGTGAGTCTGCAGTGAGATCTGGAGCAGTTCAGTCTGGAAGAGATCAGCGCTGGATCAGCCGTCCTGAGACTGACAGACTCAACTTCATCTGCAGCAGATATGAAGAGTGAAGGATTCGTTTGTGCTGTTCTTTCTTTTTTCTTTTCTTTTTTTATACTGTTTTCATCAGATAATGTGCTTATATCAAAGTACAAAGAAATTATTTTCTTTTTAATATCATATTTTAGGGTGTGTTCACACTTGTCATGTTTGGTTCGATTAAAATGAACCCTGGTGCGATTGCTCTGTTAGTGCGGTTCATTTGAACTCATGTGAACACTGCCATCTGAACTCTGTTGCGCACCAAACAAGCGGACCGAGACCGCTGAAAAGATGGGTCTTGGTCCGCTTCCAAACGAACTCTGGTGCGGTTCGAATGATATATGAACGCAACACGGACCAAAGACATGTTAACGAACCAAAAACAGGAAGATGAGACCATAAAAAGGACAGAATCCTCACGCATATCGTTTTTTTCTTGTCATAGTCGCGAGTTTGCCCATCACAGTCTCCACGCAGCAGATCGTTTGTGTGACGGATGGATTCCTGCCACTGTTTTGACCCCTTTACACATTTTATAAGCTCTTCATGAGTTCCCAGCTGGCCAAAATACCATCATATGCAGGATTCGCACACACAACAAGCGCATTTACCTCAGAACACAGCGTTGTTTTGGATGTTCGGTAAGTTCCGTCTCAAAATACGTCATAAAATCCGACCATTCAGGCTGTGAACGTTTCCCTATGCCTTTAGGTTCGGTATCTTTTGGTTCAGTGATAAAATTGCCAATCTGAATGCTAATCGGACCAGGACTAAATGTTTTTTTTGGTCCGGACCAAACTAACCAAACGAACCGAACTACAAGTGTGAACGCAGACCCCATGAAATCAAAATGTTTTAATCTGTGGCTTTAATCTATTTTTACTGTATTTCAATTTTTCTGGAAGAATGGCTCAGAAATATCTTCAACACAGACTGTTCAATCAAACGTACTTGCAGTTAAATAGAAAGTAGAAAATCATGGTTCAAGGATGTGGAATAAAGCATATTGACTATTTAAAAGATAATCAAAGTAAAGCACAATCCACATCAGGTGATTTCATGGGATCTTGGGATTCTGGTGGTGTGGAAACTTTCTTCTACTCACTCCTGTTTTGCACTAGTCATATCTTTACAAAGTACTTGTTTAAAAGGCGATTGTGAGCATCTATATGCATCTCAATTAAATGAAAATATGTTTTAATCTTAAAAAATAACTGGAATACATGGAGAGGGACAAAATGTGGAGGAGTGGTTCACTCACTGCATTGTGCTTTGATTTATATTTAGGCCTCATGATTATAATGAGACATTTTTGAGTTTTTATCTGTAGTTTCATCTGCTGACATGATTTTGATTATGTGTGATTTTAATATCCATGTTGTTCTTGTAAACCCAGGACCAAAGCATTTTTGAACTTAGTTGATGGTTTAATCTTATCTCAGTGTGTTTCTGGACCTACACACGATCATGGGCATACGCTCGACTTGGTGTTTTCTTCGGGGATAATGATGAATATATTTGTGTTGAAGAACCATTATTAGGTTTAATCTGTAACAAATGTACTTTTATCAGCCTTCATTCTTGTCTCATGTTAAATATACCTAATGCGTTCTCAACTGCTCTTAGTCCTACTGAGTTTATCTCTTCCTATCGAGTCTACAACATTGCCCGCTGTAGGACATGATGAATTGGTAAATTCTTTTAATAATGTTTGTTCAGAGATCTTGGAAAATGTTGCACCTTTTAAAATGAGATGTCAAAAGTGACAAAATAAATGAAAATAAAACATGGATGATGAGTAATAAATGATCTTAAGCAGGTTTGTCAACATAATGAATCTTTCTCATTGTTTGAGTAAATTTGAATTGATTTCTTTAGCTCAGTTGAAAGATATTATATTGCATTTAAAGCCGATTACTTCACTTTATGATGTTCTCCGACTGTTTAAAGAGGTTGTAGACACTATTGGTCCTATTATTTTATCGATTATTAACATCAGTATATTTTATGGCACTGTACCGTCAGGGTTTAAGCATGCTATTATTGAACCAGCCTTTAAGAAAATGGGGAAAGAAAAAAGAAAGAAAACTTGGATCCACAGGATTTTCAAAATTTCAGGCTTATTTCAAAATTGCCTTTTATGAATAAGATTTTGAAGAAAGTTGCCCATAATCATCTTAACTTTCTGACTGAAAATAATTGGATTTAGGACCAAACATAGGAGAGAATTAACGTTAATAAAGTTTGCTAATGATATTTTGTTAAGTATTGACTCTGGGAAAGATGTTTCCTTAATGATGTTAGATTTGAGTGCAGCCTTTGACACTTTAGATCGTGTAATCTGTGACTCTCTTGGGGGTTCCACAGAGATCAGTTCTCGGTCCGACTCTGTTCTCTTTATTCATGCTGCCTCTGGGGTCAATTTTTAGGCAATAAAATATTATCTTTCGTATGCCTTATTTTTCTGTATTTCCTCTGGAGTGTGATGACTGTACATGATTATTATAAGTGCTTGACTGAGGTAAAGGGATGGCTTGCAAATTAATTTTTACAATTAAATGAGGATAAGACAGAGTTTATTATATTTGGGAATAAACAGCTTGAGAAAGATCCGGTTGAAAGTTATGGACTATTGTCTAACAACATGCATGGTTATGTGAAGAACTTAGGAGTAATTTTCAATTCTGAAATCTGCTTTGATCATCAAGTAAACAGCGTTGTGAAAACATCTTACTTTCAGTTAAAGAAATTGTCTAAACTGAAACCAATCCTTTCAAATTGTTTTGCATGCTTTTATGTGAAAGTTGAGCATAAAATGATACTGAATGAACATCATAAATGAACATGATTTATTAAATCGCGGTGTTAATATGTACAACAAAAAAATTATTTATTGCATAATTCCATAACATTATTTTTGAAATATTAAAGCCGCAGATGAGAATCTTGCGCTGACCAGTGTTACACTTACTTATACTGACACTACCGGTGTGTGTGCAGCATTATGCAAAACGTCTCGGTTACGTATGTAACCCTCGTTCCCTGAAGGAGGGAACGGAGACGTACATCAGTAGTGACCGACGAATTGGGATATCGCTAGTCCGCACTACAGCGGGGGTACAGCAACTGTGGCGACGGGACGTACGTCTCCGTTCCCTCCTTCAGGGAACGAGGGTTACATACCTAACCGAGACGTTCCCTTTCAGGTGGTCACGTTCGACTTACATCAGTAGTGACCGACGAATTGGGATCCCAAATAAAGCGCCACAGTATGAACCCCTTCCAGTGCCCAGCGCAAGCTCTAGCCACCTGGCGCACCAGTGGGACGGGGAAGTGGGCGAGCTTACGCCGAGAGAGTCTACTGCTGTTTTGATATACCCACTAAGTAAACTAGACTACACTGGGGAAGCGAACCCGTAGGGGACGCTGCGGAGACCACTACCCACCCGTAGGGGAGGAATTTACGTGGAGAGTACACATATGGACTGGCCGTGGGCAGTACGCATATGGAGTCCCTGGGATGGCTCCACCTGGGTAGGGGGAGACTCATCTGACAGGTGACAGCAGAGCTGGCTCTGCTAAGGGAAAGACACGGGCTCGCCGTAGGGAGTTGATCGTGGACAAATACACACATGGGACCACTCACGTGGAGGGGTCACGACATGTGGAACCCAGCCAAACGTCAACGTCGGTGACGGAGGTTTGGCCTGGCATCAGACACTCCGCAATGTCCGAGCCGAAGGGGGAGGCGGAGGAACTCGACAGGGTTCGCCAAGCGGGGAACTCAACTGGAGTAAAAAGGATGCACGTATCCGGCCCAGGGGGCGGGAGTGGCATTGCAAGCCGACACTAGAATGGGCTCTTCGCGTCTACCGGCTGGTGGAAGCGAGTACACGGGAAGATACCGGTTCTACACGAAGGCTATAGAATCTAGCGAACGTGTTAGGTGTCGCCCAGCCCGCAGCTCTACAGATATCTGTCAGCGAGGCGCCGTGCGCCAGCGCCTAGGAAGAGGCCACTCCTCTGGTGGAGTGGGCTCTCAACCCGAGCGGGCAAGGCACGCCCTGGGACTCATACGCCAGGGCGATGGCGTCCACTATCCAGTGGGCCATCCTCTGCTTGGAGACAGCCTTTCCCTTCTGCTGGCCTCCATAACAGACAAAGAGCTGATCTGAGGTCCTGAAGCTTTGCATTCTGTCCACGTACAGGCACAGAGCGCGGACGGGACAGAGCAAAGCTAGGGCTGGGTCTGCCTCCTCCGAAGGCAGCACTTGCAGGTTCACTACCTGATCTCGAAAGGGAGTGATAGGAACCTTGGGCACATATCCAGGCCGGGGTCTCAGGATAACGTGAGAGTCACTGGGCCCGAATTCCAGGCACGATTCGTCAACCGAAAATGCGTGCAGGTCCCCTACCCTCTTGAGCGAGGCCAATGCAACCAGGAGGACGGTCTTTAGGGACAGTACTTTTAACTCGACTGATTGCAAAGGCTCGAAGGGATGACCCCGGAGAGATGTAAGAACCAGGGTCAGATCCCAAGAGGGTACAGAGGGGGGCCGGGGAGGATTCAGTCTCCTCGCCCCCCTCAAGAACCTGACGATCAGATCGTGCTTCCCTAGCGATTCACCATCAACTGCATAGTGATGTGCGGCGATAGCGGCAACATAGACCTTGAGGTTGGAGGGAGACAGCCTTCGCTCCAGGCCCTCTTGCAGAAAGGAAAGCACGGTTCTGACCGAACATGATCGGGGGTCCTCTCGCTCTGGTTGAGAGGAACACCATTCGACGAACAGGTTCCACTTCAGCGCATAGAGGTTCCTCGTAGAAGGAGCTCTAGCGGAAGTGATAGTATCTGCGACCGCTTGCGGGAGATCACTCAGAATCTCCGCGTCCCGTCCAGGGACCACACATGGAGTTTCCACAGGTCGGGACGCGGGTGCCAGAGGGTGCCCCGTCTCTGAGTCAGGAGGTCCTTCCTCAGAGGAATGGGCCAGGGAGGTGCTGTCGCGAGGAGCGTGAGGTCCGAGAACCAGGTCCGAGTGGGCCAATATGGAGCCACTAACAAGACCTGCTCCTCGTCCTCCCTGACTTTGCACAGGAGTTGTGCGAGAAGGCTCACTGGGGGAAATGCATATTTGCGTAGGCCCCGGGGCCAGCTGATTGCCAGAGCATCCGTGCCGAGCGTGCCGCCGGTCAGGGAATAGAACAACTGGCAGTGGGCAGTCTCCGGGGAGGCTGCCAGATCAGCTGGACCACCTGGGGATGGAGTCTCCATTCGCCCGGAAGCGGAGGCTGCTGTGAGAGCTCGTCGGCTGCACGGTTGAGCACGCCTGGGACGTGAATGGCACGAAGCGACCTCAGATGCTTCTGACTCCATAGCAAGAGATGGCGGGCGAGTTGCGACATACGGCGGGAGCGTAGACCACCCTGATGGTTGATGTACGCAACGGCCGCAGTGCTGTCCAAGTGGACCAGTACGTGCTTGTCTGTCAACAGCTTCTGGAAGCGGCCCAGTGCAAGACGTACTGCTAGCAACTCGGGGCAATTGATATGCCAGTGCAGTTGGGGCCCCGTCCACAGACCCGATGCTGCATGCCCGTTGTACGTGGCTCCCCACCCCGTGGCGGAGGCGTCTGTGTGGACCACAGCATGCCTGGACACTTGTTCGAGGGGAACTCCCGCCCGCAGGAACGAAGGGTCCGACCACTTGGTGAGGGTGCGACGGCAGTTCGGTGTCACGGGGACACGGAACGTACCGTGCTGCCACGCCCATCTCGGGACCCGGCCGCGGAGCCAGTGTTGAAGCGGCCTCATATGAAGCAATCAGAGCGGCGTGACTGTCCCAGTTGACCCGAAGACCCAACCGACTGAGGTGAGCTAACACCATGTCCCTGTGTTCGCACAACTGCTCCCGCGAGCTGGCCAGGATGAGCCAGTCGTCGAGGTAGTTGAGAATGCGAACGCCCTGTTCCTTGAGCGGAACAATGGCCGCCTCCGCAACCTTCGTGAAGACGCGGGGCGACAGGGCCAGCCCGAAGGGTAGGACTTTGTACTGATATGCCCGACCCTCGAACGCAAACCGTAGGAAGGGTCTGTGATGAGGCAGAATCGAGACATGAAAGTATGCGTCCTTTAGGTCGATTGCTGCAAACCAATCCTGGGGACGGATGCATTTGAAAATGCGTTTCTGCATAAGCATCTTGAACGGCAGCCTGTGAAGGGACTGGTTCAGGACACGCAGATCCAGGATTGGCCGTAGCCCACCGCCCTTCTTCGGTACAATGAAGTAGGGGCTGTAGAACCCTGACTTCATATCGGCTGGAGGGACCGGCTCGATTGCATCCTTCGCCAGGAGGACAGCAATCTCCGCCCGGAGAACAGGTGCATTGTCCAGGGACACCTGAGTGTAATGGACACCCCTGAAGACCGGGGGACGCCGGGCGAACTGAATCGCATAGCCGAGTCTGATAGTGCGAATGAGCCAGCGGGACGGGCTGGGGAGCGCTATCCAGGCTTCCAGACACCGAGCCAGGGGGACCAAAGGCACCACAGACGCACCGGGGGTGGGGCAGCGAAGCAGAGTGCTGGAACCCGACTCGGACGGCGCAGTGGCCCGAAGTGGGGTCAGACTCTGCGAGGTGACAGTGTGAATGGGAGACGGCTGGGGGGCGGCCTCGACCATCACACTGGGACCTGCTGGCGAAGTGAGAGTGGGCTGCGAGTGGCAAGGCGGGGCCTCGCGCGCTGACAGCCGCAGTCTCTTGTGACTTGGAGGATTGGGAAACTGCTCTTTTTGTGATAAAGTGGGTACCGCTGGACTCCGGAGAGCCAGCGGCGGGACAGACAAATTCACAAATTCCCCCCGGCCCTCCTCCGGGGGTGGGAGAGAAGATGGAGTCCTCTCCCGAAGAGCAGGAACCTTCCCCTCCAGGTCATCCGTCTCAGGGTCGCGTCTTCCTCGACCTTATGCCACCTGGCTTGGCCTGAGCAGGCTGGGCGCCGCGTCCGCGACCGCCACCCTGCTGTTTGGCTGGTGTTGGCTGCTGCTTTGCCGTCTTAGCAGGGGTGGAGGACGACGCAGGTGGGCGCCCTCGGCGACGAGCGGGCTGAGGCTGTGCGGCCGGCGGCGGGGTGGAGGCAGCACCAGACCGCCGGGGCAGGACATGTTTAATAGCCTCAGCCTGCTTCTGGGCGGCAGAGAACTGCTGGGCGAAGCTCTCTACCGCGTTGCCGAAAAGGCCGACCTGTGATATGGGGGAGTCCAGGAACCGATACTTGTCGGTATCCCTCATATCAGCAAGGGTCAGCCACAGGTGGCGTTGCTGGACCACAAGCGTGGCCATCGCCTGACCAACAGAACGTGCCGTTACCTTAGTTGCCCGGAGGGCGAGGTCCGTGGCGGCACGCAGCTCCCCAAGCAGCTGCTGGTCAAGACCTCCCTGGGGCATTTCCATCAACGCTTTTGCCTGATGAACTTGCAAAAGGGCCATGGCATGCAGGGCGGAGGCGGCCTGTCCGCAGGCTCTGTAAGCTTTCTCTGTCAAACCTGACGAGAATTTACAGGCCCGGGATGGGAGATGCGGCTCACCGCGCCAACCGGAGGCCGTTGGACACAGTTGCATCGCAACAGACCTCTTGACTGGGGGAATCCGCGTATATCCCCTAGCCTCCCCGCCATCCAGGTTGGTGAAGGCGGATGAGGGAACAAGTCTCGCACGAACGCTATAGGGCGGGAAAGCATAGCCGTCAACTCGGGATCGGGCTCGGACAATGCTACGGTCCCGGAGGGAGGTAAAGCAGCCGAGTCCTCATCTCCCGAGGACTCTTGCTCACCTTCCGATGCCGCGATCGACATGCGGTCATCCGCCGGTGCTCCGAAAGAAACGGCTGGTTGCTCCGTAGAGGGACCAGCATGCTCAGTCGGCAACACCACCGGTTGCAGTGAGGTAGAGGGGGCAGGGGCCCGCGGAGCGGCGCTCGGCGGGGAAGCCCTGACCGTGATCCTCAGATCACCCTGCCTACACGCCGACACACCGTCACCCCGGCCGAAGCCAGAGAAAACGGCGGCACGGGGCATAGGGGAGGGGACCCCCACTCCCTGAGAACCAAGGAACGAGAGTCTCGATCTCAACACTGCAATAGTCATGTTCCCACAATGAGAACATGAACTATCCACAAAAGCTGCTTCAGCGTGCTGAACGCCCAGGCACGTGATGCAGCGATTGTGGCCGTCAGCGGGGACCAATGAACGACCGCATCCAGTAACGCACAGACGAAATGACATCTTGAAAAAGACGCAGGGTTCATCTGTGAAGCTCTTTTAGGAGGGGAAAATTCAGCTCTCTTGTGCTGAAGCACACAGGGAGTGTCACGATGTGTTCGGGTACACCACTCCCCGAACACAACGGAGGAACTGGCCCAAATCGCAACAGACAACAGCTGGGAATTGGAAATTCTATGCTGTAAAAACAGCAGTTGAGAGCTTAAGCTCAGGCTCCTTGGGAAGCTCGCGACCTCGCTGAAGTGCCGTCACACCAACACAAGAAGTAATTTTCCTTTCTTGGCTTGAAGAATTCACTCAAAGTCTGAAAGCTGGAACACAACTAGATGGCTCCGAAGCGAAAGACAGAGTGCATCTGCTCCTCTATTTATATCACCTGGCGGGGGCGGTGCGCATTATGCAAATATCGCACGCCAACTCCATTGGCCTGTTGTAGTTCACTAGAAGCTGATAGGGCTCTCTAGCAATATCCCAATTCGTTGGTCACTACTGACGTACGTCGAACGTGACCGACTGAAAGGAAAATAAAGGTTTACAGCAACGGATGCAACTGTTATTACGGTAAACAAACCAATCTGATGGGAATGTCTTCCAAAAGGACCAGATGATTAATGTCACTGAACTTACTACCTTTAAAAAGTGAAGAAATAAAACTTAACTGGCTTTTCAGTAATAAAATACAACTTTATTGATGCTCTGCTGTGAAATAATAGTAAGCTATAGCAAGAAGTGAACACATATTTACAGTTTTAGCTGATTTACATGTACACATTCATTTAGCAGGCGCGTTTATTTAAAGTGACACATGAGGAATATCACAAGCATTTTATCATAAAGCAACAATATTCATAGGTTTAGTAAAAACTAGACTAGTAAACAAGCTCTAATAGCAATATAAAAGCTGAAGTGAAGTACAGTAATGAAGACAAACAGAACTGTAAATAAACAGGAGTTATAGTCAGTGCTTTGGTTTGTCTGATCATCATTTATCTGTGTATCTCCATATTGCAGATGTTCAGAGCCCTGGATTATTCATTTGCATGAGTACTGTGGCTAATGCTAAAATTAAAAAAATCAACATAAATGCAACTAAACCCTCTGCTGCAATATTCATAACTGACAGTGTCTAAAATTAAAGTCAGTGTTAAACTGAGAACGTATGAATGTAAATATCTTCTTTAGAAATACAAATTAACTATAATTCATCTGTGAAGTCAAGGCGATGTTTTATCTGGTTGGATCTGGTAGCTTTAGTGGGATTCCAGCAGCAGACAAAGCTCAGTTTTGGGGATATTCTTGAAGACTGTTTCCTATGTGGTGACAGTCCTTGAGCTCCATCTGTTGGACAATCCTAACTGGGGTACGACCACCAGAAACACTTCACTGAAAAATGAATTTACCATCTTGGGAATCATTTTCCACCACAATACTTAAGTCAGTGGTTCCCAAACTGTTTTTGCCTTCCTGACTTTTCTGAACTCCATGTATTTATTTATTTGGAACATTGTAATAATGTGCTTCAGGATGTGAAGTCTCTAAAGGCTTGTCCACGCTAAAAGATTTTTAAAATCTTACCAGATTTTTTAAGATGTGAGTACAGAAGAGGATTATGGCCAAGTAATAATAATAAAATAAAACCATCTCAAGATTAAAGTCATTATAATGCGAGATTAAACTTGTTAAATTTCTAGAAAAGTCTAAATAAAATATTGAGAATAAACACACCTTCGATCAGTCATTGCTGATAGAGGACATGACAGAGTTAGATCACTTACTCAAGTTATGTTTGAGGCTTTCAATAATGATTCTCGACTCCAACTTTTGCCATACTTTTATGTATATTTGTTGGTTCAAGCACAAGAAGAGTAGTCCTGCGCTCTCTGTGTGCTCTCTATGGATGAAGGCAGCGCCATATGCTGCACACCAGACGCGACACGTTCTCCAGTTCAGGACAGCAGTCCAAAACAGTGAATCTAATCACCATACAGGCAACAAGTTCACTTCAAGAATGAAAAAAGTGCTTTACTGTAAATGTGCAAATGGAAACAGAAAGGACAATCTATATTATATCTCTACATAAGCACAGACTTTATTAAATAGCCGACACAGAAAGATAAATGTCTATACACACTCGTGCAGCCTAGGCTGAAGTCATTTTGCTTATCTGCACATAGTATGGGTTATTAATAAGGCGTGTTCAGAATTTGATCTTTTAATAAGTGTTTTAGAATGTCCAGGTTTTTTGCGAGTAGGCCTACGTCGTGCAGATTGTACGGTTTTTCGCTTGCAAATTCTCTTTAAAGTTCATATGCTATTTATTATTCAGTTATAATTAGCTAAAGCTGTATTTCTTTGTTATTAAAATAAAACGCCTAAAATATAGCCTAGGCCGAGCTTGAGTGATCCAACTCTGTCATGACCTCTAGGATCAGTATGCGATGAATATGACTCTGATCGAATGCGTGTTTATTCTTGACTTTATTCTCAACATTTTATTTCAACTCTTTTTCTCAAAATTTTAAGAGATTTTTTTTTTAAACACGACTTCATTCTCAAAATTTAGTGAGTTTACTGTCGACATTTTATTTAGACTTTTTTTCCACAAAATTTAACGTTTTTTTCTCGAAATTTAATGATGCTCAACATTGTATTTCAACTTTTTTTTCTCTAAATTTAATGAGTTTAATCTTGCTTTATAGTGTTTTTTTTTTTTTTTATTGCTTGGCCCTAATCCTCATTTTTTTGTTATACTGGTTGAAGGTCTCCTCATATCCTGTATTTTTATAAGTATGTATCATCTGTGGAAGGTCTAGGACCATAAAATGTTCATCCAATCATATTTGGTCAGAATGAAATAATACAATGTCCTACCTGCCTGTCAGAGAATGACTTTACATATCCTAGTGCAACCTGATTGTGCAGACATCATATGTCATCAGTTTCACTTTCATGCTATGCAAAATTTATATAGACAGGCGTCAGTCACGGAGCACCGCAAACAAACAACAAGCTTGTGCTGCGTTCACGCCATAACTACTGTAATAAGAGATGGCAACTTATGTTCATATTGGAAAACACTCCTCTAGCAGCATCATAACCTCACATACACATCTTCATAATTTCCACAGATGCACTGTTGAGAGTGTGCTCACTTGCTGTATTGCTGTGTGGTTTGGCAACAGCACAGCACATGACAGAAAGGGACAACAGAGGGTGATAAAGATGGCACAGAAAATCACAGGGACAGAACTCCCCTCACTGCAGGATATCTATGATAAAATGATTTACAAATGGGCAAGCAATATTATTAGTGACCCCACTCATCCCACCCACAATTTATTCACCCTCATGAAGTCCGGCAAGCGGTACCGGAGCACTGCGGCCAGAACATCCAGGCCACGGAACAGTCTATATCCTCAGGCTATCACCCATTGCCGCTCCCACCTGGATCATCAGGATAAGATTAGCCCCCTGTTCCCCTTTTATCCTGTCTTCTCGTGAAGAGGAACAAAATAAGAATTTAATTTTGTCTGGTACATGTGACAGTAAAGGTCTTGAACTTGAACCCGTGACGTTCTAGCCGGAGCTGTTCACCTCCTCAGACTCAGAATTATGCGTTTCCATGTCAACAGTATCAACACCGAAATGAATCTGCAGCAGTCAGGTACAAGCTCTCTAAGTTGTTTACGTTCATGTTAGTGACATGATAATACATGCTAGCAATGTGTTAAAATGATAGCAACATGCTAATTCATGTTAGCAAAGTGTTAAATAATGTTAGCAAAATGTTAATGCTAATAATGTGGTAAAACATGCTAACAACATGTTAATTCATGTTAGCAATGTGTTCAATATTTGATAGCAACATGCTAATTCATGTTAGCAAAGTGTTAAATAATGTTAATTCATGTTAGTAATATGTTAAAATGTTAGTAACATGCTAATTCACATTAGCAATGTATTAAAACATGCTAATTCATGCTAGCAATGTGTTCAAAAATGCTAACAAGATGCTAATTCATGATAACAAATTGATAAATCATGTTAGCAATGTGGTAAAACATGTTAGCAACATGCTAATTCATGCTAGCAATGTGCTAAAAAATGCTGGCAACATGTTAAAATATATTAGTAGCATTTTTTACTTTCTCTGTAAAACCTTATTTTTAAACCTAAGTAAAACCTTTAAACTTCAAGCTGTTCAGTTATTTTAAACTTTCTGGTCAGGCTTTCTCAAGCCAACTTCAAAGTTTGTCTTAAACTTTTCTGTCTAGTTATTATTGTAATGTTATGTGCTTTGATACATGAGGTAGTATAACACCGTCTCTTGTGACGCTTTGCCAAGAGCAGTTGTGTGTGTGTGTGTGTGTGTGTGTTCATGTGTTTTGGAGGAGGCGTGTCTTTGGAGACGCTCTGAAAGGAGGTTGGGATGTTTTGAAAGCTAGCTCGCTATTGCTAGCCTCTCCGAAATTGTCCTATTACACCTTTAAAATAGTTTTGTTCCTATAGTGTGTGGAGTGATGTGAGCCTTTATTTTAGCTCTACAAAATGTCAAAAGACTGACACAGACGTCAATAGGCAAATAAAGAAAAGGAGAGGTGGAAAAATATACAAATAAGGAGGAAGAAAAATATGAAAATTAGTTTAGAGCAGTACACAAATGGCGTGATGATGAATGAGGGACGAGAGCAGATATAATAATCACACTGTTTAAAGCTGCAGACAGAAACATCAGACTCAGGACAGAAACACACGACCTCTAAAGTAAGAACAACTCACATGTTCATTCTTCAAACACAACTAGACTTTGAGAAGGTAATATTGTCTGAATGATTATGTACAGTGAATTCATGCTGCTGTTCAGATACTAACTGAAATTGTCATATTTTACTCCAAAAAGAATCTGTGAATGTTTGATATCTGAGTTTTTCACTGTGTTTCTTCCTCAGAAATGGAGCAAACTCTATATTTCATTCTTCTTCTCATTGGTGAGTGTGTTTGTTGTTTTATTTATGGTTTATAGTTTCATCAGGTTTGACTCTGTTATGAAAAGCATTAAATCAAACCCTCTCTTTCACAGCTCTCTGCTCCGTATCTGAATGTGTTCAGCGTCAGTATCACTTTATAAACGTGACGAAGACCTGGACTGAAGCTCAGAGATATTGCAGAGAGAATTACACAGATCTGGCCACCGTTGACAACATGAACGACATGAACGAGCTGAAGAAGAGTGTGAATGATGGACGTGTTCAGAATGTCTGGATTGGGCTGAAGAAGACGGGTTATAATAAATGGCAGTGGTCTTCAGGTGATCCTGCGCTCTATCTGAACTGGGGATCTGGACAACCTGATGGCAGAGATGAGTGTGGTTTTATGAAGAATGGACAATGGCATGATTTGTCATGTGGTTGCAGCTTCACTTTCATCTGCAGTTCATCTAACAACAGTAAGTTCAGCTCCCTACAATGACAACAAACATTCATTTATAAAAAGATACACTGTATACTGTACAAAATTTTAATCTAATACTAAATTCGGTCATTAGTCATAAATATAGGGGAGACTGTGGATATTTGTCCACTTTCAAGGACCTGAGGTTTGCTCTTGAGAAATTTTTTGTTTATTGTCCCCCTCAACTGTTAGATGAAATTTACACCCATACATAGACATGTCCATTACAACATAAAAAAAAAAAAAAACAATCAGACTAAGACAAACACTAACAATAATAATGCAACAATATTTTTTTGTACATTATTAGTGTAAAATCCAACATTTTGAATTGACTTTTTACTCACATATTTCTATGGACTAGTTAATTAACCTATTCAGCTGCAGTGAAACATCTTTTGTTTTGATGTTTCTCACATTCAGATCTTTGTGTCTGAATCAAGTATTCTAGAGAAATGTGTAACAAAACATAACAGTGTTCAGTAGGTTTCTGGTTCTGACTTAATTGGGATCATCACAGGGCATCAGTAAGAATGTACAAAAGTCTAATATTCCAGTCACTGTTGATTCAATAGAAGGTTCAAGTCATCTGACACTCAGTGCTGTGCATTAACAGGTGTGTGTGTATCTGTGATAGTGTGTGTGGTGTTTTCAATGTTACACACACTCATCTATGGTTGAATACACTCGAGCCGTCCACAGTGTTAAAGTGGAACATGACAGGTCACATCAAACTCTGGGGGCGGGACTAAGTTACAGCTGTCAATAATTCCCAACCCACCAATAAAAATCACCTTACTGAGCCTTTTCAACATGATGGAGAAATATAAAGTTGCAATAAAATTACCAAGAAAATTCACAAATGATGCTTAATGTTATTAAAGCAAAATCATCATGAATATATTGTGAATATTTAATATATCATCAGCTGTAGAAACAGTCTTTGAATGACACGTGTTTCTGATGTTTCCACTGCTGCTCTTATTCACATCCAAACCATAAAGCAGCATAAGAATAATGAACAAACTGATTCATGAATCTGTTTCCATTTGTTTTTCTTAAACACAGGACTCGTCTTTCTCAAACAGAAGAAGAAGTGGAGAGACGCTCAGAGTTACTGCAGACAGAAACACATTGATCTGGTCAGTGTGAGGAACCAGAATGAGAGTCAACAGCTTCAGAAGTTCATCAGTGATAGTCACATATCTGGTGATGTCTGGATCGGTCTGTTCAGAGACTCATGGCAGTGGTCAGATCAGAGTAACTCTTCATTCAGATACTGGAATACTGGTCAACCTAATAATAATGGAAATAATCATAACTGTGCAGCGATCGAACAGAACGCTCAGAGACAATGGATAGACATCTCTTGCAACAAACAATATCCTTTTGTGTGTCATGAAGGTGAGCAGATCCTCACAAAACACACACAATCCATCCATCACCTCCAGATATCTTAAAGTTCACACTACATGTCTGACATGACAAATTCCTCCACAGTGTTTGTTCTGCATGTTGTTTTTGATCAGTCTTTCTCTAGTTTTTCTTGTGGTTTGTTTTGTGTCCAGATAAACTGATTCTGATCAAACAGAATCGGACGTGGTCTGAAGCTCTGAGATACTGCAGACAGAATCATGTGGATCTGGTCTCGGTTCATTCAGGAGAGAAGCAGCGTCGTGTGATGAATGTGGTTAAACGGGCGTCTTCTGCGGTGGTGTGGTTGGGTTTACGTTACTCCTACATTTTAGGCATCTGGTACTGGGTGAGCGGAGACACCGTGTGCTATCAGAACTGGGCTCCAGGGAACGGCACAGCAGTGGAGAACTGTGAGTCTGCAGTGAGATCTGGAGCAGTTCAGTCTGGAAGAGATCAGCGCTGGATCAGCCGTCCTGAGACTGACAGACTCAACTTCATCTGCAGCAGATATGAAGAGTGAAGGATTCGTTTGTGCTGTTCTTTCTTTTTTCTTTTCTTTTTTTATACTGTTTTCATCAGATAATGTGCTTATATCAAAGTACAAAGAAATTATTTTCTTTTTAATATCATATTTTAGGGTGTGTTCACACTTGTCATGTTTGGTTCGATTAAAATGAACCCTGGTGCGATTGCTCTGTTAGTGCGGTTCATTTGAACTCATGTGAACACTGCCATCTGAACTCTGTTGCGCACCAAACAAGCGGACCGAGACCGCTGAAAAGATGGGTCTTGGTCCGCTTCCAAACGAACTCTGGTGCGGTTCGAATGATATATGAACGCAACACGGACCAAAGACATGTTAACGAACCAAAAACAGGAAGATGAGACCATAAAAAGGACAGAATCCTCACGCATATCGTTTTTTTCTTGTCATAGTCGCGAGTTTGCCCATCACAGTCTCCACGCAGCAGATCGTTTGTGTGACGGATGGATTCCTGCCACTGTTTTGACCCCTTTACACATTTTATAAGCTCTTCATGAGTTCCCAGCTGGCCAAAATACCATCATATGCAGGATTCGCACACACAACAAGCGCATTTACCTCAGAACACAGCGTTGTTTTGGATGTTCGGTAAGTTCCGTCTCAAAATACGTCATAAAATCCGACCATTCAGGCTGTGAACGTTTCCCTATGCCTTTAGGTTCGGTATCTTTTGGTTCAGTGATAAAATTGCCAATCTGAATGCTAATCGGACCAGGACTAAATGTTTTTTTTGGTCCGGACCAAACTAACCAAACGAACCGAACTACAAGTGTGAACGCAGACCCCATGAAATCAAAATGTTTTAATCTGTGGCTTTAATCTATTTTTACTGTATTTCAATTTTTCTGGAAGAATGGCTCAGAAATATCTTCAACACAGACTGTTCAATCAAACGTACTTGCAGTTAAATAGAAAGTAGAAAATCATGGTTCAAGGATGTGGAATAAAGCATATTGACTATTTAAAAGATAATCAAAGTAAAGCACAATCCACATCAGGTGATTTCATGGGATCTTGGGATTCTGGTGGTGTGGAAACTTTCTTCTACTCACTCCTGTTTTGCACTAGTCATATCTTTACAAAGTACTTGTTTAAAAGGCGATTGTGAGCATCTATATGCATCTCAATTAAATGAAAATATGTTTTAATCTTAAAAAATAACTGGAATACATGGAGAGGGACAAAATGTGGAGGAGTGGTTCACTCACTGCATTGTGCTTTGATTTATATTTAGGCCTCATGATTATAATGAGACATTTTTGAGTTTTTATCTGTAGTTTCATCTGCTGACATGATTTTGATTATGTGTGATTTTAATATCCATGTTGTTCTTGTAAACCCAGGACCAAAGCATTTTTGAACTTAGTTGATGGTTTAATCTTATCTCAGTGTGTTTCTGGACCTACACACGATCATGGGCATACGCTCGACTTGGTGTTTTCTTCGGGGATAATGATGAATATATTTGTGTTGAAGAACCATTATTAGGTTTAATCTGTAACAAATGTACTTTTATCAGCCTTCATTCTTGTCTCATGTTAAATATACCTAATGCGTTCTCAACTGCTCTTAGTCCTACTGAGTTTATCTCTTCCTATCGAGTCTACAACATTGCCCGCTGTAGGACATGATGAATTGGTAAATTCTTTTAATAATGTTTGTTCAGAGATCTTGGAAAATGTTGCACCTTTTAAAATGAGATGTCAAAAGTGACAAAATAAATGAAAATAAAACATGGATGATGAGTAATAAATGATCTTAAGCAGGTTTGTCAACATAATGAATCTTTCTCATTGTTTGAGTAAATTTGAATTGATTTCTTTAGCTCAGTTGAAAGATATTATATTGCATTTAAAGCCGATTACTTCACTTTATGATGTTCTCCGACTGTTTAAAGAGGTTGTAGACACTATTGGTCCTATTATTTTATCGATTATTAACATCAGTATATTTTATGGCACTGTACCGTCAGGGTTTAAGCATGCTATTATTGAACCAGCCTTTAAGAAAATGGGGAAAGAAAAAAGAAAGAAAACTTGGATCCACAGGATTTTCAAAATTTCAGGCTTATTTCAAAATTGCCTTTTATGAATAAGATTTTGAAGAAAGTTGCCCATAATCATCTTAACTTTCTGACTGAAAATAATTGGATTTAGGACCAAACATAGGAGAGAATTAACGTTAATAAAGTTTGCTAATGATATTTTGTTAAGTATTGACTCTGGGAAAGATGTTTCCTTAATGATGTTAGATTTGAGTGCAGCCTTTGACACTTTAGATCGTGTAATCTGTGACTCTCTTGGGGGTTCCACAGAGATCAGTTCTCGGTCCGACTCTGTTCTCTTTATTCATGCTGCCTCTGGGGTCAATTTTTAGGCAATAAAATATTATCTTTCGTATGCCTTATTTTTCTGTATTTCCTCTGGAGTGTGATGACTGTACATGATTATTATAAGTGCTTGACTGAGGTAAAGGGATGGCTTGCAAATTAATTTTTACAATTAAATGAGGATAAGACAGAGTTTATTATATTTGGGAATAAACAGCTTGAGAAAGATCCGGTTGAAAGTTATGGACTATTGTCTAACAACATGCATGGTTATGTGAAGAACTTAGGAGTAATTTTCAATTCTGAAATCTGCTTTGATCATCAAGTAAACAGCGTTGTGAAAACATCTTACTTTCAGTTAAAGAAATTGTCTAAACTGAAACCAATCCTTTCAAATTGTTTTGCATGCTTTTATGTGAAAGTTGAGCATAAAATGATACTGAATGAACATCATAAATGAACATGATTTATTAAATCGCGGTGTTAATATGTACAACAAAAAAATTATTTATTGCATAATTCCATAACATTATTTTTGAAATATTAAAGCCGCAGATGAGAATCTTGCGCTGACCAGTGTTACACTTACTTATACTGACACTACCGGTGTGTGTGCAGCATTATGCAAAACGTCTCGGTTACGTATGTAACCCTCGTTCCCTGAAGGAGGGAACGGAGACGTACATCAGTAGTGACCGACGAATTGGGATATCGCTAGTCCGCACTACAGCGGGGGTACAGCAACTGTGGCGACGGGACGTACGTCTCCGTTCCCTCCTTCAGGGAACGAGGGTTACATACCTAACCGAGACGTTCCCTTTCAGGTGGTCACGTTCGACTTACATCAGTAGTGACCGACGAATTGGGATCCCAAATAAAGCGCCACAGTATGAACCCCTTCCAGTGCCCAGCGCAAGCTCTAGCCACCTGGCGCACCAGTGGGACGGGGAAGTGGGCGAGCTTACGCCGAGAGAGTCTACTGCTGTTTTGATATACCCACTAAGTAAACTAGACTACACTGGGGAAGCGAACCCGTAGGGGACGCTGCGGAGACCACTACCCACCCGTAGGGGAGGAATTTACGTGGAGAGTACACATATGGACTGGCCGTGGGCAGTACGCATATGGAGTCCCTGGGATGGCTCCACCTGGGTAGGGGGAGACTCATCTGACAGGTGACAGCAGAGCTGGCTCTGCTAAGGGAAAGACACGGGCTCGCCGTAGGGAGTTGATCGTGGACAAATACACACATGGGACCACTCACGTGGAGGGGTCACGACATGTGGAACCCAGCCAAACGTCAACGTCGGTGACGGAGGTTTGGCCTGGCATCAGACACTCCGCAATGTCCGAGCCGAAGGGGGAGGCGGAGGAACTCGACAGGGTTCGCCAAGCGGGGAACTCAACTGGAGTAAAAAGGATGCACGTATCCGGCCCAGGGGGCGGGAGTGGCATTGCAAGCCGACACTAGAATGGGCTCTTCGCGTCTACCGGCTGGTGGAAGCGAGTACACGGGAAGATACCGGTTCTACACGAAGGCTATAGAATCTAGCGAACGTGTTAGGTGTCGCCCAGCCCGCAGCTCTACAGATATCTGTCAGCGAGGCGCCGTGCGCCAGCGCCTAGGAAGAGGCCACTCCTCTGGTGGAGTGGGCTCTCAACCCGAGCGGGCAAGGCACGCCCTGGGACTCATACGCCAGGGCGATGGCGTCCACTATCCAGTGGGCCATCCTCTGCTTGGAGACAGCCTTTCCCTTCTGCTGGCCTCCATAACAGACAAAGAGCTGATCTGAGGTCCTGAAGCTTTGCATTCTGTCCACGTACAGGCACAGAGCGCGGACGGGACAGAGCAAAGCTAGGGCTGGGTCTGCCTCCTCCGAAGGCAGCACTTGCAGGTTCACTACCTGATCTCGAAAGGGAGTGATAGGAACCTTGGGCACATATCCAGGCCGGGGTCTCAGGATAACGTGAGAGTCACTGGGCCCGAATTCCAGGCACGATTCGTCAACCGAAAATGCGTGCAGGTCCCCTACCCTCTTGAGCGAGGCCAATGCAACCAGGAGGACGGTCTTTAGGGACAGTACTTTTAACTCGACTGATTGCAAAGGCTCGAAGGGATGACCCCGGAGAGATGTAAGAACCAGGGTCAGATCCCAAGAGGGTACAGAGGGGGGCCGGGGAGGATTCAGTCTCCTCGCCCCCCTCAAGAACCTGACGATCAGATCGTGCTTCCCTAGCGATTCACCATCAACTGCATAGTGATGTGCGGCGATAGCGGCAACATAGACCTTGAGGTTGGAGGGAGACAGCCTTCGCTCCAGGCCCTCTTGCAGAAAGGAAAGCACGGTTCTGACCGAACATGATCGGGGGTCCTCTCGCTCTGGTTGAGAGGAACACCATTCGACGAACAGGTTCCACTTCAGCGCATAGAGGTTCCTCGTAGAAGGAGCTCTAGCGGAAGTGATAGTATCTGCGACCGCTTGCGGGAGATCACTCAGAATCTCCGCGTCCCGTCCAGGGACCACACATGGAGTTTCCACAGGTCGGGACGCGGGTGCCAGAGGGTGCCCCGTCTCTGAGTCAGGAGGTCCTTCCTCAGAGGAATGGGCCAGGGAGGTGCTGTCGCGAGGAGCGTGAGGTCCGAGAACCAGGTCCGAGTGGGCCAATATGGAGCCACTAACAAGACCTGCTCCTCGTCCTCCCTGACTTTGCACAGGAGTTGTGCGAGAAGGCTCACTGGGGGAAATGCATATTTGCGTAGGCCCCGGGGCCAGCTGATTGCCAGAGCATCCGTGCCGAGCGTGCCGCCGGTCAGGGAATAGAACAACTGGCAGTGGGCAGTCTCCGGGGAGGCTGCCAGATCAGCTGGACCACCTGGGGATGGAGTCTCCATTCGCCCGGAAGCGGAGGCTGCTGTGAGAGCTCGTCGGCTGCACGGTTGAGCACGCCTGGGACGTGAATGGCACGAAGCGACCTCAGATGCTTCTGACTCCATAGCAAGAGATGGCGGGCGAGTTGCGACATACGGCGGGAGCGTAGACCACCCTGATGGTTGATGTACGCAACGGCCGCAGTGCTGTCCAAGTGGACCAGTACGTGCTTGTCTGTCAACAGCTTCTGGAAGCGGCCCAGTGCAAGACGTACTGCTAGCAACTCGGGGCAATTGATATGCCAGTGCAGTTGGGGCCCCGTCCACAGACCCGATGCTGCATGCCCGTTGTACGTGGCTCCCCACCCCGTGGCGGAGGCGTCTGTGTGGACCACAGCATGCCTGGACACTTGTTCGAGGGGAACTCCCGCCCGCAGGAACGAAGGGTCCGACCACTTGGTGAGGGTGCGACGGCAGTTCGGTGTCACGGGGACACGGAACGTACCGTGCTGCCACGCCCATCTCGGGACCCGGCCGCGGAGCCAGTGTTGAAGCGGCCTCATATGAAGCAATCAGAGCGGCGTGACTGTCCCAGTTGACCCGAAGACCCAACCGACTGAGGTGAGCTAACACCATGTCCCTGTGTTCGCACAACTGCTCCCGCGAGCTGGCCAGGATGAGCCAGTCGTCGAGGTAGTTGAGAATGCGAACGCCCTGTTCCTTGAGCGGAACAATGGCCGCCTCCGCAACCTTCGTGAAGACGCGGGGCGACAGGGCCAGCCCGAAGGGTAGGACTTTGTACTGATATGCCCGACCCTCGAACGCAAACCGTAGGAAGGGTCTGTGATGAGGCAGAATCGAGACATGAAAGTATGCGTCCTTTAGGTCGATTGCTGCAAACCAATCCTGGGGACGGATGCATTTGAAAATGCGTTTCTGCATAAGCATCTTGAACGGCAGCCTGTGAAGGGACTGGTTCAGGACACGCAGATCCAGGATTGGCCGTAGCCCACCGCCCTTCTTCGGTACAATGAAGTAGGGGCTGTAGAACCCTGACTTCATATCGGCTGGAGGGACCGGCTCGATTGCATCCTTCGCCAGGAGGACAGCAATCTCCGCCCGGAGAACAGGTGCATTGTCCAGGGACACCTGAGTGTAATGGACACCCCTGAAGACCGGGGGACGCCGGGCGAACTGAATCGCATAGCCGAGTCTGATAGTGCGAATGAGCCAGCGGGACGGGCTGGGGAGCGCTATCCAGGCTTCCAGACACCGAGCCAGGGGGACCAAAGGCACCACAGACGCACCGGGGGTGGGGCAGCGAAGCAGAGTGCTGGAACCCGACTCGGACGGCGCAGTGGCCCGAAGTGGGGTCAGACTCTGCGAGGTGACAGTGTGAATGGGAGACGGCTGGGGGGCGGCCTCGACCATCACACTGGGACCTGCTGGCGAAGTGAGAGTGGGCTGCGAGTGGCAAGGCGGGGCCTCGCGCGCTGACAGCCGCAGTCTCTTGTGACTTGGAGGATTGGGAAACTGCTCTTTTTGTGATAAAGTGGGTACCGCTGGACTCCGGAGAGCCAGCGGCGGGACAGACAAATTCACAAATTCCCCCCGGCCCTCCTCCGGGGGTGGGAGAGAAGATGGAGTCCTCTCCCGAAGAGCAGGAACCTTCCCCTCCAGGTCATCCGTCTCAGGGTCGCGTCTTCCTCGACCTTATGCCACCTGGCTTGGCCTGAGCAGGCTGGGCGCCGCGTCCGCGACCGCCACCCTGCTGTTTGGCTGGTGTTGGCTGCTGCTTTGCCGTCTTAGCAGGGGTGGAGGACGACGCAGGTGGGCGCCCTCGGCGACGAGCGGGCTGAGGCTGTGCGGCCGGCGGCGGGGTGGAGGCAGCACCAGACCGCCGGGGCAGGACATGTTTAATAGCCTCAGCCTGCTTCTGGGCGGCAGAGAACTGCTGGGCGAAGCTCTCTACCGCGTTGCCGAAAAGGCCGACCTGTGATATGGGGGAGTCCAGGAACCGATACTTGTCGGTATCCCTCATATCAGCAAGGGTCAGCCACAGGTGGCGTTGCTGGACCACAAGCGTGGCCATCGCCTGACCAACAGAACGTGCCGTTACCTTAGTTGCCCGGAGGGCGAGGTCCGTGGCGGCACGCAGCTCCCCAAGCAGCTGCTGGTCAAGACCTCCCTGGGGCATTTCCATCAACGCTTTTGCCTGATGAACTTGCAAAAGGGCCATGGCATGCAGGGCGGAGGCGGCCTGTCCGCAGGCTCTGTAAGCTTTCTCTGTCAAACCTGACGAGAATTTACAGGCCCGGGATGGGAGATGCGGCTCACCGCGCCAACCGGAGGCCGTTGGACACAGTTGCATCGCAACAGACCTCTTGACTGGGGGAATCCGCGTATATCCCCTAGCCTCCCCGCCATCCAGGTTGGTGAAGGCGGATGAGGGAACAAGTCTCGCACGAACGCTATAGGGCGGGAAAGCATAGCCGTCAACTCGGGATCGGGCTCGGACAATGCTACGGTCCCGGAGGGAGGTAAAGCAGCCGAGTCCTCATCTCCCGAGGACTCTTGCTCACCTTCCGATGCCGCGATCGACATGCGGTCATCCGCCGGTGCTCCGAAAGAAACGGCTGGTTGCTCCGTAGAGGGACCAGCATGCTCAGTCGGCAACAGTTGAGAGCTTAAGCTCAGGCTCCTTGGGAAGCTCGCGACCTCGCTGAAGTGCCGTCACACCAACACAAGAAGTAATTTTCCTTTCTTGGCTTGAAGAATTCACTCAAAGTCTGAAAGCTGGAACACAACTAGATGGCTCCGAAGCGAAAGACAGAGTGCATCTGCTCCCCTATTTATATCACCTGGCGGGGGCGGTGCGCATTATGCAAATATCGCACGCCAACTCCATTGGCCTGTTGTAGTTCACTAGAAGCTGATAGGGCTCTCTAGCAATATCCCAATTCGTTGGTCACTACTGACGTACGTCGAACGTGACCGACTGAAAGGGAAATAAAGGTTTACAGCAACGGATGCAACTGTTATTACGGTAAACAAACCAATCTGATGGGAATGTCTTCCAAAAGGACCAGATGATTAATGTCACTGAACTTACTACCTTTAAAAAGTGAAGAAATAAAACTTAACTGGCTTTTCAGTAATAAAATACAACTTTATTGATGCTCTGCTGTGAAATAATAGTAAGCTATAGCAAGAAGTGAACACATATTTACAGTTTTAGCTGATTTACATGTACACATTCATTTAGCAGGCGCGTTTATTTAAAGTGACACATGAGGAATATCACAAGCATTTTATCATAAAGCAACAATATTCATAGGTTTAGTAAAAACTAGACTAGTAAACAAGCTCTAATAGCAATATAAAAGCTGAAGTGAAGTACAGTAATGAAGACAAACAGAACTGTAAATAAACAGGAGTTATAGTCAGTGCTTTGGTTTGTCTGATCATCATTTATCTGTGTATCTCCATATTGCAGATGTTCAGAGCCCTGGATTATTCATTTGCATGAGTACTGTGGCTAATACTAAAATTAAAAAAATCAACATAAATGCAACTAAACCCTCTGCTGCAATATTCATAACTGACAGTGTCTAAAATTAAAGTCAGTGTTAAACTGAGAACGTATGAATGTAAATATCTTCTTTAGAAATACAAATGAACTATAATTCATCTGTGAAGTCAAGGCGATGTTTTATCTGGTTGGATCTGGTAGCTTTAGTGGGATTCCAGCAGCAGACAAAGCTCAGTTTTGGGGATATTCTTGAAGACTGTTTCCTATGTGGTGACAGTCCTTGAGCTCCATCTGTTGGACAATCCTAACTGGGGTACGACCACCAGAAACACTTCACTGAAAAATGAATTTACCATCTTGGGAATCATTTTCCACCACAATACTTAAGTCAGTGGTTCCCAAACTGTTTTTGCCTTCCTGACTTTTCTGAACTCCATGTATTTATTTATTTGGAACATTGTAATAATGTGCTTCAGGATGTGAAGTCTCTAAAGGCTTGTCCACGCTAAAAGATTTTTAAAATCTTACCAGATTTTTTAAGATGTGAGTACAGAAGAGGATTATGGCCAAGTAATAATAATAAAATAAAACCATCTCAAGATTAAAGTCATTATAATGCGAGATTAAACTTGTTAAATTTCTAGAAAAGTCTAAATAAAATATTGAGAATAAACACACCTTCGATCAGTCATTGCTGATAGAGGACATGACAGAGTTAGATCACTTACTCAAGTTATGTTTGAGGCTTTCAATAATGATTCTCGACTCCAACTTTTGCCATACTTTTATGTATATTTGTTGGTTCAAGCACAAGAAGAGTAGTCCTGCGCTCTCTGTGTGCTCTCTATGGATGAAGGCAGCGCCATATGCTGCACACCAGACGCGACACGTTCTCCAGTTCAGGACAGCAGTCCAAAACAGTGAATCTAATCACCATACAGGCAACAAGTTCACTTCAAGAATGAAAAAAGTGCTTTACTGTAAATGTGCAAATGGAAACAGAAAGGACAATCTATATTATATCTCTACATAAGCACAGACTTTATTAAATAGCCGACACAGAAAGATAAATGTCTATACACACTCGTGCAGCCTAGGCTGAAGTCATTTTGCTTATCTGCACATAGTATGGGTTATTAATAAGGCGTGTTCAGAATTTGATCTTTTAATAAGTGTTTTAGAATGTCCAGGTTTTTTGCGAGTAGGCCTACGTCATGCAGATTGTACGGTTTTTCGCTTGCAAATTCTCTTTAAAGTTCATATGCTATTTATTATTCAGTTATAATTAGCTAAAGCTGTATTTCTTTGTTATTAAAATAAAAAGCCTAAAATATAGCCTAGGCCGAGCTTGAGTGATCCAACTCTGTCATGACCTCTAGGATCAGTATGCGATGAATATGACTCTGATCGAATGCGTGTTTATTCTTGACTTTATTCTCAACATTTTATTTCAACTTTTTTTCTCAAAATTTTAAGAGATTTTTTTTTTTTAAACACGACTTCATTCTCAAAATTTAGTGAGTTTACTGTCGACATTTTATTTAGACTTTTTTTCCACAAAATTTAACGTTTTTTTCTCGAAATTTAATGATGCTCAACATTGTATTTCAACTTTTTTTTCTCTAAATTTAATGAGTTTAATCTCGCTTTATAGTGTTTTTTTTTTTTTTTTTATTGCTTGGCCCTAATCCTCATTTTTTTGTTATACTGGTTGAAGGTCTCCTCATATCCTGATAGCAATCACAATGTTAAACAGTCTAAATGTATTTTTATAAGTATGTATCATCTGTGGAAGGTCTAGGACCATAAAATGTTCATCCAATCATTATATTTGGTCAGAATGAAATAATACAATGTCCTACCTGCCTGTCAGAGAATGACTTTACATACCCTAGTGCAACCTGATTGTGCAGACATCATATGTCATCAGTTTCACTTTCATGCTATGCAAAATTTATATAGACAGGCGTCAGTCACGGAGCACCGCAAACAAACAACAAGCTTGTGCTGCGTTCACGCCATAACTACTGTAATAAGAGATGGCAACTTATGTTCATATTGGAAAACACTCCTCTAGCAGCATCATAACCTCACATACACATCTTCATAATTTCCACAGATGCACTGTTGAGAGTGTGCTCACTTGCTGTATTGCTGTGTGGTTTGGCAACAGCACAGCACATGACAGAAAGGGACAACAGAGGGTGATAAAGATGGCACAGAAAATCACAGGGACAGAACTCCCCTCACTGCAGGATATCTATGATAAAATGATTTACAAATGGGCAAGCAATATTATTAGTGACCCCACTCATCCCACCCACAATTTATTCACCCTCATGAAGTCCGGCAAGCGGTACCGGAGCACTGCGGCCAGAACATCCAGGCCACGGAACAGTCTATATCCTCAGGCTATCACCCATTGCCGCTCCCACCTGGATCATCAGGATAAGATTAGCCCCCTGTTCCCCTTTTATCCTGTCTTCTCGTGAAGAGGAACAAAATAAGAATTTAATTTTGTCTGGTACATGTGACAGTAAAGGTCTTGAACTTGAACCCGTGACGTTCTAGCCGGAGCTGTTCACCTCCTCAGACTCAGAATTATGCGTTTCCATGTCAACAGTATCAACACCGAAATGAATCTGCAGCAGTCAGGTACAAGCTCTCTAAGTTGTTTACGTTCATGTTAGTGACATGATAATACATGCTAGCAATGTGTTAAAATGATAGCAACATGCTAATTCATGTTAGCAAAGTGTTAAATAATGTTAGCAAAATGTTAATGCTAATAATGTGGTAAAACATGCTAACAACATGTTAATTCATGTTAGCAATGTGTTCAATATTTGATAGCAACATGCTAATTCATGTTAGCAAAGTGTTAAATAATGTTAATTCATGTTAGTAATATGTTAAAATGTTAGTAACATGCTAATTCATGTTAGCAATGTATTAAAACATGCTAATTCATGCTAGCAATGTGTTCAAAAATGCTAACAAGATGCTAATTCATGATAACAAATTGATAAATCATGTTAGCAATGTGGTAAAACATGTTAGCAACATGCTAATTCATGCTAGCAATGTGCTAAAAAAATGCTGGCAACATGTTAAAATATATTAGTAGCATTTTTTACTTTCTCTGTAAAACCTAATTTTTAAACCTAAGTAAAACCTTTAAACTTTAAGCTGTTCAGTTATTTTAAACTTTCTGGTCAGGCTTTCTCAAGCCAACTTCAAAGTTTGTCTTAAACTTTTCTGTCTAGTTATTATTGTAATGTTATGTGCTTTGATACATGAGGTAGTATAACACTGTCTCTTGTGACGCTTTGCCAAGAGCAGTTGTGTGTGTGTGTGTGTGTGTGTGTGTGTGTGTGTGTTCATGTGTTTTGGAGGAGGCATGTCTTTGGAGACGCTCTGAAAGGAGGTTGGGATGTTTTGAAAGCTAGCTCGCTATTGCTAGCCTCTCCGAAATTGTCCTATTACACCTTTAAAATAGTTTTGTTCCTATAGTGTGTGGAGTGATGTGAGCCTTTATTTTAGCTCTACAAAATGTCAAAAGACTGACACAGACGTCAATAGGCAAATAAAGAAAAGGAGAGGTGGAAAAATATACAAATAAGGAGGAAGAAAAATATGAAAATTAGTTTAGAGCAGTACACAAATGGCGTGATGATGAATGAGGGACGAGAGCAGATATAATAATCACACTGTTTAAAGCTGCAGACAGAAACATCAGACTCAGGACAGAAACACACGACCTCTAAAGTAAGAACAACTCACATGTTCATTCTTCAAACACAACTAGACTTTGAGATGTTAATATTGTCTGAATGATTATGTACAGTGAATTCATGCTGCTGTTCAGATACTAACTGAAATTGTCATATTTTACTCCAAAAAGAATCTGTGAATGTTTGATATCTGAGTTTTTCACTGTGTTTCTTCCTCAGAAATGGAGCAAACTCTATATTTCATTCTTCTTCTCATTGGTGAGTGTGTTTGTTGTTTTATTTATGGTTTATAGTTTCATCAGGTTTGACTCTGTTATGAAAAGCATTAAATCAAACCCTCTCTTTCACAGCTCTCTGCTCCATATCTGAATGTGTTCAGCGTCAGTATCACTTTATAAACGTGAAGAAGACCTGGACTGAAGCTCAGAGATATTGCAGAGAGAATTACACAGATCTGGCCACCGTTGACAACATGAACGACATGAACGAGCTGAAGAAGAGTGTGAATGATGGACGTGTTCAGAATGTCTGGATTGGGCTGAAGAAGACGGGTTATAATAAATGGCAGTGGTCTTCAGGTGATCCTGCGCTCTATCTGAACTGGGGATCTGGACAACCTGATGGCAGAGATGAGTGTGGTTTTATGAAGAATGGACAATGGCATGATTTGTCATGTGGTCGCAGCTTCACTTTCATCTGCAGTTCATCTAACAACAGTAAGTTCAGCTCCCTACAATGACAACAAACATTCATTTATAAAAAGATACACTGTATACTGTACAAAATTTTAATCTAATACTAAATTCGGTCATTAGTCATAAATATAGGGGAGACTGTGGATATTTGTCCACTTTCAAGGACCTGAGGTTTGCTCTTGAGAAATTTTTTGTTTATTGTCCCCCTCAACTGTTAGATGAAATTTACACCCATACATAGACATGTCCATTACAACATAAAAAAAAAAAAAAAACAATCAGACTAAGACAAACACTAACAATAATAATGCAACAATATTTTTTGTACATTATTAGTGTAAAATCCAACATTTTGAATTGACTTTTTACTCACATATTTCTATGGACTAGTTAATTAACCTATTCAGCTGCAGTGAAACATCTTTTGTTTTGATGTTTCTCACATTCAGATCTTTGTGTCTGAATCAAGTATTCTAGAGAAATGTGTAACAAAACATAACAGTGTTCAGTAGGTTTCTGGTTCTGACTTAATTGGGATCATCACAGGGCATCAGTAAGAATGTACAAAAGTCTAATATTCCAGTCACTGTTGATTCAATAGAAGGTTCAAGTCATCTGACACTCAGTGCTGTGCATTAACAGGTGTGTGTGTATCTGTGATAGTGTGTGTGGTGTTTTCAATGTTACACACACTCATCTATGGTTGAATACACTCGAGCCGTCCACAGTGTTAAAGTGGAACATGACAGGTCACATCAAACTCTGGGGGCGGGACTAAGTTACAGCTGTCAATAATTCCCAACCCACCAATAAAAATCACCTTACTGAGCCTTTTCAACATGATGGAGAAATATAAAGTTGCAATAAAATTACCAAGAAAATTCACAAATGATATTTAATGTTATATCAGCAAAGTCATCATGAATATATTGTGAATATTTAATATATCATCAGCTGTAGAAACAGTCTTTGAATGACACGTGTTTCTGATGTTTCCACTGCTGCTCTTATTCACATCCAAACCATAAAGCAGCATAAGAATAATGAACAAACTGATTCATGAATCTGTTTCCATTTGTTTTTCTTAAACACAGGACTCGTCTTTCTCAAACAGAAGAAGAAGTGGAGAGACGCTCAGAGTTACTGCAGACAGAAACACATTGATCTGGTCAGTGTGAGGAACCAGAATGAGAGTCAACAGCTTCAGAAGTTCATCAGTGATAGTCACATATCTGGTGATGTCTGGATCGGTCTGTTCAGAGACTCATGGCAGTGGTCAGATCAGAGTAACTCTTCATTCAGATACTGGAATACTGGTCAACCTAATAATAATGGAAATAATCATAACTGTGCAGCGATCGAACAGAACGCTCAGAGACAATGGATAGACATCTCTTGCAACAAACAATATCCTTTTGTGTGTCATGAAGGTGAGCAGATCCTCACAAAACACACACAATCCATCCATCACCTCCAGATATCTTAAAGTTCACACTACATGTCTGACATGACAAATTCCTCCACAGTGTTTGTTCTGCATGTTGTTTTTGATCAGTCTTTCTCTAGTTTTTCTTGTGGTTTGTTTTGTGTCCAGATAAACTGATTCTGATCAAACAGAATCGGACGTGGTCTGAAGCTCTGAGATACTGCAGACAGAATCATGTGGATCTGGTCTCGGTTCATTCAGGAGAGAAGCAGCGTCGTGTGATGAATGTGGTTAAACGGGCGTCTTCTGCGGTGGTGTGGTTGGGTTTACGTTACTCCTACATTTTAGGCATCTGGTACTGGGTGAGCGGAGACACCGTGTGCTATCAGAACTGGGCTCCAGGGAACGGCACAGCAGTGGAGAACTGTGAGTCTGCAGTGAGATCTGGAGCAGTTCAGTCTGGAGGAGATCAGCGCTGGATCAGCCGTCCTGAGACTGACAAACTCAACTTCATCTGCAGCAGATATGAAGAGTGAAGGATTCGTTTGTGCTGTTCTTTCTTTTTTCTTTTCTTTTTTTATACTGTTTTCATCAGATAATGTGCTTATATCAAAGTACAAAGAAATTATTTTCTTTTTAATATCATATTTTAGGGTGTGTTCACACTTGTCATGTTTGGTTCGATTAAAATGAACCCTGGTGCGATTGCTCTGTTAGTGCGGTTCATTTGAACTCATGTGAACGCTGCCATCTGGTCCGCTTCCAAACGAACTCTGGTGCGGTTCGAATGATATATGAACGCAACACGGACCAAAGACATGTTAACGAACCAAAAACAGGAAGATGAGACCATAAAAAGGACAGAATCCTCACGCATATCGTTTTTTTCTTGTCATAGTCGCGAGTTTGCCCATCACAGTCTCCACGCAGCAGATCGTTTGTGTGACGGATGGATTCCTGCCACTGTTTTGACCCCTTTACACATTTTATAAGCTCTTCATGAGTTCCCAGCTGGCCAAAATACCATCATATGCAGGATTCGCACACACAACAAGCGCATTTACCTCAGAACACAGCGTTGTTTTGGATGTTCGGTAAGTTCCGTCTCAAAATACGTCATAAAATCCGACCATTCAGGCTGTAACGTTTCCCTATGCCTTTAGGTTCGGTATCTTTTGGTTCAGTGATAAAATTGCCAATCTGAATGCTAATCGGACCAGGACTAAATGTTTTTTTTGGTCCGGACCAAACTAACCAAACGAACCGAACTACAAGTGTGAACGCAGACCCCATGAAATCAAAATGTTTTAATCTGTGGCTTTAATCTATTTTTACTGTATTTCAATTTTTCTGGAAGAATGACTCAGAAATATCTTCAACACAGACTGTTCAATCAAACGTACTTGCAGTTAAATAGAAAGTAGAAAATCATAGTTCAAGGATGTGGAATAAAGCATATTGACTATTTAAAAGATAATTAAAGTAAAGCACAATCCACATCAGGTGATTTCATGGGATCTTGGGATTCTGGTGGTGTGGAAACTTTCTTCTACTCACTCCTGTTTTGCACTAGTCATATCTTTACAAAGTACTTGTTTAAAAGGCGATTGTGAGCATCTATATGCGTCTCAATTAAATGAAAATATGTTTTAATCTTAAAAAATAACTGGAATACATGGAGAGGGACAAAATGTGGAGGAGTGGTTCACTCACTGCATTGTGCTTTGATTTATATTTAGGCCTCATGATTATGAGACATTTTTGAGTTTTTATCTGTAGTTTCAACTGCTGACATGATTTTGATTATGGGTGATTTTAATATCCATGTTGTTCTTGTAAACCCAGGACCAAAGCATTTTTGAACTTAGTTGATGGTTTAATCTTATCTCAGTGTGTTTCTGGACCTACACACGATCATGGGCATACGCTTGACTTGGTGTTTTCTTCGGGGATAATGATGAATATATTTGTGTTGAAGAACCATTATTAGGTTTAATCTGTAACAAATGTACTTTTATCAGCCTTCATTCTTGTCTCATGTTAAATATACCTAATGCGTTCTCAACTGCTCTTAGTCCTACTGAGTTTATCTCTTCCTATCGAGTCTACAACATTGCCCGCTGTAGGACATGATGAATTGGTAAATTCTTTTAATAATGTTTGTTCAGAGATCTTGGAAAATGTTGCACCTTTTAAAATGAGATGTCAAAAGTGACAAAATAAAATAAAAATAAAACATGGATGATGAGTAATAAATGATCTTAAGTGGGTTTGTCAACATAAATCTTTCTCATTGTTTGAGTAAATTTGAATTGATTTCTTTAGCTCAGTTGAAAGATATTATATTGCATTTAAAGCCGACTACTTCACTTTATGATGTTCTCTGACTGTTTAAAGAGGTTGTAGACACTATTGGTCCTATTATTTTATTGATTAATAACAGCAGCCACCTTTTACAGTTCCTGCTGAATCAAAATAACGAGCTTATGCTGCCTTCACGCCATAACTACGGTAATTAATCAAGTATGGCTCGCTGCAGCCTGCGGTGGACATCCATCTCCGCCCACATCCAAGTGTGACGCTCGTGCCCAATACGTCACCTCGTGACTCCCCATAGATATGTATATATATATCTATGCTGACTCCCAATCCCTGTATCGCCCCAGAAACCTGATTTGTTGTATGTAGGTTTTCGACTGAAAGGGTTTTGAAGCGTAAGTGGTGGTTTTGAGTGGGTTTCAGTGCGGTCTGTCCAAAAAAAGACAAATATAAGAAGTAAATGAAAAAGAATTAAGTATTCTTGATGCTCAAAGTTAATGAGGATAAGCTCAATCACCCCCCCCCCCCCCCCTTTAGCTCAGTCGAAAAAAGCCGATTACTTCACTTTATGTTGTTCTCCTGTTCAAGGAGGTTGTAGACACTATTGGTCCTATTATTCTATCAATTATTAACATCAGTATATTTTATGGCACTGTACCGTCAGGGTTTAAGCATGCTATTACTGAACCAGCCTTTAAGAAAATGGGGGAAAAAGAGAAAGAAAACTTGGATCCACAGGATTTTCAAAATTTCAGGCTTATTTTATGATTAAGATTTTGGAGAAAGTTGTCCATAATCAACTTGACTTTTTGACTGAAAATAACAATGGATATTTTTCAATCTGGACCAGCTTTATTAGAGGTTGCTAATGATATTTTAAGTATTTACTCTGGGAAAGGTGTTTCCTTAATGATGTTAGATTTGAGTGCAGCCTTTGATACTTTACATCAAGGCATAAGTTAATCTCTGGTTACTCGTCTTCAGTATGTCCAAAATGCCGTAGCGAGAATCTTAACAAACACCAGAAAACAGGATCATGTAACACTTGTGTTGATATCTCTTCACTGGCTACATGTAAAGAATACAATAGAAGATGTTAATGCATTGCATGATCAGGCTCCTGAGTATATAAAGGCTGTGTTAATCCCTTTTATCAGGCCTTTAGCATTTGATTAGGTCTGAGAAATGTGATTGATTATATGATTTATTCTTATTTATTTGTTGTTATTTTATGTTTGTATTATTTCTAGAGTTATATACCATTCATGTACAGCACTTTGGTCCATTCTTATGTTTTTTTTTTTTTTTTTACAATTTTTTTTTGATATTTTTTGAAATATTAAAGCCACAGATGGGAATCTTGCGCTGGGCTGTGTACTTATACTGACACCAACCAGTGTTCCTGCAGCATCGTGCAAAAATAAAGGTTTACAGTAACAGATGTCTTCTTAGAATGGTCAGTTTGCGACTTTGCATGATAAACAACATGCAATAGCACTGGTATTACAAAACATTCAGTGGCACATGACACTCAAACTGACAACATTTGAAGAAGTATTACCGAATAATGCGTTTAATTGATGTATATTTTAAAACCTCACTAAATTAGGCAATTTATGATTTTGTGTCACAATTACATCAGTGTAGCTGCTCAGCTCATCTGTCAGTCACTACTGGAGGTGTCACAACACCATGTTCCTCGACTCAGTATCAGTGTTAAGGCCCTTTCACACTAAGCGCAATGCGATAAAGCGAGGCGAATCGCTGACGAATGGAGCTTTCACACCGAATGTGAAACGATAGATCACCTCTGGTTAATTCACACCTGCACACAAGGTGGCGCTGACCAACAATGCATTTTCCTCATGTATGTACCTCGTAGGTTTTTCTGTTTGCATTTAACATCGTCTGCTGCACAACATACAACTACAGCATTAGACTAAGATAAGTTCGGTACTACACCAGAAACAAAATACTAATAATGCTTATGAGAATACATCATAAAATGTAATGAGAGGTACAACTATGGAAGTTTATGTGTAGCATTATTCAATTTGAAATGTAATATGCAAAATGGCAATGCATTTCTGTATTTAAATTTACATTTTCCATACCATATATGCAATGTTTGGAGCAAAATGATATACAAATGATTAAATGATTTACATTTGCTATTTCCTACACTACTTTTAACATATAATTTAAACATATATTTTAATGCTTTATATGTTGCAAAATTAAAATTACAATGTATTACAGAAATGATTATATATGTTTAACATGTTCAAGCAAAAATTGTAGCAAAATTATCATTTAAATGTTATTTTTCTTAATTGCATTTGCACTCACAGTAATGACAATTTTCATTAAATGTCCCGCAATTAATGTAGCAAAATTCAATGTGGATTTGAAAATGCGTTCCGAGCTGATCACGTGCCCACCCTGCCCTGCCAATCATTGTGTGAAGGCGGGGCCAGGGGTTGGAAACATGACGGCAGCAGAGCTATGAAGAGCGAGGCATAAACTGGCAGATGAAGTAGAGAAAGAACAGAGAAATGGTAATGTTCCTGCAGATTATGCGTCTCTGTCAGTCATAGAACCAGTACGTTATTAGAAGCATAGATATTTATGGTTAGGGCGTCTCGCAGAGAACGCGCCTGATGCTCGCGCACCTTATCGTGAGGTGAGCGCGCTCGCGCAGCTCGAAGTGTTGAAACAGACGCGTCGAATGAGCGGTGCTTTTCAAACAGGTTCCTTTACTCATAGAAATAATCTTATACAAGATGTCCGAGATTATTGCTTGCTCTATCCGTGTGGTTGTATGTTTTTCTCTTTTTATCGTTCTGATTATTGTTTATGTATTATTTAATTAATACAACGATGTGTAGTCCATCTGGATGCTAATGAGTGTTATTTATAATAATAATAATTTCTTTTCCCAAAAATAACTCAGGTGATGTTTAAACCCCTCTTTCACACACTAGAAAGCACTTTGGTCTGATGTGAACAGGTGATGGTGTGGAGGATATTTTCTTGGCACTGTTTGGGAGCGTTCTTTAGAACTTCTGCAGTAATATAAACTTTAATGTCCTGAAGGTAGCTTTAACAGCTTTAATAGTGTAATTAGTTCATAATCAGAATATAGTCACTTAAATACTCAGGCTTAGCTTTAATTTAGTTATTCAAACATAACATTAAAAAGACGCATCCCTCAGTGTTCCTCCTAAACAAAATTCAAATCGACCATCTGTTTTCACACTTGTAAATAAAAATGCATCAACACACTGTAAATTAAGGATTTATTGTGCACTTAGGTTCATTGAACAAAATGAGAGCTTTTACAAGTGTGCTGAAATCATTGATCTTGAGCTGCAGACTGACAGCTGCTGTGATTATAAAGGGAGAGCACTTTCTGTGTAATTCGTGTTTTTCATGAGACTTTGTGAGTACTTCATAATTCACCTTGACAACATTTATTTTTAAACCGACTGATTTAGGCATAAAGTTATCAAATATCTTTGATTCCTCGAAGTATTGAAGAGTTATAAGTCAATTAGTTGGTCAGGCAATGCCCATTTTTACAAGTTGACCTATAGCTCCTGAACACAATGTCCAAGCTTAATGAAACCTGACACAGAGAGACAACAGGACACTCTGAGGATGTACAATTCTGCCAATAGAAAGCACTAAAACAAACAATCAAACAAAAAACATTATAACTCTGCAACAGAATGATCCATGAAGTTGAAAATTGGTATACATCATCTTTGGTGGACGTCTTAACATATCCTCTCAGCGGCTAATTACAGCATATATATGTACCAAATTGTGTGAAAATCAGCCTCAAGGTGGCGCTATAATAAGAAGCATTAAGCTAATAACTCCACAACTGTGTGTGACAGAATGAAAATTCTTGTTTTAGATGCATTTCATCTAAATTTTAATGTTGAATATGAGTCCACACATACACTACATATATTTTGATCAAACCCTATAAAATATAGTTTGTTGCCTTGTTTGTTTTTGTTTTTTATTACTCCTGCTCCTGATAGCTGTTACTGTATCTACTGAGGGATACAGTTTTGATTAATTCTGTGTTGTATTTAGTCTGTATGTATTTTGGACCATTTTTGCACTTTTTTTCTGTGCATTTCAGCCTTTTAGTTTTTAATTAGTTCATTTTTAATGGAAAGTAAAGATGCATTTTATTAACTTTAAAAAAGATAAATATTCATTTGTGATTAGCTGTGGCTGATTCACGGCTGTTGATATTCAGTACAACATAATAAAGGTCAATTTAAAAAAAAGTATTTGTTGCACAAAAAAGGAAAATATGTATTTAGAATAGCAAAACATTTAAAACAAATTGTGTACCATATTTTAACAAAAAATGTAACTCATCTTCTGTTCTATGTTTTGTTTATGTGTGTGTGTGTGAAAGAGAGAGAGAGAGAGACAGATGAGCATGATATAGATTGGAGAACAGACACGGTTGATCATGTGATGTACATTTAAATGGCTCATCCTCCATAAAAACATATAAAACTCACACTCCATCCCTAAAAGACAGACAGATGCCTTTAATCAGCTATGAAGCTCTTCAAGTGCCTGTGGATCTTACTGGGTAAAGTACAGCATACATCTGCTGTTTTACTGGATTCACACTAATATTAACACTGTAATCTTCCCCTTTGTTCAGAAATCTTTTCAAATGATGTTTCTAGTATAGTTTGCACTCATCTCGCTCTCTGCTGTGGATTTACTGCACATTTTTTTTTTCATGGTTTGCATGAAATACTTCTCTCAAATTATAAATTGTGAATTCACTTCGTTACTAGATCTCTGGAATGGTTTTTACTTTGTGTTTCTAGGCCCGCTTTACTAAACAAATCTATCTTGAAATCAGTGCTCATTTGTATATGTAAATGATTTCTCCAGAAAGTTGTGATTCACAGGAGTGTCTTCTCGTCCCACTTTAGATGACAGTATTCTGCATGCTGCAGATTATTGTGTCAGTAGTTTCCTCCAGCATAGCCATTACACAGATCAATGTTGTATGATACCATTATCATGCAGATGATGTTTTATTTATTAGTGACTATATTAAAGTTAATTATTTGGAGAAAAAGTTTTACTTTAATTCACAGAGCAGCAAAACCTGGGTATCTGAACTCATTTGAATCTCTTTTTTTTTTTTGCACAGGGTTTTTGTTGATTCAAGAAATGGTGAATGGAGCAGAAGGTAAGCATCTCTAAGATTTATCATTTTTATCTTTATTCTAATCTGTTTGTTTGAACTGCCAGATATAATAGTAATACAGCAGATATATTTTTAAGCTTTTTTTAGGGACTTTTTCTTCCCAAACCACATAAAACAGTGCATCGTATATGTTGAATACCTAATTGTAAAAGATTCTCGGTCTGGACAATAAATGCTCTGCTAGAATGCATGTTAGATTATACAGCTCTATACTGTATGAACTGAATCATCAAATTGGAATCGAACAGAACATTCTGAAATAACAAATGTTACATAACACCAGCAATTTTATATATCATATATATATATATATATTTTTTTTTTTTTATGTTAATTTGAAAGTTTTAGTAATTTTGCTTTGTTTCTGTAATTTTTATGATTTTTGTAAATATGTCTTTAAGTTTTAGTTATTTAAAAAAAAAAAGAAAAAGAAATGTTGCCTTGGCAACTATGTAAGGAATATTGTAATGTAGACTATACATCCAGCTAGTTGATATGCAGAATAAGCCCCGAAAGGTTGATCAGTACTTGTACCACGCTGAAGGTGTATATATTGCCAAAAAAATAAAAAATAAATCACTACTCCATCGGAATGGTACGAAACTCTGTGACTTTTGTGTCAGTCGCTAAGTGGGGATTTCTGGCTACAGAAGATCCCACATGACTGCTTTGCACTTTCCCTTAAATACCCAGACCAGAACAAAAGGATTGTAAATATTTACTACACCAACACCTGTTTTGTGTCACAGACACGCCAGGCTCTTCACTCACCCAATCACGACGCACTCCCTCACCAGAGTTCTGATCACGCACACCTGACACTCATCAGCACCATCATCAACAGCTCTACAAAAGACACAGCTTCACACTCAGTCACTGTCCGGTCTTGTTTACGCATACTTACCTTATGCTTACCTCACGGACTCCTCGATCGTCTACTTACCTGTCTCCAGTGTGCCTCCTAGATTCCCCGTGTTCTCCAGTCTTCAGTGTGTGTCTCTGTGTGTCTCCAAGCTCCAAGGACCATCCACCATCCACGTCTCCTAAGAAGAAACCAAGTATCAGTAATTCAGTCATCGCTCATCACTAACTTTATCTGGCTTCACTCACCTGCTCACTGCTCTGGTTGTCTCAATAAACTTCATAAACCTTACCTGTGTCTCTGACCTCCTCTGTATGTAACATTTTGGGGGAAGAGGAGTGGGTTTCAGATATCTTGAAGAGACACCACCCAAAAGGAGGACAGAATTCTCCTTAGTTTTCAATCTTCCTCATAATACCAGTGACTGCTGTGAAACTGAGACCATTTTACCAATCGCCCTGAGACATTTAAAATGATACCAAACATGAAAGGGGAAAAACAATAGATACACAAGTTACATTATACATCTTGAAGAACTTTCAGTGACTTGACTTTCAGTGAGTTGCTTTATTGCTTTATTGCAGGGCACTTGATCTCAGTTTTTGTCTTAGCAGGAAAATCAAGTCTTACAGTGCGGAAATGACTCAATTCACCTCAAGTTGTTGTTCATCAATAATTCTGTAGCTCTCAGATTTTACACAAGTGCATGTTCAAATTCTGTGTTAAGACATGTCAGAACTTTTCTAGAAAATCTGGCAGTAGATGGAACCGCTACACAGTCATCAACATATATGACACCATCTGAGAACTGGTCTGCAGAAAATGCCATTGATGGTAATCGAGGTCTCCAGCAGGTGTACACGGGATGCTCGTCAACCCCTGGTGAGACTAACCCATGGTGGAGGCTGGATCTGCATCATATTTACCAAGTTAGTAAAGTGGTCATCACTAACAGAAAACAATGCTGTGCAGAACGAATAAACGGAGCAGAGATTCGCATCGGAAACTCTTTGGAGAACAACGGCAACAACAATCCTATGTAAGACTCTTGGGGAAGAACATGAGAGAAATGCAAACATTCAACACTCTATCTCCTTCATCAGTTTCTCTCTCTGTCTGTAGATGTGCTGTTATTCCTGCTATTCCAGCAGTTGAGTCCTACAACTACTCATGTAATGAGATGGAGGGACGTTATGTGAATCTGATCATTCCTGGAGACATGAAGATACTCACTCTGTGTGAGGTGGAGGTCTGTGGAGAAGGTAATGAGGTTTATTCCTATGTTATGCAGCATTTTTGAGCTTCAGCAAGAACCAATCAGGTTCATTCTTGTGAGTTACATAGCACGTTTGAGCTTCCGTAAGAAACAATGAGGTTCATCGTCAACTTCATCATTGCAGCCGAAAATACAGAAAACACTAATTTATCAATTAATTATTAAAATGTTAAAGCAGTCTCTTTGCTGTTTTTCCCCGATGCATTCATAATCATTACTTCTGCCGTTGCGCTGTGGCAAGCTTTATGCTTGCACTTGAATGCTGATTAGGCTATGTGTGCATTAAAGGCTCTTTATTATGATTGATATGGTTTATTGATAAACGTATGATTAGTTGACTAATCGCTTATAATGAATAACTACTAGTCGACCAGAAAAATCTTTAGTCAAGGGCAGCCATACTTTATTCATATCCTTCCAAACCAGTATGCCAATATTCAATCTTTATTGGCATCTTACAGTCAGATTATTCAGATAATTGTATTCCTGCTGTGAGGAAGGTCGGTGTTTGTTTAATTCTAACAACAGGAAGTGGGGAAAATGTTAACGTGGGAAGTTAAAAAGAAATTGGTGCGGAAATGACTCAATTCACCTCAAGTTGTTGTTCATCAATAATTCTGTAGCTCTCAAATTTCATTCACACAAGTGCATGTTCAAATTCTGTGCTAAGACATGTCAGAACTTTATTCATTTTCTAGGAAATCTGGCAGTAGATGGAACCGCTACACAGTCATCAACATATATGACACCATCTGAGAACTGGTCTGCAGAAAATGCCATTGATGGTAATCGAGGTCTCCAGCAGGTGTACACGGGATGCTCGTCAACCCCTGGTTAGACTAACCTATGGTGGAGGCTGGATCTGCGTGATATTTACCAAGTTAGTAAAGTGGTCATTACTAACAGACTAGACTGCTGTGCAGAACGAATAAACGGAGCGGAGATTCACATCGGAAACTCTTTGGAGAACAACGGCAGCAACAATCCCATGTAAGACTCTTGGGGAAAAACATGAGAGAAATGCAAAGATTCAACACTCTATCTCTTTTATCAGTTTCTCTCTCTGTCTGTAGATTTGCTGTTATTCCTGCTATTCCAGCAGGAGAGTCCTACAACTACTCATGTAATGAGATGGAGGGACGTTATGTGAATCTGATCATTCCTGGAGACATGAAGATACTCACTCTGTGTGAGGTGGAGGTCTATGGAGAAGGTAAGACATCGTCATATTTTTTTCAGCAAGAGACAGTAAGGAGTTTTAATGAACACAACTAATTCATATATTTACATGTATAAATGTATCTTTATTTAGGTCCCTGTTTAAAAAAGATCATTTGTAAAAATGCAGTTTAACTCCAGCAATGATTTGACTGACCCTTTAATGAGAGAAAATTGCATGCCAATGTGCACTGGCATGTTTTAGTTACACTTGAAGTAGATTGGCCTCTCTAGCAAGATTCCTATTTTTTTGGTCGGTCTGACGTATGTCGAACGTGACCGACTAAATGGGAACCTGAATTATTGCTGAAGATTTCAATGATTGTATATAAAATGAAGGTTATTTCAGCAAATTCACAGAATACATTTACCATAAACTTGATAATGCTCCAAGTTCCTGTTAGACATGAAGATTTGAGTTTATCATCACATTCTGCTCTAAATTAGTTTAGTATGAATGTTATTTTCAGTTGCGATCTGCTCTTGCTGATAGAGGACTCACAGATGTGACACTGAGATGGTCTCAAACTCCTAAACAGGTGATCCAGAAAGTGAACACGGCTAAACGTGAGTTTTATGATAACTTATAAAATAAGCTGCACAAATAGGAATGATTATTAAATTGTTATGAGATGTAAAAAGCAAATAAGTTTTATTTACAGGCCGCTGTGGTAAAGAAAATTAATACTCTGGAAAATCTGATTTTAAGTACATTGCCTGAAATTACTGCATAATTATGTGTTTACAATATAAAGACTGATTACTTTCCTGTTACTGTTATTCACATCTTTAAGAACTATAAAACATATTGTGTAATTGTGTATTGTCAATAAATAGAAACAGATATAATGAAAATAATTAAATAAATGTAAAATTTACGTTTACACAACACACAGGTGTAATTAAAATTAATGAATTTTCTGTATCACTGTCAATATTTTTATTGTAATATCTATATTTCTTCATTGAATTGTTTTTATTATTTAAAATTCAATTCCTTGCCATTTTATGTTGTTGGAGCTGTAATGAGGTGAACAGGATCTCGTGTGAACGGACACAGAACAGTGCATGTATGCAGAATGAGCTACTGGTTAATGGTACTCTTAGTTTGGTTATGGTTTGTATTCTTTTATTAAAGTCTATTTTGAATCCTTCTTCATCCTGCTGTCTGCCTTCACCACACTTTGGTGCATGACAATCAGCGTGTTCAGAGATGTTTTGTTGTTGTTGTTGTTGGTGTTTTACAGGGACCAGATTCCAGTGATATGTCCTGCTGACTCAAACTTACAAACGAGTCTCTTCAAACTCTTTTTCTCTGATAGCGCAGTACGAACATCAGCAAGCTGTTCAACTACACTGGACTGATATTCTACATGAACAGGGTAAAATAAGTTCCATCACTGACTTCTGATGGCAGGGCAATTTTATTTCAGTGCATGGCAAAAGAAAATGCAAACACCTTGGAAATGCCAGATAAGTTGAACAGGAACTGTTTCAATAATGGCACAAAGATGTGTGACTGTTCAAGTCTCTTTGTTTAGATCAATGTGCTCGTTGTGCCTTTGCAAACAAACTGAATCACACTGTTAAGACAGGACTGAATGTAACTGGTGAATAACCGTTTAACAAGTGCTATATTATAATGTATCAATACTGCTAAGCTAAAAATGGAAGTTGAAAATTCATCTGTTAAAGCATGAAATAAGTTACAACAAATAAGTGAATTTGAGTTTAACGTGGGTATATTATCAGTAATAAAGTAATCATTAAAAATGTGTAAACATTCAAAAAAGCCATTTATATCAGCCATTTATATCAATGCGATTCAGAGATGAAGCCCATTATACTAATGTTGTCCAGTTCACTAATGGAGCCAACATTTTTGTCAAGTTGTCAGACATGAATGAATGTATGCCCAACTGAAGAAGAGACACTATATTATTTGTCTATTTTAATATAGTACATATAATAATACTTCCATAAAGAGACACTTAAAGACTTTTTTTATTGAAAAGTGATACGTCCATTGTATAACTGTCATCTACACAAGCCACTGTGCTTGGACCTCACCTCAAGTTATACTGCATTGTTTAATTTACCTTCTGTGTCGTTGCCCACAATGCTTCGGTGAAAGGACTTGAAATAGCAAACGGGGAAAACAATAAAAGGCATGACTTACATTGCATCCAGCTAGCCAACTCTGTCCAAGCTCAATGATGCTTATTTTTTTTCTACATTTGAACGCCTAGTGAAAGGATTTTTTGTAAAGATAAAATTGAATTGACTCATCTTGGAAGAGATATTGTGCATATTTGAAATTTGAGAATGGTTCAGTCACACGAGGCCAAAATATATATAAAAACAATTTTAATTCACTAAAATCAAAAGTGGGAGGGTCTGTTGCGCCATGAGGACAATCTGAAACAAGCCAATTAGAGCTTAGCCTCAAGTCACCCATTTGTCCAGTGCCCCACACACACAAAACAAATGGAATACAATCTAGATTTTTTTTAATAGGTGCTAACATAACTATCTGTCGAATAGTATGACTAAAGGTTATTTCTTAATTATTTTGCAATACTTATTTAACTTATTTTTAACATATTGAAGTAGCCTTTTTCTCTGGCTAACTTGAAGGGGGCTGGTTAAACAAGATAACCGTTTAATTCCACTATCCAATTCCCCTCGTCCCTGCAGTTCTGAAGCAACTCCTCAGTGTCACAGTGTTCACCAAACTGGACCTCTAGAGTACCTATAACCTCATCCGAATACGTGAAGAGGATGAGTGGGAGACTGCATTTGAGACCCCTGCAGGCCATTATGTGTATTGAGTGATGCTCCAGGGACCACCTACTGGACCAAGTAGGTGTGGGCCATCCATGATTGGCCCATGCCTACCACTATAAAAGAACTCCAGTGTTTCCCCCTGTTTTGAGTCTGCTCCTCATCCATCCTGACCCTGATGGAGTAATTTATCCATCCTATAGAAAACAATTGTAGAATTAGTTTGCTTACTATGAAAGCTAGAAGTGTTTTGAGGGCTCTTGGCCTATATAACTGTAAGGGTCAGATGTGTCTGAGAAGTTAACTTCGCCACTAAGCATACTTTGTTTGTAATTTTCCACCAGACAACAGGTGGCTGTGAAATGAATAAGACCATTTTTAAGGGTTTCATGTAAAGGCTTCTTGCCTCCGGGGAGCATTGACTGTTTTGATACAATGTTTCATTTGGCCAATGGGAAAAGGGATGACTATCAATTGGCAGAAGGCCCATGAGAAATTAAGTCAAAAGATGTACAGTAGTTGGCAGTCGGCCACCCTTACTAAGAAAATTATCTCTTACATAAGCAACACCTGCAATTTTATTGGTGAAATGACTGTGGTGGAAAGGTTGGGGAGTACATGGGAAAGAAAGGGAGAAGAGCCCCTGTAAGTGAGAATATGGGAAAATGTAAGGGTGGATATTACCAGCCAATGATACTACTTTGGTGTGTTTTAAAAGATAAGAAAAATGTAGAAAAAATGTGCCCCAGCTAAGAGAGATTCAGATGAACAGCTGGCATCTCACTTTGTTGCTTGACAATGAAGTTAAATACTTCTGACACCTGAAACTTCGAAGTAACTGTAAGTTTTTCTTTGAGGCCAGAACTGAAGGGACCCAGAGACATCGAATTTGCCACAACAACCCCAACAAACTATTCGTCGTGAAAGTGGATTCCTCCACCACAGGGGCAGGAGCGATGTTGTGGCAGCAGCAGGGAAACCTGCCTAAACTCCATCCATGCACCTTCTTTTTAAAGAAACTCACCCCGGCGGAAAGGAATTATAAAATCAGTGAAGTCAAGTCCCCTTTATTTATATAGCGCTTTTTACAATACAGATGTTTCAAAGCAGCTTTACAGTGATAACAGGGAAACAATGCAAGAAAGTTTGTTTCAGCTGTACAGCAGCTCTAGAAGAAAATAGTGTCATTCTTTAACTTGAATTGGAGGCACTGGCTAGAGAACGCTCACCATCCGTTCACAATGCTCACCAATCATAGACTTTGGAGTATCTTCGTGAGGCAAAGAGACTGAACCCCCGGCAGGCCAGGTGGGCATTGTTCTTCACCAGATTCAATTTCTCCATCTCCTATCATCCTGGATCAAGAAATACCAAAGCTGATGCCCTCCCCTGTATTCACGCACCTAAAGATACTCCTGAATCTCGAGAGCCTGTGATGCCCTCTGGCCTAATCGTTAGTCACATTCAGTGGTCCTTGATGGAGCAAATTGCTACTGATAGTGCCTCCAAAGCGGTTTCGCCAGGTTGTCCACCTGATCATAACCTATGTCCCAAGAACTTAACACACTCAGCTTATTCTCTCAGTTTACTTCTCAGTGGGCACTGGCCACCCATTGGCCAATCAAACTCTCTCGTTGCAAAAAGATCGCTTCTGGTGGCCAGGCATGGCACAAGATATTAAAAGGTTCGTGCAAGGATGCCAAGAATGTGCCATTTCGAAGACTCCACGTCATCTACCAGCCTCCTCGAGCTGCCCGTTCCGTGTTGCCCCTGGTCACGCCTAGGAGTAAACTTTGTCACCGATCTGCCTCTTTTAGAAGGTTATACCTGTATCTTTTTTTAATTGTGGACAGATTCTCTAAATCCTGCCAGTTGGTACCCCTCAAGGGTCTCCCCATGTCCATGGAGTAAGTAGATCTGTTATTTAATCATGTATTCTGTTATTTTGGCTTTGCTTAAGAAATCAGATCGCGGACCACAATCTATCTCATGTGTTTGGAAGGGATTCTTCACCCTCCTAGTATCTCCAGTTTCTCGCTGGGCCAAGTACGCCCACAACTCCCTCAAGCAACCATCCACTGGCCTCCACTGTTCCCATGGTCCAGGGACCCTTCGGCTATTCCAGCTGTGGATTTCTGGTTCCGGTAGAGTGAAAGAGTCTGGGACGATGCACATCATCATCTTCACCTCCAGTGATCCTGACTTCCATTGTTCCTCGTGATCCTCCCGTCTCTTCTGAGGATCTCTGCTCCTTCGTCTATCCCCATCGTCACGCTTCCTTGTCACCACTCACTGACCTACTCACATGGTCTTCACTTACCTGCAGCAACTGAGGTGTGTGCATTCCAGGATTCAGCTGGCATGATCTCTCACCATCCCTGCAAAGATAAGAGACTAGTTAATTCATTCAATTTATTAGTGCAACCTGCCTACTGCCATATTTACTCACCTGTTTGTTTATGTGTGGCGGGGAGCGGTACAGGTTAACACACACAAGCCCAAGTTTATCTACTTGTAGAAAATTCGACTACGCCACCTGGGAGGGTTTCACCCAGGAAATAGAAATAAACCCCAAAGTTTAGTTATTAGGTCACACAGGTTCAATTCTCTTGCAAAAAAAATGTAGGCAGGCAACGTGGGCATATAAAAAAAAAGGACAAACTTTATTCACAACTTAAATTCAAAATAGAAAAATCTCTTAAAACAGCCTCAATGATATGGCTCCAGTAACAACTCAAAGAAAAACAATTACACAAAAACAAAAAGAAAATATCCTCACTGTTAGAAGATCCAGTGACAGACAGCAATACAAACAACAAAAAGAAAACCAAAAGAAAAGACGTTAAACAAAACAAATTTATACAACTTCCAAATAAACAAAACAAAATATATACTTAATTACAGGGCTGAGGTTACCCACCGGAGTGATCACCAGCGCTAGTTATCCAAAAGTGCACTTCCACACACACCCCACCGTGAACTCAGATCACACACTCGTACACTTCAAAAGTGTCACACGGCAAACGTTGAAGCAGCACCACCACCAACACCGCCACAAGAGATCTTTCACCCGTGGGACCCCAGCTCCTGAAAGAAATCAAAAACAAAATACATAAATCTCAAACAGAAATAAATGAAAATCAAAATAAATCACACTTCCACCGTAAATCGATGGACAACAGTCACCACAACACAGCACAATTAACAATATACAAATATTCAAAAGAAAGTATAAACACAACAAAAGAGCTTGGTTAAAACCAGGAGAAAAACAGGACTCGTAAGGAGCGGCCACGACGTCCTTAGGCCAGCTCCAATAAACACACGATCCTCCACCCCAAAGTAAACCAATAAATGTAAATTAGAACGATCACAGAAACCAGACGGCAGCAGCAAAAGTCCCCTTAAATAGTTGTAATCCAATATTGTTCGTGCGGCACGCAGCGGAGAAAGAACAGAGTTGCAATAGTAATCGCCAGGACGAAAAGGAGAATCCTATAACAAATATAAATAATACAAATACATACACAAGGTTACTACTAATTGCACAACACATGCTAAAAATTCCCCCCAAACAAACCCAAGCAAAAACTTACCAAAATGCGGATAGATGAGTTTTACAATCAGTTCACCGCTCCGGATACGCAGCCTTCAAATAACCCGCTGTTAAACTGGAGTACAGGGACTGCACATTACTCAAACCACCCGCCCCTCCGTAAAGCTAGACGTTGAGTACAACAAAACTCTCCTACCTGAAAGGAGGGCAGTAATCAAATCCAATACAGCATCCGATGGAAACACATACACACCGATGAACGACAGGCTGGGGTACAACAAACGAGCCATTAGTACAACAAACAGTAATAAAGAAAAATTAGCACAACGCTACGTGCTAACAGCACATACCCGTCACCACTGTAGCAACAGAAAAAGGGGAGGATCCGGACGTGACGCATCCCAGGCTAAAACTAACCAGCCCTAAAATAGTGCACACTCGCTGCTGATTGGTGATCCCGAGTGTCATTCACCCTTACCTGGTTCATACGGTCACATATGCTTCTCTGCTGCAGATGCCTCTACTGTTAAACGGCATCTGTGCTAACCATCTGTATACTAACCATTACAATACAACTTTATTTTAAAGTTTCAATACATGTCACATTTATTTAAATAGTTAATTGTAGCAGTACTGAACATTAAATACGTAATTTTCCTGTGGTATTTACACAGGAAGGTACAATCAGAACATCACTTGCTTAAGTTTAGCTGGAATTTTGTTGTTTTATTTGGCATAATAACCTGGTGAAACAACAACTCAGGATTGACTGAACCCAAGTGCAGTCTCAGATAAAACAGATAATAAATAAACAGATGATTACATCCAAAATTTGACAAAACATTCACATTCTTACCCAACTCAGAAATTTAACTTACCCAAAACACAAATGCAACATCCCTTAACAAAAGATGAGGAAATCATGATGGAATAAATGCACGGTAAAGACATAAAGACAAGACTGAGGAAACTTCTGCTACCCTTTCTGCATTTGCCCAGTAAACAGCTAAAATGTTTAGTTAGTCAGGTGGTTAGTTAGGTGGTAAATGTTTATTTCAGCAGTTTTGAAACGCAAGTCTGTTTAGTGGTGTCACTCTTCTTGTCCTTCTTTTGGAAGACATTCCCATTGGACTGGGTTCTCCATGAAAGTTCAGCATATTGTGCCAAACCCTTCTCCTTCAATATCTGCTCCATCTGAAGAACAGAAATGACTTTGAAATGATATTACTGTTGGCTTTTTCCAATGGAATTGCAATGGTATGGAGTCCCTGATGGTTAATTCTCTTATAAATCAGTTCTAGGTGAGTTTCTCTATGGTAATGTGTGTGTGTGTGACTCACCTTCTCTAAAATCTCTTTCATCACTGCAGGATCATTGACATTTTGACTTGATTTCACCTCTACTCTCACTAGCTGTCTCTTTCTCTCTGTGGGATACACACACATTAGGGATGGCAATTAAAATAGAACTAAGTAAAAATTTAATTTTTTTAAATAGACATTATTTAAAATGTTATAATAGCAGGTCAAAAAAAAAACAAAAAAACAAAAAAAACAAAAAACAAAAAGTCAAAGTATGGATATACATTAAATAAAAACTCACCAATGTAACATGCAAAAGGAGCGTAGTCTTCACAGTTGCGGTCATACCAGTAGCCATCATAAACATTAACACACAACTGAGCATTCGGTTGTCCAGATTTCCATTTTCTGAATGAGGAGCTTCTCTGATCTGACCAGACAAAGACATCATCACCTCTAGTTCGATATAGTCCAAGCCAAACATTTCCCATTCCTGCAGTTTTCAGCAGCTCATCATGATCAGCCTCGTCAACGATGGTGATGAGATCAGTGTAGTGCTGTCTGCAGTACTTCTGTGCATCCGTCCAGTTCACAGACACCGGCACATAGACAAACTCATGAAGCCATGAGAATGTCACACGCATCAAAGCTGAAGACAGCGTACCACAAAATGATGGCAAATCATCGTAATTGAGGAATTAAACATCTACAAAAACCCTGAACTAACCTGACAAAATCAGCAAGAGTAAATCAGTCCTCATGATGAGTGATTCACCTATGAGATAAACAAATTTATTCAGTTTTCAATTTATCAAACTGCTCAAAGCCCAATCAAATGCCTGGATAACATCAACCCCCTAAAGATTTAGACGAAACCTCTTTAACTGTAATTTGATGACAGGTGAAACTGTTTAAATCACAAACAGGCCAATGACAATAATTTACCCAAAACCACTCTTCAAAATGACCAAACTACATCCAGAAAACACAGTTTAAACATCCAGCAGAACTGCTCTATTTCACTTTCAGAGAAACATATGTCATGTTTCCAGGTTCCAAATTATAATTTGGTATAATTATACTTTCTAAAGAAACAGCATTAAAACTTTGATATAATTACTAGAATGTTTTCCTTCAAATCTCTCAGCTTTAACCTTAACAATTTGAGATTAATATAAAAAGAGCTTCTTCAAAGAAGAGCAACATCTTCAACACACTGAACAAATAAACATTATGATCATTTACCTGCAGCAGCGGACAGACCGAAGGTTGATGCCGACTGATTCAGTGTTGGTGTTCTTCTTATTATATTCAGCTTTTACTCTTTATATGTAAGTTATCTCTTATGCAAAACCTGTTGTCTGTCTCAGATGCAAAATCTTTCAGTGTGAAGGCACTAATTTCCATTTGGACGTTGTTGCAAAATGAGGCTCTTCATTCAAAAAAGCATGAAAATAGCCTTCTTGTATCATGTATTGTATGTCTTAAAGGGTAACCATTAACATAATCAAACTCCTCCTTAAAGGATGTATTTGAAAAACTGAAGGTGTAGAAGTTTCTACGTATATAATTAATAATAATATTTATAATAATTACTTACAGTATACATTTTACTGTGTATATGTTTGTGTGTGTGGTAGATCAGTACAGCAGGCTAACTTCAGTGAGATATCAATTCCCCAATCATCATCTGTACCATATCCTTTCTATTCATCCTGTGGAAACTGCCACTGGACAAATAATACTATTACAATAAAAAACACCAGTGAGCCATCAATAATGTACATTGATAGGAGGTTTTGTCCATAATCCAGAAAAACTGCTCCAGTGAAAAAGTCCATCCCCTGTTGTCCTCACACATCAAATTCCACGTATATTTCTTTAGAACTGTTTTGTTTTGTAAACAGTTCTAGATCAGAGCATATTCCTATCCTGATTCAGACTTTTTTTCACTGGAGAAAGCAATATTATGGTTAGAGGAAAACAGTTTAAAGTTAAAAACATCTTAATGATGGATTTGTTTCTAACAAACACATAGCTTTCAGAGTTGTGTGGATTATTGTGATGTTTTTATCAGCTGTCGGGACTCTCATTCTGACGGCACCCATTCACTGCAGAGGATCCATTGGTGAGCAAAGGATGTAATGTTAAATTTCTCCAAATCTGATGAAGAAACAAACACATCTACATCTTGGATGGCCTGAGGAGGAAATTTTCATGTTTGGACGAACTATACCTTAAAATTTGAATTTTTCATGCATCACAAAATTTATGCCAGAATTTACATTTTTTATAACAGTAACTATAATGTAACTCCTTTACATTTAGGCCCCTTCTAAGAAATCTGACTGGCTAGCAATGTTAGCATGCTATATGGTAGGTTAACTTAATAGAGACAGGTTCTAAAAAGTGCATCTAGTACGACATTAGGGTCAAGTATTTGATTAATTTGCATTATTAAGACTAAACTAAAATTGAATGGTTGAAAACCTCAAATAGGGGCATGTTATTGTTTCAGCTTATGTCATCTAAATCTCACTCCAGCTAGGCAAGCAAAGTTGGCATCCCCGTGTATTGGTTAGATAACATATTGGTTACTAACTACGTATTAATATTTAATTCATGTCAGTACAAAATGTAAAAGTGAAAAGAATTAAGGTTGTTAAGTCTTTATCTTTTTACTGATAAAACTATGATGTTATATTAACTCCATTTCCCATACTGCTGTGCTGAACTTCTTTATGTCTGGTGATTGGCTGCATCTGAAATCACATACTTCCCTATTATATAGTAGGTGAAAAACAGTATGTGACAAAGGAAGAATGTCTGAATTCACATAACTCATAAAAGAGTGAGCAAAAAGTACCTGGATGACCTGTTTCTTCCACTGAGATTTTGAAGTGTGCATATGATGGACACTTTATTATCCCATGAGGCCATGGGAGAGGATTTATGAATGTCAGTGAAGTAACACTGAAGCTGGTAGGTCACATGATAATGGCAAATGTAGTATGTCCGGATCACATTCCTACTACGCACACTCATACTATATAGAATGTACTTTTTTAGTGGTTGTGCAGTAATTACTTGTCCAAAATAAGTACGTTCTCAAGAGAGTATGCAATTTCGGATGCACAAGATTCAGTATATGGGAGGTAGGAACTATAGTTCTGGGAGTTTGTTCTCCACCGGACGAACCACTAGCTTACCAGGTGTATCGTACTTGGTTACTAACGTAACCTCGGTTCCCTGAGATACGGAACGAGTACTGCGTATGGGGAAAGGTCTCCTTTTTCCCCGTTACTGAAGCCTTTTTCAATAACGCAGTGTAACTGCATCGTCATTGGTTCACTCATGTAAAGTTGTTGAACCAATGACGGCGCGGCATAGCTGCGCGACCTATGGCGACAAAGCGCGCGAAGAAGCCCGCCAAAAAGGGCGGGGCTTAGGGCTATATAAGCAGGCATTTCGCCATAGGATTTCAGGTCATACGACTGAAGCGACGACACTGAAGCCGCAGCCTCGTGGCACGGCATATAACGCAGTACTTGTTCCGTATCTCAGGGAACCGAGGTTACGTTAGTAACCGAGTACGTTCCCTTTCGATACTTCACTCGTACTGCGTATGGGGAACGAATTCAACCGCGCCGTGCCACGGCAGGGAACGACTGAGCTTGTCATGGACACCGCGGGGGAACCAGCGGACAAGTGAGAGGGCCGGAGCCGTCGAACCCAAGTGTTACACTTGCAAAAAGGGGAGCTAACTCCCGAAGTGGCATGAGGCGGAGCTCGATAGAGGCCGCTGAGTCATACCGAGAGGACCCGAGCTTGTAAGGTCAGAATATCCAAGTTATAAAATCTGACAAAAGTGGACGGCGAGGACCAGCCGGCCGCCTCACAGATGTCTTTAATCGAAACCCCACTGGACCATGCCCAAGAGGAAGCCATTCCTCTAGTGGAGTGAGCTCTAACTCCTATGGGGCAGTTCAGGCCCAAAGAGGAGTAGCAAAGAGCAATAGCGTCGACTATCCAACACGAAAGACGTTGCTTTGAGACCGAAGACCCCTTGGTGCGGCCGCCAAAGCAGATAAAGAGCTGATCGGACTGCCGGAAAGGCTGTGATCGCTCGACATAGGTCCTCAATGCCCTGACAGGGCAGAGTAATTCCAGCTCTCGCTCGTCCGACGAGGGAGGAAGCGCTGAGAGGGAAATGATCTGTGCTCTGAATGGAGTCGAGAGCACCTTAGGAACGTAGCCATGCCTAGGGTTCAGAACGACTTTGGAGTCGTTAGGCCCGAACTTAAGGCATGCAGGGCTCACAGAGAGGGCCTGCAAGTCGCCAACACGCTTGACCGATGCTAGTGCAAGCAGCAGAGCGGTTTTAAGCGTCAGGGGCCTGAGGTAAGCTGAACGCAGTGGCTCAAAGGGGGGTCCTTTGAGAGCTCTGAGGACCAAGGAGAGGTCCCAGGTGGGAATGGTGAGAGGTCGAGGTGGATTCAATCGCCTAAAACCTCTCAAGAAACGCGTTACAAGGCTGTTTCGTCCCACTGACTAGCCAGCGATAGGAGCGTGAAACGCTGCAATGGCTGCTACGTAAACCTTGAGCGCTGAAGGGGTGCGACCCATATCTAAATGCTCCTGGAGGAAAGACAGTATTGGTGATACGTCACACTCCACAGGGTCTATGTTGCGCGCAGAGCACCAGTCAACAAAGACCGACCATTTCTGGGCATAGAGGCGTCTCGTGGACGGGGCTCTTGCCTGAGAAATGGTATTTAGTACATCCCTTGGGAGGCTTTCAGGCTCCCATCGAGGGACCAGAGGTGCAGAGCCCAGAGTTCTGGCTGGGGATGCCAGATCGTCCCTTTCGCCTGAGAGAGGAGATCCCGTCTCAGGGGGATCGGCCACGGGGCTTCCTTGGAAAGCCTGAACAGCTCTGAGGACCAGACTTGGCTTCTCCAGAGCGGGGCCACTAGGAGGACTCTGTGTTTGTCTTCCCTGAGCCGCCTGATGACCTGAGGGATCAGGGCGATCGGGGGAAAGGCGTAAAGAAGGGTGCAGGGCCAGGCGAAGAGGTCTATCTCTGCCCTCCCGAAGAGCTCCCAGATCGTGAGAACCGTCTGAGGGTGGAGCATCCACTCGTCTGAGGGGACGTTGCTCCAAGATAGCATGTCTGCTCCCAAATTTGTTCTCCCGGGTATGTGAGTCGCTTTGAGCGACTGTAACCTCGGTAATGCCCACTCCAGAAGATGCTTTGCCAGTGCGCATAAGTGGCTGGACGAAAGACCGCCCTGGTGATTTATGTATGACACCACTGTCATGCTGTCCGACTGGACTAGGACGTGGCGTCCCGTCAGGTGTGTCTGAAACGCCCGAAGGGCTCGGATCACTGCCAGCATCTCGAGGCAGTTGATGTGCAGATGGCTTTCCTCATGAGACCACGAGCCGAAGGCCGGTCTGCCCTCGCAAAGAGCGCCCCAACCCGTGTTGGACGCATCTGTCGAGAGCACCGTCCTTCTGGACACCGCCTGTAGGGGTACTCCATGACTGAACCATAGAGGGTTCGTCCAAGGTTTCAGAGCTGCTAAACAGGCCTGATTGACCCTGAGACGCAGGCGGCCGTGCCGCCAGGCGTGTGGAGGGACCCGAAACTTTAACCAGTATTGTAGAGGCCGCATTCGAAGGAGGCCGAGCTGCAAAACCGGGGAGGCGGAAGCCATCAGCCCTAGCATCCTCTGGAAGAACTTCAGAGGGAGGTAGGCTTTGTTCCTGATCGAAGCCGCGAGCTGCTGAATGGCCAGGGCGCGCTCTGGCGAGACTACTGCCGTCATATGGACTGAGTCGAAAACTGCCCCCAGGAACGTGATACGTTGGCTGGGAAACAGTGAGCTCTTGGCAAAGTTGACCCTGAGCCCCAGGCATTCCAGGTGGCTGAGGAGCACGGATCTGTGATGTTCCAGCTCGGCTCGCGACTGGGCCAGAATGAGCCAGTCGTCGAGGTAATTCAGAACCCGGATTCCCATCTGTCTCAGTGGGGAAAGCGCCGCGTTCATGCACTTGGTAAAAGTGCGAGGAGCCAGAGACAGCCCGAAGGGAAGGACTGTATATTGGTAAGCCACACCCTCGAATGCGAATCTCAAGAATCACCTGTGATGGGGGGCTATCTGGATGTGAGAGTAAGCATCTTTCAGGTCCAGAGAGCAGAACCAGTCCTCGGGGCAAATCTGTGCGAGGATCTGCTTCAGCGTTAACATCTTGAACTTCCGTCTCATGAGGGAGAGGTTCAAGAGTCTGAGATCTAAGATGGGTCTGAGACCGCCATCTTTCTTGGGGACCAGGAAATATCGGCTGTAGAATCCCGACTCGCTCTCTGAGGGGGAGACTATTTCTATAGCTCCTTTCCTCAGTAGAGTCGTGACTTTGGCTCGGAGGACATGAACGTCGTCTGAGTTTACTGAAGTCTGAAGCACCCCGCTGAAGCGCGGGGGCCTTCGGGCATACTGAAGCGAGTAGCCCCGACTTATGGTCCCCAGGACCCAACTTGACACCCCGGGGATGGCCTGCCAGGCCTCGGCCCGCGTGACAAGGGGGTTGAATGATGTCGGATGACGGACCGCCGGTCGGGGGCCCGTACACCGGAGAGAGTGGAAGAGGAAGTTTGCTCTTTCTTTGAGGAGGTAAAATATTTATAGTGTTCGCCATGAGAACGGCGTTTTGCATGGACACAAATTTTTTGGGCCCAGTTAGTGCAACACTGAACATATCTCCCACGCCCGGAACTAAACGAGGCGGAGGGGAGATTGAACGAAGGAGCTTTTGGGGTGGTCCGGCTTCGGCGAGACTTTGCCCCATCCTCTTCCTTCCTGGAAGATCAGGAAGACTTAGGAGGCGTCGGGTGCAGCGAAATCTTAGGCCGTGGTCCCTGACGTCTCGGGAAGGAGGAGCGCTTTGCGGGGCGTGAACGCTGGCGCTGTTCCTTGGGAGGAGCTGCTTGAGAGGTAGAGGGTGCAGGCTTGCTCTGCTGCTGGAAGCAGAAGCAGAACTGGAGCGCTTGGGCAGGAAGTGTCGCATGGCTTGGGACGACTTCTGAGCTGCAGTGAAGCGTTCTGTGAAGCCCTCTACCGCTGGCCCAAAGAGACCGGAGGGAGAGACCGGGGCGTCCAAGAAGGCCGTCTTGTCAAAGTCCTTAATCTCGGTCAGGTTGAGCCACAAATGGCGCTCAAGCACAACCAGGCTGGCCATGGATCGTCCAATGGCCTGGGCTGTGGCTTTTGTGGCACGCAGGACTAAGTCGGTGGCGCTGCGGAGGTCACGAAAGGCAGGTGCGTCAATGCCAGACTCGTCCAGAGAGCGGAGGAGCTTAGCTTGAAACACCTGGAAAATAGCCATGGTGTGCAGCGCTGAGGCAGCCTGGCCTGCGGACGAGTAGGCTCTGCCAGCCAGGGCAGAGGTGGTCCTGCAGGGCTTGGATGGAAGGGCCCTCTTCGTCTTCCAGCCCACAGCCGCGGGTGGACAGAGGTGAGCCACCACTGCTTCATCTAGGGGTGGTAGGTGCTCGTAACCCTTTTCTTTGGCGCCATCCACAGTGGTGAGAGCTGATTGGTGCGTAGTGCGTAGGCGGGCAGAATAGGGGGCGCACCACGACTTCGTCAGCTCGTCGTGCACCTCCGGGTCTGGCGACGACCCGGCAGGAACCACTCGTCAAGCCTGCTTCTGGCTCTTCTGGCGGGGCCCATTCAAGGTCCAGTTCCTCTACTGCTTTGGAGAGGACGCGGAAAAGTTCGGCGTCCATACCCGGCTTGCAGTCAATGGGCTCCAGCGAGGGTAGGTGGGCGGGGTCCTCCGAGTCACCGACCCATCCTTCCGTCTCGGAGGCCGCGAGAGACATGGAGTCATCAAGCGGCTCTTCGTCTGATCCGCCGAATGAGACGAGGTCGCTCGCATCAGCAGAGGGACGCAGCTCAGGGCGGGAGAACAAGACGGGGGACTGCTCTCTAGAGGGAGAGGGCGAGGCACGCGGGGGCTGAGCCGACGTGAGCTCGCACAACTCCGGGCGCTGATCCGCTTTACCCCGCTGTCTTTTCCTCGCCGGCTCGCGGGAGGAAGAAGACGGGAGGGCGCGAGCGGCGGGACCGCCTTCAGAGAAGAAAGCGATCCGCGAGCGCAGAGAGGCTAGACTCATGCTCTCGCAGTGAGAGCATGAAGTCCCGGTGAGCGCGGCGTCTGCATGGGACTTGCCCAGGCAGCCGACGCACTCATCGTGCCCGTCATTGTCATGCAGAGGGGCTCTGCATGTGCCACAAGAGTGGCGCGGCATTTGTAACAACGCCGTCGCCGTGAAAACGGCGTTTGGGATGCTCTTTTAGAGCGGCGAGGGCCGCTGAAAGCTCTTTTAGAGTGGCGAGAGCCGCGGGAAAAAGCTCTTTTAGAGCGGCGAAAAACCGCGAAGAAAACGCTCTAATAGACGCGCCGGATGTCACCATAGGTCGCGCAGCTATGCCGCGCCGTCATTGGTTCAACAACTTTACACGAGTGAACCAATGACGATGCAGTTACACTGCGTTATTGAAAAAGGCTTCAGTAACGGGGAAAAAGGAGACCTTTCCCCATACGCAGTACGAGTGAAGTATCGAAAGGGAACTCCAAGTTTGCTGCAAAGCCTACACGGTAAGAGATGTTAGCTTCAGCTGATATTGGAGATACTATTGGATCAGTTAGAGACTGAGACTCTGCTCATCCTGCATTTATCATCAGTGTTACATGTTACCCTGGTAATTTTTTGCATTTTATGTTTGTACAAACAAAATAAATATTACATGATAATGTTTAAGCAATTACAGAAATGTTACTCATGTTAAGGTTTTAAAGTGTAGGCTTGTTTAAAGCCTTCAAAACAAGTGCAGCACGAGTCACAAACAGAGTAAATGTCTACACATTTGTACATCTGTAAAGTTGTTCATTCGTAAGTAGTGTACATTTTAACGCTGTCAATATGTAAACTATTAGTGAAATTAAATGTGCGTGTGGTAGAACACTTTATGTAAAAACTATTGATATTTATAAGTGTTATAACTCAAGTAAGTTTACGTGCAGTATTGTTTTGTTGATTTTACATTATTAAATAAGTATCACAATAAAAAAAAGTTCAAGGCATTCATGATATCTTATGGATGTTTATAAGAATAGCTTTGTTACTCTACTTAAAGCAGACAAAGACCTCTTATAAATATTACTACATTATAAAGCTTTTTAGATGTTTATAAGACTTTGTTTTTGTCACCATAAGCAGTAAAATTCCACTCATAAGATGTAGTATGATACTATGCAAAACTTCAGTAAACAATGTCAAGATATGAGACTTGAGAAATTAAACTATGGGATATATAATCCATTATAACTTAAGTGGATAAAATCATTTTGTGTTATAAATCATATTTTTAATAGTTACAACTACATATAGGCAAGTATTATTACTGCTATTATGATTAGTCATGAGATGATACAATACATTAATTAATAAGGCATTATGTGTGCATTATAAGAATACCCTTATGATACATTATAAATTCAGGGTTAAATTCTTCTCTTAAAAGTTATACCCACAAATAGCTAAGTATTATAATATATTATAACTACTGTTATATTATAACTACTATGATGTTATAATGTTGTTTTAAAATGCATTAAGAATACCCTAATAATGCATTATAAATACAGGCTTCATAGAAAGTGAGGGTAACAGAGGACAGCTAGTAAGAGGTAAGGTAAGCCTCACTCCCCTGATCTCAAGAGGTGCGCTATCAGCTGACGCTAGAGACTGCGGTTTTTAGCGTCCTTGTTAGCGCTCCTGCCTCCCATGCCGGAGATGCCAGTTCGAGTCATACTCGAAGCGGGGCGAGTAGGACCGGAGGGGTTACATTGGTGCCATGACCCGTATGGGGGAGTGAGGATCAAGGAGGTGAGTTTAACCGAGGACAGCTAGTAAGAGGTAAGGTAAGCCTCACTCCCCTTATCTCAAGAGACACACTATCAGCCGATGATACAGACTGCAGTCTTTAGCGTCCTTGTTTATTCCTCTCGCCTCCCATTCTGGAGATGCCAGTTCGAGTCGCGCTCGGAGCAGGGCAAGTGGGACCGGAGGGGTTACATTGCTGCCGTGACCCAGATGGGGGAGTGAGGATTGGGGAGATAAGTGTAACAGAGTACAGCTAGTAAGAGGTAAGGTAAGCCTCACTCCCCTGATCTCAAGAGGCACACTATCGACTGATGCTAGAGACTGCGGAGCAGGGCGGGTGGGACCGGAGGGGTTACATTGGTGCCGTGACCCGGATGGGTCTGAACAGAAGGGACTTCAGATTTAATTATGTGTGATTAGTAACTAACATTTTTAACTCAAATTTCTGTATTCTCTTTGTGTTCATGAAAGAAACTGCAGCAGGTGCAATGAAGAGAGAGACAGGTGAGTGTGATATCGATGGAAGGGAGGAGAGGCAAGTTTGATCATGTGATGACTAACATTTGTAACTCAAATTTCTGTATTCTCTATGTGTTCATGAAAGAAACGGCAGCAGGTGCAGTGAAGAGAGAGACAGGTGAGTGTGATATCAAAAGATAAATAGATAGAGGCAAGTTTGATCATGTGATGAACATTTAAATGGGTCGTCCTCAATAAAACATATAATACTAACATTTTCCATCCTTAAAAGAAAGATAGACACCTTTAATCAACCATGAAGAGGCTCTTCAAGTGTCTGTGGATCTTACTGGGTGAAGTATAACATACATGCATCTGCTATTTTTCTAGATTCACACTAACATTAACACTGACATTGTTAAAATCATGATTTGCATTAATTTATCTCAGCGTGTACACTACTGTTCAGAAGTCTAGGGTTATCAAGATTTTCACATTTTTGAAAGAAAACTTTTATGTTCAACAAGACTGCATTTATTTGATCAAAAATACAGTAAAAACAGTGAAATATTATTAGAATATAAAATAAATGATTCTATGTGAATACATTGTAAAATGTATTTTTATGTATTTCTGTGATCAAAGCTGCATTTTCATCATTACTCCAGTCTTCAGTGTCACATGATCCTTTACAAATCATTCTAATATGATCATTTTCTGCTTGAGAAACATTTCTGATTATCAATGTTGAAAATAATACCAAGTTCAAAAGAAGAGCATTTATTTGAAATAGAAATCTTTTGTAACATTATACATGTATTTACTGTCACTTTTGATCAATTTAATGTGTCCGTGATGAATAAAAGTATCAAGTTCATAAAAAAATTATCACTGACCCTGAACTTTTGAACGGTAAGAGTAGTTTTTCTCATTTTATTTATTTTAGATCTACTTTACCAAACAAAACTTATGCTAAACAGATGCACATTTGTGTATGTAAATGGTTTGATGGTCAACTTTTATTTCTGTTTGTGTCTGGTAGTGATTCCAGATGTCATTATAATTTACATGATGTTTTGTTTATTGGCAACAATATTAAAGTCAATTAAATCAAAGACATATTTCAGTGTGATTCTCTGAAACTTGTTCTCTGAAACTCACTTGAATCACCTATTTCCACAGGGTTTTTACTGACTGAGGAAATGGCAAATGGACAAGAGGGTAAGAATCCTTCAGTTTAGTTCAGTTAATCCTTCAGAAGTACTTGGAAACTTTTTATACAGTGTCTGACTATCCGGTCTCTCGGAATCAACATTTTTATTAACAGGCAATATTTCCCCTGAAAAATTCTTCTTTCAGAAACAGTTTTATGATTTTTTTCAAACCTCATCAAGTCAAGTCACCTTTATTTATGTAGTGATATTACAATGTGGATTGTTTCAAAGCAGCTTTACAGTGATAGCAGGAACATATTTTTGGCTGTACAGCAGCTCTAGAAGAAAGTAGTGTCATTGTCCAGCTTAAGAAAGTTCATTATTGATTCATTGCCATTGTAGTTATAACCACAGTTATTAATTTAGTACATTTATCAATATAGCAGCTCTGGAGAAAACAGTGATGTCATCATCCAGCTCAGTTCAGTTTGCATACAATGGTGTCAATGCAGGCAGATCATAACATTGTTGATTATCAAGTGTCCCCAACTAAGAAAGCCAGAGGCGACAGCAGGAAAAACTTAAACACTTAAAAACTTAAACACTGTTCTCCTCTGGCCAACAGTGAACAGTGCATGATTATGAAAAAAAAAAAGTCAACAGGACTCAGGGTTACATACGTAACCAAGACGTTCCCTTTCAGTCGGTCACGTTCGACGTACGTCAGTAGTGACCGACAAATTGGGATCCCAAATAAAACACCATAGTTACTGACCCCTTCCAGTGCCCAGCGTAAGCTCCAGCCACCCGCCGCACCTGGGGGGGGCGGAGAAGGGGCCGAGCTTACACTGAGAGAGTCTACTGCTGTTCCGCAAGACCCACTGCAGAAGACTTAGACAACACTGGGGAAGCGAACCCATAGTGGACGCTGCGGAGGCCACAACCTACCCTGCAGGGGAGGGATTACGTGGGAATACACATATGGACTGGCCGTGGGCAGTACGCATATGGAGTCCCTGGGATGGCTCCAGCCTAGAGATACGGGGAGACTCATCTGACAGGTGACAACAGAGCTGGCTCTGCTAAGGGAAAGACACAGGCTCACCGTAGGGAGTTGACCGTGGATAATACACATACGGGACCACCCACGTGAAGGGGTCACGACATATGGCACCCACCCAAACATCAATGTCAGTGACGGATGTTCAGACACTCCGCAATGTCCGAGCCGCAAGGGGAGGCGGAGGAACTTGACAGGGTTCGCCAAGTGGGGAACTCGACTGGAGCAAATTAATGCACGTATCCGACCCAGGGGGCGGGAGTGGCAGGGGGCTCCCAGACTCCGAGCCAGCGGGACCAAAGGCACCACAGACGTACCGGGGGTGGGGGAGCGAAGCAGTGTGCTGGGACCCGACTCGGACGGCATAGTGGCCCGAAGTGGGGTTGGACTCTGTGAGGTGGCAGTGTGCATGGGAGAAGGCACATGAGAGGCGGCCTTGGCATGCACACTGGGACCTGCTGGCGAAGTGAGAGGGGGCTGAGAGTGGCGAGGCGGAGCACTGCACACTGCCAGCCGCACCCTCTTGGGACCTGGAGGATTGGGAAACAGCTCTTTTTGTGAAAAGGTGGGTACTGCCGGACTCCGGAGAGCCAGCGGCGGGATAAGACAAAACACAAATTCCCCCTCCCTTCTCCGGGGGAGGGAGAGATGTAGGCATCATCTCCCGAAGAGCTGACATCCTCTCCTCCAGGTCGCCCGTCTCAGGACCGCTTCCTCGTTCTCTTGCCACCTGGCTTGGCTAGGGTCTGAGCGGGCTGGGCGCCATGTCCGCGACCGGCTCCCTGCTGTCTGGCAGGTGGAGGCTGCTGCTTTGCAGACTTAGCAGGGGCGGAGGACGACGCAGGTGGGCACCCTCGGTGACGAGTAGACTGAGGCTGTGCGGCGGGGTGGAGGCAGCAGTGGACCGCCGGGGCAGGATGTGTTTAATAGCCTCAGTCTGCTTCTGTGCGGCCGAGAACTGCTGGGTGAAGCTCTCAACCGCATCGCCGAATAGGCCGACCTGAGACATGGGGGAGTCCAGGAACCGATACTTATCGGTCTCCCTCATGTCTGCCAAGGTCAGCCACAGGTGGCGTTGCTGGACTACAAGAGTAGCCATCGCTTGACCAACAGAACGCGCCATCACCTTAGTCGCCTGGAGGGCGAGGTCAGTGGCGGCGCGCAGCTCCCCCAGAAGCTGTTGGTCAAGACCACCCTGGGGCATGTCCATGAGCGCTTTGGCCTGATAGACCTGAAGCAGGGCCATGGCATGCAAGGCAGAGGCGGCCTGTCCACAGGCTCTGTAAGCTTTCTCTGTCAAACCTGACGAGAATTTACATGCCCGGGATGGGAGATGCGGTTCACTGCGCCAGCCAGCGGCCGTTGGACACAGTTGCATCGCAACGGCACGCTCGACTGGGGGGATCCAAGTGTATCTCTTGGCCTCCCTGCCATCCAGAGTGGTGAAGGCGGAAGAGGGACCAGGTCTGGCGCGAACGGTATACGGCATTCTCCACGACTTGGTCACCTCCTCATGCACTTCCGGAAAGAATGGCACTGGGGCAAGGCGCTGAGGACCACCGCGGGCCGCCCCAAGATACCAGTCATCCAGCCGAGAAGGTTCGGGACGCAGTGGAGTATTCCAGACGAGCCCGACCTTCTCGGCGGCCCGGGAAAGCATAGCCGTCAACTCGGGATCGGCCTCGGCAACGCTATGGTCCCGGAGGGAGGCAGCGCAGCCGAGTCTACATCTCCCGAGAACTCAAGCTCACCTTCCGATGCCGCGATCGACATCTGTTCATCCGCCGGTGCACAGAAGGAAGCAGATAGGGAAGAAAATAGCTGTTACTTCCATTTCATTGCGACTTTAAATTCTTTTCCACGCTTTATATCAGATTATAATGCTTTCTGTAATATAACATACCAAACCAATCACGATATGGGCCGAGATTAGAATTATGAATAACAAATGTTGGATATCTGATAAATGATGCTCACTACAGGATCATTTTTTTATACCAGGATTTTATACATTGGTGGCATTTTTCTGGTAGACATGTTGCAGATGACGAGTAATGAAGATTAGTTTTGTAAAATGCTTTAAAAGTGTTCTGCAAGACCTAATGCTAGATGAAAATAAAAACATGGTGAAATCTTACTGACCTTTATCTCTGAAACATTTTCCAGAGAACGCAGCACTTTGGGGCAAATCTAGTACATCATCAAATTATGGAGACTGGATACCTACACTTGCTATTGATGGTTTGCTCACCACCTGGGCCCACACTAACACAGAGACTGACCCGTGGTGGAGAGTGGATCTACTGAAGGTATACAGAGTGAACAGAGTGACCATCACTAACAGAAACGATTATGCTTCGAGGATAAACGGCGCAGTGATTCGCATCGGGAACTTCCTTGACATTTACAACAACACCATGTGAGGCTTTCTTTGACTGTTTTGATTAATGTGACTGCAGATGAACAGAAACTGATAACAGATGAACACAAATCTCTCTCTCTGTAGATGTGGTGTAATTTCTACTCTTGCAGCTAATGCCACAGCCACTTTCTCATGCGGTGGGATGGAGGGACGTTACATGGTTGTTCATATTCCTGGAAATGAGAAGATTCTTACTCTTTGTGAAGTTGGAGTCTACGGGTATTTGGCAGGTAATTCATTGGTGTAGAGCACTTTTCATTATTGAATGTAATAAATATTTTTTTAAAAAAGTTTTATAAATAAAGGCATAATTTGCCAAAAGATCTAAATAGTCATGCTCGTGTTCCTCCAAATTAGTATGATTGCACTCATTAAAATACATCGGTACTAATCCCTTTCATTGTACTTACAACGCTGCACCATACATACAGTATGACATTTAAAAATTTGGATTTACAAGACGTCTAAATGGGACTAAAGAGGTTGTTGGGGACATTAAATATCATCACGTCAAACTCATCAACTCACTATTCGCTTTCACAGTTCATAAACAAGTATAAAATTATTCCAACTCATGCTTTCAGGGAAAATGTTTAAATAAATACTGAAAGAGTTGTTAAGGCTTAATGGTGGTGACGTTGAAGTCATGTGACTGTGGCGTAGTTCATTCATAGCCCACGTTTTGCTTTTTACTTCTGCCGATTGTATTTAGGCTTCAAATTTGTAAAGATTGTAAAGTTTATAATGACAGTTGTAAAGATTATAATGACAAACAAAACGTGTCAGAATTGTAAACTTTTGTTGGTCACAGCTTGTTTTCTCCAATGGAAAAATTCTGTTGTGTTTTTGTTGAGAGAACCAGGGTGATGCTAAGATGACAAAAATACATAATCACTGCAGCACACTATTTAGGGGAGGGTGACACCTGCGGGATGAGGGGCTTGCATTAAGCGTGAGCATATAATGCTGACCACAAAAAGATAGAAAATGCAATGTAGGAATGTAAAGAAATGCATCACTTGTGTTACATTTGCACACATTACCATTTCCCAGCACTAAATATGCTTTTCATTCCAATTCAATGTTATTGAAGATGGAGAGATGAGTTGTTGTATGTTTTTTCAAAAGCTCATTCACAAGTACTTGGTAATCTTAGCATATTTACATCTAAAAACTATTGAAAGGGTACCATCTTACAAGCACTTGGGCATTTGGATAGACAATAAACTTTTATTCAATGTACATATTGCTAATCTAATCAGGAAGCTCAAAGTAAAGATTGACTTTTACTTTAGAAATAAATCTAATTTTACTTTTAATGCTAAAAAGAAACTTGTAGAAGCTACCTTCCTTACTGTGATTGACTATGGTGACATTTTATACATGCATGCAGCCTCCTCCATCTTAACGAGCCTTGATTCAGTGTACCATGCATCATTACATTTAATTATTACAAATGCAAAATCCCATACTCATCATTGCATTCTTTATGAGATGGTGGGTTTTACATCATAACCATAAGGAAAACTGCATTTTCCTACCACACACCCTGGGCATGGAATAATTTACAAATTTTTTAAAAACTAGATAAATTTATGTCTATTGGCCATTTCTTTTTCTTTTTTATAAATCTTACAAGGAAATCGGGCAGTAGGAGGAGCTGCTACACAGTCATCAACATCTTCTGGGAACTGGTCTGCAGAAAACGCCATTGACAGTAATCGAGGTCTCCAGCAGGTGTACACGGGATGCTCGTCAACCCTTACTGAGACTAACCCTTGGTGGAGGCTGGATCTGCGTGATATTTACAGAGTTAGTAAAGTGGTCATCACTAACAGACTAGACTGCTGTGCCGAACGAATAAACGGAGCGGAGATTCGCATTGGAAACTCTTTGGAGAACAACGGCAACAACAATCCCATGTGAGACTCTTGAGGTTGAAAGAACATGAGAGCTTGAGTAAAAATGTGAAAGATTAATGCAGATATGACAGTATTTTTATATTCTTTCTCTCTGTCTGTAGATGTGCTGTTATTCCTGCAATTCCAGCAGGAGAGTCCTACAGCTACTCATGTAATGGGATGGAGGGACGTTATGTGAATCTGATCATTCCTGGAAACATGAAGATACTCACTCTGTGTGAGGTGGAGGTTTATGGAGAAGGTGTAACATTGTCACAAATTTTTGTCAGTGCGGAACACTAATATGTTTTAATGAATGTAACTTCTACTAATTCATATTACATGTATGAATGTATCTTTGTTTAGGTCCCTGTTTAAAAAGATCATTTGTAAAGATGCAGTTTAACTCCAGAGCTGATTTGACTGACCCTTCAATGAAAGAAAACGTTCTAAATCAGGTGAGAGAAAGAAACATATTCCTGAAGTTGAGATGCACTTGAAATTCAATGAAACCTTTAAATGTCTAAGGCTTGTAATGTTAATGTTGATTGGTTTTTGTTGCTTTTAGAGATTTACCTGAAACCTGAATTCTTGCTGATGATTTTGATGATTGTATATAAAATGAAGGTTATTTCAGAAAATTCACAAAATACTTTTACTTTATAGTTGCTTCATGAGAAAAATAATGAAACTTTTACCAGGGTTTGCAGTGATATAGTAAAGTTTCTTTGAGACATGAAGATTTATCATCATATTCTGCTCTAAATCAGTTTAGTATGAATGTGTTATTTTCAGTTGGGATCTGCTCTTGCTGATAGAGGACTCACAGATGTGACACTGAGATGGTCTCAAACTCCTAAACAGGTGATCCAGAAAGAAAACACGGCTAAACGTGAGTCTGTTCTCACAACTGTACAATAAATAATAAAATAAACAATAAAATAAGCTGCACATATAGGAATGATTATAAAACTATTATGAGATGTACAGTAATAAGCAAACATGTTTTATTTACAGGTCATTGTGGCAAAGGAAAATAACACTCTGGAAATCAACACTATCTTTAATTGACTAAATTCACATTTGTTAAATACATTCATTCTTATTTTAAATACATTGCCTGAAATTTCTTCATAATTATGTGTTAACAACGTAAAGACTCTTAAATCACTTCTGCTTGCTTCATGTTTATTCACGCATTTAAGAACTATAAAACATATTGTGTAATTGTGTATTGTCAACAAACAGAGATAGATAAAAATAAATATAATGAAAAAATTAAATGTCAAAATTACATTAACACAACCCACAAGTGAAATTAATTTTTGTATATTCACTGTCACTATTTAATTTTTATTGTAATATCTATATATTGTACATTTTATTATTTAAATTAAGTGGGCTATATGCATGGTTACTTCCTGGTTGTCGTTAAGCCAGCTCGGGCATTTCCGGTGAACGGTTGTTCATTCTGTACTCGCTGTACATCGACACAAAACCATCAATGGTTGACTCTTTAATGTTGTATTCATATTTTAATGCACTTATCACATTTGCCTAATTTGCCAATAAACCAGTTTTATTGATTGCAATAAAGACGAAGCTATTGGGACCGTTTAAAAACGTCTGTAATTAGACACACAGATGCATTTCCGCCCCCCAGCAATTCAAATGTTATTTTTAATGTGATGACCACAAACATTATTTGTTCATCCTTCTGAGATTGTCCCCATTGTAAAACCGAACGTTTCAAAATGTAGGAAATTCAACATTTCATAGAAAACACTTATTTAAAAATGAAAAAGACAATAATTACCACTTTAACCAGCAAAGTAGCATTTATTTGGCATATATCAGCCATTTCCTCTAATATTGATATAGATATGTGTTTAAATGTATATTGTATGATTTGTGTTTTTGCTTCATCACATTTGTGGTAACATCAAGTTTGTTCACCTCATTATAGAACACGCACGAGGGTGATTTGCGAATCTGATCACCGCTGTTTAATATGTTGTCAACAGGTACATATTTCTCAGTTGTGTTATTGTATAACTGTTCATATAAATGTTAATCAATTTAGATTCGTGCCAGCCGAGAGAGTGAATGGCTGCGAACACGCACGAGGGTGATTTGCGAATCTGATCACCACTGTTTAATATGCTGTCAACAGAATAAAAGCCTGTCTTCAAGCGCGAATTGGTGTCCATCCTGACTTTTACACAACACAACGCAGAGACAGCCCCGTTACACATGCATATAACCCATTCCCTGCCATTTCATATTGTACATTTGGAGCTTAGAGACTGTAAAAAAAGATGGATGACGCACCTTCAATTCCATTGTAGAAAAGTGAAGCCGCTGTCATGACAGCAAAAAATGTCCCAAGATTCTCTGACATCTTGCACTAATTTTGTTGTTCGGAGCCCAATCGAGTCTGCACAGTATTGATTCGGAGCATAAAGTGGAGTTGCGGTAAGGTCCCGCAGAATCAATTGCAAACACGCGCCCCTGACTGCTCCAGTTTTCATGTCTGCTGATTGTAGTACAACTGAAGGCTTCTTAAAATAAGGTAAATACAACTACTAACCACATAATCATATTTAAATAACAACATTAATATATAATGTAAAATACAAATTTTTCATATGATTGAAATTAAACACCTATGACAATTTGGTGGACAGCTAAATCAACAATCTTTAGCTCGTGTCTGTTTTAGCTAGGTTAGCATCCTAGAATTTATGGTTAACACCAGGGGCGGATTGGGGCAAAAAAGTGGCCCTGGACTTTCCGGCACAAAGCGGCCCATCTCACGGTCTGCAACACACCTCACCATAAAACCCACCGATTTGTTTTTACACCACTTCCATAAAAATATAAATGCCATAAATGCTATTATTTTTTTATAATTGAAATTCTTATCATTAACATTAATGAATGACTGGCATACTTCTTTACGTTATAATTTGTCTTTCCTGGTGCACATGGCAAATAGTGAATAATTTAAAAAAAATCAAATCTCTTTTCCATACAGGGAAGTTTAATATCACTAAAATTCAATACCTACCATTAAATCAGTCCATATAACAATGCTCTGGTATGGTCTTTAAGCTAGAATGGAGTGCAGAATATGGACTGTTTTATGGTGCCTTTCTAGTGTTTGTCCTTTCAGGAGCTTGTTACTGTCATTTTATGGAATAGAGGTCCAGTTGTGGGTAAGTGTGTAAAAATTCTTATGTTTATGAAAAATACAGCATATTAGAATGATTTCTGAAGGATCATGTGACACTGAAGACTGGAGTAATGATGCTGAAAATTCATCTTTGATCACAGGAATAAATTACACTTTACAATAACTTCACATAGAAAACATCTATTTGAAATTTATAAATATTTTATAATTTTTTTTTACTGTATTTTTTATCAAATAAATTCTCTTTCAAAAACATTAAGTCTTTAATTCAAACTTTTGATTGCTAGTGTGTAAAATAATGCATGAACTAATCAGCAAAATTTTTAATTTTAGATACTTTCCTAACACAGCATAGGCTACTTGAATATGAAATATTACCATGTTTTAGTGTAAATTTGAGAATGATATTTTGAGTTTTATGAATAATTTTCAAATGATTGTGAAATTACTGAAGAAAGCCTGACAACAGACAGGCTACATTCACTCTTATCTGACATGCTGAAAACTGCTACGTTAATGTTTCTTTGTGCATCGTGTGAAGAATAACATAAATGGCATTAAAATATGAAAAATTAAAAAACAATCAAAAATATCAACTCAAGCCATCCAGCATTTAATATGATATTCTAAAATCTATCTATCTTACTAACTTTTTTTTTTTTTTTGTAAATGTCATCGGCCTAATTGAGAGACAACCGAATAATCATAAGTAGTGATACCACCAATCAGTGGCCAATCGATCAGGATTAACTATCACTGATCTCATTTCATTATAGCTCTCTCAAACTGTATATGTTGGCATTGAGGTTTTCCAGCAGGTGACACTATTTACCCTTCTGTTTAGGTAGGCCTACAATACAGTATATGGAGATTACTACAGTATACCGTATATGAACAGTGAAGAAATGTGAAGTTCATGTGAGGACACATACATACAGTGTTTGCCTTCATCAGGTGTTTTGTCTTTTCTGATTCTATTTTTACTCTCAACTCAAGAATTACTGCCCCCTTGCAGGTAATGTGCATGTGTGTGTATTATGAAATTATGAGTCAAAATGGAGAAACTGTCAACAGAGAGTTATCCTGTAGTGTAGAGCCAATTTTTGGATAACATGGTTGTCATGACCCTGTGTGACGATGACCGCCAATGATCATTTAATTGTTTGCCATAGATTTGTTTATCATAATTTAACCTTCTATCATGTGTCTGAGAGTTCATGAACTAACAATGATCTGCAATAGTTAGCTTCACCCCAGGAATCAATAATGTTTAAACCTTTTTAAACAGCCAGTTACATTTATTTTTTTATTTAAAAGAGCTGCGTGAAGACATTTCCATGTAAGACATAAAGCTATTTTTTTTAAAGTATCATTGGGGTCTAGAACAACATGATGGTGAGTAAATAACGATTCCTTTTGGCTTTTGAAACATTGATCTGGTTGGCTTAGCTGTAGATATATATTTATTTTATAAAGACAAAAATTCGAATTCATATTTAATAAGACTGGATCAATATTTAACTATTTTTTTTCAATAACTTAAGTATTGCTGATGTATTATTTTAATGATTTCTCAAAGAATTAATTGTTTAAAAGTGCTGGGTTTGGAATATATGTAAGACTGAAATATCTGATGTACATTTTTTTTTAAATTTTAACAATAATAGCACATATCACAGCATGCCTGTTACAAGCAAATATTGTTATTACTGTTACTAGCAGAGTTCAGCATGATTAAGCTTAAAACAAGTGAAAAAAATCTGTCAGCGGAGTAAGAAAAAATAGAATTATATTAAAGATGCAATCTCTGAAAACAAGTCTTGATATCTTTTACAGTTTTCAAGTAAATGTATCGTTTTCAGGATTTTTATATATATATATATATATATATATATATATATATATATATATATATATACAGGTGCTGGTCATATAATTAGAATATCATCAAAAAGTTGATTTATTTCACTAATTCCATTCAAAAAGTGAAACTGGTATATTGTATTCATTCATTACACACAGACTGATATATTTCAAATGTTTATTTCTTTTAATTTTGATGATTATAACTGACAACTAAGGAAAATTCCAAATTCAGTATCTCAGAAAATTAGAATATTACTTAAGACCAATACAAAGAAAGGATTTTTAGAAATCTTGGCCAACTGAAAAGTATGAACATGAAAAGTATGAAGATGTACAGCACTCAAGACTTAGTTGGGGCTCCTTTTGCCTGAATTACTGCAGCAATGCGGCGTGGCATGGAGTCGATCAGTCTGTGGCACTGCTCAGGTGTTATAAGAGCCCAGGTTGCTCTGATAGTGGCCTTCAGCTCTTCTGCATTGTTGGGTCTGGCATATCGCATCTTCCTCTTCACAATACCCCACAGATTTTCTATGGGGTTAAGGTCAGGCGAGTTTGCTGGCCAATTAAGAACAGGGATACCATGGTCCTTAAACCAGTCACTGGTAGCTTTGGCACTGTGTGCAGGTGCCAAGTCCTGTTGGAACATGAAATCTGCATCTCCATAAAGTTGGACAGTAGGAGGAAGCATGAAGTGCTCTAAAACTTCCTGGTATACGGCTGCGTTGACCTTGGACCTCAGAAAAGACAGTGGACCAACACCAGTAGATGACATGGCACCCCAAACCATCACTGACTGTGGAAACTTTACACTGGACCTCAAGCAATGTGGATTGTGTGCCCCTCCTCTCTTCCTCCAGACTCTGGGACCCTGATTTCCAAAGGAAATGCAAAATTTACTTTCATCAGAGAACATAACTTTGGACCACTCAGCAGCAGTCCAGTCCTTTTTGTCTTTAGCCCAGGCGAGACGCTTCTGACGCTGTATGTTGTTCAAGAGTGGCTTGACACAAGGAATGCGAACCCATGTCTTGCATCCGTCTGTGCGTAGTGGTTCTTGAAGCACTGACTCCAGCTGCAGTCCACTCTTTGTGAATCTCCCTCACATTTTTGAATGGGTTTTGTTTCACAATCCTCTCCAGGGTGCGGTTATCCCTATTGCTTGTACACTTTTTTCTACCACATCTTTTCCTTCCCTTCGCCTCTCTATTAATGTGCTTGGACACAGAGCTCTGTGAGCAGCCAGCCTCTTTTGCAATGAACTTTTGTGTCTTGCCCTCCTTGTGCAAGGTGTCATTGGTCGTCTTTTGGACAACTGTCAAATCAGCAGTTTTCCCATGATTGTGTAGCCTACAGAACTAGACTGAGAGACCATTTAAAGGCCTTTGCAGGTGTTTTGAGTTAATTAGCTGATTAGAGTGTGGCACCAGGTGTCTTCAATATTGAACCTTTTCACAGTATTCTAATTTTCTGAGATACTGAATTTGGGATTTTCCTTAGTTGTCAGTTATAATCATCAAAATTAAAAGAAATAAACATTTGAAATATATCAGTCTGTGTGTAATGAATGAATATAATATACAAGTTTCACTTTTTGAATGGAATTAGTGAAATAAATCAACTTTTTGATGATATTCTAATTATATGACCAGCACCTGTATATATATATATATATAATTGCAAAATACTTTTGCATTTTTTTGTAGTGAAAATCTGTTTTTCCATTGGAAAATTAAAAAAAAAACAAGAAAATCCACCTCAGCCTAGTGCATAAACATTGATGCAAATGTTTGAGAGTTGACAATTCAAAGTTTGCATAAAAATGGATGTAAATGCAGTATGGAAGGATTCCCACTGACGCCTCTGGCTCCTCTGGCTCCGGTTAGGTGTAAGCTCTACGTTGGACTTTCTGATGAGTATTTACTCCTGTTGCACCATCTAAACCTACGACTAGGTGCAGCGATGCTTAGTGTAGACCACTGATCTATATAAATGACTGGATTCTTCATGACGTCATTAAAAAGTGAAGCTACCATGCCACCATATTGGTATTCCCTCACATTCTATTGAATTAATCGTCTGATTTTAATGAGAAAACATTACCTAACGAGTCATCATTTTTATATCATCGCTTCTTGTACATTCTTATAAAGCAAATGTCCTAAAAAATGAAATGGTTATTTGTTTTAAATACATTCCCCCTGATTATAAAGTTACGTTCATCTTCATTACTGTAATGAATATAAGATCAGCTGACAGACGAGACACCTCAGCATTTATTTTACAAATGTCTAATGATTCTTCTGAAATCTGAATACAGATTTATGCTTTGTATTGTTTCCAGATACGACTTAATTTGCCATTATTCACTGTGGTTATGCAGTTATGAAAACAGTATAATACTGTTTTTATTAGTTATTAGGGGGTTGTATGTATTGGAATATTTTGTGTATATTTGAGTCAATTTCTGCTAATAATCCCAGATATTTGTTCATGCTTAACCTTTCCTGATAGATAGATAGATAGGAGGCAAGTTTGATCATGTGATGAACATTTAAATTGGTCATCCTCAATAAAACATATAAAACTAACATTTCCCATCCCTTAAAAGAAAGACAGACGCCTTTAATCAAACATGAAGAAGCTCTTCAAGTGTCTGTGGATCTTACTGGGTGAAGTACAACATACATGCATCTGCTATTTTACTAGATTCACAGTAATATTAACACTGACATTGTTAAAATCATGATTTGCATTAATTTATCTCAGCGTGTACACTACTGTTCAGAAGTCTAGGGTTAGCAAGATTTTTTATATTTTTGAAAGAAGTATATATTGAAATATTATTACAATTTAAAATAACTGTTTTCTGTTTGAATATATTTTATAAAGTAATTTATTCCTGTGATCAAAGCTGAATTTTCAGCATCATTACTCCAGTCTTCAGTGTCACATGATCCTTCAGAAATCATTCTAATATAATGATCTGCTGCTCAAGAAACATTTATTGTGTACAATTGTACTGTCACATGTCTGTCTGTTTTGCACTTTGTTCTGTTTGTCACATGTCCTCCTTTGTTCCCAGTTTCCTGCCACTTATTTGTTCCCTTGGTTACTGATTAATTAGTGTCTTCAGTTCAGGTGTGTCTAGTTAGTTTCTCCCTTTGTCTGCTGTGTATATAAGCCTTCAGTTTGAGTTCGTTCCTTGTCCTGTCACTGTTATGTTTTTGGAAGTGTTTACCTGCCGTTTGATTTATCATTAAACCTTTGAGTTCTTTTGGAAACCTGCTTCTACCTGCTTCCATCCACCTGTGGTCACATACCATGACAGATGACAGGACCACAACAGAACAACACCATCCTGGCTGAGGACCACCTGTGGGGTTTGAGGCAGAATGGCTGCCCTTTGGAGAGGTATGTGGAGGAATTTCTTGAGCTCTCTAATCAGGTGAGCTTGGATGACGCCTCTCTCCATGTGTGTTTTTTGATGGGGCTGGATAAGGATACTATTCGTTATAGCGAACCTATGTGTTATTTCTCCCTAGTCGAGTCTGATTCTCTATTTAAATGGCTCAAATTTTGAAGTTGATGAAGTTAAAGTAAAGTATCCTCTGCAACAAAAGCATCAGGGAAAACTGAATCTTCAGAAACGGTGCCTATGGTCATAACCGAAAAATCAGTGTGTCTAGAGAATGACACCTCCTTGGGAGAAACAGGCGAGGTGTGTGCAGCCCAAACACACAAAATGGCGGTAGCCATCACAGGGAGAACAGCAGTCAAAAGATCTATCTCCAAGAAAGGTGCCGCTGCAGCCGGCGAGCTAGAGAGAGTAGCAACCAGCGGGCTTCAGTCCTTAGCAGCTGGCGGGCTTGAGTGTGTAGCAACCAGCAGACTCGGGATGCCTGTAGCTTGCGCCGATGTCAGCGGCTTCTCCGCCATGAGATGGGTCCAGCGGTCGGAAAGGTACTGGCAAATGGTGAGGTCTGCAATGGGCCAAGCTCCTCGGCCAATTTTTAAAGGGTGGAACACCACAACACCTACAACAACTAACAAAACAAAAGTGAAACACAAGCACTATATATACACAGGGAAGACTAGCTTAACAAGATAACAAGGGGGCGTGGTAAATGGGAAACACCTGGGGAAATTAATCAACATGAAAAACTACAAACCATGGCACAAGATAGGAAATAACAAAAGAGTTCACGAACACACAGGGAATACATGACACCATCAATCTGAGCATTACCATTTGGTTTATGTAAATGGGGAATTATCTAATTTAACAGTAAAGCATGGAGTGCTGCAAGGATCTGCGTTAGGCCCTCTGCTGTTTTTAATATATATGCTGCCTTGGTAATATTGTTAAAAAAAGCTTGGGATTAGTTTCCATTGTTATGCTGATGATACGTGGTTATACATTTAATCACAACCAGATGAAATCTCTAAGTTATTGAAGTTGACAGAGTGTGTTTAAAGATGTAAAATATTGGATGAACAGGTTTTTTTCTATTAAATTGAGATAAGACAGAAATATTAATTACTGGACCAAAAACCTGTACACAGAATCCCTTAGAATACAATTTGCTATTGGGGACTATTACGTATCTTCTGAAAGAGTACAGAATCTCTGGAACAAGACACAGCTGAAGAAGAAGCAGAAACAAGCAAAGAATGATTGCTTATGGACATGTAAAATAATGCAATCATTAAACATTAAATGGCATATAAATAATAGTAATAATAATACATGTAATTATAATTTATATACATAAAAATACATAAAAAACAGGACAAATGCAATATACACATCAAATACCACAGGTAATCATGGAATCTGAGTCAGATGCATAGTGAAAATATACTAATGTCTGACCAACAGTCTAAAGAGAATGAGCAAAACTGAGTAAAAATGAAGTAAGTGATAAGCCCCTAATGGAGTGGAGACACAGACACTGCGTCAAAAAACTGCATTTCCAATGCCATGCAGTCCGGATGAGTGCAAACTCCAGGAACTTTAACAGCAAACAGGAACATTCGAAGACCACCGACAACATGCCATAAAATCCTCCCATCAAAGATGTAGATACTTTGTCTGCTGAAAACCAAACACTGTCAGGTTGGCAGACCAGCAGATTCAGAGTCAGTGGGAATCACAGAAACATAGTCTCAGTTGAAGTCCATTTTAAAAATGTATAAAACGTACATTTTAAACAAACAGCCAAACAGCTGCCTAACATTAGTGAATGAAATCTTGAACCCATGAAGAGGACACAACTGTGAAGCTTTGGGGGTGTTGATGGACTATTTTTATGCTTTTTTTTTTAAATGAAACTTACCCATGTTCAAGAGTTGATAAATGCATGAAGCTATTTTTTTTTTTTTTTTTTTTTTGCAGAGGCTCTGTTCTTTCTTTCGATATATTGCATGGTCAGATATTCATGCAACAGAATATTCTAGGGGGCCATGGAATTTTTGTGAAAATGATCAAAAATGCTGGTGCTTGGCTGCCAAGCACGATCACCTATAAGCATCGTACATGCCGGTGGTATAGTCTACAGCTGCTTATTTGACACTTATTTGTTTGTCTGTGTTATGTCTGTTTGTTTGTGTTGCACCTCATTTGTGAGCTCTGTGTAAACTGATATGAGTTACACGTGACGCTCAAACACCCGAAAATCTGTGCTGAACTCAATATGTGTGCTGCAATTCTTTATTTTGCAGGTTCGTGAAACCTACATGAAAATAAAGTTGTACACAATAACAACTGTGCAGAAAATTCACATTGATCCAATAGACATTGGGACAAGTTAAATATTTACACCGATCAGGCATAACATTATGAGCACTGACAGGTGAAGTGAATAACACTGATCATCTCTTCATCACGGCACCTGTTAGTGGGTGGATATATTAGGCAGCAAATGAACATTTTGTCCTCAAAGTTGATGTGTTACAAAGCAGGAAAAATGGGCAAGCGTAAGGATCTGAGCGAGTTTGACAAGGGCCAAATTGTGATGGCTAGACGACTGGGTCAGAGCATCTCCAAAACTGCAGCTCTTGTGGGGTGTTCCCGGTCTGCAGTGGTCAGTATCTATCAAAAGTGCTCCAAGGAAGGAACAGTGGTGAACCAGCGACAGGGTCATGGGCCAAGGCTCATTGATGCACGTAGCGAGCGAAGGCTGGCCCATGTGGTTTGATCCAACAGACGAGCTACTGTAGCTCAGATTGCTCAAGAAGTTAATGCTGGTTCTGATAGAAAGGTGTCAGAATACACAGTGAATCACAGTTTGTTGCGTTTGGAGCTGCATAGCTGCAGACCAGTCAGGTGACCATGCTGACTCCTGTCCACCACCGAAAGAGCCAACAGTGTCGCTTACCTGGGGAACACATGGCACCAGGATGCTCTATGGGAAGAAGGCAAGCCGGCGGAGGCAGTGTGATGCTTTGGGCAATGTTCTGCTGGGAAACCTTGGGTCCTGCCATCCATGTGGATGTTACTTTGACACGTACCAGCAACCTAAGCATTGTTGCAGACCATGTTCACCCTTTCATGGAAACGGTATTCCCTGGTGGCTGTGGCCTCTTTCAGCTGGATAATGCTCCTGCCGCAAAGCAAAAATGGTTCAGGAATGGAGGAGCACAACAACAAGTTTGAGGTGTTGACTTGGCCTCCAAATTCCCCAGATCTCAATCCAATCGAGCATCTGTGGGATGTGCTGAACAAACAAGTCCGATCCATGGAGGCTCCACCTTACAGCACTTAAAGGATCTTCTGCTAACATCTTGGTCCAGATACCACAGCACACCTTCAGGGGTCTAGAGGAGTCCATGCCTCGACGGGTCAAGGCTGTTTTGGCAGCCAAAGGGGGACCAACACAATATTAGGGAGGTGGTCATAATGTTATGCCTGATCAGTGTATACAATGTGTTTGTTTGAAACATGAGAGACAGGTGAGTGTGACAGAAGGGAGGAGAGACATAGTTGATCATGTGATGCACATTTAAATGTGTCATCCTCCATAAAACGTATAAAACTCACACTGTCCATCCCTAAAAGAAAGATGCCTTTAATTGAACATGAAGAAGCTCTTCGAGTGCCTGATGATCTTACTGGGTAAAGTACAACATACATGCATCTGCTATTTTACTAGATTCACACTAATATTAACTTTAAGGTTTCTGCATTCTTCCCCTTTGTTCAGAAATGTTGCTGTTTCTAGTTTAGTTAACCCTCATCTCTCTCTACTATGGATTTATAACACATTGTAATGTGTGAATTTCTAGCCAAACAAACCTAAATAATCTGGATAAGTTGCCGTTTTATACATTCATGCTTATCTATAATAAAGCCATTTTTTTACCACACATTTTTATCATGGTTTGCATTATGTACTTGTGATTTATGTATTATACAAAATTATATACATGGTAAACTGTAATTTTTTATTTCTGTGATCAAATCTGAATTTTCAGCTGACTCTTTAGTGTCACATGATCCTTCAGAAATCATTCTAATATGCTGATTTGCTGCTCAAGAAACATTTATAATTATTATCAAAATTGAAAACAGTTGTGCTGCTTCATATTTTGTGGGAAATGTGATACACTTTTTAAAGGTACTTTTATGAATAGAAAGTTCAAAAGAACAGCATTTATTTTAAATATAATCTATTATTATAGCTTTTTTTTTTTTTTTTTTTTTTTTTTTTTTCCCAGATCTACATTACCAAACAAATGTTATGTTAAATAGATGCACATTTGTGTATGTAAATGGTTTGATGGTCTGTGTTTGTCAAGAACATCTGGTAGTGATTCCTCATGCCACTTTAGATTACAATATTCTGCTTGTTGCATTTTATTATTGTGTCAGTAGTTTCTTCCAACATGCTCATTACACAGATTAATGTTTCCATTATCATTCAGAAGATATGTCGTTAGTGACAGTATCAAATAAAATTAAATAAAAAAAAAAATGCAAATCTGAATGCGACTCAACAAAACGTCTCGGTTACAAAGGTAACCCTCGTTCCCTGAAGGAGGGAACGGAGACGTACGTCGGACAGACCGACGAATAGGAATCTTGCTAGAGAGGCCAATCTACTTTGAGTGTAACTACAACGAGCCAATGCACATTGGCATGCAATCATATGCAGCAGCTGCTCACCTCGCAGCGCGGGTATATAATGAGCAGCAGGTGCGTTGCATCTTCAGGTTTTCGCTGAGGAGCCGAACCGGATAGGCGGCAGCATCAGCGGGGTACAGGGCCTGTGGCGACGGGACGTACGTCTCCGTTCCCTCCTTCAGGGAACGAGGGTTACCTTTGTAACCGAGACGTTCCCATTCAGTCGGTCACGTTCGACGTACGTCGGACAGACCGACGAATAGGAATCCCTACCAAAGCGCCACAGGAGCTGCCCCCTTCCAGCGCTCTGTTGTAAGCTACCTGAACCCCCTTGCCAAAAGGACGGTGGGACAGGGCTAACACAGAGAGTGTCGATCACTGCTGTTCCCCAAAACCCATTCAGTGAGACTATTGGATAACGCTGGGAAAGCGTACCCTCCGCTGGGAAGGAACGCTGCGGAAGCCACATCCTTCCCCGAAGGAGTTATGTGGAGAAGAACATATGGACTAACCGCGTAGGGCTGTACTACATATGGAAGAACTGGGGTGACTCCAACTCGGTGAGAGGTGGGTTCTCCCAGAGGAAAAGACACGGGCTTCGTTTAGGAGCAACCGTGGAACTAAACATATGGGATCCCCGTAGGGTCACACATATGTATCCCAGCCTAAACCCGGTTCTCAAGGATACAGCGGAGTATAGGCCTGGCGCCAGACGCTCCGCCACGTCGGCTGCCGAAGGGAGAACGGAGGACTCAACAGGGTCTGCCTTGTAGGGACTCTCTGGAGAAAAAGCGCATGAGCGCAGCAAGCCGACACTAAGCCGGGGCCTCTCCGTGCCTCTGACCTGAGATGAGAACACGGGAGGAGACCGGCTCGACACGAAGGCTATAAAATCTAGCGAACGTGTTAGGTGTCGCCCAGCCCGCAGCTCTACAAATGTCTGTTAGCGAGGTGCCACGAGCCAGCGCCCAGGAGGATGCAACACCTCTCGTAGAGTGAGCATGCAACCTGAGCGGGCAGGGCACGCCTTGGGCTTGGTAAGCCAAGGCGATGGCGTCCACTATCCAGTGAGCCATCCTCTGCTTGGAGACAGCCTTTCCCTTCTGCTGGCCTCCGTAACAGACAAAGAGCTGGTCTGAGGTCCTGAAGCTTTGAGTTCTGTCTATGTACAGTCGCAAGGCGCGAACTGGACAGAGCAAAGCTAGGGCTGGGTCTGCCTCCTCCGAGGGCAGCGCTTGCAGGTTCACTGCCAATGCAACCAGCAGCAAAGTCTTCATAGACAGAATCTTTAAGTCTGCTGATTGCAAGGGCTCAAAGGGAGCAATCTGGAGTGCTCTCAGCACCAGAGCAAGGTCCCAAGAGGGTATGGAGGGAGGACGAGGAGGATTTAACTGTCTCGCCCCCCTAAGGAACCTGACGACCAGGTCGTGCTGACCAACAGACTTGCCATCTATGTGGTCGTGGTATGCGGAGATAGCAGCAGTATGGACTTTAAGGGTGGAGGGGGACAGCCTACGCTCCAACCCTTGCTGCAAGAAGGAAAGCACAACACCGATCGAGCATCTTCGGGGGTCTTCTCGGCGAGAAGAACACCACTCGACGAACAGGTTCCACTTCGAGGCGTAAGCACGTCTCGTAGACGGTGCACGTGCCGAAGTGATGGTGTTAAGTACCTCGGGGGGTAAGTCACCTAGAACCTCCGCATCCCGTCCAGGGACCAGACATGGAGTTTCCAGAGGTCTGGACGCGGGTGCCATAGAGTGCCCCGTCTCTGAGAAAGAAGGTCCTTCCTCAGAGGAATGGGCCAGGGAGGGGCTGTCGCGAGGAGTGAGAGTTCTGGGAACCAGGTCCGGTTGGGCCAATAGGGCGCAACTAGCAGGACCTGCTCCTCGTCCTCCCTGACTTTGCACAGGGTCTGTGCCAGTAGGCTCACTGGGGGAAACGCATATTTGCGAAGGCCCCGGGGCCAGCTGTGTGCCAGCGCATCTGTTCCGAGTGTTCCCTCGGACAGGGAGTAAAACAACTGGCAGTGGGAGGTTTCTGGTGAGGCAAACAGGTCTACCTGAGCCTCTCCGAACTCTCTCCAGATCAGCTGGACCACCTGGGGGTGGAGTCGCCACTCTCCTGGCAGCGCAGCTCGTGATAGCTCGTCGGCCACACGGTTGAGCACACCGGGGACATGAATGGCACGAAGCGACCTCAGATGCTTCTGACTCCAGAGGAGGAGATGGCGGGCGAGTTGCGACATGCGACGGGAGCGTAGACCACCTTGACGGTTGATGTACGCAACGGTCGCAGTGTTGTCCGTACGGACCAGTACATGCTTGCCCCGTAGCAGTCCTTTGAGGCGGCTCAGAGCAAGGCGTACTGCCAGCAACTCGAGGCAGTTGATGTGCCAATGCAGATGGGGGCCCGTCCACACCCCTGAGACTGCATGCCCGTTGTACGTGGCACCCCAGCCGGTGGCAGAGGCATCTGTGAATACCACAGCATGCCGGGACACTTGTTCTAGGGGCACTCCTGCCCGAAGAAACAAGGGGTCCGACCACGGGCTGAAGGCTTGGCGACACTCCTGAGTGATTGCCACCCGGAACGTGCCGCGTTGCCACGCCCATCTCGGGACTCGGCCGTGAAGCCAGTGTTGAAGCGGCCTCATATGAAGCAGACCGAGCGGGGTTACTGCCGCTGCGGCCGCCATATGCCCCAGGAGCCTCTGAAAGAATTTCAGTGGAGCCGCTGTCCTGCCGTTGAACGTATTCAGGCAGTTCAACACCGACTGAGCACGTTCCTCTGTGAGGCGTGCTATCTGTTCGACCGAATCCAACTCCATACCGAGAAAAGAGATCCTCTGCACTGGGGAGAGTTTGCTCTTTTCCCAGTTGACCTGAAGACCCAACTGGCTGAGGTGTCTGAGCACCAGATCCCTGTGTTCGCACAACTGATCCCGGGACTGTGCTAGAATGAGCCAGTCGTCGAGATAGTTGAGGATGCGAACACCCTGTTCTCTCATGGGAACAAGGGCTCCCTCCACGACTTTCGTGAAGACGCGGGGAGACAGGGCCAGCCCGAAGGGTAGGACTCTGTACTGATATGCTCGACCTTCGAACGCGAAACGCAGAAATGGCCTGTGTCGCGGAGAAATCGAGACATGAAAGTACGCGTCCTTCAGGTCGATCGCTGCAAACCAATCCTGGGGACGGATGCACTCGAAAATGCGCTTCTGCGTGAGCATCTTGAACGGTAGCTTGTAAAGGCTCCGATTCAAGACTCGCAGGTCCAGGATAGGCCGTAACCCACCGCTTTTCTTGGGTACAATGAAGTAGGGACTGTAAAACCCTGACCTCATATCGGCTGGAGGGACCGGCTCTATCGCGTCCTTCGCCAGTAGGACCGCGATCTCCGCACGCAAGACAGGGGCATCGACATCTTTCACTACAGTGAAGTGGACGCCCCTGAACTTGGGGGGACGCCGGGCGAATTGAATCGCATAGCCGAGCCTGATGGTACGAATGAGCCAGCGAGACGGACTGGGGAGCGCTAACCAGGCTCTCAGAGACCGTACAAGCGGGACCAAAGGGACCACAGGCGTACCCGCGGAGGGGCAGCGAGGTGGAACACAGGGACGCGGCCCGAAGCGGCATCACAGTGTGGCGTGCAACACTTACCTGGTTCCAAGGATGGAGAGAGGGAGCAGTCAAGGCTTTGACTGCCCGCTGCTCACTGCTGTCCGCTGGCGACAGAAGAGGGGGATGAGAGTGGTGAGGTTTTTCTCCTCCCACTGCTCTCCGAGCCCTCTTCGGACCCGGAGATGAAGGAAACTGCTCTTTTATTGAAAATTTGGGTACAGAGAACAGAACAGAAAGAAAAGGGAACAAAGGATTCTCCACCCGGCCCTCCTCCGGGGGAAGGAGCGGTGAGGCCACTGTCTCCTGAAGAGCAGTCCCATCCATCTCCGGGTCGCCCGTCCTAGGGCCTCTTCGACTTAGCATTGCCGCCCTTCTTGGGGGCGGACTGGACGGGCTGGGCACCCTGACCGCGGCCGGCTCCACGGCGCCGCTTCGAAGATGGCTGCTGCTGAGGCGCGGGGGCGGCGAGCAGCCTGAGGTGCTGCGGGCGGTGGAGGTGCAGCAGCTGACCGCCTCGGCAGGATGTGACTAATGGCCTCAGACTGCTTTTGTACAGCCGAGAACTGCTGGGCAAAGTTCTCGACCGCGTCGCCGAAAAGGCCGGTCTGGGACACGGGGGAACCTGAATTAAGAAACCTGACTTTGTCGGTATCCCTCATGTCCGCGAGACACAGCCAGAGATGGCGTTCCTGGACCACTAAAGTGGACATCGCACGACCCACTGACCACGCCGTGACCTTCGTCGCACGAAGCGCGAGGTCCGTTGCGGCACGAAGTTCTTGGAGAACTTGTGGATCGTGACCACCCTCGTGCAGGCCCTTCAGTGCCTTGGCCTGATGGACCTGCAGCAACGCCATAGCGTGCAGGGCAGAAGCGGCTTCCCCACAGGCCTGATAAGCCTTGCCGGTAAGATCCGACGAGTACTTACAGGCCCGGGAAGGGAGAGACAGCTCCCCCCGCCAGGTGGAGTTAGGGCACAGTTGCATAGCAACGGCCCGTTCCACAGGGGGTATGCGCGTGTAACCCTTATCCGCTCCGCCATCAAGGGTGGTGAGGGAGGAGGACCCACCGACACGGTTTCGGGCAGTAAAAGGTGCCGTCCAGGTGCCAGTGAGTTCTTCATGCATCTCCGGGAAGAAAGGAACTGAGGTGGGGGGCTGAGAACCAGCCCTGGCCACCCCAAGAAATAGTCCCCAATAGTCCAGCCGCGAGGGCTCGGGACACTGTGGAGGATTCCACACGAGCCCGACCCTGTTGGTGGCTCGGGAAAGCATAGCCATCATTTCCGGGTCCGAATCGGGCACAGTTGTCACCCCCGAAGGAGGCAGCTGCGCCGAATCATCATCTCCTGAAACGTCAGGCTCACCCTCCGATGCAGCGATCAACATTCTATCATCCTGGGGAGCTCCGAAGGATACGGATGGTACACACCTCTGGGATGGTCCACCACGTTCCTCCGGCAGCTCAACTGGCTGCGGAGTGCAGGAGGGATGAGGGTTCCTAGGGGGTTGGTTCCCCGAAGGAAGCACGCTCACCGTGATCCTCAGATCACCAGCACCGCTGCCCGAAGCAACCCTCTGAGGAGGATTCTTTGCAGGAACTGGAGTCTAGATCGCAACTCCGAGACGGTCATGTTCCCGCAATGAGCACATGACTCGTCCACAAACGCTGCCTCAGCGTGCTTTAAGCCCAGACACGCGATACAGCGTTGGTGACCATCCCGCGGCGACAGATAACGACCGCATCCAGAAACACACAAGTAGAACGACATCTTTAAAAAGACGCGAGTCTACTTGTGCGAGCTCTTTTAGGACTGAACTCTTTATGTGCAGAAGCACGCAGGGGAACGGCCGCCGCAACACAGACAGGGAAAGCTGCAGCCTGTCGTGTGCGCTCTCTCTGGACGGGGTTTTCTCAATGGAAGGAAAACAACAAAAACAAAGAAAAAGGAGAGATCGACCCCGCTGCCGTGCTGTCCGCCTGCACCAAGACTCGTCTGTATCACCACTCCGTAGAAAACCATAAGGTTCGGCTCCGAAGCGAAAAGCTGAAGATGCAACGCACCTGCTGCTCATTATATACCCGCGCTGCGAGGTGAGCAGCTGCTGCATATGATTGCATGCCAATGTGCATTGGCTCGTTGTAGTTACACTCGAAGTAGATTGGCCTCTCTAGCGAGATTCCTATTCGTCGGTCTGTCCGACGTACGTCGAACGTGACCGACTGAATGGGAACCTGGTTCTCCGATATTCACTTGAATCTTGATTTCACAGGGTTTTTATTGATTGAGGAAATGACAAATGGACAAGAAGGTGAGAATCATTTATTTAATTCAAACCTTTGTTCTGTTTTGTCTGTTTGAACTGGCAAATATAAAAACACTTAGCTCTGAAATTAAGCTCTGAGGCAGTTTGATGTCTTTTTTTTTTTTTTTTTTTTTCTTTTTTTCACTGTATATATTACATCACCAAATTCATCAAACGAGAAATGTTGGAAAGACGAAAAAAAAAGAACATTTTTTTTGCCCCTTCATTTTAAATACCTGTGGTATTATTTTATTTAATGCCTCCCAAATGCAATGCTCCACTGTTTAGTGCAATAACATATTTATTCATAAAATTATTTACAATACTGTAAATATGTTCATTATCTGTAAATGTTTATGCTGACTAAACCTTTGTGTCTTTACTTTTAATTCTTAAAGGATAAGTTCACTTTAAAATGAAAATTAGCCGAAGATTTACTCACAATCAAGCCATCCTAGGTGTATATGACTTTCTTCTTTCTGATGAACACAATCAGAGATATATTAATAAATACCTGACTTTATAATGGCAGTGAATGGCAGTGAATGGGGGCAACAAGTTTGAAGCTCAAGAAAGTGCATCCATCCATCATAGGGCCTGTTTACACCTGGTCACTTCATGCGTTCTCTCTAATGAGATAGCCATCCGATCGTGAAAAGACCAGATCTAAATGCCCTCCGAAACGCATTCGAGACAGATTTAAATCCGATCGCTCAAACCACTTCAGGAGGTGGTCTAGGACGCATTCCAGTCAAAACTGAACAGGTCTAAATGCATCTGGTTGTTGAAACCACATATGTAAATTTAACTCCTCCCAAAAATACAAAAAAATAAACGTGTGAGAGCGTGTTATAGGCTAAATAGCATGTTATAGCCAGATATGACAGCGCTACTGCAGCACGCACCGCCGCATTAGAGAAGCTGAGTATCTATTCAGCAAGACAACGCGCAAACTGACGCAAATCAAAATGAAAGTAAGTCGCAGGCGCTCAAAACAATCATCTACATGATCTTACCAGTGCTGTTGCCGCGCTCTCTCCTATTGCAGTCTTTGATTTTTAAATTAGCTGATGATCAATAAAAATGCAGCTCATATTTGTTGCTTTCGGTGAAGTGAACTCCATGAAATCTGATTTATATCCGTTTTGCGGAGACCCATTTATGTGGCCAAGTGTAAATGCAATCGTTTTTATAAATCAGATAGCTATCCGATCAGAGAAAACGCATGAAGTGACCAGGTGTAAACAGGCCCATAAACGTACTTCACATGGCTCCGGGGGATTAATAAGGCATAGGGTTAGAAGTGAAGCAATGTTTGTTAAACAAGCGCCTGTTGAACTGCATAATTTGCATAATTTCTCCATTACTTGTTCCTGACACATTATATTCTTTTATATTTCATTGTTTTCTGGATCAGGTTAAATTGCCATTTGACCCACTCATTTGACCTCCAATCACCCCGTTACTGGTTTCAAAAAACATCTAAAATCAATTCTTATCCCAGCTGACAATTTTTCCAGCCACTCATTTCGTATAGGGCCAGCAACCACAGCAGCCCAAACGGGTCTCTTCCAATAGCAGATTCAAGCACTCGGTCAATGGTCATCCAAAAGCTTCTAAGAGCTATGTCAGGACTAACCATTTCATATTAGGAAAGCCCAAGAAACCCTCATAAATTAATCTCACACATCCATTTAACTGACTGGCAGGGCATGTCCATCTGATGCTGTGAGCTGCAGGCTCCCGTCAGATGCCATGTGAGCCCTCCTGGTTCGGGTGGTTGGAATCATGTACGGCCTGTTTGCCTGCTGACAGGGCTCACCCATTCGATGCTGTGAGCTGCAGGCTCCTGTCAGATGCTGTGATGGCTTTCCCAGTCAGGAGGACGGAATTGACTTTGCCTCTGTTTAACTGGCCGGCATGACCCACTCATCCGATGCTGTGAACTGAAGGCTCCCTTCGGATAATGCGTTGGCCTTTTCATTAGGGTGGTTTAAGAGTCTCATGCACCTGCCCGTCTGATGCCGAGAGCTGCAGGCTCCCGTCGGTAGCTGTGTGGCCCCTCTCGGTCAGGAGATCAAACTTGCTTACACCGGTTTGGCTGGCCGGTGGGGCTCTCCTGTCCAATGCCATGAGCTGCAGGCTCCCATTGGATGCTGTGTGGGCCCTCCTGGATAGATGGTTAGAATCACGTACGCCCTGTTCTTTGCCAGTGGGGCTTACCTATCCTGAGCTGCAGGTTCTGGTCGGGCAGTTGGAGTTGCTTACACCCCATTTGACTGACTGGCGAGGCTTACCTGTCTGATGCCGTAAGCTGTAGGCTCCCTCTCGTCAGATGCTATGTGGGTCCTCCCATTCGGGTGGCAAGAATCACATACTCTGTTCTCCTGCCGGTAGGGCTCACCTGTCTGATACTGCGAGCTGCAAGCTCCCATCAGATGCTGAGTGAGCTTCCCGGTTAGAGTGGCCAAGCTCCACCTCAATAGCACCTATCTTTTTACTTGTGGTACAATTTTGGGGGGTTTTCTTTGTTAATCTGTCTCCTGGCAGCTGTCCTATACTTATTTGCTTTCTGGGGGAGTACTCTGTGTTCGGACCAAAGTCTGAGCTTGGATGCCCTCTTCCCGGACAGCACGCCAAATAAGCATATCCCCCACCTCATCTGACTATATGTAAGTGCAAACTAGTGTAGTGATGTTTTATCAACAAAGTTCAGGAGGAATAATTTAACCAATCATTGCGAGAGGAGGTATATATGGGCCATTCTACAGAACTGGTTCAAACGTTGGAAACGTCTTGAAAAAAAATGTTTCTTTTTCCACAAATTTTGTATGTATGCAAAGGTACACATTTCTAGCAATTGTGCAGTTAATTCTCTTATTGTATTTTCTGAAAATTTTGGAATATTTTTTCTCTTCCAATTTGTCACTACCGAAACTGACTTAAAGGGATAGTTGACCCAAAAATGAAAATTTGATGTTTATCTGCTTACCCCCAGGGCATCCAAGATGTAGGTGACTTTGTTTCTTCAGTAGAACACAAATGATGATTTTTAACTCCAACCGTTGCAGTCTGTCAGTCGTATAATGCATGGCAATGGTAAGAAAATCTATGAGTAAAAAAAAAAACATGCACAGACAAATCCAAATTAAACCCTGCGGCTCGTGACAACACATTGATGTCCTAAGACATGAAACGATCGGTTTGTGCGAGAAACCGAACAGTATTTATAGCATTTTTTACCTCTAATACACCACTATGTCCAACTGCCTTGAGCGCACGCACACTAAATAGTTTAAACATGGTGCCTGTAGTACAACAGTTATGATACAAATGGAAGTAAACCACTAAAAAACATGGTTTTATTACATCAAAACTTTTACTTTTTGTAAGGGCAGCTTTACATACAAAAAGGACACATACAAAGATCTTGTTCACATACCTCAGTTGGATGTGGTAAAACCACAGGCACAGCTGATGGTTTAAGTCGTACTTGATCCTCTCCTGGGTATGTCGGATCATGATCGCTGCAGACCCTCAACAACTTCAGTACGTTAATGGGTGTGTTGATATCCAGCCGAAGAGCAATCAACCATAAGTTCAGGCAAGCAGGCTCAGAAGTTGGGAATACGTGGAAAGTCACCACTCCTGAATGAGTTCGCGTGAGAGAACGTAATCTTTTAGTTTTAAGTTGGTTTGAACAATCTGGATAAGCACAAGTACCATTTTGATTAGCCGTCGTACCTACAATGTTTGTGTACTGTGTAAACAATGAGTGACGTATACGCATGAGAGATCACTTCCGGCACTTGCGTAAACTACGCCAGAGCGAGTACACTCCTCACGCACCGGATGCTGTGCGCACGCTCAAGGCAGGTGGACATAGTGGTGTATTAGATGTAAAAAATGATATAAATACTGTTCGGTTTCTCGCACAAACCGATCGTTTCATGTCTTAGGACATCAGTGTGTCGTGACGAGCCGCAGGGTTTAATTTGGATTTGTCTGTGCATGTTTTTTTTACTCTCATAGATTTTGTTACCATTGACATGCATTATATGACTGACAGACTGCAACGGTTGGAGTTAAAAATCATCATTTGTGTTCTACTGAAGAAACAAAGTCACCTACATCTTGGATGCCCTGGGGGTAAGCAGATAAACATCAAATTTTCATTTTTGGGTGAACTATCCCTTTAAGATTTTGTTTACATCTACCTTTTAAATATATATTTTTTGCTATTTTATTGAAAAGTTTTCCCAGGTAAATCAATAACAATTATAACAATATTTCAAGTGTAATTTATGAGATTTGTTGTATTTTGAATCCAGTCTTTCTTTGTAAAAGATTCAAAGTTAAAGATTCATTAGTTTGAATATACATTGAACCAAACACTATAATAACATCTTTGACAAAACATCCATGTTTCGGCCTTGACTGCACATTTTCAGTAGTGACAGTAATGTGCAGAATTTTTACTTGCATACTAAAACATATTAAAATACTAATGATTTGCATAACTGTACAAAGATTTTGTTAATTTCCCCCAAATAAATGATAAAGTGTTCCCTTTTGTCACTACCAAAACAATGACAACATGTTTCGCCGTGACTGTTTCGGTAGTGACAATTTTGGTAACGCTTTCTATGAAGATCATGCTTATGCAGGTCTTATGCAATTATAGCTCCATTTATACTTATTCATAAGCAAGTATTACTATTCTATAAAGACCTATACCACATTATAAGAACAGTTATAGTTACATTTATATTATTTTTATAATTACTCTTAATCATGCATTTTCCTTTTTAATGCATGTTTATAATTCATTATACACTGATTTATAAGTATTAATTAGTCCGTCTAATGATTCCATGAATGTATTTATAAAGATGCAGCTTGCATTGCTATAATGTTACATTATAGTTACAATGACTTTTTATTCAGATTTATTTCTGTCAAATTAGTGAATATATTGTTATTAATAGCTGTGTTGTGTTCTTATAAATACTTATTGTGAGTAATAATAGTTACTAATCTCTATAAATGCATCATTGTTGGCTTTAAGTGAAAACATAAATCAAATTGAAGTTAAGAAATCACAAATGTGCTCATTTTACATTTTAAATTGCTTACTTGTAAATGTAACTAATGAACAACAATTCCTGTAAAATATATATATATATATTTTATATATATATATATATATATATATATATATATTATATATTTTATATTTTATATATATATATATATTATATATATATATATATATATATATATATATATATATATATATATACACACATATAGTTAAAAACAACAATGGAAAAGAATTAAAAAATTATATCAATGTAATTTTCACATGTTGAAATTTAGGGTTTAGGGTCAGGACAGCCTCCCAATTGAAAGTACCCAATAAATGATGATTTTATATATATTAAGCTTACTGATATTTTAAATATCATTGTGGGATTCAATAGATAATAGAAGGATCTTAGTAAACATGTCAAATTTTAATGCTTAAGTTAATGCTAAATTTTAATGCTTTTTAAATGTGTTTTTTGGTTGTGGGACAGCAGTTTGCACCAGTTATGTAGAAGGGCCCATATATGGAGCCGACTCGCCTCGGTTTCACAACAGCATCAACATCCCTCCTCCACCCCAACTCCTCACTCTCTATTATTCCTATCCCATCCAGGGATAGGGGTAGTACTTTGGGCCAAATTCTGAGCTCGGAGCCATCTCCCCGGACAGCATGCCAAATATACATATTCCATACCTTATCTGATTATATGTAAATGTGAACTAGTGAAGTGTGTCAGGATGTCTCAGAACTTTGTTAATTTTCTAGAAAATCTGGCAGTACGAGGAGTCGCTACACAGTCGTCAACACATTCTGAGAGCTGGTCTGCAGAAAAGGCCATTGATGGTAATCTAGGTCTCCAGGATACGGGATGCATCTCAACCCTTTATGAAACTAACCCATGGTGGAGGCTGGATCTGCATCATATTTACCGAGTTAGTAAAGTGGTCGTTACTAACAGAAAAAAATGCTGTGCAGAACGAATAAACGGAGCAGAGATTCGCATTGGAAACTCTTTGGAGAACAACGGCAGCAACAATCCCATGTGAGACTCTTGAGATTGAAAGAACATGAGAGAAATGTGAAGATTCAACACTATTCATCAGTTTCTCTCTCTGTCTGTAGATGTGCTGTTATTCCTGCTATTCCAGCAGGAGAGTCCTACAACTACTCATGTAATGGGATGGAGGGACATTATGTGAATCTGATCATTCCTGGAGACAAGAAGGTGGTACTCACTGTCTGTGAGGTGGAGGTTTATGGAGAAGGTAAAATAAAATATATTTTTTGTCAGCAAGACACAGTGAGGAGCTTTAATGAACACAAAGTCAACTAATTCATAAGCTGCATTGCAATTTGCATACTATCAGTCCTACATAGTATTCAAAATTAGAATTAGTGTGACCCAATTTCTAGTATGTTGAAATGAGTATTCCAAAGATACCCTGATGGTCTACTTTTTCCAGTTAGAATCGGCTAATATTGCCCACAACCCATTGCTCCTTGAACAAGGATTTGATTAGAACTACAAACATGAAAACGTGTTTAAAAAACCAGGTAACGCTTTAGATTACAGCCCGGAAAGTACTGCGTAATTACAATGAATTTACAGCTAAGGGGTACTTAAACTATTATGACAGACAACAATCTTACGTTTGGGAGCAATTTAGTGAGAAAGTGCACTGATTAAGTTGTTTCAAGGCAAGTAGAAAGAACTACTGCAATCTTTTTTAATACATGATATAATATACTTTTGTTTCATGTAGTTACAGGGTAAGTAATAAAAAAAAAAACCCCGCAAACAATCTGATATCACCTGGAAACCTTTATTTGAAAAACAACTTAATTAAAAACAGGTCTACAACACTTATTATTCATTTATTAATTTTTTTTAAAAATCAACTTTTAATACAGTACACCCAGAAATGTTCTCATGGTTTAGGCTATTCATCTCTTCGCTTCCGACCAACTGTCACCAGCACCTGCATGAGAGTCGACTGCGTTCGACGAAGCATATTGTAACGAGCAACGTGAAGCTTTCATGACGTTCTCGGGGGAGATTCATTTGAAACTCGCGCGAGAACTGCCGTCTCTGTTATTCTGTCTTGTTTGTTTCTCATTATCTGTTATTCTGTGTATTTTGTTGTGAGCATTAATTTAAAAAAAAAAAAAAAATGATGTTATCCGACATCCGCGTGACTGTTCGTGTGAGTTTCTCGGCACGCTTACGTCACACTTCAAGCTATGTCAAGCATGAACTCTCACCCCTCACATGCACACGCAGGTGACAGCTGGTCGAAAGTTTAACATTTTAAAATGTTTGGTATTTTGCTTATAAATACGTATCGTTTCACTTAAGAAGATATTGATTCATCCATTGGGGTCGTATGGATTACTGTAGTTATTGCTGTATGTGCTGTTTGATGCTTCGACTTTTAGGAACACATGAGCTTTCATTATAAAACATTCCCAGTGATTATTTATTTTTTCTAAAAACCTTTATTTGTGCTCATCTGATGAAAGTTTTCATTTTAATACAGAATAGCAAATGACATGAGATTCCCTCTTAAGATTCATCCGTGGAAAGAAAGAAAAAGAGGAACAAGAGGAGGAGGAAGCCAAGCAAGAGAAACGAATAAGAAGTGTTGTAACTTTAAATCTGTTTTGAAATAAATTGTTTTTCAAATAAAGGTTTCCAGGTGATATCAGATTGTTTGCGGGTTTTTTTATTACTCACACTGTAACTACATGAAACAAAAGTATATTTCCCCATGTATTAAAAAAGATTGCAATAGTTCTTTCTACTTGCCTTGAAACAACTTAATCAGTGCACTTTCTCGCTAAATTGCTCCCAAACGTAAGTGTTACATTCACCGTCTCGTCCTGTTTGTTTTGACTGTCACGTGTGCCTTTGTTTTCTGTTCCCGCCACTCATCATTCACCATGGACACTGATTACACTCACAGCTGTTTGTTATTAGTATTGTGTATTTAAGGTCCTCTCTCTCTTCAGTCTAGCGTCTGGTATTGTTGTATGTTACTTGTGACCTGCCTACTCTTGAGATTAAACTACGTTAACTTCCTTGAACCTGCCTTCCTCGTCTTCCCTGGAGCTATATTGTAACAGAATACCGGACCGAAACCGAATATGGATTACGCGAACATGTTCACGCTCGTGGCTCAGGAGAGCCACGATTTTTGTGTTCACCAAAAAATTCATCTGTGTTGCACTCGCCTGCCCCTACGACGACGAAACCCTGAAGTCGTTGTTCTGGATCGGGGCCAACTACCATCGTCCCGTGGACCTCCCAGACACCTCCGGACTCAGCTGGATGGAAGCCATCGTCAGGTGTCTGGAGAGCGTTTGTCCCCGATTCAGAGCACAGCCAGACCCAGAGCCCGTATCTTCCCCACGGACCGCGGAGTACTCGTGCGAGCCCCCCCGCAGATGGAGAGTTACCACCGGCAGCCACTGGTCAGCCAGATCCCGAGACCCCGAGGACAGAGGCAACCCACGCTCCGGAAATGGAACTCCACCTGACGTCTGACCAGGGGTGTGAGCCCACGACATCTGCTGACGAGGGAGAAACTACTACGGAGAGGGAGGACTGGCTGATTGACTTCGGCGATGAGTCGATTCCCACCCAAACCCACCCATCATTTTCATCTTCGTTACTTGACAAGTACATTTCCATGGACTGTTTTTCCTTTACAGATCCTTTACCCACTCTGTCTACACCACGCTCAGCCAGTCCTCCTGTACCATCACTGCTGGATGTCATCTGCCCTGCGCCGTCTCCGGGGAACCCCTGTGACGTCGAGCCGCAGGTCACACTCCCACCAGCACAACTTAGGCCAGAGGTTCCGGTGGCTTCGCCTCCAGCTGCCGACCTCGTCGCTCCATCTCGGCCCGTCGACCTGCCGGCTCCGTCCAGGCTCCGCCCATCTACGGTTCCGCCGGAGACCCTCCGACTGATGGCTCCTCCGGTCTCCCTCGTCCGGCCGGCTCCCCCTTGGTCAGTCGTCCCTCCTCTTCCGCAGCGGACTTACGGGATGTCCGTTACACTCTGTCCCTCCACCCCTTCAGCTACAGAGGGCTCCTCCTTCCCCTCGGAGTCGCCTCTGTCCTCGGTCGAGCCGACGTCACCGCAGCCCTCGGGATCTCCAGCTCCACCTCCGCCGGTCATCGCCAGTACATCGCCGCAGTCTCCCAGGCCAGCGACGTCGCGGGAGGTCGCCAGCTCTCCGTCTGTGCCCAGGAATACACCTGCCAAATCTCTGTCGGTCGTCCCCCAGATGCCGTCAGTCCACTCTCCATCATCTGGACTCCACCCTTCGTCAACTCTGCCGTGGACTGTCGGATCTGGGGAGCTCTGGGTCTGTGCCAGCGGTCTACCACCATCAACGCCGCCAGGGGATCGTCGTCCTCCCTTCTTCACTCTGTCATCATCACTCCGTCCACCTCCAGAGCCCCCTCCGGCCACCCCTATGATGTTACTCCACGACGCGAGGACGCGCCTTGCCGGAGGGGGGAGCTAATGTTACATTCACCGTCTCGTCCTGTTTGTTTTGACTGTCACGTGCGCCTTTGTTTTCCGTTCCGGCCACTCATCATTCACCATGGACACTGATTACACTCACAGCTGTTTGTTATTAGTATTGTGTATTTAAGTTCCTCTCTGTCTTCAGTCTAGCGTCCGGTATTGTTGTATATTACTTGTGACCTGCCTACTCGAGATTAAACTACGTTAACTTCCTTGAACCTGCCTTCCTCGTCTTCCCTGGAGCTATATTGTAACAGTAAGATTGTTGTCTATCATAATAGTATAAGTACCCCTTAGTTCTAAAATACTTACAGTATAAATAATTTGTTATTTTCCTGGCTTTTACCCCTTTATTCCCAATACTTTACATATTGTTCCCCTATACTTACACGTACTTACTTTATAGGTAAACTATAATTATCGAAAGTTATGCTGTAAATTTGTTGTAATTACGCAGTACTTTCCGGGCTGTAATCTAAAGCGCTACTAAAAACTACAAACATGGTGGATGTGTGAGTCCGACCGTTAAGTAGATAGGTGTAGATAAAAGGGTTTGAGTGATTAATAATCAGTATCTAACCTGAAGAAAATATATTTATTCAATGTTATCTGCATGAAAGACCCAGAACTGGCAGATCAACGTGCTACTACATTTCTCTCTGAACCGGTAGGAAATTCAATTCAATTGAATGTGGAGGATTTTAACTGTGACAAGATGATTGACAGGGAAGTTTAAACAGTGACAGGATGCCCGTAACTAAGCGACAGAGCTGTCTGTTAAAGACACAGTTATGACGAAGTAGTATGTCCCAAAGCTTACCTATACACTTCTGCTACACACTCAAAAGAATGCAGTTTTTCTTCACAAAAACAGTACATACTTTTAGGGCATAGTATAAGTAGGCGAACTGGGATGCAGCTATATATTTATATGTATGAATGTATCTTTGTTTAGGTCCTGATTTTAAAGGATCCTTTGTAAAAATACAGTTTAACTCCAGGAATGATTTGACTGACCCTTCAATGAGAGAAAATGTTCTGAAACAGGTGAGAGAAAGAAACAAATTCAATCCTCAATGATTACTGTAAAATACCAGCATCTCTTGACTGGCACAAAGTGGTAAAGTTTGTTTGAGACATTTCTTTGAGATTTGAGGCCAAATGTAGCTTCAAAGGTTATGACCTGTCTTTATTTTTATTTGAGAGTAGTAATTTTTTTCCCTGAACATAGCACATACCAAACCGTACCATAACTGTGACCCTAAAATCATGACAAAAACCGAGCCGTGAGTAATTTGAACTGTTACACCCCTACTGGCTACTGTCTAATCAGTTTAGTGTGAATGTTATTTTCAGTTGGGATCTGCTCTTGCTGATAGAGGACTCACAGATGTGACACTGAGATGGTCTCAAACTCCTAAACAGGTGATCCAGAAAGTGAACACGGCTAAACGTGAGTCTTATAATAACTTATAAAATAAGCTGCACAAAAAGGAATGAATATTTAATTGTTATGAGATGTAAAAAGCAAATATGTTTTATTTACAGGTCGCTGTGGTAAAGAAAAATAATACTCTGGAAATCAACACAGTCTTCAATTCACTAAATTCACATTCATTAAAGACAATGAATCTGATTCTAAATACATTGCTTGAAATTTCTTCATAATCATGTGTTTACAATGTAAAGACTCTTACAGCACTTCTGCTTACTTCCCTCTTACTGTTTATTCACATCTTTAAGAACTTTAAAACATCTTGTGTAATTGTGTATTGTCAACAAATAGAGACAGATATCTTCTCTGAAACTGTTAAAAAACAAAGTCGTTAACATGCTTAAAATATTATGATTTTATTTTCAGATCTCCTGTTATTAATTAATGTCACACTTTGTCTTATGCTATGCTCTGTTTGTAAATTGTTCTATTTTCATTAATAAATAAATAAATAAAGTTTAAACCATGTTCATGTCAAAAACTTTATTAAAACGGACAAACTGAAATTAAAGATAGATCGCTTTTTGTTAATAGCTTAATCATATAAATATATACACTACCAGTCAAAAGTTTGGACACAGTAAGATTAATAAAAGAAGTTTCATCTGCTCACCAAGGCTGCATTTATTTAATTAAAAATACAGTAAAAACAATAATATTGTGAAATATTATTGCAATTTAAAATAACTGTTTTCTGTTTGAATATATTTTATAAAGTAATTTATTCCTGTGATCAAAGCTGAATTTTCAGCATCATTACTCCAGTCTTCAGTGTCACACGATCCTTCAGAAATCATTCTAATATGATGATCTGCTGCACACACAACACACAAAAGTTACAAGGATATGTGTATTAAATCCCCTTGTAACCTTTTAAATATTTTTTAAAGTTAAAAGTTCAGCAACTTGTTTTATGATTAGCTGAATATAAATTGAACACAAAGCTTAAACAGTAAAAATGACAAACATTTATTTGACATAAAATGTATATTTTACTCAAGCATTTCATGATGAATGAACCATTTTTTATAGTACATAATACACATTTCACAGTTGTACACTAGATTGATCCTGATCCTGATCTTCCTCTTTCAATATCAGAAAGCACGGCTCTTCCACTAAACCTTCGAAGACTTTTGGTTGTTGTGCAGCCATTCAAGAGCAGCGCAGAGCTCATCTGTGATCCGTGTCTCCTTCATGAGAGAAGGGTACGATGGCAGGACCATATAAAACTCTGACAGCACTGCTTGGATATTATAACTAAAACTGCTGCGTTTTGAAAAATTATATTTTGGACGTGTGCTCATTTGTTTGTGAGATATATACGAACATATACAGTTTTACAACATAAACGCTGTTCAGGTTGCATCATTTCTTGAAGAACAATGATGGAGAGCAGATCATTCAGAAGAAATGTGACGCAAACAATTGATAATATATCAATATTTCATGGATTTAACGCTTTTGTGGACAAAAAGTACTGTTATTTTGTTTTGCAATGGACGCTCATGGACATTTTACCCAAGTGCCACGGATTGGATTCATCTTGCGATCGCTATTTCATTATAAAGGGTCCCGTTTGATTATATTTGGTTATTTGCACACCCGACACAAATTAATTACTGGTGTTGGAGCATCTCTTAAAAAAGACACCGTAGATTGACAGTAAACCTTTAGAACTTTCTAATGATATAACTTAACTTTATTAATATTTTAGATAGATAGCTCCTTTAACTGCTAAAATGATCACGTCGAGCCAGGCAGGCATGCTTTCAGCAACCAGTCATCTTGGTTCCAACCACGTCCCGCTTCTTTGCCCATTTTCAGTTATCTGGGAATGACGTGCAGTGACGCGCTGCTAAGATGGCAGCGGCCTCATTTTCGCTTCAAAAATGCTCTTCAGAAATCAACGGGTGACGTCACGGATACTACGTCCATATTTTTTTACAGTCTGTGGTCATGACGTATGGTTCTGCGGTTCTGCAGTTGGTTGTTATTGGGGTTTGTTCGGGGTGTGGTGTTTGAATTTTACGCCTGGCGGAGACATGAGATGCTGCCGCTGGTTATGCACGCTTTTTGTATAGGCTTCAAACCTCTCATGTGAGTCGTTCTGTTTAATCAGGTTCGTTGTCTTATAATATGCTCCACTTTATTTATTCTGAAAAACTAAGCCTGGCACAAGATAGGAAATGACAAAAGAGTCCACGAACACACAGGGAATACATGACACCATCAATCTGAGCATTACCATTTTGTTTATGTAAATGGGAAATTATCTAATTTAACACCAGTAAAGCATGGAGTGCTGCAAGGATCTGTGTTAGACCTTCTGCTATTTTTAATATACAGGTGCTGGTCATATAATTAGAATATCATCAAAAAGTTGATTTATTTCACTAATTCCATTCAAAAAGTGAAACTTGTATATTATATTCATTCATTATACACAGACTGATATATTTCAAATGTTTATTTCTTTTAATTTTGATGATTATAACTGACAACTAAGGAAAATCCCAAATTCAGTATCTCAGAAAATTAGAATATTACTTAAGACCAATACAAAGAAAGGATTTTTAGAAATCTCGGCCAACTGAAAAGTATGAACATGAAAAGTATGAGCATGTACAGCACTCAATACCTTTTGCCTGAATTACTGCAGCAATGCGGCGTGGCATAGAGTCGATCAGTCTGTGGCACTGCTCAGGTGTTATAAGAGCCCAGGTTGCTCTGATAGTGGCCTTCAGCTCTTCTGCATTGTTGGGTCCACAATATCCCATAGATTTTCTATGGGGTTAAGGTCAGGCGAGTTTGCTGGCCAATTAAGAACAGGGATACCATGGTCCTTAAACCAGGTACTGGTAGCTTTGGCAGTGTGTGCAGGTGCCAAGTTCTGTTGGAAAATGAAATTGCATCTCCATAAAGTTGGTCAGCAGCAGGAAGCATGAAGTGCTCTAAAACTTCCTGGTATACGGCTGCGTTGACCTTGGACCTCAGAAAACACAGTGGACCAACACCAGCAGATGACATGGCACCCCAAACCATCACTGACTGTGGAAACTTTACACTGGACCTCAAGCAACGTGGATTGTGTGCCTCTCCTCTCTTCCTCCAGACTCTGGGACCCTGATTTCCAAAGGAAATGCAAAATTTACTTTCATCAGAGAACATAACTTTGGACCACTCAGCAGCAGTCCAGTCCTTTTTGTCTTTAGCCCAGGCGAGACGCTTCTGACTCTGTCTGTTGTTCAAGAGTGGCTTGACACAAGGAATGCGACAGCTGAAACCCATGTCTTGTATACGTCTGTGCGTAGTGGTTCTTGAAGCACTGACTCCAGCTGCAGTCCACTCTTTGTGAATCTCCCCCATATTTTTGAATGGGTTTTGTTTCACAATCCTCTCCAGGGTGCGGTTATCCCTGTTGCTTGTACACTTTTTTCTACCACATCTTTTCCTTCCCTTCGCCTCTCTATTAATGTGCTTGGACACAGAGCTCTGTGAACAGCCAGCCTCTTTTACAATGACCTTTTGTGTCTTGCCCTCCTTGTGCAAGGTGTCAATGGTCGTCTTTTGGACAACTGTCAAGTCAGCAGTATTCCCCATGATTGTGTAGCCTACAGAACTAGACTGAGAGACCATTTAAAGGCCTTTGCAGGTGTTTTGAGTTAATTAGCTGATTAGAGTGTGGCACCAGGGGTCTTCAATATTGAACCTTTTCACAATATTCTAATTTTCTGAGATACTGAATTTGGGATTTTCCTTAGTTGTCAGTTATAATCATCAAAATTAAAAGAAATAAACATTTGAAATATATCAGTCTGTGTGTAATGAATGAATATAATATACAAGTTTCACTTTTTGAATGGAATTATTGAAATAAATCAACTTTTTGATGATATTCTAATTATATGACCAGCACCTGTTGTTACAGCACAGAAGGGTCGGAGACGGAATATAACAGGTAAGGTGTTTATTGACAGCAAGCAGAGGGTGAACGTGAACACAGGTGAGTAAAACTGAAGTTGATAAGTTGAATGATGAATAAAGTGGAACTGATACTGTCCTTGTATGTTGCAGAGTGGAGATCCGAGTGGAGATGGTGGAGATCAGACGATGGATGATGACAACACACACACACACACACACACACACGGAGAACACAGGAGGTAATTCGGGAACGCTGGAGACAGGTAAGTAATATACTTGGAGTCCTTGAGGTAAGCATTAGAAAGAGTCCTTTACGTAAACGAGACCGGACGAGGAGTGAGTGTGTGTGTGTGTCTTTTATGGTGCTGGTGATGAACGTGCTGATGAGGTACAGGTGTGTGCGATCAGTACTCTGGTGAGGGAGTGCGACGTGATTGGAGGGTGCTGGAGCCTGGCGTGTCTGTGACACCTGTATATGCTGCCTTGGTAATATTGTTAAAAAAAAGCTTGGGATTAGTTTCCATTGTGATGCTGATGATACGTGGTTTTACATTTAATCACAAACAGATGAAATCTCTAAATTATTCAAGTTGACAGAGTGTGTTTAAAGATGTAAAATATTGGATAACCAGTATTTTTCTATTAAATTGGATAAGATATTAATATTAACTACTGGACCAAAAACCTGTACACAGAATCTCTTAGAATACAATTTGCTATTGGGGACTATTATGCATTATCTGAAAGAGTACAGAATCTCTGGATCAAGACACAGCTGAAGAAGAAGCAGAAACAAGCAACAGAATGATTGCTTATGGACATGTAAAATAATGCAATCATTAAACGGCATATAAATAATAGTAATAATAAGTTTAATTATAATTTATATACATAAAAATACATAAAAAACAGGACAAATGCAATATACACATCAAATACCACAGGTAATCATGGAATCTGAGTCAGATGCATAATCTGGAGTGAAAATATACTAATGTCTGACCAACAGTCTAAAGAGAATGAGCAAAACTGAGTAAAAATGAAGTAAGTGATAAGCCCCTAATGGAGTGGAGACACAGACACCGCGTCAAAAAACTGCATTTCCATTGCCATGCAGTCCGGATGAGTGCAAACTCCAGGAACTTTAACAGCAAACAGGAACATTCGAAGACCACCGACAACATGCCATAAAATCCTCCCATCAAAGATGTAGATACTTTGTCTGCTGAAAACCAAACACTGTCAGGTTGGCAGACCAGCAGATTCAGAGTCAGTGGGAATCACAGAAACATAGTCTCAGTTGAAGTCCATTTTAAAAGTCTATAAAACATACATTTTAAACAAACAGCCAAACAGCTGCCTAACATTAGTGAATGAAATCTTGAACCCATGAAGAGGACACAACTGTGAAGCTTTGGGGGTGTTGATGGACTCAATCTATTTTTATGCTTTTTTTAATGAAACTTACCCATGTTCAAGAGTTTATAAATGCATGAAGCTATTTTTTTTTTTTTTTTTTTTGCAGAGGCTCTGTTCTCTCTTTTGATATATTGCATGGTCAGATATTCATGCAACAGAATATTCTAGGGGGCCATGGAATTTTTGTGAAAATGATCAAAAATGCTGGTGCTGGCTGCCAACTTAAAAAAAAAAAAAAAATGCTGGCGAGATGGATAAGCTCTGATGTCCAAAGTTACGTTCAGCAACAGAAAAAGCATGATCACCTATAAGCATCGTACATGCCGGTGGTATAGTCTACAGCTGCTTATTTGACACTTATTTGTTTGTCTGTGTTATGTCTGTTTGTTTGTGTTGCACCTCATTTGTGAGCTCTGTGTAAACTGACATGAGTTACACATGTGATGCTCAAACACCCGAAAATCTGTGCTGAATACAATATGTGTGCTGCAATTCTTTATTTTGCAGGTTCATGAAACCTACATGAAAATAAAGTTGTACACAATAACAACTGTGCAGAAAATTCACATTGATCCAATAGACATTGGGACAAGTTAAACATACTGTATATACAGTGTGTTTGTTTGAAACATGAGACACAGGTGAGTGTGACAGAAGGGAGGAAAGACATGGTTGATCATGTGATGCACATTTAAATGGGTCGTCCTCCATAAAACGTATAAAACTCACACTCTCCATCCCTAAAATAAAGACGGACGCCTTTAATCGAACATGGAGCAGCTCTTCAAGTGCCTGATGATCTTACTGGGTAAAGTACAACATACATGCATCTGCTATTTTACTAGATTCACACTAATATTAACTGAGGTTTCTGCATTCTTCCCCTTTGTTCAGAAATTTTGCTGTTTCTTGTTTAGTTTACTCATCTCTCTCTACTGTAGATTTATAACACATTTTAATGTGTGAATTTCTTGCCAAACAAACCTGCTGTTTTATACATTCATGCTTATCTATAATAAAGTCATTTTTTTAACCACACATTTTTTATTATGGTTTGCATTATGTACTTGTGATGTGCGTATGTATTATACTACAAAAAAGTAAATAATATTGTGAAATATTATTACAATTAAAAATTGCTGTTTTCTATGTGAATATTAAACTGTAATTTATTTTTGTGATCAAAGCTGAATCTTCAGTTTCACATAATCCTTCAGAAATCATTCTAATATGCTGATTTGTTGCTCTGTTCAAACCAGTTGTGCTACTTCATATTTTTGTGGAAAATGTGATACATTTTTTAAGGGTTCTTTTATGAATAGAAAGTTCAAAAAAAAAAAAAAAAAAAAAAAAATTAGAATCTTTTGTAATGTTATAGCCAGAGTGACTTTTGAGTTTTTTTTTAATTAATTAATTAATTTATTTTTTTATTATTATTATTATTTTTTTTTTTAGATCTACTTTACCAAACAAATCTTATGTTAAATAGATGCTCATGTGTGTATGTAAATGGATTGACAGTCTGTGTTTCTCGAGAAGGTCTGGTAGTGATTCCTCATGCCACTTTAGATTACAATATTCTGTTGGATGCAGATTATTATTAGTTCATCAGTTTCCTCCGACATTACACAGATCAGTGTTTTATGTTTCCATTATCACTCAGATGATATTTTGTTAGTGACAGTATCAAAGTAAATTAAATCAAAAATGCAAATCTGAATGTGATTCAACAAAACCTGGTTCTCTGATACTCACTCCACAGGGTTTTTATTGATTGAGGAAATGACAAATGGACAAGAAGGTAAGAATCATTTATTTTATTCAAATTTTACTCATGTTGTGTTTTGTCTGTTCGAACTGGCAAATATAAAAGCACTTAGAAATGTAGCTCTAAAATTAAGCTCTGAGGCAGTTTGATATCCCTTTTTTACTCTATATTTCACATCAAACCCATCAAATAAGAAATGTTGGAAACCAATAAAATAAAAAAGGATCATTCTTTTGCCCCTTTATTTTAAATACCTGTGGCATTTGTGCACCCTTAATCCTTAGTTTCTGACCCCGTGGCAGACATGAGTAATAAAGATTAGTTTAGTAAGATGCTTTAAAAATCCTCAGTGAGACCTAATGGTCGATGGTGACAACTTTCTCTTTGTCCTTGAAACATTTTCCAGAGAACGCAGCACTATGGGGCAAAACTAGTACATCATCAAATTATGGAGACTGGTTACCTACAGATGCTATTGATGGTTTGCTCACCACCTGGGCCCACACCAAATTAGAGACTGACCCGTGGTGGAGAGTGGATCTACTGAAGGTATACAGAGTGAACAGAGTGACCATCACTAACAGAAACGAATATGCTTCGAGGATAAACGGCGCAGTGATTCGCATCGGGAACTTCCCTGACGTTTACAACAACACCATGTGAGGCTTTCTTTTGATTAACGTGGCTGCAGATGAACAGAAACCGATAACTAGGATATTGGCTATTAGTACTTTTAAAGTAAAATACTGTATTAACGACTTTTTCTGCGTGACCATATTCTATTCTAAATTATCCCATAATTTACTCACCCTCAAGCCATCCTATGTGTACATAACTTTCTTCTTTCAGTCAAACACAATCTGTGTTATATTAAAAATATTCTGGCTCTTCCAGGCCTCATCTTGGGAGTGAATGGGGCTCAAGATTTTGAAGGCCAAAAAAGCCCATCAAACCATCATAAAAGTCATCCATATGACGGTTAATAAAGACCTTCTGAAGCGAAGCAATGTGTTTTTGTAAGACAAATATCCATATTTAAAACTTTGTAAACTACAATCACTGGCTTCCGGCAGCGGTCGTATGCAAGTCGAGTTCCAGCAGAAGAGTGACCTCTGACTTGAAGGATGATGTAGGATGTAGGAGTAGCGTAAGCTTAGGTGAGAGTAGACACCTCTTGTGGTTCAAACTAATTAGGCTGGGCAACAAACTTAAGCTCCTCTAACATTTTTCATTAAAAATTCTTGTTTTAGACTTCTAATTTGTGACCGGTATTTTGTTTTGCGCTATCCTTTGCGCTTCTGGTTAGGTCCGCCGGAATCGACATATGGAAGCCAGTGATTCTAGTTTATAAATATGGATACTTATAAAAACACATCACTTCGCTTCAGAAGGCCTTTATTAACCCCCTGGATATTATTTTAATATACAGTGCTCAGCATAAATGAGTACACCCCCTTTGAAAAGTAACATTTTAAACAATATCCCAATGAACACAAAAGCAATTTCCAAAATGTTGACAAGACTAAGTTTTATATAACATCTGTTTAACTTATAACATGAAAGTAAGGTTAATAATATAACTTAGAGAACAAAATTTTCAGTTTTACTCAAATTAGGGTGATGCAAAAATGAGTACACCCCACTGAAAGTCTCTGGAGCAAAGCTAAATTTTAGACTACAAATGTCTAATTTAACAAGAATTCAACCACATGGAAGGGAAATGTCACAAGACCTGAGAAAGAAAATAATTTCTTTACACCAGAAAGGTGAAGGCTACAAGAAGATCAGCAAAGCTTTACTTATCACTCAGAATACTGTAGCAAAAGTGGTACAAAAATGTAAAAAAGATGGAACTGCAACCATCTCACAGAGACGTCCAGATCGTCCACGGAAGTTAACACCTCGACAGGAGCGTCTTCTGATGAGAAGTGTTGAAAAAAATCGGCATTCAAGTTCACTGCAGTTATCTAAGGAAGTAGAAAGCCAAACTGGGGTGACTATTTCCCGTGACACAATACAGCGTACACTGCAGAGGAATGGCATGCATGGGTGCCGTCCACGAAAGAAGCCTCTCCTAAAGCCCAGGCACAAAAAAAGCCCGCCTAGAGTTTGCCAGGGCTCATGCTGAAAAGGATGAAGACTACTGGGACTCTATACTCTGGAGTGATGAGACCAAGATAAATGTTTTTGGAACTGATGGCTTCAAAACTGTATGGCGTCGCAAAAGTGAGGAATACAAAGAAAAATGCATGGTGCCTACAGTGAAACATGGTGGTGGAGTGTCCTTATGTGGAGCTGCATGAGTGCTGCTGGTGTCGGGGAGCTTCATTTCATTGATGGCATCATGAATTCACAGATGTACTGCTCTATACTGAAAGAGAAGATGTTACCATCACTCCGTGCCCTTGGTCGTCGTGCACTTTTTCAACATGACAATGATCCTAAACACACATCTAAGGCCACTGCTTGATTTCTGAAGAAGAACAGGGTGAAAGTGATTCAGTGGCTCCTGATCTGAACCCAATCGAACACCTATGGGGAATTCTGAAGAGACATCACTCTCCATCCATCATCCAGTCTCTAAAAGAGGTCATTCTTGAAGAACAGAAAAAGATAGATGTTGCAAAACGTTGCCAACTTGTTCATTCCATGCCTAGAAGACTTGGTGCTGTCATTAAAAATCATGGAGGCCATACAAAGTACTAGATGTTGCAGTTTTTGTTGTGGGGTGTACTCATTTTTGCATCACCCTGATTTGAGTAAAACTGAAAAATGTGTAATCTAAGTTATATTATTAACATTACTTTCATGTTATAAGTTAAACAGATGTTATATTAAACTTAGTCTTGTCAAAATTTTGGAAATTGTTTTTGTGTTCATTGAGATATTGTTTAAAATGTTACTTTTCAAAGGGGGTGTACTGATTTACGCTGAACACTGTAACTCTGATTGTGTTTGTCTGAAAGATGAAAGTCATATACACTTAGGATGGCTTGAGGGTGAGTAAATTATGGGATAATTTTCATTTTTGGGTGAACTAACCCTTTAATCTTACCCAATTTCTAAACGTAACTAGGAGTTTATTGAGGCAAAAGGCAAAAGTCGTGGAGTTAATAGTGAGAATTGGACTCTAAACTAAAGTGTGACCCCGATAACAGATGATCTCTCTCTCTGTAGATGTGGTGTAATTTCTGCTCTTGCAGCCAGTGCCACGGCCACTTTCTCATGCGGCGGGAGGGAGGGACGTTACATGGTTGTTCATATTCCTGGAGATGAGAAGTTTCTTACTCTTTCTGAAGTTGGAGTCTACGGGTATTTGGCAGGTAATTCAATATTTAATGTAATACTTTTTATTATGCACCTCTCTGAAATGCTTGATTCCGAGGTCTGAGTTGCGTCATTCCGAGGTTTTTGTTCATGTCTCTCGTTTCATTCGAACACAGCTGCTGCCATCTTGCCTCTCAATTTTCGACTGTATTTTAAATGAAATCGGAGGAATTTCAGTAGACCTATGTTAATATTGCTATAGTTTTTGTCTTGTTGCCAGAATGCTTGTTTTGTACGTTAATAGTAATGTTTAAGATTTTTAAAATGGTTTCCTTTTAAATATATATTTTACATCCCCATCATTATTATGTGGTGAAAAGCTGTGTAATAAGTGTTCGTCTTGGCTCAAAGCTGCTTGTTCAATGAGCTACTCCCGTCCTCATCCAGAGTCCAGAGCTAATGAAATATTTCAATTTGGGCTGTCGATTTAATGTGTAAATTAGATTAATTAATCACAGTGAAAATTAATGTGTTAAAATTAACACATTTAACGCACTTGCCCCGCCCTGAGACCTAAGTAGATCATGTGACATTTCATACAGTCGATTGACGGCGAACATGGTGCACGGAAACAACTCACTACGCAATGGAGGCTGTAGAATGCAGTTAGAATGTCCCTAAAATTCAAGCTATGGGGGCATAAATGTCCCTGTTTGAGATTTTGTGTTTCTTAAAGTACTGATGGTGTAATGAGGTAGGGGCCTCTAATTATTGTGAAAGTAGTTGAGAAGGACAACATTGGACACAACGTCATTGTGTTTGGTGCAGAAATGATGCACTTCACATCCGGTTGTTTTTCACTAATATTCTTCCTCTCCACTGTTACTCTCAAATCTATGGAAGCTTATTATTATTATTAATATAAAAAGGTAATTCTGACTATTCATCTCACATCTCAGTATATATCAAGCATTTGTAAGTAATACATTTATAAATGCAAGTTTACATACAGTATTGTAATTTTGACTTTTTTCTAAATCTGAATCTTGCAATTCATATATATATGAATATTTATGTATATGTATGTATATACAGTGGTGGTCAGAATTATTGGCGCCCTTGGTAAATATGATCAAAGATGACTGTAAAAATAAATCTGCATTCTTTATCCTTTTGATCTTTAATTCATAAAATTAGCAAAAATCTAACCTTTCATTGAAGGAAAAGAATTGAAAGTGGGGGGAAAAAATCACATTATGAAATAAATGTTTTTCTCCAAAACAAGTTGGCCACAATTATTGGCACCCTTTTATTCAATACTTTTTGCAACCTCCTTTTGCCAAGATAACAGCTCTGAGTCTTCACCTATAATGCCTGATGAGTTTGGAGAACACCTGACAAGAGATCAGAGACCATTCCTTCATGCAGAATCTCTCCAGATCCTTCAGATTCCCAGCTCCATGTTGGTGCTTCTTCTCTTCAGTTCATTCCACTCATTTTCTTTAGGGTTCAGGTCAGGGGACTGGCACGGCCATGGCAGAAGCTTCATTTTGTGCTCAGTGACACAATTTTGTGTTGGTTTTGATGTTTGTTTTGGATAATAATCCTGATGGAAGATCCAACCACGGCCCATTATTGGATTTCTAGCAGAAGCGGTCAGGTTTTGATTTTTTATCTGTTGGTATTTGATAGAATCCATGATATCATGTATCCGAACAAGATGTCCAAGACCTCCAGCAGAAAAATAGGCCCACAACATTAAAGATCCAGCAGTATATTTAACCATGGGCATGGGGTACTTTTTTATCCATGTGTGCACCAGGTGGGTTTGCTGCCAAAAAGCTCTTTTTTTAGTTTCATCTGACCATAGAAGCCGGTCCCTTTTGAAGTTCCAGTCGTGTCTGACAACTGAATATGCTGGAGATTGTAGCTTTAGCTATTTTCTTACAGCCACTTTCTATTTTGTGAAGCTCAACAATCTTTTGCTACACATCAGAACTATATGAAATGAAATGAGGTTAGAATATATATATATATATATATATATATATATATATTTTTTTTTTTTTTTTTTTTTTTATATATAAGACATTGGGACTTTTCCTCTCAAAACTGGGATTTTATATCTCACAATTTTGAGTTAACATCTCACAATTCTTACTTTTTTCTTTTTCTTTTTATTCCATGGAAGAAATAAGCTGCATAGAAATCTTATTCATACACACGCTTGTTCAAATTGTGCGTATAGATGGGTCACAACAGGTTTTTATTAATTTGTCAGGAAATCGGGCAGTAGGAGCCGCTGCTACACAGTCGTCAACATCTTCTGGGAACTGGTCTGCAGAAAAGGCCATTGACAGTAATCGAGGTTTCCAGCAGTTGTACAGATGCTCATCAACCCTTAATGAGACTAACCCATGGTGGAGGCTGGATCTGCGTGATATTTACCGAGTTAGTGAAGTGGTTGTCACAAACAGAAATGACTGCTGTGCAGAACGAATAAACGGAGCAGAGATTCACATCGGAAACTCTTTGGAGAACAACGGCAACAACAATCCTATGTAAGATTCTTGAGTTTGAAAGAATCTGAGAGCTTGAGTACAAATGTGAATGTGAATATATTACAGTATCTTTATCTCCTTCATCAGTTTCTCTCTCTGTCTGTAGATGTGCTGTTATTCCTGCTATTCCAGCAGGCGAGTCCTACAGCTACTCATGTAATGGGATGGAGGGACGTTATGTGAATGTTTATATTCCTGGAGATCAGAAGGTTCTTTCTCTTTGTGAGGTTGAAGTCTACGGGTATTTGGCAGGTAATTCATACCATAGTTATATCTTGCTTTAAAAGGATAGTTCACCAAAGCTGAAAATTATCATACTTTTTTCATGCTCATGTCCTTCCAAACCAGTATGACAGTATTCATGCTTTAATAATCTCTTATGTACAGATTATTCTGACAGATGTATGCTTGTGAAGAAGGGTGGTGTTTGTTTATTGCTAACCTAATAGGAAGTAAAAAATGCATTCATTGGGTTCATTTTTTAACACGTTAAACAGTCCACATCAATCGAATAAATTAACATATTCAATTTCCCAGCAATAATCGAAACACTTTTCATTCCAAATGAGTGTTATTGAAGATGGAGATCGTTTATTGAAAGAAAAGATAAAACCATTAATCCCTTAATGGGAACATTCCATGCCAGACTTGCTCACATGAAATACAGGTCCTTGAAAGTACAAGCATGCATGCTATAATTTCAATAAATTATCCTTATATATATATATATATATATTGCTTGTGTTTTTGGATTTGACTTCTGTGTTTTCCATTTGACCTAGTTTTCCCCGTGTGTTTCATTGGTTCATCCCACTAACCTTGTAAATCGCCTTGCTAATTATCTTGTTTGCTCCTTTATTTGTATTTATATCCTAATTTAGCTTCTGTTCTTTATCTTGTGTTAACGTTTCTGCCTGGTGGATATTTTCATTTGGTTTTTGGATTATCCCTGTTTGTTTGTTTGTTTCTTAGTTTCTATTAAAGTATGATTGAAATGATCTTCAAGCCTCATCCTTCTGGATTAACCAACCAGCCAAGTGTGACATATACATTTTTGTCTTAAATTTTCTAGAAAATCTAGCAGTAGATGGATCTGCTACACAGTCGTCAACATCTGGGGACTGGTTTGCTGAAAAGGCCGTTGATCGAGGTCTCCAGCAGGTGTACACGGGATGCTCCTCAACCCTTAATGAGACTAACCCATGGTGGAGGCTGGATCTGCGTCATATTTACCAAGTTAGTAAAGTGGTCATTACTAACAGACTAGACTGCTGTGCAGAACGAATAAACGGAGCGGAGATTCACATTGGAAACTCTTTGGAGAACAACGGCAACAACAATCCCATGTGAGACTCTTGAGGTTGAAAGAATGTGAGACATTGAGCACAAATGGAAGAATTAATGTGAATGTGAAGATAATATGACAGTATCTTTATATCCTTAATCAGTTTCTCTCTCTGTCTGTAGATGTGCTGTTATTCCTGCTATTCCAGCAGGCAAGTCCTACAACTACTCATGTAATGGGATGGAGGGACGTTATGTGAATCTGATCATTCCTGGAAACATGAAGATACTCACTCTGTGTGAGATGAAGGTCTTTGGAGAAGGTGCATCAGTCATATTAGTTTATATTATAAGATAATGTCTTCACATACATCATATATGTTGTCAACGAGATGCAGTGAGGAGCGTGGATATGTTTTAATATATGCAAGCTCAAGTAAATCATGTGTACAATCCAAACTTGTGATCCAAAGACTTTTCATGATCTTCAAAACAATCTTTTTGAAGAAATTTGAGAGCTCTCTGTCCCTCCATTGACAGCTATGCAACAATCACTTTAACGCTTAAAGTTCATAAAGAGATCGTAAAACTAATCCATATGAATTGAGTGGTTTGTTACAATTTTTTTGAAGAGACACAATCACTTTATATGATTGAATTTAGGCTTATATTCCCATATAAATATATATGAAATTTGACTGCACACACATTTGCAGAAAGTTTTTACTGACCAACGTTTCGGCACAAAGACTTTGACAAACGTTGGTCAACAAAAACTTTCTGCAAGTGAGTGTGCAGTCAAATTTCATATATATTTAGATTTATCTCTCTTGACCTGCACCTCGGACGGAGTGCGTTTGTTTATGTCTTCTTATATTCATTATATTCATATATCAACATTCATCAGCTCACACATCAGTTGTGGTAAACAGAAGCTCAAGCATGTTTGCTTGACATGAGAGAACCAATGAACCAATTAATTCTCATGTTACGCAGCATGTTTGAGCTTTTGCAAGAACCAATGAGGTTCATTCTCGTTTTATGCAGCACGTTTGAGCTTCCACAAGAGGTTTGTTCTCGTGTGTCAAATAGGTTCAGTTGAACTTCTGTTTATGTTCACTGGTCAATGTTTATATGTGAATAAGGCCTAAATTCAATCTGTTCATCATACAAAGCGATCGAGTCTCTTAACAAAATATGGACTAAACCACTCAGTTCATATGGATTAGTTTTACGATCTTTTTATGAACTTTTTGAAGCATCAAAGTGTCAGTTGCATAGCTCTCAATGGAGGGACAGAAAGCTTTCAGATTTCTTCAAAAAGATCTTCATTTGTGTTTCGAAAGATAAACGAAAGTCTTACGGGTTTGGAGGGTGAATAAATTAATGACAGAAATTTCATTTTGGGGTGAACTATCCCTTTAATTGAAGTAGATGTTCTATGTATTTACATGTATGAATGTATCTTTGTTTAGGTCCCTGTTTAAAAAGATCATTTGTAAAGATGCAGTTTAACTCCAGCAATGATTTGACTGACCCTTTAATGAGAGAAAATGTTCTGAAACAGGTGAGAGAAAGAAACATATTCAACTTTCATGATAACTGTAAAATACCAGCAGCTCTCGACTGGTTTCCGACTTTTTAAGACTTTGTAGTCTCTTTGTAGTGTGTGAGATGCACTTGAAAAGAAACGCAATAAAACCTTTAAAATGTCCACAAAGACATTTTAAGGGTTTTATTGCATTTCATTTCAAGTGTTGAAATGTTTTTGATTTATGATGATTTATTTTGAAATGGTTTTTGCTGAATTTACTTGAATAAAATTTGACTGTTTTTAAAATTAACGTTAGATTTCTTTGTATACACAGTATAATTGTAGATTTATTTCTACATTGATTTAATTAATTTGGTCCATTAACTCCATATGTAGAAATGTCTCGGTTATGTATGTAACCCTTGTTCCCTGAAGGAGGGAACAGACATGTGCGTCAGTACGGACAGACGTACGTCGAACGTGACCGACTGAAAGGGAACAGAAATTTACTGATAACTTGATATTGCCTCAGAGTTGCTTCATCAGTAATATGCCAATATGTTTTAAGCAGGGTTTGCTGTGATATCATACAACTTCTTTTAGACATGAAGATTTGTGTTTATCATCATATTCCAGTCTAAATCATTTCAGTATGAATTTTCAGTTGGGATCTGCTCTGTCTGATAGAGGATTCACAGATGTGACACTGCGATGGTCTCAAGCTCCAAAAAAAGTGATCCAGAAAGAGAACACTGATAAACGTGAGTCTGTTTTCACAACTAACTTATGAAATAAGCTGCACAAATAGGAATGATTAAATAATTATGAGATGTAAACAGCAAATATGTTTTATTTACAGGTCGCTGTGGTAAAGAAAATTAATTCTCTGGAAATCAGCTATGTCTCTAATTCACTGAATTCAGATTCATTTAAGACAGTGAATCTAAGTACATTGCCTGAAATTCATAATTATGTGTTTACAATGTAAAGACTCTTAAAGCACTTCTGCTTACTTTCCTGTTATTGTTATTTACATCCTAAAGAACTATAAAACATCATGTATAATTGTGTATTGTCAACAAATAGAGATAGATAGTAATAAATATTATGAAAATAATTGTTAAACTTACAGTGCCCTCCACAAATATTGGCACCATTAGTAAATATGAGCAAAGGTGGCTGTGAAAATAAATCTGCATTGTTTATCCTTTTGATCTTTCTTTCAAAAAATTTTAAAAATTCCAACCTTTCTTCGAAGTAAAGCAATTGAAAATGGGAGGGGGATAAATGTTTTTCTCTAGTTCATGTTGGCCACAATTATTGGCACCCAATTATTGCAATGTCCTTTTCCCAAGATAACAGCTCTGAGTCTTCTCCTATAATGCCTGATGAGTTTGGAGAACACCTGACAAGAGATCAGAGACCATTCCTTCATACAGAATCTCTCCAGATCCCTCAGATTCCAGCTCCATGTTGGTGCTTCTTCTCTTTAGTTCACTCCACTCTTCTTTAGGGTTCAGGTCAGGACTGGGATGGCCATGGCAGAAGCTTCATTTTGTGCTCAATGACACATTTTTGTGTTGGATTTGATGTTTGTTTTGGATCGTTGTCCTGATGGAAGATCAAATCACGGCCCATTATTGGATTTCTAGCAGAAGCGGTCAGGTTCTGATTTTTTATCTGTTGGTATTTGATAGAATCCATGAGACCATGTATCTGAACAAGATGTGCAGGCCCACAATATTAAAGATCTAGCAGTATATTTAACCATGGGCACGGGGTACTTTTTAATCCATGTGTGCACCAAACCCATCTGGTGGGTTTGCTGCCAAAAAGGTATTTTTTTTAGTTTCATTTGACCACAGAAGCTGGTCCCGTTTGAAGTTCCAGTCATGTCTGACAACTGAATATGCCGGAGATTGTTTCTGGATGAGAGCAGAGCAGATTTTTCTTGAAACCCTCCCGAACAACTTGTAAGGATGTAGGTGCTGTTTGATCTTTTTTTTATTTTTAGGCTTTCTGAGACTCAAGAATCAACTAATCTCTGCAATTCTTCAGCTGTGATCCTTGGAGAGTCTTTGTCCACTCAAACTTTTCTCCTCACTGTGCATTAGGACGCTATAGACACAAGTCCTCTTCCAGGCAGATTTGTAACATCTTTAGTTGATTGGAACTTATTAATTATTGCCCTGATAGTGGAAATGGGGATTTTCAAAGCTTTAGATATGTTCTTACAGCCACTTTCTATTTTGTGAAGCTCAACAATCTTTTGCTTCACATCAGAACTACATTCTTTGGTTTTGCTCATTGTGATAAATGATTAAGGGAATTTGGCCTTTGTGTTTCCTCATGTTTATACTTGTATGGAACAGGAAGTCATGGCTGGACGATTTCATGTTCATGATCACCCTGGTGTGCTAAAAAAAATCCACTTTCACACCCCCCACACTTTCAATTCTTTTCCTTCAATGAAAGATTAGATTTTTGTGAATTTTTTGAATGAAAGATCAAAAGGATAAACAATGCAGATTTATTTTCACAGCCACCTTTTGGTTATATTTACTAAGGGTGCTAATATTTGTACATTCACACAATTCATTCACACAACCCACAAGTGTAATTAATCTTGATGTGACAGTTTTCTGTATAATTACTGTCCATATTTCATTTTTATTTTAAAATCTATATATTGTGTAGTGAATTTATTGTTATTTATATTAAATTCCCTGCCAATTCATGCAGTGCCTTTGGAGCTGTAATGAGGTGAACAGGATCAGAATAGCATGCGTTGGAAATAAGCATTCCAAGCATTTTCTTGGAATTGAAAGTTTTTTCCAGCAGATAGCGCCGTTTACCTTTCTGTTTAGTTGTATGGAGTGGCACTACAGAAATGTTCAGTTCAGGTGAGGAAATATACAGAGGGTGTTTAGGTTTGCCTTCATCGGGTGTTTCTCTGTCTTTTATGATTTTACTCTCAACTCAAGAATTATTGCACCCTTGCAGGTAATGTGAATGTGTATATATGAGTCATTCTACAATTTAGGATACATTTCATGTGCACTGATGATAATTATATTTTAGTAACAATTTTCTTCCCAAAAATCACAATTTATCCATTAAAGGAAAGCAATATTATAATTTTACAAAAACAGTTTGTGCACCTCGTGTTTGTTTGCTTAAAGTACAATTTTTGTAGTGTCTGTTTTTGAAGTGAGTTGGTCTTGAGTTCAAAATTATGAATATATAATAAAAAAATAAATAATAAAATGTCTACTTTATATGAAATGTATTCTAAAATCTAAATACTTAAGAAAAAATGTGTTATAAATTGAGTGTAAATTGAACACATTATTGTGAATCATCTCAAAGATTGTCTGCTATTTTGGGTACATTGTTACGGTTTGCAATGTTTGTATGATTTCAATTAAAATTTGAGGTTAAACTGATGAAGAAAATAATGTGGTTGCAAGGCATTGAAATTATGAGTCAAAATGGAGAAACTGTCAACAGAGAGTTATCCTGTAGTGTAGATCCAATTTTTGGATAACATGGTTGTCATGACCCTGTGTGACTATGACCACTGATTATAATTTAATTGTTTGCCATAGATTTGTTTATCATAATTTAACCTTCTATCATGTGTCTGAGAGTTCATGAACTAACAATGTGTGCAATTTAGTTAACTTCACCTCGAGGATCAATAAAGTTCAAACCTTTTTAAACAGCCAGTTTCATTTATTTTTCTTCACTTTTCAAAAGCAGTTCTGTTTAGTCACTGGTCCTTTTGAAGACATTTCCATTAGACTGGATTTATTTATTATTTTTTTTATTTTATTTCATTTTTTTTGCATCTTCAGTGTCTGCTCTGTCTGAAGAACAGAACTGACTTTAATAACTCAATCATGGTAAGTATACTTTCTTGCACAATATATAGAATATATATTGTTAATTCCTTTTAGATACTTATTCTATGAACTCACTTTTTGTCTTAACATTTTTTTTTCTTTACTCCAGGATCATTAACATTTTGACTTGATTTCTCCTCCAGTCTTACTGTTTTTCTATTCCAGTCTGTAGGAACATAGAAACACAAACTCAATTAATGGAAAAGAGCTGCGAGAAGACATTTCCACGTAAGACGTAAGGATAATTTTAAAAAAGCAACAACTGAAGAACAACATGATGGTGAGTAAAGAACTATTCCTTTCGGCTTTCGGAACATTGATCTGGTTGGTTAAGCTGTAGATAGATATTTTATAAAGACAGAATGTCTTATGTCTTCATATTTAATGAGACTCAATTTTATTTTAAGAATAATAGCACATATAACAGCACGCTTCTTACAAGCAAATATCAACATTAAGTTATTTCTGTTGCTAGCAGATTACTGTTTTTAGCAGTTTAGCATGATTAAGCTCGAAACAAGTGAATTTATCTTGTGTTCAGAATTTTTTTATTTTTTTTAACTGCAAAATAATTTTGTTGTGTATATATCTTTTTTTTCCCAGTGAAAACCTGTTTTTATGTCCTTAAAGGGACAGTTCACCCAAAAATAAAAATAATTACTCCATGATTTACTCACCCTCAAGCCATCCTAGGTGTATATGACTTTCTTCTTTCAGACGAATACAATCAGAGTTTTATTAAATAATGTCCTGACTCTTCCAAGCTTTATAATGGCAGTGAATAGAGGATGAGATTTTGAATCCCCAAAAAGCACATCCATCCATTATAAAAAGATATCCATACGGCTCTGGGGATTAATAAAGGCCTTCTGAAGTGAAGCGATGCGTTTGTGTAAGAAAAATATCCATATTTAAAACTTTAAAAACTAAAATAACTAGCTTCCGGCAGACAGCTGTACTCACGTCGACTTGCGCCAGAAGAGTAACCCCTGATGCAATGTAGGAGTTAGTGTTACCTCTTGGTTCTACTTGCCCCGCTCCGAGCGGGATTTGAACCGGCGTCTCTGGCATGGGAGGCAGGCGCACTAACAAGGACGGTAAAGCCTGCAGCCCCTAGAGTCAGTTGTCAGTGCACCTCTTGAGGCCAAGGGAGTTGTGTTTACCCCACACAGCTCTTACTAGCTCTTACTCGTTACACTCACCCACCTAAACCTCACTCCCACCCGGGTTACGGCACCAATGTAGCCCTTTGGTTCTACTCGGCCCACTTCAAGTGGGATTCGAATCGGCGTCTCCGGCATGGGAGGCGGGCGCACTAACAAGGACGCTAAAGACTGCAGTCCCTAGCGTCAATCTCCAGTGCACCTATTGAGGCCAAGGGAGTGAGGTTTACCCGCACAGCCTGGTGTTGGTGGTTCGTTTGTGGTGCTGGGTGAAATTCGCTATGTAAGCTTTGACACCTCTCATGGTTCAAACAAATGGAGCTGGGCAACAAACTCAAGCTCCTCTACTCTTATATCGAAATTTCCAAAAATCTTGTTTTAGACTTCTAATTCGTGACCAGCATTTTGTTTTGCTGTATCCTCTGAGCTTCTGTGTTCTTCAATACGTCATGCATAAGGTCAGAGGTCACTCTTTTGCCATAAATCGATGCATACGGCCTTCTGTCGGAAGCTAGTTATTTAAGTTTTAGATATGGATATTTTTCATACATCAAATGCATCACTTCGCTTCAGAAGGACTTTATTAACCCCCCCAGGAGCCGTATGGATCCGCTATTCACTGCCATTATTACGGTGAACAGGAGAGGACATGTTCGGTTCACTTATTTTTGTTGTGGCCACAACATGTTAACTCGTGGGAACATGATAAGTCGTGGCCACAAGATCATTTTGTCAAGGTAACTACATCCTTGTGTCGTGGCCACACGAGGTAAAGTAGTGGCCTCGAGATCATATGTTGAGGGAACGATATATTTTTATCGTGGCCACGACTTCATTATGTGGAGGGAACTACATTACTCATGGCCACGGGTTAAATGTGTAAACAACCTGCGTGACCATGGCAACCTGGAATTACCAGAAATGGATAGGTCTATATTTATTTTTAATTAAGAAAAAGCGCAGAATTAAGAAGTGATTATATTAACATATTGCCTATTGTGTTGTGTGCGATGCCTACTGTATAGCAGCATTCGAATGTAGTTTATCAATAAATATTAGAATCCATTCACTGATTGTTATTTTTTATTTCATATTTTTATATTTATTATTATTATTATTGGTTAATTTTTTTTATTCATTGTTATGTAGCCCTATTTGCTTTATTTTCCCCTTCATTTCCCATATCTCTTTACCTTTCTGTAGGCCTATGTTAGCTATATTTTGTAAATACTTTAAATGCACGATCATGGCAATAAAAATGTGACTTTATGATTATTGACTGTAGCCTATGTGAAGATAGGCTAAATGAGCATCTGTTATCATTTGTGACAGCATTCAAATGAAGTTTTAATAATTTATTATTATTAGTAGGTTATATGTTAAAAGAATATTTAAGCTACAAATATGTATAATGTAATAACAAACTTCATTTGAATGCTGTCTATTGGCAACATCGCGCGCGATATAATAGGCTATTTATTGCTTACATTGCACACGATGTTGACTATATAGACAACATTCAAATAATATATTAATATAATAATTTCTTAATTCCACCATTATTGTCACAGACACGCCAGGTTCCATCCAATCACAGCGCACTCAATCCCCAGAATGCTGATCACCGACACCTGCACCTCATCAGCTCACTCATCAATGCACTTTAAAAGACACTCACACACCCTCACTCACTGTCCGGTCTCGTTTGAGTAAAGTCATGTCTATGCTTATCTCAAGGACTCCTTACCTGTGTACTTACCTATCTCCAGCGTCTACCAGTCTCCTCGTGTGTAACCACCTCGTGTGTGAGCGTCTCCATGCTCCAGCGTCTCCACTCTCCAGCGTCTCCACTCTCCAGCGACTGCCTGTAATTATATCAAGACTGTATCATCATCTTCATCCATATACCATCCACTTTACCTCACATACTCACCTGCTGCACCATTTACTCTGCTGTGTGTTTCAATAAACCATCTTGCTTCACTTCCTGTCTCCGCGCCGTCTGTATTGTAACAATTATTTCATCATTCTTAATTAAAAATATTATTATAGGCCTATTCATTTCTGATAATTCCAAGTTGCCATGGTTGCGCAGGTTGTTTATGCATTTAACTCATACATTTAAAATATATCGTTCCCTCAACATATGGTCTCGAGGCCATGAATTAATATCTCATGGCCATGACATATTATCACTTTCTCACAAGTTTATATGTCGTGGCCATGACAAAACTAAGTGAACCAAACATGTCCCCTCCCGGTCACCGTACATTATAAAGCTTGGAGGAGCCAGGACATTATTTAATATAACTCTGATTGTGTTTGACTGAAAGAAGAAAGTCATATACAATTAGGATGGCTTGAGGGTGAGTTAGAACTATATTCATTCATTCATTAAAACTATATTCATTCAAAAACGCGGATTCAAACTGTAACTTGTAAGGAACCCCCCATCGGCCCAAAAACGGAATCCGATGGCCTGGGCGAAGGTTAACGCGTGTATGTCTTTTCAGCGCCTCTGTGAAGTTCACTTAATTTCACTCGTTTAATCTGACTCCAATTTCAAATGATTTTTACTCTTAAGTCGTGTTTCCAATTAGAAGTTAATCATTGGTTATGCATTAATTTAGATATTTGATCTTTCTGGATATCTCCTAATTTCAATTATTCGTTCATTATGGACCTATCATCGCTTAGAGACTTTCACATCGGCCGACTGCGTTCTCACGGACATAAATTCGCCAGTTTATGATTCTTAGTCAGAGGGTGCAGAGTTTACTAATGCATTTGAGTCGAACCGCCACATGCTTGTTCATACAAAAATACAGTTTCCTTAGTCACGATACTGCAACTTGCTAAGCCAATAACAGACAAACTAAAAAAGTCCCATGATGTGCCCCTATGCTCCTTTCATGGGGCTCTCTAGTTTGACCTGTCCTGACGCAGATTTATGGAAATGACGGACTTTAATAATCTACTAGTCATAATGATTTCAGAGGAATCCAAGATAAATCAAGATTAACATTTTATTTTGTCAAGTAAAATGTATCATGTCAATTACATAGTTGGACAATTAGAAACTAATTCAGAAATAATAAATGCATAACATCAATTGCTTAAAGAGTAAGAAATGCACATACACACAGTGGTGGATTAGTGTTTTTAAGACACTTCCCCATCACTGTATGGGGGTTTCTGACTACAGAAGATCCCACATGACTGCTTTGCACTTTACCTTATATACCCAGACCAGAACAAAAGGATTGTAAATATTTACTACACCAACACCTGTTTTGGGGGAAGAGGAGTGGGTTATCAGATCTCTTCAAGAGACAAAAGGAGGACAGAATTCTCCTTAGTTTTCAAACTTCCTCATAACATAAGTGACTGCTGTGAAACTGAGACCATTTTACCAGTCGCACTGAGACATTTAAAATGATACCAAACATGAAAGGGGAAAAAACAATAGATACACAAGTTACATTATACATCTTGAAGAACTTTCAGTGACTTGAGTTAGGGGGAAGAGAAGGAGGGTGTGGGGGGTGGGGGGTGGGGTTGCATCCTGTAGATGTTGTGAGGGCAAGGTGTTGTCCTATGCTATTTCTTTAGATCTTCTCTCCAGATGAGTTTTATTGCTTTATTGTAGGGCACTTGATCTCAGTTTTGTCTTAGCAGGAAAATCAAGTCTTACAGTCCGCCCCTGGCCACTTGGGACAAATTCAAATCAGTCCTGAGGGGCCACTTTTGGACATTTCCTGCTTCCATATATTGGGTGTTGTTTTCAGAGTGTTCATGGGTTGGCACCTAGCAGCACCAGTCGATGGGTGCAGGAGTCAAGTCGTCACCTGAAATAACAACATTAAGGCAGGTTGAACATTAAGATGAAAGTACTGCAGAATGCATCTCTGTGACACACAGTCCCTTTAATGTGGATGTACTGTGCTGACTGGATGCTGTAGTAGCTGGACATGATGTCTGTGATCCTCTTGGTCAGGTTTGCATCCACCTGCACTTGGCTGTGGTGGTATTCTGCCTGTAGAATGACTGGTTGTACCAAGTCTGTTGTGTTGGTCAGCATGAGCAGAATGTGTCAGGAAAGTCTCATTACACTTTATGGGAACATTTGTGTCCGCCCCAGGTTTAATTGATCCTGTGAGAAGTCCTCGGTTACCTTCAAGTAGAAGGTTTGTTTTGCCGGGCAGGTCAAATCTCCATGGGTGAAGGATTCATTTCACTGATGATGCTCCATTGCATGCAGGACACCTGAACAACTTCTGAATGATCATGCAATACTTGAACACTAATGAATTTGGTGTTATTGTAAGATGGGAAAATGGTTGTTGGATAAACACAAGAACACAAAATAACACATGATGAACATGTCAAAAGTGCGATGGTAAACAAGGTCTCCTTTTCGGAGTCCTATCCTTAGTGAGCAGGTCTCATTCTTATCACCTGATTCTTCACTATCACTGTGATATGATAGTGGAATTTAGACTTGGTCTGGATGAGTCAAAGGAAAAGTAGCAAAGAGTCAAAATAACTAGTATATTTACCAGTGGTATACATAATTAAATATATCACATACTTAAACATAGACATATATAATTTCATAATTACAATTATAAAACTGTCTATAAAATAGTTGTCTTAACTGCAAATCCTTAATGCAAAACTAAGGTTTTAATCAAATCACTTAGAGAATGGAATTTACAGAAACAGAGATTTAAAATCTCTTGTTTAGCTTTTGCAACCATCATCTGTGCATTTGATGTACAGGCTAAGTCACACTCAAGAATACAGGTCTGATTGGAAATTATGTAATAGATTGACAGAAATGTCTGCATTTCAGTTTTAACTGTTTAGATAAATTTGTCATTAGTCATATGTTGGAAACTAGGGGGCCCTCCTAGTTTGCAACAATGCCAAGGACTGGACATAATAAACATTTTGTCTGAAGAGACCAGTTGTATTACTGAATAGGTCTCATTTAGATTTGGAATTTGGAATTTGAATGATCAGAAATTCTATTAATTGATGTGTGACTAAAGCCATGCACATGTCCTGCATATTACAGTGTTTCCATAACACCTCAAAATTGTTTGACACAATTAAAAAAGAAAAGAAATTATGGCAATAATTTCCCTTGTCCTATATGTATGAAGGTGACTGATGTATGATGTAGATTTGCATGATGTGAATAATTTTAGCCTAGATAGTCTTATGATCTATGCTAGGTAGAGATGTTGTGAGTTTGTAGTAGGGTGTGTGCGTTCTGTATGCATGTATAGAAGATGGGTGGTGTCTCTCCTACCATAATTTGTGTTGCATAATTTAGTTCCAGTTCTACACTGGGAGGCCATTTATCTGTGAGTGTTATGAGGTGTGGATGGCCTCTTGAAGTTTCTACACACCCATCTTCTCCATATAAAGCTGTGTGTCCTGGCTCAATGCAGGTGGGACCAGACACCCTTGTGGAATCTGGCCCTAAAAATGGCAGCTGTCAATCCTGAAAGGGAAACAGACACAGGGGAAAAACAGTTGATCTTGAACCTTTAAACAAATTGCATTAAGATAGATGGTGCCATCTTAATTTTTCTTGAATGGTCTTATCCAGACAGTTGTTGCAGATGGCTTTAATCTGTTAAAATTTTATGCCATTAGAAGAAAATTTGTTTTAGTTTACAAAGACATAGATCATTATTATGATTATGTTTCTGCAAAGAAAAAGGCCAGATAAAACTGAATGTTAGTGGTCAGTTTAAGCATTGTCAGAGAATCTTGCACCTTGAGTTGCTATTGCAGCTGTGCTTACACAGTCTGTTGTGTTGTGAGGATTATGACACCCAGATCTCCTGGGGGAATCTCACACTAGTCAGATCTGTGATTAGGGCACCAGATCACCATTTTTGGTGTTGTGCTGTTTGTTTAGCAATTGGTATTTATGGTGTCATTCAAATACTTGACCATTTGGACCTCTGTGGTCTGTAAAAACAGAAGAGTTTCTGCCTGATATTAACATTTCACACAACTTTAATTACATGTCCAGTAAAATAACTTCCCTGATCAGATCCCATATGATCCAGCGCTCCCAGAGAGGAGTTTGCTAACACTTGTCCACTTTGTTTGTGGTTTTGTTGCAAAGGAAAATCAAAACTTGTACCTCCCCTTGTCAATGGGTTACAGATCTATAGAATCAAATTTAAATTCTAGTTTTGATCTTGAATGGATTTAGCCTATTCAAGATATGACAATCAGGTAAATAATTTTGGTTGGTAAAAATACTGGGCGTTGTAATTTTTCTCATTAAAGATTCTCGCACAGATAGAAGATGAAGTTCTTTCCCATTACTTTGATTTCTTCCTTCCATTTTTCTTTCCTAACAATTTAATTAAAGCAATTGTGAAGCACATTGTAGCCTTATGGCAATTCTATGCTCCTGTACATGGTTTTACTCTAGCTATATGGAAAATAGCTGAGTGTTCCATTTAGGAGACAAACGAATTCAACATAGACACACATACAACTTGAAATTGTTGTACAATTTCAGTATTACAGTTATTCCAACTTACACAAGACACATGGTCTAGAATGCATAGCATCTACAACCTTAAACCTAAGTGTGTCACACATCACTTACAGTAAAGCAGTCATGTGTTTTAAAGAATAAACTCAACTAGTCTAGGTGCACATGTAGTAGCACAAACAACTAGAATGTGTGTTCTATGAGAACAATGTGTCTAACACAATTACAAATTTGAATCCTTCCATTAATTCCTTATAATTCTTCCAGCACTGATAGTGCTCCCAACTTCTGTCTACATTCTAGTTCCATCTTACTACATCCTGATTCCTTCTGCTGTTCTCCAAAAATCTTTCTTCTTCCAAACCATTGCTTGAATCATCATGAGATTAAAGGCCATCCCTGGCCATTATAATATAATATATATCATAATGTGATCATAATATAAATTATATTATATTAAAATAGTATAAATTAAAAATAATTTTATTTGCTGGTCTCAAGAGGGTCTTGGCTGAGTAAACTGTCATCTCACTGATCTTTTAGAAGGCGTTTGGCCCTGAAGCTACAGCTGTGCTGACATGAGCAGTGTGTTAACAGCAACAGGCCAAACTGGAAACAGTTATAGACTTTGATGCTGTGAATATTGAGTCAAATCATTTAAAGACTTTTGTGACTATAATATTAAATTGGACACAATTTTCTTGTTTTGGACTAAGATGTTATCAATTACATTCTTCTGAGAATCTATTTGGATATGAAAAGAAAGGTTGGACAAACACAGGTCTGATTGAAAGCACAGAGATTAATTTTTGGTCTGTTTGTTCTTTCAGTCTCTTTTGAGACACTAAAAAACATACAAGAGTGCAGTAATTTTTAAAGTCTGAAATAAGACCAAGGTAAAAGATATGTTTTATAAGACTGAGCCTTAAACAGTGCTGTTTACACCATTTGTGACATAAGTCGTAAACCTTTTTAGCACCTCTTGAACAATTTCAAAGTATAGTGATGTGATTCATCTTATTCATTGGCTAAATTTCTTTTATGAAACAAAGACAAGCTGAGCATGTCCTCTGAATGAGTGAAATCCTCAGTCTTGTTTACAAGTCTCTAACATCGTAATTATCATTATGTACATCAGTTTTAACATTTAGGGTATTTTCCCAATTGCAGTCCCTAGGACTTCTGCATGGCAGCAGTTCTCCATGACTGAGACAGAAATATAGCTTCTTTTCTTTTGAAATTTTTTAGTTTCACTCCTCTGTTTTGTCCAGCTTTACATTTCACACACACAAAGGATTACAGTGAGAGATTTTGTTCCTTGTTCTATTTTGGTTTATCCAATCACAAGATTTTTTCACAAGTTAACGTGACCATTTGCTTATTTTCAGTGTTGCAACGTCGTTGCAGCAAAACAAATAAACATGTAGCTGAGCATTCTTTACCTCAGAATTTAGGTTTTAACTTACAGCCCTCTGTTGAATACCAGAATAAAATTTGGATGCTGTTATTCCAATTTAAGGTTAATCTCTTGTAGGCAAACAAGGAGATCTTTAAAGTTAAAGCAAGGGATATCATTCCTCATCTACGCTGCCGCTATCATGTCCCTGATAAAATGTGGTTGTCTAATTCTCCAGCCCCACCGGATTTCGGTCACCGGTCTTAAATCTGGGTATGCCGACCCATTCTACAAATGTGTCTATATGGGATGCGTCTATCTTTCCCTCAACACTTCTAAAAGGCAAATAAGACTGGACTTACCACAGCAGCTGAATAAAGAGCTGATCAAACCTCTCGCTTGTTGCAAATCCCAATTTTCCGCTGAAAAGACACTCGCCAACAGGATATGGGAGATCACGTCGGGGTCACCACTTTGTAAGGAACCCCCCATCGGCCCAAAAACGGAATCCGATGGCCTGGGCGAAGGTTAACGCGTGTATGTCTTTTCAGCGCCTCTGTGAAGTTCACTTAATTTCACTCGTTTAATCTGACTCCAATCTTGCATCCTGTAGATGTTGTGAGGGCAAGGTGTTGTCCTATGCTATTTCTTTAGATCTTCTCTCCAGATGAGTTTTATTGCTTTATTGTAGGGCACTTGATCTCAGTTTTGTCTTAGCAGGAAAATCAAGTCTTACAAACTAAACATTACTGTGTTGCCCGGAGTCTGGAGACGTATATACGTATCTATTAGGAATAATTTTCATTAGTGAAACAGAGCAATAACAGACAATATTCTGAGTCTAAAATGTAATATTAACTTCTTGTTTTTTGAACTGTTGTATAAAAATCAATATGACATTTGGCAACATGCTGATATTTGGAAAAACAGCACTTTTGCTCATGTGGTATTGCTTAACTACCTATATCCTTTCTAAAAAATTAAAAACAAGAACTCAGACAGATATTTTTTATTAGTTTTGGTGGCATTCTTGCTCCAAGCCCCCGTTAATTTCTGACTCTGGTGTGATGGTAAGGGGGTAGGGCTCTTTTTCGAGGCCCTACTGTAGCTGATACTGAGCTTAGTTCATTTACGTTGATTTAAATGTTTGAGAGTTGACAATTCAAAGTTTGCAGCTTGGATGGATTCCCATTTACGCCTCTGGCTTCTCTGGTGTATAAACTGGCCCGTTAAAATGATTTCTGTCTCTAATTTGTTTGATAGAATGTATTTGTTTGTGTGGTCCATTTATTCTTTCATGCATTCAACGGTGTTAAACTACACAGTACACCCAAGCGTTGAACAAAACATACAAAAATACAGGTGCTGGTCATATAATTAGAATATCATCAAAAAGTTGATTTATTTCACTAATTCCATTCAAAAAGTGAAACTTGTATATTATATTCATTCATTACACACAGACTGATATATTTCAAATGTTTATTTCTTTTAATTTTGATGATTATAACTGACAACTAAGGAAAATCCCAAATTCAGTATCTCAGAAAATTAGAATATTACTTAAGACCAATACAAAGTAAGGATTTTTAGAAATCTCTGCCAACTGAAAAGTATGAACATGAAAAGTATGAGCATGTACAGCACTCAATACTTAGTTGGGGCTCCTTTTGCCTGAATTACTGCAGCAATGCGGCGTGGCAGTCGATCAGTCTGTGGCACTGCTCAGGTGTTATAAGAGCCCAGGTTGCTCTGATAGTGGCCTTCAGCTCTTCTGCATTGTTGGGTCTGGCAATATCACATCTTCCTCTTCACAATCCCCCATAGATTTTCTATGGGGTTAAGGTCAGGCGAGTTTGCTGACCAATTAAGAACAGGGATACCATGGTCCTTAAACCAGGTACTGGTAGCTTTGGCACTGTGTGCAGGTGCCAAGTCCTGTTAGAAAATGAAATCTGCATCTCCATAAAGTTGGTCAGCAGCAGGAAGCATGAAGTGCTCTAAAACTTCCTGGTATACGGCTGCGTTGACCTTGGACCTCAGAAAACACAGTGGACCAACACCAGCAGATGACATGGCACCCCAAACCATCACTGACTGTGGAAACTTTACACTGGACCTCAAGCAATTTGGATTGTGTGCCTCTCCTCTCTTCCTCCAGACTCTGGGACCCTGATTTCCAAAGGAAATGCAAAATTTACTTTCATCAGAGAACATAACTTTGGACCACTCAGCAGCAGTCCAGTCCTTTTTGTCTTTAGCCCAGGCGAGACGCTTCTGACGCTGTCTGTTGTTCAAGAGTGGCTTGACACAAGGAATGCGACAGCTGAAACCAATGTCTTGCATACGTCTGTGCGTAGTGGTTCTGACTCCAGCTGCAGTCCACTCTTTGTGAATCTCCCCCACATTTTAGAATGGGTTTTGTTTCACAATCCTCTCCAGGGTGCGGTTATTCCTATTGCTTGTACACTTTTTTCTACCACATCTTTTCCTTCCCTTCGCCTCTATATTAATGTGCTTGGACACAGAGCTCTGTGAACAGCCAGCCTCTTTTGCAATGACCTTTTGTGTCTTGCCCTCCTTGTGCAAGGTGTCAATGGTCGTCTTTTGGACAACTGTCAAGTCAGCAGTCTTCCCCATGATTGTGTAGCCTACAGAACTAGACTGAGAGACCATTTAAAGGCCTTTGCAGGTGTTTTGAGTTAATTAGCTGATTAGAGTGTGGCACCAGGTGTCTTCAATATTGAACCTTTTCACAGTATTCTAATTTTCTGAGATACTGAATTTGGGATTTTCCTTAGTTGTCAGTTATAATCATCAAAATTAAAAGAAATAAACATTTGAAATATATCAGTCTGTGTGTAATGAATGAATATAATATACAAGTTTCACTTTTTGAATGGAATTAGTGAAATAAATCAACTTTTTGATGATATTCTAATTATATGACCAGCACCTGTATATAAGGGAATCAGTTGCGACATCGTGCAGCAATCAGAAACGTGAGGCGACGGTTTGAGGTTTGAACTTCGCAGTTCCCCCACCGAACATCAGCCCATCAATATCTCAGATTTCAGTAACAAACACCGGCACGAGAGCCAGCACCTTTTCGGTAAAAAAATAAACGAGAATGGTTGATTATTAAAATGTACTTTTAAATGTTTATATTAAAAAATGTTTGTTAAACAAGTTTAAATCGAGATAATATGGTTTACATTTACAAAAGCTGTACAAAATATGCTTATTTTATTTACAGTTATTTACTGTATTTTGCTACTTTTTACAGGATTTAAGTTTATCTGTAAATATGATGCAAAAATATTCTAGTAGTCTTGTAAAAATGACCTACACTCTTAAAAAATGAAGGTGGAAAAGTGCTATTTAGATCATTGTACTTCATACTAACAAAAAAAAAGGCTCTTTTAAGAACTGATCACTGAAAGGTTCTTTTGGAAACCAAACTGGTTCTTCTATGGCATTGCTGTGAAAACCTATATTTAACATACTTTAAATAACCCACTGGTGGGTTTGTGTATATTTGACCCATCAGTGTGTTGCAAAACAACCCACATTGGGATACTTTCAGCCAATCAGTTTTTATAGTGCAGCAATAGAAAATGCGCAATCACCTTTAAGCAATGGGCATGTCAGTGACGATGTTCCAGACAGCTTATTTGTTTGTGTTTTTGCAGCTGATTTGGTAGGTCTGTGTAAACCTAAAGGCGTTTGTACACGGCAGTAAACACCCTGAAAATCTGTGATGAACACAATGATAATGATCATCACCGGTCATGACTTTTCTTGCCTTTTTCTGACTCTTTTAAAAAGGCTTTTTGTGATTAACTAAAATTTGTAACTCAAACTTATATATTCTCTGTGTTAATGAATGAAAACCCATTAGAGAGAGATGAGATGATGAAGATGGAAGGGACGAGAGACATAGTTGATCATGTGATGTGCATTTAAATGGGTTGTCTTCCATAAAAGTATAAAACTCACACTCTCCATCCCTAAAAGAAAGACAGATGCCTTTAATCGAACATGAAGAAGCTCTTCAAGTGCCTGATGATCTTACTGGGTAAAGTACAACATACATGCATCTGCTATTTTACTAGATTCACACTAATAATAACTGAGGTTTCTGCAGTCTTCCCCCTTTTTCAGAAATGTTGCTCTGTTTTTAGTTTAGTTTACACTTATCTCTATATACTGTGGATTTATAGCATATTAGGGAAAGTATTGAAATTTCTTGTCTAACAAACCTAAATAATCTAGATCAGTTGCTGTTTCTTACATTAACTCTTGTATAATGAGGGCCTTTTTTAACCCCATATTTTCTATCATGGTTTGCATTATATAATTCATTGTTTCTCAGCATTTACATTATAGTGTTAAGAAGTCTGGGATCGGTTTTTCATGTTTTTGAAAGTCTCTTCTGCTCACCAAGGCTGCATTAATTTGATCAAAAATACAGTAAAAACACAGTATTATAATTTAAATGGCTGTTTTCTATGTGAATATATAGTAAACTGTAATTTATTTCTGTGATCAAAGTTGAATTTTCAGCTAAATCTTTACATGATCCTTCAGAAATCATTCTAATATGATGATCAAGAAACATTTATGATTATTATCAATGTTGAAAACAGTTGTGCTGTTTCATATTTTTGTGGAAACCGTGATAGATTTTATTTATTTTTTTCCCCAGGATTGTTTAAACTATGGAAGCCCGTTTCCCCCACTAAATAAAAAAATAAAAAGAGTAATTGCGACTTTTTATCTCAGAATTCTGACTTTTTATCTCGCAATTGCGAGTTTATATCTCACAATTGCGAGTTATAAAGTCAGAATTCTGAGATATAAACTCGCAATTGCGTGATATAAAGTCAGAATTCTGAGATATAAACTCACAATTGCGAGTTATAAAGTCAGAATTCTGAGATATAAACTCGCAATTCCGTGATATAAAGTCAGAATTCTGACTTTTTTTCTCGCAATTCTGACTTTTTTTCAAAAAAAATGTCAAAATTGCGAGTTTATATCTCAGAATTCTGACTTTTTATCACGCAATTGCGACTTCATATCTTAGAATTCTGACTTTATAACTCGCAATTGCGAGAAAAAAAAGTCAGAATTGCGAGAAAAAAAGTCAGAGTTCTGACTATATCATGCAATTGCGACTTTATATCTCAGAATTCTGACTTTATAACTCGCAATTGCGACTATATCTCAGAATTCTGACTTTATAACTCGCAATTGCGAGAAAAAAAGTCAGAATTCTGACTATATCACGCAATTGCGACTTTATATCTCAGAATTCTGACTTTATATCACGCAATTGCGACTTTATATCTCAGAATTCTGACTTTATAACTCGCAATTGCGAAAAAAAAAGTCAGAATTGCAAGAAAAAAAGTCAGAATTCTGAGATATAAAGTCGCAATTGCGTGATATAAAGTCAGAATTGCGAGAAAAAAAGTCAGAATTCTGACTTTATATCACACAATTGCGAGTTTATATCTCAGAATTCTGACTTTATATCACGCAATTGCGACTCTATATCTCAGAATTCTGACTTTATAACTCGCAATTGCGAGAAAAAAAGTCGCAATTACTCTTTTTTTTTTTTATTTAGTGGCGGAAACGGGCTTCCATATTAAACAGATTCAAACAGTTCAAAATGGCAATATTTGTTTGAAATATTTTAATTAATTTTTTTACTGATAAGACATTTTTGAAGGGTTGCTTGTCACTTGATCTCCAGGATAGTGTTACTCAGTTTATTTTATAGATCTGCTTTACTAATCAAATCTTATGTTGAGTAGATGCTCATTTGTGCATGCAAATAGTTTGACAATCTGCTTTATGTTTGCCAGGTAGTGATTCCACAGAAATGTGTTCTTGTCTGACTGTAAATTCAAATCTGTTTGTTGTATATTATTATTATTGTTGTTGTCAGTAGTTTCCTCCAACATGCTCATTACACAGATCAAGGTTTTATGTTTCCATTATCATCCAGAAGATATTTTGTTAGTGGCAGTATTAAAGTAAATTAAAACAGAAATCTAAATCCAAATGTGATTCAACAAAACCTGGTTCTCTGATACTCACTCCACAGGGTTTTTATTGATTGAGGAAAGGGCAAATGGACAAGAAGGTAATAATCATTTATTTTATTTAAACATTTGTTCAGTTTTTTTTTTTTTTTTCTCTGTTTGACAAAGTTTTTGCCTTTGTCCTTGAAACATTTTCCAGAGAATGCAGCACTTTGGGGCAAAACTACTCAGTCATCAACTTTCGCAGACTCTTTCCCTGAATATGCTCTTGATGGTTCATACTCCAGCTCCACCCACACAAATGAAGAGACCAACCCGTGGTGGAGAGTGGATCTGATGAAGATATACAGAGTGAACAGAGTGACCATCACTTACAGATTCAGCTACGCTGCAAGGATAAATGGGACAGTGATTCGCATCGGGAACTTCCTTGACATTTACAGCAACCCCATGTAAGGCTTTCTTTGACTGTTTTGATTAATATGACTGAAGATGAACAGAAACTGATAATACATAATCTCTCTGTCTGTAGTTGCGGTGTAATTTCTACCCTTGCAGGTAATGCTAGTGGCACGGTAATGACAACTTTCTTTTGTGGCGGGATGGAGGGACGTTATGTGGTTGCTCATATTCCTGGAGATGAGAAGATTCTTAGTATTACTGAAGCTGGAGTCTACGGGTATTTGGCAGGTAATTCATTGTTGTCAAGAAGTTTTTTTAATATTGAATGCAATAAATGATTTTTACTACACGGCTCTTTGAAATGCTTGAACCTGATTGGTCAGTCGTGACATGAGCGAGAAGGGTATAGTTTCAGCCTGGAGATCTCCAAAACAGGGTTGGAGCTTCAAAATAGGCCGTGGTTTCCTCCCATTGACAGACAGGCATCAATGCTTGATACAAAACTGATTAATCTGATGGGGTTTATTTTGCGATAACAATGTAGCCTATTATCACTTAAAAACTTACTTTAAAGACACAGTTCACCCCCCCCCCCAAAAAAAATTGACCCTTCGCCGGGAGTTTGACTGACAAGTGATCTAACCAATCATAACGCTGAATCCGCCATTTTGTCCGACAAAGCAGTCAGGAGTTAGAAGATTAACCTCGGTGGACTTGAACTTGAAAAATGGTGTGTATTTACGTCTTTCCGCGTTTGAAACAACATTCCTTCTCATGTTCATTCATGTTTATTTGATGCTATAAATAACTAGTAGAAAGAGATGATTGGTTCACGAGCCGTTTGAACTGAGGCGGTACAGCAATCTGTCACAACACATTAAAGAGCCACAAAACAGTTTTTATTGTTCAAATTTCTTACACAACTTGAAAGCTGGGACTTTGTTTAATATCATAAGTAACCTGCTCTGTCTTGTCTGTCAATGTGTTATCAGTGTCCTCTTTGCTCCGCAGTGTATTTTTCACTGCCTGTGGCGTAACAGTGCCATGGCTTGCCGGACAAAGCAACCGTAACTAAGAGGGGGGGCGGGTCTTTGCGAAGGGTCAATTACAGAAGCATTCTATCTTAGGTTCTAACTTAAGATATAAGAAGTTGATTTAGGATTTTTCACAAATTTGTATTACATATGTTACGAACCCCTACTTAAAGTCGTCAGAAAGGGGAAAATGTAACAAAGGAAAGACACGTGAAGCACAAAAACATTACTAAATATTTATTAAAAGGCAAAGAATCAGGAACACGTATCGTATGAAAAACAAGAACAAACAAAAGAATTGCACATATAATAAAAGGCAATTAACACAAATTAATAATATTAATACCAGAAACTTTAATCAAAGCAAAACAAAACCACTGCTTCACTTCAGCATCCTTCATATAATCACATGATTAAAATAGAGAAATAAAATTAGCATGCTTTTAAATTCAGAGCAGCAGAAATGGAAGTTTTGATAAGCTCAGCTGAAAAGGAAAGGCTTTTCTTTTTTGGTAAGTTTTCATCTTCGCTCACTCACAAAGACAGAGAGAGGGCAAGAGTTGCCGAAAATGTGTCTGCGTTGTTTTGCAAAACAACCATAAGGCATTGTGTCGCATAAAGATGGGTCCGACAGGTTTTTATTAATTTTCCAGGAAATCGGGCAGTAGGAGCCGCTGCTTCACAGTCGTCAACATCTGGGGACGGGTTTGCTGGAAAGGCCATTGACAGTAATCGAGGTCTCCAGCAGTTGAATACGGGATGCTCCTCAACCCTTAATGAGACTAACCCTTGGTGGAGGCTGGATCTGCATGATATTTACAGAGTTAGTAAAGTGGTCATCACTAACAGAAAACAATGCTGTGCAGAACGAATAAACGGAGCAGAGATTCGCATCGGAAACTCTTTGGAGAACAACGGCAACAACAATCCCATGTGAGATGCTTGAGGTTGAAAGAACATGAGAGCTTGAGTACAAACGTGAAAGATTAATGTGAATGTGAAGATAATATGACAGTATCTTTATCTCCATCTGTTTTTCTGTCTGTCTGTAGATGTGCTGTTATTCCTGCTATTCCAGCAGGAGAGTCCTACAACTACTCATGTAATGGGATGGAGGGACGTTATGTGAATGTTTATATTCCTGGAGATCAGAAGATTCTTACTCTTTGTGAGGTTGAAGTCTACGGGTATTTGGCAGGTAATTCATTGTTGTAGAGCAATATATATAATTATATTTTTATAATATCTATTATATTCAATATATAATACCGTATCAAGGGAGTATATTTGGTTTGAAGAGTGAAGAATTTTAGCAGAGTCCTGGGTCATTCTCCCTTGAGATTTATTTTATTTATTTATTTTTTGTAGAAGCTTACTTCTAACCCACACATGCAAAGTTGATTACTGTAAATAATTAATAAACATAATTCCTTGTTTGCATAGGATACACAGGTATAAAGTATTTTATATTATTTAAGCATCTGGAACCTTTTCAGTTAGTCAGAATTTTCTACTTCAAAGTGCCATGGGAAGTCTAATAAGAAGCGTTTTCACAAAAAAAATTAAAAATAAAATAAAAAAGAACAGTCCCCCCACACACAACATATTAGAGACGTACACATTACATACAATGCCAAATGACATAAAACATATACAGAATGTACCTTACAGCATCTTATGAAAGTGCATTAATATTTCCAATTGAGACTTACTTGACCTTGTTCACAAACCTGTGATGCATTCTGAGGGAGACTACAAAGAATGACGGACAATAAATTGTCAAATTCAGCCTCGTTGCCATCGATAATGGCCCCAAGATATTTAAAACTTTTGGAGGTTTTCTTTTATTCACACAGCAAGTATACATTTATGAGCTAAAAATAATAATTTGCTTTCCAGCTCAACCTGGGGAAGTAATAGTCTACTGTCCTCTTTAAAAAAAAAAAAAAACATGGCTTTTTCACAATTATACTTATCAAGGGGCAGAACCAAAACATGTAGGACTGTGTACACAAGTCCGATTCTTACAAGTAAGGGGAAACGGGTGAAAGTAAGATTGACCCAAAACATACACCAGTTTGCCCTAAATATAAGAACTGGACTTGGTGTCATGATTGGGTTGTAAATACAAACATGATCCAGAAGATGAATCACTGATATGAAGTCTTCAATATACAAGGATCACCTTCCTAATATTGTGTTGGTCCCTTTTTTGCTGCCAAAACAGCCCTGACCCATTGTGGCATGGACTCCTCTAGACCCCTGAAGGTGTGCTGTGGTATCTGGACCAAGATGTTAGCAGAAGATCCTTTAAGTCCTGTAAGTTGCGAGGTGGGGCCTCCACAGATAGGACGTTTGTTCACCTTCTTCCATTGCTCCGTGGTCCAGTTCTGATGCTCACGTGCCCACTGTTGGCACTTTTGTCTGTGGACAGGGGTCAGCATGGGCACCCTGACTGGTCTGCGGCTATGTAGCCCCATACACAGCAAACTGCGATGCACTTTGTGTTCTGACACCTTTCTATCAGAACCAGCATTAACTTCTTGAGCAATTTGAGCTACAGTAGCTCGTCTGTTGGATCGAACCACATGGGCCAGCTTTCGCTCCCCACGTGCATCAAACAGCCTTGGCCACCCATGACTCTGTCGCCGTTTTACCACCGTTCCTTCCTTGGACCACTTTTGATAGATACTGACCACTGCAGACCGGGAACAGAGTCTGAGGATCGAGGGACACCTGTGAAGCCATAAGGATGAAGGTCTCTGGTGGAGCCGAGGGAGGGAGGAGTCAGGGCGATGAGCCGAGATGGAGTGACTTGATCAGTGGCAAGAGATAGAGCCAGGGATGGAGGACAGGACAGTGAAGACTGGACAGAGGAACTGGCTGAATTTTGAAGAGGTGACAGGAGAGAGAGGCTTGGTGGGGACTCTGGGGATACCTCATGCTGGGCGGGACCAGCAGGGGCGCAGGGCTGGGTGGGATCAGTGGGGTAGATTCATCCTGTCCAAACACCAACAAACTGTCTACAGAGTCCAGCAGCGACTCACTCTCTGTGGCAAGAGTGGGTGAGGCTCCTCTCCATACCCTTGTACTCCACGATAACTCCCCCGGGGATGGGCGATGTTGCCGGCTTACCCACCTGGTCAGACCCGTGAAGCTTGGGCTCCAGGGTGATGATTGGTTTATTCGCTGTAGTACTGTTGGGGATTTGTCACATTATGTCACACCACGCCGCATCCAGTATAGACAGCATCACCGACAATGAGTTCTATTGTATTTTGTCACATCACATCACGCCGCTCACGTCTGGTGTAGACACGATGTAAGACCTCAAACAAATACTTCCATTCCAAGTGGTCAAAAGTGTTTTTGGCATCCACAGAAATGACCATAGCCTTACATTTGCCGCTTTTCCACCGTCAGACCGAATGGTTCCAGTTATGTTTCTACTTGAGCCTGGTACGGCATGCCACAATTACAAACCGTTCTCGGCCCGGAATTCTCACCGTACTGGTAGAATGTGTGTAGTGGTGTCGCCAATCAGTATTGGTCACTTGTCTGTTCCCTGGCTACCAGTTTCTCTGTAGCTAGCTAAGCATGCTATTTAAGCAACGTAAACACAATTTAAAAATAAAATTACAAGAAATATCTGATCATCCTCCATAACACAGTCACTATTTACATCTCATATCATCAGTAAACCATTGCATTACCAAGGCAACTGATGCATTTATATTCAATTCTAAAGAGCAGCTGTTATCAGCCCCACAGTGGAAAATGAAACCATATCCATACCAGCTGGCCCTGATTGGCACGGAATGGAATGGTTAAGCAAAGAGGAAGGTTTGGCCCGACAGTGGAAAAGCGGCTATTGAGTTATAAAACAATACTATGCATTGCCAAAACAACTAATATTAAAAAGTGAGTATCTTTCACAAATAAATCCAGTTTGATCTGGTGCCGTGAGTTGTGGCAAATAAACATCTGATCTTTTAGCAAGTATTTTTGATAAAAATTTTAGCATCAACGTTTATTAGAGATACTGGGCGATAAAATGAGCATTCCATATAGGGCCTATCCTTTTTTAAGATACATAAAATATTGGCATGATACAGTGAGGATGGGAGACTTCCTGATTCAACGGCATTCTCTCTGCATTTACAATTCTTTGCAGCCTTTAGCTGCTGCATACTCTCTGGATTCTTCACTGGAAACTGAAAGTAACTCATTCCTGCTAAATGTTTACACTTTGAATGAATTTGAACAGTATAAGTTGACACCATTATGACTAAAAGTTTGCGAAGAGGTATTTCCTACTAAAGCAAGGTGATATTTGATCCTGGTAGGCGTATACATAGCAGACTGGTAGGAGTGGCTTTGGACGGCAACATGCCCAGTGCATTATAGATGTTGAAGTTTTCCTACCTATTTTGCAAAAGGGAAGACAACAGCCTTATTTCTCTGTTTTGTCTAGTCAGGTAGCACTGATTTAAAAAAAAAAAAAAAAAAGCCTTTCTACTGCATATGCAGCCAAGTTTTATTGAAAGCCCATTTTGCCAGAGGTGAAGTACCCCTTTAAATGACGTAATGGCATCTATAACCTGTAAATAATACAAATAATATAATTTAAATTCCAGGGTTTGTGACATCATATGGATACAATTGTTGATAGTAGTCTGTCATTGTTTTACTAATAGACCTAGTGGTCGCCTGTAAAAATCTTTAGAGCTGCACTAATATTAGTGCTTGGTCTCTGAGTAAACAACTGATCCAATGCCTCAGAAATGACTCTCTTCACCTCAAGTCATTGTTTGCTAATAATCTTCCCTTCTATTACAAACATTGTACATCAATGTAAATGCCTTTTTTCATAAATTTTCTAGAAAATCTGGCAGCATATGGAGCTGCTACACAATCGTCAACATCTGGGGACGGGTTTGCTGAAAAGGCCGTTGATCGAGGTCTCCAGCAGGTGTACACGGGATGCTCGTCAACCCTTACTGAGACTAACCCATGGTGGAGACTGGATCTGCGTGATATTTACAGAATTAACAAAGTGGTCATCACTAACAGAAAACAATGCTGTGCCAAACAAATAAACGGAGCAGAGATTCACATCGGAAACTCTTTGGAGAATAATGGCAGCAGCAATCCCATGTGAGACTCTTGAGGTTGAAAGAACATGAGAGCTTGAGTACAAATGTGAATATATGACAGTATCTTTGTCTCCTTCATCAGTTTCTCTCTCTGTCTGTAGATGTGCTGTTTTTCCTGCTATTCCAGCAGGAGGGTCCTACAGCTACTCATGTAATGGGATGGAGGGACGTTATGTGAATCTGATCATTCCTGGAAACATGAAGATACTCACTCTGTGTGAGGTGAAGGTCTATGGACAAGGTATTTTAGTGATATTGGTTTATAAAATCAGATAATAATAATAATAATAATGTCCTCACATCGTCATATATTTTTGTCAGCAAGATACAGTGAGGAGCAGGGATATGTTTTTATAAAAAGTGTATGGTCCAAATCATATTTCTAATATTTCATTGTTAACTGAAGTAGATGTTCCATGTATTTACATGTATGACTGTGTTTTTTCAGGTCCCAATTTAAAAAGATCATTTGTAAAAATGCAGTTTAACTCCAGGAATGATTTGACTGACGCTTCAGTGAGAGAAAATGTTTTGAAACGGGTGAGAGAAAGAAACTAATTTAACCTTTATGATTACTGTGAGGAGCAGAGATACTGTATATTAGGCTCAATTGTTCTCAAGTCATTTAATTTTTGCTGCATTTCATAGTGAACATAAAAAGAACTGATCACTGAAAGGTTCTTTGGGAAACCAAACTGGTTCTTCTATGGCATTGCTGTGTTTTGAAAAATAATAATTTTAGTTGATTTACATAGAAACATCACAAAACATTTTCAACTCATCTGTATGTTGTTTGAAAGTGCAAATTCTGAACCACTGTATTCACATTATGTATACTTATTTATTATGACCTCAAAGTACTAAAAAACATACACAAACACACACACTGCTTTATCTGCTATCATGAAACTTTAATAAATTGCAACATTCAAGGTTCGATCAATTCAACCAACCAAGGTCTTCGTCAGCCATTAAGAACAACAAATATCAAGGGATTTTACATTCACATAAATCCTCACACCTGATAAAAGACATCAGGCAATCAGCAAACTAACCAATTATGCAATAAGCAAAATAAAAACATCCAAACAATTATTGAACAATAAGACATCTAAATACCTAATTCAGTCTGGATGTGCGCACAGTACATCGAATTAATCTGTATTATGTCCTGAAATTATTAAGAACAATATCAGTTGTTGTTCTCCTGCAATGCATTTGCATTTACACAAAGAGAATTAGTACTAGTTTAAATTACGAGTTTTGATTTTGAATATTTTCACAATATTCTGACATTGTTTTAAGAACAAATAGGTTTACAGTGATGCTGTAGAGTTTCTTTGAGACACGACACAAGGGAAGGGAGAGGAATATTTGAGTTTATCATCACATTCTGATTTAATCAGTTTAGTGTGAATGTTATTTTCAGTTGCGATCTGCTCTTGCTGATAGAGGATTCACAGATGTGACACTGAGATGGTCTCAAACTCCTAAACAGGTGATCCAGAAAGCGAACACTGATAAACGTGAGTCTGTTCTCACAACTGTACTGTAACTTGTAAAATAAGCTGCACAAAAATAACTGATTATAAAATTATTGTAATGAGTAATGAGCAAAAATGTTTCATTTACAGGTCACTGTGAGAAAATAAATGCCCCTTGAAATCAACACTGTCTTCGACTCACTAAAATTCACATTTACATTGATTCTGATTCTAAATGAACTGAAATCTCTTCATAATTACATGTTTACAGTATAAAGACTGTTTGTTGTTTCAAACCTTTAAGAACAATAAAACATATATTGTCAACATATAGCATTAAGAAATGTAGAGTAATAAATATAATGAAAATAAATTGTTGTTCACATTGAAACCCATAGTTTTTATGTGATTAAGTGGTCACACATGTTTCATGTTTCTTTGATTGGTTTGTTCTGTCTATTTAAGCCCTGTGTTTCTTTCAGTTCATTGTTAGTTCTACTTTGCGCTTTAAGTTGGTTGTTCTGTTTCTGAGTTCCTTTTGTTAATAAAATGGACTGCTGTGTTTAGATCCTATTCTCCTTATTACTGCAACCAATTTGTGATGTCTATGTATTGTAAGTTTTTCATGCTTTGCATATTGGTAATGTTCCTCTGGAGCTGTAGTGATGGAGAACAGTGTATGTGTGATGAAGGACTTTATTATTATTATTTTATCCCCAATTTTTGGGAAAATATAATATATAAGTATAGATATTCGGCTCTTTTTTGAGCACAAGCAGAGGCCCTTTCTGTTGTGAGGTCACAATCAATTAATCAGTTAAAGGTGCAATATGTAATATTTTTGCAGTAAAATATCCAAAAACCACTAGGCCAGTGTTACATATTTTGTTCACTTGAGTACTTACAATATCCCAAATGTTTCCAACTATTTGTAAATCGTGAGAAAATTGCAATTTTAACCAAGGCTCCAGGAAGTGTGAGGAGTCGCCTGTCAATTGCATCATACCCAAAGATGCTTTAATATATTACACATTTTAATATATTTATATATAATATATTTATAGACAGAAAACTAACTGTTGTTAGCTCAACACCTTCTTGTTTTTTTGTGAGTACCATGCTTTACCATGCCTCAAAGAAAAACACTATTTTGTGAAGTAGCTAACATAGAATAATCAGATGCAACTTTATTTTTAGTAACAGTAATACAGCATTTTCTCCATCATACAATACGTTTTAAAATTAATTGCATGTCATTTATCAACACAAGCCATCCAGCATTTAATATGATATTCTAAAATCGATCTATCTGACTGCAGTGTGTCTCAAACAAGAGTCTCACAGCAGCCATCGAGCGAACGCACAGAGTAACGTTATAACATCATTTTCAACACTCTCAAATGTATCTAATATGATAAACAGAGCAGCGTTACCTCATACTCATGACCGCAATAGCGGAAGCGGCGCCGGCGACTGTGGCATAATAAAAGTCCCGCTGCTCGTGAGGTGTGTGTTGCTCAATCGCTCCAGCGTCCTCGTTCAGCTCCACAACACTCGCTCCTGCTCTGCTTCATACTACAGTAACGTTAATAATCGCATCCATGAACATGATTTCTTCCCGAGTCCTATCCCTATTCTTTTGCACCGTACGTTGAGGTGGAGACCACGTCCCAAGATTCCGCTCTCAAAACTTGGCGTCATCAAGCTACGCCTTTGTTTCGAATAGGCTTCTAGCGACCTCTAGCGGAGAGAATTATTACATACTGCACCTTTAATTCATCTTTATCACTAGGATATGTACCAAAAACTTTTAAGCTGGCTATTATTAAACTTCTTATTAAAAAAAACACAACTTGATCCTAGAGAATTAATCAATTACAGGCCAATCTTGAATCTACCTTTTCTGTCAAAAATACTAGAAAAGGCAGTATCATCACAACTATGTTCCTTTTTAGACAGAAATAGTATCTGTGAGGATTTCCAGTCAGGTTTTAGACCGTACCATAGTACTGAGACTGCTCTCATTAGAGTTACTAATGATTTGCTCTTATCATCAGATCGTGGTTGTATCTCTCTATTAGTGTTACTGGATCTTAGTGCTGCATTTGACACTATCGATCACAACATTCTTTTAAATAGACTCGAAAATTATGTTGGCATTAGTGGAACTGCATTGTCATGGTTCAAATCATACTTATCTGACCGTTGTCAGTTTGTAGTAGTAAACGAAGAGAGGTCATATCGATCACAAGTTCAATATGGAGTACCGCAAGGCTCAGTACTAGGACCGTTGCTTTTCACTCTGTACATGCTACCCTTGGGAGATATCATTAGGAAGCATGGCGTAAGTTTTCACTGTTACGCTGATGATACTCAGCTCTATATTTCTTCGCGCCCTGACGAAACTTACCAACTCACAAAATTAACAGAATGCATACCTGATATAAAAAATTGGATGACCAGTAATTTCCTACTACTAAATTCAGAAAAAACAGAGATTCTAATTTTTGGACCAAAAACTTCTCCACGTAATAACCTAGAATACTGTCCAACACTTGATGGCTACTCTGTTAAGTCTTCGTCATCAGTTAGGAACCTGAGTGTTGCTCTCAATGAAAAATGCAGAACAGTTAGTTCATGCGTTCATGACCTCAAGGCTAGATTACTGTAACGCTCTACTGGGTGGTTGTTCCGCTCGCCTGATAAATAAACTACAGCTCGTCCAAAATGCAGCAGCTAGAGTTCTTACTAGAACTAGGAAGTATGACCATATTAGCCCAGTTCTGTCAACACTGCATTGGCTTCCTGTTAAACATCGTATAGATTTTAAAATCTTGCTAATTACTTACAAAGCACTAAATGGTTTAGCTCCCCAGTACCTGAGCGTGCTCTTAAAGCATTATAGTCCTTCACGTCTATTGCGATCTCAGGATTCAGGCCAGCTGATAATACCTAGAATATCAAAATCACCCGCAGGCAGTAGATCCTTTTCCTATTTAGCACCTAAACTTTGGAACAGTCTTCCTATCACTGTTCGGGAAGCAGACACACTCTGTCAGTTTAAATCTAGACTAAAAACACATCTGTTTAAACTTGTTTATTTTATAGATCTACTTTACTAATCAAATCTTATGTTGACTAGATGCTCATTTGTGCATGCAAATAGTTTGACAGTCTGCTTTATGTTTGTGTTTGTCAGGTAGTGATTTCACAGAAATGTGTTCTTGTCTTTAAATTCAAACAGTCTGTTTGTTGCAGATTATTATTGGTGTGTCTGTAGTTTCCTCCAACATAGTCACTTCACAGATCAGTGCTTAGTGATGTCATAATCATTCTGATGATGTTTTATTTATTAGCAACAATATCGAAGTCAATTAAATAAATACATAAATACAAATTTTGATGTGATTAAAAAACAACAACAATAATAATGAAAACAATCATCTGTTCCCACAGGGTTTGTACTGATTGAGGAAATGGCGAATGGACAAGAAGGTAAGAATCGTTAATTTTATTAACATCTATGATTTTTTTTTTTTAAAAAAACCTCATAAAACACATTGTGTCATCCATTCATGTCAAATTATTTCTGCATGGACAAATTCTCTGCTAGAATGCAAAGTTGGCATGAAATGAAAATTCACACTATTTATTTTCTAAATGCATGCTAGGTTTTATTGTGAACAATTCATTTTTAACGCATTTAAAACTAAAAAAAATCATGTTGTCCCATCATCATCATGTCTGAGACATTAGTCATTAAGCTTCAGGAGTCATCTATAGAAAATGCTATTTAATGCCCCAAATCACATTAATAAAAGCCTCCCATGTTATTGCAATGTTTCTGTAGCTGACATCATTGTGCACTATACAGACACAATATCCTTTAGCAGGTCTCTTGTACCATCAGCTCAAACATAAGTAAGTAAAGCTTTATTTATATAGTATAGTATATAGGATAGTAACTAAGATATAGTAAGATATAATAAGATAGTAAAATAACTAAAATCACATAATAGAAGGTACAACAATAAAATAAATCAAGGAAAGGCCCTAGTGAACAAATTGAGGCTTGAGGGTGAGTATATTTGGGATAATTTTCATTTTTGGGCGAACTAACCTTTAAGTGTATTGGCATTTTAAGGATACTATTTATTTATTTTTTTTCAATTATTTTACCAAGAAATGGTAGATTAGAGATTGATCCGTAGTTACTGAGCACAGAAGAATCAAGATTACTTTTCTTCAACGGGACTTAACTTAACTTAAGTGCTGGCAATGCTTTGTCTTCTGGAAGTAATTTTGTAATTAAAAAATTTTGCAAACTCATTGCACTTTGCACTTGTGACGAAACATTACTGTGTTGCCCAGAGACGCGTAATGGCTGTACTCTGGATCTGTTATAAATAATTTTCGTTGGAGAAACACAGCAAAAACAGACAATATTCTGAGTTTAAAATGTAAGTCATATATAATATTACAGATTTTCTCAATCTATTTGACACATTTCTCCAAAGTAATATAACTGCTCTCAAAACGATTAACACAGACTCTTACCTTAGCCAAACAGTTCAACTTTTTTTTTTTCTAGTAATGCATTTATTAAAAGTAAAAACTAAGTGTATTCTCTTATGATTTTAGAACATTTTTAGCTGTGGATGTACAAATACAATGCACAATGAAAATACATGTTTATTGTAATGTTTTTCTAACAGGTTTTGTTATATGGGTCATAGAGCAAATAAAGCTTCAAAAAAGGTATTTTAAAAAATCTTTTCAAAACTGATGTAATGCATATTTTTGAGTCATGGACAATGTGTTAAACAAGTTTCGGTTGTTACATAACATTTCAAAGTGTTTAAAATCTTTTATTAAAAGCTCTATTTATACTTTCACTTTTATATTTTCACTATTACATAATGCAGTTGTGATAAATGCGTACACATTTGTGAAAACCACATTTCCCGTGTTGTGTGTATTATTAATCAAGCAGAAATCAGTTTGAGGCTAATTGAAAATGTGCATTTAATAATATAACAAATTCCAGAGTTTTGTTTGTTGTGTTTGGACAAATGGTACATAAATGTTTGTGATTTGTGTAAAGCCAATAAAATAGCTGTGATTGTTTTTTCCTGATTTATTAAAGTTTTGGTTGAATGTATGAACTATTGTGACAACATCTGAGAATTTTGTGTGTAGTGTTTTGAGAAAATGATTCACATGATTTGCAGTTTGTGTGAAATGAATGAAAACTTACAATCTGTTTAGGACAATTACAAAGTGTTCGGATCACTGAATAAACTGTTTTGAGAACAGTGATCCGAGAAATGTATCAAATCGATTGAAAAAAACTGTTACCTCTTGTTTATTGTACTGTTGTATAAAAATATTAACATTTGCCAACATGCTGATATTCAGCTCTTTTTTGAGCACAAGCAGAGGCCCTTTCTGTTGTGAGGTCCGTTTCAGGTGAAACATAGCAAGAGCCACTACTGAGTCTAGTGCATAAACATTTATGCAAATGTTTGAGAGTTGACAATTCAAAGTTTGCATAAAAATGGATGTAAACGCAGCATGGATGGATTCCCACTGACACCTCTGGCTTCACTGGTGTATAAATTGGCCAGTTAAATTTTTTTCTGACTTTAATGTGTTTGATAGTATTTATTTGTTAGTGTCGTTCTTTCTTACACTTTTAAACTACACAGTACATCCAAGAGTTGAACAAAAATTACATAACTGCATAATTCTAAAAGGCTACAAAACACAAATAACACTTCAAGGAGATGGAAGCTGTTCACACTCTAAAAACGTTGGGTCATGTTTTCTACCTAGATGCCTGTTGGGTAATTTTTTGGGGTTATTTTCCAGCATTTGGTAAGCTGTGATGTTACCCAGGCATTGGTCAATACACCCCTTCTATACCCTCTGACATCACAGCTTTAGTTGGGGCGTAAGAGTGTCCCCGAACTGGTGCATTTCCTCAGTGAAATACAGGTTTGTATACGTTTTATTTCAACAATAAAATCTTTACTCTGCTGTAAATGATTTCATTTTACACAACACAACACAACATAGAGGGATGAGATCAGTAAGGTAATGCGTCAGCATCGGTCGACAGAAAAGCTTTTTGCCTTACCTAAATTAAACTGATTTTACTTGTTATAATTCTGAACCTAATTACTTTGGATGTTGAAATATGTTCTCGGAACTGTGCGCTGTTTGTTTAAGTGGTAATAAGGGAATCTGTCGCGACATCGTGCAGCAATCAGAAACGTGAGGCGACGGTCTGAGGTTTGAATTTCGCAGTTCCCCCACCGAACATCAGCCCATCAATGGCTCAGATTTCAGTAACAAACACCGGCACGAGAACCAGCACCTTTTCGGTGGAAAATGGATAAATGAGAATGGTTGATTATTAAAATGTACTTTTAAATGTTAAATGTTTATAACAAAAATTTGTTAGAAGAGTTTAAATGAAGGTAATATTGCTTACATTTACAAAAGATGTACAAAATATGCTGAAGCCTGTATTCTGTAATCTGTATTCATCCCAAACAAAGAACATGTCCTGTAAACACAGTGGTTATTTACTGTATTTTGCTTTTTTTTTTTTTTTTTTTTTTTTACAAGATTGAAGTTTATCTGGAAATATTACCCAATGTATGATGCAAAAATAGTCTAGTAGTCTTGTAAAAATGAACTACACTCTTAAAAATGAAGGTTTTTTACTGGCATAAAGAACCTTTAACACATTCATGGAACCTTTCAATTACACAAAAGGTTCTTTATGGTGGAACAATGTTCTTTAGATCATTAAAATGTGCTTCATACTAACAATAACAACAACAACAACAACAACAACAAAGGCTCTTTTAAGAACTGATCACTGAAAGGTTCTTTGGGAAACCAAACTGCTTCTTCTATGGCATTGCTATTACAACCCATATACTTTAAATCACCCACTGGTGGGTTTGTGCATATTTGATCCATCACTGGGTTGCAAAACAACCAAAATTTGGTTACTTTTAGCACATTAGTTTTTTTTTTATAGTGCAGCAAAGCAGTGGGTGTGTTATAGTCCAGACAGCTTATTTGTTTATCTGTGTTTTTGCAGCTGATTCAGGAGGTCTGAGTAAACTTAAAGGCATTGTGTTAAACACAATGATGATGAGCATTTTCTTGCCTTTCTCAGACTTTTAAAAAGGCTTTTTTTGTGATTAACTAAAATTTGTAACTCACACTTATATGTTTATTAATAAAAACACAAAAAAAGTTTGATCATGCAATGCACATTTAAATGGGTCATTGTGACGAGCAGGGCGGGCGAGAGCCGTGAAGGAACGGCACAGCTGCGCATTGCACCGGTCTCAAATCTCTCACGGAGGAGCTCTGGAAGCATAAAAGGGGGAACGACAACAGTGAAGGACAAGAGAGGACCAGGCCTGGATTTTATGTTATGTTTGTGTGGCCAGCAGACGGCCGTGAGGGTCTGCCGGCATTTACTTTTTTGTATTTGTTTATTTTATATATTAAAGTTGTGTTGAGCGTTCGTCGGTTCCTGCCTCCTTCTTCCCGTATCTACGAACTACGTTACATTGGTGCCGAAACCCGGGAGGAAGAAGAGACATGCTGTCGGAGAGCCCTCGCTGCTGAGGACCGAGCGGCAGTGTGTCTGGGAACCGGACCAAGAATTTTTTTTTTCCTTTTTCCTCTCTTCCCTCTCTCGTCTGTCGCTCCCTGTGCTTCCGTCTCCTTTTCTCTCGTCTCATCTGTCCTTACCCCCAGGTGATGCGGCCGCCGAGACTGGCCCCCGGGGGAGTAGAGCGCAGTCTCGTGGGTACCCCCCGGCCTGCGAGGGGTGATGGGAGTATGTGACGAGCAGGGCGGGCGAGAGCCGTGAGGGAACGGCGCAGCTGCGGGTTGCACCGGTCTCAAATCTCTCACGGAGGAGCTCCGGAAGCATAAAAGGGGGAGCGACAACAGTGAAGGACGAGAGAGGACCAGGCCTGGATTTTATGTTATGTTTTATTATTGCTTTCCTGTAGCTCAGTGGTTAGAGCATGGCACTAGCAATGCCAAGGTCGTGGGTTCGATCCCAGGGATTGCACATGCTCAGATACAAATGTATAGTATAATGCAATATAAGTCGCTTTGGATAAAAGCGCCTGCCAAATGTGTAAATGTAAATGATATATCTGATGCTTGTTGTAAAACACTTGATTATGTTTGTGTGGCATTTACTTTCGTTTTGTATTTGTTTATTTTATATATTAAAGTTGTGTTGAATGTTCCCGCCTCCTTCTTCCCATATCTACAAACTACATTACAGTCATCCTCCATAAAACGTATAAAACTCACACTCTCCATCCCTAAAAGAAAGACGGATGCCTTTAATCGAACATGAAGAAACTCTTCAAGCGGGTAAAGTACAACATACATGCATCTGCTATTTTACTAGATTCACACCAGTGGTGTAAAGTACTTGTAAATGTAATTAGTTACTGCACTTAAGTATCTTTTTGGCTACTTGGTAGTTGTACTGAGTATCAAAGATATTAGCAACTTTTAATCTCTACTTGATTACATTTTTGAACAAGTGTAAATGTACTTTTCACTCCAATACATTTGTGATGAGTAATGCAATTACACATTACATTTTTCATGCCAGCTAACTTTTTCTGCAGCAGTTTGTTTCTGCTATAAAGAAGTGATATCACCATCTAAGGTCATTGAATGTACTGTATCTTGTGCATTTTGCCTTTACTCACCCAAACTTGTCAGCAAAGCTACTTCACGTCCATGCGAGTGCATTAGCAGGTAGTTGCTGAATCGCAGGTGTTTGATTTAGGAGATGAGGTCATGACTGCAGCCAGTGATGAACCCAAAACCAGCACATCCAGTGCAAGTAGACTTCAACTATTTAATTTTACTTAACATTATTTTATTTATCCGCTATATTGACAAGACCTTTATGAAGGATATTGGTTTACTTATGGCTTTTTTGTGCACTTGAGCTTAACTTAGACGTGAGAGCTTGTAGGTGTTTAAGAGACTGTTGTGTCGACTTTGATTTATTGCAATTTTGAAGTGTTCGGTTTTATTTTTATTTTAGAAAATAAACATGATTTCTCATCTTACAAATCAATTATTTCTTATTTTCACTGGCATGTCTCTCAGGTGTTGAGGACTAGTGCATCTCTGAGTCTACATTCAGCACAAGTAAAATACTTAAGTACTGTTAAAATCAGATACTCTTAAGACTTTTACTCAAGACATATTGGGACTTGTAACTTGTAATGGAGTCATTTTCACTGTAAGGTATCTGTACAAGTATCTCTTTACACCTCTGGTACTCTGATTTTCAGGTACTCTTTACACCTTTGATTCACACTAATATTGTTTCTAGTTTAGTTTACGCTCATCTCTCTCTACTGTAGATTTTTAACATATTGTGAAGTATTGAAATTTCTTGCCTAACAAATCAAAATATTCTAGATTTGTTGCTGTTTCATACATTCAATCTTTTGTATAATGAAGCCATTTTTTTTAACCCCACATTTTTTCATGGTTTGCATTATATAGGTCATTGTTTCTCAGCGTTTACATTATACTGTTCAGAAGTCTCTTCTGCTCACCAAGGCTGCATTTATTTGATCAAAAATCGTGAAAACAAATAATATTGTGAAAAATTGCATTTTAAAATGTCTGTGAATATATTGTAAAATGTAATTTATTATTATAAAGCTGAATTTTCAGCATCATTACTCCAGTCTTCAGTGTTTTTAGAGATTTCAAACTTTTGAAGGGTTGCTCGTCACTTGATCTCTGGGATAGTATTTCTCAGTTTATTTTATAGATCTACTTTACTAATGAAATCTTATGTTGACTAGATGCTCATTTGTGCATGCAAATAGTTTGACAGTCTGCTTTATGTTTGTGTTTGTCAGGTAGTGATTCCACAGAAATGTGTTCTTGTCTTTAAATTCAAACAGTCTGTTTGTTGCAGATTATTATTGGTGTGTCTGTAGTTTCCTCCAACATAGTCACTTCACAGATCAGTGCTTAGTGATGTCATAATCATTCTGATGATGTTTTATTTATTAGCAACAATATCGAAGTCAATTAAATATATAAAACTTTTAATGTAATAATAATTAAAAAAAAATAAAAAATCATCTGTTCCCACAGGGTTTTTACTGATTGAGGAAATGGTGAATGTATGAACATCTATGGTGAACATCTATGATTTTCTTTTTCAAACCTCATAAAACACATTGTATCATCCATTTATGTCAAATAACTTCTGCTTGGACAACTCTTCTAGACTGCAAAGTTGGCTTGAAATGAAAATTCACCCTATCTATTTTCTCAATGCATGTTTAGGTTTTTTAATTCACTCTCTGGTGACTTTTGCAGGATTCTCCAGTCATTTAGTGCACTTAAACTCCACCCCTGCACGCTTATCTGCATACAGTTTTGAGAGCCACGCTCACATCTTAACAACCGATGCACAGAACCAAGTCCCGCCCTACATTCATTCCTTTTCAATGATCTGTTTCACTCAGATGCATGTCAGAATACAGAAGAAAAGATCTGTTGTAGATGGCTTTTTACTGGCCTTTATCCTTTTCCTGAAAACACAGCGCTATGGGGCAAATCTAGTCAGTCATCAGTTTACTCCAACTACGTATCTGGATATGCTATTGATGGTTTGCCCGCCAGCTTTACACACACTAACCCAGAGACCAACCTGTGGTGGAGAGTGGATGTACTGAAAGTATACAGAGTGAACAGAGTGACCATCACTAACAGACTGACCAGCACTTCAAGGATAAATCTTTGACTGTTTTGATTAATATGGCTGCAGATGAACAGAACCTGATAACAGATAATCTCTCTGTCTGTAGATGTGGTGTAATTTCTACTCTTGCAGCTAATGTCACGGCCACTTTCTCATGCGGTGGGATGGAGGGACGTTATGTGGTTGTTCATATTCCTGGAAATGAGAAGAAACGGATTCACATCGGAAACTCTAGAGAATAAAGGCAGCAACAATCCCATGTGAGACTCTGAAAGGTTGAAAGAACATCTCTCATGTTCTTGAGTACAAATGTGAATATATGACAGTATCTTTATATCCTTTATCAGTTTCTCTCTCTGTCTGTAGATGTGCTGTTATTCCTGCTATTCCAGCAGGAGGGTCCTACAACTACTCATGTAATGGGATGGAGGGACGTTATGTGAATCTGATCATTCCTGGAAACATGAAGATACTCACTCTGTGTGAAGTGAAGGTGTATGGGGAAGGTAAATCAGTCATATTGGTTTATAATATCGGATAATAATGTCTTTACATTATCACATGTTTTTGTCAACAAGACACAGTGAGGAGTAGGGATATGTTTTAATAAATGCAAATGTGTAGGGTCCAAATCATGTTTCTAATATTTCATTGTCAATTAAAGTAGATGTTCTATGTATTTACATGTATGACTTTGTTTTTTTTAGGTCCCGATTTAAAAAGATCATTTGTAAAACTGCAGTTTAACTCCAGCTTCAATGAGAGAAAATGTTCTAAAACAGGTGAGAGAATGAAACAAATTCAACCTTTCATGATTACTGTGAGGAGCAGAGATACTGTATATTAGGCTCAATTGTTCTCAAGTCATTTAATTTTTACAGCATTTATATTCACATAATAAATCTTCAAACCTGATAAAAGATGTGGGCAATCGACAAGCTAACAAATTATGCAATAAGCAAAAAGGAGACATAAAATTATTGAAAATGAAAAAGGAAAACATCCAAAAATGCACAAACGTAATTCAAATTTTGAATGTATTCACAGTAAATAGAATTAATATGTATTATGACCTGAAATTATTAAGAACAAAGTCAGTTGTTGTTCTCCTGCAACACATTTGCATTTACAAAAAGAGAACTGCTTTAAATTATGATACGCAAGGTTCTTCAACGGGAGCGCTGATATTCATAATGATTATTGAGTCAAACTTCATTTGGAACCATAAATGGTTCCATCAGGCGCTTCATATGAAGAACTTTTTAAGGGTTCCATCATGAGATCATTTTATGATTTTAGTTTTAATTAATTAATTTTGTTTTTATTAATTGTTTCAATGAACTGTTTTTATTTTGATTAGATTTTATGGATTAAGCATCTTCCTCCCCTTAAACATACTTCCTCAGCAGAAAAAAAAGACTTGTTAAATATGAAAGTATTCTGCAATCATGTAAAACATTTTTCATAATATAGAACATTTGTGGCATAAAGAGTTTGTAATATCTGTGTATTGTTAGTTTCATTATTTTTACTTAAATTCATGCTGTGCATATTGATTATGTTCCTCTGGAGCTGTAATGAAGATGAGAACAGCGCATGCGTGACGCAGTGACCGTCGATTTGATTTTTTGGTTTTTTTTTTATCCCAGATCTTTACGAGTTGGGGGTGTGTCAGGCGGAATACTACAATACTTACACTCAGGCTGCGAATTACACAATGGCCTTCGGTGGGGTCAATGATATATAGGCCTTTACATACAGTATACACACTTTTTTTCTACTTTGTAGCAGCATGTTTTTATAATTACCTTGAATACTGCTTGAATCATCTATGTATCTGTGTTGTTCAAATACCTAACTTTAACCAGTTACTTTAATCATTCACAATCAATGAAATTTTTTCAACCATCAACTAAAGCCATTTTTACACTGCAAAGGTGGAACAGAAGCTGCAACTGACATGGCATTTTTATGTTTATTTACGCATAGGCCTACTGTTTAATGCTGCTCATGTACGTTTTTACATTGCATATGGCAAATAGCATATAAATATGGAGTCATTATAGAGGTGAAGCTGCAATATCATGACAAGATCATGATGGTTGAATTTTTTTTATTTATTTATTTTTTTGGTGGGGAAAAAGCACATTATATTCTGGCTACAGACAAAACAAGCTAAGAACCGTTAATGAATTTGTTAATGGTTATTCAAACTGGGCAATCAAAGAAAAATAATAATAATAATAATTCAATTTATTGTCATTGTAAAAATACAACAAGATTACATTAGAGCATCAATCGATTTCATGAAGTGCGAAAGATCTACAATAGCACAGTATATAACCCGGAAAACATGTGACAAACAAGGAATGTAATACATAAGATAGATAAACTCTAGTAACCAGAAAAATGTGTACAGTTGAGTGTGCTGCAGCAATGCAAAGTCCAGTTTTCAGTTATTGCAGTTATTGGAAGATGGTGCATAATAACTACAATTTAAGTGAGTGAGAGGGGGAGAGGGGGACATTGTTTGTTCAGCAGTCTGACTGCCTGGGGATAGAAACTGCTGGCCATTCTGAAGGGACCTATACCTCCTACCCGAGGGCAGCAGGTGGAACAGACTGTGTGCTGGATGTGACCTGTCTCTTATGATGTTGTATGTCCTGCGCAGGCAGCGGGAGGTGTACACAGTAGAAATCTCCGGGAGAACAGTCCTGATGATCTTCCCAGCATTTTTCACCACCCTCTGGATCCTCTGCAGTTCAGCTATAGTACAGCTAGAAAACCACACTAACAGCTCATTAGTCAGCACACTTTGGATTGCAAATTTATCATGAGCCTCTGGGGGAGTTTGGCTCTCTTCAACTTCCTCAAGTCAAAGAGTCTCTGCTGGGCCTTCCCTACAGCTGAGGTGATGTTACTGCCCCAGGACAGATCCTCCGACACAGTGAGACCCAGGAATTTAAAGCTATTCACTCTCTCCACTGCCTCTCCATTAATGTAGAGAGGGGAATGTCCAGGATGATTTGATTTACGAAAGTCATCTATGATTTCTTTTGTCTTTTTGATGTTAAGAGCTGTAAGACTTAATTTCACTCCATGCAGTATCGTGACTAAGGAAACTGTATTTTTGTATGAACAAGCATGTGGCGGTTCGACTCAAATGCATTAGTAAACTCTGCACCCTCTGACTAAGAATCATAAACTGGCGAATTTATGTCCGTGAGAACGCAGTCGGCCGATGTGAAAGTCTCTAAGCGATGATAGGTCCATAATGAACGAATAATTGAAATTAGGAGATATCCAGAATTATCAAATATCTAAATTAATGCATAACCAATGATTAACTTCTAATTGGAAACACGACTTAAGAGTAAAAATCATTTGAAATTGGAGTCAGATTAAACGAGTGAAATTAAGTGAACTTCACAGAGGTGCTGAAAAGACATACACGCGTTAACCTTCGCCCAGGCCGTCGGATTCCGTTTTTGGGCCGATGGGGGGTTCCTTACAGAGCCAAATCATATTTTTTACACCACCCTGCCAATAGTTCAATCTCCTCCCTGTATGCCGTCTCATTGTTGTTTGTTATGAGGCCGAGCACAGTTGTGTCGTCTGCAAATTTAATGATGCAATTAGTGGGGGAAGAGGCAGAACAGTCATGTGTATACAGTGCGTAAAGTAGTGGGCTAAGCACGCAACCCTGAGGGGCACCAGTGCTGATGTATATGGTGTTTGAAACGTGCTTGCCTATTTTCACACATTGAGAGCGGTTGGTTAAAAAATCCAGAATCCAATTACATAATGAATTGTTCAGTCCAAGGTTACACAGTTTCAGCAGAAGTTTGTTTGGCCAGATTGTATTGAAAGCTGAACTGAAATCCATAAAAAGCAGCCTTGCATAGGTGTTTTTGTGCTCCAGGTGTTCCAACTAGTTTGAAACATGCCTTAGACAGCGACAGGTTAAAGATGGTGGTAAAGACCTCTGCCAGCTTGGCCGCACAGTCTCCTAGCACCCGGCCCAGCACTCAGTCTGGTCCAGGTGCCTTCCTGGGGTTGATGTTGCCCAGGCAGAGTCTCACTTCATGAAGGCTCAGGACTGGTGCACTGTTGTCGTTGGTGGGCAGGTGGAACCACAATGTGTCCTTGTTCTCCCTATCAAAACGGGCATAGAAAAGGTTTAATTCCTCTGCTAGACTGGAAGAACCATATCCAGAGGCAGATGTTGTACACTTGTAGTCCAATATCGCCCTTATTCCTTCCCACACCTGTCAGGAGTTCGTTGAGATGTTGAAGTGGGCTTCAATCCGCCTTTTATAATCCAGTTTGGTGGACTTGATGCCACTTCTAAGAGCACTACTGGCTGTACTGTAGGCCTCTCTGTCTCCAGACCTATAGGCTGCATCCCTGGTTTTAATTAGCATCCGAACCTCATGTGTCATCCATGGTTTTTGATTAGGAAAAACATGGATCAGCTTCCAGGATGTAACTCTATCCACGCAAAAATTGATATAATCCATAACTGTGGTGGTGTATTCATCAAGGGCCTGGCATGTTAGTAATTCCTGGTCTCATGTAGTGGAAGCAGTCCTGTAGGTCAGGGATAGCATTTTTTGGCCACCGTGAGCCCAGCAGTCTTAATAATGGGTATATACCGAGGATGAAACATGAGGGAGATATGATCACTCAAACCCAGATGAGGATATACCTGGACTTTGTAAGCATTGGCCACATTGGTATACACTTGATCCAGTGTTTTATCTCCCCTGGTTACACAGTTCACATTACGGTGGAATTTGTGAAATACAGTCTTCAACTCAGCATGATTAAAATCCCCTGCTGCTATAAAGACACTGTCAGGGTGTGCAGCCAGGCTGTTATTAAAGCTGTCATGTAGCTGTGCTAGAGCCAGTTTAGCATTAGCGTCTGGGGGAATATACACAGCACAGATATACACAACAGAAACTTCTCTCGGGAGATAAAATGGCCTACATTTAAGCAGCATGAACTCCACGTCAGGGCAACAGTGTCTTTCAACAACAGTGGTATTTGTACACCAAGAGATGTTAATGTAAATACACAAGCCTCCGCCGTTCTTCTTACCTGTATCAGCTGTTCTGTCAGCTCGGTGGGAGGTAAGGCCGGCTAACTCGATAGCCTGGGGTGGTGTAATCCAGCCAGGTTTCCATGAAGATCATGCTGCAACAGTTGGCTATATTCCTCTGCGTTGTCAGTTGCAGTCGAATTTCGTCCATCTTATTGCGGATTGATCAGGCATTAGAGAGGAAGATGGTAGGGAGCGGGGGCTTAAACGGGTTAGCCTTTAGCCTAGTTAACACGCCGGCTCGCAGAGTTTCCTTCTCTGTCTTGCTGCTGCGAGTGTCCCGAAAGGTGTTCTGACAATCTCAGGAGGAATAAAAAACAAATCCGCAGTTAAACGACATGTGTCCTCAGTGTTGAATTCTAGGAGTTAAGTACAGCCGTGCTGAAATGCCTCAGCCAGATGGATATGCGAGAAAATGCACAATAGAAACAACACCAGGAAAACGTTACGCCAGTCGAGAGAGCTCAGATCACCATCACCGGAAACATGCTCCGGAAACAAAGAACACCGAAGCGGTCCATGGCTTCAGTCTAATGTGAGATGTGCACTTCCTGATATAATCTCTGAAATGGTCTGTACTGCAATATGAATCTCTTACTTGCATCTTTTCTGCATTTGTTGTTTATGATGATGAGAGAATTTGCGTGAGTTCAGATTCAGAGTTCAGTCAGTGAGCGCGTGCAACCCTCATTAGTCACTGGCATTTGCGCTGTGATGAATCAAGATGCCTCTGATTGGACATTGCATTCCTAAACTCAACAGAAACGTAAACTATATTTAGGGAAAAGATATTGGGTTGTCAAGTCACCATTATTTCTATAGTGCTTTATACAATACAGATTGTTTCAAATCAGCTTTACAGGTATAAACAGGAAAATGATTCAGTGATGCAATCAGAGTTCAATAGTAAACACTCATTATTGAGTTGAAGTCATTTTAGTGTGACGTTGACGCAGGAGTCGGCGTTCTGACATAGAACCTGGAAGCGCTGAACGTAAACAGTGTAGGAGAATGACACAGAAGAGATAAAATTGAATAAAGTCGTTATTTTTGTTTTGTTTTTGCACACAAAAAGTATTCTCGTCTCTTCATAACATTAAGGTTGAACCACTGCAGTCACATGGACTATTTTAACAATATCTTTAGTACCTTTCTGGACCTTGAAAGTGTTTGTTAAATTGCTGTCTATGGGCGAGTCATATACCTCTCAGATTTCATCAAAAATATCTTAATTTGTGTTCTGAAGATGAACGAAGATCTTACGGGTGTGGAACGACATGAGGTAAGATCCGCTCATGAGGTGTAGTCAGTCATTTTCTGTTTCCTCTGCTGCCCTACCCGTTTACTGTTATTTTTCTTTGTCTTTATTCGCAAAAATGTATATTTTTCTAAACATCTTTTGTGAATCATTATTATTCATTGATTTGCTGTTTAAGATTTTTTTATGGATTAAGGGAAGGCGTAATCATTCTTAAGCAGCATCAAGTGTCTACAATTTATTTACATGTTTGACACATACCTATTATTAATTTTCATAAAATCAAACAAGGTATATAATTTGGTTATGGGCCGTAAAATGATTGAAAAACTCGTCCATTTTGCAGAGGTTTCTAGATGGTTATTATCTCAGTCTTTGTGCTTTTGCAGAACATTGCTGTGGCGTGGGGGTCGTGGTTCAGTAGAGTCTGCAGTGGAAGAGTGAGTGGGGAGTCGAGTTTCAGTAATTACCGGGAGAGACAGGATATTATCTGCTTGAGGTCTGGGAAGAAGAGAGAGAGACCATTGGGAACTCAAGGATGGTCTAGGATTCGGAATCCTGAAGGAAAAACATTATACAGAGTGTAAATTATGAGATGCACGAGTTTGTTTGAGAAAAGTGTACAAGAAATCCTCAAGTTCGCCTCAGTCAACCCTGTTCTTTCGTTCCTGCGAACCACAACAACTGTATTCTATAATTTTGCATAATTTGAACTATGGTGTGATTTGTTTGCTCTTTTCAGTTTGTTGTTTTCAGTCAGTGCAGACAATTTGCAAAACAAAGTTGCAAGATCCAGCTATCCGTCTTTTGTCTTATCCATCACCTCCTTGTTTGTGCTCCTTATGACTGATGTTTTATGATTGACGAGGACGGAGGAACCTGTCATTCACATGAGATCCATTCGCATGTTTTCCCCCCAAAGTAATGTTCATATAGTATGTCAAAATTGGAAGGTGTTTCTTATACTTTAGTATAACAAGTGCTATAACAAACACCAAGCATAAAGGATAACATTCATTACATGAATATTAAGGAGAAAATATTCACATATACATTTGTTCTTGTTACAGAAGCCATTTTACTCGGATATGCGTCACAACTGGGGAGAAAAAACTCAGACTTTCCATCCTAAAAGAAAGACAGACGCCTTTAATCAACCATGAAGAAGCTCTTCAAGTACCTGTGGATCTTACTGGGTAAAGTACAACATACATGCTTCTGCTATTTTACTGGATTTGTGCTGTAAAATCTTAGTAACTGAGATGGAAAAATAATAAATAAATTCTGATGATTTAACTGTAAATTATCTTTGATTTAACAAATCAATAAATAAAATTTCACTGTAAAATAGTGTGAAAAATACTGTTTCAAAGCAAAAAGTAATAATTACCTATTGGTAAAAATGTATTTAACACAACCTTGTTGTACAAAAATACTTTTAGTGTGAACATTTTTCTGTAAAAAGGCATGCTCAACACATCACATTTGATTATATTTTATGCAATTAGGATTATGTTTTAATATTCTCATAATATAGATTTTCCACCATTTGCTTGTCACTGGATTTCTATGGTTTCTCTTATTCTGTTTCTAGATCTGCTTTACAAGGCAAATCAAATGTGAAATCAGTGCTGTCTTGTGTATGTAAGTGATTTGAGGATCTTTGTCTTTGAATATCACAAATGTCTGGTGGGTATTTCACAGTCTGCTTTTAAAGGTGCAGTAAGTGATTTTTTAAAAACGCTGTTGAAAGTGGATCGGATTGAGCAGTACAACACACTTGCAGTCAATCAGCTGTAGGGGGCATGTCCACTTATGTTTATGGCACTTTTCATTTATTTCTATGGTATCCGCAAACAGTGATTGACTGTCGCACAACTCTGAACAAAATTCAATGATGTCAAGGATGTAATGTGATTGTTTATCAAGGCAAAGTTACACTTTCTCCAATGGTAGAGCCACAAACACTCTTATCTTCCAATAATAAGACTGGTCTCTGGTTTGGTGGAGGGTAATTGAAAATACCTGGGGGAAATTAACATACATATATATATATATATATATATATATATATATATATATATATATATTCACACACATTAAAAAATCTGTGAGGACTTTGCCTCCCCATTTCAGAACACTACTGCACACCACTGATTCCAATGCATAATATGTTTGACTACATTTCATAAAAACATAGGACTAATGTAATTTTGAACTAAAAAGACTCTGAGATACAAAGAGCGATGTCTGATTTGTCATGTATTAGACATGCGTTCTCACTCATTCTGTATTTGTTGTGCATTGAAGTCCTCCAGCAGGTGGAACCATTTACTTTCTCCTGTGATTATGAAGGACTGATACAGAGATGTGAGGTGGAGCAGGAGTCTGGTGCAGGTGAGCTTATAAAGCACATACATGAGCTCATCAGGTGTTTCTCTTTCCCCTTATGAAAAATGGTTACCTGAATTTTTATTCACTACATAGATTTCTTAATTTTTTTTTTTAATTTATTTAAAGAAATACTACATGAAGATTTACTACCTGTAGAAAAACATATGAAATGTAATGTTTAACCTGAATACTGAAAACTGTTTTTTTTTTTTTTTTTTAAAGTTGCACTTTTTTTGTTAAATATTTTTTTACTGCAAATTAGAGAAATAGAAAAATGGAGAAGCTCTGCATGTGATTGTAGATAAACCTAGGGAAAATTTAAATCACAGAAAGACTGTAGAGTCATTAATGCTTTACTTACAGCCTTATTAATAAACCACCACAGTGTGGCGCTTATTCTCCACTAGAATATAATAATAATAATAATACAGTTTTTAACAATCGCTAGGACACATTTCTCAATACTTCGATCACTTTTTCAAAACTCTTCACACAGTTCTCCTAGCCAACTTTAATCTTGGCACAGCAGTTAATTTCACTGCGGTCGAAATAAGAAAATAAGCAACTGAAATCTGAGCACTATAATGTGGATATCGTTGCCCTGAGCGAGACAAGGCTCCTGGGTGAAGGTTCGCTGAGGGCACACCTTCTTCTAGAGAGGCTATCCCTCTGGCAGCATGCATCAGCATGGTGTAGGAATGGCAATCAAGAACAGTATCCTACCCAGTCTCAGTGAAACACCCATTGGAGCAAGTGAGAGGCTGATGATCCTCCGTATCCCTCTAGCAAAGGCAGGCTGTGCTACTCTGTTAAGTGCATAATGATTTATGAATGCAGACAGGAAACTCAGGGGCAGGAGTGGTCTCTGGAGTAGACTCATGGGTTGGAGAGCAGTGTGCAGCCCTAATACACCAAATGGCCATCGCTGTAACAGTGCAAGTGAGACTACCTTTGAGACCCCCAGACTTGGTACCACAGCAGAATGGCAGCTGCTCGCACTGATGTCAGCCATGTATCATCCAAACTAGAAGCCAGTCCCAAATGCCTAGGGACCACCTTATGGCTTCATGTGCAACGTTCATGATGACCGGAAATTGGTGGAGACTCTGGCGTTGCGGCCGTGATAGCTGGGACTCAAGCGCGGTGGCCATGATGGCTGAGGACACTGGCATGGGCGCCACTGCCGGAGTGTCGCATTCCTCCTCTGCGACTCCAACAATAATCAGAGACGCTCAGCTGTACTGCTAAGTTGATGTAAAATTCTAATTTCCAACTAGTATTGGGCATAATTGAGCTGAGCGGTTCAGATAGTTCCCCCCTTTGGATAAAGTCTGTCACACAGTCCTCCAGGCAGTGATCTCCTTGACGGAGATGCATAATTCTATTACGTAGGGTGAACTAGATCTATATGCATGGATAGAATAAACATAAACAAATCCAACATGGACCCAGAGAACTAAGAAACAGAATGAGCTCACCAAACATACAGCCATGAAGGACAAGACTCGACAAGAAACACTGGGGTTTAAATACACAAGGAGTAATAGGCAAACAAGACACTCCTGGGAATAATCAAAGAACTAATTGACAAGAAAAACTACAAAGGACGACAAAACATTGCACAGAACAGGAAATTAACATAAAGGTCCACACAAGACCAGAGGAACACAGGCTGGGATCGTGAAAAAGGGATAGTGGCTCGTGTGACTATAGGTGGTCAGGAGTCGGAGCCTTTTAGAGTATGCACTGGGCTAAGACAAGGATGTGTGCTGGCACCTGTACTTTTTAACATTTACCTCCTATGTGCCACAAAGCTTCTACATGATAAACTTAAAAACAGCAATGGGATCACTGTTAAATTTTTAATATTTGAAGGTTCCAGGCCGCCACCACGGTCTCAGCAATGCAGGTCCTGGAGCTGCAGTATGCTGATGACTACGTGGTTGTGGCACATACCCCAGAAGACCTGCAAATTATCCATGCTGCTTCTGTGAAGACCTATAGCAGATTGTAGGTTAATACCACTAAACCTGAAGTGGTCAGTCCTCCACCAACTATGCCTGTTTTTACCATAGAACAACAACCACTTACAGTAGTACCATCCTTAAAGTATCTAGGCAGCATTGTGTCATAGGACTGCAATCTCAATTACAAAATAAGTTACCATCTAAAAAGCTGTCTGCATCACCACTCTTCTTTACAGCTGTGAAGCCTGGGTCATATACAGCCACCAGCTAAGATTGCAGTGTGCTTTCTGCGATCATTCTTAATTCTGGGATCACATGCTATGACCATGTACCACATTCTGAAGTGATTTCCAGGAAAAACTGCAAGAGCATGGAGGCAATGTTCACTGAACATCAACTATGCTGGCTTGGGCAAGTTGTTAGGCTACCTCAAGATCATCTGCCATGGCAAAAAATTCATCACGGCAAAAAATCCACCAGGGTCGCCGTTCTGCAGTTGGTCAGAAAAAGCAGTACAAAGACCAACTAAAACATGACTAAGAAAGTGTCAAATTAACCCCTTATGCCTGGAAGAATTAGCAGCAAATCGTACCACCTGGAAGCAGCTCTGTCACACAGGAATAGTGCAGCTGGAATCTGAGAGAAATATAAGCAGCCCAGGCTCATTAGAAAAACGTATCTGTGTCAACATTTTTGCAAAGCACAAAATACGTTCCGTCATGCACGTTTAAGGATGTGTGCTGGCACCTGTACTTTTTAACATTTACCTCCGATGTGCCACAAGGCTTCTACATGATTCAAAGTGATTCAGTGATTCATGATTCAGTTTCAAAGTGAAATGTCCAGTGAGTGGCGCTAAAAGTGTTTAGTTTTTTCCAGAACAGATGAAAGTGAATATGTCAACATTTTATTATGTTGGAGTTTGTACGTATCACCGCAGTTCTGAATTGAAATGTCTGGTTACTGGCGCTAAAAGCTTAATGATCCATCACGTTTAATAACGTACACCTACACTAAACCCTAAACCTACCAGATAGTGTTAACAAAAGCAAATGTAACATAAAAACGCAATTGTAACTATGGCATTTTAGCTTGTTTTTGAACCCTTGTCTTTGAGCTTTTTTACCGTGACTCGTTTTTCTTGGGCTTCGTACCCGAGCTCTTCGCATCGCAAGTACAATTCTGTACCAGCTGAGCTACCGAGCAAGCTTATCACAAATCATGCACTATGGTAAAAAGCACAATGTTTGAGGTCATAACATTATTCTGCAAAGAGACGTGTGAAAACAAGTCTTTATTAATCAATAATCTGGCCCTGTAATCATAATTGTGTGTGAAAACGATTAAAAGTGCTTGCTGTTTTACTGCCTCTAGTGTTCATTTCTGTTAGAAACTGCAGTGATATGTACGTATTGGTATGTATTTTGGGTTTTGCAAAAATGAGCTTGTGTTGAATAAAAGGAAACAACAAAAAGACTACGGAGACAAACAATTTACAACATGCAACATGCAATAAAATTGCACTCTATAGTCATCACAGAAAACACCGCATATGAGGAGGAATGTCATCATCGAATACAATGGACTACCAAAGTGAAGAAGTGTGTGTGTGTGTGTGTGTGTGTCTGTCTGTCTGTGTGGTTCAGGTAAATCCTACATATGGCAATATCTGAAATCCTTGACCCTGTGGGGACAATTTTTGCTCATAAATCATGTGATGTTTTTATGAAAATGTAAGAATGCAGAAAGTTTTCTGTGATGGGTAGGTTTAGGGTTAGGATTAGGGGAGAAAGTATGCAGTTTGTACAGTATAAAATCATTATGTCTATGGAATGTCCCCATAAAACATGAAAACCCAATGTGTGTGTGCATGCAGTTGGTGGCTTGATAAATACACAGTATTTCCATCTGCTGTTACGCATCTTTTCTGCTCTTCACCTCGGCTAGTTTTTACTAAATCTGGGATTGTGTACAATAGAAATTCTTGGCTCTGACAAATTGCTTGTGATGTTCCTCATTTGTAATAGCTTTGGATAAAAGCATCTGCATCAGTGCATAAAAGCACATGTAAATTAGGATGAACATATGCTCTAGTTCACAGTATTGCACTAGCTTTTCCACATATTTCTCCTAAAATTTTATCCTCTTTGCTAATTTCTGCCTCTTTTCAAACTGCGGTAATTAAGACAATTGGTAATCAGCTGAAATTTACTGTTCATTATTTGTTGATTAGTTTGTTAACTACTTTATTTGCAATGTCAGGTGGTGTTTGTACATCATCTGCTTGACCTTAAACCATTTCAATGCTCTCTGGTGCTTTTTCATTAAAGCATCTTATTTTTCAAGACATGTCAGGCTGAAAATTAATCCATGCCATCCAGACTGGGAAGTTTTGCATGTAAAAAGGCAAACCAAAGTGGAAGATCCAGCCAAGGGATAGATGGCCATGTAAAGTGAACCCCAAATCTACGCAAAAGAAACAAAGAAAAGAGCAAAAAAGAGGCCTGAAGGATTTCCATAGCTAACATTATAGGTATGAGATTGTTTGAATTACAGATTCTTATTTATATAAATACTTTATATTTTACTTCATATTTTTCTTTTAAAATGACCTTAATTATGTGTTATATTTTATTAATTCATTGATGATGTTTATATATATATATATATATATATATATATATATATATATTATGTTAAGTCTTAAATATTATGAAAAACAATTAAATGTTGTAAAATACAACTTCAGTTTCACCTGTATGTATCATAAAATTTCACATGAATAGAGTCTGATGGAACCACCTACTTTTTTGTTTGTAGGTATTGAGGTGAAAGTATTCGTTCTAGTCTTGTTTGTCATATGTGAGTATATGTACATTATTATACTGAAGCAGAATAATTATGTGTATTTTTCTGAATAACCTATAAAACGTCTCGGTTACAAAGGTAACCCTCGTTCCCTGAAGGAGGGAACGGAGACGTACGTCGGACAGACCGACGAATAGGAATCTCGCTAGAGAGGCCAATCTACTTCGAGTGTAACTACAACGAGCCAATGCACATTGGCATGCAATCATATGCAGCAGCTGCTCGCCTCGCAGCGCGGGTACATAATGAGCAGCAGGTGCGTTGCATCTTCAGGTTTTCGCTGAGGAGCCGAACCGGATAGGCGGCAGCAACAGCGGGGTACAGGGCCTGTGGCGACGGGACGTACGTCTCCGTTCCCTCCTTCAGGGAACGAGGGTTACCTTTGTAACCGAGACGTTCCCATTCAGTCGGTCATGTTCGACGTACGTCGGACAGACCGACGAATAGGAATCCCTACCAAAGCGCCACAGGAGCTGCCCCCTTCCAGCGCTCTGTTGTATGCCACCTGAACCCCCTTGCCAAAGGACGGTGGGACAGGGCTAACACAGAGAGTGTCGATCACTGCTGTTCCCCAAAACCCATTCAGTGAGACTATTGGATAACGCTGGGAAAGCGTACCCTTCCGCTGGGAAGGAACGCTGCGGAAGCCACATCCTTCCCCGAAGGAGTTATGTGGAGAAGAACATATGGACTAACCGCATAGGGCTGTGCTACATATGGAAGAACTGGGGTGACTCCAACTCGGTGAGAGGTGGATTCTCCCAGAGGGAAAGACACGGGCTTCGTTTAGGAGCAACCGTGGAACTAGACATATGGGATCCCCGTAGGGTCACACATATGTATCCCAGCCTAAACCCGGTTCTCAAGGATGCAGCGGAGTATAGGCCTGGCGCCAGACGCTCCGCCACGTCGGCTGCCGAAGGGAGAACGGAGGACTCAACAGGGTCTGCCTCGTAGGGACTCTCTGGAGAAAAAGCGCATGAGCGCAGCAAGCCGACACTAAGCCGGGGCCTCTCCGTGCCTCTGACCTGAGGTGAGAACACGGGAGGAGACCGGCTCGACACGAAGGCTATAGAATCTAGCGAACGTGTTAGGTGTCGCCCAGCCCGCAGCTCTACAAATGTCTGTTAGCGAGGCGCCACGAGCCAGCGCCCAGGAGGATGCAACACCTCTTGTAGAGTGAGCATGCAACCTGAGCGGGCAGGGCACGCCTTGGGCTTGGTAAGCCAAGGCGATGGCATCCACTATCCAGTGGGCCATCCTCTGCTTGGAGACAGCCTTTCCCTTCTGCTGGCCTCCGTAACAGACAAAGAGCTGGTCTGAGGTCCTGAAGCTTTGAGTTCTGTCTATGTACAGTCGCAAGGCGCGAACTGGACAGAGCAAAGCTAGGGCTGGGTCTGCCTCCTCCGAGGGCAGCGCTTGCAGGTTCACTACCTGGTCCCTGAAGGGAGTGGTAGGAACCTTGGGCACGTAGCCAGGCCGGGGTCTCAGTACCACGTGGCCGTCACCCGGCCCGAACTCTAGGCACGATTCGTCGACCGAAAAAGACTGCAGGTCCCCTACCCTCTTGATGGAGGCCAATGCAACCAGCAGCAAAGTCTTCATAGACAGAATCTTTAAGTCTGCTGATTGCAAGGGCTCAAAGGGAGCAATCTGGAGTGCTCTCAGCACCAGAGCAAGGTCCCAAGAGGGTATGGAGGGAGGACGAGGAGGATTTAACCGTCTCGCCCCCCTAAGGAACCTGACGACCAGGTCGTGCTGACCAACAGATTTGCCATCTATGTGGTCGTGGTATGCGGAGATAGCAGCAGTATGGACTTTAAGGGTGGAGGGGGACAGCCTACGCTCCAACCCTTGCTGCAAGAAGGAAAGCACGACACCGATCGAGCATCTTCGGGGGTCTTCTCGGCGAGAAGAACACCACTCGACGAACAGGTTCCACTTCGAGGCGTAAGCACGTCTCGTAGACGGTGCACGTGCCGAAGTGATGGTGTTAAGTACCTCGGGGGGTAAGTCACCTAGAACCTCCGCGTCCCGTCCAGGGACCAGACATGGAGTTTCCAGAGGTCTGGACGCGGGTGCCAGAGAGTGCCCCGTCTCTGAGAAAGAAGGTCCTTCCTCAGAGGAATGGGCCAGGGAGGGGCTGTCGCGAGGAGTGAGAGTTCTGGGAACCAGGTCCGGTTGGGCCAGTAGGGCGCAACTAGCAGGACCTGCTCCTCGTCCTCCCTGACTTTGCACAGGGTCTGTGCAAGTAGGCTCACTGGGGGAAACGCATATTTGCGAAGGCCCCGGGGCCAGCTGTGTGCCAGTGCATCTGTTCCGAGTGTTCCCTCGGACAGGGAGTAAAACAACTGGCAGTGGGAGGTTTCTGGTGAGGCAAACAGGTCTACCTGAGCCTCTCCGAACTCTCTCCAGATCAGCTGGACCACCTGGGGGTGGAGTCGCCACTCTCCTGGCAGCGCAGCTCGTGATAGCTCGTCGGCCACACGGTTGAGCACACCGGGGACATGAATGGCACGAAGCGACCTCAGATGCTTCTGACTCCAGAGGAGGAGATGGCGGGCGAGTTGCGACATGCGACGGGAGCGTAGACCACCTTGACGGTTGATGTACGCAACGGTCGCAGTGTTGTCCGTACGGACCAGTACATGCTTGCCCCGTAGCAGTCCTTTGAGGCGGCTCAGAGCAAGGCGTACTGCCAGCAACTCGAGGCAATTGATGTGCCAATGCAGATGGGGGCCCGTCCACACCCCTGACGAATCGAGACGTGAAAGTACGCGTCCTTCAGGTCGATCGCTGCAAACCAATCCTGGGGACGGATGCACTCGAAAATGCGCTTCTGCGTGAGCATCTTGAACGGTAGCTTGTGAAGGCTCCGATTCAAGACTCGCAGGTCCAGGATAGGCCGTAACCCACCGCTTTTCTTGGGTACAATGAAGTAGGGACTGTAAAACCCTGACCTCATATCGGCTGGAGGGACCGGCTCTATCGCGTCCTTCGCCAGTAGGACCGCGATCTCCGCACGCAAGACAGGGGCATCGACATCTTTCACTACAGTGAAGTGGACGCCCCTGAACTTGGGGGGACGCCGGGCGAATTGAATCGCATAGCCGAGCCTGATGGTCCAAATGAGCCAGCGAGACGGACTGGGGAGCGCTAACCAGGCTCTCAGAGACCGTACAAGCGGGACCAAAGGGACCGCAGGCGTACCCGCGGAGGGGCAGTGAGGTGGAACACAGGGACGCGGCCCGGGGGACTCTCTTTGCGAGGCGGCCCGAAGCGGCGTCACAGTGTGGCGTGCAACACTTACCTGGTTCCAAGGATGGACAGAGGGAGCAGTCAAGGCTTTGGCTGCCCGCTGCTCGCTGCTGTCCGCTGGCGACAGAAGAGGGGGATGAGAGTGGTGAGGTTTTTCTCCTCCCACTGCTCTCCGAGCCCTCTTCGGACCCGGAGATGAAGGAAACTGCTCTTTTATTGAAAATTTGGGTACCGCTGGCCATTGGACCAGCGGCGGAACAGAAAGAAAAGGAAACACAGGATTCTCCACCCGGCCCTCCTCCGGGGGAAGGAGCGGTGCGGCCACCGTCTCCTGAAGAGCAGTCCCATCCATCTCCGGGTCGCCCGTCCTAGGGCCTCTTCGACTTAGCCTTGCCGCCCCTCTTGGGGGCGGGCTGGACGGGCTGGGCACCCTGACCGCGGCCGGCTCCACGGCGCCGCTTCGAAGATGGCTGCTGCTGGGGCGCGGGAGCGGGGGCGGCCGCGGGGGGGCGCCCACGGCGACGAGCAGCCTGAGGTGCTGCGGGCGGTGGAGGTGCAGCAGCTGACCGCCTCGGCAGGATGTGACTGATGGCCTCAGACTGCTTCTGTACAGCCGAGAACTGCTGGGCAAAGTTCTCGACCGCGTCGCCGAAAAGGCCGGTCTGGGACACGGGGGAATTAAGAAACCTGACTTTGTCGGTATCCCTCATGTCCGCGAGACACAGCCAGAGATGGCGTTCCTGGACCACTAATGTGGACATCGCACGACCCACTGACCGCGCCGTGACCTTCGTCGCACGAAGCGCGAGGTCCGTCGCGGCACGAAGTTCTTGGAGAACTTGTGGATCGTGACCACCCTCGTGCAGGCCCTTCAGTGCCTTAGCCTGATGGACCTGCAGCAACGCCATAGCGTGCAGGGCAGAAGCGGCTTCCCCACAGGCCTGATAAGCCTTGCCGGTAAGATCCGACGAGTACTTACAGGCCCGGGAAGGGAGAGACGGCTCCCCCCGCCAGGTGGAGTTAGGGCACAGTTGCATAGCAACGGCCCGTTCCACAGGGGGTATGCGCGTATAACCCTTAGCCGCTCCGCCATCAAGGGTGGTGAGGGAGGAGGACCCACCGACACGGCTTCTGGCAGTAAAAGGTGCCGTCCATGTGCCAGTGAGTTCTTCATGCACTTCCGGGAAAAAAGGAACTGGGGTGGGGGGCTGAGAACCAGCCCTGGCCACCCCAAGAAACCAATCATCCAACCGCGAGGGCTCGGGACACGGTGGAGGATTCCACACGAGCCCGACCCTGTTGGCGGCCCGGGAAAGCATAGCCATCATTTCCGGGTCCGAATCGGGCACAGTTGTCACCCCCGAAGGAGGCAGCTGCGCCGAATCATCATCCCCCGAAACGTCAGGCTCACCCTCCGATGCAGCGATCGACATCCTATCGTCCTGGGGAGCTCCGAAGGATACGGATGGTACACACCTCTGGGATGGCCCACCGCGTTCCTCCGGCAGCTCAACTGGCTGCGGAGTGCAGGAGGGATGAGGGTTCCTAGGGGGTTGGTTCCCCGAAGGAAGCGCGCTCACCGTAATCCTCAGATCACCAGCACCGCTGCCTGAAGCAACCCTCTGGGGAGGATTGGAACGAGGCAGCGGCACCGGGACTCCGCCCCTTTGCAGGAACTGGAGTCTAGATCGCAACTCCGAGACGGTCATGTTCCCGCAATGAGAGCATGACTCATCCACAAACGCTGCCTCAGCGTGCTTTAAGCCCAGACACGAGATACAGCGTTGGTGACCATCCCGCGGCGACAGATAACGACCGCATCCAGAAACACACAAGTAGAACGACATCTTTAAAAAGACGCGAATCTACTCGTGCGAGCTCTTTTAGGGACTGAACTCTTTTAAATGTGCAGAAGCACGCAGGGGAACGGCCGCCGCAACACAGACAGGGAATAGTGCAGCCTGACGTGTGCGCTCTCTCTCGATGGGGTTTTCTCAAAAAAAAAGGAAAACAATAAACACAAGAAAAAGGAGAGATCGACCCCGCTGCCGTGCTGTCCGCCTACACCAAAGACTCGTCCTAGTACACCACTCCGTAGAGAAACCATGAGGTTCGGCTCCGAAGCGAAAAGCTGAAGATGCAACGCACCTGCTGCTCATTATGTACCCGCGCTGCGAGGCGAGCAGCTGCTGCATATGATTGCATGCCAATGTGCATTGGCTCGTTGTAGTTACACTCGAAGTAGATTGGCCTCTCTAGCGAGATTCCTATTCGTCGGTCTGTCCGACGTACGTCGAACGTGACCGACTAAATGGGAACTTTTCATTTTTAAGGTTCACATACTCACAGAAAGTCTTCCACTTTGTGAATCAATCCAAGACGTTTGACGTGGCGCAACGATATTGCCGAGACAATTACATTGATCTGGTGACTCTATCGGACCAGGCAAACATAGAGGAGCTTTTTGCACTGGAAAACTTCACTTATACAGAATCCGCCTGGATTGGACTGAAGAAAACACACAGTAAGCAGTGGCACTGGGCTCTGGCTTATGAAAAGATTTACAAGGAAGGAGAAGCTGGATACACAAACTGGGCAGCTAATGAAGAAGAGGTATAGAGTATGACACCTATTGTTTTCCTATTTCTTGTGCTACGATGGTAAGTATTTAACAAGATCTTTATGAAGAAAATGTATTTTACATGATACACTCTTAATAATAAAGGTTCTTTATTGGCATTGATAATTCCATGAAGAACCTTTAACATCCACAAATCCTTTCAATTCCAACAGAATTTTTTTTTTTGTAGTGGAAAAAGGATCTTTACACTCTTAAAAATAAAGGTTCCAAAAGGAGGTTTTCACAGTGTTGCCATAGAAGAACCATTTTTGGTTCCCCAAAGAACCTTCCCAGCTAGAAATTTTATTGTTCTAAGAAAGTTCTGAGAACACTGCTATGTTTTGGTAATGTTTTCGGCAGCAAGTTTTATTTTTGTTCCTAGAAAATTCTTTACAATAATATTCTTTAAAAAAGTATTTATTGATAACATTGTTATAAAACTTTTAGGTGGAAGTTTCCCATCAGGCACTGGATATTGACTCCAACATTGCTCAAATGTCAAATTTTGGTTGAAAATGAAAATCAGGTTGATGTCTAAACCCAACATTTGTTTGACGTCAAGCTCCAACGTTATTAAACAACTCCACAAACAGCATTACAAGCTTCACTTGTTACAAACCAGTTTCACTTTATTTGTCATATGTGTATAAAAGTTCTTATTGAGATAAAAAGAGATTTAGATGTCTGTTTGAAAATAATAGTTTGGTTTGATGTCACCATTATGGTGATCGGTGTTTTCTTTAGTTGGGCAGTTACTTCACTTTTTAATGTTTCTTTTTCTTTTGGCTGCTGCAACTGTTCAGTAAAAGGTTCTTTAGGGAACCCAAAATGTTTATTTTTAAGATTCTAATTCTAACATTCTAATTATTTTAATCTTCTAGATCAGGAATACAATAGCCAGACATACTTCTTCATTAATAAAGAAGTCCATGCAAACTCCATGCAAACTGAAACTAACGTGACGCATACTAAGTCGAAACTGACAAAAAAGTCAAAATTATGACATTGAAAAGTTTAAATTGACATACTAAGTTGAAATTGACAAGTCAAAATTGATATTAAAAAGTTGAAATGATATTCATATTAAGTAGAAATTGACATTCTAAGTCATAATTATGACATTAAAAAGTCAAAATTATAACATACTAAGTTGAAATGACAAAAAGTCAAAATTCACTCCCTAAGTCGAAATTGACAAGTCAAAATTATGACAGTCATTATGATAAAACTAATGACATACTAAGTCCTAATTATAACATAAAAAAAGTTAAAATTATGACAAAAATCTGTTATGACAGTCATAATTTTGACATTTTCTCATAATTTCTTCTTATTTGTTTATTATTATTTTTAATCTAGCAATTTATCTCATAATTTAGACTATATACTGTATGTCATGATTTGTATTGCTGTGCTCTGTCATAACTGATGATGTGTAAGATGAATATATGGTTTTGGAGAAAACATATGCATAAAGCTGCAGTCTTTTTTACTGAGATAGTAATTTCTGCTGGGAAAAAAAAAGATGTAAAACCAGCATAAAGCGATTGTTGGTTGAATTTCTTTTCTGCTGTTTCCTTTTCTTTTCAGCAATGTGTGCAATTATGTTATTGAAGCATCTTTAACAAGATTATGAACTATATTTATGCTTTAAGAGCTGCTGTGCAGCCAAAATTATATGCCAGTTATCACTGTAAAGCTGCTTTGATACAATCTTTATTGTTAAAAGCTCTATATAAACAAAGGTGACTTGACTTGAATATACTGTAACATGTCATGCATTGATCTTGCAAAACCATTTACTACAATTAGTTCAAATAAAGGATGACTTTTTAACAATAATTTAAAGTCCAATTTCAAAAATTTGATCTTAAGTAAATGTGTATTTTAAATTCCTAAAAAGGTAGCATGTAAAAATGTGCCATAAAGATTTACAAATGTACACAATGTAATGTATACAATTTAATAACTTTTGAATGTAGTCTAATTTCACCTAAACTAACCACATAAGTAAATATGTATATTTATTATAGATTTCTATCTACTTCATCAGATTCTACATGTAACAGGTGTTATCATCTACAAGTCAATCATACGAATTCAGCACAATTTAATATCTAGTGTTTATAGTGTTGTCTAGTATAGTATAATTAGAATGTGACATAAGGGCATAGAAAAACTACTTGTTTTATTCTGCTTTTCAAAGACAATATTAAAAGTTACATCGCATCATCCATCTGTTTCTTTGAATTTCCCAGCACCAAACCAATGTACAGTATGTCTGTTTCAGTCACTCTTACAAACTAATAATGAGGAACTACCCTATATTAATTAATTAATCAGTGTTTGTTTGAACAGTTATGCTAATTCAACAAATAAATACAAAAAGTCTCCTATCAAACATCAGACATTAAACCCTGTCACTACTGAAGCATCACGAGTTGAAACCCCAGCTAACAAACGTGTGTTCTGAGAATGTTTTGCTAACATTCCCATGAAAACTTCATTAATTCTCATAGTTGTTCTTGTTCCATGTCTTAAATTACAGAAAGTTTTACATGTTTTAATGGGTTTAAAATGAAAATCACTGATATGGTTGACTTAACTGACATGTAAAACATTTACAGATGGCCCTCGGTCATTACTGTCAGAGCTGCGAGACTTTACAGATTTTACAGACTTTGTATTTCCAAATCAATATGGTACAAAATAATTTAATTCAAAGCTATGTGATAAATGAATTAGGTCAAAAGTAATCTAAAAGTAGTCAGAATACATTACCCCTGTACGTTACTAACTACAATTTTTGTCATCAATAACGGATTACAATTTGTAAGTAATCTACCCAGCACTGGAAATATTTCACATCTTCGTCTTTTGTCCCAAATATAAGGCCTTCTCTGTGAGATGATGAAGATCATCACTGAAAGCTAGCTGTTATTATTGGGTAATGTAATACTTTTATTATTGACAGTAAAAATAAAGACCTGTTCGCTCCAAGGACTATAACTATAATGATAAAGATATAGTTCTAAAAATCAGTATCCATCCTGCTTTAACAAACTTGTTTATTTAAAGTGGCAGACAACAAGCGCTTAGACATTATATCATCTGCTGGTGTGGACGCTAATATAGTTATGGGAGGAGATTCAGAGATCATGGGACAAATTCAGCGGACAGACAGACACAAACAATATTTTTATATTTAATTCAACAAATGACAACCAAAATCAAAACCCTAGGAGCTTGTGAACAGTTTAGTAGTGGCTCCCTGCAAGGGGACATTTTAAAAATGCAGGCTTAGTGTACTTATATTAAAAGATGTGCAGATGAGCCCAGAATACGAACGCAGCGCTTGTAATTACACATTAAGCAATTTCTTCCCTTTATAAAACCGTTATGAAGAAAATGCTTAAAATGGCATTTTAAGTGATACTGAAAGTTCATATTTTGGTCTCATCCGTTTTTCTGCATGTGCTTTATTAGTAAACAGAATTTGGTCTCTTTAATATCAGTCTAAGTGCATTAAGCGTTTTCTTTACATGAGAGGAAACCGCTTAACATGTAAACGTGTTGCGTTCATATTTTGGGCTCATATGCGTATCTCCACACAGTATGATTTAATAGATATGTACAGAATTTTGTCTTTGTCTTGGTGCATTAAGCCACATGAAGCGTTTTTCTTCCCGTTCAAGTTCTGCTAATTCACAAGCGGAGTGAGAGTCTGACTCGCAAAAGGTAATAATGTTAATTATTAAACCAAACAAAATCAAAACTTTCAAAAACACTTAGCAATGTGATTCTTTTATTGAGTGATCAGCAGTGGGTTTAATCCGTGCCGTTATTAATAGATTTGCCATCCGGCGTCTTCTTGTCATCTCCTCGACATGCTTCCCTTGGTGTTTTTAGACGTAGAAAAAGCGAAAAAACATTTTTCATTTTCCAGTTCTCTCTCAGAACGATGATCTGAGTTACTGTCGCCATTATCAATGCAGCATTAATGACATACAATAATGACATTTTTCACAATCATGACAAAATTACACTAAACTCAATGACGGAAAGGCTGCGCGATCCTGTCAATATGGCGGATAAACAAAGAAGTTACCCAGAACTCAATGCAGCGTGACATCAGTTTCGTATTCTCTATTACACATCAAATTTTGTATAGGCCTATTTTATTTTAATGGGTGGTTTCTACCGCGACCACGTAACACTATCTTGGTCACGAGCCACTTCCTGTATTCATATTACTCAACTCCTGTAAAAGGTTTACCTTTATAGATTCAGGAGGAGTCAGGTAGGCGTATAATATTTTCTTCTTAGATTATATTATCTCAGGGTCTACTTCTGATCACTACCATACCTCCTAAGCCTGAGGTTCAGATATCAACCAAGCCTACCTGGGTGGGGCGGGTTAGCCTTCTGTTCAGTGCACCACAGCTGGCTCTTCGCCCTCAGAGGACAGCTATGCCTGCTAATGCACTCCCACGGCCCACTCTGTTGCGACTGGTTGTCAACCTTGACTGACTTTGTGAAGTCCGTCTGGATATCTTTATAAAAATCTATCTTTTTCAGACAGTCAACTTCTGATACCCCAAATGGATTCTCACTCTACAACAATAAACAGACTGAGACAACACTATCAGAGTTTGAGGGCAGTCCTCATTCTCATTTTATTATTTCTTGCAAAGGCAAAAGCTAAATACACCACTCTATGCCAGCTAAGCTGGAAGTTCCATGGGCCAGATAAATAATTACATTTTAAAGCTTACCCTCTTTTCTACTCAGTATATGTTCTCTCTAAGAAAATCAGGTGTCTTCTTTGCTTTGATCTTCTGAGGGTTTTATTATACATTTTTATCAGATTTATACCTTGCTAGACATTTATTTCCTAACTGTCTTCATTTTTGTCAGTTACACACAACAATGCACCCATGTTCACCTACACACATAATGCAACATTGTCATCTTTACAGGATGTGGTATACACTACACTCGAGCCCACAGCATGTGTTTTTGTATGTCACATTATGAAAACTTCATAGACCCCAGAGATTTTCGAATTTCAACTATTTTCTGCTTTTTATTATATCTTTTAAAATCTTTATCAAATTGTTTGGAAGAGAACAGTCCATTTCTCTTTTCTTTTCTTCTATATCTCCAAAAAAAAAAAAAAATATATATATATATATATATATATATATATATATATATATAATACTATAAATATTTTTTATAAATATAAAGATATAAAGATTAAGCTTTTCTCTTATTTGATGTTGTGGGAAAAAAAATATAAAATATAACAAATATAAAAATGTTTATAAAATACATACATACAGAATATTTACTTAATGCATATTTATTCTTTAATATAAATTGTGCTGTTTTTAGGGCTTGGTGTGTTTTTCATCATTTTTCTGGCTGTGTGGTAAGATCTTCACTCTTGTTTTTGCTTAATATCACACTTAGATCAGGCATTTGTCATTATCTTCATAAATAGCTCATGCTGTCATCTCAACTGTGTAATTATCTGTTGTTAAGCGCTTATAATTTCAGACATAGAAAGAGAGGCCTTCAGAAAAGTCTTTTCAGTTGTCAGCACAGCAACATTCATATATTGGGTGTTCAGAGTTTAAAAAAAATGTCATATTGCGGTTGTATACTGGATAATTATATACAGTATAGTAAAATCGATCTTGAACATCAAAACTGGTGCCTCAAGTTGCTAATTGCCTTAATGAACATTGTACTGTAAGAAGTTAACAGCAGGATATACAAATAAAATATATTGTCAGCAGTTATCATTGAATGAAAATAATTTGAATTATCCTTCAGATAAACTGCTATATTGATGAAATGACCAGGTGTTCATTGATAAAGTGAAACTATAATGCACATACTGTATGTACACTGATACATTTAACTACTTACTAATGCGGATTTAAATGGAATGATTCATCCAGTTATGTGAACCATGTCAGGATAATGAATATAAAGCAAAAACAATTACATAATCAATAAAAAATAAAGAAATAAATGTCTGCTTGAAAGAGTTGGTCTCTGTATCCAGATTAATGTTTATCAGCACAAATCCTGTAAATAAAACATAAATATTGATTAAATCATTATATGTAATTTATCTCTGTAATCATTAATTTATTTAGTGTTCAGATAGGCCATTTGCATAAATGTTAATATTTTGAGAAAATATAGAATATATGTATGCATCCAAAATATATTATGCATGCACACAAAATTTATTTTAAGATAGGAAATGTATTACCTTGCCCATTAAAGTACATATATTTTGGCATCTGAATGCTTAAAGGTTAGGATTACTTAAAGGATTACTGCCCTCCACAGGTCAAAGTTTGAACTAATTGTTATATACTTGCACTACCATATTGTATATGACAATTTAGTTCAAACTTTGACCTGTGGAGGGCAGTAATACACTTAGCAGCGTCTACACTGCCGGAATTCTAATAGACAAGAAGAAGAAGAGAGCTAGTTCAAGACGAGCGTCTATGGTTAAAACGTATATAATTTTTTATTTGTTTTTAGAAAATGACAGATCGTTTTGCTAGATAAGACCCTTATTCCTCGTCTGGTATCATTTAAAGCCCTTTGAAGCTGCACTAAAACTAATTTTGACCTTCAACCATTTGGAGTCCATTAAAGTCCACTATAAGGAGAAAAATCCTGGAATGTTTTCCTCAAAAACCTTAATTTCTTTTCGACTGAAGAAAGAAGGACATGGACAGCTTCGATGAAATGGGGGTGAGTAAATTATCAGGAAATTTTAATTTGAAAGTGAACTAATCCTTTAAAAAGACACTTTGAGAAATAAATCTGTTCCGTACTAAAGTAAAAAGTATGACGACTTGTCTCGGATTTACCTTGTTTTTTTTTTTGCCTCATGCGTTACTTCCTGATGTGGGAGTCTCGTCCAGGACAGTTTTACGTCAGAGACCAAACTTAACCCCAGAGCAGACTGCAGCTAAAACACACCAAAACCAGTATTTCAGGAACCAGACTGACATCAAGTGGTGACCAAAAACAGCACCAGGTGTACATAAATAAAAAGTCTATCAGTCTTGACAAAGACTGAATAGCAAAATTGATGTTTGGTTTTGTTCATTTTTGTTCATGTTGATTGGAACATCAACAACGGGAAGTCTTATCATCATTCCATAAACTGACCCTATATTTGATTTTGTCCATTTTTCTCTACTCATCTGCTCATTTTCTTTTACCTGATGCAGAAATGTGTTGTTCACTGCAGCTGCATCAACACTGGAGGCTAATTTCATCCTCAGAAACATTTTTTTCCTATAAACTGAAAAAAAGCAAAACAACAAGCACATCAAATAAACACAAACATATCTAATTTCACTAATTTGATCATGCTTTCAGCTACTCTCAGTTCAGTTTAACACATTTTACCATCAGTTCACATTCTACCTGGCCAACTTTTATGTCTGATAAATTGTGGGACAGCGGTCACATTAGCGAAATTTAGCGGGCAAAAAATAATAATTGTCTTTGTCAATAAATGTAGCAATGTATGAAGCACAACAGCTCACACAGTCACTTTCAAACCAAGTAGCTTTCTTGTCAATGTGGCAAATTAGCGAACTTTAAACTGATGCGAAATCTGCGAGACATTATGAGCTATTCTTAACTGCGTGGGTTATTATTTAAATGCCTACATTCTGCCCACAAAAACTTGCCGAACAACGGTAAATGTGACCACATCTTAACAGTGTAGAATTAGGTCAGAAATAATTGACCTGTTCCATAAACCTCCACCTCACACAGCGTGAGAAAAGTATGGATTTCAGGAAGGAACATGTTTATGTAACGGCCGCCCATTCCACCACACAAGAAACTGACGGTACCACCTGCTGGAACAGGCGAAGAAACGACAGCACATCTGGAGAGAGAAAGAGAGAAACCATGACACATTAGGTGACCTGTTCCAATTCCAATCTGAGGATGCGTTCAGCGAGAAATTTCACCTGGGATTATTGTTGCCGTTATTTTCTAGGGAGTTTCCGATGCGGATCTCTATTCCGGTCATGCGCTCTGGACAGCAGTCTGCTCTGTTGGTGATGGTCACTCTGCTAATGTTGTAATAATCCAGCAGGTCCAGCCTCCACCACGGGCTGAGCTGGTCTAGTGTGATGGAGCAGTACGAGGCTTCACCGGGAGCGTATCTTTTGCCGTCGATGGCGTTTGCGGCTCCCCAGCGGAAATATGTGGTTGACTGGATAGCAGTTCCTTTTAATGCCAAATTCTCTAAAAACAACAACAACATATTTATTCAAAAAGAGACAGTGGGCCAAGAAGAAATAAGACTTAAATGTGTGAAGTTTCAATAGAACTTTAAATAGTAACGTTTTAAAATAAGATTCCATTTGTTAACATTAGGTAACTACATTGACAATGAAAACTACTTCTAAAGCATTTATTAATCTTAATGTTAATTTCAACATTTATTAGTTCATTAATTAAATCCAAAGTTCTATGTTAATAGCCTATTATCGTGCATTATTAGTTGTATTTGTATTAACTAACATTAACCATAACTTTTTACCTTCCAAGTTTTCCGAACTGCCCTGATTGGTAAAGACACCTGTTGCAAAAACCAAACATTTCCATTGATTTCTAACAAGTTGATTAATGTTGCATTTGATTCTTTGAATATTTGCATAAAGAACTGCTAAGCAGCATCTAAAATTTTACATCATCTGACTGATGCATGTCAATTATACTCACCAAAAACTAAAAACAGGTAACTGAGTCCCTCCATCTTGTTTTTAAAGACCATTAACTAGATACTTACAGGTCACTGGAATAAAGAAAATCCTCAGTGCACATATATTGTAAAGTAACTGAAGTTAGGCGATGCACATACTGCACCTGTGATGGTCAGATCTTAAGTTTCTCTGTCTTCTCTCTCTTTAAACATGCTTCCCTCTTTTTATTTGTATCTCTCTTTGCAGCTTCAGTCTCCACCCTTATGAGATGCTCTCTGGCAGCTTGCTGAATATATTTCACACATCACTGGACCTCCAGAATTGCTTTCCTCTGCTCACCTTCCCCTCTCACGTCAAGACTGATTTACAAAACAAATCTGCCAAAATGCAAAATGAGGATCTTTGAGAATCTCAAGCATCAGAAGAGAACAAAAGAAATGACCGGTACTTCAGATTCATTTTTATACAGTTTTTTCTTTCCGTGCTTGTCTACATTCATCTAAATGACTGATATATATATATATGTGAGTTAAAGTGAATATTTACAATTTCTGTTTGTGTTTTGCAAACTTAACAGATTTCACAAATCTATGACCTTCATTATTAGTATTCGTTCCGAATAGGATCGGTTCCTGTATCTTTATCATTATAGTTATAGTCCTTGGTGTGAAGGGGCCTTGAGAAGATATTCAAAATTAGGATGCATGCTTAAAAAAATGGACTGAAGCACAGGCTCTATTCTTCAGCACAATGGTGACTCACAAAACTCAGACAACAAAAACCCTTTAAATCCATCTCTCAGGATATCAGCATCTTCGCTTATTACAATCCAGTTTGACTTTCCTTCATACATGTACAGAAGTTCTTAACGAGAATAACAGAGGTTTAGATGTTGATGTTTTATTGAAAATAATACAGTTGGATGTCACCGTTATGGTGATCAGTGTTTACATTAATTGGACTCTTCATTTTTTTAACACTAGTTTTTACTAACTGTGTTTCTAAAGCATGTGTGTTATGGCAAAATCTGATAAAAAAAAATCTGATCAGATGATGTTGGCTACTTATTGATGATATAATCATCATGTATTGACAATCAACAAAATATTCAGATAAATAGATCATACGAAAGTAACAAAACAAGCTACCAAAGTCACAGCAAAATCTTTCTGATGATTGTCATACACTGATTTTCTTGATGTCTCTGTGTGTGTCTAAAAAGATAAAGCTTAAAACATTTTCTGTATAATGAGAATCAGAATATTTGATTATTATAACACTGATTCCATAATATCACAGCACTACTGTAAATAATGTGAAACTGACAGCTGTTATTATCAGAGATCTGACTCTGGATGAAATCAGTGAATCATGCCACTATGGTGACTTACTGATGATCATCAATATGTAGGCTACTTCATCTGATCAAATTTTTTGCCACAACAAATGTGCTTTATAAACACACAGTTAAAGAAGCCAGAGTTAAATTTAGTCAAAGGTCAAGAGCCCAACTAAAGCAAATACTTTATTATTTTCAATAAAACATTAACATCTACTGTAAATCTCTGTTAATTCTCAGTAAGAACTTCTGTGTTAAATAAAGTCAAACTGGATTGTAATAAGTGAAGATGCTGAGAGATCTGTTAGTGTTTAATGTTCCGTTGATGCCAGTCTTTTTACTGTATAAAAAAAAATAAATAAATAAAAGAATTCAATTTGTTATAATAGCATAATACTTAAAATAACAGCCAAGTTGTTAATTATACAGATACAGTTTGTAATTTTACAGAGTTTTGGGTTCAATGTGAAATAAAAGAAATTAGTTATTTTCTGAAAAAACTGTGACTTTTTGTTTTTTTACAGTGTAGTCTATATGACAGATTTGTGCTGCACATGTTGCACTTAACTGTATTTTCCTTTTCAAAGTGATTCTAATATTCCAGATTCCATATTTCAAACAATTCAAAACTGTCATGGTGAACAGTGCGCATCTGAAGTGTATCAACTGAAGGAAATCATTTATCGGCTTTGATATAATTTTCTTATCAGGTTGATAATGATAACATAAAAAAATGAACATATATTGGCCAGTACCGATATGCTGGCCGATATATTGTGCATCCCTATGTGTGACGTTAGTATCTTCTGCACATGCCGCCTTTCCTCTAACATTGATCATTTCCATGTTGATTTGTGTGTATTTGAATGTTGTAAATCACAGCTTGAGCTCCACATAAGTTCATCACCTACTCAAACCTCAAACAGTGAGCTGTCAGCTTCATAGAGCTCTCAGTCTGTGCACTTTTAGGCTTTTTGTCTCAAAAACAGACGTTAGCACAACTGCAAGCTACTGATGTTCAGAAAGACTGTTTTTGTGACAAGGATCAACTGGAATGTCCTTCAACCTTATTTTGTTTCACATGAACTCCATGAAGATCTTTGGAACCTTGTACTAAAGGTTCTTTATAATGGAACAAAAAAAAGTTCTTTAGAATATTAAAATAAGAAAATAATGGTTCTTTTTTAGAACTGTTCAGGTTCCAAAATGGTTCTTCTATGGCTACAAAAACCTTTTTCAAAACTTTATTTTTTGGAGTCTACAGTAGCTGTGATTGCTGGTTTCTTCTTTTGTGAGGTAAACTTTATTTAAATGTGATTAGTTTTCGTTGTTTTGTTAGTTACTGTCATAATTCTCACATTAGCTTGTGCTTTTCTAAGCAATTTTAAACAATGGTGCGGCTCATCTCATGATATTCATTCTCAATGCATTTTGTTGCTCATAATGAATATCAGTAAGCAACAAAATGAAGATGTGTGAATGAAAGATGTGTGAAGTTCTTATTATGAGAATGAAAATAGAAGCATCATTATAGTCTCACCTTCTGCTTATGCATCATTTATAGTTGACTTTTGCTGGGATTTTAACCCATGACGTGCCAAACCATGATTTAGATCAGTCTGATGGTTGTCATTTCTCCCATCAAATAATGCAGCAGTTCATAAATGCCAAGTTTATGCCACATTGGTGGCTCGCTTTGCTGCTTTGTCAGCTAGAGAATTTCCCTGTGAAACTGGGTCTTTAAATGTGCTGTGACCCATGACCTGTGACTTTGCAAACCAAAACATGTTACTGCAGAGGATGAGGATCAGCGCTGTAATCTGCTGATGAATTATGGCCATGTGTAGATTGATCTGAAAGCCTGTGATGGTCCGCTGACATGAACACATCCATTTGCATTTTTCAGGGAAAGTGTTGACATTTAACTCTTTCCATGTCAGCGTTAAATATTGCCAGTCAGCGCCCGTATTTTTGAATATTTTCACAAAACTTTCATGTCCCCCAGAATATTTTGTTGAATAAATATCTGAACATTAATATACAGTATCAAAAGAAAGAACAGATCCACTGCTTTTAAACAAACAAATAAAACAATTATTTAAATTTATTTATCAACACTTGAAAGTGGGTACGTTTCATTAAAAAGAAAACAGCAACAGAGAAAATCATGTTTTTGTCAAAGACTTTGTCCGGATTGAATTCAGAACGATGATCAAAACACAGATGGAGTAGATCAAGTGCATAAACACCCACAAAGCTTCACAGTCGTTTCCTCTTCATGGGTTCGCATTTCATTCAGTGACGTTAGGCAGTTTTGATTTATATGTTGTTTAATGTTGATGATCGCATTATTTTACACTTGCTTCTTCTTCGCCTGTGTTTTCTAAAGACACTACTCTTTTCTCGTTTTCTCTTTTTTTATTGTACTCTTTCAGTAGATGCGTAATAGCGCCCCCTACCATATAACAGCAAAAACATGGATTGCTGGCAAACTTGTCAATGGCGGGGAAAGATTTAATTTAAGGAAAAGGAAAATGCATAAGCTACGTCTTTTGTTCATACAGCATGTCACAACAAATTTCCTAGCTTCTTTACTAACAATAGATGAGGTCAACATCATTTACACAGGCAAAAGAATTTTAGGTACTTGTATGCATAGTCAAATGATTTGCACAACCAAGTGCATAAAACACTTTATTACAGTAGAAATGATGAGTGAATCTTGAGAAGTTAAAGTTGTTGAATCTTGAAATTATTATTTACACACACACACAAATATAGTCCACTAATATAGTCCACTTGAAGAAGTGAATGAAAACGAGTGAGTGAATTCAGACACAGAAGCTCTGAGCTCCTCTCTAGAGTTGATTTTTCTAGCTAACTAACATGCATTGAATGGCTTTATTCTGTTTTATTGACGTCTTTCCGCGACTGAAACACTGATTGAGGGATTACATGAGACAAGATTAATTTCTGCAAGCTGTACTGTATCTTTCAACATTCCTTCTGATCATGTTTATTTGGTGCTATAACTAATAATAAAGAGGAATACAGATCAGTTCACATGCTGCTTGAAACGAGGAAGCTACAGTGATCTGTCACGCCACAATAAAGAGCGCCAAAACGGTATTTATTGTTTGAATTTTGTAATAAAATTGACAGAATTTGAAAGCTGAGACTTTTTCATATCAAAAGTAACTTGCTTTGCCTTGTCTGTGGTGTTCACTGCATGAGAAAATGGACGTGACGTGAGACCGAGAGAACAGCATCAATTGCTTTGAATGCGAGAGAGTTGGCAGCCCTGTTTAAAATCTTTGGAGATGGTGCGTATTAAAATATGTCTTTATAACACTATAATATTGTGAAATATTTGTGATTTCATCACTTTTGAGATCGGGTACAAATATAATATACAAAAATACATAGGCTACAGGTCCATATGTATGCACGATTAATCATTAAAATATTGCAATTCACTCGTTTCAAACACACACGACAACGATTCTGATGTTTAGTAAACCTTTAAAGTTACGATCATGCCGGAATATTAATTTAAACCTGCTTTCGCACTGCCACTGATCCAGAGAGAGCAGCACTCATGTAAGCTATATATCTGAAGCAAACAGCTTCACAAACAGTGTTTTCAGCTGACAGTATTACAAACATACAAAAATATGTTAAAAGTTTATAGTCCAGATATAAACACGGATGTTGCAGCAGTCACAGTCAAAATGTACAGAGCCCCGGACATGGCATGCATGGCATGCAGCTTTACTAAGTCATTCCCTCAATTTATAAATCGTATGCACGTTTTAACAAATGGAGGGAACGAAATAGTAAATCATGCGCAAGATTTAGTAAATTGAGGGAACGACTTAGTAAAGCGTGCGCACAATTTACTTTTTTTCCCTGCATGTCATGTGCGGGGCTCCGTAAAAATGAGTAAATGACTTTTAAAACTAATGTTACGCTTGATGAAGAGTGTATCTATTACACTGTTAAGCCTGTAGGAGGCGACCAGTGACTGTTAAAATGTATTTGACGAAATTCGTTAAAAAACTCTGAATGAAACAAGTCTTCATTCATGAATTCCAAATTATTTTTTACACATTAAAATTATTATTTTAATTCACAAATTTACAAATTAAAAAAAAAAAAAGTTTAATAGACTCATTTATAACATTAAATAAAACATTTAGTCAGAACCTCAGGTAAATTAGGCTACATATTATTTTGTTTGGTTGTCTAATGTTTTGTTTTCAGAATCTTGGGAGAACAGTCTAGGATGTAAAATGTAGCTATCTTACAGACTAAGATGAAGTCTTTAAGATGAAGTTACATTATCTACTATGATGAAGTTACAGCATCTACCAGCAGGAGGTGCACTGCTTCCTAAGGGATGTTTCCTCTCCGGACAGAAGCAATGTGTGCTTTTATACCAAAATATAAAAGCTATTTTATGTGATGTTCTGAACATAGTTCAGTAAATTCTGTTGATTTCTCCAAGGTCATCTACCTGACTGACATAAAATTATGAAGAACGAATAATATTAATTATAATAAAATGCTAATCCAACTTATACTTTAAACTTGGCACTGTGTACTGCAAATATTGACTCTTGTGATAATCTGCAACAGTGATGCATTATGATGAAATCCACATTGGCAAGTTGATTGAGATTAAAGTGTCATGACAATATGCTTTTAGTGAAATCAGGACTAGAAATTATTGTAATAGTATTTGAATATTATTATTATCAATAATAATGTATTTTTTCTATATGACAGTCAGAATTGTGCAAATCTGCATTTTTTTCTACGAAATGTTAGAATTATTTCCTGATGAGGCATTATGAGTCATTTTAAACATAAAATGTGAAAACAGAGGAGGAGAGACATTATCATGTGACTAAAATGACACAGACGGACAGAAGACACACTGATATGTAAAGCTGATTAATGTGTCTCTCATCTCTATCTCTGGCAGTAATCATTAATTGAAACATCCTCGGCCGAAAGCAGAAAGAATCAGGAAGTGCTTGAAATGAACATAAGGGTTTTCTACAGGAGCCTGTCACTTTTACTGGGTGAGTAAAACATCTTCCATGTGTCTAATATCTTAGTGATTCCAGATTTTTCTTTTAGATGCAGAAACACTTTTCATAAGACCCCAAAAGACAATCTAAAAATATATATTTAGTTTTTGTTGTTTTCCAGTAAAAATATCTAATCCCTAAAACACAAAATAAGAAATTTACTATGACTGTGTAAGTTTTTTCATACCCACAAACAGTTTTCCCCCTGTGGTTTTAAGTGTAAATCTAACAAAATGTTTTGGCTTCAATTTAAAAGTTTCTTTCTGTGTTTCTCATTTTATTCAAAAGGTACCATATTGTAATGAATCGTCACTCAGGCTGGGATCCATGTGCAAGCTTTTATTGAACAATGTTCGTGGTCAAACAGGCGAGGATCAAACAGGTACAGCAGGGGCAAGGCAGAATCGTGGTTGTAGAACAGGCAGTAGAATCAGGGCAGGCAGATATCAATCACAAATCCAGGAAACAATAAACAGTCCAATAAACAATGTTCACGCAGAACGTAGTCGGGCATAATGCAAATGTGTTAACTTGTGACGTGTGAACTTCGCGAAATGGGATTCGAACTAAAAACGTCTCGTTTAAGCGGTTCAGAGTCTACTCTTTCTTTTGAGAGACAAAACTTTGCGGTCTGTTTACATTTAAATTACACACTGCATGAAAGGGAGTTTTCAAAAATCCATAATAGGGGCACTTTAATGTTCTACTATGGGTGTTTTATAATGGATGCATGCTGAGGAAGCGTGCTTAAAAGAAGTTGTGAGGGTCAGTTATATTTATGTACACATGGGCATCAGATGCTCCAAACATAGACATGATTGCTTGTTCTGACAGAGGAACTGTTCACTGATGACATCGACCCGTGTTCAGATGGCTGAGTTTTCACACATTCAGAATGTTTTTATTTTTCATTTGTATTTTGGTGTGTTTAATAATTCTGAATGGATCCGTATATTCACTATATGCAGTCCTTTGATGTCTCCCTGTGGTCTTGTTTGGTATGGCAGGTTGACTTATGCTTATTTGACTTGTAAGTATTGTGTTTGCAAAGAAGAACACTGTTCAAAGGTTTAGGTTTAAATCTATCTTGAATACCTTTTGTTAAAAAAAAAACAAAAAAAAAAAACATGGTGTTGAAAAGAAATGTTTTTGTTAATGGGGGAAGGGGGTGGGGGTCTTGCAGTATTGATTCGGTGAGGAGGGGTGCCTTGGAGTAAAAAAAGTTGGGAACCACTGGCCTACACCAAACACTGATCCCTAAACCTACCTGTCACTGTCACCTTAACCAATGAAATTAGCTTGCAGGACTAAAAAAATCGCGCTTTAAGAAGACTTAAAGGGGGGATATAATGCTATTTCATGCATTCTTATTTATCTACACTGTTAAAGAGTTGGATTATCATGCTAAACATGGCCAAAGTTTCAAAACATGAGTTGGACTGTGCCAAAAATACTCTTCTAAATCCTCACAAACTTCTGGGTCTTTTTTTCGAGTATGGGCCTGTGTGACGTCAATGGGGTCGGAATTCCTTGTACGGGCACTTCTCCCGGAAGAGCGCATGCACACACGTCGACCAGAGCGAGAGAGCAAGAGCATGCCCCTCAACGCACGTTTGGCTTTACGTAAGTCATCGGTAGCGCTGCACAGTTCACAGGACTTCACGAAATCAACAATGTCACCAAAGAAGTGTGTTTTTGGTGGTCAGGGAAAGATAATCTTGCTTTCCAGAGAACCCAGCGTTAAGTGAAGCTGAGAGATTTGTGCTCACGCATTACATTGATGCGATCTTGATATTTGTTATCAAACAAACAAGGGACTCTTGAACAACCGTCATAAAACAAAAAAACAGTCGTGGATCATCCAGGTAATGACACACAGTATTAAGAATCAAGGGTATGTAAACTTTTGAATGGGGTCATTTTTATAAAGTCTGCTATTTTTTTGTCTTGTGGACTTTATGTAAACGACTGTTATGTGAAATAGTTTATTAAGGACAGTACTAAATAAAAAATAACATGCAATTTTCATGATCCTTCTTATTTTGTTAAAATGATTAACATTTTTGCAGATTCTGCAAGGGGTATGTAATCTTTTGAGCTCAACTGTATTATATAGTTACAAGGTTAACTGTTATTAACCCCTAGAGCACCAAAAGTCATTATATAATCACAGTATATAATTATTATTTATTGCATAATAATAAACATTTTATTAACTAAATCTTTCATTACCACTTCACGCAAGGAAACATATCACAAATCATAAATGAATAATTTTATGTCATATTATGTCAGAACTGCTGTATAAGTGGCTTTGACTGGAATTGGAAAATATGTTTCAAACAGTTTACCAAACATTTAACCTAAACAGATCTTTTTAATCTAGAGAGACAGAGTGGTTTGCATTAGTTGATCGGTGGGTGCATGCAGGACACTGAAGATGTTTGCTCAAAAAAAGGAGTCCTCTTTTTTCCAAAAGAGTTTCACGGACCTGTAAATAATAAGAAATAAAGACATTACACAGTTTTCATTGCCATATACCATTATCTTTCTGTAATGAACATACATTGGCCTTCTTCTGTGTCCTCACTGATGGTTTCCACCGGAGCTTGAATCCAGCTCAGACTCACTTCAGGGATCTTCAAAGCAGATTCCAGCTGAGAGGGAACGAATGGTGATGAGTGATTTCAATAAAAATAATTTCGAGCAGTTAACCATTTATTTCACATATATTTTGAGACAAAAGAGTTGATTGAGACAAAAGGTGATTATAAGTCAGTATCTTTTTCGGTAACTGTCAAAGTTTCCTCTATATAATGTAGCATTCAATGTAATTTAAGAACTTATTGTGAGAAAAGAAGCATGAAGACATCTCTCTCACCTCATTGAGAAGTTTGTCTCTCATCTCAGGGTCAGTCAGATTGGCTCTGGAGTGAAGCTTTATCTTTATGTATGATCTGCTTAACATTAACTCTAAAACGCATCATTAGTTAGGCAAATAAACACATACTCTACATGTAAGAGGTTCAGTTTGCATGTCAAATCATACAAAGATGAACCAAAACAAATCGTCAGAATAGTTCACTGACTATATATTTATACTGCAAGTATATTTTCAGCATTATTTATTTTATATATTGTTCAAATAATGCTAAAATGTATGAAGAAGTTTCTGGAATCTTCATTTGCATTGTTTTGGGGACTAAACAAACACTTATTTCCCACAAATTTCATCTAAAATGTGTTCATCATTATGTTGAACTTTTTGCCATCCATTTAACTTGATACGATTAATTCATTTCTACTCAATTTAATTGAGTTTTCAAAGATTCAACTTGATTTTGTTCATCACTAATTAAATTTACTGGTTATAAAAGTGCAATAAACTTCTCAGTGCAGGTTGTTACTTTGGTTTTCACTTAACCCTTTAAAGCCTGCTGTATCATAATTTGATATGCAAATAAAGCCTCTAAATGATCGACACGATCAAAACTTTGCCGTCGCCCACAATTACAAGACTATTTTTAAGCAAGTGAAAGCCTTTTTGCCTTTTCAGGTTTTTGAGGAAGGTTAATTTGTTCATCCCTCAATCATCATTGTATTGCATTATATTATGATCTTTGATCACAAAACTAAGCATTTAAAAATCATCTTACTAAGACATATTATTGGCAGTTTTTGACCATCTAAATATCAGCATCTGCACCAAATTGAATATATATATATATATATTTTTGCTGTGAATAAAACTGAGCTATTTTTACTCCATATTCTCACTATCTATATGAACCATAAAAGCCTGCTTTATCAAATATGACAACACATATGCAAATGTTTTTCATGACTATTATTTCATGTCAGTCTTTACAGTGTTAAACATGTAATTAAGCAATTTTAGCAGGATTTACACTGTGCCTAGTTAGCTGGTTAACATTAATTAGTAGTAGTACCTGTCCCATAGACCTCCACCTCACACAAAGTAAGGACCTTCCGCTCTCCAGGGATTATCAAGTTCACATAACGTCCCACCATCCCGCCGCATGAGAATGTGTAGGACGCACCAATCGGAATACTGGAAATGACCGTACATCTAAACACAGAAACACAGAAAAGGACATGATCTAGTCAGGCTCATATTGATTCTGCACAGTCGTATGTGCTTGTGTTTTATTGTTCTACAGGGCAGTTTACATCAAGAACTATACTGATAAATAGTTATAATAATCATTCTTTTAGAATAGGGAAGTCCACTCCACAATTTTCAATAACAATAAAGACACAGAGAAACGATATTGTTCGAATCACTTTTTTTTTTTTTTCCTAGCTGATGAGCGATTTAAAAAACAGCCAATCAGAATCGAGCATTGAAAGCAGCAGGTGACAAAACTACAGAATAAACGTTATTGACCGTTGGTGTGGATGCTAAAGGCTCCGAAATACTATATCCTTAAGACCCAGATATACTGAATGGAAGAACGAATTGGTGTGACATCATTTTGAACAAAATCAGGATTGTAGCGATGTGGACATGTTTGCAGCAACTCTGCACAGTCACGTCACGTTAATTTACATAGCACTTTATACAATAGATTGCTTTAAAGCAAGCAACTTTACAGTATTAAACATGAATAAACAGTGTCAGCGTCTCTTTCAATTAGAATTACAACTTCATTTTCTACAATAAAGTGTTTTTACTCACTGACGTCTGGCCTCGACAGACTGAACAGAAGAAATGAACTGGAGAAGAGCCACAGAGCCTCAGAGCCACACCTACCTATTACATCACTGTTATGAACTAATGGCCTGATTTTTGTTTGACATCACGCAGGTATATCGGGGCCTTAAATCTGGTAAACACCTTCGAACTCCCATTGGTCAGTGGTGATGACATCAGAGGTAGGTGTGGCTCTGAGCCTCCACCTTCTTTGATGTGGAAATCTTCTCCGGTTCGTTTCTTCCGGTTCAGGTCAGACACGAGTAAACACATCAACACACTGGAGAGCCGCTTTATAGTAGAAAGTTGTGATTCTAATTGAAAGCGACACTTCTGGACTTTAAAGCTGTAAAGCAATCTATTGTATAAAGTGCTATATAAATAAACATGTTGGAATTTGACTGTAGTGCTGAATTGCAGAGCTTGTGCAAACATCCACATCGCTATGATGATTTTATTTCTTGCTCTCAGCAGTGACGAAAAGTGAATATATCGGCATGAGTTATAACATAACAGTTATCATTCTTGGTGTGAACGGGACTGCTTTGAAGTGTTCGTCCAAACAGAGCCTCACGTGGGGTTATCATTGCCGTCATTCTTCAAGGAGTTTCCAACCCGAATCTCTGCTCCAGTTGTTTGCTCTGGACAGCAGTCTATTCTGTTAGTTACGACCACCCTGTGAACTCTGTAGATTTTCAGCAGATCCAGCCTCCAGAACGGGTTAGTCGTGTAGTCAGTTGAAGAACATGATGTCCGGCTGTTTTTAATACCATCAATAGCTTTTTCGGCAGACCAGGACGCACGTGTGGATGACTGTGTAGCACTGCTTCCCATTGCCACATTCCCTAAAACTGTTTCATGAAGTAAAATGTTTGAGAGAGACTGAAAGTAGAACAGGGAGCTCTAGTGGAAGTCATGGTTTTGACATGAATTTGACAAACTTATATGAGTTAACCAGTTGGCAAAACAATAATATACAAATGGACTTCAAATCAATACAATAAAACAAACAAAATATGTATTTATTGATTCACATGTATTGCTGAAATGACAACTGATGCTGATATTAAAGAAACGATTTGATTTGTTAGCCTAAATAAAAGATACCCAGAGTAAAAGGCACTTTTTAAATGTAATTTTTCTCCCAAAATAGCATCTATGTTAGAGAGAATCTCACTATGAGACAAAAGCCTTGGTAATGATTTTCAGGTTTGTTAAAGGCGGTTAAATCAACAGTTGTTTCAGGAATAAAGTCAAGTTAGTCAAAGTTATTCCCATTTTATTGTATTGTATTTTCATCAACTCTCAGACTTTGTATCTTAAAGGTCTAAATGTTGTTAGAAGGACTGACAGAAACCTTTTTTAAGAGCCTTTGACCAGTGTAAGATGAATTACAAAATCTGTACACTGAATAGGCATATTAATTACACAATGGTAATATCTCCTTCAACCTTTTGAACTTCTGTAAACCATCCACTTTTCCATAAAAAACAACACTTTGCAAATTTATGAGACTGTTTTTTTTTCTTTGTTTTTTTTAGAAAACGAGTTCATGATTAGGACATGCAAATCCTACCTATGTATTTGGGTGCTTATTCAAATAAAGCTAAACACTAACTACAGTAAAGCATTAAACATACATGTTGCCAACTAAAACAAAAGAAAACATCTTGAAAAAAAAATATATAATCATCTCTTACCTTCTTCAATGACGTCTTCTGTGAAAGTCCGTGTAGAAAAAGGGTTACATTTTGTTTTACTGATATATGATTTACCCCTCTTTAGCACATGCATAACTACTGTCATACTATTTAAAATAATTAAATTAAAGCAAGATATTTAAGCTCTTGGCTTGAAAAAAAAATAAAATAAAAAAATAACCATGCAATTAATGGTCTCTTCTCCATTTGCCACATTTGGTAAAATCCATGTAGAAAAGGGGTTGCAGATAAATATACTGTATTATACTATTAAATTCAAATAAATAAATGACTCAATTTGAAAATTTGAATGGTCTCTTACCAGCTACACCTTGAACTGATGCAATACCTGTAGAAAATATACAAATATATAGACTGAGTTATATACCTAAAGAACTGCTATTATATTTCATTTATACCACTGAAACACTTCTGAAACTAGACACATTTAAGTGCTTGGCTTTACATAAACAGGTACACTATTGAAAAATAAATCATCACTTTTATTGGACTTTTACCATTTTCGATTGCCTCTTCTTGAACTGTGAAAGTCTCTGTAGAAAAAGGGTTATGCTTTGTTTTACTGAGATATGATTTACCCCTCCTTAGCACACGCATAACTACTGCTATAATATTTAATATGATTAAATTAAAGCAAGATATTTAAGCATTTGGCTTGAAAAAAAAAAAAAAAAAAACATGCAATTAATGGTCTCCTAACTTTTCCATTTGCAACATCTGGTAAAATCAATGTAGAAAAAGGGTTACAGTGTGCTTTACAGATAAATATACTGTATTTATATTAAATTAAAATAAATGATACATAATTATACTTACACAATGTGAAAATTTGAATGGTCTCTTACCAGCTACATTTTGAACTGATGCAATACCTGTAGAAAATATACAAATATATAGACTGAGTTATTTACCTAAAGAACTGCTATTATATTACATTTATACTGCTGAAACACTTCTGAAACATGATACATTTAAGTGCTTGGCTATATACATAAACAGGTACACTATTGAAAATGTAATCATCATTTTTAATGGTCTCTTACTGTTTTCGATCGCCTCTCCTTGAATTGTGAAAATCCCTGTGAACAAAAGAAAGGGTTGCACTGTGTTTCACTGATATAAAGGCAGATTTATGTTCTTATAATCCACACAAAACTACTCAACACATTTAGGCTTGGCTTTACCCAGGAAGAGAAACAGGTATTTGTTGAGCTCCTTCATTTCTGACAGAGAAAACACAAACAAAGATATATATATATATATATATATATATATATATATATATATATATATATATATATATATATATTTACAGGGATTTAATATACTTTTTCAATTTCAACATTATTATTATATATATATATTAACATTTTTATTTTTATGCCAATAATAACAGATCTGTGAATCAGTTCTTCATGTTCATAAAAATAACACTGCCTTTCACTGCAAAGTATAATATTTAACATTATATTTTAGCATAATTCAGAAGTTCTACCCATGATTATTTAATAATGTTGCAGACACTAAACAAATTAGTTTGTATCATTACATAAAGTACAAACATAATCAGCGTTAAAGCAGTAACATTTAAAATGAGGTAAAAAAGAAAGATTAATATGTAAAATCTTAGAATAGTACCTTATTTTTTATTGCGTTTTGTAATGGTCCGAACAAACCAGCGTTTGTTTGTCAGGGTGAATTGTGTCATATGGAGAAGGTCTGAATTATACTGTATGGTTGTGATTCTCCACCCCTCTTTTCTCCACCCAACCAACCCTCACCGCTCGCCTCCCTCTCTCCCAGATCATTTACTGTAAATAGGAATTTCAGGGTTATTTAGGCCTATTTTTTTTCTCACCTAAACAACTACTACATTTTTAAAATTCTTGAATACTGGAGCATAAACTAATATTGCAGTGACAAACACCAATAAGACTGTTGGACTGTTGCATTTCTACAATGTCTAACATTTGTATGCATCCAATTAGAAACTACATGACCAACATCCTCCATCTACAATGCACTTTTTTTCTTTTTTTTTCGAGGCAAAGAAACAAAAGATCAGTTTGTTTAGCACATGACGTTTGATGTGAGTAACACATTGCAGAGAGCAGCTGTCTGTACAGTTGCTTATTTTGTGTGACGTCATTAGACAAGCGTTGCATGGGAGCGGTTGTTACAAACTTTAAAAATATTTTTTGAGCTTCACCGAATGGAGCATGTACACTCAACTGGACTGGAGCTACACTCATAGGTTTCACAATATGCAAAATATCAGTCGTTTTTAATCTAATGTTGTGGAATTTAGTATCGTTCTGGCCCAATTAATCCCAGCTTGTAATAGTAAACATTGGTATTGGAAAGCATTAAAGTGAGTTTGTTTTGTGTTTGCATGAACTCTACATGGACTTCTGAAAGTCTCCCTTGAGGGCTGAACACTTGGTGTAAAGGTCAGCTGTCTTTCAAATCTCTACAGTGCTGAAGGAAGCTGAGGGAAGATTTACTCCAATGAGAATTTCAAGTGGCTTCACGCTGTGGATGACAAAACTCATTCACTGAAAGACGTCTCGTCGAGGAACCAACAAATTGGGATCTCGCTAGAGAGGCCAATCTACTTCGAGTGTAACTAAAATGAGCCAATGCACATTGGCATGTGATATTTGCATCAGCTGCACCATCCCACAGCGTGTGTATTTAATAAGCAGCAGGTGCATTGCATCTTCATCTTTTCGTTTCGGAGCCAAGCGTTTGTTTTCTGTCCTGAAAGCTCTACTAAGAGTGTTTTTCTACAACTGAGCTGTTCTTTAGAGAAGAAGCCCTGGTTTGAGCTGGTTTATGCTGGTCTTATGCTGGTCCTATGCTGGTCCATGCTGGTCCTAAGCTGCATGGACCAGCTTAGGACCAGCATAGGACCAGCACTTGACCAGCATAAACCAGCTCAAACCAGCATACCAGCTCCAAAACCTACCTTAACCAGAATATGCTGGTTTTTTTCAGCAGGGTGGCGACAATGGCACAACAGCACGGTCTTTCTTTTTGTTTATTGTCTGCCGGTTTGAGTATGACATCAAAGGCTGTTCTCACAGCTGGTGAACTGTGCACTGTTATAGAGCACTAAAAAGTTGTCATGGCAACCCAGTGCTCACTCTGTGCTCTAGATCAAAGTCCCTTTAAGATAAGTCATTTCACTCGGCGGCCTCTCGGGCATCCAAGTGCAGCTCCTATCTCTTTGAATGGGGAAACAACAAATTCTCCAAAGCTGTTTGCCAAGCTTTCGGTTAAATTTCATATTTGAAGTCAAGTCACCTTTATTTATATTGCGCTTTTTACAATGCAGATTGTGTCAAAGTAGCTTTACAGTGATAACTGGTATATAATTTTGGCTTAAAGAAAATGGTGTCAAGGCAGGCTGATGCATAGCACTGTTGAATATCAAATGTCAAGTGTCCCCAACTAAGCAAGCCAAAGGCGACAGCGGCAAGGAACCCAAACTCCAACAGGTGACATCAGGTGGCAAACAGGTGGCAAATAGGTGTTAAAATGGAGAAAAAAAAAACCTTGGGAGAAACCAGGCTTAGTCGGGGGGCCAGTTCTCCTCTGGCGAACAGTGCTTTGTTACGATTCAGGTAGCTATCATAAGTTCGATAGGATCGCAACATTCAAAGTATTTATTCCAGTTCAGTCCAGTTGAGGATCGTATTCATCACGTCGGTATGGACGGTTTGTTGAGGAGCTGTGCCACTGGCTGTCATGTCGATGAGGCCTTCACAATGGATGATCTAGTTGATTCAATCTCTGCTGATACTTCAGGGCTGCGTTGTGGTCGTGTCAAGGCGCCGGTCCTCGGTCTCACCTGGATACGGCCCGGATCTGGTTGACTACGGTAAACCTCGGGATAAACAGAAAGACTAATATTAGCATAGACGCCATTCTTCTTCTGATGTAACGAGAACATCTGGTGTTATAGGAAGTGTTCCCGGTTCCGGCTGACCTAATTTATGCAGCCTAATAATCCTTTAACGGATTTGAAAATATAAATTGATAATGTGTTATGTGTATGCCAGGTTTAAACTGACAGAGTGTGTCTGCTTCCCGAACAATGCTAGGAAGATTGTTCCAGAGTTTAGGTGCTAAATAGGAAAAGGATCTACCACCTGCGGTTGATTTTGATATTCTAGGTATTATCAGCTGGCCTGAATCCTGAGATCGCAATAGACGTGAAGGACTATAATGCTTTAAGAGCTCGCTCAGGTACTGGGGAGCTAAACCATTTAGTGCTTTGTAAGTAATTAGCAAGATTTTAATTGTTTAACAGGAAGCCAATGCAGTGTTGATAGAACTGGGTTAATATGGTCATACTTCCTAGTCCTAGTAAGAACTCTAGCTGCTGCATTTTCTACGAGCTGTAGTTTATTTATCAGGCGAGCAGAATTTGTCATTGAGAGCATATGTCGTAGTTTAGATATATTTTTAAGATGGAAGAATGCGGTTTTACAGATGCTAGAAACATGGCCTTCAAATGAAAGATTGGTATCAAAGAGCACACCCAGGTTCCTAACTGAGGATGAAGACTTAACAGAGCAGCCATCAAGTGTTAGACAGTATTCTAGGTTATTACGTGAAGAAGTTTTTGGTCCAAAAATTAGAATTTATAAATTTTGTTTCTAAACGCTTGAATCATGACAAAAAAAAACTGTATTTTTTAACAACTTATCCAGTTCAAGAACATTCATGAAACTAATCTGCAAAATCAACTTGATTTGCAATTTTCTTACATCAGACCGATGCACATCAACACCTGACTGCCTACATTTACACATCAATGATGCCCAACAGTGTTACCAATTTAGGGATTTTGTCACTAGACTTAGTTGTACTTTTTTTTCCCCTGGGAATGCGCGTGTCCGTGGGTGGGGCTGTGTGGGTGTGGTAATGTGGGCTGGTGTGGCTACAGTGCCAGGGCTGAATTTTTGTCCCAGTCCGCCTCTGGCAGGAGCTCTAGGTTATCATAGAAACCTAAGTGGTTTGTTGTTAATTGCTTTTTGTCAAAGAGCCAGGTGTGGCTCGCGAGCCATAGGTTCCCGACCACTGGCTTAGACCATCGACAGCATATCTAGGAATCCAGCTCTCGAACTGTGACGACAGACTCGCGGTTTGCCGGAGTGCTGCGTTCTTTGGAAAATGTTTAAAGGATCGAGGTCAGTAAAACATTGTTTGCACTGAATTCTTATCAAACTTTATGGCTGGCAGAGTTCTTCAAAATCATTTTATTGAAAAAAAAAAAATGATATTCATTACATCAAATGCCTGTTTATGTTGCCTTTCAGGTTTTTGAATGAACCCCTGTGATTGTGAGAAAAAAAAAATACACAGATGTGTTCACATGTTTTTATGGAAACACTTTACAGGGTCAATCTGTTAACATTTGCATTAAATATCATGATAGCAACGATTACTTTTACAGCATTTAATTAATGTGTAATTTTCTTGCTATAGACTTGTTACGTCTCTGTGTCACGGCGCTCCCTCTCAATTCAATTCAATTCAATTCAGATAGCTTTATTGGCATGACAAAAAAATACATTTTGTATTGCCAAAGCATTTAACCAACATAGGAAAAATATTTAGAACAACAGAACATCTGAGTAAAGCTTATGTAGAAAAAATATTAATAATAATAATAATAATAATAAACTAAATAAAAATAATTTTAGTAACAAAATAATAAAATAAATAATTATTTAAAAAAAAAATAGAAAAGATTATAATACAGAAATCATGTTAAGGTCGTGCCCGCGGAACGTTGTTCTGTGGAAGATTGTGTCATCGCTGTTGCTGCTATTGTTGGTCATGATTGCGTTCTTTCTGCATCTAGAATGAATAGCGCAGTAGTGATGTGTTTGAACAGCGTTGACAAAGTGAATGAAGTCGTAGAAACCGGGATTGTTGTGAATGATTCTCTTACTCCGGTCATGCCCCTTGTGCAACCAGAAAAAAAAAGAGTAATCTTGTCAAATGTCCCGCTGTTTATTAAAGACGAAATGATTGAAAGGGAGTTGGCGAGACATGGAAAACTTGTGTCAAAAATTAAGAAAATCTTACTCGGTTGTAAATCGCCACAGTTAAAACGTGTTGTATCTTTTAGGAAGCATGTGCATATGGTCTTAAATAATCAAAATGAAGAGCTTAATCTGGCCATGAAATTTAGGATTGATGATTTTGATTGTTATTTTTGCTACCTCAGAGTCCATGAAGTGTTTTGGTTGTGGACAGGAGTGAAGCAAGGGAGTGAAGCAAGGGAGGTGGATTCAGAGTTGAGTAATGTTGAAGAGTCTGCTGTGGACAGTGATGGTGAATCATCAGACTCTGGCGATCTGTCCGCAGCGCTTACACTTACAATTAAAAAGTTTCTTCAGACAATGAAAGGTGTGAATGTAGAGGATTACTTTCCAGATCGTGAGTTGTTTATAAACTCAACCAGGGCTTTTTATGAAAGAGGCTGGAGCTTTTACTGAACAAGAAGTCTTTAGACTGAAGAAAATTGTCCAGAAGCTAAAATTAAATTTATTGAATGATGAATTTGAATTAGTCTAGCTTCCTTTCTTATTTTGTGAAGTGTTTGTTGCTGGTGTGCTCATATTACCTTTTTATGAGTAGGATAAGATTGGGCAAACTTAATTTAAATGGCGCACAAGAGTAATGAGTAATGTCAAACTGTAATGAATCTAACAGTGAATTTACAGTCCATTTCAGTCTGGACATCACATATTTCTCCATGCATTTCATATAGATGTTATAGCAATTGGTCTGAAGTCATTATAAACAGCACCAGATTTTTTAGCAACAGGAGTAATAGTCTTTTTCCATAAGGAGGGGACCATATGATGGTCTAGAGATTGCTGGAAGATTGGACACCATGCTGGGGTTAACTCTTCTGCACATTCCCACAAAAGATAAGCCGAGATACCATCTGGCCGAGTTGATTTCTTAGTGCAGATTTTATTAAATAGTGAGGTAACCTCTTGAGGGTCCACAAGTAATCTAGCTTACGCTGCACATTCAACAGTTTGTAAATACTCTTCACATTCTTTAATAGGATCTGCATTATCAAACCGTAGAAAGAAATCATTTAACTCATTTGCTTTCTTAAAATCATCAGTTGTAATGAGGTGTTGTTTTTTAGATTCCATGTTAGAAATGGTTCTCAGAGAATTCCACAGTTTTTTATTATTCGAGGATAAGAAGTTTTGTTCAATATAATCCTTTTTACGTTTCCTAGCTTCCCATAATAGTTTATTGAGTTCCTTTTGCACAACTTTTAACTTGGCCCGGTCCTTTTTCATAAAAGCTGCTTTTTTCCTATTGATGCAGGCTTTCACTTCCTTTGTTATGTGGGGCTTATTATTAGGGAACACCATTATTTCTTTTTTAGGGAGTATTGATTCCACACAGAAGCGAATATAGTCCGTAGTTGTCTCCGTAACTGAGTTCAAATCTGAGTCATGGAATACTGACCAGTCAGTACTTAGAAAACACCCCTTTAATGCTTCTACATTTTCTTCATCCCATATAGTTACCGTCTTGACCAGAGGCTTGTTTCTTTTTAAAACAGTTCTATATGTCGGAATTAAATGAACTATATTATGGTCAGACGTGGATAAAGGAGGTTTGATTTTAGCTTTGATGTTGCCATAGCATTTATCCAGGATGTTATTGTTCCTGGTAGCAGATTTGACATACTGGGCAAAGCCTGGTAAAAACGGCTCAAGTTTGCAGTGATTAAAATCATGATAAAAACCAGAGCTCCTGGTGTTCGCTATAGCTGTTTTTGAATACAATCTGATATGCTTAGAGCAGCTCTGGATGCATTACCATTAGGAGGGATATACACAACACATAATAACATTGCCAAACTCCCTCGGAAGATAAAGAGGCCTCAGACTTAGGCACAGGTATTCAGCATCAGGTGTACAGCCGGTTTCTCTCACTGTATATTGTGTGCACCAACTGTTACTCACGTAAGGACATTTCCCAAACAATGAAAACCCTAGAGATTGAAATAGTGTAACTTCAGAATTTGGTAGAGTCCACAGGAAATCGAGGACATAATGAGCTCCTCAAAGTTAAAAGAAAGACCCTAGATAACCTGTTAGGCATCAGAGCACAGGGAGCTTTGATCCGTTCACGTTTTCAGAGTGCGGTAGAAATGGATGGTCCAACTAAATTCTTCTTTGGTTTGGAAAAAAAGAATGGTCAATGCAGATTTATACATTCTTTATGCTCATTGGATGGCATAGAAATGGTAGAGCCTAAAGAAATGAGAAAAAGAGCTGTAAAAGGGCGACTGGAAAAATGGAAATGGCTTTTGCCAAAAATGTCTTTTAGAGGGAGGGTTATAATAATTAATAACCTGGTGGCTTCGGCTTTATAGCACCGTTTGGCCTGCGTTGATCCTCCGAATGGACTTTTGAGTAAAATTCAAGCCAGTTTGGTTGACTTTTTTTGGAGCACTTTTCATTGGATACCTCAGAGCATACTTTTTTTACCCAGGGATGAAGGAGGACAAGGACTTATCCATTTGCCCAGAAGAGGGGCAGCTTTTCGACTTCTTTTTATTCAAAGGTACCTCATAGGACCTGAGGATTTAGTCTGGACAAAAATTGCCGGATGTTATTTTTAATCAAGCTGGGAGACTGGGTTTGAACTCTGCTTTGTTTTTAATGGACTCGAGCAAGCTGCAGTGCAACAGACTTACTCCATTTTATAAGGGACTTTTTAAAGTTTGGGACTTACTTGAAAAGCAGAGGTTGGAGGTGACATCCTCGTTGTACTGGCTTTTGGAGGAACCTCTTGTACATGGAGCTCGGCTTGATGTTACTTGTGAAGTTACACCTGGACTGCTTCATTGTTTAGTTTCCACTAAGATATTAAAACCTGCATCATTTGTTGGATGTTGCTGGACCTGGTTTAAATAATGCTCAGTCCTTGGCCTCACATCTAGGTGTGTGGTCGGTACGGCAAGTAGAAACATTTCTGGACTTTTTTAAATGGATACTCACAGAGGAAGAACATAATATGTTAATTGGCTTTTATAATGAAAAACTGGTTCCTAATAATACGGATCCCTTTCCAAGTGTTGTTTTTTTTTTTTTCAGTCCTGATCTCAAAGGACTGTCTGGACCTTTTCTGGATCTGAGAGGGCTGGAAGATTTGCAAGATGTTCAAAGTAAAGTTCTATATAAATGTTTTGTAAAAGTTTTAAACAAAGCAACTTTAAAAGAACGCAGTGACACAGTGCGGAGAGAGAAATTGGGACTAGATGGTGAAGTTAAACCTGTTTGGAGAGTTTTACATAAACCACCAATTGAAAAACGCACAGGTGATATTCAATGGAGAGTTTTGCAAGACACAGTTGCTGTAAATGCTTTTGTAAGTGTTATTAATCCCAATATATCAAGTGATTGTCCTTTTTGTAAAATGAGAGAGACAAATTTTCACTGTTTTTTTTAGAATGTTCAAGATTTGTTTTGTTTTCTTGATGTCCTTTTCATGAATTTTGGGGAGACTTTTTTATTCTTGCCCCCAAGTATAGTGTGGCACAAAGAATAAAAAGTCAGTTGTTGAATTTTTTTAAACTTGCTGTTTACATAACCAGGAAACACAAAATAGAGGGTAGAGAAGGACAACATGTGGTTATTGTTTTTAAAAATCTGGTAAAAGCAAGGTCTATGCTTGATTTTAAGTTTTATAAAATGAATGATTTAGAAAGTTTTTCGCAAAAATGGTCTTTTAATGAAGCTATTTGTAAAGTTGTAGAAGAAATGCTGATCTTTACTACCTTGTTGCAATATTTTTTTGGTCTTTTGTACCTCTGTACTTTTTTTTTGGATAATGTAATTTGTTGTTCTGATGACTTAAATAAAGTGGGTTGAAAACTCTCAAACTCTCTCTCTCAAGATTTCCATTGGCGGAGATTGGCACCAATCACCATCTGCCCACTGACGTCACAACCAATCCCGTTGTTCCAGTTGTTTTAAAAGACCCCTGTACACCAGTTGTGTACACCCTTTTGTTGTGTTGGATTATTTCCCAAACAGATGTGGGATATTGTAAATAATTTTCTTTATCTTCCATTTATCCTCCCTTTACTTTTTCTCACCTTGGCCCTTTGTAACGAGAATAAACACTTGCATTGCAGCATTGGCACACGTCCTGTTTGTCTCAGGTACGGAGCAATCCAAATAATGTTATACCAAAACTAACCCTTATAACACTCAAGGGTTATAACACACTTTTAACATTTCAAGCTGTATAAATCAAGTTATGAGGAAGTATAAATTAACAACAGTGAACAACAGTATACTTTTATTTATTTTTTTTACAGTATTTTTTATATATATATACAGTGCCCATGTAATAATTCATCATTAATGATCAAACTGTTGCTAAACTTTTTTTTTTTTTTTTTTTTTAATACACCTCAGATTTTGGGGGTTACAGACTGCATACATAGAGCATAAAAATGCCACAGTGGTTAGAAATATTGTCTTTTCAAACAATGTATGTGAATTAGAAATTGTATTGATTTTTGTCTTCACAATCCTGACAATTCATAATAGGCTTGTCGAATCAAGTTTAATAATTGTAATTTATACAACACAAATTGCTTCAAAGCAGCTTCAGTTTGAGCATTTTCAGGAAACCGTAGCTTCAGTTTTCACAATGGTCAACGTTGAGTAACAGAGAATATTTGAAGTAATGTAAATGAAGAACCGAACCAAAAGTTTTCTCGCCATCACCTCCATCTTTGAGCACATTGAGCTGTAAATGAAAAGTTCATTATATCAAAGACGTTGTTTCATTTTAATGAATCAACATTCTTGTTTGGTTTTCCAGTGTTTCTTGTATGAACACACTCACCGGGTGCAGCTTGCTTCCGCATCACTTCCTGTTTGGGCAGTTGAGACCAGTGCAGCCTCACGTTAGAAATCCCTCTTCCCGCCAGAGCAGATTCCAGCTGAAACGAGCACATCTCTTAAGACTGCTATGCGCTCAGATTTCTGTATAAGTGGAAATCCGATTCATTTCCGTGAACCAGTTCTTTTGGACAGTTCGTTTCAATGAGCCAGTTCAAAAAAACGATCCATTGGTTCTTTTATTGGTTCATGCAATGATGTCACTACGCATTTCTTTCCAACAACTCAGTGTCATGTTATATCAATGAAATATTCAAATAAAGTGCTTTGTGCAAACGCATATTGCTGATTATTGCCTTTCATTCACTTTAGTTAATGGAGTTTGTGGTCACAGTTTCATTTGCAGATCCTTCATCTAAGATATGACTGACTGATATTGAGTAGCCTACATCTTGGATAAGTTTCCTTGAAGTTTCACACCTACAGCACACATTACAGATGTTGATTCACAAACGCGGATATGTTCTACAAGTCTAAAGTACATTATATAGAAAGAGTAAACCAGTCTTATAAACTCCTTGATTTCGCTTAACAACTCAAAATATAATCTGCATGAATTTTATAGTGAAATTCAGGTTTTCCCATGTTTTAATAATAAAAAAAAAAAGAAAAAGAAAGGTAGGCCTATTTAATAAAACTGGTCATAAGCATATTTCCAGTATGTTTTGTTTATTAAACAAACTTATATTGCACATCAGGCTCGTTCAAGTCCTCACTGACACATGCGTATCATAGTATCATCAACTAACTTGTCAGAATCCTCTGTAATCCTCGGCAAACTCACACAGTGCTTTCTGAGTGGGATATGACCGAAAAAGCTGACTTTCAACTTTCAGCTCTGATTCTGATGCTTCTGCCTACAACGAGTATCATCAAGTTAAACTCGTAACTTTAGCCTTAATATTCATAAATTGCATTTTTAAATAAAAGAAAAAAAAAATAAGTGGAGAAATGAGAATTTATATTTTGGTCTGAAACAAAGTTAAAGTTAGACAGCTTGTTTTTTCTAAATGCAAACTTTCCCTAAACCCAGGACAAATTTTTGCTCTTTTTTCCCCATTTTGTTTATCCTGATTGTTTAATAATGACAGACTGTTGTAAATGCCAGTGTCTCTTGGTTTTTACCTTTAAATTGACATTGTATTTTAAAACATTAAAATTGAGCATTTTTATTTATTTTTATGCAAAATTTCCCCAACTTCACAACAGAATAGGGACTAAAAATAATATAAAAATACTTACTAATGAGGTCTGTTTTCTCCTTATTTATTTGTTTGTTTATAAGCCTATTTACAAAACATTAAAAGTAAAAGACTAACTTAATTCTTAATCGCCTTCAAAAGTAACAGAAACTAACCTCTGTAGTTTTTGTAAATGTTTTATTAACTACTGTAATGTAAACTCACTGCAAGTCCTCTGTAATTCTCGGCATAAAACATTACAGTACACGACTTCTTAAAATTGAAATAATCTGCATGCACAAAAAACTATATAGTAAAATTTGCATCTCTCGACAGAAAGGATTTACAGGTTTTAATAAAATGCTATTTAATAATAGTAGTCATATTTCCAGTATGTGCCTCAGGCTTGCATAGCATTATTAACTCGCTCATCAGACTCCTCTGTAATCCTCCACAAAGTCCGACAGTTGGTTGAACCTGTTCATTTGATTCTTTTTGAGTCAGATATGCTACTTCAGCTGTGTGTCTCGGGCCAATGTTTGATTCAGTTTGATTTGTGAAGAACTGGCTCAAAAGAACGACTCGTTCAAGAATCGGACATCAGAATTCTGTACATTTGTCTCTCACTCTCACCTGCGTCAGGAGCCGGTCTCTCACTGCGGCTTCAGACAGACTCAAGCTGGACTTCAGTTTCATCTTCACAAACGTCTGCTTTAAACAAGGACCTGAAACACACATAATGTAGATTAGTGGTCCTGATGGGTCACAGACAGCAGAGGAAAACAAAGATAAATACATAAGCATTTTCAGGATTCCAAAATACATCATTACATCTTTTGTTTTTGCCATCAAAGGCCGTGTGTCTATAATATCTATTCTGGCGCAAATTTAAGATTAAACAGATGGAACATGGACAGATACTCATAAATCAACAAAACTACACAAAGTAAAACAAGATATGACCCAGAGGACATTAAATACAAGTTCACGTGCAGTGAGGATGAACGTGGTTTAGTGTCAAACACAAATGTGTTGTATTGACTGAGAGCATGTATAATCAATAATAAATGGACATATTTCAGCATAGTTTGTTTGATCAGACCTTCTCCATAGACCTCCACCTCACACAGAGTGAGAAACCTTGACTCTCCAGGAATGATCAGATTCACATATCGACCCTCCATATTGTTACAAACGTAGGTGGACGAAACACCAGCTGGAATACTAGAAATCACATCACATCTACAGAGAGACACAGAAAACTTCACTGAGGATACGTTTACACGACAATGATGTACTAAAAGCAGAAATGTTTTTCCTTTGCGTTTTTTTGCTTACAGACGACAATATTGTTAAAACGATCCCCGTTCACACAGATCTGCAAAAACAACTAAAAACTCTCTATTATCCTGCCAGGCCAGTAGATGGTGATGTCACTTTGTAAAGAAACACTATGCACCTATAGACTGAACACACATGCGCATGACGTCACCGTTTTAACAAATTCACGTTTTTGTAGTTTACACAGAGACTGTTTTCAAAAACTTGCACTTTGAATCCAGTTTTCAAAAGTTTGCGTTTTCAATGCTGTTGTTGTGTAAATGTTTGGCTAAAATGTATAAAGGATTTTCCACTTTTAGTTGAAAACAGTGTCATGTAAACGGCCCTTAGACTTCATTCTTTCCACACTTGTGTTTTCAGGCTTGAGGAATCAGGGATTTCTATGGATATTAAGCCACTGAAAGAGGGTCTCACATGGGATTGTTGTTGCCGTTGTTCTCCAAAGAGTTTCCGATGCGAATCTCCGCTCCATTTATTCGTTCTGGACAGCAGTCTAGTCTGTTTGTGATGACCACTCTATTAACTCGGTGAATATGATGCAGATCCAGTCTCCACCATGGGTTAGTCTGACTATCGGTTGACGAGCACGCAGACCCCGGTTGTGTGAAACCTGGATTGAAATCAATGGACTGTTCAGCGATCCAGCTGCCAAAGGTTGATGACTGTGTGACGCTTCTTCCTGCTGCCAAATTACCTGTAAAATGACAGTGTCAAGAAATATTTTATTTATTTTATTTAAATATTTATAAGTGTTTACTTCATTTTAGGAATGCATTTCTACCCGATCTGTTTGGTTCTAGAGTACACTCTACAACTATATTAAAACACTTTAATGGAATGAGAATGGCTTCAAAAAGTCAAATTCTCCTGGAAAGTGTTTGAATTCTTGGAAATTTGGAACCAGTTCTAAAATGGAACTGGTTATCTGGAACTTTCTAATGTTGGATTTTTAAAAATGTATCACGGTTTCCACATAAATATGAAGTAGCACAGCTGTTTTCAACACTGATAATAATCATAAATGTTTCTTGAGCAGCATATTAGAATAATTTCTGAAGGATCATGTGACACTGAAGACTGGAGTAATGATGCTGAAAATTCAGCTTTGATCACAGGAATAAATTACATTTTACTATATATTTACAAATGGTAATAATATTTCACAATATTCCTTTTTTTTACTGTATTTTTGATGTGCTTGGAGATGGGGAACATTACTGTAGACATTTTTAATTTTTACTCTCCTCTTGTGCTCTTTTTCTCATTTTCAGGTTCATTGACTGTTGCTTATTGCTGGTCTTTCACTCGTCGGAAACAGCGCACAGATTTCAAACAGGTTTGAAGCTTGAAATATGTTCACAGCCGATGATAGTGAGTCGTGGAGATGTTGTTACAGTAGGTGAGTGGATCTTCAATATAATGCATAAACTCTCCCGTGTGATTAAAAAGCAACATCTGCAGGACTAAATCACAATCTCTTTTTACACAATATGCCTTAATTTCACATCATGCAGCCCAGTTGCAAACCTTCTTGTGATTTCTCTGTTGACTTGAATGAAAGGAATCAAAAAGCAGACAGTTTTAATCGAAATAAGCATTTGAGGAATACTTATTGTAATTTTTCAAACTGGTATCAAACTTTGTAAAAGAAATAATAAATCCTTAAATAGTCTCAAAAACGGCTGCTTTGTTCAGTAAAGATGTAAATATATCTTCTTGAGCCATTTCTAACAATTAAATTAATTTGTGCCTTCTTTATTTTCATCTTTAAATCCATTGGTATTTAAATTTCCTTTGCATGGGCTGTTTAAGTTCATGAGTTTTCATTATGTGTCTGAAATTGTAGAGCCCTAAAAAATGTTTCAGCACAAACTAACAAAAGTTAGTGTTTAATTCATTAAATCTCACCTTCTTTTTTATCTGCCTTCATCTGAACTGAGAAAAACCCTTGAAATGAGAAACACAGAGATCAGTAGAGGGTTAAATTTAAGTAAAATATAGCACTTTATATATAATACTGATTGTTTAAAAAAAAAACTAAAGATGTTTGTACATTTTACCTACCCAGTAAAAGCGATAGACTTCTGAAGAAAACCCTCATGTTCACTTCTTGAATCTTTCTGTTCTTATTTGAGCATGTTTGAATGAACGTTGCTCCTGAGAGAGAGAGATGAGGGAATGACGCACTAGTTTACATGCCAGTGTGACTTCTGTCAGTCGTGTCACATGATCATATTTCTCCTCCTACATTCACATATTTCTCTCTATTTCTCGCTGACTGGAGCAGGAACGTTTTTCACACAAAAACAGGGTATTATTTTTAAAATAAATCATCTTTCAAATCTATGTAGAAACAAGTGAACAAGCTATGAGATGAATGTCTTTAGTGATTAAGGATATCAAAATAGTTGATACCAGTGCGGTACCAATAATCTCTTTGGTGGACACTTTTATTCAAACCAAGTCAAGTTATGAATGTCACGTTGACATGTCATAAGAGACACCTACTAGTTAATAGCAATGAGTAACTAAAACTCACCTATAAATCCACCAAACTGGATTTTCTGAGAGGAAATCTTCCTAATCTATATTAAGGTTTGTATTCGCTTTTGTATTACATTTTTAACATGTTGACTTGAATTCTGTCATTATTTACTCAGTCATGTCATTCTTAACCTATATGACTTTCTTTTCAGTGAAACACCAAGGGTGAATTTTTGAAGTGAATGAAGACTGAGGCTGTCAAACGCCAAAATGACTAAATAAAATGCATCACAGAAGTGGTTCATATTCTCTAAGGCGCTATCTATCTATGCTGCATTTTGTTTCCATCTCGAGTTGTTGCACCTGCCATTTTTAAATGTTTTTTCTTTCCCATTTCATAGACACCACAAGATCACAAGACAAGGCATTTCTAACGCATGGCGAAAGCCGTCCCGCATCTCGTCCATCACGAGGGGAAGCTCCGTTTCCAACAGAGATGACACAAGACTGTTATAAATAAAACTGTTGAAACTCTTTAAAATGTACAGATTAACATAAGTGTTCATATATTGATGTATTAAACTAAATCAGTCTTTTGGTGCATCTGCTTCTTTGTCCACTTCATGAAACATTACTTGTTTTTCTTATTTCCTGTGATTTTTTTATGAACGTTTTATGGATTCATGTTATTGTGTTTGGCCAAAATTGACCATTGCCAAAGTCATTTTATTTAAACTTTTCTTTTATCATGCATATTTGAAATTTGTAATTTCAGGCTGGTAAATTTGAGATTTAACAGCTTCTGCTTGAAAGTTAAAATTGATTACAAATTTGTCAGGCTGTACATGTACAAATTTGTCAGGCTGATCGGACGGTTGCATACTTGAAGCAAATTTCAACAGCATCCATGACGAGTTTTCTTGAAGTAATTTGCTTAGAAAGCATGTTCAAGAAATGATGAATGTAAATCTACACAAAAAAGTTTCTGAATTACTCTCTGTGTCTTGGGGTTTGGTGTGTAACGACGCCAGCAATTAGGACATCATTATGAGTTTTAATTGATTTCCAAGATGCATCTACATTAACCTGCCATGATTCTTATTTCTAATATTGTATGATTATAGGATAATGGATTTGGTTGTGCGAAATCTTTTGAATAGCTAACAACTCTTTTTGCCTATATGTAAATAATGTGTATGTCATCTTTTCTTGGAAAGAAGCTAAGAAAATTACTTTGTTGATGAATGAGATGTCATGAGATGCTGATGGATCTAAAAGGGCTGGTGAAGTGGCTGTTTGCATCCAGACCAGCTGAAAAAAACAAGAAAAAATTAATTATTTAATAAAGGACTTGGCTCAGCTAATTGACCATGAAAAGCACAACACAAATAAAAATCTGAGACTCAACCTGAGGTCATTATGAATAATGTACATTATCAAATGACTTCTGATGGCTAGATGTCGGAAATGTTCCTGGATTGCACAGTACATGCTATGCTGTTTGTTGTGCAAATGCTTATGTGCCAATAAAATTCAAATAAGATCACATTAATCTCAATTAACATGCATTTAGCAACTAAAGAGCCATCGGGCAGTCGGTTTAGAGGTGTGTTGCACACGTCGTCTTTAGTCCGACCAATTGAGCATGTTGAATCGGCGTCGGGAAAATAGCTCACTCTGATTTGCTGTTCAGCTTTGTAAACCAGGACACGAACCAGAACTAAAGTGACAAAGCAATCAAACACCGAAGACAAGTAGGCACACAAAGAAGGCGCTTAAAAATGTACCTATATATTTTCAGAGCATTGCAATACACAACAATTTTCATAAAGACATGGCTTTACGTAGCCTAATTAATATAAGTGAAGACAAACTGATTAGCATAGTTCATATTCAAAATGGTAAGAGAGTGCTGTTTTGTTTACAGTTTGTATATTCACATTCGTATTTCAAGTTCCCTTTTTTGAATGACAAATTCAGAGTACTGTCATCTGCTGTTGTGGAAGTTATTATTTCGCAGGGGCAGAACATACATGCTGGTTGGTTGTCGGCTGTGTTCAAGCAGCCAAAGTCAGCTGACACAACAACATCGGCTTTCGTCGGCATTAGTTCTTTGACATTGGTTTGGTGTGTACCGGACTTAACACATAGTACAGATTTTCTATCAAAATCAGAAAAACATATTCAGCTTGGCCTTGCAATTAGCCATTGCCCCAAGTGGTACTCATGTCCAGTGACGTCCAGCTCCTCCTCTCTGGGCATAATGGGTGGAGCTTGACCTAGTTATGTTTAGGGTTAGGGTGTGGCTGGACATTTAAGCTCCACCCATTACATCCAGAGTGGCAGAACTGGACGACATGCTCCGCCCATTAGCTCTGCAGTGAGCAGTCTCTCCATTGTGTTAATGTGGCAGTATCAAGTTCTTACTCTGAGAAGCCACATGCTGCAGCGTGTTGCTCCCTCCTGTAGTAGTTGTAATATTAGTAGAAGTGGTAGTATTAGAGGTTGTATTTGTAGTGGGTGTTATTATTTCAACATCTGAGCTGTTAAGGTTGGTTAGATCAACTGATGAATTTGTTGCCATTCGTGTGAATGGAGACCCCATGGTGCCTGAGGAAATGGAAACAAAGAAAATGTTTTAATTTTTTAACTAATTGAAATCTCTTTCAGTATTTCATATAGTGTCACTCTCACCATTGGTAAAATTGCCAGTGAAGAAGAAGAGATAAGCATTTGTGTTCGCTGCACGGGTGCTGCTGTTGAGACCTGCAGCTATGAAAATGCATTAGATAGGTACCCGGCCGTTCAGCGGTGACTCAGGGCTATGGCAAGGGGACGTAACGTCTCTGTTCCCTCATTCAGGGAACGGGGGTTACAATAGTAACCTAGACGTTCCCATTCAGTCAGTCACGTTCAACGTTACGTCGATACTGACGTAATGGGGTCCAAATGGAAAGCGCCATAGCAACTGAGCCACATTACTAATGTTAAGGAAGCAGATGCTGGCAAGCCGTGGCATGCCCAAATGCAGGTGCTACCACAGAGTAGTAACCCTCCAGCGTCCAGAGTAAGCCTGAAGAGGTCTTCCATACCAGTGGGATGGAGAGGACAGGGTGTTACTCAGGGGATGGTCTAAGCTGCTGTTCCTTACCCCCGGGGAAGAGTGCTTTGGGACTCGATTCCCACGTTTTTCAGCCATGATCAAAACGCCAGGAAAGCGTTCCCAGTCCAAGGGAGGGGAAAGCTATGGAGACCACACCCTGCCTGAAGGGAGGTGTTGTGTGGAAGACACATGTGGACTGACCCGAGAGCCAGTAACACATATGGAAGATCTCTGACGTAGGTCCTACCTCCAGGGAGGAACTCTAGCGCTCAGAGACAGGGCAGAGCAGAGCCGCCCAGGGAAAGACACGGGTTTACCATCAGGGAAACCGTGCCGTGGACAGACACATATGGGATTACCCGAGGGCAATCACATCATATGGGCATCTAGCCCAGTACGTAAAACAACTGGCAAACTGACAAACAGGTCTACCTGTGCATCCCCGAATCAGCTCCAGATCCGCTGGACCACCAGGGGGTGGAGTCTCCATTCTCCCGGGAGCGTAAGCTCTCATGAGAGTGCGTCGGGCGCACGATTGAGCTCGCCCGGGATATAAATGGTGCGCAGTGACCTGAGTCTGCGCTGACTCCAGAGGAGGAGATGGCAGGGGAGTTGCGACATGCGACGGGAGCGTAGACCACCCTGGTGGTTGATGTACGCTATGGTCGATGTGTTGTCCGTCCGGGCCAGTACATGCTTGCCGTGCAGAAGCGGTTGAAACCGGCGCAGGGCAAGGAGTACTGCTAGCAACTCGAGGCAGTTGATATGCCAGTGGCATTGGGGTCCTGTCCAGGAGCCCGACACAGCCTGGCCACTGCATATGGCACCCCAGCCGGTGGTGGAGGCATCTGTTGTGACAACAACATGCCTGGACACTTGTACTATGGGATGGGATGGTTCCGATTTCCTGGGAGCCTGTGCAGCCACAGGGGGACGCCCCTGGCAATGAGCAGGTTGGGGGCCAGCCCGCGGCGGATTGGTGGCAACATCACGCCAGGGCAAGATGTGTTTAATGGCCTCCATCTGCTTTTGCACTGCCAAGTACTGCTGAGTGAAGTCCTCGACAGTGTCGCCGAAGAGGCCGGCCTGGGAAATGGGGGCGTCAAGAAAGCAAACTTTGTTCTTGCAGTAGCCCTGGCTCAAACTACCCTCGTGCAGCTCTTTCAGAGCTTTCGCCTGATGGACCTGCAAGATGGCCATGGCGTGCAGGGTGGAGGCCGCCTGTCCAGCGGCAGAGTAAGCCTTAGCAGCCAAAGCTGCCGTCATCTTACTCGCCTTGGATGGGAGGCGCAGACGATTCCGCCAGGTGGCAGCAGACTGCGGGCAAGCATGGCCGTCAACTCTAAATCCGTTTCGGCCTAAACGACCACCCCGGAGGGCGGAAGTTCGGCCTCCTCATCCGCTTCAGAGTCCAAAAGCCCACTCCCCAATGTAGCGATCGACATCTGATCCTCATCCGGAGCACCGAAAGTGACGTGGGGAACCTCCATAGAGAGTCCCGCGGCAGCAGACTGCAACTCGACGGCACATGACGTGCTAGAGGAGTGGGAGGTTCGTGGGGGCGGACCCGACGAAGAAGCTCCCACTGTGACCCTCCCAGATCTCCCAGAGTGCTAACCAGACCAGCAGCTTTTGAAGCTGAGGGGACTCGTACCACCGTGTTAAAGAAGGAGAGTCGCGATCGCAACGCCAACATGGACATGTCCTCGCAGTAAGGGCATGTACCATCCACGAGCGCTGACTCAGCATGCTGTTTACCCAGACAAGTGAGACAGCGATCGTGGCCGTCAGACGAGGTCAGGAAACGACCGCATCCAGAAACACACGGACGAAAAGACATCTTGAAAAAGATGCTGATTGCCCGTGTTTTGCTCTTTTAGAACTGCTCTTTTAGCTGAAGCACACAGGGACGAGTGCCGCGCTGTCACACACACCTCTGAACATGCTTTCCCAACAGCTAGAGAGAGCTCTGCAAGCTGCATCCACCGGAACAAAAACAATAAAAGCAATGAGAATTGCTGTTGTGGAGATCACTCCAAGCAATTAAAATGGCTGTTTTTGCTCTTTAAGAAACTCACTCTTTGATGAAGGTGAGAGAACGATCAAACAACCGATCGGCTCCGAAGCAAAAGTATGAATGGAAGTGAGTATGCCGGTCCTATTTATACCTGGATGCCGGGGGTGTGGCCCGGCATGTAAATCTCACTGGCCAATTCCCATTGGCTTGTTTTGTACCATTTGGAGGTGATTGGGCTCCCAAGCGAGACCCCATTACGTCAGTATTGACGTAACGTCGAACATGACTGACTGAATGGGAACATGCCTTGTCCTTCTTACAGCTGTCCCTTGTGACCTTATCCTGCAACGTTATGTTCACATAAGCCATGAAATGCAGTGCTAAAATTCAAAAAAATGTGTTGAGAATGTATATAAAATGCATAAATCTAAAGTAAACTCAAGAGTTTAACTTAAAAACTAAATAATATAGCAATTTACTATCACAAAATACTGTAGTCAACACATCACCGACTTTGCTAATACTTCACCTTTTACTTCAAAAAACAACATAGGCCATCTTAACCAAGAAAAATATAACTGGCTCTCCAGTCTGTTCACACTTACAGTTGTAGTACCAGTGTTTGCTGTAACGTTAGATGCAGTGGCGTTTGATGATGCAGTGGCGTTTATACTGGGTGTTATGACCGAAACGTCTGTGTTGTTACGGTTGCCACTGACCACTGACCCATTTGTGGCTAGTCTAGTGACTGGAGAATCCAGAGAGCCTGGAAAAGGAGTAGAGGGAAGAAGATGATTTACTTTTACTACAAAACAAATTATATGTCATTTACTTGATCAAGGTGTTGCACTCGCCATTTGAGACGCTGCCGGTTAAAACGAAGACGAAAGGTTCTGTGGTTGCAGCACGAGCGGTGCTGCTGCCGAGACCTGCAGCACTGAAAATGCATTGAATCTTTCTTCCAATCACTGAGCCATGGAAGCTTCCAGGGATGAACTGCACAACAGAAGTAATGTTACTTAATGTTACTCTGCAAAGATGGCACAGAACCTGCATCTGTGGTGGCATATATGGTGCTGTGAGCCAGTATATTTAATTAGATTTTATGCATTATTGTATCTTTACACAGATTTTAGAGGCAACCTTTTGAGACCTTTGTGGATAATACTAGAATTGGGATTTTCCTTGAGGCCTTCCCTGCTTTTACATATATAACTGTTGTATATTATTTTCTGTTAAGAATCTCCATTGCTAATATTGCCATATGTTTTTATAGAGAAGGCCCTCTGAAAAAGTTGCCTTACTGTGTTATCCTGAGTCAGTCTTTAATTGTTCAGTGTGGCACGGATGAACCTCAGTACACCATTAAAATTGGTGCAAGAATAGATGGTAGCACCTTGACCCTAAGGATGTGAAAAGTAAATTAGACGGAGAACCAGAATCCCATACTTTAGGTTTAAGATTAAAGTGCTTCAATATTAGATTTTATTAAAAGAAACATATGATTAAAAAAAGCAACTGAATTTGATCTCTTACAGTGCTGTCTCGAGAGAGGCCAGCTGCGATGTAACCATCTGACTCGCCACTGAGTTCAAAAGTAAAATTATCTGCATTTCCAGTTATTCTTCTTGTAGAGAGAAAATAGCAGAAACTCTGTGCACCTGGATTACAGGTAGGTGGAGTGGAGAAACAAGCCCTATCGCTTCTGCAGTTATCTCTGCTAGTGATTTCCTGCAATAAACAAGAAGTAAAATTTAATTGAAACAAAAACATAAATCCAAGGTATACAAGATAACTTGGAAAAGATTTTGTAAAATAAACTTTCACTTTAATGGATAAGATTGTTATTATTTCCATTTTTAAACAAGAAAGGGCCTTACTTGTGATTGAATAATGTTGTTGTTGGTCATGGTATTAGAGCCGGATGGTGTTATATTGTTTGTCATGTTAGGAGGGCCCGTCTGGGTTGAGTTTGTGGTGATGTTGTGTGGGCCCGGTTGGGTCATGTTCATGGTTATGTTGGGAGGGCGCGTCTGGGTCAGGTTTGTAGATACTGTTGTGTTGTTAGATGCAGTGCCGTTTGATGTTGCTGTGGCATTTGTACTTGGTGTTATTATTGCAAAATCTGTGCTGTTAGGGTTGCCTAAGTCCACTGACCCATTTGTGGCCAGTCTACTGACTGGAGAATCCAGAGAACCTGGGAAAAGGAGTAGAGAGAATGAAATTATTTACTTCTACAAAACAAAATATATGTCAGTCACTTGATTAAGGTGTTGCACTCACCATTTGAGACGCTGCCTGTTAAAACAAAGATGTTTGGCATTCCATATTTGGCACCAAAAGGCTTCCATACTGCCAAGTTTTTCATGCACACCCAGGCTAAAAAAACAGGGGGCGAGGCAAGGCGAGTACGCGTTGCACTACGCCCCCAGGGGCCCGGGAAAGCATGGTCGTCAACTCTGAATCTGATTCAGCATGAGCACGCCACAACCGTGGGACGCTCAGCCTCATCTTCATTTCCAGAGCCCAACAACCCTCTCTCCAATGTAGCAATCATCTGATCCTCTGCTGGAGCCCTGACTGAAACGCTAGGTCCCCCATGAGAAGGTCCAGCAATCCACACAGAAGTTACCAGCCACGTGGGACAGTGAACGTGGCCGTCTAATTGGACAACAGATTCGAGACATGAAAGTACATGTCCTTCAGGTCGATCGCTGCGAACCAATCCTGGGGACGGATGCATTCGAAAATGCATTTCTGCGTAAGCATCTTGAACAGCAGCCTGTGAAGGGACTGATTCAGGACACGAAGATCCAGAATTCGCCGTAACCCACCGCCTTTCTTGGGTACAATTAAGTAGGAGCTGTAGAACCCTGACTTCATATCAGCTGGAGGGACCGGCTCGATTGCATCCCTCGCCAGGAGGACAGCAATCTCCGCCCGGAAAACAGGTGCATTGTCCAGGGGCACGCGAGTGTAGTGGACACCCCTGAACACCGGGCGAACTGAATCGCATCGCCGAGTCTGATGGTACGAATGAGCCAGCAGGACGGGCTGGGAAGCGCTAGCCAGGCTCCATACTCCGAGCCAGGGGTACCAAAGGCACCACAGACGTCCCAGAGTGCTGGGACCCGACTCAGAGCATAGCGGCCCGAAGTGGGGTCGGACTCTGCGAGGTGGCAGTGTGTATGGAAGACGGTGCAAGAGAGGCGGCCTCGACAAACACACTGGAACCTGCTGGTGAGGTGAGAGGGGCGCCCTCTTGGGACCTGGAGGATTGGGAAACAGCTCTTTTTGTGAAAGGGTGGGTACAATACGAGACACAAATTCCCCCCGGCCCTCCTCCGGGGGAGGTAGAAATGTGGGCATCTGACATCCTCTCTTCCAGGTCGCCTATCTCAGGACTGCTCCCTAGTTCTCTTGCCACCTGGCTTGGCTGGGGTCTGAGCGGGCTGGGCACTATGTCCACGACTGGCTCCCTGCTGTCTGGTGGGTGTAGGCTGCTGCTTTGCAGACTTAGCAGGGGCAGAGGGTGATGCAGGCGGGCGCCCTCGGCGACGAGCAGACTGAGGTTGTGCAGCCGGCGGTGGGGTGGAGGCAGCAGCGGGCCGGCGGTGGGGTGGAGGCAGCAGCGGACCGACGGGGCAAGATGTGCTTGATGGCCTCAGTCTGCTTCTGTGCGGCCGAGAACTGCTGGGCAAAGCTCTCGACTGCGTCGCCGAATAGGCCAACCTGAGACATGGGGGAGTCCAGGAACCGATACTTATCGGTCTCCCTCATGTCTGCCAAGGTCAGCCACAGGTGGCGTTGCTGGACTACAAGTGTAGCCATCGCTTGACCAACAGAGCGAGCCGTCACCTTAGTCACCCGGAGGGTGGTGGCGCGCAGCTTCCCCAGCAGCTGTTGGTCCAGACCACCCTGGGGCATGTCCATAAGCGCTTTGGCCTGATAGACCTGTAGCAGGGCCATGGCATGCAAGGCAGAGGCGGCCTGTCCGCAGGTTCTGTAAGCTTTCTCTGTCAAACCTGACGAGAATTTAAAGGCCCGGGATGGGAGACGCGGTTCACCGCGGCAGGCAGTGGCCGTCGGACACAGTTGCATCTCAAAAGCTTGCTCGACTGGGGGGATCCCAACATACCCCTTAGCCTCCCCGCCATCTAGAGTGGTGAAGGCAGAAGAGGGACCAGGCTTGGCATGAACGCTATACGGCGTTCTCCACGACTTGGTCACCTCCTCATGCACTTCCTGAAAGAAAGGCCCTGGGGCGGGACACTGAGGACCAGTGCGGGCCGCCCCGAGAAATCAATCGTCCAGCCGAGAAGGTTCGGGACGCAGTGGAGGATTCCAGACGAGCCCGTCCTTCTCGGCAGCCCGGGAAAGCATAGCCGTCAACTCGGGCAACCTCGGACAACGGACCCAGTCTTTATCTCCCGAGGACCCAAGCTCACCTTCCGATGCCGCAATCGACATCTGTTCGTCCGTAGGTGCACCGAAGGAAACGGCTGGTCGCTCGACAGAGGGACCAGGACGATCCTCCGGCAACACCACAGGCTGCAGTGTTGTAGAGGGGATAGGGGCCCGCAGAGCAGAGCTTGGCAGGGAAGCCCTAACTGTGATCCTCAGGTCACCCTTCCTACACGCTGAAGCGCCGCTCCCCTGACCGGAGCCAGAGAAAACGGCCGAACGGGGCATAGGGGAGGGGACCCCCGCTCCCTGAGAACCAAGGAACGAGAGTCTAGACCTGAACACTGAGAAAGTCATGTTCCCCGCAGTGAGAACATGAGCTATCCACAAAAGCTTCCTCAGCATGCTGAATGCCCAGGCATGTGACAGCAATTGTGACCATCAGCGGGGACCAGGGAACGACCGCATCCAGTAACGCACAGACGAAATGACATCTTGAAAAAGACGCAGTGTTCATCTGTGAAGCTCTTTTAGAAGGGGGAAATTCAGCTCTTGTTCTTTGTGCAGAAGCACACAGGGAACAGCCACGATGTGACTGCAGGTACACCACTCCCTGAGTCACATGCACAGAGGAACCAGCCCAAATTGCAAAACAATGCTGTGAAAACAGCAGTTGAGAGCCGTAAAATAGCTCGAGAAAACTCGCTCTGTGAAGGATCGCGGCTAGGGTGCCTTAACACCAGCACGACGAAACAAAGCTCTTCAAAGATTTGAGAAGTCACTCTCAGTTAAATAGCAGGAACACAACAGGTTGGCTCCGAAGCGAAAGACAGTGCGATTGCATCCGCTTCCCTAGTTATACCCACCTGGCAGGGGTGGTGCGCATTATCCAAATATTGCACGCCAATTCCATTGGCTTGTTTAGTTTCACTCAAAGCTGATAAGGCTGTCTGGCGATATCCCAATTCGTCAGTCACTACTGACATACGTCGAACGTGACCGACTGAAAGGGAACCATAGGCACAGCTGATGGTTTAAGTCGTACGTGATCCTCTCCTGGCTATGTAAAATCATCAGGGGAAAAAATGATCGCTGCAGACCCTCAACAACTTCAGTACGTTAATGGGTGTGTTGATATCCAGCCGAAGAGCAATCAACCATAACTTTAGGTGAGCAGACTCAGAAGTTGGGAATACGTGGAAAGTCACCACTTCCGAATGAGTTAGTGCGAGAGAACGTAATCTTTTAGTTTTAAGTAAGTACCATTTTGATTAGCCGTCGTACCTACAATGTTTGTGCACTGTGTAAACAATGAGTGACGTATACGCACGAGAGATCACTTCCAGTGCTTGTGTAAACTACGCCAGAGTGCGTACACACCTCACGCACCAGATGCTATGTGCACGCTCAAGGCAGTTGAACATAGTGGTGTATTAGACGTAAAAAATGCTATAAATACTGTTCGGTTTCTCGCACAAACCGATCGTTTCATGTCTTAGGACATCAGTGTGTCGTTACGAGCCGCAGGGTTTAATTTGGATTTGTCTGTGCATGTTTTTTTTTACTATCATAGATTTTGTTACCATTGACATGCATTATATGACTGACAGACTGCAACGGTTGGAGTTAAAAATCATCATTTGTGTTCTACTGAAGAAACAAAGTCACCTACATCTTGGATGCCCTGGGGGTAAGCAGATAAACATCAAATTTTCATTTTTGGGTCAACTATCCCTTTAAATAGAATTAACTTGGTTGTACAAGTCATTTCAACTTAAAAAGTTGAAACTGCTTAAATTTTGATGTGATAAAGGAATGAAAAAAAGTTGCTATGAATTACTGATCATATCAATGGATACTTTCTTGTATGACCTTAAATATCTTAATTCTGAAATTTTTGTAATCTGACAAATATAAATAAAACTTCTTGGACAGCATCATTTGTTTTGCAAACTGTCTTAAAACTGACATAAAGAACAAACAAATATCACCTTAATGCAAATGAGCCAAATAAAAACATGAGTTTCTACAAAGCAAAGCACGATGTGGTGCAAAGTATGGAAAGGACAATTTCTGAAAGAAAAAACTACACAGACGTGTTCACAGGTTTTTATGGAAACACTTTACAGGGTCAATCTGTTAACATTTGCATTAGATATCATGATAGCAATGCTTACTTTTACAGCATTTTAATTAATGTGTAATTTTCTAGCTATACACTTGTTACGTCTCTCTCTCTCTCTCTTAAGATTCCCATTGGCGGAGATTGGCACCAATCACCATCTGCCCGCTGACGTCACAACTAATCCCGTTGTTCCAGTTGTTTTAAAAGACCCCTGTACACCAGTTGCGTTTGATTTGTCACCGCCCGCGTCCCATATCCCCTTTTGTTGTGTTGGATTATTTCCCAAACAGATGTGGGATATTGTAAATAATTTTCTTTCTCTTCCATTTATCCTCCCTTTACTTTTTTTTCTCACCTTGGCCCTTTGTAACGAGAATAAACACTTGTATTGCAGCCTTGGCACACGTCCTGTTTGTCTCAGGTACGGAGCAATCCACAATAAATAATGTTATACCAAAACTAACCCTTATAACACTCAAGGGTTATAACACACTTTTAACATTTCAAGCTGTATAAATCAAGTTATGAAGAAGCATAAATGAACAACAGTGAACAACAGTATACTTAAAGATTAGATTATGAGTTTATGATATCTGATGCATAATGATTTGAACCTTATTGTGAAGTCTTATCTCTATTACGTTGATGTTTTTCAGAGAAAAGCAACTAAAAGACATGACAGTATTGACACACATTTATTTTGTACCAGTTTCTCTTCTTAATCTCCCTAATCTCTAATTATTGTGAAACAATTTCATTATTCTGACTTATTTCATGGTTAAATTATTTCCATGATAACAATCTCTCTGTGTAGACTGTACAAAATTAAAAACTTGAAAGTGCAGTTGCTGCCTAAAATTCAAATTGGCTATACAAGACACATCGAAATTGGTTCAATTATTCTTTTTTTTTTTTTTTTTTTTTTACAGTGCCCATGTAATAATTCATTATTAATGATCAAACTGTTGCTAAACTTTTTTTTTTTTAATACAACTCAGATTTTGGGGGTTACAGACTGCATACATAGAGCATAAAAATGCTACTGCGGTTAGAAATATTGTCTTTTTTTAAACAATGTATGTGAATTAATAGCTAAGAAATTATATTGATTTTTTCTTCACAATCCTGACAATTCATAATAGGCTGAGATAGATAGATTAGATATAGAACTAGATTCAATAGATATAGAACTAGTCAAGTCAAGTTGATTTTTGTCTTCACAATCCTGACAATTCATAATAGGCTTGTCAAATCAAAATTGTCAAATCAAGTTTAATAATTGTAATTTATACAATACAAATTGCTTCAAAGCAGCTTCAGTTTGAGCATTTTCAGGAAACCGTAGCTTCAATTTTCACATCCTTTATTGTGGTCAGCACGGAGTAACAGAGAATATTTGAAGAAATGTAAATGTGAACAAAACCAAAAGTTTTCTCGCCATCACCTCCATCTTTGAGCACATTGAGCTGTAAATGAATAGTTCATTATATCAAAGACGTTGTTTCATTTTAATGAATCAACATTCTTGTTTGGTTTTCCAGTGTTTCTTGTATGAACACACTCACCGGGTGCAGCTTGCTTCCGCATCACTTCCTGTTTGGGCAGTTGAGACCAGTGCAGCCTCACGTTAGAAATCCCTCTTCCCGCCAGAGCAGATTCCAGCTGAAACGATCACATCTCTTAAGACTGCTATGAATGTGCTCAGATTTCTGTGCAAGTGGAAATCCGATTCATTTCCGTGAACCAGTTCTTTTGGACAGTTCGTTTCAATGAGCCGGTTCAAAAAAACGATCCATTGGTTCTTTTATTGGTTCATGCAATGATGTCACTACGCATTTCTTTCTAACAACTCAGTGTCATGTTATATCAATGAAATATTCAAATAAAGTGCTTTGTGCAAACGCATATTGCTGATTATTGCCTTTCATTCACTTTAGTTAATGGAGTTTGTGGTCACAGTTTCATTTGCAGATCCTTCATCTAAGATATGACTGACTGATATTGAGTAGCCTACATCTTGGATAAGTTTCCTTGAAGTTTCACACCTACAGCACACATTACAGATGTTGATTCACAAACGCGGATATGTTCTACAAGTCTAAAGTACATTATATAGAAAGAGTAAACCAGTCTTATAAACTCCTTGATTTCGCTTAACAACTCAAAATATAATCTGCATGCACAAACTATAGTGAAATTCAGGTTTTCCCATGTTTTAATAATAACAAAAAAAAGAAAAAGAAAAATAGGCCTATTTAATAAAACTGGTCATAAGCATATTTCCAGTACGTTTTGTTTATTAAAGAAACTTATATTGTATGCAAAATTTCCCCAACTTCACAACAGAATAGGGACTAAAAATAATATAAAAATACTTATTAATGAGGTCTATTTTCTCCTTATTTATTTGTTTGTTTATAAGCTTATTTTCAAAACATTAAAAGTAAAAGACTAACTTAATTCTTAATCACCTTCAAAATTTAAAAGTAACAGAAACTAACCTCTGTAGTTTTTGTAAATGTTTTATTAACTACTGTAATGTAAACTCACTGCAAGTCCTCTGTAATTCTCGGCATAAAACATTACAGTACACGACTTAAAATTGAAATAATCTGCATGCACAAAAAACTATATAGTAAAATTTGCATCTCTCGACAGAAAGGATTTACAGGTTTTAATAAAATGCTATTTAATAATAGTAGTCATATTTCCAGTATGTGCCTCAGGCTTGCATAGCATTATTAACTCGCTCATCAGACTCCTCTGTAATCCTCCACAAAGTCCAACAGTTGGTTGAACCTGTTCATTTGATTCTTTTTGAGTCAGATATGCTACTTCAGCTGTGTGTCTCGGGTCAACGTTTGATTCAGTTTGATTTGTGAACCGACTCGACTGGTTACTTCCTGAGAACTGGCTCAAAAGAACGACTCGTTCAAGAATCGGACATCAGAATTCTGTACATTTGTCTCTCACCCTCACCTGCGTCAGGAGCCGGTCTCTCACTGCGGCTTCAGACAGACTCAAGCTGGACTTCAGTTTCATCTTCACAAACGTCTGCTTTAAACAAGGACCTGAAACACACATGATGTAGATTAGTGGTCCTGATGGGTCACAGACAGCAGAGGAAAACAAAGATAAATACATAAGCATTTTCAGGATTCCAAAATACATCATTACATCTTTTGTTTTTGGCATCAAAGGCCGTGTGTCTATAATATCTATTCTGGCGCAAATTTAAGATTAAACAGATGGAACATGGACAGATACTCATAAATCAACAAAACTACACAAAGTAAAACAAAATATGACCCAGAGGACATTAAATACAAGTTCACGTGCAGTGAGGATGAACGTGGTTTAGTGTCAAGCACAAATGTGTTGTATTGACTGCTGAGAGCATGTATAATCAATAATAAATGGACATATTTCAGCATAGTTTGTTTGATCAGACCTTCTCCATAGACCTCCACCTCACACAGAGTGAGAAACCTTGACTCTTCAGGAATGATCAGATTCACATATCGACCCTCCATATTGTTACAAACGTAGGTGGACGAAACACCAGCTGGAATACTAGAAATCACATCACATCTACAGAGAGACACAGAAAACTTCACTGAGGATACGTTTACACGACAATGATGTACTAAAAGCAGAAATGTTTTTCCTTTGTTTTTTTGCTTACAGACGACAATATTGTTAAAAACGATCCCCGTTCACACAGATCTGCAAAAACAACTAAAAACTCTCTATTATCCTGCCAGGCCAGTAGATGGTGATGTCACTTTGTGTAAACTACAAAAACGTGAATTTGTGAAAACGGTGACGTCATGCATGTGTGTACAGTCTATAGGTGCATGGTGTTTCTTTACAGAGATGGTATCGTTTTCAAAAACTTGCACTTTGAGTCCCGTTTTCAAAAGTTTGTCGTTGTTGTCGTGTAAATGATCGGCTAAAATGTATAAAGGGTTTTCCCACTTTTAGTTGAAAACAGTGTCATGTAAACGACCCCTTAGACTTCATTCTTTCCGCACTTGTGTTTTCAGGCTTGAGGAATCAGGGATTTCTATGGATATTAAGCCACTGAAAGAGGGTCTCACATGGGATTGTTGTTGCCGTTGTTCTCCAAAGAGTTTCCGATGCGAATCTCCGCTCCATTTATTCGTTCTGGACAGCAGTCTAGTCTGTTTGTGATGACCACTCTATTAACTCGGTAAATTTGACTCAGATCCAGTCTCCACCATGGGTTAGTCTGACTATCGGTTGACGAGCACGCAGACCCCGGTTGTGTGAAACCTGGATTGAAATCAATGGACTGTTCAGCGATCCAGCTGCCAAAGGTTGATGACTGTGTGACGCTTCTTCCTGCTGCCAAATTACCTGTAAAATGACAGTGTCAAGAAATATTTTATTTTACAAGTGTTTACTTCATTTTAGGAATGCATTTCTACCCGATCTGTTTGGTTATAGAGTAGAACTACATTCTATAACTATATTAAAACACTAAAATGGAATGAGAATGCCTTCAAAAAGTCAAATTCCCTTGGAAAGTGTTTAGACCACGGTTATTATGAATTACCTGGATAAACCACATAGACCTCCACCTCACAGAGTGTAAGAATCCTATCATTTCCAGGAATAACCACAATTACATATCGTCCCTCCATCCTATTACACGAGTAGCTGTAGGAAGCTCCAGCTGGAATACTAGAAATTACATCACATCTAGAGGGAGACAATAGAGTGAGTTGAATTTGCTCATTGTTACTCTTCACTTGTATTCTTGTATTTTTTCTCTCTAAATTAGTTTTTATATAGTACACTATTATTGCTTTTTCCCTTTAAATGGTTAGTTCACCCAAAAATGAAATTTATTACTCACCCTCATGTCATTCCACACCCATAAGACCTTTGTTCATCTTCAGAACACAAAATAAGATATTTTTGATGAAATCCAAGGATTTTTTTTTAATCCCCATAGAAAGCAACATAATTTCCGTCATTCAAGGTCTAGAAAGATGTTAAAGGCATTTTTAAAATAGTTAATGTGACTGCAGTGGTTCAACCTCAATGTTATGAAGCGAAGAGAATACCTTTTGTGCACAAAAACAAAACAAACATAACGACTTTATTCAACAATTTGAATAAAGTCTACCTTGTCAGACTCGTATGCACTTTACGCAGTTCAGCATTTCCGTGTTTTTGTCCGAATGCCGGCTCCTGCGTCAGCATCACGCGCATGCGTCATGCTGCTCACGTGATCAGCTTTGGCCAATACTGAGTCGGCATTCTGACATAGAACCTGCAATGCAAGCTTTGCAACAAAAATAGCATAGCAGAATGACAGCAGAGACTAATTTGTTGAATAAAGTCGTTATTTTTTGTTTTGTTTTTTGCTCACAAAAAGTTGAACCACTGTAGTCACGTTGACTATTTTAACGATTTGTTTAAATACCTTTCTGGACCTTGAATGTCGGTAATTAAGTTGCTTTCTATGGGCGGATATCAAAAATATATTACTTTGTGTTCTGAAGATGAATGAAGGTCTTATGGTGTGGAATGACATGAGGGTGAGTAATGACAAATTTCATTTTTGGGTGAACTAACCCTCAATTTACTCACTCTGAATATTTTATAATTTGATATTTCCCCCAATTTATACCATATGTTTTGCCCTTTTTTTCTTTGTTTGCAGCTGCAATAGGCTAGATAGACTACGTGCAATTATTTGCCATGCTAGTTTGATTACACAGAAAATAAAGTTGTTAAGTTTTTTACAAGTGTGTATGTATAACGAATCAGAGAAACGGAATCGTCCAGTTTTGTAGTGTCACGCGGACGTCCTCGTCACTAAGACAACCACCAATACTGGCGCCATTATTCATTAGCAGTTGATCAGTTTCGTTTTCCCACCGTTTGATCTTCAGATTATTATATTTTAATGTAATGCAATGCAGAGAATTTAGAGTATTTCTTTATTCTGGAACAATATTAGTATTCTATGATTGTAGGCACCAAATTCATTCTTTGATCATTGAGTTCTGTGTGACTCTCGTGCGAAAGCTGATAACGTCTCTGATCTTTACTACGCTTCAGGTATGTAAACCATTGTTTTCTTCACTGATAAAAACAATAATTTACCTGAGCTGTTAATCTGCATGTGTTCGTAGTCTGGATTGAATAAAATGACCGTGTACCGCAAGAAACTGCTTTGTGGTTTTCCTCGCGCGCTGGATGACGAAAAAAACAAAAAAACGCGATGAACGAACAAATTACTCGTATGATCCGGTTCCTTTTAATAAATTAAAAACACACAGCGTTCGTGTAGTCCGTTTCACGAACAAATAACTCATGTAAATGAATTGTTCAAAAAGAAGCGTTCCGGTTTGAATCAGTCCTCATTGAACAAAATCAACATTTGATTCACTTGAACTGTCCGATTCATGAACAAATGACTCTTATGATCCTTTGAAATTAATTCTTTCAAAAAGAGGAGAGGACAGTTTGAATCATTTGACGAAACTTTCACTGAACTGAATAGACATGGTTATAGGAATGTTAAAGTAAATTCCTAACAGGCTATAGTATTTCTACAAATATTTCTCTCCGTAATGAAGTTCTGTGCATGATTTAATTTCATAAGCAATTTTTTAGGAAACATTCAAGATGTATTTCTCATATTTGCAGGTTGTTGTATCTCACCACAATGAATTCTGGAGTTATGTTATGAAAAAAAGTTTCCCACAGAATTTATCTTTTTGCTGCAGAGTTTTGTTTTTAGTCACTTTGAGCAAATGTTACTTAAAATCACACAGTTTGCTCTATAAAACTTGTCAGAGTTAGCAAAAGTGAACAGTGGGGGCAAACAGTCAGCTGGTTCTATATCCTACTTATTAAAAATGTTAAAAGTTAATGCCCAACTGGACAGAATCTCTGTCAATAAGCATATATCAGAAAAACTCACATGGGGTTGCTGAAAACATCTGAAGAGACGTTTCCAATCCGAATCTCTGCCCCGTTTATCCTCGCGTTGCAGCAGTCTTGTCTGTTAGTGATGACCACTCTGTTCACGCTGTACACCTTCAGCAGATCCAGCTTCCACCAGGGGTTGCTTTGTGACGGTGTATGTGTGCAGGTGGAGCGTCTCAGATCCAGAGCGTTTGGGGCATACCAGCCCAAATATGACAATGACTGGCTGGCTGAGCCCCATCCTGCTGCGTTCACTGGAATATGTTCAAGGGAAAAACCTTATTCATGTTTACATTTACTATTCTGACTGGAATTTTATATGTTAAAAACAATGTTATGACTTTCTGTAAAGCTGCATTTAAACAATTCATATTGTGAAAAGTGCTATACAAAATAATCTGATTTGACTTACAGGTTTAGAGGGTTTAACATTTACATCTAATCATTTAGCAAACACTGTTTTGACAAGATGCCATCAAACAGGAAAAAAATGGATTTAGCAGCAGCAGTTCATTAAAAAAACAAACAAAAAACATAGTAACCCTAAACTTTTGAAAGGTAATGTCAGAGTTATGGTCTGTTTGTCTGTGTTTTAGGGGCTGTTTACATGACACTGTTTTCAACTAAAAATGGAAAACTTTTTATGCGTTTTGGCTGTTCATTTATATGACAATGGCATTTTGGGGGCCTGAAAACACAAACTTTTGAAAACGGAATTCAAAGTGCAAGTTTTTGAAAATGATATCGTTATCATCTCTGTGTAAAATAACACTGCACCTTAATAAAATGTTCATTACAAACATAGTTACAAAACTTATTGCTTTGAATGTGTGTCCAGCACGGAAAACAGTGTGCAAGTCTTTTGCGCTTGAGTGATCTAAATCACATTAAAATGCAGACACAGGAACGATAAGCGGAATCAAAATGCGTGTTTCTTATCGAATTAACGGATCTTGGAAATTTGGAACCGGTTCTAAAATGGAACTGGTTCTCTGGAACTTCCTAATCTTGAATTTTTAAAAATGTATCACTGTTTTTACATAAATATGAAGTAGCACAGCTGTTTTCAACACTGATAATAATCATAAATGTTTCTTGAGCAGCATATCAGCCTATTAGAATAATTTCTGAAGGATCATGTGACACTGAAAACTCGAGTAATGATGCTGAAAATTCAGTGTTGATCACAGGAATAAATTACATTTTACTATATATTCACATAGAAAACAGCTGTTTTTAATGGTAAAAATATTTCACAATATTACTGTTTTTACTGTATTTTTGATGTGCTTGTAGAGATGGGGAACATTACTCTAGACATTTTTAATTTTTATTCTGCTCTTGTGCTCTTTTTCTCATTTTCAGGTTCATTGACTGTTGCTTATTGCTGGTCTTTCACTCGTCGGAAACAGCGCACAGATTTCAAACAGGTTTGAAGCTTGAAATATTTTCACAGCCGATGATAGTGAGTCGTGGAGATGTTGTTACAGTAGGTGAGTGGATCTTCAATATAATGCATAAACTCTCCCGTGTGATTAAAAAGCAACATCTGCAGGACTAAATCACAATCTCTTTTTACACAATATGCTTTAATTTCACATCATGCTGCCCAGTTGCAAACCTTCTTGTGATTTCTCTGTTGACTTGAATGAAAGGAATCAAAAAGCAGACAGTTTTAATCGAAATAAGCATTTCAGGAATACTTATTGTAATTTTTCAAACTGGTATCAAACTTTGTAAAAGAAATAATAAATCCTTAAATAGTCTCAAAAATGGCTGCTTTGTTCAGTAAAGATGTAAATATATCTTCTTGAGCCATTTCTAACGATTAAATTAATCTGTGCCTTCTTTATTTTCATCTTTAAATCCATTGGTATTTAAATTTCCTTTGCATGGGCTGTTTAAGTTCATGAGTTTTCATTATGTGTCTGAAATTGTAGAGCCCTAAAAAATGTTTGAGCACAAACTAACAAAAGTTAGTGTTTAATTCATTAAATCTCACCTTCTTTTTCATCTGCCTTCATTTGAACTGAGAAAAACCCTTGAAATGAGAAACACAGAGATCAGTAGAGGTTTAAATTTAAGTAAAATATAGCACTTTATATACAATACTGATTGTTTCAAAGCAAAAAAAAAAAAAAAAAAAAGCAAAAAAACTAAAGATGTTTGTACATTTTACCTACCCAGTAAAAGCGATAGACTTCTGAAGAAAACCCTCATGTTCATTTCTTGAATCTTTCTGTTCTTATTTGAGCATGTCTGAATGAACGTTGCTTCTGGGAGAGAGAGATGAGGGAATGACGCACTAGTTTACATGCCAGTGTGACTTCTGTCAGTCGTGTCACATGATCATATTTCTTCTCCTACATTCCCATATTTCTCGCTGTTTGGAGCGGGAATGTTTTCACACAAAAACAGGGTATTATTTTTAAAATAAATCATCTTTCAAATCCATGTAGAAACAAGTGAACAAGCTATGAGATGAATGTCTTTAGTGATTAAGGATATCAAAATAGTTGATACCAGTGCAGTACCAATAATCTCTTTGGTGGACACTTTTATTCAAACCAAGTCAAGTTATGAATGTCACGTTGACATGTCATAAGAGACACCAGCTAGTACTAGGTATAAATAGCAATGAGTAACTAAAACTAACCTACAAATCCACCAAACTGGATTTTCTGAGAGGAAATCTTCCTAATCTATATTAAGGTTTGTATTCGCTTTTGTATTACATTTTTAACATGTTGACTTGAATTCTGTCATTATTTACTCAGTCATGTCATTCTTAACCTATATGACTTTCTTTTCAGTGAAACACCAAGGGTGAATTTTTGAAGTGACTGAAGACTGAGGCTGTCAAACGCCAAAATGACTAAATAAAATGCATCACAGAAGTGGTTCATATTCTCTAAGGCGATATCTATCAATGCTGTATTTTGTTTCCATCTTGAGTTGTTGCACCTGCCATTTTTAAATGTTTTTTCTTTCCCATTTCATAGACACCACAAGATCACAAGACAAGGCATTTCTAACGCATGGCGAAAGCCGTCCCGCATCTCGTCCATCACGAGGGGAAGCTCCGTTTCCAACAGAGATGACACAAGACTGTTATAAATAAAACTGTTGAAACTCTTTAAAATGTACAGATTAACATAAGTGTTCATATATTGATGTATTAAACTAAATCAGTCTTTTGGTGCACCTGCTTCTTTGTCCACTTCATGAAACATTACTTGTTTTTCTTATTTCCTGTGATTTTTTTATGAACATTTTATGGATTCATGTTATTGTGTTTGGCCAACATTGACCATTGCCAAAGTAATTTTATTTAAACTTTTCTTTTATCATGCATATTTGAAATTTGTAATTTCAGGCTGGTAAATTTGAGATTTAACAGCTTCTGCTTGAAAGTTAAAATTGATTACAAATTTGTCAGGCTGTACATGTACAAATTTGTCAGGCTGATCGGACGGTCGCATACTCGAAGCAAATTTCAACAACATCCATGACGAGTTTTCTTGAAGTAATTTGCTTAGAAAGCATGTGCAAGAAATGATGAATGTAAATTTACATGTAAATGTTCCTGAATTACTCTCTGTGTTGGCATCTTGGGGTTTGGTGTGTAACGATGCCAGCAATTAGGTCATCATTAGTTTTAATTGTTTTTAATTGATTTCCAAGATGCATCTTTCTAATATTGTCTGATTATAGTTTTTTTTTTGTTGTTGTTGTTTTTTTTTTTTTTTGCCCCCATTGATTTGGTTGTGCGAAATCACTTGAATAGCTAACAACTCTTTTTGCCTATATGTAAATAATGTGTATGTCATCTTTTCTTGGAAAGAAGCTAAGAAAATTACTTTGTTGATGAATGAGATGTCATGAGATGCTGATGGATCTAAAAGGGCTGGTGAAGTGGCTGTTTGCATCCAGACCAAAAATCAAGCTCCATGTGTGATTTAATATTGTTCTTCCTCATATGTGTGTTTTCTTATTGAAGAGTCTTTTTGTTCCCAACCCTTTTATTTTGTTCTTGAGATGTAAAGTCAGTAATTGTACACAAACTGACCTCACTTCAGTCTTTCAATATTAATATATGTAGTGTGCCCTCTCAACATTAATTGAATACATTAAACTTAGATTGGATACTTTAAAATTATATCAAAATAAAGAACTTGAATGTGTTCAGAACAGCATTTAAAATTAAAATCAGATGGCGTGTGGGATAGTGTCTTCTGGAAAATGTTCAGAACACGCTTTACAAAAGAAAAATTTTGTAAAGCTTTCGGTATAGTTTTACAAATATATAAATCTATTTTTTTCCTTTTGTCTGTTGACATTAAAGGAATAACCTCACATTATAAACTCAAATTAGACATCAGTAGCAACATCTAACATATGTTTCATCTAACATCTCTATAGGTTTTTTTTTGATATATATACATACAAAGTTTACAAAACCCCCATTACGAAAACAGAGGGCTGGCAAGAAATCAGCATCATTTCCCTTATAGAAAAAAAACAAACAAAAAAAACCTGTTTTGAAATAGTATTAATCTAATGCTTCATCATCTTTAAAGTGATTGGAATATTCCTGTAAAGTAAAATATTTATTTTAGGGCACAATTTGGTGACCCTACACAGTACTAAAATGATTAATCATTAAAAAAAAAGAAAAAAAAAAGGCCTAGTTTTGTTCATGGTTTTTGAGTATGATGGCATGTCAAACAATTGCACAACGTGTCAAAACTTAGCGGCAAAATACTGTAGGTGTTGATTGAAAGCACAGCTTTTACCAACAATATATGATCAGTTTCACCATTTCTGTTAAACCTGTTTAGTTTACTATCCTAACTGTTTGCATTTAGCATTGTTCTTTCATTGACCCATTTTTTGGGTTGGTACACACCAGTTAAGAACCACAGATACAGCAATTTCATTGTTTACTTGAACATTTAAATAATTTTTATTATGTATAATTCTTTTCTTCAAAAATAAATATATATATATATATATATATTCAAGTGACTTCATTTAAAACTTACAGGCAATCAATGTTTTGAGGCAGCAGTGCACTTTCATTACAAAATAAATGAAAGATTTAAAAATAATTTTCGTAGTTATTTCTAGACATTTCAGCCACTTGGTGACTTGCGCCATTACATTAACAGATTATACACATTCTGATATGCCTATTCTGTGCAGGAGCCTGGTTTTTAAGTATCATTACATTTGCAGAATACAAACACTAACTCTCACTAAAAGACACTCACAATCTTTCTCTCTCACACAGATTAAATAAATGATATATTATGCTTCATTGTTCCCAGAGTCACAGTATTACACAATTATAAATGTGCTGAATAACTTATACTTTAGTGTTGGGTTCATCAAGCATTCAGTGCTCATCGACCAGTTACAGAAAGCAAAAGACACGTCCAGGTAGAATCCTTACAACAGGAGGACTGCAAGGAACACTGAGAGAATTACCACAGCAGCTGAAAAGACAAGAAAAAATAAATTATTTAATAAAGGACTTGGCTCAGCTAACTGACCATGAAAAGCACAACACAAAAATCTGAGACTCAACCTGAGGTCATTATGAATAATGTACATTATCAAATGACTTCTGATGGCTAGATGTCGGAAATGTTCCTGGATTGCACAGTACATGCTATGCTGTTTGTTGTGCAAATGCTTATGTGCCAATAAAATTCAAATAAGATCACATTAATCTCAATTAACATGCATTTAGCAACTAAAGAGCTGTCGGGCAGTCGGTTTAGAGGTGTGTTGCACACGTCGTCTTTAGTCCGACCAAATTGAGCATGTTGAATTAGCTTTGTAAACCAGGACAAAGACAAGTAGGCACACAAAGAAGGCACTTAAAAAATGTACCTACATCTTCATATTTTCTGAGCATTTCAATACACAAATATTTTCACAGAAACGTGGCCGTACGCAGACTAATTAATATAAGTGAAGACAAACTGATTAGCATAGTTCATATTCAAAATGGTAAGCGAGTGCTGCTTTGTTTACAGTTTGTATATTCACATTCGTAGTTCAAGTTCCCTTTTTTGAATGACAAATTCAGAGTACTGTCATCTGCTGTTGTGGAAGTTATTATTTCGCAGGTGCAGAACATTCATGCTGGTTGGCTGTCGGCTGTGTTTAAGCACAACTTTTTTGCCCAGACGCAGAGTCAGCTGACTTTGGCTTTCGTCGCGACTAGTTCTTTGACAGTGGTTGGTGTGTACCGGCCTTAACACATAGTACAGATTTTCTATCAAAATCAGAAAAAGCAGATTCAGCTTGGCCTTGCAATTAGCCATTGCCCCAAGTGATGCTCATGTCCAGTGACGTCCAGCTCCTCCTTTCTGGGCATAATGGGTGGAGCTTGACCTAGTTATGTTTAGGGTTAGGGTGTGGCTGGACATTTAAGCTCCACTCATTACATCCAGAGTGGCAGAACTGGACGACAAGCTCCGCCCACTGGCTCTACAGTGAGCAGTCTCTCCATTGTGTTAATGTGGCAGTATCAAGTTCTTACCCTGAGAAGCCACATGCTGCAGCGTGTTGCTCCCTCCTGTAGTAGGTTTTGCTGTAGTAGTAGTTGTAATATTAGTAGAAGTGGTAGTATTAGAGGCTGTATTTGTAGTGGGTGTTATTATTGCAACATCTGAGCTGTTAAGGTTGGTTAGATCAACTGATGAATTTGTTGCCATTCGTGTCAATGGAGACCCCATGGTGCCTGAGGAAATGGAAACAAAGAAAATGTTTTAATTTTGTAACTAATTGAAATCTCTTTCAGTATTTCATATAGTGTCACTCTCACCATTGGTAAAATTGCCAGTGAAGAAGAAGAGATAAGCATTTGTGTTCGCTGCACGGGTGCTGCTGAGACCTGTAGCTATAAAAATGCATTGAATCTTTGTGTTGTTCGCAGAGCCACGGAAGGATCCAGGTTTAAACTGCAAGACAAAAAAGTAAAATTTGTAAAAAAAGAAAAAAAAGAAAAATGGGGGTCAAAAGGAGTGGGCTTTCCCTCCACCTCAAGGTGTTCAGCTCCACTCTGGGTTTCCCTTTTTCGCTCACTGCTGTCTAACATACTGTACATTTGCACCATTACTGTTCTACTGTATAGTTGTCTCAGAATGCTTTTTTTTTTTTTAAAGCCTTCCCTGTTGTTGTTCATTGGCATGTAATTTATAGCCAAGAATCTTCTGTGCAAAGTTTGGCAGAGCATTTCAGAGAAAAGCTCTATGAAAGGGAGTCTTACGGTGTTATCCTGAGTGAGAATGGTGTTCAGTGTGGCACGGATGAACTTCAGTTCACCATTGTTGTTGGCACATGAATAGATGGTGTCACCATCACCCTATGAGAAGCAAAGGTAAATATATCAGAGAACCCAAATATCTTGGTGCTTTGAAATCACATTCTAATAAAGGAAATTTAAGATTTAAGTGTATGTGGACATTTTTGAGAAATAAATGAGATCTTCTACAGACCTCCTTGTTGTCTCCAGAGAGGCCAACTGCGATGTAACCATTCGACTCGCCACTGAGCTCAAAAGTGAGATTGTCTGAGTTTCCGTTTACCCCTTTTGTGGAGGCAAAAAAACAGCTATTGGAAGTAGATGGATCACAGCTGGCTGGAGTGGAGAAACATGCCTTGTCCTTCTTACAGCTGTCCCTGGTGACCTTATCCTGCAACGTTATGTTCACATAAGCCATGAAATGCAGTGCTAAAAAATGAAAAAAAATGTGTTGAGAATGCTTAAAAAATGCATACAATCTTAAGTAAACTCAAGAGTTTAACTTAAAAACTAAATAATATAGCAATTTACCATCACAAAATACTGTAGTCAACACATCACTGACTTTGCTAACACTTCACCTTTCACTTCAAAAAACAACACAGACCGACACAGACTTGGTTTTCTTAACCAAGAAAAATATAACTGGTTCTCCTGTCTGTTCACACTTACAATTGTAGTACCAGTGTTTGCTGTAATGTTAGATGCAGTGGCGTTTGATGATGCAGTGGCGTTTATTCTGGGTGTTATGACTGATACATCTGTGCTGTTAGGGTTGCCTAAGTCCACTGACCCATTTGTGGCTAGTCTAGTGACTGGAGAATCCAGAGAGCCTGGAAAAGGAGTAGAGGGAAGAAGATGTTTTACTTTTACTACAAAACAAATTATATGTAATTTACTTGATCGAGGTGTTGCACTCGCCATTTGAGACGCTGCCTGTTAAAACGAAGACGAAAGGTTCTGTGGTTGCAGCACGAGCGGTGCTGCTGCCGAGACCTGCAGCATTGAAAATGCATTGAATCTTTCTTCCAATCACTGAGCCACGGAAGTTTCCAGGGATGAACTGCAGCACAACAGAAGTAATGTTACTTAATATTACACTGCAAAGATGGCAGCGTGACAGAACCTGCATCTAAGGTGACATATATGGTGCTGTGAGCCAGTATATTTAATTGGATTTTATACATTATTGCATCTTTACACAGATTTTAGAGGCAACCTTTTGAGACCTTTGTGGATAATACTAGAATTGGGATTTTCCTTGAGGCCTTCCCTGCTTTTATATACATAACTACTGTATATTATTTTCTGTTAAGAATCTCCGTTGTTAATATTGCCATATGTTTTTATAGAGAAGGCCCTCAGAAAAAGTTGCCTTACTGTGTTATCCTGAGTCAGTCTTTGATTGTTCAGTGTGGCACGGATGAACCTCAGTACACCATTAAAATTGGTGCAAGAATAGATGGTAGCACCTTGACCCTAAGGATGTGAAAAGTAAATTAACCGGAGAACCAGAATCCCATACTTTAGGTTTAAGATTAAAGTGCTTCAATATTAGATTATATTAAAAGAAACATGATTAAAAAAGCAACTGAATTTGATCTCTTACAGTGCTGTCTCGAGAGAGGCCAGCTGCGATGTAACCATCTGACTCGCCACTGAGTTCAAAGGTAAAATGATCTGCATTTCCGGTTATTCCTCTTGTAGAGAGGAAATAGCAGGAACTTTGTGCACCTGGATTACAGGTAGGTGGAGCGGAGAAACAAGCCCTATCCCTTCTGCAGTTATCTCTGCTAGAGATTGCCTGCAATAAACAAGAAGACAAACTGAAACAAAAACATAAATGCAGGGTATACAAGAACTTGCAAAAGTACATTTCATCCTTTAAAAAACTTCCACTTCAACATTCAAGAATGTTATTTCCATTTTCTAAACAAGAAAAGGAATTTGGCTTACTAGTGATTGATTATTGATGTTGGTTATGATATTGGAGCCTGGTAATGTTATAGTGTTTGTCATGCTGGGAGGACGAGTTTGGGTTAGGTTGGTGGTGATGTTGGGAGTGCTTGTTTGGGTCAGGTTCATGGTCATATTGGGAGGGCGGGTAATGGTCATGTTAGTGGTGATGTTGGGAGGGCGGGTCATGGTCAGGTTAGTGGTGATGTTGGGACGGCTTGTTTGGGTCAGGTTCATGGTCATGTTGGGAGGGCGGGTAATGGTCATGTTAGTGGTGATGTTGGGAGGGCGGGTCATGGTCAGGTTAGTGGTGATGTTGGGACGGCTTGTTTGGGTCAGGTTCATGGTCATATTGGGAGGGCGGGTAATGGTCATGTTAGTGGTGATGTTGGGAGGGCGGGTCATGGTCATGTTAGTGGTGATGTTGGGACGGCTTGTTTGGGTCAGGTTCATGGTCATATTGGGAGGGCGGGTAATGGTCATGTTAGTGGTGATGTTGGGACGGCTTGTTTGGGTCAGGTTCATGGTCATATTGGGAGGGCGGGTAATGGTCATGTTAGTGGTGATGTTGGGAGGGCGGGTCATGGTCAGGTTAGTGGTGATGTTGGGACGGCTTGTTTGGGTCAGGTTCATGGTCATATTGGGAGGGCGGGTAATGGTCATGTTAGTGGTGATGTTGGGAGGGCGGGTCATGGTCATGTTAGTGGTGATGTTGGGAGGGCGGGTCATGGTCAGGTTAGTGGTGATGTTGGGACGGCTTGTTTGGGTCAGGTTCATGGTCATATTGGGAGGGCGGGTAATGGTCATGTTAGTGGTGATGTTGGGACGGCTTGTTTGGGTCAGGTTCATGGTCATGTTAGTGGTGATGTTGGGACGGCTTGTTTGGGTCAGGTTCATGGTCATGTTGGGAGGGCGGGTCATGGTCATGTTAGTGGTGATGTTGGGACGGCTTGTTTGGGTCAGGTTCATGGTCATGTTGGGAGGGCGGGTAATGGTCATGTTAGTGGTGATGTTGGGACGGCTTGTTTGGGTCAGGTTCATGGTCATGTTGGGAGGGCGGGTCATGGTCATGTTAGTGGTGATGTTGGGACGGCTTGTTTGGGTCAGGTTCATGGTCATGTTGGGAGGGCGGGTAATGGTCATGTTAGTGGTGATGTTGGGACGGCTTGTTTGGGTCAGGTTCATGGTCATGTTGGGAGGGCGGGTCATGGTCATGTTAGTGGTGATGTTGGGAGGGCTTGTTTGGGTCAGGTTCATGGTCATGTTAGAAGATATTGAGCTGCTGCTTGCCGTGGAGTTGCTACTGTCTGTTCCATTGACTGCAAGCATCATGCATGCCATCCCCAGGATAGCCACGTAGATCCATTTACTCCCCATCAGTAATCCTTATGTACTTAAATTAATCTGTTAATCTTGCAGCTCGATTTTTGTAACCTGTAATTAAAAATGAAAAGAAAGTAATTCAGTTTGTATAATCAACAACAACAACAAAAAATAAAAAATTTTTGGACAATTTAAAATCCAATAGCCATTAATGAATTATCTGAATGACTTTAATTATCTTTTAACATTCCTTTCATTGCAAACACAAACAGAGAATGAGCCATGATTCTGAATTCATCAACATATTATTACTAAGTAAATTAAGTTAAACTATGTCGTTGATAGCTGTATGGCACTTTAACATTAACAATTTAAACAACACAACACTAACATTTGAGTATAGATTAAAGGGTTAGTTCATCCAAAAATGTTTCACCCTCATGTAGTTCCAAACCTGTACGACTTTTGTTCATCTTCCAAACACAAAAGAAGTTATTTTTATTGAAATCGGAGAGGTTCCTGTCCCTCCATTGACAGTCCATGCAACTACCACTGATAATTAAAAAAGTTCATAAAGAGATTGTAAAATAATCCACATGAATTAAGCTGTTTAGTCCAAATTTTCTAAAGAGAAACTTGATTTATTCAATTTAAACACTGATTAGTGAACATAAAGAGAAGCTCAAACAAACCCGTTTGGCACGTGAGAACAAACCTTTTGTGGAAGCTCAAATGTGCTGCGTAACATGAGAATGAACCTCATTGGTTCTTGCACATCAAGCAAGCATGCTTGAGCTTCTGTTTACCATAACTGATGTGTGAGTTGATGAATGTTTATATGTGAATAAAGCCTAAATTCAACCAGTTCTTCATACAGAGTGATTGTGTCTTTTCAGAAAATTTAGATTAAACCGCTAAATCGATGTGGATTAGTTTTACGATCTCTTTATGAGCTTTTTGGAGCATCAAAGTGGTAGATGAATAGCTGTCAATGGAAAGACAGAAATCTCTGATTTCATTCAAAATATATTCATTTTTGTTCTGAAGATGAACGAAAGTGAGGCTGAGTAAATGATGAGAGAACTTTAATTTTTGGATAAACTAACCCTTTATTTATTTATTTATCTATCTATCTATCTCAGCAGTGGTTGTTTGTTTAATTGAACTAAGATGCTATCTTAGCTATACTATGCAATCTAAGAAGCTATACTTAATTGAAGTGCACATTCAATGCTTTGTGCACACCAGTGTTACACTACAATACAACACATCTGACTTCTGCAACCATTCAACACACCTGACTTTCTAACTATGGTAAAGTGTAAAATTACAGAAATTGATGGATCCTCAGAATTCATCCCATAAACTGAATGTAAATGTAATTTGGCAACAACAAAAACAAATGTTTTTTTTTTTTTTTGTTTTTTTTTAAGAAAGTTCACTGTAGAAGCTAGTGGCTGCATAGTCATTCCCTAGTCTGGGGCTCTGAAAAAGTTGGGTAATTCTGACAGGATAGCACCATCCAATAAAACATCAACACATATTTTTAGAGTAGACAAAAAAAAAAAAAAAAAACATTTCCTTCAAATTACTAATTATTGTAATCCAACCATACAATTTATCTTCAAAATAATATCTAATATTCAATCAATAAAATGTGTCTACTATAAGAAATATAAAAGATAAAGTACAAGGTAAATAATAAAAAAATAATTATTTTGTATCAAATGAACACTAATGATGAAATTGTGGTTCCTAGAAATAATTAAAGGATTAGTCCACTTTCAAATAAAATTTTCCTGATAATTTACTCACCCCCATGTCATCCAAGATGTCCATGTCCTTATTTTTTCAGTCGAAAAGAAATGAAGGTTTTTGATGAAAACATTCCAGGATTTTTCTCCTTATAGTGGACTTCAGTGGACTCCAAACGGTTGAAGGTCAAAATTAGTTTTAGTGCAGCTTCAAAGGGCTTTAAACGATACCAGACAAGGAATAAGGGTCTTATCTAGCGAAACGATCTGTCATTTTCTTAAAAAAAATACAACTGTATATGCTTTATAAACACAAATGATCACCTAGCAAGTTCTTCGCCATTCTGCCTTCCGTATTCTTCTAAAAGCTTACGCTGTATGTCCTATGCCTTCCCTATTCTACTTACGGAAAAAACAGAACTGGCGCCGCATTCGTTCCGTAAGTTGAATAGGACTTTTTTTTTTTAAGAAAATGACCGATCGTTTCGCTAGATAAGACCCTTATTCCTCGTCTGGTATCGTTTAAAGCCCTTTGAAGCTGCTATGAAACTGTAATTTTGACCTTCAACCGTTTGGAGTCCATTGAAGTCCACTATAGGCAGAATAATCCTGGAATGTTTTCATCAAAACCTTAATTTCTTTTCAACTGAAGAAAAAAGGACATGGACATCTTAGATGACATGGGGGTGAGTAAATTATCAGGAAATTTTTATTTGAAAGTGGATTAATCCTTTAATATGTGTTCCCCATACATTAAAGTGTTACCAAAATTAAATAACCTTTGTATATACCAATACAAAGAAGGTGCAAAGAGTCATTCATGCAAACGCAAAACACCATCATGGTAACACACAACACTTACATAATGCAATAAACATTCATTAAACAACAGAAGATGTAACATAAAACCCTAATGTACATAACTGATAACAAAAACTATTAAGAAACATGATTTTTTTAAACAAAATACTTTCAAAAGTGGAGTGTCACACAGGGAATTGTGGGAATATCAGTTTTTGACTGTAAATTATACATTGATTTGTTCTTTTTTACATCTAAAAATTGTAAAAAAAAAAAAAAATGAACAGCATTTTACTGTGAAAATTACATAAAATGTCTGGTAAGAGCTTTTACAGTTTTTCCCTGTATATAGTATGGGAACTTACTGTTAAGTTTTGTATTGTTTTTGCAATATTTTACCTTTAAAATCACATTCATTTTTTACAGTGTAAATAGAACCCTGTTTTTGAGTGTATTTTAAATAAACATCAAAGTATCATGTTTCAACATTTTTAAATATACCTCATTTGTTAAATCTTTGTATAATGTAATCTCATTAAATGTATCTGTCTCTGCAGTTATGATTCACTCAATCCATATGTTAACAGCCATGTTCAAAATAAGCTTAAAGTGTTTCTTACCAGTATGTGAGAAGTTCTGTGAGTTTATGATCAATGATGGAGACGTTAAGCTTCTCTCACTTTAGTAACCTGCATGAAGGGTGGGACCTGAAGGGTTGGACACAATGCTTTTAACTTTTTTTTTTTTTTTTTTTACTTCAGACTGCGTCATTTGAACATTCAAGCATAAAAGCAAAGCCAACACACATTATGATGCCTGGCATAGGGAGGAGTAGCACTCCTGAATTCATACTTTCCCTCTGCACCTTCAGCTCAAATACAGAAGATCCTCCAGTGACACTGTAAAATAACTTATGATGCACTTGATTGACAGCAGTTTTCTTCATCAGAAAAAGAGTCTGACAAAAACTGTTTTTCCCCACAGAATGTCCCACTATACACTGTCATTCTTCAGTCAGGGAACAACCATTTTTAAATAGCTTGACATTAAAAAAATGATATGATCAGTAAGTCAGAGCAACTTATGTTTTTACATTAACTCATCAAAATAATTTTTGCAGTTTTTTTATACAAGTTATATGAGATTCAACCCATTTTTTTAAAAGTCAGTTTAATATAATTTAAGGTTTAATATAATTTAAGTTGAAATTATTTGTGCAGCCAATCTGATTAAATACTTAATTTATGGCAGCAACTGAAGTTTTTTTTATTTAATTTATTTTTAGTTGAAATAGGTGGACATTTTTTTTTTACAGTGCTTCTTCTTCCCTTTATAAATACCAAAGGTATTGATATATCTTATTGTATACTATCATGTATATTATTTCAACCACTACACTAGAATCATGCTACATCTTTTGGCTGTGCACAGCAAAAAAAAAAAAGATTCTTCTTCTGTATATTTGTTGTTCCCTTTCGAAAGGGAACTCACACTGCGTCTTAACGCGTTTGGGGAATGCCTCTGCGGGAACCGGTGTCTGAAACGCTGTCAAATCACAGCAATCGTATTGACCGGCGACAGCTTATGATGTCACTACTAGTGCGACCCGAACGCACACAAGGAGCGCCTAGAGAACAAGTCATCCTCTTTCGTCTTTCAGGGACTGTTTTGTTTGAAGCACTATTCAAAGGTAAGAACGTCTGTTTATACAGATGTTTCAGTCAGTGTGCACATCCATGTATAGTTACCTGGTAACACACTTAACTTGCGCGTCTTTGTTAGAGCATGCAGAGAATTCTGTCGGCACGAGTTGTGAGCGTTTCCCGCTGAGGAAGCTCCACTCTCGATTGTCTGTCTCTAGTTGCGTGTTTCCTATCTGCACCCGCGTTTGTTATGAAGCTGGTCCTGTCTGTATATGGCAGGACATACGTGGTGGCAGATTATGCTGTGCTCCAGTTAGTGACTTCAGCTCCCTATAGCAAGGAATAAAAGGGGGCTTTTATTAATTTATGTCTCAGGCGCTTCACACCAGGCCTGAGGCTGGACCAATGATGTGTTTGTTCCATCTTTTGAACCCATCTGTGGTTCCGACACAGAGCTTGTCAGTGAGCGCATCCTTTCAGACTGCAGAGTATGGCAGGCCAATTTTACATTTAGGCCTCTGCTCTTTTAAGTCTCAGGTTGAGCTTTTAGGTTACCTCTGTGAGAGCCATTATAAATGTTTGGCCTTTGTTAGGCCCCCTCGATACCTTCCCTAGGTCGAGTGAAGCAGTTTCCTCTCACTTAGAGAGTAGAAGGCGATATGCTGAAGCCTCCACTCTCCCGAGCTCCAGATAGATCATGACTGTAGGTGTCTGCCCTCTCTGGGCCACCTTGACATCACCCTGTGGTGAGTGAGCTGGCTTCCTCTTGTTTGAGAGTCACTATTCGAGGCTGCCGCTCCATTTGAGCTCTAGGTAGTTGATGTTTTTGACGTTGACCTACTGCAAGGCCAACTCGTTTAGATAGTGGAAAGCACTATGCTGAAGTCTCCGCTCTCTAGAGCTTTGGTAGTAGCTTTGTCTAGTTTGAGCTTAGAGCAATCTCTCCACCAAAAGCTCCTTAATTATTATCAAGTCGAGGGGTCGAGTGTTGCAGGCTCCTCCTGTGAAATTTCTTCCTGTTGGGGCCTCCATTCCTCCAGATCTGAGCTCAGACGGCTTTTCTCGTCTTGGAGTAAGAGTTTTTGCTCAGGTATTCACCTTTGAGCCTTTCTTGGGTTAGCTCACTTCCAGAGCTCTGTGCCCCATACGTGCCCAACACCAGTGATGCTCAGGTCGAGCATGTCGAGTACTCCCTCCTTTCAGGGCGAGTTGAGCACACTCCCTTAGAGCTCAAGCATTAGCCTCAGGCCTGTGGCCGTGTTATGCAAGAGTAGTAGGCCCTGACTGAGGCCTCCTCGTCAGATAGTTTTGTACTCCCCTTGTTTTAAGGGTAGAAAGCGATATGCTGGGTACACGGCTCGTGATGGCAATGCGAATGAGTATTCCAAGCCTGCATACCTCAGTGGCTATCTCTGCTGGAGTTAGATTTGCTACCAAGTAGTTGGCCCTCCTTGGGTCACCTTGAAAGTGATCCTCTGGGTTGAGGTAGGTTCCTGAGTGTCCTAGTTCCCTAGAATTGAGCAGACGGTTATCAGGTAGCTCAGGTTCCATTGGAGCCTCCCTGATACTAGCCCTGGAGTTCTAGATCTTTTAGATCGTTCTAGAAACTTTTGACTGGTAGTGTATATGGGCACACTTTTATACACAAATCAAATCTTGTCTCTTGGTCTGGAACAAGTTCTTTTTTGCAGTGAGAGACAAAAGGAGGGTGTATCACAGAGAAGAAAAGAGCCACTGAGCAGCGTTAACATACGTTAGTCGCATGTTCTGGAGTCTTTAAATGTGTTCGGGAACTGTCAGTACAATAGCACAAACGTTATGATGAGTTAATGAATGCATGAAAGAAATACCTTTCATATCTTCCGGGTTAAACTGAACTTTCGGGATGACGAATCAGTCATCTTCAGTTTACATCTTTGTCTCTAGAGTCTCTAAAATACCTTCTCGCCCAACCATAAGATATTTGACTTGACAAGCCACTGCGTAAATTAACAATATCATGCATAGTTGTTTTAGATAATAATATTCACTGTAAGAAAAACAAAATCCATACAAAAATTCATGCACACAATGCAATGGCCATATACAGCAGGCCTATATAACAATGAACAATATATTTATACAGCATTTATTAAACTTTTTATTGTTAGTTAATAAAACTGTTCATTACAGTGCATTAACTAATGTTAACAAATACAATTTTTAATGTTATAAATGTAGTATTACATGTTGAGATTTCATTAACTAAGATTAATAAACACAGTAGAAGAATTGTTCATTCTTATGTATGATGAATTACACTCTGAAGTGTGATACTACTGTTGGAGGTTTCGTGTAAGCTTGAGTAAACAAACAGCACTAATTAACAAATTTGCTTAATAACATTCCCACTGAAACGCAACTGAATTCCAGTCACTCCAGTTGGTCACCAAATATTTCTCTCAGTTTAAAGTCACACGTCATTTTTGAAACGACGGATGTTTCTGGCTTCAGCTCTTCCTCAAGCTGCATTTACTTCATGCGGGATTCACATGACGGATGTCCAGTAAATGACGTGTTATTCTCTAAATATTGATTGTAAAGCTCAAGATTATCCAGCCACATCGAAACCTTTTTGACACCTCTGTACAATTCCCCTATTTCTCACCTCCTCATTCACCAGAAGCACTGGTGAATAACAATATTGCAGTATCTTCACACCTGTGGCGCAGACGCCTTCACTGGTCGTGATTCAAAGCTATTATTTTGAACACTCATCACAATAATACCATTACTTTAACATTTAATAATATAAATAGCTAGTTTCAATTTTATATGCTGCTAATTCTTTAAGCTGCACTGTAAATACATCTATATATTCATTAACAATGCAAAACAAAAAAAAAAACAATTCTTATTTTCATCTTGGTTCCCAATAAAAAAAATCTAATCATTCTTAAATTAAGATACATTTACTTGAAAAGGAAAATGACTTTAGATATTAAGTCTTGTTTTCTGAAAAAAAAAAAAAAAACCTTAATTCAAACAGAAAACACAAGTTTATTTTTCTGGCACTATTAGCAGATTTTTTTTTTTTTTTTAAGCACAAACTTACTTAATTTTGAAAAAAATTTCAAAGAACAAGTCTACAGTATATCTCAAGTAATTTTCCTTCTCAAGTAAATGTTTCTTAATTTAAGAATGATTAGATTTTGTATCCAACAGAAATACTAGATATTTTTGCAGTGTACAGTAGTTTTTACTGTAGGGTTAAGAACAGTAATCCAGTTTACACTTTGATTAAGTAAAAAATAAATAAATAAATAAAAATAAATATTTGGATACAAAAAAATCTCTAATGTCAATAATAAAAAGATCTTAAATGATCTCTTTAATGTCAATAAAAACTTCTCATAAAATAAACGTTCACAGTTTTTCTAAGTAAAAATAATTGTACAGATCATGTGATGAATGCTTGTTCGCTTAAGTACTTAAGTACGAGTGAAGAAATGTTCAAAGTTACAATTTCCTCCTGAAATGACTTATCCTGTCAACCTTACACTTACAAAATCTTTTTAAAAAATGTGACACAGCCAGTCAACTGCATGAAACTAGAACTACTTCCAGTTAATTTAATCCAGTCTTCTTCAAAAATGGGTCAGAAAAGTTCCAGGACCTGCCTGACAAAAGTTTTTTTCTGCATTTGAAATCCACACTCAGGCAGTTTGGTTACAATTAGGTGTGTAATAAATCAAACTCCCAATTTTAAATTGTTCATAAATGCTTATATTAATTATTATTTATTTAATATTATTAATACAGCATATATACTAACACATCACACATATTATTGCAGTGTAGATGAGTATCTATGGGGCTTTTCAGCAATGTTTTACACATACAGGATGTTCAGGGCTGTTTGTGCGTGGGATATTCATGTTTTCATAAAAGTTCTCTTAGCTGGAATGCAGACAAAATGTTTGTGTATGAGTTGGTTACATCTTTAACAGGTCACTACATAGTAGTCTTCCACTAACCATTAAAGCCGCACCCTAAGAAGGAACAAATAAAAGAAAACAAAACCATGCGTATGTGTTTGTTTTCTAAAATACCAGTCAAAAAAACGGTGAACAGCCAGAACATCTCACCTTCTTCTTGAAAAACCATTAAGAAGAACATTTTGTTTTTCCTTTTCTAATTCGACTGAATCTGGAGTCTGGTTTGTTTTTACTGTGAAACACAATGTGTTGAGCATAAATATAACATATTTGGTGTTCCTGGAACAGTATTTGTGTCAGCCAAGCAGAAACCTGAATCTGACCGCAGTGGGTTGGGTGTTGGATGGTTGATTGTTCGTTTGGTTTGTTGTTCACTTGGTTGGTTGGTTGTTCATTTGGTTGGTTTGGTTGGTTGTTTGTTTGGTTGGTTGAATGGTTGTTCGGTTGGATGGTTCAGTTGGTTGGATAGTTTGTTGGACAGTTCTTCATTCAGTTGGATGGCTGTTCGGTTGGTTGGATGGTTGTTTGGTTGTTCATTTGGTTGGTTGATTGTTCGTTTAGTTGGTTGTTCGGTTGGTTGTCCATTTGGTTGGTTGGTTGTTCGTTTGGTTGGTTGGATGATTGGTTGTTCAGTTGGATGGTTGTTCAGTTGGTTAGATGGTTGTTTGTTTGGTTGGATGGTTGGTTGTTCATTTAATTGGTTGTTCGTTTATTTGGTTGTTCACACAATACAACCAACCATCAACATGATGAACAATTAAAGGATTGTTTATAAATTGAGCTCAATGATGACACTAATGTCTTTTTAGAGCTGCTTTACAGCCAAATTAGTTTCATAACTCTAGAATTTTGACAGTGAAGCTGCTTTGAAACAATTTGACTTTACTTCTGAAGACCCGTTTAGTCCAGTCAATGACTTATTCATCTGGTACAATGATTCATTTGGATGACTTTCTCAGCAAATATGTGTGATTAACTGGAAATATGATTTCATGTAGTTCATTCAATTACAATAAAATACTGGTGTTTGAGTCCCACGTCTGGTGCATCTGCCCTCTAGTGGTGACAAAAAGAACATAATGGGTGGGAAATGAATGAATCAAGTAATCACGAACGAGTGTGACCGGTCCGTCCCAACCAGTGCTGAGAAAAGGAACAGGTTTCAGGTGACTTTTCTGTTTGTGTGCTATTTTAACAACCACTGAACTGAACATAATGTATATATAGTAAGGAGCTGAAATGTAAGATAAACAGAGCCATCACACCTGAGCAGTTATAGATTTAAATTGAGAAATAATAGAGCATAATAAATAAGAGAATGAAAAGAAAATCTATTATAACAATATCAATACGTCACAGTATGTAACATGGCACTATGTTGTTCATTGCATAGATATAAAAGAGTCATCTCTTGTCATTATTTCAACAGTCCTAAGCAGCATTGAAGTAATCTACTGTCGAATGACCTTTGGCAAACAGCGGAAATATTTACACTACAGTTCAAAAGTTTGGAATAATTAAGATTTTCTCTTCTACTCACCAAGTCTGCATTTACTTGGTCAAAAATACAGTAAAAAAATAGAAATATCTGATTTGCTGCTCAATATTTATCATTATAGTTCAAATCAGTTATTATAGATCAAATCATTAAAAACATTAAAAAAATCTTAATTATTCCAAACTTTTAACCGCTAGAACATATTTATTTTTATTTTACATTTATTATTTCATATTTATTTACATTTACGCATCTAGCAGACAATTAACTTATCCAAAGCAACTTGCAAACTAATTTAATAGAATTTATTAATTAAATTATTATTAATATATTTTATTTGTACTTATTATAGCTCAAGATAATCATCCATGCTTATTCCTCTAGCTGGACTCTTTTGTCAGTTCTGATTCACTTTCTACCTCTTCCTCTACATCCTCTTCATCATCTTCCTCCTCCTCCTCCTCCTCCACCTCAACCCCATCCAGAGTTTTCTGCAGCTGCTGTTGGATTCTCTTCAGCTCCTGCAGTCCATCCCGGAGATCCTTGCAAACCTCTCTGATCTTGGCCGCAAACTCTGTCTTGGCGCCCTTGCGCAGCTCCAGCGATCCCTTGGCCAGGAAGAAGACGTCGAGAGCGAGGAAGAGGCCCGACATGACGCCAGTGGTGACGCTGATGACCTGTGTGGCTTTGGCCGCTCCTCCTGCTACGCTGAGCACCTGCACGGTGTTGATGAGGTTCTCCGTGTTGACAAGCAGCGCTTTCCCGGCACGGCCGCCCTCCTTCAACACGTGCTTGACATTCTGGTTAAGAGCCTTTCTGGAGATGCTGTCCACGTACTGCTCGAAGTTCCACTCCTCCAGAGTCGCCATCCCGGTCTGGAGAGACAGAAACCGGAAGAAGAGAGACACGATGACGAGATGTTTATTAAAAGGATGAATAGTGATAAAAATCAGCAGATTTTCTTCATCACCAGTGACTAATCTAATCTTAAACGCCTCTGATTGGCCATTGCATTCATACTCTCAATAGAAACATGAGAAATTATCCACACTATCAGACAACAGCTGATTGTTTAAAAACAGCAGAAGATCAGGGCCGATTAAATTCTGTCAAACTACATTACGCTTTACATTTAGATATCGTACAACAATACAAGAAGGCTCACATAAACACTAGTGGATCAAAGATATGCTTTTCTATATGAAAGATTTACGCTGCAAAAAAAAATTATTTTCTTACTAAGTATTTTTGTCTTTGTTTTGCAACGCAAATATCTAAACATTTTAAAACAAAGATACATTTACTTGAGAAGCAAAATGGCTTAAGATAAAGTCTTGATTTCTGAAAAAAAATTATCAAAACTAAGAGAGTTTTTATACTATTTAGAAAACATTCTTTTAGAAATAATATAAGTAAAAAATAAAATAATAATAAATAATTACCTAAGAGACCATGTGCATTAGTCACTTTAGTTATTTATTTCTATGGGTAGGTTTTTAGAGCTATTTTTAGTTTTATGTTGCCAAGAAAACATTTTTCATTTTTATTTACTTTAACTTGAAGTAGCGAAATAACTAAAACAAAACATAAATAAAAAACAATATGCATATTTAAAAAAAAAGTGACAAAATGACAAAAACAAGTACTAAAATAACTAAATATATATATATATATATATATATATATATATATATATATAGTATAGAAAAACATTAATACAAAAACAAAACAGTATAGGATCAGGGTTATCATCATTAACTAAAACTAAAACCATAAAAAAAAAAAAAAATGTGTTACTTGAAAAAGAAAAAATATGATTTGTTTAACTGTTTTTTCCTCAGTTAATGTTTATTTTAAGGTTATTTTGATTCATCTAGGTGTCAAGAAAAGTACTAAAATAACTAAAATAAAAATAAAAATACAATATTAAAAAAAAAAATGCAACAAAATGACTAAAACTTTAAAATTAAGATGAAAGCAGAAAATATCAAAACTAACTCTTAAATGCTTTAATAATATATCATTTATACTAAAATAAAGGTTTGTATAAAATAATAATACGCGTCTGACCTGCAGAAAGTCCAGGCATTCTTTAATATCTTGAATTTCGTGCTGATAGTCTTGGATCATCTTCTCCACCTTCTTCCGGTCCGTGTTGGAGTGAACCGTGTCTGTGATGTTGGCCGACGCTGACGTCACGCCGCCGGCGGTCGCCACACCGATGCCCACCGCCGTCACGATGAGGGACGTCCCGAAGGTGAAGGGTGCCAGAACCAGGCCGGTGATGGTGGTGATGCTGCCGGCTACACTGGCCACGCCGCCGCCAACACTAGCGGTCACTGTCTTCTTGTGGAAACTGTCCGCCGCGTCCGCTAAAGCCAGGAGCTCGTGGATCCGCTGCTGCAGTGACGCCTCCCGCTGGTTCAGCAGGTGAACGAATAACTTGGCAGCCATGAACACCCGGTTAGCAGCTGCTTCGATCGCTCTGGAAGACAGAAAGATATTTTACTTAATAACTCACAAATATGCTGCGATACAAACAAAATTTGGTCAAGCCAATTAAAATCTCTCATAAATGTCACAGAAACTGTCATCTGCACCACCAAAAATATCTACTAACTAGTATAATTATACTATGTTAAAATCAGTATTAGTTTAGTATCATTAATGTACTCTTATAGCAAGATATTATATAGGCTATCATAATAGAGTATTATAGCAAGATGAAGGTCACATGACCGAAACATGATATAAATATTCCCTATATCCAAAAATCAGCCTCTGAAGGTGTTTATTATTGTTTTACATAGTTGTACATAATTGTTCTACACAATTAACATTTAATATGACTAAAATGATATTCTAAACAAACTGAATTTTTTTGTTTTAATATCTCTATATAGTTTTATTGTTTTTTTTTTGTTTTTTCAGTTTAAGTTTTAGTAATTTGGCATCTAACTGAATGTTTTTTATATTTTATTTCATTTTTTTTTTCATTTAATTTCAAGGTTATTAATGTGTCAAACACATTACATTTAATAATAACTCATTAACTGTAAGATAATTTTTGCTATTATAATTTTTAATTAATATTTTGAATGTTATTATTTTCATATTTTTCTGTTTTCATTTTAATGTTTATTAATTATTCATTATATTTCAGTTTTAGTATTTTGGCATCTAACTTAAAATAAAATAAAAGTTTTTTTTTATATTTTATTTCAGTTAACATTTATTTTATTTAATTTGACAAAAAAGTATTTTAGTAGTTTTAGGTTTTTTTTTTTAATAATGACCCTGGTTTACATATAATAAACACACTGCGGTAATACTTAAATAAGGGTCTTTTTTCTTGGAAAATGTAATTAAATCTTTCTCACCGTTCTCCATCTTCCTCATTAAACTGTTTTGACTCGTTCCATTCGCCCCAACCTGACGAATAAAACATAAACCCGTCTCTGCGAGATCAAACACAAGTCAAACATCTTTAAAACACGACTGAACTTTACAGAAAATACCTTCCACTGTTCTCCACCAATCCAGCAAACCATCTTCATCCTGTCAATGAGACACAACTCAGTTCTCTGCCACAAAACATGCTTGATAAAACTAGCAATCAAGGAATAAACTTGAGTTTTCACGTACATCTTCATTGTCCAGAGGATTCCCGTCACTGGAGCTGACGGCATCTGTTTCTGCTGTGAGAACTTCAGCAGAGCTGCTCTGGAAATGAAACAGTGAGCGACAGAGTGATGATCCCTGATTCTTACAATTTTCATTGCAACAATTTTCATTGCATCAATGCATTTTTGGGAGTTCATTTTTAGTCCATCTCCTAACCTGAAGTCTGTTTTGCAGAGATGGACTAAAAATGATCTCCCAAAACTTGCTGCCACATTCTGGAAGATGAATTCTTCAAACAGTGGTGCAAGAGGATGTGGTGCTGGTCCTTCAAAAGTCACTCTCAGTCAGTCTGTCTATAAGGCCTAAAAAAACAGTCTTCATGTATTTTATAACACTTCAGCTTGTGATTCTTATTAAGTGTGGGTCATTTTTTTAGGAATCTTTACCTAACCCAAGTCTCTGAGATCTGGACACCTTGCACTTCTGGAGGCTCTAGATAGGTTGCAGTTCTGGAAAATGGTGGCGCTGGAGACTAAAGGGTTCCTGATGGTTTCACACTTAATTCTTCACCTTAATTCTTAATTCTTTTGCAGTTAACATGCATCTTTTCTTCTCCACCTGTTTTTGTCTGACCCTGCTGACCCAATGAGCATTTCACTGTCCAATGGTCATGCCTTAACTGCAATTTCTAGTGTTGCATCTTTCTCATGAGCATTTAATAATTTTTGACTTTTCAGTCTGAGTTAAATCTCTTTTTTGGCTCATTTTATCTGTAAAAGAAAACATACCTAATAATTATGCTGAATATAAGGTGTTTTCATTTCCAGCCTTCATAAATAATTATATATCACTTATAAATTATTAAATACAAAATTAATAGTAGTTATTAAGATTAATGTGGTTTGGAATTGGTAAGATGTGCCTGGAAAAAAATATGATCAGAAAATCAACGTGCCTAATAATTCTGCACACACTATATATACACCATATGATAAAATGACATACAGGTGAATATGAACAGACAAACACACACCTGTGTGGCCAAACATTCTCTGTCTGTTGAGGATGAAGTCACATCTCCTCCATCACATACCTGCAAAAAGAGATCAGAAAGACTTTATACTTCAAATAAAGCAAATAATAAACATACACTATATTGCCAAAAGTATTGGGACACCCCTCCAAATCCTCACTACTAAATATTCCACGGTCAACTGCTAGTGGTATCGTAACAAAGTGGGAACAACAGCAACTTAGCCACAAAGTGGTAGGCCACGTAAAATCACAGAGTGGGGTCAGCGCATGCAGAGGCACACAGTGCGCAGAAGTCGCCAACTCAATAGCTACAGACCTCCAAACTTTGTGTGGCCTTCAGATTAGCTCAAGAACAGTGCATAGAGAGCTTCATGGAATGGGTTTCCATGGCCGAGCAGCTGCATCCAAGCCTTACATCACCAAGTGCAATGCCAAGTGTCGGATGCAGTGATGTAAAGCACGCTGTCACTGGACTCTAGAGCAGTGGAGACGTGTTCTCTGGAGTGACGGATCACACTTCTCTGTCTGGAAATCCGATGGAAGAGTCTGGGTTTGGAGGTTGCCAGGAGAACGGTACTTGCCTGACTGCATTGTGCCAAGCGTAACGTTTGGTGGAGGGGGGATTATGGTATGGGGTTGTTTTTCAGGGGTTGGGCTTGACCCCTTAGTTCCAGTGAAAGGAACTCTTAATGCTTCATTAACCAAGACATTTTGGACAATTTCATGCTCCCAACTTTGTGGAAACAGTTTGGGGATGGCCCCTTCCTGTTCCAACATGACTGTGCACCAGTGCACAAAACAAGGTCCATAAAGATATGGATGAGTGAGTTTGGTGTGGAGGAACTTGACTGGCCTGCACAGAGTCCTGTTCTCAACCACCTTTGGAGTGAATTAGAGCGGAGACTGCGAGCCAGGCCTTCTCGCCAACACCACTGCCTGACCTCACAAATGTGCTTCTAGAAGAATGGTCAAAAATTGCCATAAACACACTCCTAAACCTTGTGGAAAGCCTTCCCAGAAGAGTTGAAGCTGTTATGGCTGCAAAGGGAGGGCCAACTCCATATTAAACCCTACGGATTAAGAATGGGATGTCATTACAGTTCATGTGCACGTAAAGGCAGGCGTCCCAAAGTTTGCATGTGTTGCAGGCTTTTTTAATGGCTCATATAGTGAGAATATGGAGGAAAACTGGCTCTACTTTATTCAGAGACTCAAAATTAGCAACAATGTACAATTTGGTAAAGATGCTGATTTTAATATGGCCAAGAAGTGATTCATTTCTAATGCTTATAATGTATATAAATGAGGTCTTTATAACAATATAGCAGATACTTACATAAAATGCATATAAATATCCATATCTGCCAATAATGCGTCTTGGTAAGATGATATTAAAAATGCTTAGTTTTATGATCAAAGCTCTGTAGTTTTAAAACATATAATGCAATACAGTGATGATTGAGAGATGTTCTATAGAATAAATCAAGAAAACCTCAGTTGCTTCAGTCCAGTTGAAATATTACTAACAATATTAAAGTTATTCTTACTTTTACTTAATAAAAAAATAAGTGCAGACTTCACAGCAGAAAGACACCTGAAGTATGAGCTGAATGTTTGTACAATTACACTTGACGAAACAGTCTAAACTATCAATCAGACGACAGAAGGACTGTAGGAGATTGTGTGTGACAGCAAAGTTGATCATGTTGATCATTTAGAAGCCTTAGAAATTCATGTAATAAATATGATACAGTAGGCTTTATAGCGTTAAGACTCGTTTTCATTGAAAAAAATCATAATCACTCAATTTTATTATTATATATAAGATAAGAAAATAAGAATAAGAAAACTGGTATGTAAAATAATCTCAAATAAATAAAAAGCCACAGAAACTCAAAGAAATTACCACTCATGATAAAAAAGTATAATTAAAATATTATGTTTAAATCAATGTTATTTTAGTTTCATTAATATATTATTCTAGTTTATTAATATATGTTCAGTTTTCATTTTAATTTTACTAATTTTGTTGTTTTTGTAACTTTTATTACTTTTTTAAATGTCTATATACTGTAGCTTTTATTAATTTTTATTTCAGTTTTAGCTTTAGCACAAACAAACAATAGAGAAACGAATGCGTAGACTGTTATGTGCATTTTTTTGTACTTAAACCTGTGTAAATAACAGATGTTTGTCAGACTTGTGCCTCGGACTGCAAATACCGCATATTTAACCTGCAACACTCCTTTAATTACATGTAATCAAACAAACACGCAGGCAGTGTGCTTAAAAGCTCGTCCTGCCCTGTGTCGTCATCAGCGGTGAGAATAAAAGACTCAAACCACTTACAACACTCAATATAAACTACCAGTGTCAGAGCTGCCAGACAAATCAAATATCACAAACACAGGCTGTCCGACGGGTTCTCCAGAAATAAAGCTACCGTCTGCTGTATATGTACCGATGTCCCATCGTCACATGAATCAAGACGACACACTCTCGTACCTGAGCGGTGGATTTCAGATGGTCGCGCATCCCAACCTGAAACACAAACAAACTCACAGAAGTCAGAAAACATTGATCAAGACGTGCATTAACACAGTCCTGCTGCTGATGAATCAAACACAAGCGCTCATGCTGTTCTCTGAAAGAATGAGTATCTGCTTCATGACGCAGTTCACCTGTGCTTTCTCCTCTGCTGCCAAGACACTGTGAGCCTCATTGGTCTTATTCTACAGAAAGAAATGAGAGAGATGCTGAAACAGACAAACATTTACTGCTGAGTGGCGTAAAGATCGGATTGTGCTGAGACCTTAAGGAGCTGTCTGTGTGTGTGAGAGAGAGTGTGTGTGTGTGTGTGAGTGAGTGAGAGAGAGAGAGTGAGATAAAGTGTGTGTGAGAGAATGTTTGTGTGTGTGTGTGAGAGAGTGTGTGCACGTTTTTGTGATTTATGAGGACACAAATTTGTATAATGACATGGGTATTACACTGGTATTATGACGTAAACATGAAATATGAGAACATTTCATCAGTCCTCATGTTTAAAATAGCTTTAAAAATAGCTTTATGGCGTTGCGTGGGTGAACGGTTTGCTGATGTCAACGTTGTGGATTGAGTGGCCCGTGGTGGTGGGGTTATGGTATGAGTAGGCGTATGTCATGGACAACGAACACAGGTGCATTTTATTGATGGCATTTTGAATGCACAGAGATACCGTGACGAGATCCTGAGGCCCATTGTTGTGCCATTCATCCACAACCATCACCTCATGTTGCAGCATGATAATGCACGGACCCATGTTGCAAGGATCTGTACACAATTCCTGGAAGCTGAAAACATCCGAATTCTTGCATGGCCAACATACTCACCGGACATGTCACCCATTGAGCATATTTGGTATGCTCTGGATCAGTGTATACGACAGTGTGTTCCAGTTCCTGCCAATATCCAGCAACTTCGCACAGCCATTGAAGAGGAGTGGACCAACATTCCACAGGCCACAATCAACAACCTGATCAACTCTATGTGAAGGAGATGTGTTGCACTGCGTGAGGCAAAAGTGTTGCATTTATAATTTTGTTCAGTATATATACAGTGGGTATAGAAAAGAATCACCCCCCTTTAAAATAATCACATTTTGTTGCTTTGCAGCCTGAAATGAAGACGGACACAGTTTTGTTTTATCCAGCTGTATTTATGCTTTACAACTTAAAACATCCAAGTGAAAGATATAACTCCAACATGTCAGAAAAAAAAAAAGGATCACCTAATGACTAATGGCTAAACACCTTCTCAGTGGCACACAAAGTCATTTGACTTTCAACTGTGATCAGATGTGGTCATTTTGATTAGCTCAGCATGAAAAGAGCTTTCCTGGAGCATTTCAGTCCTTGGTAGTGCAACTGAAGCAAACAACCAACTATGGGCACTGTCAAAAGATCTCCAGGATAAAGTTGTGGACGGGCACAAGTCAGGAGATGGATACAAAAACATTTCAAAGGCTTTATCAATGCCTAGAAGCACAGTGAAGTCTATTGTTGAGAAGTGGAAGGTATTTAGTACAGCACAGACCCTCCCTGAATCTGGACGTCACCCCAAACTGGATGAAAGAGCCAGGAGGAAACTGGAGAGGCAGAGAGGCAGGAATTTATGACAAAGAGTGTGCATGTGACAATAATATCACAAATTCTCCACAAATGTGGCTTGTATGGGAGGGTTGCAAGAAAAAAGCTACTCCTCAAGAAAGGCCACATGCAGTCACGACTTGAAGATTCTGAGGCCACATGGAAAAAGGTGATATGGACAGATGACCAAACGGTATGTCTGGCGGAAATCCAATATAGCCCACCATCCAAATAACACCATTCCTACAGTGAAACATGGAGGTGGTAATGTCCTGTTAGGGGGGTGTTTCTATGCATTAGGGACTGGAGCACTTGTCAGGATAGAAGGAAAAATGGATAGGGCAAAATAGGATGAGGAAATGAGGAAAATCTGCTGCCCTTTGCCAGAATGTTGTCAATGGGAAGAAGGTTTACCTTCCAACATGACAATGACTCAAAGCACACATCAAAAACTGACCACACAGTGGTTGAAGTAGAAAAATGTGAACGTCCATGCATGGCCTAGTCAGAGCTCAGACTTAAACCCTATTGAAAATCTGTGGAATGACTTGAAGACTGCACTGTCACCATTAAATTTAACTGAACTTGGGCAGTTCTGCAAAGAAGAGTGGGGAAATATTGCTAAGTCTGGATATGCAAAGTTAGTAGAGACATATCCCAACAGACTAAAGGCTGTAATTAAAGCAAAAGGTGGTTCAACTAAATACTGACACAAGGGGGTGATCCTTTTTCCAACTCAGTGATTCTGTTTTTTATTATTATTTTTTTTTTCTCAGACATGTTGGAGTTATATCTTTCACTTGGATGTTATAAGTTGTAAAGCATAAAACAGCTGGATAAAACAAAAACGGTATCCATCTTCATTTCAGGCTGCAAAGCAACAAAATTTGATTATTTTAAAGGGGGGTGATTCTTTTCTATACCCACTGTATAAGAATGTTTTAACATTCTTATATATATATATATATATATATTATATATTTTATGTAAGAATGTTAAAATTACATTAGGTTCCTGTGACAGGTAGGTTTAGGTATAGTGTAGGGAAGGGCCATACTATAGTGACTTTTAAGATGTTGTTTTTGTGGGGTCTGACTAAAGGACCCCACAATGTCGTAAATTCCTCATTTTACTATCTTAGTGTAGTACAAAAAGTAGTATAAACAAGGATGTGTGTGTCAGTGTGTGTGTGTCTGTGTGTCTGAGTGTGTGTGTCTGTGTTTGTGTGTGTCTGTGTGTTTGTGTTTGTGTGTGTGTGTGTTTGTGTCAGTGTGTGTACCTGTGAGTAAAACCTGAATGGGTTTAGTTTTTGAATCATTCCCATGATCATTCCAGGATCCTGAAAAAAAAAAAAAAAAAAGAATAAATATCCAAAATTTCAATCGACATTACTAGGGTTATTATAGTTAATTAATAACAAAAACTAAGTCTAATAAATAAAGTTAAAATATAAAACATTTTGAAAAACTAATAAAAATGAACAAAAGGAAAAGGATTAAAACTATAAACTAAAATAACTCAAAATGGCTCCTGACCTGTTTGGCTTCAGTAGTTCTGCTCTCTGCTGCCTCTTCTGTCCATGTGGATGAACTGCTGCATACAGCTGTGTCCTACAGTGAAAGAATAAAGAGAGGTCAGTTCTGTGCACCCTAAAAACACTGCAAATGTCACTTCTGGGTATATAATGATGACAAAAATGAGCCTCACCTGTTTGCCGTCATTATTCACTGAAGCTTTGGTTATCGTTGAGCTCTGAGGTTAGAAAATAACATCATCAACAAGAAGAACAGCACTACTACTATTAATAATGTTTTATTTATTAGGCACTTTTTTTACTCGGTCACTTTACAATGAATGTACAAAAATCTGATAATTCTGGTTTACATTTCAGAGGTCAACAACCAGAAACAGAGAGCTTCCTAAAAGTTTGAAGAATTATTATTACTGTATGCCCAGTGAATAAATGTGACTGAAAACTTTGCCTTTGGTCTGGCTCATTAGTAAGAGGATTACACTCTTCTGGGTTCGAATAATTAGTTATTTACTGCGAGAAAAACAGTGTAAAAAATAAATAAATAAAAATAAGACTAAACTGTCTATCTAAATAAATAAATTGAATAAAATAAATAAAGCATGAATTAAAATAGATTTATAAAAAACATACATAATACATATAAATAAATAATGCATCTACAGTACAGCACAATAATATAGTGAGCAAAAAAACACAATGTAACAATAAAAACTAAACGCATATTTATATATATTATATTTTACGTATATTTAGAATATTAATTTTCACTGTATAAATTTGGTATTTATACATGAAAAAAAACACACTAACTAAAAAACTAAACAAATTTACACAGTAAAACACCATTTTCTATTGAAACAGTAATATACTGTGGAAACAATGCATTCTGGGTAATATTATTAGTCGTTTTTGAGAAATTAACATATAGGCTACTTTCTCAAAAATAACAAATATTACCCAGAATGCATTGTTTTTACGGTATATTACTTCTGAATATTACAATGCATTCTGGGTAATATTATTTGTTGTTTTTGAGAAAGTAGCCTATAGGCTTCTTTTCTTAAAATGACAAATATTACCCAGAATGCATTGTTTTTTTATGGTATATTACTGTTTATACATCAATACAGATAAAATTTTACTTGAGAAGCAAAACGGCATAAGATAAAGTCTTGATTTCTGAAAAAGATTTATCAAAACTAAGAGAGTTTTTATACTATTTAGAAAACATACTTTTAGAAAAAATAAAATATCAATAAATAATAATCTAAGAGACCATCCCATATGCACTTTTATGATATATTACTGTTTCAATGGAAAACGGTATTTTACTCTGTAAATTTTTTCAGTCATTTTTTAGAGTGTAGGACATAAGAAAAAAAACAACATTATGACATAAAAGTCAGAATTATAACATATTCAGTCATAATTATGAGATGAAAGGTCAAAAGTGACATAAAAGTAGAAATTAGGACACGCCAACTCAAAATTATGACTTATGGCAGTAAAAAGCATATATTATGACATACTAAGTTGTTAATGATTTTTGTCATAATTTTGACTTTTTAATCTCATAATTATGACTTAGTATATCATAATTTCATAATTTAGTTGAGGCTTCAATGCATTTTACCAATCCAGTGTTTAACCACAACCCTCTGATCTGTTACCTGTGGAGAGGATTTAAAGGGATATAGTTTCTGCATCACCAGTCCTTCCTGAGAAACAAAACACTTCTGCAGTCTTAACCACAGTCTCATCAGCAACAACAAAAACAACAACAACAACAACAACGCTTTAATTAAAAAGGACATCAATACTCCGGTTGAACCCGTTTGTATTAGTCTGTACGGCCGGTGAATAGAAGGCGTTTACCTTTATAGGCGTTATTTATATGGCTGTTTTTTGACTATTGAATTCAAGTTAATAGTAGGTCCTTTAAATAGAGAGTAAACACTTATACGTAACAATATACATAACTTAAAAGTCATGCAAGAAATCTAGACATACCTAAACTCACTTGCCTTCACAGCTTTATTTAGTCACACCATGAGGACACACATTCATTCAGTTGCTATTGTAAACACTCAATAAGATGGGCGTCCTTTGATTGGTCCGATGTTTCACAACTGACGCAGCACTAAAAACTATTTTTAACTTGACACAACACACCGGTCCAAGACGTCCGTCTGATGCATATGCAAGCCTCAGCTCCTGAATATTAATTATGTAACTTTACTTGAGGTCATAATGTAGGACTGGGGTTTTCAATGAGGAAAAAAAATGGTGTGAAAATAAATAAAGTTAGCGTTTGTCAAATTTAATATTATCATCATTTCATTTCATTTTTTTTTTTTTTTTAAGTCAGGTTGTAAATCTTGAAATTGTTTTGTTTATGGCTCTAGTTTTGAACAGAAAAAAATAAAAAACAAAATCAATAAATGTTTCTAAGTTTTTATGTTTAAATGTTACTCATTTAATTTTTGAAAACATGTCTTTATAATATTATGCTATTTTTCTCTCACACAGAATAAATGTATCTTTATATATGAAAAACTCATACATCTTTCTTTATATATTAGGAATATGGACATTTCCGTACAAGAAAAAAAAGAAAGAAAAAGAAATAAATTTTGATTTTGTAAATCATAATCATGACATAGTCAATGATGACATAGTCATAATTTGGATTTTTTATGTCATTATTAGGACACAAGTCAAAATTATGACAAAAAGTCATAATTACAACACTAAGTCATAATTAATAGATTGAAAATTGAAATTATGACAAAATTTGTGAGGTAAAGTTTAAAGGTGCAGCGTGTAAATGTTAGCGGCATCTAGTGGTGAGGTTGCGAAATGCAGGACAAAGATGTCATCGTCTGAGACAGCAAAGTGTAACCCTGCATCTCAATGTGCTTACTAGGCATGTGACGGTATCAAATTTTCATGTTGCGATTAATTGCTGAAGCTTTCATTACGGTATACGGTATTATCACGGTACTGAAATAAGTTGCAAAAAAACTTAAAATGCTTTATAAAAATTTGAATAATTCGTAATAAATAATTATTCACGGTATTTTGAAGTGCCCCCGATAACAATATCGTGCATATTCATTATCGTGATATATCGTATTACCGAATATCAGCACATGTCTAGAGCGTACTATCCTCCCTAAATAGTATTAAATATTGATAATGTCACACACTATTTAGGATGGACAGTATAAACATTGGGAGGCAGGCTAAGCCAGTCAAGTAAACGCGCTCTGTAGAGCAGTTTATCCGTTTAGGGATAAATGGAAATTTAACGTAAGGGGACCCGCGGTGTATGGCCCGGTCCCAAATGGCACCCTAAACCCTCACGGTCCTCCTCTGAGTCCGCACTTTCGTGATGTAATGCCGCTTTGGGTAAAGTCCTCTGCGTGGCTCACACTAAATAGAAATTGACATTAAAAAGTAGAAATTGTGAATTATAATTGTGAGAAAAAGTTGGAATTTTGACAAAAAGCAGAAATGATGACATTCAAGTCATAATATTGACTTTTTAATTGCAACTTTACCTTATAATTTCGACTTTTTCTATTAATAGATCATAATTTCGACTTTTTAATGTAACAATTAAGATTTAGCTACAAAAGCATGATTTGGGAAATGGGCTTCCAAAGGAATGGGGTTCCTTATATTATATTCCCAGAAATCATAAAGTTTGAAAATCACTCATTTAATATATTAAAAAGACACACGAAATTGTAGCAGACAAATACAGCTGCTAAAAAACAAAACAAAAAAAACAACAATTCGACGTAGCTGTAAAGTTCCTACATAACCAAACAAAAGCTAAACTCTGAATTCAGAAAAAGAAATTATTTTATTTTTAAGTTGACGCCTTGCAGACGCAACGCAAAAACACGTGTGAACGCCTTTGATTCGTTGAACGACGAGGGCGTAATCAGCTGACAAGTCCTAAGGGGAAGGCTTGGCTTATGAATATTAATTAGGTTATAAGACTGACAGACTAACCACAGAACTTCGCTTCAGGCGATGGAATGTTCATAAAGTTTTGTTGGACTCGCGCACGTGTTTTGAAAGCAAATCTCTTTTAATATTCGGACGATAGACGGCAGTGCGTTCATAGGCTAAGTCATAAACATAACAAAAGTTCCCCAGCTTGTAGTGCTAATAATACTTTTCCTCTTTCAACTTCCCCTTAAAGTAACACAAACACACCACACTTAACAAAATACGCTCAACCGCAAGCAAACATCTCTTACCTTAACAATGCTCGGATTGTGACGGTCTTCTCTTTATATCCTCTTCCAAAAGAAAACAAAAACAAACGGACACAAAGCGCTAAAGTTGTCAATGTTTTAAAACATTTAAAAGAATTACGTTTAGTTGGGAAAAAAGCCCGCAAAAACTGACAGGTCCAAAATAGGAAAAGTACTAAAAGCACGAAACAAAACAACCCAAAACAGTGAGTTCAATTCCTGAGGTGAGAAAAAAACTCTTTCCATGCAAGTCCACCGACTCTTCCTTGAAAAAGCACATGATCACGGGGCGTGTTTGTAGAAAAATAGTGATTTTCCACTCGATGATTTTCTTCAGTATGCTTTGCATGTACAGGGTTATCTGTTGCATATAACTGATTATGTAATGCACAAAGATATATATTTTATATATATATATATATATATATATATATATATATATATATATACACACACACATCATATCTTCATTCCTGTATTGCACAAAATCATGTCAAGACATGAAATAACTGTAACAGCTTTGGGAATAATACCATTTATGCAAAACAAGAGCATATGACAGATTTACACAAAAATCCACTGTATCCAAAGCCAGAGATGTTCACGGGTCTTATCTAGAGTCTGAGTGAAGTCTGGAGTCTTTTGTCATGAGTCCGAGTCGAGTCTTGAGTCATTAAAAAAAAAGAAAAAATATATATATATATATATATATATATATAATTCTCATACTCAAATCCTATTTTTTTTTTTATCCTAGTTGTATTATATAGACAAAATAATATGATCTTTCTATCATCTGTTTTATTTGAAATTAAGGTCCTATGATGTAAGGGATAATGTAAATCCAGCTTGTTACTTTATAATCCATTACAATGTACAAAACAATCGTCCTGGCAACACGAGTAGTCATTTTCAATAAAGTGGCTAAGCGGATGTAAGATGGCTCCAGTGAGTCACGGTTTGTTATACAGGAGTTTGTTTTACAACTTCGTTATCAGAAATTATCAAACCACGGAATGTTTAATAAAAAACTGTACGCATACCGATTGCGATGCGTTAAAATACGAGCTTTAAGTAATAAATGGATTAACATCTCTTTCTATCTCTCTCTTATGGACACACATTAAGAAAGAAAAAAACTGCATATACTACGAAAAGAATGATAAAACGTAGTGCTAGGTTTAAAGGCTAATTTTTGTTGTTGTTGTTCATATTTTAACAGGCTGGCAATCCAAATGAGCCATGCAGCTACACCACAGTATATTAGCTAGCTGTGTGAGTTAATGTGACTAACCTTTGTGGATGCGACGTCTCATAAAATTTGATGTTTTCGTTCCGGTGTCTTTAATTGTTTTCCCACATTCTGTGCATCTAGCCGATCTGACATGTTAATAAACCCAAATGAAAGAACAATCTTACGCAGGGCTGGAAATGACTGATAGTCAGGGGGACTGTATATGGGAAGGTTTTTTTTTTTTTTTTTTTACTTTTAATGACTTTTCAGATGTATTTAAATATAAAATATTTTATAATTATATAATATGCTAACATTAAACAGGCCTGTTTCATGTTTCCTCCAAATAATATTTTCTTAATTATCAAGCAGGCACATGAAAGGTCAATGAACAACATTTATGAATTGTGTGAGGCACAGACATGTTCATTCAACAGAATCTCTGCTTGGAGAAAATAACCTGTTTGATTTTGGTCAAATTAAAGATACATTGTCTAGGAATCTGTATATGTGGTGCATACTGAATTGAACATTTTAAATCCATTTGTCCTCAGGTTAAAGAAAACTGAATGTTTTGGATGGTTTAGTATACTTTGAAAATAAACAATTAAACATATTTAAATCCAGTCTTAATGCAAAAGGAAGCTGATGTGCATACTAAAAAGCAAAACTAATTTGGATAATAATGTATCTAGAAAATATAATAATATTCACTCATCCCTTTTCTTAAACAAAGGTTAAAAGGGTTGAAATGTGATGTTTATCATTTTATAAAAACTTTTAGTTTTGAGGATGTTACCATAGACATGGAGTTTTTTTAAAACATTGCTACCTAAACATGCAGTTCTATTTTAATATTATCTGAAATAATTTGTTACAATAAGGATTAATTACAGATAGACCATTGATGGCTTCTCATTTCTTAGGGCAATGTTAACTTTTTTCTCTCTTTTTTAAATCTATTGCCTTGATAGATTATATATTATAAATTCTTTAACAAGTTAGTTAAAATGTACCACAATAAATACAACAGAACGTGATAAATTCTAGTAAAGGTGGTCAAGAGAAGTTTAAAAAGCTTGCAGGATCATCATCATGTTTTCTCCTCTTTTCAGTCTTTTTAGTGGCTGTTTTTAGATCATGTTTGACTTTCTCCATACCATTTTACTACATTCTCAAAATAATTCAAATGGGATGCACATTTTATCATAGGAACAGCTTGCGCAAATCTTATCACACTTTTGGAGAGCGCTGGTGAACGCGCCTGCTATGATTTGTGCGCAGTGAGCCACTCGTGCTTATAAAAGCTCAGAACGCGCGATTTATACAATTAATTAACAGCCTGATTCTATGTTTCAGTGTGGGGGTTAGCCTACTGTCAACATGTGAGAAGTACGCTACAGATTAAAATAGAGAAGTGCCGGTGCGTACCGGCCCACTTCGATCATGCAATTTTATTGCGCTATGTTTTTGCACTGAATTGGTTTCCTTTTCGTAGGTTGAGTGAATAAATACAGAAATCCCTTCATTTCTATAAAAAAAATCGAACCAATTTGAATTGGAACGCTGTCCCCCCTCGAAATTCACTCCCGGGACGCCGCCCCCCCCCACCCCCCCCACCCCGCGTTACCCCCCATTTCCAACCCAGAAGTTAGCGGCGCACGGGTTCCCTCGTTTGAAAGCCTATGCATTTTTCCCATAGACTTTTGGAAAATCGTAAAAAATAAGCTCTGTGTTTAACAAAGGGTTATGACACTTATGTTTTATCTATCAAGATAATCTTTACAAGTTAACACAACTTTTATACATTTTGAAGCCTAAATAAAGTTGTCAGATATAAAAAGTTAACAGTAGGCTATAAACGGACTACAGCACACCATAGTCGCGGATCAACATCACCACCACCAAGCTTCCTCAAAGTTTATTTAAAAAACAACTTTATTTAAAAACATGCTCGCTGATTATGATCTGCGCTGTGTATGAATACTTATCCAGTTTTTCCCATGAGAAATGCTGTCCAAATGTCCTGTTTGTCATGATGACGTCTAAAGTCCCCGCCAAATGAAGTAGTCTATTTTAGCAATTTGTTAGCAACCGTTTTTAAGACACAATAAAGGTTTAAAAAAAATCACAAGCGGGTTATAACTGGTGTGTTTTATGTCGTAGATCAAAACGTGAAAATATTTAGAGGCTTTGTTAACCACAGACCTTATTTCAGGTGATTAAGCAAAAACCCATTAAAAAAACCTATCGACTTCAGGGCAATGAAACCGGAAGTCCTAAAATGCAAACTCGCTTCTGGGTTTTGCCTACAAAAACACGTCAACCCTGAGGTACTCTATAATGTAGTACTTATTGTGTCCGAATGTTGTTTTAGAATTTTAGAAGTTATGTAGGAATTCCAGTGAAGAAAACATAAAACACAACAGAACTACTGTATATAAAATCTATTCACATGAGCACGTTTAAACTAACGGATTTATACTGTCATTAATTTAATACACTACTCCACATAGGAAGAACAGACATGACAACTAGTTACTGACCTGATGCAGGCACATATCTGAAGCGGACTGATATCATCTTGGTCTGGAGCGAGGTTTACGTGAGGTAACGTCACGTGGAAATAAGTGGGGCAGCCAGAAATCTGCCCCAGTGGCTCTCCATGAGAGGGTGCTGCAGTTCCATTTTACACCACAGATCTACAATGGCTCGTTTTCACTGAGTCAAGTCAAGTCAAGTCACCTTTATTTATATAGCGCTTTTTACAATGCAGATTGTGTCAAAGCAGCTTAACATTGATAACTGGTATATAATTTTGGCTGCACAGCAGCTCTTAAAGAATAGTGTCAGTGCCGGCAGATCAAAGCACTGTTGAATATCAAATGTCAAGTGTCCCCAACTAAGCAAGCCAAAGGCGACAGCGGCAAGGAACCCAAACTCCAACAGGTGACATCAGATGGCAAACAGGTGGCAAATAGACTTCTGTGTTAAAATGGAGAAAAAAACCTTGGGAGAAACCAGGCTTAGTCGGGGGGGCCAGTTCTCCTCTGGCGAACAGTGCTTTGTTACGATTCAGGTTGCTATCTTATGTCTGATAGGATCGCAACATTCAAAGTATTTATTCCAGTTCAGTCTGAGTGGTACGGTTCGGTTCAGTACAGTACAGTACGCAATTTTTGCCGTTTCCATTGTCAAAAGTTGTGAATGGTACCCTAATTCCGAACCGTACCGTACCAATTTTTTTGGGACCCTTTCGTTGGGGTACCAAGCACAATAGTACCAAAGCCACTGGAAGGCAAGCCTGCAACCTTTAGCCAAAAAAGCGTAACGGCTAATGCTAACGCTCCGCCTCTGGCGGTACGCAGGGAAGGAGACCAGAGGCTGTTTTTTGAATGGATGTCAATGGATGAGATGGATGCTGATTAAACAGCTTTTGTGGGGAAATAGCTAATCATTTAATTAATCGACAACCTGTTTGCTAATCTTCAGTATGTTTTACACTAAACAATACTTTCATTGGGAACTATATGTAGATTGATAAAAATTTATTTTTTCAAGATAAGGCAGACTAGGGAATGTTGCGACTGATGTCACTGCCATTACATGATAGGCTGAGAGATGCCGCACATGATTAAGTTAGCCGTTATGCTTTCTCCAATGGTAAGAGATACAGACCCTCTCATCTCCCTATAATATACAATCTCTGATAGTACCGTACCAAAAGGGTAGAGCAACACTCTGCAGAACGTTGATTGGTTGACAGAGAATAGTCACTCACGTGTGCTACAAGAGGAATGACAACACAAGAGGCGCCACACACAAATGTGTTTCAGGCAACACGTGTGTCACAGACACGCCAGGTTCCACCCTATCACAGCGCACTCAATCCCCTGAATACTAATCACCGACACCTGCACCTCATCAATTCACTCATCACTGCAGCATTAAAGACACTCACACTCCCTCACACATTGTCCGATCTCGTTTGAGTCAAGTCACACGTATGCTTCACTCAAGGACTCCTTACCTGCTTACTTACCTGCTTCCTGTGTCTCCCAATCTCCTCGTGTGTGAGTGTCTCCATTCTCCTGCGTCTCCATTCTCCTGCGTCTCCATTCTCCAGCGACGATCTGTAATTATAACAAAGACAGTATCATCATCCACTTCAAACAACCATCAACTTCACCTTCATTCACTCACCTGTTTCACTGTTACCTCTGCTGTGTGTCTAAATAAATCATCTCGTTCTCCATCTTGTCTCCGTGATATCTGTACTGTAACAGAAGATCGGACCAGACAGATTAGACACCAGCATGAGTCACCCGGATCCGTTTCAGGAGCTCGTCGACGCCCTTCGACGAGCACTCACCTCTCATCCATCACCATCCTCACCTGCCATCACAGCCGTCAACACACCACCGACTCCTTCACCACCAGCGCACGCCAGTCCCATGGCCCAACCGGCGCCCTTCTCTGGTTCGGCGGAGGATTGCAGCGGTTTCCTCCTGCAATGTTCGCTGACCCTGGAGATGCAACCGCACTTGTTTCCCACTGACACGGCGAAAGTCGCCTTCATCATCTCTCAGCTGCAAGGAAAAGCGCTACAGTGGGCCGATTCATTATGGTCACAAGGTAACCCAATTGTCAAGTCATATTCTGGTTTCGTCAACCACTTCCGGGAAGTGTTCGGCAGACCCTCTACAGATTCTTCAGCTGGTGAGAAACTTTACAAATTAAAACAAGGAGCTATGTCTATAAATGAATATGCCTTACGATTCAGAACACTTGCAGCCTCGAAGTGGTTGGAACGAACAAGCGCTCATAACGACCTACCGTCAAGGTTTGGATCCTCGCGTGCAGTTGCATCTCGCTGCATACGAGGATTCCATCGGCTTGGAACGTTTCATTCAACTCTCCATTCGTTTCGCCACTCGTATGCAGTCGTGCCTCGAAGAGCACCAGGGTCAGTCGTTTTATAACACCTCTCCCTGCCGACCAGAGTCCGTCAGCCCTCCAGAACCAGCCAACGAACCCATGTCAGTCGAAGGCTCCCGGCTCACATCCACTGAACGGCAGAGGTGGCTGACCCAGAACTTATGCCTCTACTGCGGCGCTCCAGGGCATGTACTCTCCACATGCCCCATTCGACCTCCTCGTCCCATGGTGAGTGCAATAATCCCTTCAATTAAGAAAATGCAACCACTCACCACTGTAGTAAACCTTACTGCTGCCAATGTCTCAATTCCAGTTGTCGCCCTCCTTGATTCTGGGTCAGCCGGCAATTTCATCTCCGGCGCCCTCTGCCGTCAGCTCGCCCTCAAGACAACGGCCACGCCGACCACCTACCAGATCCGCTCCGTGACCGGGAAGCCTCTCAGCAAGAAACATGTTCACCATACTGCCGGTCCATTACAACTACGTGTCGGCCTACTGCATGTGGAGGATATCCATCTGCTGGTTCTGGAGGAATCCACCTCTGACGTGATACTGGGGCGACCGTGGTTGGAGCAGCACAACCCCATCATCTCCTGGAAATCTGGCGAAGTCCTGAAGTGGAGCGAAACCTGTTTCCCTAATCTTCCAAGACCTTCATCTCCAGAACCTGACCAACTCTCACTCTGTGCCACAACCATCGAGAGTCCTGTAGAGAAACGCTTGGTGGAGATTCCTGACTGTTACGCCCCCTTCAGAGACGTTTTCTGCCCTCAAAAGGCTTCCAAGCTGCCTCCACATCGGCCATGGGACTGTGCCATCGATCTGCTTCCGGGTGAGCCAGTGCCAAGGAGACGCATTTACCCCCTATCCATCCCGGAGGAGAAGGCCATGGAGGACTACATCAAGGAAGCTCTCGCCCAGGGTTACATCCGGCCGTCTACTTCCCCTGCTGCTTCAAGCTTCTTCTTTGTGGCTAAGAAGGATGGAGGCTTGCGGCCCTGCATAGACTACCGCGCCCTCAATAACATCACAGTCAAGTTCCGGTATCCCCTTCCTCTCGTCCCATCTGCCCTAGAACATCTCCGAGGTGCCACTATCTTCACCAAGCTGGACCTCCGCAGCGCGTACAACCTCATCCGGATACGCGAGGGGGACGAGTGGAAGACCACCTTCGTCACGCCCACCGGCCACTACGAATACCTTGTGATGCCGTATGGCCTGGTCAACGCCCCCTCCGTATTCCAGGATTTCATCCATGAGGTGCTCCGGGAGTTCCTTCACAAGTTCGTCTTGGTGTATATTGATGACATCCTCATCTACTCCCGGAGCTTGGCCGAACATCGCCACCACGTCGCGGAGGTCCTCAACCGTCTCAGACAATTCCATCTCTTCCTCAAAGCTGAAAAATGTTCATTCCACCAACCATCCGTTCATTTCCTGGGCTACATAATCGACAGTAGTGGCATCCGGATGGACGAGAGGAAGGTGGAAGCTATCCAATCCTGGCCACAACCCACCACCATCAAAGAATTACAACACTTCCTCGGTTTCTCCAACTTTTATCGCCGCTTCATCCAGAACTACAGTTCAATTGCTCATCCACTCACCAATCTGCTCAAGAACAAGCCCAAGTCTCTGTACTGGACCCCTGAAGCCACCAACGCCTTCCAAACCCTCAAACAAGCCTTCATCACCGCTCCACTCCTCATCCATCCCAATCCTGACCTGCCCTTTGTGGTGGAAGTAGACGCATCCACCACCGGAGTCGGAGCGGTGTTGTCGCAGCAGCAGGGGACGCCAAGTAGACTTCACCCATGTGCCTTCTTCTCCCGCAAGCTCAACCCGGCGGAAAAGAACTACGACATCGGTAACAGGGAGCTCCTGGCCGTAAAGCTGGCCCTCGAGGAGTGGAGGCATTGGTTGGAGGGAGCCAAACATCCTTTCCTGGTCCTTACCGATCATAAAAACCTGGAATACCTGCGGTCTGCAAAGAGGTTGAACCCCCGGCAAGCACGTTGGGCTCTGTTTTTCACACAATTCGACTTTACCATCTCATATCATCCCGGCATCAAGAACATCAAAGCCGATGCCCTCTCTCGTCTACATGCACCCGAGGACAGCCTAGAAGATCCTGAGCCAGTTCTTCCTAGCAACCTCTTTGTGAGTCCCATAACCTGGTCAGAAGAGACCATGCCCTCCTCCAATACCTCCACCAACATTCCGCCGGGTTGTCCACCGGGCTTGCAATACACTCCCAGAGCACGGCGCACCCCACTTATCCACACAGCTCACTCTTCACTCGGCACTGGCCACCCGGGGGTCAATGAAACCCTCTCGTTGCTCAAGGAACGCTTCTGGTGGCCCAACATGGCAGCCGACGTCAGAAGGTACGTGCAGGGCTGTGAGGAATGCGCCATCTCCAAGAGTCCACGCCATCTTCCATCCGGCAAGCTCATGCCTCTGCCCGTTCCCAATTGACCCTGGTCACACCTAGGAGTCGACTTCATCACAGACCTCCCAGCATCCAACAATAAGACCTGCATCCTGGTAATTGTCGATCGCTTTTCAAAATCCTGTCGCTTAATCCCCCTGAACGGACTCCCCACAGCGATGGAGACAGCCGAATTACTCTTCAACTTCGTCTTCCGCTACTTCGGCATCCCAGAGGACATCGTATCTGACAGGGGACCTCAGTTCATTTCCCGAGCCTGGAATGGTTTCTTCAAGCTCCTAGGTGTGACCATCAGTTTAACATCAGGATACCACCCTCAGTCGAACGGGCAGACGGAACGGAAGATCCAGGAGATCGGCCGCTTCCTCCGTACCTTCTGTCACGGCCACCAGGACTTCTGGAGCCAGTATTTGGGTTGGGCCGAGTACGCACAGAACTCCCTCTGCCAACCAACCACCGGTCTCACACCTTTCCAGTGCGTGCTCGGTTACCAACCCCCACTGTTTCCCTGGACTGGGGAACCTTCCGACGTTCCAGCTGTGGACTACTGGTTCCGGGAGAGCGAGAGGGTCTGGGACTCAGCTCATCACCAACTGCAGCGAGCCCTGCGCAGACGCAGGATGACAGCGGACCTTCATCGCTCCGACGCCCCCTCTTATCAATCTGGACAGAAGGTCTGGCTGTCCACCCGTGACATCCGCCTGCGTCTGCCCTGCCGGAAGCTGAGCCCCAGATTCATTGGCCCATTTACCATCGCCAGGCAGATCAATCCAGTCACTTACCAGCTCCAACTACCTCCACAGTACAGAATTCACCCAACCTTCCACGTATCCCTTCTCAAACCTCACCACCCTTCTGTTCCTCTCTCCACAGAACCTGGCGTGGCAGCAGCCGAACCCCCCCTTCCTCTCCTTGTGGATGATGGAGCTGCATACGAGGTGCGAGAGATCCTGGACTCCCGGCGCCGTGGTGGTCGACTAGAACATCTGGTAGATTGGGAAGGCTACGGTCCCGAAGAACGCTCATGGATTCCCCGAGACGACATCCTCGATCCCAACCTTCTTCACACTTTCCACAACGACCACCCTGACAGACCGGCTCCCCGTGGACGAGGACGACCACCACAACGTCGGGGTCTGCGGCCCTCAGGAGCAGGCCGTGGAGGGGGGGTACTGTCACAGACACGCCAGGTTAGAGTGTAAAGTTAGAGTGCAGCTGTTCCACCCTGAGAGGTGCGCACGCAGCAGTACATACTCTTTGCTGTCCCCGCCTATTCACTATGCCCATAAAGAGTGCAGTAAGCCAAACCCACCCCACAGAACATCTTTATAAGCCATGTCTCATGATGTAAACATCATGTCTGATGTAAACCTCCTTTGTACTCCAGCCCGTGCCTTGCCCCTGACTTTTCATAGAAACCGTCTAAAAAGAAACGACCGATCGACACTTCGCCGTAGTTTACAGCATGATGAATATCCACGTCTCGAGTCTTTCACATACTCGAGCCATTCAATCGAAACGTTCGAGTAGGTCTTACTCTGTCGGACGTATGCGTTATTGTGCGTCAGAGCCAACGTATCTCTCTCGAGATAATGTGTTTTGAAGATGCCCATACAGCACGATGCTAAAGTAGTAAAGCTGAATGAATCAAGTTCGGTACATTCTATAAACACCTCTCTGTATTTCATGCATGCTTCACGTAACAAGACAACATTGTTCACTCCATATTCACACAACTCCTTCCTGAAGTTAAGCTGTACCACGCATCAAACTTTACACAGTCTTTATCAGACATGTTTTCATAGTTATAGAACTTTTTATCGGTGTAATGTCCTACATAATTCTCATTTTCCACCCTACTGAAAAGATTGGGAAAATATCCTTTTTCCGTGGTCGTTAAGTTTAGTGCTGAGGGCATCTTAAACAGGGCCATTGGTATGAATGCGTAGCTGTTGATGTATCGCTGTGCAAAAGCTGCGTTGTACATGAAGATTAATTTAAAACCTTGCATTATAATATCTAACACAATCCCTGCATTGCAGAAATACTCCAGAATTAGAAACGAATCAAATCTGGACGCGCAGTGAGCTATGAAACAGTATTCTTTGCATCGTGGTTGTGTGTAGTGCGTGATTAACTGTGCTATACAGTTGGGGTCTTCTGCCACAAAATGTTCTCCTTCAAAAGTGATCGCACAAACAAAATTGGCTACGTGTTTTGCATTTTGATAAATCGTTTCAAAATCATAGAAAATGTAATTCTTGTTAGGTTCCTTGGGTGCTATGGGTTGTATGAAGCATCGGTGTAACCCCTGATCGTGCAGATCTTCACCGCAATGGACCCAACGGTTGGGACTACATTTGTGTTGAGTTCTCTTACCTTGACCTATAACATCATATCGTTATAACACAGTCTGCAATATTTTATAGTGTCGCACGGTGCTTTTTCCCGTCCAGGCAGTGTTTTTTATGGGCGTTGTAGCAGTAACTCGACAGTAACTGCACGGTTCTATAGGGTGTTTATAACAATCAGCATCAAAACGTGTTTGCAATGATGATCTCTACGGCTTGAGTAGCCTTTGTAACAAAATTCGCACACATAGTCAGCACCGATGAATGCCGTCAAATTCAGAATCCTATAGTAATGATCATCATACAAATAGAGACATACCGTTTTAGGATGAGGTTCAGCATTTGCCCTGTAAAAAACAACGATTTTAATGTCTAAAAGACTTTCAAACAAACATAAATCAGCAAAATCAATTTTGTCATGAATTGAGAAGCCTGCGTCATTGTGGATTGATGTGGCCAGTCTTTCTAACTCGTTCTCGGGCGATTGCGGATTGAGAAAATGCACAAGGCAGATAGAGAAACATATTTTATTTGATATATTTGTTGGGCAAAATAATGACATCTTTCTACGTTTGATGACCTGATCAAGTGCTAAATCTGTAAGTTTACTACGGCCGCCTCCTCGTCTGTTCATGACAACATCAACTTCGACCGCAACTGCATCATCCATCAATATCTGTTTATTGCTTTGTAAAACTCTCTCAATTCGATCGGTAAATAGATTAATTATTTCCAGCTGTTAAAATGGTATGAATGGGTGATGTCAGAGAAGACCCCGTAAGGGTTATATTGATTACGCTAGCATCACCGCCAATGTCTCTGGCAAAAGACATTATTTCGCTAAAAGCATCGTTTAAAAAAATATGGTACGATGCTAAATCTGTAGAGTTAATCTCTCTCATATTCAGCGGTCTTTCTGCTCTCCGTCCCCCGCACTTCTTCTTTTTCCTCTTCTTCTTCTTCTTCCTCTGACGCTTTGTAAAAAGGATATGGTATCTGTCTGTCTCTCACTGTAGCCTCGTCATATCGATCACTGGTCCAAGACGATCGATCCCATTCGTTGACCTGTGATTCCGTCCATGATAAAACACTGTCCACGCTCCTGACGTGTCTATCTGTATAGAATATTTTAAAAAACGTCAAAAGCTAATTTCCACATCAATGGCTGTTATGCTGGGGAATACTGTGATTACTATAACTATTTCCCTTAAATCTGAAAATAAGGAGATCTCGCTGACATGTAAGGAGGAGGGTCATCTCTTATCCTATCAGCATCGCTGGTGCTGGGACCGTGTTCTTCACAATCTTGCGTCAGGTCAATAAACCCTGGTTGTGTCACTAGAAGCGTATGGTTAATATTTGGCTTTAACATTATATATATTATTACAAAAAAAAAAAATCACAGAAACCATCACAGGAGCATCACAGAAATTCAGTTTAAAGGTCATTACAGAATTTCTTTTCTGGCTAGACTATCGCTAATGTTATTTTTTAACATTTTACTTACTTAGAGCATGGGGTCATTATCTATCTTTTTGGCTAGATTACATCTTATATCATTATAACGTTTTACTTACTGTGTAGCCCATTTCGATGTGTGCTTATTTAGAGCATGCTGTCATTATGTAATCGCATTTCAATTTATTCTTTTATTACCTATGGTATGCCGTCATAATGTATCCTGTTTTAATATTTTTCTTTTACCATCTTCTTTTAATAAGATTGAATCTCCCCGTTTGTATGTCTTATTCTTTTGTGCAGGTTGAAACGACAACATGTTGGAGCTCATGAAAAAAAGCTTATTACACACCATCTAACCCCGGTTCTTTAGGCGGTAAAAAAATGATTAAAAGAGTCTGCCTTTTTCTACATTTGGAATATAACTCACCAAGGCAAGAATTTGATATCCTTTTTCAAACGAGGAAGTTAATTTGCAGCGCTTTGATGCTCCGTGGGTCTGCATCAGCCTTTATTTCTAATTTTCTGCCGCGTCCTCTTCTCACTCTGGCGACAGCTTCTCCAAGTTATTGCATTCACTCAGAAATCAAATCTTTTCATATATTAAGGTCACTTTTCTCAAAAATCTATTGTTCGATGCGGAGTTTCTGGAAATCTCTCTCTCTCTCTCTGCCTCTCTGCTCACGCTGACAGTGGCGCCAGCGCAGCCTGTGGGCGGGACTTATGAAAGTGCTGCTTACATTGGCTCATTGGAGTGTCTGTCACTGCAGCATGATCAAGGATTGGACAAAACACTTTTCCTTCTAAAACACTTGTTTTTCTCTCTTCTTTCCTTTTCTTAAATTTTTCCATCTTTTAACATACCTATTAACTCCTTTACTAGTAGCCTGGATTACCCGAGTTACAGTATCATTTTAAATGTCTCAGTGCGATTGGTAAAATGGTCTCAGTTTCACAGCAGTCACTTATGTTATGAGGAAGATTGAAAACTAAGGAGAATTCTGTCCTCCTTTTGTCTCTTCAAGAGATCTGATAACCCACTCCTCTCCCCCCAAAACAGGTGTTGGTGTAGTAAATATTTACAATCCTTTTGTTCTGGTCTGGGTATATAAGGTAAAGTGCAAAGCAGTCATGTGGGATCTTCTGTAGCCAGAAACCCCCATGCAGTGATGGGGAAGTGTCTTAAAAACACTAATCCACCACTGTGTGTATGTGCATTTCTTACTCTTTGAGTAATTGATGTTATGCATTTATTATTTCTGAATTGGCTTCTAATTGTCCAACTATGTAATTGGCATGATACATTTTTACTTGACAAATAAAATGTTATATTTGATTTACTCTGGATTCTCCTGAAATCATTATTACCAGTAAATTATGGGAGGCTAATGCTACCGTAAATCTGTGTCCAGGGTAGAACAAACTGAAGGCGCATGAATGGAGGAGCAGTAGGCACTTCATCTGAAGACCTTTTGATTTCTGTTTACCACTGATTTAGCAAGTTGTATAGAAGTGGCTAAATTAAAATACACTTTTGTTCGAGTGAGCAGTAGGCAACCGACTAAAGGTATTAGCTAACTCATTACACCCTCTGACGAAGACCAGACTGGCGAGTTTATGTCCGTGAGTTCACCGCAAACCCGGGGCGAGTATCTCTGTGTGGCATCGGGTCCCTGATGAACAAATAATTGAAAGTATGGGATGCCCAGAATAATCAAATATCTAAATTAATACATAACCAGTGATTAATTTCTAACTGGAAACACAGCCTAAGAGTAAGAATCATTTGAAATTGGAGTCAGATTAAACGAGTGAAATTACGTGAACTTCACAGGGGTGCTGAAAAGACATACACGCGTTAACCTTTGCCCTGGCCGTCGGATTCCATTTTTGGGCCGATGGGGGGTTTCCCACACTGTGCAGCCAAAATTATATACCAGTTATCACTGTAAAGCTGCTTTGACACAATCTGCATTGTAAAAAGCGCTATATAAATAAAGGTGAATATGGGACGTGTTTCACCATTTCTGTTAAACCTGTTTAGTTTACCATCATAACTGTTTGCATTTAGCATTGTTCTTTCATTGACCCATTTTTTGGGTTGGTACACACCGGTTAAGAACCACTGATACAGCAATTTCATTGTATTATTTTTTTATTTTTATTATTCATAATTCTTTTCTTCTTCAAAAAAAAAAAAAAATATATATATATTTATATATATATATATGAGACTTCATTTAAAGTGACTTCATTTAAAACTTACAGGCAATCAATGTTTTGAGGCAGCAGTGCACTTTCATTACAAAATAAATGAAAGACATTTAAAAATAATTTTCTTGTTTTTTTTTTAGACATTTCATCCACTTGGTGACTTTCCATTGCATTAAGAGATTATACACATTCTGATCACCCTTTTCTGTGCAGGAGCCTGATTTTTAAGTATCATTACATTTGCAGAGTCACAGTATTACACAATTATAAATGTGCTGAATAACTTATACTTTAGTGTTTGTTCATCAAGCATTCAGTGCTCATCAACCAGTTTCAGAAAGCAAAAGACACGTCCAGGTAGAATCCTTACAACAGGAGGACTGCAAGGATCGCTGAGAGAATTACCACAGCAGCTGAAAAGACAAGAAAAAATAAATTATTTAATAAAGGACTTGGCTCAGCTAACTGACCATGAAAAGCACAACACAAATAAAAATCTGAGACTCAACCTGAGGTCATTATGAATAATGTACATTATCAAATGACTTCTGATGGCTAGATGTCGGAAATGTTCTTGGATTGCACAGTACATGCTATGCTGTTTGTTGTGCAAATGCTTATGTGCCAATAAAATTCAACTAAAGAGCTGTCGGGCAGTCGGTTTAGTGGTGTGTTGCACACGTCAGTTTTAGTCCGACCAAATTGAGCATGTTGAATCGGCGTCGGGAAAACTCTGATTTGCTGTTTAGCTTTGTAACCCAGGACACGAACCAGAACTAAAGTTACAAAGTAATCAAACACAGAAGACGAATATTTTCATAAAGACATGGCCTTACGCAGACTAATAATATAAGTGAAGACAAACTGATTAGCATAGTTCATATTCAAAATGGTAAGCGAGTGCTGCTTTGTTTACAGTTTGTATATTCACATTCGTATTTCAAGTTCCCTTTTTTGAATGACAAATTCAGAGTACTGTCATCTGCTGTTGTGGAAGTTATTATTTCGCAGGTGCAGAACATTCATGCTGGTTGGCTGTCGGCTGTGTTCAAGCACAACTTTTTTGCCCAGACGCAGCCAAAGTCAGCTGACACAACAACATCGGCTTTCGTCGCCACTTGTTCTTTGACATTGGTTTGGTGTTTGGCCTTAACACATAGTACAGATTTTCTGTCGAAATCAGAAAAAGCAGATTTCAGCTTGGCCTTGCAATTAGCCATTGCCCCAAGTGGTGCTCATGTCCAGTGACGTCCAGCTCCTCCTCTCTGGGCATAATGGGTGTAGCTTGACCTAGTTATGTTTAGGGTTAGGGTGTGGCTGGACATTTAAGCTCCACCCATTACACCCAGAGTGGCAGAACTGGACGACAAGCTCCGCCCATTAGCTCTGCAGTGAGCAGTCTCTCCACAGGGTTTCTACAGGTTTCATCAAATCTAATTTAATTATTTTTAATGCCTTTTTAATCCCAATTTTTAAAATGTTTAATGCCATATATATATGCCAAGTGTCAGCCCTTTACATTTGTTTGCTTCTCTGCTGCTACCTCTTTGTGCTCACATAATGTATTTTAATACATCCAAATTCCCAATAAAATTGTTTAATCTATATATTTTTCTATTTGTTGTCAGACAGTATGAAATGGTGACTGAAATGTGGCCCATTAAGACTACATACAGGGCTCGACATTAAGCCTTGTCATGTGCTTGTCCTAAATCGGTCATTCACTTGTCTGGGTAAAAAAATAGGATTTTTTATTTTTATTTTTTGGTGTAAATATAAATTTATTCTGAAGTAATATCCTTTTAGATTATTTCAGCTCTGACATATATAAATCTGCATATTTGTGATATTTACACTGAGAATATTTTTTTTTTTTTTGTACCTTTACAAGGGGCAATTTCCCCCCACCCAATCCTGTATGATTCATGTAAAATGTATGATTCATCTTTTATTTTTAAATTCTGAAATTTGTTCAATAAATAAGGGCTGATTTAATCAAATTAAATCATTTACAATAAAAAAAATTACAACTGTATTAAATAAAGTTATGTGATTGTTTTAAATATTTTTTTGAAAATTCAAATAAGAAATGTTGGGGGGAAAGTGATACTTTTAAAAATGAAACTAAACCACCAGTAGGTGGTTGAGTCATTCATTCAAACGATTCATTCCAATAGCTGATTCATTCAAGAAAGAGGCAGTTGTTTATGAATGAGTCATTGCCTGCGTCTCAATGGCTACGTTTACATGCACCAATTTTCGTCAATCCAAATGAATTGAATCCGACTGCAGATCAGTTTACATGTACTCTAAACATTGTAATCTGATTCAAATATCCGTTTATATGCGTTTTATATACATTCTGATTAAAACTTTTGCGCACGCGCTCTGTGTGTGTGACGTCATATCAATCACACTTGCGGTAACCCAGGTTGCGTCAACAGACCTGATCATGTATCAGCAATAGCCAGAGATATTGTCAAAAGCATCAAATCTTGGCAATATTAAGAGGATTTGGTATTTCCAATTAATGTAGGCCTGTTTCATTCTTCTAGTCTATTATTATAACTATTAGATTCTTTTATTATTAAATTAATATTATACATGCTGTGAGGATAATAAAGGTCTATTAGCTATCTTTGGAAACATTTTTTAGGTCTATTATACAATGAATTATAGGCCTAATTAAAGTGTGTAGGCTATAATATTTCGTAACACTGCAGTCATCAATGAAAGCGCAGCTTTACTTCAAGCACCGACTTTTAAAAAAAACAACCTGTTTAACACGAAATACTATTATTTTCATTTGTTTCACTAGCCTATATGTACAGCCACAAGAGAAGGAAATAATGGAATAAATTAAGACTTTTGTGTGATATCCATTGGCTCCCCTTCTTGTTTTAAAACTAAAAGATTTCCAAAACTATGACAAACGTATACAGCTACGCCACTGCCTGTTGGCATACATCTTTACAACTAAAGACGTGAACGTGAACTTGCGCACTGCGCATGTGCCCCAGAGACTTCTGAATACTATTGAGAAAGTAGTCGGATTCAAACTTTTACATGGTAATTTTTTGCTGTTGGATCGGATTAGAAAAGGAATAAACCACCCCTTCCAATCCGATCGAAATTTTGTTCGGATCGAGCTCAATCAGATCGATTAAGGTGTTTACATGATCGTTTTTCAATCCGATTGAGCCGTCAATCCAATTTGGGTGCATGTAAACGTAGCCAATGTGCATTCTGTCCATCCTAAATAGTATGTGGCATTAGTAATAATACTACTCAATACTATTTAGGGCGGATAGGGTGGATAGTATGCATATTGGGATGGAGGGATTGAATCTTTCACTCAAACGATTCGTTCAAAACTCTAAATCATTCAGTAGGCTAATAAGAACAAGGATGCGCAAGCAACCTTGTAACCGTCAGTCCATTACACAGCCTATTATTATCCACTATCGATCAGCACTAACAGCAAATCAGTTACTAATTATGAAGGCTATGTTCAAAATAAACTGGCGGTACTATTTTTCTTCAAAACTATCTAAAAAATGTAATGCCCGTAGGAATAAAATGTAATGCTTTTTAATGCCATTTAAGGCCTTAATTTTCACAAAATCCATTTAATGACTTTTAATGCCCCGCGGATACCCTGCTCCATTGCAGTAATGTGGCAGTATCAAGTTCTTACCCTGAGAAGCCACATGCTGCACCGTGTTGCTCCTTACTATAAAAGCTCTAATGTTGGTAGCATTAAAGGCTGTATTTGTAGTGGGTGTTCTTATTGCAACATCTGAGCTGTTAAGGTTGGTTAGATCAACTGATGAATTTGTTGCCATTCGTGTCAATGGAGACCCCATGGTGCCTGAAGAAATGGAAACAAAGGAAAAGTTTTAATTTTGTAACTACTTGAAATCTCTTTCAGTATTTCGTATAGTGTCACTCTCACCATTGATAAAATTGCCAGTGAAGAAGAAGAGATAAGCATTTGTGTTCGCTGCACGGGTGCTGCTGTTGAGATTTGCAGCTGTGAAAATGCACTGAATCTTTGTGTTGTTCACAGAGCCACTGAAGAATCCAGGTTTAAACTGCAAGACAAAAAAAAAAGCCTTTTTAAAGCCTTCCCTGTTGTTGTTCATTGGCATGTAATTTATAGCCAAGAATCTTCTGTGCAAAGCTTGGCAGAGCGTTTCAAAGAAAAGCTCTGTGAAAGGGAGTCTTACGGTGTTATCCTGAGTGAGAATGGTGGTCAGTGTGGCACGGATGAACTTCACTTCACCATTATTGTTGGCACATGAATAGATGGTGTCACCATCACCCTATGAGAAGCAAAGGTAAATATATCAGAGAACCCAAATATCTTGGTGCTTTGAAATCACATTCTAACAAAGGAAATTTAAGATTTAAGTGTATGTGGACATTTTTAAGAAATAAATCAGATCTTCTACAGACCTCCTTGTTGTCTACGGAGAGGCCAACTGCGATGTAACCATTCGACTCGCCACTGAGCTCAAAAGTGAGATTGTCTGAGTTTCCATTTATCCCTTTTGTGGAGGCAAAAAAACAGCCATTGGAAGTAGATGGATCACAGCTGGCTGGAGTGGAGAAACATGCCTTGTCCTTCTTACAGCTGTCCCTGGTGACCTTATTCTGCAACGTTATGTTCACATAAGCCATGAAATGCAGTGCTAAAATTTTTAAAAAATGTGTTGAGAATGTTTAAAAAATGCATACAATCTAAAGTAAACTCAAGAGTTTAACTTAAAACTAGATAATATAGCAATTTACCATCACAAAATACTGTAGTCAACACATCACCGACTTTGCTAATACTTCACCTTTCACTTCAAAAAACAACATAGGCCATCTTAACCAAGAAAAATATAACTGGCTCTCCAGTCTGTTCACACTTACAATTATAGTACCGGTGTTTGCTGTAACGTTAGATGCAGTGGCGTTTATTCTGGGTGTTATGACTGATACATCTGTGCTGTTAGGGTTGCCTAAGTCCACTGACCCATTTGTGGCTAGTCTAATGACTGGAGAATCCAGAGAGCCTGGAAAAGGAGTAGAGGGAAAAAGATGATGTACTTATCCTACAAAAGTAATTATATGTCATTTACTCGATCAAGGTGTTGTACTCGCCATTTGAGACACTGCCTGTTAAAACGAAGACGAAAGTTTCTGTGGTTGCAGCACGAGCGGTGGTGTTGCCGAGACCTGCAGCACTGAAAATGCATTGAATCTTTCTTCCATTCACCGAGCCACGGAAGTTTCCAGGGATGAACTGCAGCACAACAGAAATAATGTTACTTAATATTACACTGCGAAGGTGACACAGAAGCTATATCTCAGGTGGCATATACAGTGCAGTGGGAAAGTTTTTGAGATTTCGGTCACAAAAATGATCTGAAACATACCAGCAAGCTTAGGTCAGAATGATTGAAAAACAAGAAAATGTATATTTTGCAATGGCTGGTCAGTGCAGTGCAGTACTTGAACACCACTGAAATGCTGTGGAAGGACTTTAAATGCACAGTTCATGCTTGAAAACCTACAAATGTCACTGAGCTGAAGCTTAAGGAGGAGTGAGCCACAATTCTTCCACAGCATTAAATAGCTACAGGAAGGTGTTATTTAGGGTGACCACCATCAAACAAAGCAGCTGATAAAAATACTTTGTTCTTTAGTCCCTTCCAGAAAACAGCATTACATCGCAATGTAACATAACGTCTTTATTTTACATGTAATTTAAATTCAACATCACTGACCCTAAAGGCAGCAGGCATCATGCAGATAACTATTTTTGAATAAGGTGACCAGATTTCTGAAATGGAAACTGGGGACATTTCCTATTTGAGTGGTCAAAATATCAGCAGATTTTCATTTGTTATTATCTATTTATTAAAAAACTTGGACAATACATTTTTAATGTTTTTGTTTTTAATTGTTGTGGGTTCTTTATAGGGTATTATTCCGTTAATAATTATGATTTCGTTTTATTATTAGGATTTTTGCTTGGTTTTAATACAATTCACCAAAAAACATTTTACACGATTAATAGTAATCACTGTAAAAGCAGTTCAAAACAATATGCCTATTATAACATTAGTATGACTTTGCAAAAGTACATTACATTACAAAAATAAAACAGCATAAATATAAGAAGATAAATATAAAACAGCATTTAACAAATATTTTTTTTAACATTATTGAATTAAATATTTTAATTTTCACAAGCTGTTTTTAGCTACTCTATACAGAAATGACTGTTTTAACTTTTAACTATTTTTAACTATTATTTTGCATTTTAGACTCATTTTAAGCACAAAGTACGTGTATTATTTTATTTTATTTTTTCTGTGTTGTGACTGCAGAACTTTTGTGGACATTTAAAATTGTGCAAGACAATCTCACACCCTGTTGAGGCCCTGTTATAAAACATACAAATTTTATTTAACATGAGTAGTTAGTATGTTACTACCTTGAAACCAATAATGATATATGTTTTGATATTTGACAATAATGGTGCTTTGCTCTAGTCCAGATCCAGATTACGTTCCTCATGTAGTAGCGGCCCGTGTACGCGCGCGACCAAGTGCAGCTGCACAGTCCCATCTGTTGAAGAACATGATCACCACACAGTTTCTCCAGCAGGCTGCTGTATGCTCGTCAGTCTTTTTGCAATTTATATGCAGGTTGTTTTGAACAAGCTATAAAACAGGGACACTTCCGGGGACAGTTCCAGTCGGGTACAGAACACCAAGAACTGGGACTGTCCCTGGCAACGGGGACGTCTTGTCACCCTATTTTTGAAACAGTTCTGACCAAGTCCAACTCCGCTCCACATTTCAATTGACAGCCGTCACAACCTACTAGTGACCATGTTTACTCCTTACTTTTCAAACACTGGATAGGATTTAAAAAACGGCTGTTGTATTTTGTGTAAGGCGGGATGTTACTTTTGTCGAAGAACTGTTAAATATAGGTGAAAAACTATGCAGCAAAAAGAACAAATAAAATGCTTTCTTAAAAAGGCACCTTTTCTTAATATTACAGGTGCTGGTCATATAATTAGAATATCATCAAAAAGTTGATTTATTTCACTAATTGCATTCAAAAAGTGAAACTTGTATATTATATTCATTCATTACACACAGACTGATATATTTCAAATGTTTATTTATTTTAATTTCAATGATTATAACTGACAACTAAGGAAAATCCCAAATTCAGTATCTCAGAAAATTAGAATATTGTGAAAAGGTTCAATATTGAAGACACCTGGTGCCACACTTTAATCAGCTAATTAACTTAAAACACCTGCAAAGGCCTTTAAATGGTCTCTCAGTCTAGTTCTGTAGGCTACACAATCATGGGGAAGACTGCTGACTTGACAGTTGTCCAAAAGACGACCACTGACACCTTGCACAAGGAGGGCAAGACACAAAAGTTCATTGCAAAAGAAGCTGGCTGTTCACAGAGCTCTGTGTCCAAGCACATTAATAGAGAGGCGAAGGGAAGGAAAAGATGTGGTAGAAAAAAGTGTACAAGCAATAGGGATAACTGCACCCTGGAGAGGATTGTGAAACAAAACCCATTCAAAAATGTGGGGGAGATTCACAAAGAGTGGACTGCAGCTGGAGTCAGAGCTTCAAGAACCACTACGCACAGACGTATGCAAGACATGGGTTTCAGCTGTCGCATTCCTTGTGTCAAGCCACTCTCGAACAACAGACAGTGTCAGAAGCATTAAAGATAAAAAGGACTGGACTGCTGCTGAGTGGTCCAAAGTTATGTTCTCTGATGAAAGTACATTTTGCATTTCCTTTGGAAATCAGGGTCCCAGAGTCTGGAGGAAGAGAGGAGAGGCACACAATCCACGTTGCTTGAGGTCCAGTGTAAAGTTTCCACAGTCAGTGATGGTTTGGGGTGCCATGTCATCTGCTGGTGTTGGTCCACTGTGTTTTCTGAGGTCCAAGGTCAACGCAGCCGTATACCAGGAAGTTTTAGAGCACTTCATGCTTCCTGCTGCTGACCAACTTTATGGAGATGCAGATTTCATTTTCCAACAGGACTTGGCACCTGCACACAGTGCCAAAGCTACCAGTACCTGGTTTAAGGACCATGGTATCCCTGTTCTTAATTGGCCAGCAAACTCGCCTGACCTTAACCCCATAGAAAATCTATGGGGTATTGTGAAGAGGAAGTTGCGATATGCCAGACCCAACAATGCAGAAGAGCTGAAGGCCACTATCAGAGCAACCTGGGCTCTTATAACACCTGAGCAGTGCCACAGACTGATCGACTCCATGCCACGCCGCATTGCTGCAGTAATTCAGGCGAAAGGAGCCCCAACTAAGTATTGAGTGCTGTACATGCTCATACTTTTCATGTTCATACTTTTTAGTTGGCCAAGATTTCTAAAAATCCTTTCTTTGTATTGGTCTTAAGTAATATTCTAATTTTCTGAGATACTGAATTTGGGATTTTCCTTAGTTGTCAGTGAAATAAATCAACTTTTTGATGATATTCTAATTATATGACCAGCACCTGTATAATTAGGGATGCACCAATACCATTTTTTAAGGACCGAGTACCGATACTTTTTTCTAATACTCGCAGATACTGATGCCTATACATTTATTAATTTCTCTCTCTCTCTTTTTTTTGGTGATGTTGCAGTATTTACACACCTTTGAGGCTGACATTGTTTCTGCTGCCATCGGTGTCTCTGTGCACAGAAAATTCTGTCAGTTATGTCACGTGAGTATCGGTCTTTAGTATCGGGGGTATTTTTTCAAGTACGAGTACAAGTACATGAGCTTGGTATCGGTGCATCCCTAATTATAATTAAAAACCAACAGACTGATAAAAATGCGGGACATTTTCTCAATATGAGACGTGTGGGACAAGGGGTGAAAATACTGTGCGGTACAACACAAAGCGGGACAGGTGGTCACCCTAGTGTTATTGCTGGGTGTTACCAGTTACTGACTAGAGGATGAATCAGTCAGAGCCATCATACAATAAATATTTTTACGCATATTATAGAGCCACACTTTTGAGACCTGTGTGAAGAGGAGAAGACCTAGGTGTTTTGTTGATCCCTTCGTTGTTTTTAGATACTACTAAATGATCTATTGTTAAGAATCTCCATTGCCAATATTGCCATAGAGAGAAGCCTCTCTGAAAAAAGTGCCTTACTGTGTTATCCTGAGTCAGTCTTTGATTGTTCAGTGTGGCACGGATGAACCTCAGTACACCATTAAAACTGGTGCAAGAATAGATGGTGGCACCTTGACCCTAAGGATGTGAAAAGTAAATTAGCCAGAGAACCAGTTTCCGATACTTCAAGTTTTAATATTAAAGTGCTTAAATATTAGTTTTTTCATTAAAAGAAATATATGATTAAAAAAGCCCCAATTCTCTTACAGTGCTGTCTCGAGATAGGCCAGCTGCGATGTAACCATCTGACTCGCCACTGAGCTCAAAGGTAAAATTATCTGCATTTCCGGTTATTCCTCTTGTAGAGAGGAAATAGCAGGAACTTTGTGCACCTGGATTACAGGTAGGTGGAGCGGAGAAACAAGCCCTATCCCTTCTGCAGTTATCTCTGCTAGAGATTGCCTGCAATAAACAAGAAGTAAAATTTAATTGAAACAAAATGCAGGGTATACAGTAACTTGCAAAAGTACATTTCATCCTTTAAAAAACTTCCACTTCAACATTCAAGAATGTTATTTCCATTTTCTAAACAAGAAAAGGAATTTGGCTTACTAGTGATTGATTATTGATGTTGGTTATGATATTGGAGCCTGGTAATGTTATAGTGTTTGTCATGCTGGGAGGACGAGTTTGGGTTAGGTTGGTGGTGATGTTGGAAGGGCTTGTTTGGGTCAGGTTCAAGATCACATTGGGAGGGCGGGTCATGGTCAGGTTAGTGGTGATGTTGGAACGGCTTGTTTGGGTCACGTTCAAGGTCACATTGGGAGGGCGGGTCATGGTCATGTTAGTGGTGATGTTGGGACGGCTTGTTTGGGTCAGATTCAAAGTCACGTTGGGAGGGCGGGTCATGGTCAGGTTAGTGGTGATGTTGGGACGGCTTGTTTGGGTCAGGTTCAAAGTCACGTTAGGAGGGCGGGTCATGGTCATGTTAGTGGTGATGTTGGGACGGCTTGTTTGGGTCAGGTTCAAGGTCACGTTGGGAGGGCGGGTCATGGTCATGTTAGTGGTGATGTTGGGACGGCTTGTTTGGGTCAGGTTCAAGGTCACGTTGGGAGGGCGGGTCATGGTCATGTTAGTGGTGATGTTGGGACGGCTTGTTTGGGTCAGGTTCGTGGTCACGTTGGGAGGGCGGGTCATGGTCAGGTTAGTGGTGATGTTGGGACGGCTTGTTTGGGTCAGGTTCATGGTCACATTGGGAGGGCGGGTCATGGTCAGGTTAGTGGTGATGTTGGGACGGCTTGTTTGGGTCACATTCAAGATCACATTGGGAGGGCGGGTCATGGTCATGTTAGTGGTGATGTTGGGACGGCTTGTTTGGGTCACGTTCAAAGTCACGTTGGGAGGGCGGGTCATGGTCATGTTAGTGGTGATGTTGGGACGGCTTGTTTGGGTCAGGTTCAAAGTCACGTTGGGAGGGCGGGTCATGGTCATGTTAGTGGTGATGTTGGTACGGCTTGTTTGGGTCAGGTTCAAGGTCACATTGGGAGGGCGGGTCATGGTCAGGTTAGTGGTGATATTGGGACGGTTTGTTTGGGTCAGGTTCAAAGTCACGTTGGGAGGGCGGGTCATGGTCATGTTAGTGGTGATGTTGGGACGGCTTGTTTGGGTCAGGTTCAAGGTCACGTTGGGAGGGCGGGTCATGGTCATGTTAGTGGTGATGTTGGTACGGCTTGTTTGGGTCAGGTTCAAGGTCACATTGGGAGGGCGGGTCATGGTCAGGTTAGTGGTGATATTGGGACGGCTTGTTTGGGTCAGGTTCAAAGTCACGTTGGGAGGGCGGGTCATGGTCATGTTAGTGGTGATGTTGGGACGGCTTGTTTGGGTCAGGTTCAAGGTCACGTTGGGAGGGCGGGTCATGGTCATGTTAGTGGTGATGTTGGGACGGCTTGTTTGGGTCAGGTTCATGGTCACGTTGGGAGGGCGGGTCATGGTCAGGTTAGTGGTGATGTTGGGACGGCTTGTGTTGGTCAGGTTCAAAGTCACGTTGGGAGGGCGGGTGATGGTCAGGTTAGTGGTGATATTGGGACGGCTTGTTTGGGTCAGGTTCAAAGTCACGTTGGGAGGGCGGGTCATGGTCATGTTAGTGGTGATGTTGGGACGGCTTGTTTGGGTCAGGTTCAAGGTCACGTTGGGAGGGCGGGTCATGGTCATGTTAGTGGTGATGTTGGGACGGCTTGTTTGGGTCAGGTTCATGGTCACGTTGGGAGGGCGGGTCAGGGTCAGGTTAGTGGTGATGTTGGGACGGCTTGTGTTGGTCAGGTTCAAAGTCACGTTGGGAGGGCGGGTGATGGTCAGGTTAGTGGTGATGTTGGGACGGCTTGTTTGGGTCACATTCAAGATCATAATGGGAGGGCGGGTCACGGTCATGTTAGTGGTGATGTTGGGACGGCTTGTTTGGGTCAGGTTCAAAGTCACGTTGGGAGGGCGGGTCATGGTCATGTTAGTGGTGATGTTGGGACGGCTTGTTTGGGTCAGGTTCAAGGTCACGTTGGGAGGGCGGGTCATGGTCATGTTAGTGGTGATGTTGGGACGGCTTGTTTGGGTCAGGTTCATGGTCACGTTGGGAGGGCGGGTCATGGTCAGGTTAGTGGTGATGTTGGGACGGCTTGTGTTGGTCAGGTTCAAAGTCACGTTGGGAGGGCGGGTGATGGTCAGGTTAGTGGTGATGTTGGGACGGCTTGTTTGGGTCACATTCAAGATCATATTGGGAGAGCGGGTCACGGTCATGTTAGTGGTGATGTTGGGACGGCTTGTTTGGGTCAGGTTCAAAGTCACGTTGGGAGGGCGGGTCAGGGTCAGGTTAGTGGTGATGTTGGGACGGCTTGTGTTGGTCAGGTTCAAAGTCACGTTGGGAGGGCGGGTGATGGTCAGGTTAGTGGTGATGTTGGGACGGCTTGTTTGGGTCACATTCAAGATCATAATGGGAGGGCGGGTCACGGTCATGTTAGTGGTGATGTTGGGACGGCTTGTTTGGGTCAGGTTCAAAGTCACGTTGGGAGGGCGGGTCATGGTCATGTTAGTGGTGATGTTGGGACGGCTTGTTTGGGTCAGGTTCATGGTCACGTTGGGAGGGCGGGTCACGGTCATGTTAGTGGTGATGTTGGGACGGCTTGTTTGGGTCAGGTTCAAAGTCACGTTGGGAGGGCGGGTCACGGTCATGTTAGTGGTGATGTTGGGGCGGCTTGTTTGGGTCAGGTTCATGGTCACGTTGGGAGGGCGGGTCACGGTCAGGTTAGTGGTGATGTTGGGACGGCTTGTTTGGGTCAGGTTCAAAGTCACGTTGGGAGGGCGGGTCACGGTCATGTTAGTGGTGATGTTAGGACGGCTTGTTTGGGTCAGGTTCATGGTCACGTTGGGAGGGCGGGTCACGGTCATGTTAGTGGTGATGTTGGGACGGCTTGTTTGGGTCAGGTTCAAAGTCACGTTGGGAGGGCGGGTCACGGTCATGTTAGTGGTGATGTTGGGGCGGCTTGTTTGGGTCAGGTTCATGGTCACGTTGGGAGGGCGGGTCACGGTCAGGTTAGTGGTGATGTTGGGACGGCTTGTTTGGGTCAGGTTCAAAGTCACGTTGGGAGGGCGGGTCACGGTCAGGTTAGTGGTGATGTTGGGACGGCTTGTTTGGGTCAGGTTCAAGGTCACGTTGGGAGGGCGGGTCACGGTCATGTTAGTGGTGATGTTGGGACGGCTTGTTTGGGTCAGGTTCAAGGTCACATTGGGAGGGCGGGTCATGGTCAGGTTAGTGGTGATGTTGGGACGGCTTGTTTGGGTCAGGTTCAAAGTCACGTTGGGAGGGCGGGTCATGGTCATGTTAGTGGTGATGTTGGGACGGCTTGTTTGGGTCAGGTTCAAGGTCACGTTGGGAGGGCGGGTCATGGTCATGTTAGTGGTGATGTTGGGACGGCTTGTTTGGGTCAGGTTCAAGGTTACGTTGGGAGGGCGGGTCATGGTCATGTTAGTGGTGATGTTGGGACGGCTTGTTTGGGTCAGGTTCAAAGTCACGTTTGGAGGGCGGGTCATGGTCAGGTTAGTGGTGATGTTGGGACGGCTTGTTTGGGTCAGGTTCATGGTCACATTGGGAGGGCGGGTCATGGTCAGGTTAGTGGTGATGTTGGGACGGCTTGTTTGGGTCAGGTTCAAAGTCACGTTGGGAGGGCGGGTCATGGTCAGGTTAGTGGTGATGTTGGGACGGCTTGTTTGGGTCAGGTTCAAAGTCACGTTGGGAGGGCGGGTCATGGTCATGTTAGTGGTGATGTTGGGACGGCTTGTTTGGGTCAGGTTCAAGGTCACATTGGGAGGGCGGGTCATGGTCAGGTTAGTGGTGATGTTGGGACGGCTTGTTTGGGTCAGGTTCAAAGTCACGTTGGGAGGGCGGGTCATGGTCATGTTAGTGGTGATGTTGGGACGGCTTGTTTGGGCCAGGTTCAAGGTCACGTTGGGAGGGCGGGTCATGGTCATGTTAGTGGTGATGTTGGGACGGCTTGTTTGGGTCAGGTTCAAAGTCACGTTTGGAGGGCGGGTCATGGTCATGTTAGTGGTGATGTTGGGACGGCTTGTTTGGGTCAGGTTCATGGTCACATTGGGAGGGCGGGTCATGGTCATGTTAGTGGTGATGTTGGGACGGCTTGTTTGGGTCAGGTTCAAGGTCACATTGGGAGGGCGGGTCATGGTCAGGTTAGTGGTGATGTTGGGACGGCTTGTGTTGGTCAGGTTCAAGGTCATATTAGAAGATATTGAGCTGCTGCTTGCTGTGGAGTTGCTACTGTTTGTTCCATTGACTGCAAGCATCATGCATGCCATCCCCAGGATAGCCACATAGATCCATTTACTCCCCATCAGTGATCCTTATGTATTTAAGTTAATCAGTTAATCTTGCAGTTTGATTTTTGTAACCTGTAATTAAAAATGAATTAGAAAGTAATTCAGTTTGTTTAATCAACAACAACAACAAAAAAATAAAACATTTTTGGACAATTTAAAATCTAATAGCCATTAATGAATTATCTGAAAGACTTTAATCACCATAACATTCCTGTGATTGCAAACACAAACAGAGAATGAGCCATGATTTTGAATTCATCAACATAGTTTAACTTAATTTACTTAGTAATATGTCATTGATAGCTGCACTTTAACATTAACAATTTATCCTTAATACCAACATTTGAGTATAGATTAAAGGGTTAGTTCACCCAAAAATTTTTCACCCTCATGTCGTTCCAAACCTGTACGGCTGAGTAAATGATGAGAAAACTATAATTTTTGGATAAACTAACCCTTTATTTTTTATTTATTTATCTCAGCAGTGGTTGTTTGTTTAATGGAACTAAGATGCTATCTTAGCTATTGGAACCTGGCGTGTCTGTGATAGCTATACTACGCAATCTAAGAAGCTATACTTAATTGAAGTGCACATTCAGTTCTATGTGCACACCAGTGTTACACTACAATACAACACATTGACTTCTGCAACCATTCAACACACCTGATTTTCTAAATATGGTAAAGTGTAAAATTACAGAAATTGATGGATCCTCAGAATTAATCCCATAAACTCAATGTAAATGTAATTTGGCAACAACAACAAAGTTCACTGTAGAAGCCGGTGGCTCCATAGTAATTCCCTAGTCTGGGGCTCTGAAAAAGTTGGGTAATTCTGACAGGATAGCACATCCGAGTTTTTATTTTTCAGAATTTTGTATCAAATGAACACTAATGATGAAATTGTGTTAGTTACACAAAGAAAAAAAATGTATGAGTGTACTTCCATTATAAAGCTAAAAATATCAAAGCAAACAATAATTTGTTGTTAAGAATCATAGCACAAACACATTTTAAGAAAACTGGTTGGTTAAAAGTACATTTAAAAAATGCTCATAATTGTGCAATTAGTTTTATTTGATATTGTTATCTAATGCAATAACATTCAGACATCTTAAAAGAAAAAGTTCCATCATGGGATCATGTTAAGATTTTTAATTCATTTTTCTTTTCTTTTTTTTTTTTTTAACTAAATTATATAAATTAAATAGCTGGTAAAAAAAAAAATATATATATATATATATATATATATATATATATATATATATATATATATATATATTTTATTATTTTTATAATTCTCACTTTTAAAAAGTTGCTTATTCACTTGCATATTGGCTGTTAGTACTTATAAAGCACATATTATTGCCTTATTCTGCATGACCATATTCTACATCCCTAAATCCTACCCAATTCCTAAACTTAAAGGAACACTCCACTCTTTTTGAAAATAGGCTCATTTTCCAACTCCCCTAGAGTTAAACAGTTGAGTTTTACCGTTTTCGAATCCATTCAGCCGATCTCCGGGTCTGGCAGTACCACTTTTAGCATAGCTTAGCATAGTTCATTGAATCTGATTAGACCGTTAGCATCTCGCTCAAAAATGACCAAAGAGTTTTGATATTTTTCCTATTTAAAACTTGACTCTTCTGTAGTTACATTGTGTGCTAAGACCAACGGAAAAAGAAAAGTTGCAATTTTCTAGGCCGATATGGCGAGGAACTATACTCTCATTTCGGCATAATAATCAAGGAACTTTGCTGCCGTACCATGGGTGCAGCAGGCGCAATGATATTACGCAGCGGCTGTGACCCCCAGCTTGCACAGGGAGCGTGCCTTGCAACCATGGGTTAGGACATTTGTGAGAGACGCTACGTAATATCATTGCGCCTGCTGCACCCATGGTATGGCAGCAGAGTTCCTTGATTATTACACCGGAATGAAAGTATAGTTCCTAGCCAACTTTTCATTTTCCGTCGGTCTTAGTACACGATGTAACTACAGAAGAGTCAAGTTTTAAATAGGAAAAATATCAAAACTCTTTGGTCATTTTTGAGCAAGATGCTAACGGTCTAATCAGATTCAATGAACTATGCTAAGCTAAGCTAAAAGTGGTACCGGCAGACCCGGAGATCGGCTGAATGGATTTGAAAACGGTAAAACTCAAATGTTTAACTCTAGGGGAGTTGGAAAATGAGCCTATTTTCAAAAAAAGTGGAGTGTTCCTTTAACAACTACCTTACTAACTATTAATAAGCAGTAATTTAAGAGTTTATTGAGGTAAAGTTCGTAGTTAAAGGATTAGTCCACTTTCAAATAAAATTTACCTGATAATTTACTCACCCCCATGTCATCCAAGCTGTCCATGTCCTTCTTTTTTCAGTCAAAAAGAAATGTTTTTTGATGAAAACGTTCCAGGATTTTTCTCCTTATAGTGGACTTCAATGGACTCCAAATGGTTGAAGGTCAAAATTAGTTTTAGTGCAGCTTCAAAGGGCTTTAAACGATACCAGACGAGGAATAAGGGTCTTATCTAGCGAAACGATCTGTCATTTTCTTAAAAAAAATACAACTGTATATGCTTTATAAACACAAATGATCGCCTTGCAAGTTCTTCGCCATTCCGCCTTCCGTATTCTTCAAAAAGCTTACGCTGTATGTCCTATGCCTTCCCTATTCTACTTGCGGAAAAAAATTAACTGGCGCCGCATTCGTTCCGTAAGTTTAATAGGACTTTTTTTTAAAAATGACCGATCGTTTCGCTAGATAAGACCCGTATTCCTCGTCTGGTATCGTTTAAAGCCCTTTGAAGCTGCACTAAAACTAATTTTGACCTTCAACCGTTTGGAGTGCACTGAAGTCCACTTTGAGGAGAATAATCCTGGAATGTTTTCATCAAAAACCTTAATTTCTTTTTGACTGAAAAAAGGACATGGACAGCTTGGAAGACATGGGGGTGAGTTAATTATAAGAAATGTTTTATTTGAAAGTGGACTAATCCTTTAATATGTGTTCCCCATACATCAAAGTGTTACCAAAATTAAATAACCCATTAAGTATTATGCAATCATTTGAAACATTAGACATAAAACCTTTTTGGCATAAAGGTTCTTTAAAATTTAGCCAAGAGCCCTAGAGTTCACTGTAAAAAATATTCCGTAGTTGCCAGAATAATTTTGTAAAAAATACAGAAAAACTGTAAACACATTTACAGAACAAACTGTAAATTTTACAGTATAGAACTGTAACTTACAAACAAGAAAATTTAAATGTAAACCGGTAAATTCAACAATGCACACTACTACTAAAATCTGTTTTGTACCTTTAACATATACTGACTACAACCACCATAATAATGCAGGTGTCAAGAATGTGGCCTCTGTGGCTCCCTCCAATCACCACCAGAGGGCTCCCTCATCTGAGTACTAACTTTATCATGGACTTCATTTCCCATAACCCCGTACCTGGTCCTAATTACCCACACACCTGATTCCATCTCCTGGACTATTTAAGCACACTCACACTCTCACCCATTGTGAAGTCTTGTTTTGCCCCGGCTGACACTACTGAGCATTTTTCCTTGTTATCTGTATTCTTATGTATGACCTCGGACTGTTTATTCTCATCGTGATTGTTTGCTGCCTGCCCTGTTCATTCCCTGCCTGTATATCTGGATTACCCTGCCTTGTCTGCCGCCTGCCCTGACCCATTGCCTGTATGACTACGATTGTTTTAACCCTTAATGGGTCCCTGGGGTCAATCTGACCCCGCTGACAGTTTCCTTCGTTTTTAAAAGGTGTTCCCTTCATCTCAGGTGCATGAAACTATGTGACTTTTCCTAAATAATCTAACTAAACATGCACAAAAAATCTGGGCTTGATTTGGTTGTTCTAAAGGTGTGTAAAAAAAATCACAGACTTAGTCCCTCGGGGTCAGATTGACCCCACATTGAAAATGTATGGGAAAATTAAAAAATGTACTTTTTTTTTTTCATTTCATTTGTCAAAAATAAATAAATAAATAAAAATAAAAATAAAAAAATAAATAAAACCAGTATAAATCTGAAACATTCTACATTTAAATAAAGGTCTGGTCCTAGACCATAAACACAAAGTGGAACAAACTTTCTATCTCATACACACACACATACACAAACACACACATGTGTGTGACTGCAACAGAGAGCATTTTTATAGAAATTGGCAAATAAAATCAACAAAACTGGCATAAATCTGAAAAATTTCCATAAATAAATGCAGGACTAATACAAAGGCAACATGGAACAAGCATGTTCACAAATTATATCATAAAGTTGTGAGAAATTGAAGGATGAAGTGAAAATGAAAGAGTCCCTATTGACCTCTATTGGATACATTGCACTTTCTTTCTTTAACTATAATTCCTAAAGTTTTTCCACAAACCTGCATATGGTAGTATTTTATCCCTATCACATAGAGCAATGTCCAAATACAATTTAGATTTAATTAAGTTCATCATTAAAGTAATTTTTCATTAAAAATAATTTTTTCATAAGCCAATTTATGGCATGGTTAAGTAATTGTGCAGTAAATAGGTAATATATATATATATATATACAGCATGAATGCATAGATGAGAAGTAAATAAAAAAATTATATATAGTTTATTATATAAAAACTGTATATTTCTTTATGCAGTCGCTCTGTAACTTACTTACTAACTTACTGTTAACCTATTTACAATTTTTTTCTGTTGCGTTTTTGCAATATTTTACTATTAAAATCACATTCATTTTTTACAGTGTAAATAGAACCCTGTTTTTGAGTGTATTTTAAATAAACATCAAAGTATCATGTTTCAACATTTTTAAATATACCTAATTTGTTAAATCTTTGTATAATGTAATCTCATTAAATGTATCTGTCTCTGCAGTTATGATTCACTCAATCAATATGTTAACAGGCATGTTCAAAAGAAGCTTAAAGTGTTTCTTACCATGTGAGAAGTTCTGATCAATGATAAAGAGACATCAAGTTTTTCTCACTTTAGTAACTTGCATGAAGGGTGGGACCTGAAGGGTTGGACACAATGCTTTTAACTTTATTTTTAGACTGCAGACATTTGAACATTCAAGCATAAAAGCAAAGCCAACACACATTATGATGTCTGGCATAGGGAGGAGTAGCACTCCTGAATTCATACTTTCTCTCTGCACCTTCAGCTCAAATACAGAAGATCCTCTGGCAACACTGTAAAATAACTTATAATGCACTTAATTGACAGCAGTTTTCTTCATCAGAAAAAGAGTCTGACAAAAACTGTTTTCCCCCACAGAATGTCGCACTATACACTGTAAAAGTGAATATATATGTATATATAGAGGTTGCATTGAAGTCAATTTGATTTACATAAAAGTTATTGAGTAATATTTAGTTTCAGGTGTTTTTAGGCTTATACTGTTTGAAGGAATGATTTTTCAAAATTGTAAATAAAACAAGCAATAAAAAAGTATGTGTATTTTGTCAGAAATGTATGTCAGAGTGGATTTAGTGGTTACATCTGATCACTGCCTCTTCAGCCTTTGTTCTACAGTATGTGCAAACTTTAAATATTTACTCAGGGTGAGGTTTAGGCATTTACTTTGACGTTAAATTACCAAGAACTGGAAACAACAAAGCAACATTCGGTCCATCATTGATAAAACAAGCTTTCTGCTCTACTGGCCTGAAAAAGGAGTGAGAATGAAAGAATTTCAACATGTAACTTGGCATTTGTAAGATTTAAATGTAATTTTTTTTTTTTATTTAATGTTACAAATGGACTCTTATTGTAAAGTGTTACCATTTCATATAAATCCAGAGTCATGCTTAAAAATTCGGTAACACTACATTAAGGTTCCCTTTGTAAAGGGTTTATAAAGGTGTTTGTTAATGAGTAATAAGTCATTTACAAATGCATTATAAATCATTAATAATGCAGTTATAACTGCATGAATAAAAAGGGCGACTTTAATGCAAAACCTGCCAAATAGTGAGCCGTTTTTAACTCACATGTTATAAATGCTTAATAAATGTTTTTATTAACACTTATTTAACTCAAAACCAGATTTCAGGATTTCAGATTTATTTCATGATGCAGCAAAAATTGACTATCATAATTAGACTGAAGGATGTTGTATTTGTGCTTTTCTTATTAATATCTCATGACTGCCACTTTTCTTACTATGTTGCTTACCAGAAGTTTCTGTCTTACCCATGATACTCTCCAAAAAGGTCATGATGCCTATCCACAGCAGTGTATGAAAACTGATTTCTTGTTTTTTAAAGATGAAATTCCAACTTTATTTTGAAAATAAAACAAAAGATAATAACCATAACTTGATGAGATATTAATAATGAAAAATTTAATTCCAGTATTAGTTACCTGTAAACTTTAATGTAGGGTGGACACTTGTGACCCATTTATTCATGAGTTATAAACATTAATAACCTGTGAAAGTGTGAACCTTAATGTAAAGTGAACACATGTGAATCATGCATTTTTTCTGATGAAATACTTTATTTTTGATGCATGTATTAGTAAAGACAACTTTAAACTTGAAACAAAAAAAGTTTAAACTTTTCTTTTACAGCACAAAATTACAGAGCATGACTTCTCATGAAAAGTGACTTATGCAAGTAAACTCAAATTAGAACATTCAGAGAAACAGTCAAGTATTCCAAAAACAGATAATAAGCATCACATCGATAAGCCAAACATATTTGATACAAGCTGAATAAAGGCACCTAAATATGTATTATTTTATTTGTTGTGTAACAGTTGTAACAGTAACTGTTGTTGTGTAACAGTTGTGTAAATCATTAAATCAATGACCAAATGCACCATTACAGAACATTAGCATATTAATATGCATTCAATAATTATATTTGATATCATGATAAAGGCTACCATAACTTGAGGATATTTGGCTTTGGCCATCTGCACTTGCAGTACCTGCGCGGGAGCGCCGGAGCGGTTATAACACAGCGATTACACATATAATATAAACACTAGAAAAACATAGTCTGCGATTTCACCTCAGTTAGCTTACCCATCAAATCAGTAAACACAAATCTTCACTTCAAAGCATGTTTGAACAGTACTGTGTGACTTCTTCTCGTGAAAAGTGGCAAGGCTTCACGCCACATGCCAGAATTAACACGCATAGTGATGAGAACCTTAAAGAGTGTAATAAAGTATATAGCCTACTAGTACAACTACTTATTATTATTATTATTATTATAAGAAGAAGAAGAATACATTGCTTATTATACATTATTGTCACATTTGGTTGTGAAGAGCAGTGAGGAAGCAGGAATTAGATGCAGCATTTTTTTATTATGAAGATAACTGAACTAAAAAATGTAGGAAAACAAATTATAGTAAGCTATAGTAATAGAAAACTAGACGTGACAATAATATATTAGGTTATACTTTAAATACTCTTTCAGGTCACATCACTCTTTCAGGGTTACATTACTAAGCATGCGTGTTCTGGCGTGTGACAGGAGATGGCGCTAGTGAGCATCCAATAAAGCTTTCATGAGAAGAAGTGGCGCAGTTACCAGTACTGTTTGAACGTGCTCTGAAGTGAAATTTTGTGTTTTATGTTACTGATTTGATGGGTAAGCTAACTGAAGTGACATTGCAGACTATGTTTTTCAAGTGTTTATATTATAATCGCTGTGTTAGTTTGTATATTATATGTGTAATCGCTGTGTTAGTTTGTAGTTATATTAAACAAATAACCGCTCCGGCACTCCCGCTTCTGTCGCGCGCAGGTACTGTATGAATGACCAAATACTAAAGTTACAGTAACCTTTATCATGATATCAAGAATAATTATGAATTCCTTATTAATATTTCAACAATAAAATATGTCACCAGGAAAAAAAATGATCTTCTGTGTGTGCTTTAATAAATACATGATTCACGTGTGTTCACTTTATATTAAGGTTCACTTTCACAGGTTATTAATGTTTATAACTCATTAATAAATGGTTCACAGGTTTCCACTTTACATTAAAGTTCACTTTCACAGGTTATTAATGTTCATAACTCATTAATAAATGGTTCACAGGTTTCCACTTTACATTAAAGTTCACTTTCACAGGTTATTAATGTTTATAACTCATGAATAAATGGTTCACAAGTGTCCACCCTACATTTAGGTTCACAGGTAACTAATACTGGAATTAAATTTTTCATTATTAATATCTCATCAAGTTATGGTTATTATCTTATGTTTTATTTTCAAAATAAAGTTGGAATTTCACCTTAAAACAAGAAATCAGTTTTTATACACTGCTGTGGATAGGCATCATGACCTTTTTGGAGAGTATCATGGGTAAGACAGAAACTTCTGGTAAGCAACATAGTAAGAAAAGTGGCAGTCATGAGATATTAATAAGAAAAGCACAAATACAACATCCTTCAGTCTAATTATGATAGTCAATTTTTGCTGCATCATGAAATAAACCAGGAATCTGGTTTTGAGTTAAATAAGTGATACATTAGTACATTAGTATTTATGATACATAAATACATTTATTAAGCATTTATAGCTTGTGAGTTAAAAACGGCTCACTATTTGGCAGGTTTTGCATTAAAGTCGCCCTTTTTATTCATGCAGTTATAACTGCATTATTAATGATTTATAATGCATTTGTAAATGACTTATTACTCATTAACAAACACCTTTATAAACCCTTTACAAAGAGAACCTTAATGTAAAGTGTTACCAACAATTCTTTACACTTAAAAAATGTTACACACAAAGGCATAGCATGGGTCTATTATATGTATACTTTCACACATTATTTGCCACTCTTTTAGAAAAGTTGATGATTATCTAATCAAAATATGTGTTACAGTGCCATTAAAAAAAGAACTAAAATCGAATACATTTCTGATTTGTTGTTTCTGTCGCTGCATGATGAGGAAATAGTTTAAATATGCAACTTCGCTGGATAATAAATGCATAACAGCGAACAAATGGATATAAACTAATGCAAATGAATGGTAACAATCGTGACATTAAACAGTTGGTGTTTTTGTCACATTGTTTTAACCGCTTGAGGGACTACTAATGTTAGCATCCTCTCAGCCTTGACAGCAAACAAACTGCTGTTCTCCACTAATGCAGCATCTACTCAACAAACTAATTACTTTATAATGATATGAAAACATGTACTGTAGTGTGCACTGTATAACATACCGTTTTGTTGTCTGTTTTAAATCCGTTTTTGAAGTGTCCCGCTCTGTGCAGAACAAAACAAACTCTCCCAAAACAAACTCTCCGAGGCATCAGTTTTTATTTTGCCTCTAGAGGTCGCTCTTGTACTGTATAATGACAGCGCACTGTTCTCAGTCGCTCCAGCAACGGACGCAACCCGGAAAATGAAATCAACCGCGGTTGTGCGAGCACTTGTTTGAACATGCTTGCTTGCAGTCTGTGTTCTTCCGACTTTATTTTGTAGTAAGTAACGAAAATGCTTTGGGAAAATGTATTGGAGTAAAAGTATACATTTTATTTAGGAAATGTAGTGGAGTAAAAGTAAAAGTTGACAGAAATATAAAAACTCAAGTAAAGTACAGATTCTTCCAAAAAATACTTAATAATACTTCGTTACATTACACCACTGACTCTATTCCACCTTGTCTGGTGTGTTAGTTATTTTTAGGGCTGGGCAAGTTTACGCGTTATTATCGCATTTTATTAACGCATTAATTGATTAACGCCGACAAATATTTAATCGCGCATTAACGCAGTTTTTTCTAATTATTACTTCTCAAAATAATGGAATGAATTGGAAGAATAGAAGACAGTTATGTAGGATACCGTTATCAGCATATTATGTTGAAATGCGTCTCTCGTTGTTTCTAAGAGAATATGCTCTGTTAATGCAGCGTCAGACAGCTCTGTTACTTTTTACTTTCACTTTCTGTAGTGAATACTGACCGAGGTTAAGACTTTTTATGCTGAACATAGACTGTTTATGCTGCTCCCTGATAAAAGAAAAATGTTTCTGCTGGTACCTGTTCAAAAACAACAACAACAAAAAGAACAGATTCATAAATGTTAACTTGCTGTTGTTTGGAAGGTGCCTGTTATAATGTTATGATCGAGGCTCTCTACTCTGAGCATAACTTGTTTTCCTATTACAAACTAGACAAAACGTTAATGCCCTGGCAGTGGCAAATAGCTTTGGTTTTATATTTAATTTGATTATATTAATGTTTAAGTTGAGATTTACAATAAATATTTTAACTTTGACTATGTAAAAGGAATACTGCTGTAAAAAAGCACCTTATTTGTGTTTGCAAACCAAATGTTATTGCACTTTTGTTCATATAACAGTACTTTTAAAATAAAACTGCGTAATACACAACTTTTGAATTCATTATTGAATTTTGTGCATAATGCGATTAATCTCGATTAACTGTAGAAAATCATGCGATTAATCGCGATTAAAAAAATTAATTGTTGCCCAGCACTAGTTATTTTATATTAGATCTTCAGCATTGTTGATAAAGATGATTACTAATTATTGTTGAGCTGCCTTTCCAGTTTCTCTGGTGCGGATTAATAGTGACGTAAGGAATGGACTGTGCCGAGTGAAGTTTCACACCCTGTCAAACGACAAATGCATAAAAATCACAACTTACACACATGTGCCTTTCTAAGAATTTAGAAAGAATTTTTTTTTTTTTTTTTTTTTTTACACCTTTTGTCTACATTCTTCAATCAGGTAACACAGACAAAAGTGCAAACTATGTTTAAATAGCTTGACGTTAAAACATGATATGATCAGTAAGTCAGAGCAATTTATGTTTTTACATGAACTCATCAAAATAAATTTAGCAGTTTTTTTTTTATACAAGTTATATGAGATTCAACTCATTTTTTTTTAAAGTCAGTTTAATATAATTTAAGTTGAAATGATTTGTGCAGCCAATCTGATTAAATACTTAATTTATGGCAGCAAATGAAGTTTTTTTTTTTTTTTTTTTATGTGGACAATTCTTAAGATATATTTACTTGAAAAGCAAAATTACTTAAGATTTTAAGTATTGTATTTTGAAAAATTACCTAAAATTAACTTTTTTTATTTATACAGCAGTTATTAATCCTTTTATTGTTAGTTAATAAAACCGTTCATTACAGTGCATTAACTAATGTTAACACATACAGTGTACTACAATGTAGTATTACATGTTGAGATTTCATTAACTAAGATTAATAAACACAGTAGAAGTATTGTTCATTCTTAGTACATTTTAACTACTGTTGTTAACTAACGAAACTTAATTGTAAAGTGTTACCAAACAATTTGACACGTCTCCATCCATCCATCTTTCTGATGGCCAATAACTGTATTGCCTTCAAAACCTTCAAACTATATATAGTTTGAATCACAATCACAAGGCAGCAACTCAATGCATTTAGGCCAAGATGATCTGCTGAACCATGAGCATCAGAATGGGGAAGAAAACTGATTTAAGAAACTGCTGATTTTCTGAGATTTTCATGCACAGCCATCTCTAGGGTTTACAGAGCATGGTCCGAAAGAGAGAAAATATCCAGTGAGCTGCAGTTTTGTGGGTGAAAATGCTTTGTTGATGCCAGAGGTCAGTACCTTTAGTACCAAATGAGCATCATTTAAACACCACAGCCTACCTGAGTATTGTTGCTGACCATGTCCATCCCTTCATGACCACAGTGTACCATCTTCTGATGGATACTTCCAGCAGGATAATGCATGTCACAAAGCTCAAATCATCTCTAACTGGTTTCTTGAACATGACAATGAATTCACTAATCTCAAACGGCCTCCACAGTCACCAGCTCTCAATCTAGTAGAGCAGCTCTGGGATGTGCTGGAACAGGAGATTCGCATCATGGATGTGCAGCCGACAAATCTGAAGCAACTGATGCAATCAAGTCAATATGGAGCAAAATTTCTGATGTTTTCAGCATCTTGTTGTGCCATGAAGAACTAAGGCAGTTCTGAAGACAAAAGGGGGTCCGACCCTGTACTAGCAAGGTTTACCTAACTTCCTGGTATACGGCTGCGTTGACCTTGGACCTCAGAAAACACAGTGGACCAACACCAGCAGATGACATGGCACCCCAAACCATCACTGACTGTGGAAACTTTACACTGGACCTCAAGCAACGTGGATTGTGTGCCTCTCCTCTCTTCCTTCAGACTCTGGGACCCTGATTTCCAAAGGAAATGCAAAATTTACTTTCATCAGAGAACATAACTTTGGACCACTCAGCAGCAGTCCAGTCCTTTTTGTCTTTAGCCCAGGTGAGACGCTTCTGACGCTGTCTGTTGTTCAAGAGTGGCTTGACACAAGGAATGCGACAGCTGAAACCCATGTCTTGCATACGTCTGTGCGTAGTGGTTCTTGAAGCACTGACTCCAGCTGCAGTCCACTCTTTGTGAATCTCCCCCACATTTTTGAATGGGTTTTGTTTCACAATCCTCTCCAGGGTGCGGTTATCCCTATTGCTTGTACACTTTTTTCTACCACATCTTTTCTTTCCCTTCGCCTCTCTATTAATGTGCTTGGACACAGAGCTCTGTGAACAGCCAGCCTCTTTTGCAATGACCTTTTGTGTCTTGCCCTCCTTGTGCAAGGTGTCAATGGTCGTCTTTTGGACAACTGTCAAGTCAGCAGTCTTCCCCATGATTGTGTAGCCTACAGAACTAGACTGAGAGACCATTTAAAAGCCTTTGCAGGTGTTTTGAGTTAATTAGCTGATTAGAGTGTGGCACCAGGTGTCTTCAATATTGAACCTTTTCACAATATTCTAATTTTCTGAGATACTGAATTTGGGGTTTTCCTTAGTTGTCAGTTATAATCATCAAAATTAAAAGAAATAAACATTTGAAATATATCAGTCTGTGTGTAATGAATGAATATAATATACAAGTTTCACTTTTTGAATGGAATTAGTGAAATAAATCAACTTTTTGATGATATTCTAATTATATGACCAGCACCTGTATGTATGTATGTATATATATATATATATATATATATATATATAGTATGAACGTTGTAGATGAATTACACTCTGAAGTGTGATACTACTGTTGGAGGTTTCGTGTAAGCTTGAAGAAACAAATAGCACTAACAAATTTGCTTATTAACATTTCCACTAAAACTTGTTTTCTGTGTCCAGTAAATGACATGTTACTTGAGGAAAATATTCTCTAAATATTGATTGTAAAGCTCAAGATTATCCAGCCACATCGAAACCTTTTGACACCTCTGTACGATTCCTCTACTTCTCACCTCCTCATTCACCAGAAGTATCTTCACACCTGTGGCGCAGACGCCTTCACTGGTCGTGACTCACAGCTATTGAATACTCATCACAATAATACCATTACTTTAACATTTAATAATATAAATAGCTAGTTTCACTTTTATATGCTGCTAATTCTTTAAGCTGCACTATCAATAAAAATCATATATTCAGTAACAATGCAAAAAAAAAAAAAAAATCTTACTCAGTATTTTCATCTTGGTTTCCAATAAAAAAATCTAATCAATCTTTAATTAAGATACATTTACTTGTGTAATGAATGGACGTGATCAAAATGCTTTAAGCATCATAAAATCCTTCCTTTTCTCTCCTTTTGTTCAAACTAAGCCATCGGCTCCAAAGAGTCGCAAAACCAGTTCTCTTTAAAGGTTCATTACCACCTCGACTCCCATGAAAGACTTTAGTAGAGACGTGTCTGGAGCTCTCTGCAGGCTTCAAAGACAGGAGGTGATCCCCTCTCCACATCCCCCATCAACCAGCCATTTGGTCCACAGACTACAGATAAACTTCCAATACACTTTGTATTGTATTGGAAAAAGGACATTGACTCCATTTTTACCCACAATCAAACTGCCCTAACTGTATATAGTATTTTCCCTGTGTTTCAATGTATGTCCTTATGTTATATTGACCTAACTATGATTCTTTAGTTATGTCAGGGTAACTTCAAATGCCTATATCCAGGTGTATGTATTACTGCTTGAATGTCTTTGAACCCCCATCTTTCGTAGTATCAAAAGAATCCTCTTTTCATTTAATAATTAATGGTTAGAATGCATTAGAATATTGTTACCATGCTTTTGTGTAAAACTGCATAATTTCTCCAGACCAACATAAACATGCAAATAGGGTGACAAGATAGAACAAAGACTTTCTCTTGGTCAGTTTTGATTGGTCACCTCACCGGAATGGGTGTGAACTGATAGGGCCTTTAAGAGCTCTTTTGAGACCATCATTTCCCGTCTCCTTCCAGCAACTTTATCTTCAAGTTAACTTCATTGGATTCAATGTGGACCACACAGAAGAACCCAAGCGAACGCTTCAACGCACTCCTGACAAAATTATCAAGAATCTCCAGAATCTACCGCATCTGGACTTATTCAGCAACCACAGTCAATGCAAGTACCCGTTTGCAGCCTTTAGACAAATTTCTTATATACTGTCTGGTCGCACTAGTATGACGTCATATGCTGTCACCGGCCAATAGGATTGGCGTGACTCGACTTTCACTAAAGACACATTGTGTGTTTCCCCATATGCGTTCTAGGACGCAGTGTCTCGTTCCCTGTTCTCAGGGAACCAGGGTTACAGTTGTAACCCGAGATGATCATTTTTCTGACTCTGTTCTTTAAAAAAAAATCTACTAATAAACTCACTTAATTTAGATAAATTTATCAGAAAACAAGTCTACAGTATATCTCAAGTAATTTTCCTTCTCAAGTAAATGTATCTTAATTTAAGAATGATTAGATATTTTATTCAACAAAAATACTAGATACAAAAAACATTTTTGCAGTTTACAGTAGTTTTTACTGTAGGGTCAAGAACAGTTCCCTTTCGAGGGAACTCGCACTGCGTCCCGAAGGGGGCGCTATGGGAACGCCCTCAGCGTGAATGCGTCTGATGCACGTGTGTCAACTAGTCCAATGGCGAGAGTGAACGTCACCGGCGGGTGACGTCACGACCAGGAAAGGATAAATACACATCCGGAAAGACCGGCTTCAGCTTTTGTGCCTCAGCAAAGCGCTCTGTGTGAAACTGTCTCTGTCTATTTATTGTTGTTTGTCCTCAAGCATTATATATTTCTAGACAGGAGTTTATTGGCGAGCAAATAGCAACTTGTGTCATGTGTGCTTCCCTGCCCTCGCTACTATATGAGTGGGGATACACGCGATTCATGTGTTGTTTGTTTGAGAGCAGAACATACATGTCAGCTCTTGTATTGGCATCTGACAGTGTTCATTCATAAATTTCCCGATGTGATGCACTATCGAGATTTTTAGCTCCGCTCCTCTTGGCTTTTTTCTCGAGGGAATAAAGTCTTAAGCAATAAAGAATCTATCTTGCGTTTGCCGAGGCGACGCGTAGATTGCGGGTCTGCAAAACTGCAATGAAGATTCTAGTGGCTCTAATCTCGCGTTTGCCGAGGGGACACGTAGATTACGGGTCTGCAAAACTGCAATAAAGAATCTAGTGGCACGGATTGCGCGTCTGCCGAGGCGATGCATAGATTTCGTGTCTGCAAACTGCAATAAAGATTCTAGTGGCTCTGATCTCGTGTTTGCCGAGGCAACGCGTAGATTAGGGTGTGCAGACGGCAGTTATAAATATTCAACCAATCATTCAGACCGTGTACACTTGTCTGGTGGTTCATTGATGCATTTAATTGAGAAGTTAAATGGGTTATTGCCTAGCTTTTAAAAGCTATATGTCTGCACTAATAACTCTTTTTTTAGCCTTTCATCCAGACCGTTTTTACCTGTCTGGTTGATATGTGGCTGCATTTAATTTTGAGAGATTAAATGAAATTTGATGTGTGTATGGCCTATATGCATACTATATTTAGCATTTCTTTCAGACCGTATTAACTTGTCTGATAGATCATTTGCTGCATTTAATTTTTCAGGAATTAAGTGCACAGTTGGCTGTAATTTAATTTTGAGAAATTAAAATAATGCATATTTATCTGACTTTAAGTAGTTAGATTCATGTATTACTTCAGCCTTTCATGTAGATCCTGACACCAGTGGTGTTAGGCTTCTTAGGGCCAGCCCCCTGTGGGGTGGAGCAGTGTACACCTCAGTATACGGTGCCCATGCCACTTCGTTGCCCTCAGGGGACCGATCTGCTAACCCCATCACTCTCTGTGCTTTGGGGCGCAGCGGTTTCCAGCAAGCTTTGATTCAGCGCTCGCACCCTCTGAATGAAATCTAAGGGCAGCCCCATACGGGGCCATTCTACCAACCCTGGCACCCTTGGTGCTTCAGGGCGCAGCGGTTTCCAGCAAGCTATGACTCAGCGTTCACACGACGCTGCATCAGGTTCGCACTTCTGAGGAGGGTCGAAAAGCAGTCAAATGGGTTGTTTCCTGCCAGTGTATTTCAGGTCACCAAAGTGGCTGCTCTAGGTATACCAGAGAGCAGCTTTGAGAGGCTGGTTCCCTTTTGTGGATTTTCTGGCAGAGTTGAGGCTTCTGCCAAATTTATCTCACTGGGCAGGCTCTGGTAATGGAACAGAAAGTAAACTCTTTTGCGAAAGGAGCTACAAAATGGGTTCCTCCTCCCAGCAGAGAGTTAGGGTTTTTAGGGCCGCTACTATTTTGTTCCAAAGAAGGATGGAGGGTTGTGTCCTATATTAGACCTTAATCATTTGAATCATTCAGTCAGGAGACTTGGGTTCAAAATGTTGACGCTAAACCAGATCCGAGGACTGGTTTGTCATGATAGTTCTAAAGGATGCATACTTCCATGTCTCTATCCTTCCACAGCATAGGAAGTTCCTCAGGTTTGCTTTCAGGGGCAAAGTATACCAATATTAGGTTCTTCCATTTGGTCTAGCTCTATCACCCCACACGTTCATGAAATGCGTAGATGCAGCTCTGGCCTTGCTCAGGCTGCAGGGCATACGCATTCTGAACTGATTAGATGACTGGCTAATATTAGCGCAGTCGGAACAGATGGTCAGTTCGACATCGAGATGTCGTTCTTGCTCATATAAAAATTGGGGTTGTGGCTGAACGCCAAGAAGAGTGTGCTTTCTCCATTACGGAGAACCACATTCCTGGGCATGGTATGGATTCAGTGACGCTGCGGGCCGTTCTGTCGCCCACTCGTATTTCTGCAATCTTTTCAGTCACACAGGAGATATATCTAGGCCAGTCACCCACTGTAAAACAGTTTTCTAAAACTGTTGGGTCTGATGGCAGCTGCGTCCAATAGTGATACCTTTTGGCCTGTTGTTCATGAGACCCTTACAGTAGTGGCTCAGGACCAAGGGTTTTCCCTGAGGGGGAACCCACTTCGTATGATCAAGATCATGCAGCGGTGTCTCCGCGCCTTGGTTATACGGAAGAAAAGTTGGTTCCTGTCCCAGGGCCCTGTGTTAGGAGCTTAATATCATTGGGTCACTCTCATGATAGATGTTTCTCTCACAGGCTGGGGAGTGGTAATGGAAGGCCACTCAGCTCAAGGGCTGTGGAGGAGTCATCATCTTTCGTGGCAAGTCAAGTCAAGTCAAGTCACCTTTATTTATATAGCGCTTTTTACAATGCAGATTGTGTCAAAGCAGCTTAACATTGATAACTGGTATATAATTTTGGCTGCACAGCAGCTCTTAAAGAATAGTGTCAATGTCGGCAGATCAAAGCACTGTTGAATATCAAATGTCAAGTGTCCCCAACTAAGCAAGCCAAAGGCGACAGCGGCAAGGAACCCAAACTCCAACAGGTGACATCAGATGGCAAACAGGTGGCAAATAGACTTCTGTGTTAAAATGGAGAAAAAAACCTTGGGAGAAACCAGGCTTAGTCGGGGGGCCAGTTCTCCTCTGGTGAACAGTGCTTTGTTACGATTCAGGTTGCTATTTTATGTCTGATAGGATCGCAACATTCAAAGTATTTATTCCAGTTCAGTCCAGTTGAGGATCGTATTCATCACACCGGTATGGACGGTTTGTTGAGGAGCTGTGCCACTGGCTGTTGTGTCGATGAGGCCTTCACAATGGATGATCTAGTTGACTCAATCTCTGCTGATACTTCAGGGCTACGTTGTGGTCGCGTCAAGGCGCCGGTCCTCGGTCTCACCTGGATACGGCCCGGATCTGGTTGACTACGGTAGACCTCGGGATAAACAGAAAGACTAATATTAGCGTAGATGCCATTCTTCTTCTGATGTAACGAGTACATCTGGTGTTATAGGAAGTCTTCCCGGTTCCGGCTGACCTAATTTATGCAGCCTAATAATCCTTTAACGGATTTGAAAATATAAATTGATAATGTGTTATGTGTATGCCAGGTTAAAGAGATGCGTTTTTAGTCTAGATTTAAACTGACAGAGTGTGTCTGCCTCCCGAACAATGCTTGGAAGATTGTTCCAGAGTTTAGGTGCCAGATAGGAGAAGGATCTACCACCTGCGGTTGATTTTGATATTCTAGGTATTATCAGCTGGCCTGAATCCTGAGATCGCAATAGACGTGAAGGACTATAATGCTTTAAGAGCTCGCTCAGGTACTGGGGAGCTAAACCATTTAGTGCTTTGTAAGTAATTAGCAAGATTTTAAAATCTATACGATGTTTAACAGGAAGCCAATGCAGTGTTGACAGAACTGGGCTAATATGGTCATACTTCCTAGTTCTAGTAAGAACTCTAGCTGCTGCATTTTGTACGAGCTGTAGTTTATTTATCAGGTGAGCGGAACAACCACCCAGTAGAGCGTTACAGTAATCTAGCCTTGAGGTCATGAACGCATGAACTAACTGTTCTGCATTTTTCATTGAGAGCATATGTCGTAGTTTAGATATATTTTTAAGATGGAAGAATGCGGTTTTACAGATGCTAGTAACATGGCCTTCAAATGAAAGATTGGTATCAAAGAGCACACCCAGGTTCCTAACTGACGACGAAGACTTAACAGAGCAGCCATCAAGTGTTAGACAGTATTCTAGGTTATTACGTGAAGAGGTTTTTGGTCCAAAAATTAGAATCTCTGTTTTTTCTGAATTTAGAAGTAGGAAATTACTGGTCATCCAATTTTTTATATCAGCTATGCATTCTGTTAATTTTGTGAGTTGGTAAGTTTCGTCAGGGCGCGAAGAAATATAGAGCTGAGTATCATCAGCGTAACAGTGAAAACTAACGGCATGCTTCCTAATGATATCTCCCAAGGGTAGCATGTACAGAGTGAAAAGCAACGGTCCTAGTACTGAGCCTTGCGGTACTCCATATTGAACCTGTGATCGATATGACCTCTCTTCGTTTACTACTACAAACTGATAACGGTCAGATAAGTATGATTTGAACCATGACAATGCAGTTCCACTAATGCCAACATAATTTTCGAGTCTATTTAAAAGAATGCTGTGATCGATAGTGTCAAATGCAGCACTAAGATCCAGTAACACTAATAGAGAGATACAACCACGATCTGATGATAAGAGCAAATCATTAGTAACTCTAATGAGAGCAGTCTCAGTACTATGGTACGGTCTAAAACCTGACTGGAAATCCTCACAGATACTATTTCTGTCTAAAAAGGAACATAGTTGTGATGATACTGCCTTTTCTAGTATTTTTGACAGAAAAGTGAGATTTGAGATCGGCCTGTAATTGACTAATTCTCTAGGATCAAGTTGTGGTTTTTTAATAAGAGGTTTAATAATAGCCAGCTTAAAACTTTTTGGTACGTATCCTAGTGATAAAGATGAATTGATGATATTAAGAAGAGGATCTATGATCTCTGGAAGCATCTCTTTCAATAGTTTAGTCGGTATAGGGTCTAACATACATGTTGTTGATTTTGATGATTTAATAAGTTTAGACAATTCTTCCTTTCCTAAAGCAGTAAATGAATTTAATTTTTCCTCAGGGACACTACAATGCACTGTCTGACGCGATACTGTAGTAGACTGTTGCATGGTTATAATTTTTTCTCTAATATTATCAATTTTACAAGTAAAGAAGTTCATAAAGTCATTACTGCTGTGCTCTTTGGAAACATCAGAAGTTGAAGCTTTATTTCTTGTTAATTTAGCCACTGTATCAAATAAATACCTAGGGTTGTGCTTATTTTCTTCTAAAAGTTTTGAAAAATAGGCAGATCTAGCAGTTTTTAAGGCCTTTCTGTACTCAATCATTCTCTCTCTCCACGAGATGCGAAAAACTTCTAGTTTTGTTTTCTTCCTGCTGCGCTCCATTTTTCTGGCTGCTACCTTTAGGGCCCGGGTGTGCTCATCGTACCACGGCGTTGGATTAATTTCCTTAATCTTTTTTAAACGCAAAGGAGCAACCGAGTCTAATGTGCTGGAAAAGACAGAGGCAATAGTTTCTGTTTCAACATCGAGGTCTTCTAAGCTATCTGGTATGCTAAGGCCATGAAACTGATCAGGAAGATTATTTAGAAAGCGATCTTTAGTGGTAGAAGTGATGGTTCTACCATATTTATGGCAGGGAGGCAGTTTAGCTGCCTTGACTAAATGTAGTATACACGAGACTAAATAATGATCTGAGATGTCGTCACTCTGCTGCAGAATTTCAACGGCATCAATATCGATTCCATGTGACAATATTAGATCTAAAGTATGATTACGACAATGAGTGGGTCCTGACACGTGTTGTCTAACACCAATAGAGTTTAGAATGTCTGTAAATGCCAATCCCAATGAGTCTTTTTTATTATCTACATGGATATTAAAATCACCAACAACAAGGACTTTATCTGCAGTTAGTACTAACTCTGAAAGAAAAGCAGCAAATTCTTTGATAAAATCAGTATGGTGCCCTGGTGGCCTGTATACAGTAGCCAGCACAAATGTCAGCTTACATAATGTTACGTAAAGCACCATCACTTCAAAGGAATTATATTTGGAAGACTTTTGACTAATACTGTAAATATTACTATAAATTACAGCAACACCTCCCCCTTTGCCTTTCTGACGAGGATTGTGTCGATAATCATAACCTTGCGGGCTAGACTCATTTAAAGTAATGTAATCATCTGGTTTTAGCCAAGTTTCTGTCAAACACAGCACATCTAGATTATTGTCTGTGATAATATCATTTACAATAAGTGCTTTTGAAGAAAGGGATCTAATATTTAACAACCCAAGCTTTATCATTTGTTTATCATTTTTATCTCTATTTTTTATTTGTTGAACATCAATTAAATTTTTACCATTAAATGGGTTTGGAAGTTTTTTGTTTTTACTAATTCGGGGTACAGACACAGTCTATGTGATAATATCTAGGTGTAAGAGTTTCTATGTGTTGGGAATTATCTGACTTCTGTAACGTGAAGCAGCTAGCAGACGGTCGGTTTAGCTAGTCTGTCTGCTTCCTGACCTGGACCCCAGTTTGTCATGTTTTAGTTCTAAGACTATGTACCATATTACTAGAGAGAAGAGCAGCACCATCCCAGGAGGGATGAATACCATCTCTTTTCAACAGGTCAGGTCTGCCCCAAAAACTTTTCCAATTGTCTATGAAACCTATATTATTCTGCGGACACCACTTAGACAGCCAGCCATTGAGTGATGATAATCTGCTAACTATCTCATCACTCCGACGAACAAGTTATTTTATATTAGATCTACAGAATTGTTGATAAAGATCATTACTAATTATTGTTGAGCTGCCTTTCCAGTTTCTCTGGTGCGGATTGATAGTGATGTAATTAATGGACTGTGCCGAGTGAAGTTTCACACCCTGTCAAATGACAAATGCATAAAAATCACAACTTACACACATGTGCCTTTCTAAGAATTTTTTTTTTTTTTTTTTTTTTTTTTTACACCTTTTGTCTACATTCTTCAATCAGGGAACACAGACAAAAGTGCAAACTATGTTTAAATAGCTTGACGTTAAAACATGATATGATCAGTAAGTCAGAGCAATTTATGTTTTTACATTAACTCATCAAAATAAATTTAGCAGTTTTTTTTTTTATACAAGTTATATGAGATTCAACTCATTTTTTTAAAAGTCAGTTTAATTTAAGTTGAAATGATTTGTGCAGCCAATCTGATTAAATACTTAATTTATGGCAGCAAATGAAGTTTTTTTTTTTTTTTTAGGTGGACAATTCTTAAGATATATTTACTTGAAAAGCAAAATTACTTAAGATTTTAAGTATTGTATTCTGAAAAATTACCCAAAATTAACTTTTTTTTATTTATACAGCAGTTATTAATCTTTTTATTGTTAGTTAATAAAACTGTTCATTACAGTGCATTAACTAATGTTAATAGATACAATGTACTACAATGTAGTATTACATGTTGAGATTTCATTAACTAAGATTAATAAACACTGTAGAAGTATTGTTCATTCTTAGTACATTTTAACTAATGTTGTTAACTAACGAAACTTAATTGTAAAGTGTTACCAAACAATTTGACGCCTTCACTGGTCGTGACTCACAGCTATTGAACACTCATCACAAAATTATCTCTTTAATGTCAATAAAAACTTCTCATAAAATAAACGTTCAAAGTTTTTCTAAGTAAAAATAATTGTACAGATCATGTGATGAATGCTTGTTCGCTTAAGTACTTAAGTATGAGTGAAGAAATGTCCGAAGTTACAATTTCCTCCTGAAATGGCTTATCCTGTCAACCTTACACTTACAGAATCTTTTTAAAAAATGTGACAGCCAGTCAACTGCATGAAACTAGAACTACTTCCAGTTAATTTAATCCAGTCTTCTTCAAAAATGGGTCAGAAAAGTTCCAGGACCTGCCTGACAAAAGTTTTTTTCTGCATTTGAAATCCACACTCAGGCAGTTTGGTTACAATTAGGTTTGTAATAAATCAAACTCCTAATTTTAAATTGTTCATAAATGCTTATATTAATTATTATTTATTTAATATTGTTAATACAGCATATATACTAACACATCACACATATTATTGCAGTGTAGATGAGTATCTATGGGGCTTTTCAGCAATGTTTTACACATACAGGACGTTCAGGGCTGTTTGTGCGTGGGATATTCATGTTTTCATAAAAGTTCTCTTAGCTGGAATGCAGACAAAATGTTTGTGTATGAGTTGGTTACATCTTTAGAAGGTCACTACATAGTAGTCTTCCACTAACCATTAAAGTTGCACCCTAAGAAGGAAAAAAATATATATGTATGTGCTTGTTTTCTAAAATACCAGTCAAAAAAAATGGTGAACAGCCAAAACATCTCACTTTCTTCTTGAAAAACTATTAAGAACATTTTGTTTTTCCTTTTCTAATTCATCTGAATCTGGAGTCTGGTTTGTTTTTACTGTGAAACACAATGTGTTAAGAATAAATATAACATATTTGTTGTTCCTGGAACAGTATTCGTGTCAGCCAAGCAGAAATCTGAATCTGACCGCAGTGGGTTGGGTGTTGGACGGTTGATTGTTTGTTTGGTTTGTTGTTCACTTGGTTAGTTGGTTGTTCATTTTGTTGGTTGGTTGTTTGATTGTTTGTTTATTTGGTTGTTCAGTTGGTTGGTTGGTTTTTCATTTTGTTGCTTGGATGTTTGGTTGGTTGGTTATTCATTTGGTCGGTTCTTCATTTGGTTGAATGGTTGGTTCAGTTGGTTGGTTGAATGGTTGTTCGGTTGGATGGTTCAGTTGGCTGGATAGTTTGTTGGAGAGTTGTTCATTCGGTTGGATGGCTATTCGGTTGTTCACTTGGTTGGTTGATTATTCCTTTATTTGGTTGTTCGATTGGTTGTCCATTTGGTTGGTTGGTTGTTCATTTAGTTGGCTGGATGATTGGTTGTTCGGTTGGATGGTTGTTCAGTTGGTTAGATGGTTGTTTGGTCATTCGGTTGGTCGGTTATTCATTTGATTGGTTGTCCATTTGGTTGGTTGGTTGTTCGTGTGGTTGGATGGATGGTTGGTTGTTCGTTTGGTTGGTTGGATGAGTGGTTGTTCGGTTGGATGGTTGTTCAGTTGGTTATATGGTTGTTTGTTTGGTTGGATGGTTGGTTGTTTGGTTGTCCATTTGGTTGGCTGGTTTGTTTGGTTGGTTGGTTGGATGGATGGTTGGTTGTTTGGTTGGTTGTTCATTTGGTTGGTTGGATGGTTGTTCAGTTGGTTGGATAGTTTGTTGGACAGCTGTTCATCCGGTTGGATGGCTGTTCGGTTGGTTGCATGGTTATTCGGTTGGTTGTTCGGTATGTTGGATGGTTGGTTGGCTGGTTGGTTGGTGAATGATATTCAAAGCATGATGATGCAAAAAATGTTGTTGAGAAATCAAATGCCATCTTCATTCGTCATACTATCTGTGCACTGTTTATTATTCAAAACATGAATATTCTTACAATAAGAGCGCACATTTAACCAGTAATGGTTAGTGTTTATAATGAGAACATTTTTAACACACGATACAACCAACCATCAACATTATGAAAAATTAAAGGATTGTTCATAATAAATAAAATTTCTGAGTAATATAGTTACAGTGAGGTGTCTGCGCAAGCTTCTACTATTTATAAATTCAAGGCACAATAAACTTAATGACTTTACATAATTGGTGGATATACTGGTATATTGTTCATAAGTATTATAAGTATTATCGCGTTAACGCATTAATTGATTAACGCCGACAAATATTTAATCGCGCATTAACGCAGTTTTTTCTAATTATTACTTCTCATTTCTTTCACTATATGTACGAGCCACAAGAGAAATAATGGAATGAATTAAGACAGTTATGTAGGCTACGGTTATCAGCATATTATGTTGAAATGCGTCTCTCGTCGTTTCTAAGAGAATATGCTCTGTTAATGCAGCGTCAGACAGCTCTGCTACTTTTTACTTTCACTTTCTGTAGAGAATACTGACCGAGGTTAAGACTTTTTATGCTGAACATAGACTGTTTATGCTGCTCCCTGATAAAAGAAAAATGTTTCTGCTGGTACCTGTTCAAAAACAACAACAACAACAAAAAGAACAGATTCATAAATGTTAACTTGCTGTTGTTTGGAAGGTGCCTGTTATAATGTTATGATCGAGGCTCTCTACTCTGAGCATAACTTGTTTTCCTATTACAAACTAGACAAAACGTTAATGCCCTGGCAGTGGCAAATAGCTTTGGTTTTATATTTAATTTGATTATATCAATGTTTAAGTTGAGATTTACAATAAATATTTTAACTTCGACTATGTAAAAGGAATACTGCTGTAAAAAAGCACCTTATTTGTGTTTGCAAACCAAATGTTATTGCACTTTTGTTCATATAGCAGTACTTTTAAAATAAAACTGTGTAATACACAACTTTTGAATTCATTATTGAATTTTGTGCATAATGCGATTAATCTCGATTAACTGTAGAAAATCATGCGATTAATCACGATTAAAAAATTTAATTGTTGCCCAGGACTAGTTATTTTATATTAGATCTTCAGCATTGTTGATAAAGATCATTACTAATTATTGTTGAGCTGCCTTTCCAGTTTCTCTGGTGCGGATTGATAGTGATGTAATTAATGGACTGTGCCGAGTGAAGTTTCACACCCTGTCAAACGACAAATGCATAAAAATTACAAATTACACACGTGCCTTTCGAAGAATTTTTTTTTTTTTTTGCATAACATAACATTTAAATAGCTTGACGTTAAAACATATGATCAGTAAATCAGAGCAATTTATGTTTTTACATTAACTCATCAAAATAAATTTAGCAGGTTTTTTTTTATATACAAGTTATATGAGACAACTCATTTTTTTAAAAGTCAGTTTAATATAATTTAAGTTGAAATGATTTGTGCAGCCAATTTGATTAAATACTTAATTTATGGCAGCAAATGAAGTTTTTTTTTTTTTTTTAGGTGGACAATTCTTAAGTAGTTTTGCTTTTCAAGTAAATATATCTTAAGATTTTAAGTATTGTATTCTGAAAAATTACCTAAAATTAACTTTTTTGATTTATACAGCAGTTATTAATCTTTTTATTGTTAGTTAATAAAACTGTTCATTACAGTGCATTAACTAATGTTAACAGATACAATGTACTACAATGTAGTATTACGTGTTGAGATTTCATTAACTAACGAAACCTAATTGTAAAGTGTTACCAAACAATTTGACACGTCTCCATCCATCTTTCTGATGGCCAATAACTGTATTGCCTTCAAAACCTTCAAACTAATATATATATATATATATATATATATATATATATATATATATATATATATATGTTACAGTACAGATGGGACAGAGACTGAGGTAACAGGTAACAAGACTTTATTTCACACACAGCAGAGAATATGGCACTGCAGGTGAGTTGAGATGAGTGAAGTTTGGTTGAATAGTGATGATAAACAATGATACTGTCCTTTTGGTGGTTGCTAGGGGTGATGATCCGTGGAAACGAGTGGAGATGGCAGACGTGGAAGACTGGAGACACACACACAGACTGGATCGACACAAGGAGACTTGGAGACGATGGAGACAGGTAAGAAGTTCAGGTTGAGTCCTTAAGGTAAGCATAAAGGAGATCTTGATGCGAACGAGACCGGACAGTGACTGAGTGTGTGTGAGTGTGTTATATGCTGGTGGTGATAAGTGAGTTGATGGAGTGCAGGTGCGGGTGATTAATACTCAAGAGACGGGGTGCGCTGTGATGTTGGAACCTGGCGTGTCTGTGACAGTACCCCCCCCTCCACGGCCCGCTCCTGAGGGCCGAGGACCCCGACGTCGTGGTGGTCGGCCTCTTCCACGGGGGGCTGGTCTGTCAGGATGGTTGGAGTGGAAGGTTTGGAGAAGGTTAGGGTCCAAGATGTCGTCCCTAGGGACCCATGAGCGTTCCTCGGGGCCGTAGCCCTCCCAATCGACCAGGTATTCTAGATGACCACCACGGCATCGGGAGTCCAAGATCTCACGAACTTCATACGCGGCGCCTTCGTCCAGGATGAGTGGAAGGGGGGGTTCGGAGGCTGCCACGCCAGGTCCTGTGGAGAGAGGAACAGAAGGGTGGTGAGGTTTGAGTAAGGAGACATGGAATGTGGGGTGAATGCGATATTGAGGAGGTGACTTGAGTTGGTACGTGACAGGGTTGATCTGCTTGGAGATGGTGAATGGACCAATGAACCTGGGACTCAGCTTCCAGCAGGGCAGCCCCAGGCGGATGTCCCGGGTTGACACCCAGACCTTCTGACCGGGTTGGTAGGAGGGAGCATTGGAACGGTGAAGGTCTGCTGTCATCCTGCGTCTGCGCAGGGCTCGCTGCAGTTGGTGATGCGCTGAGTCCCAGACCCTCTCGCTCTCTCGGAACCAGTAGTCCACAGATGGAACGTCGGAGGGTTCCCCGGACCAGGGGAACAGTGGGGGTTGGTAGCCAAGTACGCATTGAAATGGTGTAAGACCGGTGGAAGGCTGACGTAGGGAGTTTTGGGTGTACTCGGCCCAACCCAGGTACTGGTTCCAAGAGTCCTGGTGGCTATGACAGAAGGTACGGAGGAAGCGGCCAATCTCCTGGATTTTCCTCTCCGTCTGCCCGTTCGACTGGGGGTGGTATCCCGAGGTGAGGCTGACGGTCAAACCTAGGAGCGAAAAGAAGGCTCTCCATACCTTAGAGATAAATTGGGGTCCCCTATCGGAGACAATGTCTTCAGGGATACCAAAGTATCGGAAAAGGATGGGTTCGGGATCTTCAGATTTTTCTTCTGGAGCATGGAGACGGGAGAGAGCATCTGCCTTAATGTTTTTTGGGCCAGGGCGGTAGGAAATGGTGAAATCGAATCTGGTGAAGAATAAGGCCCATTGGGCTTGTCTGGGATTGAGTCTTTTGGCAGATCTTAAGTACTCAAGGTTTTTCTGATCAGTGAGGACCAGAAAGGGATGTTTGGCTCCCTCCAGCCAATGCCTCCACTCCTCTAGGGCGAGCTTCACAGCAAGGAGTTCCCTGTTTCCGATGTCGTAGTTCCTCTCCGTCGGGTTGAGCTTGCGGGAGAAGAAGGCACATGGATGGAGTCTGCTGGGGTTCCCCTGCTGCTGGGACAACACCGCTCCTACTCCATTGGTGGAAGCGTCCACCTCGACAACGAAGGGCAGCTCTGGGTTGGGGTGGACGAGGAGAGGAGCGGTGGTGAAGGCTTCCTTCAGGTGTTGAAAGGCCTCCGTGGCCTCAGGGGTCCAGGACAGAGACTTGGGCTTGTTACAGAGCAAGTTGGTGAGTGGGCTGGCAAGAGAGCTGTAATTTTGTATGAAGCGGCGATAGAAATTGGAGAATCCAAGAAAGCGTTGAAGTTCCTTGATGGAAGAGGGAGTTGGCCAGTTCTTAATGGCTTCCACCTTCCCCTCGTCCATCCGGATGCCACTGCTGTCGATGATGTAACCGAGGAAATGGACTGAAGACTGATGGAAGGTGCACTTTTCTGCTTTGAGGAAGAGATGGAACTTGCGGAGTTGTTGCAGGAACTCCGCAACGTGGGTGGCGATATTCGGCCAGGCTCCGGGAGTAGATCAAAATATCATCAATGTAGACAAGGACGAATCGGTGGAGAAATTCCCGGAGCACCTCATGTATGAAGTCCTGGAATACGGAGGGGGCGTTGACCAGGCCATACGGCATAACAAGGTACTCATAGTGGCCGGTAGGTGTCACGAAGGCGGTCTTCCACTCGTCCCCCTCGCGTATCCGGATGAGGTTGTACGCGCTGCGGAGGTCCAGTTTCGTGAAGACAGTGGCACCACGGAGATGTTCTAGGGCTGAAGGGACGAGAGGAAGGGGATAACGGAACTTGATGGTGATATTATTTAATGCACAGTAATCAATGCAGGGCCTCAAGCCTCCGTCCTTTTTGGCCACAAAGAAGAAGCTTGAAACAGCAGGGGAAGTAGATGGTCTGATGTAACCTTGAGCCAGAGCCTCCTTGATGTACTCCTCCATGGCCTTCTCCTCCGGGATGGACAGAGGGTATATTCTTCCTCTGGGCACTGGTTCACCTGGAAGCAGATCGATGGCACAGTCCCATGGCCGGTGTGGAGGCAGCTTGGAAGCTTGTTGAGGGCAGAATACATCGCTGAAGGGGGCGTAACATTCTGGGATATCGACGGATCGCTGGTCAACAGGGCTCTCGATGGCCGTGGCACAGACAGGAAGAGGCTCGGAGCGTGGAGAACGAGGAATTGGAAGCCCAGGAAAACAGTCATGGAAACAGGTCTCGCCCCACTTCAGGACTTCGCCGGTTTTCCAAGAGAGAGTGGGATTATGCTGCTCCAACCAGGGGCGCCCTAGGATCACGTCAGCAGTGGATCCCTCCAGAACCAGCAGATGGAGGTTTTCGACGTGTAGGAGGCCGATTTGAATCTGGATGGCGTTGGTACAATGGCGGATGTGTTTATGGCTCAGAGCTTCTCCTGTTACTGATCGTATCTGGTAGGTGGTCGGCATGGCCGTGGTCTTGATACGGAGCTGGCGGCAGAGGGCGCCGGAGATGAAGTTGCCTGCTGACCCGGAATCGAGGAGGGCAACAACTGGAAGAGAAACATCAGCAGCAGTAAGGTATACAATAGTGGAGAGGGGTTTCATCTTCTTAATAGATGGGATGATGGCACTCACCATGGGTCGCAGAGGACGAATTGGGCATGAGGAGATGACATGCCCAGGAGAACCACAATATAAACATAAATTCTGGGTCAGCCGCCTCTGCCGCTCAGCTGGGGAGAGTCGTGTGCCTTCCAGAGACATGGGTTCGTTGGCTGGTTCTGGGGGGCTGACGGATTCTGGTCGGCGGGCTGAGATGGGAAACAGCGGCTGGCCCTGGTGTTTTTCAAGACACGACTGCATACGAGTGGCGAAACGGATGGAGAGTTGGATGAATCGTTCCAGGCCGATGGAATCCTCGTATGCAGCGAGATGCAACCGCATGCGAGGATCCAATCCCTGACGGTAAGTCGTGATCAAGGCTTGTTCATTCCAGCCACTGGAGGCAGCGAGTGTTCTAAACTGCAAGGCATATTCATTGACAGACATCGAACCTTGTTTCAAATGCAGCTGAACCTTAGCCAAACTCAGTGCATTTAGGCTAAGATGATCTGCTGAACCATGAGCATCAGAATGGGGAAGAAAACTGATTTAAGAAACTGCTGATCTTCTGAGATTTTCATGCACAGCCATCTCTAGGGTTTATAGCATGGTCCGAAAGAGAGAAAATATCCAGTGAGCTGCAGTTTTGTGGGTGAAAATGCTTTGTTGATGCCAGAGGTCAGTACCTTTAGTACTAAATGAGTGTCATTTAAACACCAGCTTGAACATGACAATGAATTCACTAATCTCAAACGGCCTCCACAGTCACCAGCTCTCAATCCAGTAGAGCAGCTCTGGGATGTGCTGGAACAGGAGATTCGCATCATGGATGTGCAGCCGACAAATCTGAAGCAACTGATGCAATCATGTCAATATTGAGCAAAATCTCTGAGGAATGTTTTCAGCATCTTGTTGTGCCATGAAGAACTAAGGCAGTTCTGAAGGCAAAAGGTTTCCGACCCTGTACTAGCAAGGTTTACCTAATAAAGAGTCTGCTGACTGTGTGTGTGTGTGTATATATATATATATTTATTAGTATGAACGCTGTAGATGAATTACACTCTGAAGTGTGATACTACTGTTGGAGGTTTCGTGTAAGCCTGAGGAAACAAATAGCACTAACAAATTTTCTTATTAACATTTCCACTAAAACTTGTTTTCTGTGTCCAGTAAATGACATGTTATTTGAGGAACATATTCTCTAAATATTGATTGTAAAGCTCAAGATTATCCAGCCACATCGAAACCTTTTGACACCTCTGTACGATTCCCCTACTTCTCACCTCCTCATTCACCAGAAGCACTTAAAACAATATTGCAGTATCTTCACACCTGTGGCGCAGACGTCTTCACTGGTCGTGACTCACAGCTATTGAACACTCATCACAATAATACCATTACTTTAACATTTAATAATATAAATAGCTAGTTTCACTTTTATATGCTGCTAATTCTTTAAGCTGCACTATAAATAAATCTATTGTAAAGTTGGATGGATGGTTGTTCAGTTGGTTGGATAGTTTGTTGGACAGCTGTTCATCTGGTTGGATGGCTGTTCGGTTGGTTGTTCAGTATGTTGGATGGTTGGTTGGTGAATGATATTCCAAGCATGATGATGCAAAAAATGTTGCTGAGGAAATCAAATGCCATCTTCATTCATCATACTATCTGTGCACTGTTTATTATTCAAAACATGAATATTCTTACAATAAGAGCGCACATTTAACCAGTAATGGAAGTGTTTATAATGAGAACATTTTTAACACACGATACAACCAACCATCAACATTATGAACAATTAAAGGATTGTTTATAATAAATAAAATTTCTGAGTAATATAGTTACAGTGAGGTGCCTGCGCAAGCTTCTACTATTTATAAATTCATGGCACAATAAACTTAATGACTTCACATAATTGGTGGATATATTGGTATATTGTGCATAAATAACATTATTACCCCACCCGTTTCATGACTAACTGGCATGAACAATATGTTATCTCTAGGAAATTTAACACCCTAATTTCAAATAGTTTAAAAAAAGTGATTTAATCTTCAATTTAATCTTTAAAAAAATTCAGATGCATATTAAAGGACAGCTGTACTGTCCTATTAAACACTGCACTGACACTATCAGATGAGAACAAAACTTGAACTAAATTGGAGCTCAATGATGACACTAATTTCTTTTTAGAGCTGCTTTACAGCTAAATTAGTTTGATAACTGTAGAATTTTGCAACATTAACACTGTTTATTACAGTGAAGCTGCTTTGAAACAATTTGACTTTACTTCTAAAGACCCGTTTAGTCCAGTCAATGACTTATTCATCTGGTATAATGATTCATTTGGATGACTTTCTCAGCAAATATGTGTGATGAACTGTAAATATGATATCATGTAGTTAATTCAATTACAATAAATACTGGTGTTTGAGTCCCATGTTTGGTGCATCTCGCCTCTAGTAGTGACAGAAAGAACATAATAATGGGTGGGAAATGAATGAATCAAGTAATCACGAACAAGTGTGACCGGTCCGTCCCAACCAGTGCTGAGAAAAGGAACAGGTTTCAGATGTCTTTTCTGTTTGTGAGCTATTTTAACAACCACTGAACAGAACATATATACAGTAAGGAGCTGAAATGTAAGATAAACAGAGCCATCACACATGAGCAGTTATAGATTTAAATTGAGAAATAATAGAGCATAATAAATAAGAGAATGAAAAGAAAATCTATTATAACAATATCAATATGTCACAGTATGTAACATGGCACTATGTTGTTCATTGCATAGTATATAAAAGAGTCATCTCTTGTCATTATTTCAACAGTCCTTATTTGTAACCACAAGACTCTGTATAACCATTTCACTTAGTAAGTAGCATTGAAATAATCTACTGTCGAATGACCTTTGGCAAACAGCGGAAATATTTACACTACAGTTTGGAATAATTAAGATTTTCTCCAAGTCTGCATTTCTTCAGGCAAAAATACAGTAAAATAATAGAAATATCTGATTTGCTGCTCAATCTTTATCGATTATTATAGTTATTATTATAATCAAATCATTCAAAAACATAAAAAAAAACCTTAATTATTCCAAACTTTTGACCGCTAGTACATATTTATTTTTATTATACATTTATTATTTCATATTTATTTACATTTACGCATCTAGCAGACACTTAACTTATCCAAAGGAACTTACAAACTAATTTAATAGAAATTATTCATTAAATTATTATTAATATATTTTATTTGTACTTATTATAGCTCAAGATAATCATCTATGCTTATTCCTCTAGCTGGACTCTTTTATCAGTTCTCACTTTCTACCTCTTCCTCTACATCTTCTTCATCATCTTCCTCCTCCTCCTCCTCCACCAACTCAACCCCATCTAGAGTTTTCTGCAGCTGCTGTTGGATTCTCTTCAGCTCCTGCAGTCCACTAATCTAATGTTAAATGCCTCTGATTGGCCATTGCATTCATACACTCAACAGAAACGTGAGAAATTATCCACACTATCAGACAACTATCAGAAGACCAGGGCCGATTAAATTCTGTCAAACTACATTACGCTTTTACTTTTAGATATCATACAACAATACAAGAAGGCTCACATAAACACTAGTGGATCAAATACAGAGATGCTTTTCGTAAAGAAAGATTTACGCTGCAAAAAATTATTTTCTTACTTAGTATTTTTGTCTTTGTGTTTTACGAACGCAAATATCTAAACTAATTTTAAAACAAGATACATTTACTTGAGAAGCAAAATGGATAAAAAGTCTTGATTTCTGAAAAAATGTATCAACATTAAGAGAGTTTTTATACTATTTAGAAACATACGGTAAGAAATAATATAAGTAAAAAATAAAATAAGAAATAAATAATAATTTAAGAGACCATCCCATATGCATTAATCATTTTATTATTTTATTTGTATAAACTATTTTAGAGTTTTATGTTGCCAAGAAAACATTTGTCATTTTTATTTACTTTAATTTGAAGCACTGAAATAACTAAAACAAAACATAAATAAATAAACAATATGCATATTTAAAAAAAAAAAAATAAATAAAAAAATAAAAAAATGACAAAATGACAAAACAAGTACTAAAATAACTAAAAAATATATAGTATAGTAAAAAATTAATACAAAAACAAAACAGTATAGGATCAGGGTTATTATCAGTAACTAAAACTAAAACCATAAAAGAACTTTTTGTTACTTGAAATAAAACAAGATTTTTTAAATATTTTTCTCAGTTAATGTTTATTTTAAAATTATTTTGTTTCATCTAGTTGCCAAGCAAACATTTCTCATTTTTGTTCAGTTTAGCTTGAAGTACTAAAATAACTTAAACTAAACAATATTGTTTAAATAAAAAAAAAAAAAACAATAAACAAAAATGACAAAAAAATGCAACGAAATGACTAAAACTTTAACTAAAATTAAGATGAAAGCAGAAAATATCAAAACTAACTCTTAAATGCTTTAATAGTATATCATTTATACTAAAATAAATGTTTGTATAAAATAAACGCGTCTGACCTGCAGAAACGTCTCAGGTTATGTATGTAACCATAGTTCCCTGAGAACAGGGAACGAGACTCTGCGTTCAATCACGCATTGGGGAACGTCACACGTGAGCTGATGTCTGAAAGCCAATTATCAAAAAACTCCAATCATATTGGCCGGCGACAGCCTATGACACCTAAAGGCATCTGGAACCAACTTTTCCGAAGAGAAAGTGGTCCCTTTAAGGGAATGTGGCCAGAGAACCGAAAGGAACCCCGGCCAGTCACTAGAGGGGAACGAAGTCACCCTCAATGCCACCAAGGAGGCCGACCTGGTCTGTTATAGGACAAACTTAGTCTTGGCCAACCCTGTCTGAGTACAGAATCTCCATAATGCATTCTTCATAGAAGAGAGCAGGTAAGAGTGACTGCAGAAAGGCAGGAGCAACTCAGACCCAGGCAGGCAGACCATGCAATGGGCACACAATCATGGAGGCTGAAGAGGGGCCTACAGCATGATAGTAGCTAGTAGTAGTAGAAAGTGGCCTGGAGGGGCCACCCTGAACACCTGTCTTGCTGGGGCAGACTGACAACTTCAATGGCAGCAAAAGAGGCTGCAAAAGTGCCCGCATGACAATCCACCTAACACAATCCAACGAGCAGTGTACTCAGTAAAAGCACCTTTTTACTCTTTAAAGCAAGAGGAGTACAGCATACGCCAACACGTAGTAAGGAAGGCCTGGATGGGCCTATAACCTTAACAGACACGTGGCATCTAGTGGTTAAACGGATCATTGTTGATCCGTGATCCGTATGGACCAAGCCCCACGGTTCGGCACGCATGTGATTCGCGGATCAATTGCAAGTTTAACTGCAATAGAGTGAAAGGTTATCATTTGCACGTTTTGTCTTGCTAGTTTACACATTAAATAGATATAAAACCATTCCGCAAAAGAGAACTTAATTCGGTAGGCTATATCGCACGCCACGCTATTATTGGTGCGCACAGACGCACATACATACAAGGCTCGCGCGCGCAAACACACAGAGAGGCGCGTTTCAGATAGCTTGCGAACTCCAAATTGATTTCTCTTTCGCGTCCTCAGTGCACTTGGATGGACACACACGCATTATGTCAGTCAAAATACCCCTCTTGGCAAGTATTCTCGTAAACACATTCGGTTATGTCTTAATTGAACGAGGTGAGAATTCGGATGTGTATCTATCGGATGTGTGCTTGCATGGGGTCTTACTGTTAAAGTGACAGCAACCTATAAATACCTGCTGTTGTCTGTCATGTAAATCAAACAACAAAACACAGTTTTAACAAAGATTAATCTATATTAAATTTATACAGTGAAGAGTGTCATTTTACATTTTTTAATTACTACATTTCTGTACACAAAAATTAATACTATTAGACCATATATTTATTTGTAACTTTATGTTGTATTTATCTATTCTTGTAATTAGTGTACAGTATTCATTCTTTTTACAGTCTGTTCACTTGCCTTTAATAATGTATTAGTTAGGCTAGTGGTTTCTGTTGTGGTATCGGAGTAAAGTGGGCTAAGTAATAAATGCAAAGTTACCCCCCACCCCCCAATTTTTTTTTTGTTTTTTTTGTGCTGATCCGAAAAACGATTCGATCCGTGACTTAATAGCTGTGATATGATCCAAACCATGATTTTTGTGATCCGTTGAACCACTAGTGGCTTCAGCTCGTGGCAGTGTTTTAGGCACCAAGACAAATAACCGAACCATAGGAGGTTAGATTTATCACCTGGGCCTCTGGCCAACCAGAAGTGTATATAGATAATTCTCAAAGAAAAATATACACAAACATACACCAGTATGTTCAAAAAGGTGGCCCATAAGGCCTAGCAACCTCTTAGACATACGGCGTAAGTCTAGTGGCCATTTCTAGGAGCACAATAGATCCACCCTAGGCGCTAGGTCGCTATTTAGCTCAACTAGAGTAGGAATCAGACTCAGGGAGGCAGATGTAGTTTACACCAAAGCTCAGTAAGGTTTCACCACAACATTCACCCTGAGGGGCCAGCCACTCAAAAGTACTCGGTAAAAGCACCCTATTACTTTCACAGTGAGAGGACTACATAACTGAACTCCACATGCTACACCGGAGGCCGAAGTAGGCTTAGTAGGCTTACCTTAGTAAACATGTGGCATCAGCAAGTGGCTACCATAACCATACCAACCAGTAGGCCATGTATTCAGAGATCTTTCCAAAGAGGGAATACATAAAACGCTGCCATACATCGTGAACAGGCCTGTTTAGGGCCTATCCGTCAGCGATGGGGCGTGGCCGATGGTGGTATGGCTTCCCAGGCATCCTGCTAGCAACTCAGCTAAAAAGGAGGCCTACCATTTCAGCAACAAGCGGCGTTCAGCCTGTTTGCAGAATAAAAACACAAACTGTGCCAACATGTGAACTAAAAAGGAGGCCTGAAGGGGCCTACCGATTCAATGACACATGGCTTCAGCTCATATTGGATTAGATTCACAAGCATCCTGCCAGCATGTCAGCTAAAAAAGGAGGCCTTACGGGGCCTCCAAGTTCAGCAACACGTGGCGTTCAGCCCGTTTGTCCATATAAACACAAACTGTGCCAACATGTAAACTAAAAGGAGGCCTTATTAGGGCCTACCCTAGTAAACACATGGCATCAGCCAGTCCAGGACCATACCAACCAACCGGCCATGCATTCAGTGGAAAACCTTTCACGCATAATACTGAGAGAAGGAATGCATATTACGCCACTATACTCCACGAGAGGCCTGCTTAAGGCCTACTCAACAGAGGTGGGGCGTGGCCGATGGTGGTATTGGACCGATGGTGGTATGGGTTCTTAGATTCCCAGGCATCCTGCCAACAAGTCAGCTAAAAAAGGAGGCCTTGTGGGGCCTACAATCTCAGCAACAAGTGGCGTTCAGCCTGTTTGCAGAATAAAAACACAAACTGTGCCAACATGTGAACTAGAAAGGAGGCCTGTTGGGGCCTTCCATTCCAATGACACGTGGCTTCAGCTCGTGAAATTAAGGGAACCAAGCTACAGGGAACCAGCTCTAACCCAACAATAGATGTGGGAAGCTAACTGCAACCTGAGCTAGGCTACACATTCCAACAGGCAATGTACCCTAAATCATATGTGACTAAAGGGAACCAAACAATGCCAACATGGTCTAAGGGAGGCCTATATGGCCTACTACCTCAAACGGACACGTAGCAAAAAGCCTGTGGCAGTGTAAACTATGTGAGCAAATTATGATCAACTAACAGCACTTGTTAGAAATACAATTGCTAACTAGAAGGAGGCTAATTAACCATAAGTGCCTACAATCAAAGTTATATGCAATATAGCTGTTAACAAGATCACAAAAGGGAGCTAATAGAAACCAGCTTTTCTCAAAAAGTGGTTCTATACTACCCTGAGTATGCAATCCAACAGGTGATGCACTCAGTGACACAAATAAACCTCAACTGGGGAATATAATAGTCACCAATCTCTCCAATAGAGGCTAACATCAAAGAGCCTGCTATTACGAGAACAGGTGCTAACCTGTGGCAGCATAAGTAAGCTCACATACAAATGTAGGGCAAAAGTCTAGAACTCAAAGCAAACATAATGCTTTGACATACATGCTGTTTCCAATGGGGAAAATGCAGATTCTCAAATCTGTACTAAGCCCTAGAGGACGAAGGCTAAAAGCTAGCACCGTCAACATAAACTTGATTAAGAGAATCAAGTGGCTCAGAGGAAAAAACATTTCCATAGCATGAAAAGTTCTAGAAAGTGGGGCCTAGCATATACCTGCATAACTTATCTATGTGAAGATAAGGGCCTACCACCTGAGAAAAACAGCATCAGGGAGTCTAAAAACAGTCTACAACCTAGTTGTTAACCTCACCAATTGCACCTACATAAACAAGGGGACAATGGGCATACTAACAGCTCCCTCGGGAGGAGGCCAGAACTAGGAATTATACCACCTGACAAGGGATAGTATACATGGGGTTAACATATAATACACCTAACCTAGCTCTAGCCTGGCCGCTAAGCTAGGGGCCTTCTTACAGGGCCACAAGCCTAGTGAAGCCTGGGCTTCACCTCCAAATCTCATGTATAAGAGAAAGAAAGTGGAGCTCACAAGCAAACAATGTCAGGCGGCCGATTAAGGCCGACCTAAACATACATATTAACTGAAGTGACGAGTGCTAACTCAAACTACTCTAGAAAACAGCAGATGAGAAGCTACTCTAAACAACAGGTGGCTAAGAGGCATCCATTTTGTGGCCTGCACATCGTTCTAGCCAGCCTATCAACTTCAGTTTGCCCAAAACCCCTTACTTTTCCTGACTACATGCTCAGAAAAACTATACAGGAAAACAAGGTCTTATTTTGAACACATAAAATATAGACCCTCCTGCGGCTCAAAGACCGAAGACTCCTAAAACTCCTTTTTTTTTTTTTTTTTTTTTTTTTTTCCACATGAAAGGATGGAATCTAGGGTTCTTTTAAGCCTAAAAGATCCCCTCATTACCAAACCGAAAAAGCGGGCCGACAGAAATAATTACTATGGGCCCAGCCATCAGTCTGAACATAAGAAGCATCTGAGCGTGATATATTTATAATACATACATATATATATATATATATATATATATATATATATATATATATATATATATATATATATATATATATATATATATATATATATATACATACATATACACACACACACACACACACATGCATATAAAAATATACAGGTGCTGGTCATATAATTAGAATATCATCAAAAAGTTGAAACTTGTATATTATATTCATTCATTACACACAGACTGATATATTTCAAATGTTTATTTCTTTTAATTTTGATGATTAAAACTGACAACTAAGGAAAATCCCAAATTCAGTATCTCAGAAAATTAGAATATTACTTAAGACCAATACAAAGAAAGGATTTTTAGAAATCTTGGCCAACTGAAAAGTATGAACATGAAAAGTATGAGCATGTACAGCACTCAATACTTAGTTGGGGCTCCTTTTGCCTGAATTACTGCAGCAATGCGGCGTGGCATGGAGTTGATCAGTCTGTGGCACTGCTCAAGTGTTATAAGAGCCCAGGTTGCTCTGATAGTGGCCTTCAGCTCTTCTGCATTGTTGGGTCTGGCATATCGCATCTTCCTCTTCACAATACCCCATAGATGTTCTATGGGGTTAAGGTCAGGCGAGTTTGCTGGCCAATTAAGAACAGGGATACCATGGTCCTTAAACCAGGTAACTGGTAGCTTTGGCACTGTGTGCAGGTGCCAAGTCCTGTTGGAAAATGAAATCTGCATCTCCATAAAGTTGGTCAGCAGCAGGAAGCATGAAGTGCTGTAAAACTTCCTGGTATACGGCTGCGTTGACCTTGGACCTCAGAAAACACAGTGAACCAACACCAGCAGATGACATGGCACCTCAAACCATCACTGACTGTGGAAACTTTACACTGGACCTCAAGCAACGTGGACTGTGTGCCTCTCCTCTCTTCCTCCAGACTCTGGGACCCTGATTTCCAAAGGAAATGCAAAATTTACTTTCATCAGAGAACATAACTTTGAACCACTCAGCAGCAGTCCAGTCCTTTTTGTCTTTAGCCCAGGCGAGACGCTTCTGACTCTGTCTGTTGTTCAAGAGTGGCTTGACACAAGGAATGCGACAGCTGAAACCCATGTCTTGCATACGTCTGTGCGTAGTGGTTCTTGAAGCACTGACTCCAGCTGCAGTCCACTCTTTGTGAATCTCCCCCACATTTTTGAATGGGTTTTGTTTCACAATCCTCTCCAGGGTGCGGTTATCCCTATTGCTTGTACACTTTTTTCTACCACATCTTTTCTTTCCCTTCGCCTCTCTATTAATGTGCTTGGACACAGAGCTCTGTGAACAGCCAGCCTCTTTTGCAATGACCTTTTGTGTCTTGCCCTCCCTGTGCAAGGTGTCAATGGTTGTCTTTTGGACAACTGTCAAGTCAGCAGTCTTCCCCATGATTGTGTAGCCTACAGAACTAGACTGAGAGACCATTTAAAGACCTTTGCAGGTGTTTTGAGTTAATTAGCTGATTAGAGTGTGGCACCAGGTTTCTTCAATATTGAACCTTTTCACAATATTCTAATTTTCTGAAATACTGAATTTGGGGTTTTCCTTAGTTGTCAGTTATAATCATCAAAATTAAAAGAAATAAACATTTGAAATATATCAGTCTGTGTGTAAAGAATGAATATAATATACAAGTTTCACTTTTTGAATGGAATTAGTGAAATAAATCAACTTTTTGATGATATTCTAATTATATGACCAGCACCTGAATATACAGTGGGTACGGAAAGTATTCAGACCCCCTTAAATTTTTCACGCTTTGTTATATTGCAGCCATTTGCTAAAATCATTTAAGTTCATTTTTTTTCCTCATTAATGTACACATAGCACCCCATATTGACAGAAAAACACAGAATTGTTGACATTTTTGCAGATTTATTAAAAAAGAAAAACTGAAATATCACATGGTCTTAAGTATTCAGACCCTTTGCTCAGTATTTAGTAGAAGCACCCTTTTGATCTAATACAGCCATGGGTCTTTTTGGGAAAGATGCAACAAGTTTTTCACACCTGGATTTGGGGATCCTCTGCCATTCCTCATTGCAGATCCTCTCCAGTTCTGTCAGGTTGGATGGTAAACGTTGGTGGACAGCCATTTTTAGGTCTCTCCAGAGATGCTCAATTGGGTTTAAGTCAGGGCTCTGGCTGGGCCATTCAAGAACAGTCACGGAGTTGTTGTGAAGCCACTCCTTCGTTATTTTAGCTGTGTGCTTAGGGTCATTGTCTTGTTGGAAGGTAAACCTTCGGCCCAGTCTGAGGTCCTGAGCACTCTGGAGAAGGTTTTCGTCCAGGATATCCCTGTACTTGGCCGCATTCATCTTTCCCTCGATTGTAACCAGTCGTCCTGTCCCTGCAGCTGAAAAACACCCCCACAGCATGATGCTGCCACCACCATGCTTCACTGTTGGGACTGTATTGGACAGGTGATGAGCAGTGCCTGGTTTTCTCCACACATACCGCTTAGAATTAAGGCCACAAAGTTCTATCTTGGTCTCACCAGACCAGAGAATCTTATTTCTCACCATCTTAGCAAACTCCATGCGGGCTTTCATGTGTCTTGCACTGAGGAGAGGCTTCCGTCGGGCCACTCTGCCATAAAGCCCCGACTGGTGGAGGGCTGCAGTGATGGTTGACTTTCTACAACTTTCTCCCATCTCCCGACTGCATCTCTGGAGCTCAGCCACAGTGATCTTTGGGTTCTTCTTTACCTCTCTCACCAAGGCTCTTCTCCCCCGATAGCTCAGTTTGGCCGGACGGCCAGCTCTAGGAAGGGTTCTGGTCGTCCCAAACGTCTTCCATTTAAGGATTATGGAGGCCACTGTGCTCTTAGGAACCTTAAGTGCAGCAGAATTTTTTTGTAACCTTGGCCAGATCTGTGCCTTGCCACAATTCTGTCTCTGAGCTCTTCAGGCAGTTCCTTTGACCTCATGATTCTCATTTGCTCTGACATACACTGTGAGCTGTAAGGTCTTATATAGACAGGTGTGTGGCTTTCCTAATCAAGTCCAATCAGTATAATCAAACACAGCTGGACTCAAATGAAGGTGTAGAACCATGTCAAGGATGATCAGAAGAAATGGACAGTACCTGAGTTAAATATATGAGGGTCACAGCAAAGGGTCTGAATACTTAGGACCATGTGATATTTCAGTTTTTCTTTTTTAATAAATCTGCAAAAATGTCAACAATTCTGTGTTTTTCTGTCAATATGGGGTGCTGTGTGTACATTAATGAGGAAAAAAATGAACTTAAATGATTTTATCAAATGGCTGCAATATAACAAAGAGTGAAAAATTTAAGGGGGTCTGAATACTTTCCGTACCCACTGTATGTATATATATATATATATATATATATATATATATATATATATATATATAGGAGGTGAAAGAAGAAGAGGAGAGGGAAGATATAAATCGCCCTTATGTAACTGGGGAATCAATTACAAACGCAACGGTGTTTACAATCGATCGCCCATCTCACTATCGCTTCTTCCCCCTCCCGTCTGTCCGGGCTCAGATACAAATCTGAATAGCTAGGGGTTTTTCCATGCCCTCCCGATCTCAAACGCGGAGATCAGGAAGGAATGGAAAGTTAATGGAGCTGCAACGTTCACGGAGAGAAAGGAACCGCTCGTCGAGCCGTCCGTGCGCGGCCCCTTTCCTAAAAAAACACCAGCAGCTCCGCATACACAGCAGCCAGAGGAGCGCGCGCTGCCGAACGCGATGACGTCAAACACGGACATCATTGTCATCCAGCAACTCATTCTCGTCAGCCCCGGGAAAGCTTAGAGAGAATACAACTTTCTCAAACTTCCCAACGAGCTCAACTGCGAGCCCTATGATTGCAGCCGCCGTTTTGCCTCAGCATAAACGGGGCTAGAATCATCAGGCACAGATGCGGACGCCTCTTCCCTCGAGAAGAGTGCCGAACGAGAATGGAGCGTCCCGATAGGGAGACGTTCACAGTAAACAATAGACAAACACACAGACAGCGCCCTCAAGCACCGTCTATGCGCGCTCCTCTCCCAGACAGAGAACGCCCAGAAATGTGTATATCAAGTGTCAAAACCCTGGGACATGGATAAACACACTCTCTTGAACGTTTGTAAGGCATAAAAAAGATAACCTTACCAGAGTCGATACAATCACGATCAGACAGAACAGTGCCGAAAGACGAAAAAGATACTGGTTCTCTAGGTGCTCCTTATATACTTCCGGGTCGTGCTATGATGATGTCATAGGCTGTCGCCGACCAATATGATTGGAGTTTTTTGATACTTGGCTTTCAGACATCAGCTCACGTGTGACGTTCCCCACTGTGTGATTGAACACAGAGTTGAAGTTCCCTTCGAAAGGGAAGTCCAGGCATTATTTAATATCTTGAATTTCGTGCTGATAGTCTTGGATCATCTTCTCCGCCTTCTTCCGGTCCGTGTTGGAGTGAACCGTGTCTGTGATGTCACGCCGCCAGCGTTCGCCACACCAATGCCTACCGGACATAACTTGAGTTTTCACGTGCATCTCCATTGTCCAGAGGATTCCCGTCACTGGAGCCGACGGCATCTGTTTCTGCTGTGAGAACTTCAGCTGAGCTGCTCTGGAAATGAAACCGTGAGCGTTAGTGATGATCCCTGATTCTTACAAAACAATTTTCATTGCATTGATGCATTTTTGGGAGTTCATTTTTAGTCCATCTAGTCCTGTTTTGCAGAGATGGACTAAAAATGATCTCCCAAAACTTGCTGCCACATTCTGGAAGATGAATTCTTCAAACAGTGGTGCAAGAGGATGTGGTGCTGGTCCTTCAAAAGTCACTCTCAATCTGTCTGTCTACAAAGCCTATAAAACACAGTCTTCATGTATTTTACAACACTTCAGCTTGTGATTCTTATTAAGTGGGGGGCATTTATTAGGATTCATTACCTAACCCAAGTCTCTGAGATCTGGACACCTTGCACTTCTGGAGGCTCTAGATAGGTTGCAGTTCTGGATAATGGTGGCGCTGGAGACTAAAGGGTTCCTGATGGTTTGACACTTAATTCTTCACGTTAATTTTTAATTATTTTGCAGTCTTTTCTTCTCCACCTGTCTTTGTCTGAACCTGCTGTCCCAATGAGCATTTCACTGTCCAATGGTCATGCCTTAACCTCAATTTCTAGTGTTGCATCTTTCTCATGAGCATGACTTTTCAGTCTGAGTTAAATCTCTTTTTTGGCTCATTTTATCTGTAAAAGAAAACATACCTAATAATTATGCACATCTGAATATAAGGTGTTTTCATTTCCAGCCTTCATGAATAATTATATATCACTTATAAATGATTAAATACAAAATTAATAGAAGTTTTTAAGATTAATGTGGTTTGGAATTGGTAAGATGTGCCTGGGAAAAAATATGATCAGAAAATCAACGTGCCTAATAATTCTGCACACACTATATATACACCATATGATAAAATGACATACAGGTGAATATGAACAGACAAACACACACCTGAAGTCACATCTCCTCCATCACATACCTGCAAAAAGAGATCAGAAAGACTTTATACTCCAAATAAAGCAAATAATAAACATACACTATATTGCCAAAAGTATTGGGACACCCCTCCAAATCCTCACTACTAAATATTCCACGGTCAACTGTTAGTGGTATCATAAAGTGGAAGCAATTGGGAACAACAGCAATGAAGTGGTAGGCCACGTAAAATCACAGAGCGGAGTCAGCGCATGCTGAGGCACACCGTGCACAGAAGTCGCCAACTTTCTGCAGAGTCAATAGCTACAGACCTCCAAACTTTGTGTGGCCTTCAGATTAGCTCAAGAACAGTGCGTAGAGAGCTTCATGGAATGGGTTTCCATGGCCGAGCTGCTGCATCCAAGCCTTACATCACCAAGTGCAATGCAAAGTGTGGGATGCAGTGGTGTAAAGCACGCTGTCACTGGAGTGACGAATCACGCTTCTCTGTCTGGAAATATGATGGACGAGTCTGGGTTTGGCGGTTGCCAGGAGAACGGCACTTAGCTGACTGCATTGTGCCTAGTGTAAAGTTTGGTGGAGGGGGGATTATGGTGTGGGTTTTTTTTTTTTTTCAGGGGTTGGGCTTGGACCCTTAGTTCCAGTGAAAGGAACTCTTAATGCTTCAGCATGCCAAGACATTTTGGACAATTTCATGCTCCCGACTTTGTGGGAACAGTTCTTCCTGTTCCAACATGACTGTGCACCAGTGCACAAAGCAAGGTCCATAAAGACATGGATGAGTGAGTTTGGTGTGGAGGAACTTGACTGGCCTGCACAAAGTCCTGTTCTCAACCACCTTTGGGATGAATTAGAACGGAGACTGTGAGCCAGGCCTTCTCGCCAACATCACTGCCTGACCTCTAGAAGAATGGTCAAAACTTCCCATAAATACACTCCTAAACCTTGTGGAAAGCCTTCCTAGAAGATTTGAGGTGCAAAGGGTGTGCCAAAGTTGATCATGGTGATCATTTAGGGGCCTTAGAAATTCATGTTATAAATATGATACAATAGGCTTTATAGGGTTAAGACTTGTTTTCAATAAAAAAATCATAATAACTCAATTTTCTTATATATATATATATATATATATATATATATATATATATATATATATATATATATATATATATATATAATCTTATGTAAAATAATCTCAAATAAATAAAAAGCCACAGAAACTCAACGAAATCACCACTCATGATAAAAAAGTATAATTAAAATATTATGTTTAAATCAATGTTATTTTAGTTTCATTAATATATTATTATAGTTTATTAATATATGTTCAGTTTTCATTTTAATTTTATTTTGTTGTGTTTTTGTAACTTTTATTAGTTTTTTTAAATGTCTATATATTGTAGCTTTTATTAATTTTTATTTCTGTTTTAGCTTTACCACAAACAAACAAAAGAGAAACGAATGCGTAGACTGTTATGTGCCATCAGTGATGCATTTTTTTTGCACTTAAAGCCTGTGTAAATAACAGATGTTGTTCGTCAGACAGTTCAGACTAGTGCCTCGGACTGCAAATACGGCATATTAAACCTGCACTCCTTTAATTACATGTAACAGTGTAACAGTGTGCTAAAAAGCTGCTTTTGTGTTCCTAAAGAGCTCGTCCTGCCCTGTGTCGTCATCAGCGGTGAGAATAAAAGACTCTTACAACCACTTACAACACTCAACATAAACTACCAGTGTCAGAGCTGCCAGACGGATCAAATATCACAAACACAGGCTGTCCGACGGGTTCTCCGTCTGCTGTATATGTACTGATGTCCCACCGTCACATGAATGAAGACTACAGACTCTCGTACCTGAGCGGTGGATTTCAGATGGCCGCGCATCCCAGCCTGAAACACAAACAAACTCACAGAAGTCAGAAAACATTGATCAAGACATGCATTAACACAGTCCTGCTGCTGATGAATCAAACACAAGCGCTCATGCTGTTCTCTGAAAGATTGAGTATTTGCTTCATGACGCAGTTCACCTGTGCTTTCTCCTCTGCTGCCGAGACACTGTGAGCCTCATTGGTCTTATTCTACAGAAAGAAATGAGAGAGATGCTGAAACAGACAAACATTTACTGCTGAGTGGCGTAAAGATCGGATTGTGCTGAGACCTTAAGGAGCTGTCTGTGTGTGTGTGAGAGTGTGTGTGTGTGTGTGAGAGAAAGTTTGTGTGAGTGAGTGAGTGAGTGAGAGAGTGTGCGCGCACGTTTTTGTGATTTATGAGGACACATTTGTATAATGACATGGGTATTACACTGGTATTATGATGTAAACATGAAATATGAGAACATTTCATCAGTCCTCATATTTAAAATAGCTTTAAAAATTGCTTTATGGTGTCGTGTGGGTGAGCGGTTTGCTGATGTCAGCGTTGTGGATCGAGTGACCCATGGTGGCGGTGGGGTTATGGTATGGGCAGGCGTATATGTTATGGACAACAAACACAGGTGCATTTTATTGATGGCATTTTGAATGCACAGAGATACCGTGATGAGATCCTGAGGCCCATTGTTGTGCCATTCATCCACAACCATCACCTCATGTTGCAGCATGATAATGCACGGACCCATGTTGCTAGGATCTGTACACAATTCCTGGAAGCTGAAAACATCCCAGTTCTTGCATGGCCAGCATACTCGCCGGACATGTTTGGGATGCTCTGGATAGGTGTATACGACAGTGTGTTCCAGTTCCTGCCAATATCCAGCCACTTCGCACAGCCATTGAAGAGGAGTGGACCAACATTCCGCAGGCCACAATCAACAACCTGATCAACTCTATGTGAAGGAGATGTGTTGCACTGCGTGAGGCAAATGGTGGTCACACCAGATACTGGCTGGTTTTTGGACCCCCCAATACAGTAAAACTGCACATTTTAGAGTGGCCTTTTATTGTGGCCAGCCTAAGGCACACCTGTGCAATAATCATGCTGTCTAATCAGCATCTTGATATGCCACACCTATGAGGTGGATGGATTATCTTGGCAAAGGAGAAGTGCTCACTAACACAGATTTAGACAGATTTGTAAACAATATTTAAAAGAAATAGGCCTTTTGCGTACATAGAAAAAGTCTTATGAGTTCAGCTCATGAAACATGGGGGCAAAAACAAAAGTGTTGCGTTTATAATTTTGTTCAGTGTATATTCAGTGGGTATAGAAAAGAATCACCCCCTTTAAAATAATCACATTTTGTTGCTTTGCAGGCTACCAAGAGGCCTACAGCAACTCTGAAGCAGTTGCAGGAATTTATGACAAAGAGTGGTCATTGTGTGCATGTGACAACAATATTACAAATTCTTCACAAATTTGGCTTATATGGGAGGGTTGCAAGAAAAAAGCTACTCCGCAAGAAAGGCCACATGCAGTCACGACTTGAAGATTCTGAGGCCACATGGAAAAAGGTGTTATGGTCAGATGAGACTAAAATTGAATTATTTGGCCTCAATACTAAACGATATGTCTGGCGGAAATCCAATACAGCTCACCATCCAAATAACACCATTCCTACAGTAAAGCACAGAGGTGGTAATGTCCTGTTATGGAGGTGTTTCTATGCAGCAAGGACTGGAGCACTTGTCAGGATAGAAGGAAAAATGGATGGGGCAAAATAGGATGAGGAAATGAGGAAAATCTGCTGCCCTCTTCCAGAAAGTTGTCAATGGGAAGAAGGTTTACCTTGACATGACAATGACTCAAAGCACACATCAAAAACTGACCACACAGTGGTTGAAGGTGAACAATGTGTATGTCCTTGCATGGCCTAGTCAGAGCCCAGACTTAAAGGGTTAGTTCAGCCAAAAATGAAAATAATGTCATTTATTACTCACCCTCATGCTGTTCCACACCCGTAAAACGTTCGTTTATCTTCGGAACACAAATTAAGATATTTTTGTTTAAATCCGATGGCTCAGTGAGGCCTGCATAGGGAGCAAATACATTTCCTCTCTCAAGATCCATTCATGTACTAAAAACATATTTAAATCAGTTCATGTGAGTACAGTGGTTCAATATTAATATTATAAAGCGACGAGAATATTTTTGGTGCGCCAAAAAAACAAAATAACGACTTATATAGTGATGGCCGATTTCAAAACACTGCTTCAGGAAGCTTCGGAGCGTTATATGTATTATTTATTTGATAACGCTACGGTGTCTGAAAGCCAACTATCCAAAAACTCCAATCCTATTGGCCGGCGACAGCCTATGACGTAACGTGGCGTGACCCGGAAGTATAAAGGGGGCGCCTGGAGAATCAGTCAGAATCTTCTTGTCTTTAGGGACTGTTGTGTCTATTGCCTATTGTCTATTGGTTTTTGACACCGGATGACACGCACAACCTATGCGTTCACTGTCTGGGAGAACATGCGCGGACAGTGCTCGAGGGCACTGTCTGTGTAAACTGTGAGCGTTTTAATAGGAAAACGCTCCGTTCCCATCTGGCCCTCTTCCCGAGGGTAGGGGCGTCGACATCTGTACCCAGTGGTTCTGGCCCCGCACGTGCTGAGGCAGAGCGGCGGCTGCATTCATGGGGCTCGCAGATGGAGCTCGCTGCGGAGTTTGAGAGATGTGTTACTGTCTCTCAGCCTCCAGCGGGGGCTGGCGGGGATGAGCTCCTGGATCATGATGATGTCCTGTCTTTGACATCATCGGATCCAGGGGCGAGTGTTCTTCTGGCAGCTAGCCCCAGAGAGCAGGAGATGGCAGTGGAGGAAGAGCTTCTTTCTCCAGGCCTCCTTGCCCAGCATATGCCGAGTTATTGGAGGTTATGGAACGCGCCTCGAGCAGGCTGCAGCTGCCTTGGGAGCACGTGAGGAGAGAGACCGTGCGTGGAAGGCTTGACGAACGGTTTCTCTCCGGCCATAACCCGGTAACTCCAGTGAGCCTTTCATTCCTTCCAGATCTCCATGTTGAGATCAAGAAGGCATGGAAGAACCCGTACTCAGCTAGAATTCATTTACATCAGCGGGGTAATTTCGCTGATGTGGAGGGATTGAGCCAGCACGGGTATGTGTCGATGCCACCCATTGACGAGACGTTTGCTAACTATCTCGTCACGGGTAGTGCACCGACACTGAAAGCACCGACCAGACCCCTTAAAGTAACATCACGTCTGAACGGCAGGGCGTACGCTGCAGCAGGTCAGGCTGGTGCGGCTTTGCACACTATGGCAGTGCCGCAAGCCTACCAGGCGGACTGGGTTTCTGGACCAGGGTCTGTCCCCTGAGGCAGTGGCTGAGCTGCGCCGCACCACGGATCTTGCTCTCCGGGCCACCAAGCAAACGGCCGCCTCGATTGGCAGATCGATGGCGGCTATGGTGGCCACGGAGAGACATCTGTGGCTGAACATGGCGGACATCGGGGAGAAAGAGAAGGGCTTTCTCCTTGATGCCCCGGTTTCGCCATCTGAACTTTTCGGAACTTCCGTTGAGATGGTTGTGGGAAAGTGCAGAGAGGCGAAGGTGCGCTCAGCAACATTTAAAACATGCATCCCGCTCAGATCCGGTTCTGGGCCCAGACAGCCGGGAGGCCCTGGCCCGTCTCGAGTTGAGACTCAGAGACAGGGCCAGAGATCCATTGTCGCCGCTCGAGCGCCTCCTCCTCCTCGGAGTAAGTCGCAAAAGCGGCGGGATATGAGGAATAAGAAGAGAGATTTTAGAGAGGTGATTGAGCACAGGCGTCAGCAACACCGCTGATCGATTTCCCTCTCTGGTGATTGCAGGTGTACTCCTGCCCTCGCCCTTCTTCCTCTGCCTCCCAGGGCGATTTTAATGTAATCTGTTCATGCTCGGGACACCTTTGAACAGTCAGGCTGACGGTCGGACCCATGATGATTCTTCTGAGGCCTGCCTTCTGGCTTGATATTGAAAAGGGTTCTTTTGGGCTTTAGAACCTCGGATTCCATCCTTCTTTTGCATCACAAGGAGGAGGAGTCTTTTTTATTAGGCCTATAGCTTAGTGGCTAGGCTAGAACTAGGTTAAGCTGTTTATTAACCCTGTTTTACTATTTTCTATCAGATCGTATAGTTCCTAGTTCTGGCCTCCTCCCGAGGGAGTTGTTAGACCATATGCCCATTGTCCCCTTGTTTATGTAGGTGCAATTGGTTGAGTTAACAGCTAGGTTGTAGACTGTGTTTTAGCTCCCTGTGCTGGTTTTCTCAGGTGGTAGGCCCTTATCTTTGTGTACATAAGTTATGCTGTGTATGCTAGGCTCCACCTTCTAGAACTTTTCATGCTGTGAAAATGGTTTCCCTTGAGCCACTTGATTTTTCATTCAAGTTTGAGTTGACGGTGCTAGCAAAATTTTAGCCCCGTTCTCTAGGGCTCAGTACAGATTTGCGAATCTGTTTGGAGAAGACATTTATCCTTCCAGGATAGCATGTATTTCAAAGCATTGTGTTCTGCTTTGAGTTCTAGCCTTTTGCCCTACATTTGTATGTGAGCTTTATGCTGCCACAGGTTAGCACCTGTTCTCATATTGTAGGCCTTGATTTCGGCCTCTATTTAGAGAGAGTGGTGACTATATCTATATTCCCCTAGTTAGGGTTTATTGTGTCACTGAGTGCATTACCTGTTGGATTTCATACTCAGGGTAGTGTTAGAACCACCTTTTCAGTCTGGTTTCTATTAGCTCCCTTTGGGTACCTTGATACAGCTATATTGCATATAACTTGGGAATGTAGGCTCTTATGTCCTTAGCCTCTTTTCTAGTTAGCAGGTTGTGTTTTCAAGTGCTGTTGTTAGGTATCTTTGTTTGCTCACATAGATTTTATACTGCCACAGGCTCTTGCTACGTGTCTGTTCAGGGTAGTAAGGCCTTGGAAGGCCTCCCTTGAACCATGTAGGCTTTTTTTGGTTTCCTTTAGTCACTTGCTTAGGGTACATTGCCTGTTGGAATGTATAGCCATAGCTCAGGTTGTAGTTTAGCTTCCCACAGCTTTGCTGGGTTAGAGCTGGTTCCCTGTAGCTTGGTTCCCTTATATTCATGAGCTGGCTCCACGTGTCACTGGAAGAGTAGGCCCTAATAGGCCTTCTTTTTTAGTCTACATGTTGGCACAGCTTGTGTTTATACCTTTACAATTGTGCTGAACGCCACTTGTTGCTGAACTTGAAGGCCCCTTCGGCCTCCTTTTTAGCTGACATGTTGGCAGGATGCTTATTTTCCAATACCACCATCGACCATGCCCCACCTCTGTTGAGTAGGCCTTAAGCAGGCCTCTCGTGGAGTTTTATGGCGCAATATGCATTTCCTTTTAGAAATGAATTGCTATTTTATGCATGGCCTGATGGTTGGTATGGTTATGGTCGCCACTAGCTGGTGCCATGTGTTTTACTATGGTGTTTTACTGTGTAGCATGTTGGAGTTCAGTTATGTACTCCTCTCACTTTGAGAGTAAAAGCGTGCTTTTACCGAGTACTCTTCTGAGTGGCTGACCTCTCAGGGATGAGTTTTTGTGGTAAAACCTTACTGAGGTTTGGTTTTAACTGCATCAGCCTCCTTGAGTCTGCGTAATGCCTCCATCGGCCACGCCCCACCTCTGTTGAGTAGGCCTTAAGCAGACCTCTCATGGAGTATGGTGGCGTAATATGCATTTCCTTCTTAGGAATTAATCTGTGAATGCATGGCCTGATGGTTGGTATGGTTACAGCGCCACTAGCTGATGCCACGTGTCTACTAGGGTAGCCATAGCCCACTCATGTAACATGTTGGAGTTCAGTTGTGTACTCCTCTCACTTTGAGAGTAAAAGGTGCTTTTACCGAGTTCTATTCTGAGTGGCTGACCTCTCAGAGGTGACTTTTGTGGTTTAAACTTTCTGAGGTTTGGTTTTGACTACATCAGCCTCCTTGAGTCTGGGTTTCTACTCTAGTTGAGCTAGATAGCTACCTAGTATCTAGGTTGGTTCTATTTTTGCTTCTAGATCCCTATTGGCCACCAGACTAACGCCGTATGTCTAAAGGTTCTTAGACCCTTTGGGCCACCTTTGTGAACATACTGGTGTATGTTGTTGGGTACTCCTCTCGCTGAGAGAGTTACAAGTGTTTACTGAGTACTTTCTGGTTGGCCAGGGCCCCAGGTGATAATTTAACCTTCTTATGGTTCAGTTATTTGTCCTCCTGGGTGCTACAAACACTGCCACGAGCTGACGCCATGTGTCTGCCGAGGTCATAGGCCTGTCAAAGGCCTTCCTTAGTGCATGATGGCGTACGTTGTACTCCTCTTGCTTTAAAGAGTGAAAGGTTCTTTTACCGAGTACACTGCTCATTGGATTGTGTTAGGTGGACTGTCAAGTGGGCACTTTACAGCCTATTACTAGTCATATGTCCTGCTCCCAGCATGACAGGTGTTCAAGGTGACCCTCTCTAGCCACCTTTGAATGTCCTACCAATATGACAAATTGCTCTTCTTATGTGAGTCTTGCTCCCTATAGAGCTACTATCATGATGTAGGCCCCTTCTGGCCTCCATGTTTATTTGCCCACTGTATGGTCTACCTGTTAGGTAGAGCTTTGTACTTCCCTGTTAGGGTTGTCTTGTAATAGTGCTTAGCTCCCTAAGCTGATCATTGGTTGAAGGCTTCCATGAGGCCTCCTCCTTTGGGTCAGCCCTAGGCTGGTTTGTGCTCCCCTGTATAACAGGGTTTCTCTCGCACAGCCTCCTTAGTGCAAATAATCAAGCGCTGAGTAGATCCTAGGATGAGCGGATTTTACTCCCCTCAATACGAGGGTTTACAGCACTCAGCTGAGTTCTGCTCTCCAGGATGCCAGTCTCTACGCGTGGGTTTCAGTTGCTTACTGCCCCTTTTGCAGTCGCTCTTACCTGCTCTCTTCTCTGAAGAATGCGTTAATGAGATTCTGTATTCAGACAGGGTTGGCCAAGACTAAGTTTGTCCCTCATCAGACCAGGTCGGCCTCCCTGGTGGCATTGGGGGTAACTTCATTCCCCTCTAGTGACTGGCCGGGGCTCCTTTCGGTTCCCTGGCAACATTCCCTTCAAGGGAGCACTTTTCCCCAGAAAATTTGGTCCCAGATGCCTTAAGCAGCCTTGGTAGGCTTCCTACGGAAGGCCTCTTTAGGCTCAGCTTGGGCTGTTGGCCGTAGGGAATGCTGTCACTGACAGCCTGATGTGACCCGAGGGGGAGTTGCTAGCGTTTCTTCGAAACTGCTCTATTCTTGTCTCAGCCATATGTTTGGCATGCACTCTCCTTAGCATGGCGGCGTGGGTATATCGTTCCCCATAGCATCATCAAACACAGAGCGAGTTCCCTTTCCAAAGGGAACGTCTCAGGTTACGTATGTAACCATGGTTCCCTGAGAACCAGGGAACGAGACTCTGCGTTTCCTTGCCATGCTTCGGGCTGCCTGCTGAACAGTCCCTCAATACGATAGATTCGGACTGATTCTCCAGGCGCCCCCTTTATACTTCCGGGTCGCGGCACGTTACATCATAGGCTGTCGCCGGCCAATAGGATTGGAGTTTTTGGATAGTTGGCTTTCAGACACCGGGTCACGTGTGACGTTCCCCATAGCCTTATCAAACGCAGAGTCTCGTTCCCTGGTTCTCAGGGAACCATGGTTACATACGTAACCTGAGACGGCTTCTTTTCTTAAAATGACAAATATTACCCAGAATGCATTGTTTTATGGTATATTAACCTTTATTAATCCCGGAAGGGAAACTGATTTGCCACCAACTTAGACAATACAACCAACAAACTCAACACACAATTAACTCACAGATAAATTAAGAAACTATTAATACATGATTAAGAACCAGTGAGACATGATACAGTTTCACAATTTAAAAAAAAAAAAAAAAAAATTAACAGTGTTCACTGAAATATCTAACCGCTGCAGGGACAAAAGACCTTCTCATTCGTTTAAAAAGCAAAACGTTTTTTAGTTTTGACCTTGCCCTTTTCTCCACAATGACCTCAAGTAAGTCTGGAGTAAGACCAATAATCGAACCAGCCCTCTTGATCAACTTATTTATCCTATTTTTGTCCTCAACAGGTATGCTGCCCCCCCAGTACAGCATAAAAAAAGTACAGCATAAAAAAAAAGAACGCTAGCTAAAATCCCTTGATAAAAAAAAAACATCTAAAAGCTTTGTGCTGACGTTAAATGATCTATGTTTCCTCAAAAAGAAAAGTCTCGACTGGGCCTTCTTCATTAGGACATTAGTATTCTCTTTCTAATTCAATTTTTCATCCAAATGGACGCCTAAGAATTTATATGACTGCACAATTTCGATCAACTGACCATTAATTGTGAATGGAAGGACCTTCTCTTTTTTCTTTTTAAAATCTATCACAAGTTCTTTAGTCTTCTCTACATTCAGTTTTAAAAAGTTAGACTCACACCAGCTGAAAAAAGACTGAGCCTCCCTTCTGTAAGCAAAATCATCGCCCTGATTAAGTAAACCCACTAAGGCAGTATCATCAGAGAACTTTTGTACCCAACAGGATGGCCCTGAGGTGCTCCAGTATTAGTTAAAATGGTATCAGAAAGATTATGAACAAGCCTTACAAACTGTGGTCGTGATAAGAGGTAATCTAAAATCCAGGAAATGGTTGTATTGTGCAGTTTAAAATCAATTAATTTATTGGCTAAAATATGTGGCTGTATAGTGTTAAAAGCACTTGAAAAATTGAAAAAACATGATCCTGACAGAGCTGGCAGTAGTTTCAAGATGACTGTAAATGTTATGGACCATAAAAAGTAGAGCATCATCTACCCCAACACCCTTCCTATATGCAAATTGCAAGGGGTCCTGAAAAACAGGCACCTGCCTAGTCAGGTGATCCAGTACAACCCTCTCAAAACACTTGTGAAGTCTGAATGTGTGAAGTCAAAGCAATAGGCCTCAGATTAGCAAGGTTATTGGACACCTCAGCTTTTTGGGAATAGGGACAAGGCAAGATGTTTTCCACAAAACTGGGATCTTATCAGAGGACAAAGACAAAGAAAACAATGAATGAAGAACGGAGCATAGCTGGTAAGCACACACTTTAAGGGTGAGTGGATAAATACCGTTGGGGCCTGCTGCCTTATTAGATTTAATATGCCTTAACTGCTGACGAACCTCTTCAGTGTTAAGATTAATAGCTGGGCTACAATCCTCAAAGCTGCTCTGCCTAAGATTAGAAAGGATATTCTCATGTAGAGAAGAAAAATCAAATTCATCAAACCTGGCAAAAAAAAAAGCATTGGCATCATTAGCCTGTATACCCAGTTGACAAAAACTGGGATTACTGGTCCCATATCCAGTAATAGGCTTCATAACATTCCATAGCCCTTTTGTGTTGGTACAGGACATATGCATTTTTATGATATATTACTGTTTTAATGGAAAATGGCATTTTACTCTGTAAATTTGTTTTGTTTTTTCAGTCATTTTTTAGAGTGTAAGACAAGAAAAAAAACAACATTATGACATAAAAGTCAGAATTATAACATATTCAGTCATAATTATGAGATGAAAGGTCAAAAGTGACATAAAAAGTAGAAATTAGGACACGCCAACTCAACACCCAAAGTTATGACTTTATGGTAGTAAAAAGCAGAAATTATTAATTAATAATTTTAAATATTTATGTCAACTGAAAACCCATGATTTAGTGGAGACATTATCTAAAGCGTTGCAGTTTGGCATTAGTTGAGGCTTCAGTGCATTTTACCAATCTAGTGTTTAACCACAACCCTCTGATCTGTTACCTGTGGAGAGGATTTAAAGGGATATAGTTTCTGCATCACCAGTCCTTCCTGAGAAACAAAACACTTCTGCAGTCTTAACCACACACTCATCATCATCAGCAACAACAACAACAACAACAACGTTTTAACCCTCTGGTGCTCCTCATTTGGTCAAAAGTGACCGGACCCCTAAAATTTATTTTTTTTCTCCCTCAGCAAAACCAATGTAATTTATTTTTGTTCCATAATATTTTTATCTTTTTTTTATTTTGTATTTTGAGAGAATTTCATGATATTAATTAATATTTATGCAATAATTATGATCAATTTTTCCCACTGAAGGAATTTTTCCCTCTGAAAAAAAAACTTTCCCAATCATTTCCTATGGTCGGTCACTTTTGACCAAAGACAACAAGTGTGACTATTTTTTTTACGATCACTTAGCATGCTCGAATCATGCCCTCAATTTTTTTTGTGTTCACATTCCAAATGCCATAAAAGTCACCAAGTTTCGTACCATTCCGATGAAGCTGCGATTTTTAACAATTCAAAACCGAAAATGTTTCGGTCAAAAGTGACTGAAGAGCTCCAGAGGGTTAATTAAAGAAGACATCAATACACCGGTTGAACCTGTTTGTATTAGTCTGTACGGCCGGTGAATAGAAGGCGTTTGCAATGAGAGGATCTCATTATTTATATGGCTGTTTTTTTAACTACTGAATTCCTGTTAAATGCAGGTACTTTACATAGAGTAAACACTTATATGTAACACTTTACATAACTTAAAAGGTAAAGTCATGGCAAGAAATCTAGACATACCGAAACTCACTTCCCTTCACGGCTTTATGAACTGACACAGCACTAAAAACTATTTTTAACTTGACTCAACAAACCGGTCCAAGATGTCCATCTGACGCGTATGCAAGCCTCAGCTCCTGAATCTGAATTAAGTAATTTTACTTAAGGTCATAATGTAGCACTGGGGTTTTCAATGAGGGAAAAAATGGTGTAAAAATTAACTAAAAAGTTAACATTTGTCAAATGTAATATTATCTATATATATATATATATATATATATATATATATATGTGTGTGTGTGTGTGTATGTATGTATATATATGTAAGGATGGATTTTACTAGGACTGAATTACTGAATTCAAGATTCCTATCCTGTAATAAAACAATAAAACTCTCTAATCTGAAGAGAGGATCTGCGAGAAAGAGCACAGGACAACACCTGGTTCAACCTCCTCTCTTCCCCCCCATGCTGACTCCTCACACCCTCTCCTTCCCTTCAGGCCATGCAAGTCTCACAAATCTGCTATCTTAGTTGTTTTAAGTGACATCAATGTAAATACTTCTGGTGCGACTGGTAAGATGGTTTCACTCCCACAACAATAGAACAGACAAGAATAAAGAAAACAAAACCTGTTCTCCTGGGGTGGGAGATGTCCCAATAAAGATCCTTATTAACCATTTGTTTTGATCCCCGAAACCAGGCGTGTGACCCTTTGGGGCACGAGAAAAGGTCCAGCAAAAGCTGCATAAATATTTGGGTGCTAAATGTTTATAGCCCTTTTGTTAAGACTTGGGGTATTTAAAAGGATTTGGCAAACGACTCAAGGAAGCATCTGCATTCAGAACTTCCCACACAGTTGGTGTGTGTATCTCTCTATTTGCCAGGTATGCTGACTCTTTGAAATTCTTTTTAATATTTTGTTGTGAATTGTACTTTGCATTTTATGCTGATCAGTTGTGTGATGTATTCTTTTTAATTCTTTTAATTGATGATTTATCCTGCCTGGCAAAAACAATAAATGTTAATCTTGGTTTATTCTGCATTATTCTTAATTCAACCGCAAATCTGTGTTCAGGATTGATCATAAGGAAGGTTTAATAGATGGAGCATAGGGCACATCAATTAAGTCCATTTCGATTTCTGACTATCGCTGCCTTAAATAAGTTGCAGTTTTCATAAATATATAAAAACTATGCTTTTTGTTACGAGTAAGCAGAGCATGACCGACTTAAAGGTAGATATTTACCCTGCATCCAATGTTTAAGGTCAGAACTGACGAGTTTGTGTCCGGGAAAAGCACTCAATCGGCCAAAGTGGCTTTTCTAAAGCGATACCGGGACCGCAGTGAACGAATAATTGAAAGTAAAAGATTTTACAGACGTGCCAGAGGACGTACACATGAAATACCTTCGACCAGGCCACTAGATGCCGTCGTTGGGCTAGTGGGTGGAACCTTATATATATAATGAATAATGAAATGTTACTCATCTTATTTTTGAAAACATTTTGTCTTTATAATATCATGCTATTTTTCTCTCACACGGAATAAATGTATCTTTATATATGAAAAACTCATACATCCTCTTTTATATATTAGGAATATGGACATTTTTGTACAAGAAAAAAAAAAGAAAGAAAAATAAATGAATAATGATTTTGTAAATCATAACAGGGTGCGTCTCAATCAGCTCCCTAGTTCAGTAGTTAGGGCACTGATCAGGACCGTCTCAGGCGCAAAATTTCTGTACACAACATACTGATTCAAGAGCTCAGAGCTGATTGAGATGCACACACAGACAGTAAGTAAGGAAGAACAATGCAGTCAGCTGACACTATGGTCCATCAGGCTGGAGAAAGTGATCGGCTTCACCCTGAGAAGATGCAGGAGGCTCGAGAAGATGGTGATCTGCATGTGCAGAAGTTAACCTGACAGCTGCAGCATGGACTTGATATGTACAGGATGTCTGATGTTTGTTTTGGAGATGATGTTAATGTACTATACGGGTCTGCCAAACCTGGGAACCTTTATGGCGTTATTACATTTACTTTCAGCTGTATAGGCAGACAGAGATGATTTGCACAGAAATATGTCTCCTTTGTTTGAACACAGAGTAGCAGAGATTATTTACTGTTTTGAGATTTTCACAGAGAAACATCCAATCTGACAGCGCATGCTTGAATCTTTTGTAGAATTGTAGTGTAGAAATATGCTGATGTATTGCACCTAGAATACTATATATAATTTTATAATATAATTTTGTGCTGATGCTTTATCCAATCTTGCATGAACAATAAAGAATGTATAATTACATTTTTCAAAATTTATCTGCTTGTAATCAACATTCCAACAGCCAAATGAAGTATGCAAAGCAAACGCAGGGTGATTTGTAGATTTATTTTATTTCATGAATTCACAGGTATATGCACTTATAGCGTTAATAAGATAATTAATAATTATCTTTTTAGAGTAGCGAGCTGACAGTGGTGACGGCAGGAACGAGTAAGTGTTTTGCTGAATATCTGTTCTGGGTCAGTTGCTTTGTTTATTATTTGCTGCTAGGAAGGATTAATTTCGAATCTGTGCTTGTCCTATTTTCTACCTTTACTATAATTGTATTTTAATTGTACTCGTTTAGAATAACAGCCGCGTTTGCAGAGTTTTATTGGTGTTATTGCTCGTAGTCGCACTTAGTTTCGATTCTTAGCCATTCACGGCCTTTAGGCTTTTGCTGTGCTAATTTTCAAGGCGGGCTTGGCTGTTTTCAATCACGTGTTAATAAGCAGCATATTTATTGTGTGTGCGCGCTGTCGCGGAAGCGTCAGCGGGAGCGTTCAGCCGTTGTGTTCAGCCTCCTCGTGTTCAGACCGACTCGGGTAAAGACCTGCGACTCTACCTGCGCGACTCCACCGAGCAACGACACCGGTAGGCACTTAAGTATATTCCTTCCCTTTCTTTCACAGTTTTCCGTTCCTTCTTCCTCAGCATGTGCTTTCAATACATTCCTGTCGTCTCTCGGCAACGCTCCACTAACCCACGTAAAAGGCAGCGCAATGCTTTTAACCTGCGTCCTATCGACTCCTCTTCTAATACTAATACTCCTCTCTCTGTCTCTGTGGGGCTATGGAATTGTAAGTCTGCAGTTAACAAAGCTGACTTCATTCCAGCCTTTGCTACTAATTCTACTCTCAATATCTTGGGCTTCACTGAGACCTGGATTCGTCCAGAGGACTCAGCAACCCTTGCTGCTCTCTCTAACAACTTCACTTTCTCTCATACCCCTCGTCAGTCTGGGAGGGGTGGGGGCACAGGTCTTCTCATTTCTGACAATTGGAAATACTCGACTCATTTGATCTCAATCGGCTCATCACCACAAGTACACACAAATCTGGCAACCAACTTGACCTCATTTACACACGCAACTGCATCACTGACAACATTTTGGTAAAACCTCTGCACATTTCCGATCATTTCTTCATCACTTTTAGTCTACAACTCCCTATTTGTTCACCACCAACCCCTCTACCAGTTACCTTTAGACGAAACCTGCGCTCTCTTTCTTCTTCTCATCTTTCCTCTGCTGTATCATCCTCCCTTCCCTCACCCACACAATTCTCATCTCTGGATGTGAATACAGCAACTGACACTTTATGTTCCACCTTAACTTCATCTCTAGATAGCATTTGTCCTCTGTCATCCAGGCCTGCACGTGCCACCTCTAATCAAAAGACCAATCTGACCTAGGTAGCTATCAATCCCTGCTCTCATCCTTTTCGGCTGAAATTCATGCTGCTAAATCTTCCCATTTCCACAACAAAATCAACAGCGCTTCATACACACGCTCACTTTTCAAAACATTCACCTCTCTCCTCTGTCCCCCTCCACCACCACCCATCTCCTCCCTAACTGCTGATAATTTTGCTAATTTTTTCACTAACAAAACCACTACAATCAGCAGTCAGTTCTCCGCTCCACACACACAGGAACTCAAGACCATCCACATACACAGCCACACACCTCTCTTCGTTCTCTCCCCTCACAGAGACAGAAGTATCCAAACTCCTTCTCTCCAGCCATCCCACCACCTGCCCTCTTAAATCCCTTCCCCTCACACCTTCTACAAGCCATCGCTCCTACAATTGCACCAGCACTTACACACATTATCAACACATCTCTCCACACTGGCACTTTCCCTAACACATTCAAGCAGGCTCGGGTAACCCCACTGCTGAAAAAACCCACATTAAACACGTCACTTGTAGACAGCTACAGACCTGTTTCTCTCCTACCATTCATAGCAAAAACACTTGAACGAGTTGTTTTCAACCAGGTGTCATCTTTCCTCTCACAGAGCAATCAATTGGATGTCAATCAGTCTGGTTTCAAGAGTGGCCACTCAACACGTCACGCCTCTCTTCATCTCTCTGCACTGGCTACCACTTGCTGCTCGCATCAAATTCAAGGTGTTGACGCTTGCTTACAGATCTACCACAGGCTCAGCACCCTCCTACTTCCACTCACTCTTATGAGTCTACACTCCGACCAGAAGCCTACGCTCATTAAAGGAGCGAAGGCTCGTGGTACCATCAAAGAGAGGCACGAAATCACTCTCCAGGACATTCTCGTTCACTGTCCCTCGCTGGTGGAATGATCTTCCTGCCTTCATCCGCAATGCAGAATCCCTGGCAATATTCAAAAGACAGCTGAAAACTCATCTCTTTCGTGAGCACTTATCCTCATCCTAAAAAAAAAAAAAAAAAAAAAAAATTCTATACCTATCCCTTCACTTCCTTTAATCCCTCTCTATTGTAGCTTATGATACTCTGAGCACTGCCTAAAACTTGTATTGTGAGCACTTCTTGTCCCTATTTGCCTCGTCATGACGACTCGCTTACTGTATTCCTCACTTGTAAGTCGCTTTGGATAAAAGCGTCTGCCAAATGAATAAATGTAAATGTAATAATATCCACGATCCGTAAACCAGATATTTAACTTATCCATGAATGAAGATGGATGCAGCAATGTTATAAAATCATGGCAGAATAAAAAAATATATAAATGTATTACATTTTAAGATATTTTAATCACATGAAATGGCTGTATTGGCCTTTAGACAGTTAGACACTTTAGACACTTAATCTTTAAAATACCTTTATTTGTAGCAAAATATAATTAAAACCTTTTGGATTCAATAAAAGAAATATAGTTCCTTACATACTTTGAATGTAATACCTTTGTCTTTATTATTATTAAGGCCTTTGGACAAAAAAAATAAATAAATGACCCGTCACGTCATTGAACCAGACAACACAGAGGTAGATGGAGGACAATAATTTACAAATTATTTTGGCTCTAAAGGTATAATATACCACAATGTACTTTAATTAAATACACTATTAAATTCTACATACATTTATGATGATGACTTGTTTTATTGGAACAATGTTTATTGTGTTATACATTGGCTTGTGTACTTGATGCAATAAAGAAAAAATGCATGAAAAGGGGTAGTATTACATAATTCAAAATTCTTTCTGATCACAACACTAAACCATCCTTAATCAGGCACTTATGATATACAGTCAGCATGACATCATCATCATCATCATTACAGCAGACCTTACTTTTGCTGTTACTACTGTGTTGTCGCAGTCCCTCGTTCGGAATATAAATAAATCCTGCACCCAGTCATTAGAGAAATGTCTGTGGGCTTCGAGGGATTTATAGTTTTTAAATTTTTCACTAGTATATGCGCTTATACCATAAACAAGATAGTTTATAATATTTAAGTATGATGATTTAGGTAGCAATGCGGGGTCAGCACTCCAACTTACTGCAGTCAGCTCGTACAGATCTATGTTATGAATGGATGACAATTTCTCCAAATAACAGTCCCTGGCATCTTTGGTGAGTTTATCTGTCACGTGAGTTTTCTTGTGCTTCTCCATTTTAGCGAGTTACTTACTTGTTATCTCTACTCTTGTAATCTCTTTCATAGTTTCATTCTCAGTCAACAGGGATACCACAAATATGGCGCCGCGGTGACGTCACACACAACAAAATCACGTGTCTGACAAAGACCGATTCAGAAAAAGAAATTATTTTATTTTTAAGTTGACGCCTTACAAACGCAGACGCAACGCAAAAACGCATTCATTTGATTCGTTGAACAACGAGGGCGTAATTAGCTGGCAAGTCCTAAGGGGAAGGCTTGGCTCATGAATATTAATTAGGTTATAAGACAGAACTTCAGGCGATGGAATGTTCATAAAGTTTTGTTGGACTCACGCACGTGTTTTGAAAGCAAATCTCTTAATATTCGGACGATAGACGGCAGTGCGTTCATAGGCTAAGTCATAAACATAACAAAAGTTCCCCAGCTTGTAGTGCTAATAATATTTTTCCTCTTTCAACTTCCCCTTAAAGTAACACAAACACACCACACTTAACAAAATACGCTCAACCGCAAGCAAACATTTCTTACCTTAACAATGCTCGGATTGTGACGGTCTTCTCTTTATATCCTCTTCCAAAAGAAAACAAAAACAAACGGACACAAAGCGCTAAAGTTGTCAATGTTTTAAAACATTTAAAAGAATTACGTTTAGTTGGCCCACAAAAAAACTGACAGGTCCAAAATACGAAAAGTACTAAAAGCACGAAACCGTGAGTTCAATTCCTGAGGTGAGAAAAAAAAAAACTCTTTCCCTGCAAGTCCACCGACTCTTCCTTGAAAAAGCACATGATCACGGGGCGTGTTTGTGGAAAAATAGTGATTTTCCACTCGAACTTGAGCTCTTCTGCTTTGCATGTATAAAGCTAACTGTTGCATATCAGTGATTATGTTATGCACAAAGACAGCAAAGTATATTTTAATTAATTTTATTTACATCATATCTTCATTGCTGTATTGCACAAAATCATGTCAAGACATTAAATACATTTTTCTGTAACAGCTTTGGAAATAATAGGATTTGTGCAAAACAAGAGCATATACAGATTTACACAAAAATGCACTGTATCCAAAGCATACAATCTCAATTACTGTACATACAGAACACATCTTGTCTGTGGGCTTCATTCTCACCACAATGATTGTGAACAAAAACTGGATTTTAACCACAAAGTCTGGCCACAGCAGAACAGTTAAATATGAAATATGATTTGTGACTACAAACAGAAATAGAAAACATTTGTTTTTAGGTCATATAGTGCAGTAAAGCATGATGGGAACTGTTGTTCAAATGGGAAAAATATCAGGCTTACCCCTTCTGGAAGACTCTTAATCTTTCAATATTTATGCAGAGGATGCTTGCATAGAAACTTATTTCTGCCACAAAATAAAAAAAAAAACTCAAAAAGGTTATTGTGACTCACAATTCTGAGTTTGTTTCTCACAAGTCAGAACTGCAAGATATAAACTCACAAGTTTATAACTTCCAATTGCAATTGTGAGATAGAAACTTTGAATTGTAAAAGTCTGAATTGTGAGATAGAAAGTTGCAATTGCGAGAAAAGTCTGATTTGTGATTGTGAACAAAAAAAAAACGCCAGAAACAAACAAAAACAAAAAACAGAATTGCGAAATGTAAACTTAGAATTCTGAGAAAAAGTTTAAAACTCACAATTTTGATTATATAAATTTGCAATTGTGAGATGAAATATCAGAATTTCCGTGTTTATAACTTTCAATTGCGAGACATAGTTACATTTCTAAGAAAAATCGCGCCGCAACAGCTAAAACCTGTCTACACTGAACACGACAAACCGCAATTGGACTACGTCAGAAACAGAACGGGGAATCCATTTACTGTCGGGAATTTGTTGTGTCGCGTCACATCACGCCGCATCCAGTGTAGACTAGGGGCCCTATCATACACCCAGTGCAATGCGTGCCAGGCGAGACGCAAGTGTTTTTTGCTAGTTTCAGCCTGACACAGTTATCATTTTCACGTCCTGCACCACGTTGTTTAAATTGCAAATGCACTCGCACCCATCTGTCTGCCCATGGGCGTGCTGGTCTGAAAACGAGGTGTGTTCAGATGCATTGTTGGCGCGTTGCTATGTTGGCAACTGAATACGACTGCGCCATTGAATCCGCCATGGCGCGAGCACAAGTGGCTTTTAAAGGGAATGGGAGATGAAACTCTGATTGGTTTATTGCACGTTACGCCCAAAACACACCCATTACTCATTAAGAGAATAAGTACAACCCTTTTAGACCATGCGCGTCGACCATTTTTCCCGTCATTATGCTAGCAAAAGTGGATTTGTCCCAAGTGTACTTGCACCGTGCGCTTCAGACCATGCACTTAGATCATTAAAATAAGGCCCAATATCACTGATTGTAATGGGTTCTATTATCTCTTGACGCGTCACGCCGCTCGCGTCCGGTGTAGACACAGTGTAAGAAGAAAAGTCTGAATTGTGAGATATAAACTCACAATTAGTGTTTTTACTTTTTTTATTGCATGGCGAAAATAAGCTCCCACATGCTTGCAATCATTTGCATGCTGAATAGATTTCTTGTTTCATCACAAGACATTCTTTCTCAAGAGAAAAACTAATTTCAGTCCCTTGTAAGACGCGTTCACACTGACAGCGATTTGCTGCAACAAAGCAGCTACACTTCATTTATTTTCACTGGGAGTTGGTGATTTCCAGCAGGTTGAGCAGAGTTTCTTTTATGCAAATGAGCAGCAAAGCAGCCAATGGGAGCGCAGACAGCTGGGACTAAAATCACATACAGCAACTCTGAGATTGACTTCAGATGTTTCCACTGGCATCAAGCAGCTGCTCTCTGATGGAGTTGAGCTCCCCTAAACCTTCGTGCAGTTGTTTAGCCAGGCTTCGCACCTCCGCCGTCACCTCTTTCTTACAGCCCTTCTTCACCTCCTTCATGTCTTTAGTGAAGTACTTGTCTATTCCTGTATGCAGACTGGCTAACTTGGACAGAGTGTTGTTAACAATTTCTTCAGCTCGCTCGACCGGGTCAGTAACTAGACTGATGGTTTGAAGCGCCCGTCGCACTTCCCAGTCGCCAGTGTAGTAGTTGTTGCGTCGCAGCAGCGGATGAACGCGCAATCGACAAAGACCTTCAATGATGAATCGCAAGCAGCGCCGCATTTCCACCAGCTGAGCCTCGTAGTCCTGAATGATTATCTCAATCTTCTTACGGTCCTGCGTGAGAAAGGAGCAAAAACAACATTTCAATTGTATTAAATTTGATACATGAATTTCTAAGGCCTCTAAATGATCAACATGATCAAAACTTTGCTAAAAAAACATCACACAAATCTAATTCAAGCCTTCAATGTGCTGAATCATGCTGGAAACATGCTAGCAATGTGTTAAATCATGCTAACAATATGTTAAATCATGCTAGCAACAAACATGCTAGCAACATTCTAAATCATGCTAGAAACATGCTAGTAGTGTTAAATTATGCTAACAATATGTTAAAACATGCTAGCTATGTGTTAATTCATGTTATCAACATATTAACCATGTGTATTAACATACCAACATATTAAATCATGCTAGAAACATGCTAGCAATATACTAAACATGCTAGCAACATGTTAAAACATTCTAGCAGCTAAATCGTGCTAATACCTTACTAAAACATGCTTGCAAGATGTTAAAACATACTAGCTGTGCTAATTCATGCTATCAACATTAACCTTGCATATTAAAATATCAACATGGTAAATCATGCTAATACATTCTAGCAATGTGTTAAATCATGCAAAAACATGCTAGCAATGTGCTAATCATGCAAGAAACATGCTAGTAACATGTTACAAATGTTAAATCATGGCAGAAACATGAATCATGGTAAACAACATGTTAAAACATAGCAGTGTTCAATCGTGCAAGCACTGTACTAAATCATGTTATCAGCATGTTAAAACATGCCAATTCATGCTATAAACATTTTAGTAATGCAGTAAATCATGTTAGCAAAAAGTAAAATATGCTAGCTATGTGTTAATTCATGCTAGAAACATGCTAACAACATGTTAAAACATGATAGAAATGTACTAAAACACATCAGCAATGTGTTAAATCATGGTAGCTAAGTGTTAAATCATGTTAGAAACATGTCAAATCATGTTAGCAATGTGCTAATTCTTGATAGAAACATGCCTGCAGCATGCTAAATCATGCTAAAACATGTTAACAATGTGCTAGAACATGTTAATAACATTCTGTTGACTTCGAGTAAAATCTGCAAAGCTTTTCAAACTTTCAGACAAGGCTTTGTCAAGCCAACATCAAAGTTTGTCATCAAACTTTACTCATCTAGTTCATGTTTGCAAGGCTTGATATAAAGACCAGCTAAGCCAATTTTATTAAAGAGTCAACATAATGTATAATTTGTAATCATATAACAGGCACATATGCGCTTCCAGTGTTTGACCTCCAACAGTGAAGGAGAACATAATGAAGGGGAACGTACATGCATGTTGTGGATATTGTCTGAAATGCTGGCTGAAGCCGCTGTGATGCCGCCCGCCGTGGCCACGCCCAGTCCGATGGCCGAGACGATGATGGAAGCGCCAAACGTGACAGGAATCAGCGCCAGTCCCGCGATGGCCGCGGCTCCACCGACGGCTGTGGTCGTGCCGCCCGTGATGTTGGCGATTTTAGTGCGATGGTGGAAGTTGCTGATGTCGTCTGCGATGCCGTATAAGATCAGCACGTGCTGGTAGAGCAGCTCGGCTCGCTCCATGAAGAGCTTCAGGTACACTCGGAGGCCACGATGGACCTTATCGGCGACCGCTTTAAACGATCTGACAGGAGAGAAAGAGGACCAGTTAGTGAAGTTTCAATATGTGTGATACTTAAAAGCCAAAACCCGACTCTCTAAGACAAACGGCAGGACTTTAGGATTTTATCAATGACGAACTGATTGATTGGATGGTGAAAAAAGTGTTGAGATTGAACACTGCAAAAAGAGATGTTTGTCTTGTTTTGAGTTAACACAATCAGAGTTATATTAAGAAATATCCTGGCTCTTCCAAGCTTTATCACAGGAGTGAATGGTGCTCGAAAAAAAAAAAAGCACATCCATCCATCATAAAAGTAATTTGTATGGCTCCAGGGGGTTAAAAAGGCCTTCTGAAGAGAAGCAAAGCGTTTTTGTAAGAAAAATATCCATATTTAATATTGGCAACTTCATCACTGCAGCTGAAAACACACAAAGCACTATATCAATTAACTATTAAAATTAATTAAACTATTAAAAAGCGGTCTCCTTGCTGTTTTTCCCAATGCATTCATAATCATTACTTCTGCCGGAGCGCTGTGGCAAGCTTTAAATGTGCGCTTGAGTACTGATTAGGCTATGTAGGCATTAAAGGCTCTTTATTATGATTTATATGGTTTATTAATAAATGTGTGATTAGTAATCGCTTAAAATGAACGACTAGACATATCTTTAGTCAAGGGCAGCCCTACTTTTATGATGGATGGAAGTCCTTTTTTGAGCTTCAAAATCTCAAGCCCCATTCACTCCCATTATAAAGCCTGGAAGAGCCCGAATATTTTTTTAATATAACACAGATTGTGTTTGGCTGAAAGAAGATAGTCATATACATCTAGGATGGCTTGAGGATGAGTAATTTATGGGATAATATTCATTTTTGGGTGACTAACCCTTTAAATCAAGAAGTGCAGATCTTCATCTTTTAAGAATAAATTCGCCAATGGGGTCAGAGAAATCATTACTTTTTTTCTTTTGAATTAGTTTATTTTTTGCACCCGATTGGGAGATATTTGTTCTCGTTTTAAGCATAAACACACTTTATTTTTGGCCTTTCCTCAAAAAACATGGCTTATATGTCATTGTGAATCTTACATGGTCTCTTCCTCTTTAGAGCTGATCGTCTCATTGGAAGGTAGTTCATCCCAAACTGAAAAACACAGAGATTGAATGTGAAATGCATTCGATTGGATGAGCGCTGGGTGAATTACGGAATTAATCTCAACTCACACTCGACTGTATTCCACCACTCCATCAGACTGTCAGTGTCCTGCCAATCAAACGCACATTTATGATGAACAGACTTCAAAATCACATCAATAGAAAGAGAAAGACTTCTTTACAGCTACACAGATACCTCTGAATAAACAGTAAAGAATCTATCTAATGATTTGTTTGCTTTACTGACCCCTTGATCCTCCTCTTCCTCATGCTTCTGCTCTTCTTCTTGATCTCTCAGTCGCCTCATGTCCATCTGAGCAGACATCCACTCAGCCTTACAGAGAAAGACGTGATGGAGAATGAGACAAAACACCGGTGACAGAAACTATAGTCTGCAATTTAATCAGTATTACTGACTATAATCACACAGAAATTTTTACTGTCCCTACTATATTGTTGATAATTACCTTAGCAGCATCAGACAGGTAAAAATCTCCAGACGTGGCACCTGGATAGTCCAGAAAGTCTTCGGGAAAAGTATCCTGAAAAAGCAGGATTTACACCAGATGAAGTCGTAATGAATGAGTTTCCTGTAGACTGAGATGAACGCACACTTACCTTCGACCTTCTGCGATCCGAGTCAGTTTCTTTAGGTTTCTGTGGTTTATTGTCCTGTGTGAGAGGGACCATCAGTGCTAAACTCATTGGTGTGAACAACAGAAAAGCATGAAAGTGAAAGGATAATAGATACCGGTGTGTATTCCTCCCAGCCGACGTCCTCCGCCAGCTCAGCGTCTCGGGCCTTGAACAGATCTGCACCCTTCTGAGGGAACTCGTCTTCCTCAACACTCTAGAGATTTCAGACATCAACAATGTTTTCAGATAAATTTTAATATTTAAATAGTAAGTTAGAAAAAGAAAGTCAGAATCACACCTTTGAGTCTCGGCGGGACAGCGGCGGCACTTTAAGAATAGGAGGCTTATTCATCTGCAAAATTTAACAAAACAGACGATGATCAAAACTAAGCTTCATCAACAGCATATGTGGCATTTGTTAACTGTTGACTACAACAGAAAATAATTTTCACCTCATCATAATCTTTAGTTGTCCTGATCTCATGTTCTTCAATGCTCTATAAAACACAAACAGTGATGCCTGTGAACAGTGTGTCGAATTCAGCTGCACACTTCAGTAGGAAGTATTAATTATTGCTTTTGTAGATCATTTAATGTTCAAAAAAACTGATTTAAATACACCAATAATTATGCAAACTGATGCCAGGGTTATTATCGTCAACTAAAACCATAAAAAAAACATTTCATTAGTTGAAATAACATAAACATTAACTTGAAGTGGTAAAATAACTAAAACTAAAACTGAAATAAAAATAAGAAATTATAGAGCTTTATAGTATTTAAAAACGATTTATTTTTAATATATTATATTAAAAAACCTAATAAAAATGACAAAATGAAAATGAAAAGTGAAGATATAAATCTAAAAACGAATTTAAAATATTAATAAAAACTATACTAATAAATTATTGATATAGCATGCATGCTTGAAATAAAATAAATGCTAACTGAAATAAAATGTTTTTATAAAATATATAAATATATAAAAATATATAAAAACAAAAACATTTTAAAATTAAAAGAAATAATAAAAATGACAAAAAACAAAATTCAAATAAAATGGAAGTATATATAAAAAATTAATTCAAAATATTAATAAAAAACTATACTGTTATATAAATATGAATATATTAATTATATTGCATGCATACTTGAAATAAAATAAATGCTAACTGAAATAAAGTTTTAAAAAATATATAAACAAGGCAACATTTAGTTTAACTTAAACTTAAAATTAAAACTGAAATAAAAATTTATTAAAAAATACTTATACATTTTCACACAAAAAAACAAAAAACAGAAAACACTAACAAAATTACAAAAACTTTAAAATAAAAATGGGAAATATAAAAATAAAATATAATAAAATATTTTATTTTATTTTATTTAACTATTTGCCAGTACAACATTTCTCATTTTTGGTTTAACGAATTTTAACTCAAAAGACTAAAATAACTAAAACTGTAATATTAACCTGAGTTCTGAGTTTGATGATTTACCTTTGACTGTCTGCGGTGTAAACGAGGGACTTTAAACTTCCCCGCTTTCTTCTGTACAAACAGAAAAATGTCATTTAAAATTCAAATGCAATTCAAAGCTTCACAGAGATCATGAGAGCGTTTTGTGAACGTACAGGTCGACAGTCTTGAATTTCCAGATGTTTCTCACTGAAGTCTGAAGATGTGAAAAGATCTGCTGATTTATAGCCATCTTTCTCCCAATCGACTGGCTGAAAATATTAAACAAAACCAGTGATGCTTGTCTTTGGCTTCTGAATTAGGTCTTTGGGTTTAAAAATGAGTATTACTTCCGATCAAGTGCCCTACCTTTGAATCCCATGAAGATGGACCCATAAACCCATTGGAATATGAACTCTGGAAAAAAACAATTCATATAAGCAATAATAATCTCACGAAAAGTGAGCAGAAACAGAATATGGTTTAGTTTGAACCTTAAAATTGTTTGGTGAATAACTGCGTCCGGCTTCGGTTCTCTGTAATGTGTCTTCCTAGAAACAGAGATATTAAAAGATATTAAGAGAACAGACGTGGGGTATGAGACTCATGCACTGACATGTCGACGGTTTCTCTACCTTGAACTCCTGATGTGTGTAACTGCTCATTCCCTTCAGCTCATCCAGCCCATCATGATCCTAAAACCACAGCTGATCTGTGTTAATAATCCCAGACAAACATCTGAGCTTTCCACAAACATCCATACGAGTCGAACAAACCTTAAGTTCTGGATGAGGAGTGAAACCACAAGCTCCCTTCAGTTCAGCATCGTCATTCTCCTGTAACACAGATCCAGAGATCTGAAAATACTGTTATAATCGGACAGAGCCACATACTACCACACTTCTGCAGTACATATAATGCATACTGTATGAATACAAATCTTAAGGGCCTTTCACACTGAGCACGATTAAGCGATGCAAATATATGACGTGATGACAATCACGGTGTGACAAAGCACGATTTTTTGTTTTTCGCCAAGTGTGTTGATTTCTTTCCCCATCACAGGACGTCCAATAAGATTTGAGCATTAGATCACATGCCCAGAACACTGGCGTCTTTCTTTGCAACAAATTATGTGTTTTGGTGAACACTGTTACAAAGCCAAGAGTCAAACTGGCCAACTAAAGGAAACACTGATCACCATAATGGTGAACACTTTCAATAAAACATCAACTTCTGATCCTCTGTTAATTCTCAAAAAGTACTTCTGCTGAGATCTTGAGAGATTTATTGTCTTCTTTTATTTTCAGCTGATTTCAAGATGTGTGTCTTTAAGTCAGTTCTAGTTGTGTTTCATTTTCTGAGAGTAGCATGATGTTGGACCAACATCACATTGTAACACTGATTCAATGCCATTACCATTGACTTTTGGATGAAATTTCAACATTTTTTCAACATTAATTATAGGTGCATGATGTTGATTCAATGCAGTTAACAGTGACACATTAACATTGATTTAACGTTGTTTCGGTGGTTGCTTGCTATCTGGGCAACTCCTGTCTTTCCGGATGACGTCGTTCTGTACACTTCCTCATTCTGAGTTCTGTACATAAACAACTGAGAGAAAAGGCTCAACAGATGAAACATGAAGCCAAACAGACATATGATTGTGACAATATATGTTCTGTATGTGTTTTTCATGCAGCTTAGGGTATTTTTATAACAGTAAAGGATGTTTACATGAGAAATGCTAAGCAGGTATAGCATTCAGTTCATTATAAAACATGCATATCTGCCCATTATACAATCAAAATCAGATTGCAATCGGAAGTTATTACAAGCACTTGATGATGGTTTTGAATGATTTGAGAAAAAACAGTAACGATCTCATAGACTGTGATGTGTAGCTTGATGCTAATTGTAGCTCTAATTAAATTTTATGATGTATTTGGTGTAAAGAATTCTCGTAAGGTCTCATAAGCATTATAGATAGTTTGTGTTTCTGGTGAAGTATTAAACTTTATACATCTTAATATATTGTTGTGCAGCGGACAAGGTTAAAGCCACATGGGAAAAATGGGAAACGGGAATGGGAAAATGCCTAGTGAATTAGCCAAAGGCAATCAATCGTTTCACGTTCAGTGTGAAAGCTCCATTCATCAATGATTTGCTTTGCTTTATCGGGTTGCTCTCAGTATGAAAGGGCCAACATTTGCATTACACAACAAAACACACACCACAAAATCTCTGAATCCCAGAAACAATAATATCAGCTGTGATATTATATATCAACATCACCTCCTTCTTGACTTACTGTATGTGATTCCATAAAAACCTTTTGTTACTTGAAATAAAAAATTAACCTTAGCTGAAATAAATTGTGTGTGTGTGTGTATATTATATATATATATATATATATATATATAGTATATTCGTAAATATTTTATTTCAGCTAGATGCTAAATACTTTAATTTGAAGTACTAAAATAGCTAAAACGAAAGTAAAAATATTTACATTTCTATAAAAAAAAAGACAAAATGAAACTAATAAAAATAAAAACACAACAAAATTAATTACTAAAATAAAAATGGGAAATGAAAAAAAATCTAATTAAAAATATTAACATTAAAATAAAACTTAGGTATTAAAACAAATTGTTAATATAAAGATAAAAATTATTAATATTAAAATAATAGTAACAGAAAAATAACACTGGCCAAAATAAATTTTCACACTAAATGTGTTTAAAAATAAGATGAAAACTGACGCCACCTGCTGAATTAAGCCGGCACATATAGGATACTACGGAGTATCTGAAATGAGCAGTGTAACTTTTTATGTTTGGTTCAATGTATTTTATTTTGATAATGAACAGGCTGTGATGTCAAGTTTGCAATGCTAGAATATGTTGTGTGCGCACGTGAGGCGCCGGCGCGATCACAACAACTATATCAGCAGAAACAACTTAGTCCGTAATTTACAGATATGAGTAAGTAAGACTTTATTCGATACTGCGAAATTTACTTTTATACACTCACACTAAAAAAAAAAGAACATTGTGCTTTTGCAAAATAAAGAAAACACAATGCGCTTTTTGTCATGTTTCCTTTCCGTGAACATGTTTGTGGAGCGGCGCCACGCCTCACAAAAATGAATCAAACTCAGCAGCATATAGGCTATTTGTCACAGAGTTTTTTCTTTCGTCTTGTTAATCAATTAAATCAAATTTATTTTGCATATTTATTTATTTTATACTATGATTTTGTGAAAACAAATTTGTTAGTTTTATTTTATTTATCCTGTCAACCCATTTTTTAAGTCTCTTGACACAGGGTTTGAAAACCTGTGATATAGAGAATGCATATAAACTTCAATGTTTTATATAAACTGTACATATGAACTTCGATGACAATGTTTTCTGAAACTTATAAGTGTGCAAGTCGCCCCCTCTGGGGGGCGGTATCACCCCCGTTGAGAAACACCAGACTAGATGCTTTAAAGAATGAAGTGTATTACTGTTTGAAATGTTTCTTTCTATAATGTGTTAAATTTATTATTTGCATTAAATGCTGTACAGTATACAGTAAGTAAAGCTACAGTATTTTTTTCTGAAAATACCTTAAAATGTGGTATTTCTTCCTTTGTTTCATTATTAGCCTTGTCAACCTATACAAGATAAAAAACATCTCATTAAAAACACAATCTGATATAAACACTCATAGAAATGTGAAAACAGACACAGTCTCATTGACACTCACCTTGGATAAGCCGATCACAAATCCTCTTTGAGGAACAAATTTGACTTTGACTTTCTTTTTGTGTTTCTGACAAAAAAAAAAAAAAAGAATAACAGTGATTAAATTAATGCATTAATGAGAAAATAACGGACAGAAGAGAAAGATGACAGATCTGCTCTCTCTACCTGTCCATCAGCATTCCCATTGATCCCCTCTGTGTTTCTGCCTTCATCATCCGGATGAGTCTCGATCTCTGCTATCTTCTACAACAGAAAATCATGTGTTACTCAAAGTCTGTTTTTTTGGATTATCAAGACTGGGCACTCTAGCAACAAAATAGCAACACCTTAACAACCACCCAGAATACCCTAGCAACCACTAGAGTTAACTATCAGTCTGTCTGAGAGACCGCATAGCCTTAAAACCTTCAAACTTTGAGCTTTTTTAAAATTGCTTCAAAGTTAAAACTACTTAGAGCTTAAAACCTTTAAGTTTTTTCAAACTTTCTGGCTAGGCTTTCTCACACCAACATGGCAGTTTGTATTGCCAAGGGAAAAAAAACTATTTAAAATGACAAAAATACAAAATTACTAAACTTTAACCAAAATTAAAATGAAGAAGTATAACAGTATTTTAATAAAAACTTTCTCAAACACTAAAATAACACTGACATCTGCTGGTCACAGACGTGTAATGAAAAAAAAAAAAAGTCAAACTGCATTGCTCTGGAAATTATGTATTTTATATAAGGTCAATCTACAATATCCTTAAATACAAAATTAAATGTTAAATTTTGCATTTATTTGATGAATTGATATGATAATGTATTAATTTTTAGTATTTTTCATGCTCAAACAATATATAGGATTTATGGACTTTGACATACAGACTATATTCTGATTTGGGAAAAAACTGTGTGATTGAGAAGAAGAAAGAGTTAAGAGCTGTTTTCATTGGTTATATTTTCTGAACAACAGGATTTTTTTATTATTATATTGTTCTTTGTTTTATATTTTAATTCTATTCCATATTTGTATTTTATTTTTTTTATATTTTATTTTACATTTTATTTTATATATTTTACATTTTTTTTGTTTTATTTATTTTATTATTTCATATTTAATTGTGTATTTATTTTATTTATTATGTTTTCCCCTTACATATCACACAAATATCAAAGTACTTGTGTGTGTTTTCTTAGAGATATTTGGAATCAATGTTTTCTCCCTCATTTCAGCCTGATAAATACTAGTCAATCTCAGTAACTATTATCAGACAGTCTCTCGTGTGAGATCAATGAATAACGGCCGATAAATTCCGCTGTGAGTGTTTATTAGTGACGTCCAGAACTGACGTTAGGTGTCAATATGAAGTTCAAGATTGCCATCAGCCAAACAAACTAAACAAGAAACTACAAATGGGAAATGGATTTACCTTATGTCTGTCATGAAGTGAAGAGCCGAGATCCAAGTCTCCTTCCAAAAAGGGATCTTTGGAAAAGGACTGCAAACAGTACACACGTATTTTCAAATAATAAGATATTGTAAGATTTAAACTCAAATAGGCTTGATCAGTAAACTGAGGTCACAGTACAGACACAGATAGCAAGCAGCCATCGAAACAACATTAAATAAGTGTCAATCAGTGTTAACTGCATTGAATCAACTCGCATAAAAAGCCAAGAGTCAAACTGCCCAACTAAAGGAAACACTGATCACCATAATGGTGATTTTCAATAAAACATCAGCATCTAAATCTTTGTTAATTCTCAAAAAGCACTTCTGCTGTGATCTTGAGAGATTTATTCTTTTATCTTCTGTTGATTTCAGGCTTTGTGGCTTTAAGTCAGTTGTAATGGTTGTGTTTCATTCTCTGAGAGTAGCATGATATTGAACCAAAATCACATTGTAACATTGATTCAATGCCATTACCATTGATTTTTGGATGAAATTTCAACATTTTTCTACATTAATTCAAATCAAAATTGATGTTGATTCAATGCAGTTAAAATTGACATGTTAACACTGATTTAACATTGTTTCGATGGTTGCTTTCTAGATACGGTTTGAAACACAGCAGCAGAAATCTAGTAGCTTTCTAGTATGTTTTTCCTGCCATCATTTGAATATCTGTCTTCACCTCTGCAAAAGGCCAATGAAAATACCTTTGACTGCATCGATGGAGGAGGACCAGGCAATGATTTCAGAGCAACTGCAGAAGCATCCTACAGAAATGAGCAAAGATTTGTAGATTAAAGAGAACCTATTCTGCTTTTTTCCAAGTTCATCTTTCTTTAGTATGTAATGTTGCTGTTTGAGCTTTGAGTTTTTCTCTATATCAGTGTCACTGTTTCTACGCTGTAGTTTTGAGTTCTCTTCACAATATTCCTCATTTAAATAATTTATACACAGAATAAAGGGGCGGGGCCTGGTTGAGTTAGTTAGCAGTGTGTTGAAACTGCCGGTTATGGTAAGGGGCGGGACATTTCCCAAACACGCTGGTCCTGCTGACCAATCAGAGCGCAGTGCGCTTTTCAGAAGGAGGGGCTTTATAGAGACAGGAACTAAACAGAGCGTTTTATGAATATTCAAGTATTAAAACCTTATATAAATTTTATACTTCACATACCTTTGATGGTCGATGTGGCACAGGTGGCTTGAATTTCTGTGTTTGCTTCTGGAAAATAAATAATAATAACATAAATATGTTAAAGAGCAGACACTGAGGTCAAATCACAGCACAAAGAGAAACGTGTGTCTGTACCGGTTTACAGTCCACATCTTCATCCTTCTTCTCTCCCAGAGACGTGAGATCAGCGGTTTTGGATGAGGACTTTAGATCATCCTAATAAGACAATTCAGTGTGGTCAGAGTTCAAATGTTACCCATCTTTAACATAATAAACTGATTATTGAAGTACAGTGTTAAACCTGAAAGTCTGGAGTGAATCCTTTAGCTGAAGCTTCAGCGTGTTTCCCCTAAAGGGATAACAGAACATCATGAACACTGAAGATTAAAAGTTGGCTAGACAAAATAATGGCACATTTTAGACACACATCTGCCAATAATTTGACAAAAAAAACATGACAAAAATGAAAGTTTCTTGCAGCACATGTATTAAATAACGAATTTCCAAATGTCACATTTAAGCTCTTTCACTCTGAAATGAGACTTAGTTTACTGTGGTAATCATCTATCCGGATCAGTGCATTGTGTTTTAAATACCAGAAACATCAATGAAAGTGTTAAAGGAAAATATAAACAGGCTTGTTATTAAAAAAATATTTAAAAATTGTGTGAGAAATTGGAAATGAGCAGTCTTTCCTCTAATGGTTAAACAAACAGTACAGGATATTTTTGTTTAGAATAATGTTGCAATGTACATTATTTATCATTTATATTATAATTGTAAGCTATAATAATTCAATTTATTACAATTAATATAAATATAATATATACATTGTAATACATTAATTACTAAAAATAAAAAAAAATTATTTATTTAATAAGAAAAGATTATGAAGATGATTTTAAGTAAATATTATATTCTTTTATAATTTGTTTAGAATAATATTGGAAAATAATGAAATGTATAAATTTCTATGTTATAAATTATTCTAAAATATTATATAATAAAACGTATTTGTAAATTATTTTAAATTTATAAAAACTATTCTATTTAGAATAAATTATTTTGTTTTAAACAATATTATAAATTATTGCATAATTATTAAAAGTAAAGATTATAAAGATCATTCATTTTTTTATTAAGCAAACTATATTATTTTATCATTTGTTTAGAATAATGTTGGGAAATGTACATTAATTATTATTTATATTATTAAAATTATTTTTATAATACAATTTATAAAATTTTATTTTAAAATTATAAACATTATTTGTATTTTTTAAATTATTTAAAATTAAATTGTATAAATTATTTTATTATTAAAAAACAAAGATTATGAAGATCATTATTTTATCAAGTAAATATTATATTATTTTAATCTTGTATTATGTACAAATACTAATAAAACACAATTATTGAGCCCTTCAGATGACTGTAATCATGATGTTTCACCTTCGATCCTCTGCGCTGTGAAATAATCTTGGATTTTGATGATTTCTTCTGTTGAGAGCAACAAAATCTGCGATGAAAGACATGAATCTGAAATGACTGAAACATGATTCAGAAATAAAGAGCTTCATACTGATTTAATCTCGCCGGCTTCATTCTGTTCTTCATCTAGATTGAAAAAATCCTCCGTGCTGTCAACGATGAGCTGAAGACAAATACACAAATCATTAGAGAAAGAATGAATATAATATGCAAATGAACAGAACCCTCTCTAAAACAATAACTGCTGCTGACATTTATTCCTCTTTTATTTGAGGTGGATCATACATGAAGATATTCACCTTTGACCCTCGATGCAGCGTGTTTGAGTTCGTCTCAGAGCTCTTCACATCATCACCAATTTTATCCTGAAATCAAAGATTTTCAGTTCATGTCAGCGGACAAATATTGAGTTGTTCGAAGTTAAAATATTTTTCCCAGGTTAACATCAGAGACAATCAGAGCTCGATTTCCCCAAAATCAGCAGTGAAAGACTTTCATCCCGATCAGCCCAACACTGGCACAACTAATAGTGTGATTTTGAGTACAATAACAATAACAGTCTGTTGTGAATGGTCTACTCTGCTCTGATTGGTCAGATGGCCCAGTATGTTGTGATTGGTTGGAAATCAAACACTCATTAGCATATCTGAATCTCAGTACTTGATACACAGTAATACGAACAGTAACAAACAGTTTTACAAAGTGAATTTGCAGAAAACAGCGTCTTCTCGACATGAACAACACAAACCAAACTCTTCCAGTCTCAGATACAACTACAGTGTTTGAGGGCGGGGCAAAGCAGACGTTATTCGCCAGCAGCCAATGGGCTGGCATTATGCAAATTAGTTAGAAACCTAGGAGACTGGAAGTACTGATGTCTTGTTTCATCAGTTCAGAATTGCTTCTTTCTTTTGGGAGACAAAAACTCCATTTATCTGCACTTTATTTTTTGAAACTTTGCAGACCTTTTACATTCACAAACAGCTCTATTACACACTACATAAATGGGAATATCTGAAAAATCATGATTTTAAAACTGGCCACTTTAAAACTGGTTTTCAAAAATTTTCAGTCATTTACCTTTGAGCTCCTCCTGATCAGCAGAGAGTGTCGCAGTTTCCTTCCCAGAGTCTATAAAGATCAACAGGACGACATGAACACGTGAAGAAGGACAAACAGACGCAAAGTCACTGATGCTAAGTTTAATCTTTTGCATCGTACCTGCTTTCCGTTCTTCTTCGCAATCCCATTGACTCCATCAGACGCTTCTGCAGTCTAATAACAAGAGTCGACAATATTATGAAACCAGGTTTTTACCGTGTGAGAAACTTGCCAGAATGACGGCATGTGATTTGGATGGTTGCCAAGGCATTGCTATGTGGTTGCTAACGAGTTCTGTGGTTTTTAGTGCATTCCACACCCTCAACATCCGAAAAATATCAACAAAACTACAGAAAATAGTTTCAGTTAACATTTTTAGTAATCTGAAGATCTGACTCACCCGTACAGAGTCTCTCCGAAGCCTTAATTTCCCAGCCTGAAACAGAGAAAGAGCAGATAAAGCACTAGTATTTTTGTGCACAGGTTTGCTGTATTGCGTTTCACACAATAAGAACTTACCGGTTTCCATTCGGGAGAGAGTTCTGGACTGTGTTCGGGCCAGTCCTCCACACACCTTTCCTGTAAATCATATTTCAGTTGTGTAGGTGTATTTTCTTTTTTTTTTTTTTTTTTACAAATCATGCATGGCACTCAACAGGGATATGAATTCATATGAGGGTGTTTCTGCTACTATAGGCACATTTTTTTTAATTAAAATCCAATTTTTCCTTGTTGTAACATGAAGGTCAAATTACAATTACAGTCTTGGAGACTTTTTACCATGCCTTCAGCATTTTATTTATAAATGCCTTTTATCTACAGTCTGTCAAATTATGCAAAATGTAAACATTTTAAACATTCCATGAATGTTTAAAATGATATTTTAAATAAATAAATAAATATTTACAGAAATATTCTAACAATTATAAAACATCTTTTTTTTTTCTGAATCAACTATAGATTTCAAAACTGCAGTATGATTCCCATGATTCTGTGCAGAAAACTCCACCAATCAGAGAGTCAAAAACTTAAAATATATTTTTTTAATATATATAATAAACATTTTTTTTTAATAAAAATTTTAAATTTCTCTTTTATTTTTAATGTGATTATGCAATGCTTCATGGGATTGTAGTTCTTTTCCTCACTAAAGCCGTTCACAGTCTCGTACCTTTGTATTTTTGTATTTTTTTTGCTTCAAATTAAAGTTTGTAATATTATGATTCTCCTCATAGCTGGTTGGTTTGTTTTGCAGATTATGACAGTTTAACGAAGACTGTTTTGAAATCCCTGTGGTAAAAACGAATGGAAAAAAATACTTCCAGAACCAATGCCGCTGAAAAAGTGCCGGGCACTGTTGCAATCTATTGTAAACAAAGATAGAGATGGTGAATCACCCACTAAAGTTTGCAGACAGGAATGCAGCACACATACCTGACCGATAAGAAGAACATCCTCATAAACCTGCAGATCGTTCTCGATCTCAGCCATCGTGTTCTGCCAGATCAAAACATTTAACAGATAACACGTGAAGATTGCATTTAAATTCAAAAATACAATAATAGTGGAGTGAAAGTAAAATGCAGGTACAGTAACACTTTATTTTGATGGTTTACTGGTGTGCATCTTGAGACAAAACAATGGCACTGACATCTTGTACTGATATATATTAAAATTTTCTTTCAGTTAAAACAGCTCAAACATGCATTTTAGTCTAGGACTAGCTCTAAGCCTTGTGTGTGAAACCGGGGGTATAAGTAACTTTGCAACTACGTCAACTTATTCTACTAACCTGAACCCTGACCCAACAGTCTACTACAATCTACTAACACTCTAATGAGTTAGTTGACATGTAGTTGCAATTTAATGAGTTAGTTGACATGTAGTTGCAGATTAATGAGCATTAGTTGACATGTAGTTGGAAATTAATGAGTTAGTTGACATGTAGTTGCAAATAATTGAGTTAGTTGACATGTAGTGTCAGATTAATGAGAATTAGTTGACATGTAGTTGCAAATAATTGAGTTAGTTGACATGTAGTGTCAGATTAATGAGAATTAGTTGACATGTAGTTGCAAATTTATGAGTTAGTTGATATGTAGTTGCAGATTAATGAACATTTGTTGACATGTAGTTGCAAATTAATGAGTTAGTAGACATGTAGTTGCAGATTAATGAGTTAGTTGACATGTAGTGTCAGATTAATGAGAATTAGTTGACATGTAGTTGCAAATTAATGAGTTAGTTGACATGTAGTTGCAGATTAATGAGTTAGTTGACATGTAGTGTCAGATTAATGAGTTAGTTGACATGTAGTTGCAGATTAATGAGCGTTTGTTGACATGTAATGTCAGATTAATGAGAGTTAGTTGACATGTAGTTGCAAATTTATGAGTTAGTTGATATGTAGTTGCAGATTAATGAACATTTGTTGACATGTAGTTGCAAATTAATGAGTTAGTAGACATGTAGTTGCAGATTAATAAGAATTAGTTGACATGTAGTTGCAAGTTTATGAGTTAGTTGACATGTAATGTCAGATTAATGAGAATTAGTTGACATGTAGTTGCAAATTAATGAGTTAGTTGACATGTAGTTGCAAATAATTGAGTTAGTTGACATGTAGTGTCAGATTAATGAGAATTAGTTGACATGTAGTTGCAAATTTATGAGTTAGTTGACATGTAGTTGCAGATTAATGAACATTTGTTGACATGTGGTTGCAAATTTATGAGTTAGTTGATATGTAGTTGCAGATTAATGAACATTTGTTGACATGTAGTTGCAAATTAATGAGTTAGTAGACATGTAGTTGCAGATTAATAAGAATTAGTTGACATGTAGTTGCAAGTTTATGAGTTAGTTGACATGTAATGTCAGATTAATGAGAATTAGTTGACATGTAGTTGCAAATTAATGAGTTAGTTGACATGTAGTTGCAAATAATTGAGTTAGTTGACATGTAGTGTCAGATTAATGAGAATTAGTTGACATGTAGTTGCAAATTTATGAGTTAGTTGATATGTAGTTGCAGATTAATGAACATTTGTTGACATGTAGTTGCAAATTAATGAGTTAGTAGACATGTAGTTGCAGATTAATGAGTTAGTTGACATGTAGTGTCAGATTAATGTGTTAGTTGACATGTAGTTGCAGATTAATGAGCGTTTGTTGACATGTAATGTCAGATTAATGAGAGTTAGTTGACATGTAGTTGCAAATTTATGAGTTAGTTGATATGTAGTTGCAGATTAATGAACATTTGTTGACATCTAGTTGCAAATTAATGAGTTAGTAGACATGTAGTTGCAGATTAATAAGAATTAGTTGACATGTAGTTGCAAGTTTATGAGTTAGTTGACATGTAATGTCAGATTAATGAGAATTAGTTGACATGTAGTTGCAAATTTATGAGTTAGTTGATATGTAGTTGCAGATTAATGAACATTTGTTGACATGTAGTTGCAAATTAATGGAGTTAGTAAACATGTAATATCAGATTAATGAGAGTTAGTTGACATGTAGTTGCAAATTAATGAGTTAGTTGACATGTGGTTGCAAATAAATGGTGTTAGTAGACATGTTGTTGTACATTAATGAGTTAGTAGACATGTAATTGCAGATTAAAGAGATAGTTGACATGTAGTGTCAGATTAATGAGAGTTAGTTGCCAGGTAGAGAGGTAGTTGCCCCATTGTGTATCTCTCTGTACTAAACCTTTTATACATAATACAATAGTAATTTAGTAATATAATTTAATAGCAATTTATAAATACTATTAATACTACACAGCAACATGTTCAAATCAAATACTACATATAAATACTAACTAGAAAATGATCCCTCTCTGCAGTTTTGTTTTATGTAAATTGACATTATATTGAATTGTATAATATTTGTAATTCTACAGTTGTGGAAAGAAAAAGGAAAAGGAAAAGATCGCTAGCGAAAAGGAGAAGGTGAAAAGGCAACAAAGGTTAAAGAGATAAGGAATATAGCCTCAGATCGAAAGTGGCAACAAGGTATGCTGTGTCTTACAGTGTAGAGGATGTGTTTTGTTAAGCTTTGGTACATACTGATAAAATGTTAATGAAAATGGCTAATGTTTGTTTATTCTGTGTTCAGCTCTTACGTTGGTTTATGACCTGCAAGGAAACTCATTAAAAAGTCACTAAACCATCAGTTCTGGCTGACTTCTTTCGACTGGACGCTACAGTAAGGGCTTGGCCGTCCGCCGCCATGCAGCGTGACAAATAGCCAGCAGGTGGCAGAAGTTGGTCTGGAAATTGAAAGGTACATAAAGCCTGCAATGAGAATGGAAGACTCACAGACTCCATCTGTAGTTTCAATGGACATTAATGAACACATTACTAATCTACAAAAGGAAATTGAAGAATGTAAACACCTACTTCAAAACGAAAGTGAGAATAAAAGGCAAAACATAAAGGAAACAATAAAATGTAAGGAAAAACTGTTGGCTGACCTACAGAATAAAGCCCAGAGCATGTCAGATGTAGCTCGCTGCTCTGAAAGAATCAAAACACCAACAGAAAAGATGCTTGAATAGACTTCCTACCCCAGAGCCAGTAGTATTCAATTGTGAACAAATTCACTTTATTGAATGGAAATCCACTTTCATGTCACTAATTGACCAAAAGGGCATCTCTACTGCAGATAAACTGTACTACTTAAAAAAGAATGTGAGTGGTCCAGGAGTTGCATGTTCTGTCCCATTTTCTGTGCTCCTCCCTGTCCTAATCTAGATAATTGGACCTACCAGCTGCGCCTCGTCAATATCAAGGTAGTATTTAAGCGGAGCAAGAGCGAAGACCCAGGGAGATTCCTTCTCCCAAGAGCATGAGTGTGTGTTGCCAGTCCCAGTTGCTCTTGTTGTGTGTTTTAAGCTTAAATGTGGTGTTATGGCAGTTTAGTGTTCAGCTTTATGAGTTAAGCTTAAACTTAAAATCCAACCTAACTGTGTTGTGGCTGTAGTGAAAGCTTCTTTAAGAAAACCTGTTGTAGTGACAGTGTGTAATTGCCCCATTATCATTGCCTGTAGACACAGTAGGGAGGTGTGTGTCTTTTGTTTTTACTAACCCCTGTTTTCGGTTAGTAAGGTAGTCAGGTAAGAGATTGGTTGTTTGATGTTTTGTTTGATAGGTTATCTAGACACCCTTACTCACAGGTAGCCTACTCCTTTTGTTTGTTATTTTGGCTTTAACCCCCTCCTGAAGCTAGAAGCGTCTTCTCATTATTTATCATTCCTTATTTGAGTTATCTCTATTGTTTTGCCTTATTCTTCATTGTTGTAAGAGATTTTACTTTGAATAAAACCTTGAAGAGTTTATCTGTGTTTTGTGTGAGTGCTGGGATTGCAGACAGAACCAACTCTCTCTCATTTTTGGCCCGGGATATGTTTTCATTAACTTTTATTTCTGTATGTTACTCTCCCACCACCCCTAGACAAAAGGGGGATGTAACAACATTAAAAGGAATAAGGCAAGTGCAATTAACATGAAGACTACTGTGCAAACTGATAAACAACTAACAACCAAAACGCACATGGGGCCTCCATGCATATTGTGCGAGGGCACACCAGCTTCACCAGCAAAGTTTATGAAAATGTCTCTGGAAGATAGAGAGACATATGTTAAAGACAATAAATTGTGTTATGGCTGTTTGAAACCAGGTCACAGTGCAAAGGACTGTAGACACCGCCTCACCTGTGACATTTTCACAAAAAGACACCCACCTGTCTTCATGATGCACTACAATAAAAAAAAATCTGAAAAGACAAAGGCATGTGACAGTCTGTAAGTACCTCAATGATAGTTCCAGTGTGGGTGTCATCTGCCGCTAATCCATGCCAAGAAAAACTTGTATATGCATTAGACACGCAGAGTGATGCTGCTTTTATTGACCAGGATGTTAGTCATGAACTACAAGCCGAGGTGTCTCCAATAAAACTAAAACTAACCACTATGATGGGAAAGAACACAGTTTTAAAGAGGCTACAGTTCAGCAACAGTCATCAAACTCTCTCATGCATACACAAAGGATTACATACCCGCCATTCGTGAAAACATACCAACCTGTGAAACAGCCAAGTGCTGGAGTCACTTCTCACAAATCATAGATGAAGTCCCTCCTCTCCTCAACTGTGAAGAGGGTCTCCTCAAAGGTTACAACTGTCCCAGAGCTTTAGCACCCAGGCAAACAATATTAGGCGGAGATGATGAACCTCATGCTGTTCAGACAGACTTAGGGTGGAGCATAGTTGGTAGTTCAGAACCCCACCTTGAGACAGGTATGATGAGCTCAAGAAGATCTTGTCTTCCTTCATAAACTTCAACAAGGCATGAAGAGAACTGAAAAAGGGCATTATGAGATGCCACTGCCATTCAAGGAAAGGTCACAAATGCCTGATATCAGACAGCTCGCAGAGATCTGACTTAATCAGCTCAAAAGGAAAGGTCACAACTTTTAAATGGGGAAAAATCTAAGATAACGATAGTAAATTATGGAGTGCCACAAGGATCTGTGTTAGGCCCTCTGCTATTTTCAATATATATGCTGCCGCTTGGTAATATTATAAGAAAACATGGAATTAGTTTCCATTGCTATGCCGATGATACTCAGTTATATATTTCATCACAACCAGATGAAATCTCCAAATTATCCAATCTGACAGAGTGTGTTAAAGATGTAAAACACTGGATGACTAGTAATTTTCTTCTATTAAATTTAGACAAGACTGAGGTATTACTTATTGAACCAAAAACCTGTACACAGAATCTCTCAGACTACAATCTGCATTTAGAAGGATGTACTGTTACTCCATCCTTGACAGTTAAAGACCTGGGTGTTATATTAGACAGCAACTTGTCCTTCGAAAATCATACCTCATATGTTACAAAAACAGCCTTCTTCCACCTCAGAAACATCGCTAAGCTACGGAACGTTATCTATTTCTGATGCAGAAAAGTTAGTTCATGCTTTCATGACGTCTAGACTAGATTACTGTGATGCATTACTAGCCGGTTGTCCTGCTTCCTCAATAAACAAGCTACAATTAGTCCAAAATGCAGCTGCTAGAGTTCTTCCCAGGTCAAGAAAATATGATCATATAACACCAATTTTATCATCTCTACACTGGTTACCTATTAAGTTCTGTATCGATTATAAAGTATTGCTACTGACCTATAAGGCTCTAAATGGTTTAGCTCCTGTGTACTTAACCCATTTTCTATCGCCCTTCATGCTCTTTAAGATCACAAAACTCCTTCTGGACTTCTGGTTGTACCTAGGATATCTAAGTCCACTAAAGGAGGGAGAGCGTTTTCACATTTGGCTCCTTTAGACGCATCTCTTTAGCCAAGCATTCACATAATGCATCTCATATCAGATCAACTGCACATGACTATCTTTGCTTAATGTTATGAACAGCAGCTATGCAAATTATTCTCCATTTGCTTTTCTGTTTTATCTCGGGACGCCCGTCCCGAGGTGACTACAGAGTACATCAGCTTCAGTTTGGATCCAGCCTCTTAAGAAGACCTCAGATGACCAACACCTTTGAAAAGACGACGCCAACTCCTGCTAGGACTACAGATGACGCAACATCTGGATCAACATGCACATTCCCAAATTTCTATATATCCTAATTATTGTTAATATGTAATTCATTATTTCCAGGAGCTCATTGCTTCTACCTTCAATTAAACTGCTAACAGTGATTGTAAATTAAATTGCCTAAATCATTACATTGTTAGCTAACTGCATCCTCTAAATTGTGATGTTAACATGCATTTTCTGTAAAGCTGCTTTAAACCGATATGTATCATGAAAAGCGCTATACAAATAAATGTGAATTGAAAATTGAATTGAAAAAGGAAATTCACCAGAGACGAGAAATACAAGGAGGATTATATTGAGTACATGAATGACATCATTGCAAAGGGTGAAGCAGAAGAAGTCAAAGATGATGGACTCCCTAGTGAGACCCATGCATCTGACATCAAGACTAAAGACCTTGCGCTTTGTGAGAGACAAACCAAGAGAGCACCAGACATTCACTGGAACATAGAAAGGGACTGTTCGCCCTGAAAGACCAACTTCCCACACGCCGTGGAATATTATCCACAGCGATCCGCAGCAATATACGATCCTCTAGGATTCGTTGCCCCCTATCTCCTCGATGGTAAAAGGATCCTACAAGAAATGTGTCGACAAGGAACTGGGTGGGACGACCCACTACCTGCACATCTGAGACCACGGTGGGAGTGCTGGAAAAGGGATCTCAATAATCTGGAGAAATTGCAGATAGCTAGATGTTATGTGCCTGCCGACTTTGGAGAAGTGGTAAAAAAAGAGAACTGCATCACTTCTCAGATGCAAGCACCACTAGATACGGACAGTGTTCCTACCTGAGAATGATAAATAAGGACAGAGACTTTCCCTGCGTTTTTGTCATGGGGAAAGCCCACGTGTCTCCCACAAAGGTCACCACAATCCCAAGATTAGAACTCACAGCAGCAACCGTCTCAGTCACAGTGAGCAACATGCTCAGAGAGGAGCTACTGTACAGCAATGTGGAAGAGTTCTTTTGGACAGACTCTAAAGTCATTATAGGATACATAAGTAATGAAGCAAGACGTTTCCACACATTTGTTGCAAACAGGGTGCAGTTTCATGTTTCAACCTGTGAAAACCTGCAGACAAGGCATCTAGGGGAACAGTGGTAAATAGACTGCTCTCATCCAACTGGTTCACAGGCCCTAATTTCCTGTGAGAAAAGGAAATACAACTTCCAGCAAATGAGAACACAGAGCTTCCAGTCGGAGATTCTGAGGTGCGAAAGGTGCAAACATTACACACACAAACTGCTGAACATATGAGCCTTGCTGACCATCTGGCAAAGTTCTCATCCTGGTCTCATGCAGTTAGTGCCCTAGCACGTCTTAGACGCTGTCTACTGAATGACAAATCAAACGCACACTCTACTTTTAATGAACGACAAAACACAGAACTCATGGTCATCAAAGATCTGCAAAGACAAGTATATAAAGAGGAAATAATAATACAAAGCAAAGGTAGACTATTACCAAGGAACAACAAACTTCACCATCTTGATGCTTTCTTAGACAGAGATGTGGGAGGACGACTACACAGTTCATCTCTTCCTGACTCATTCAAACACCCAACAGTCGTTCCAAGAGAACATCATGTCACAAAACTGATAATTGCATACCACCATGAAAGGGTTAATCATCAGGGCAAAGGCTTTACCATGAAACAGATTTGATCCAGTGGTTATTGGATCCCTAACAGCCAAACAGTTGCATCCTATATTCACCAGTGTGTGTTTTAAACCCAGCTTCTCTCTAATAAAAAAAAAGCAGGGGTTTTATTTTAGAAATAAACCCTGCTTCTCTCTCGAAGCAAAAAGAAGATTAGTTTCTGCTACTTTTATGCTGTCCTTGATTATGGAGATATTCTGTATAAATCAGCAACCAAACTTTTAAAATTCTTTGGATATTTTATATCATGGTGCACTTAGGTTTATATTAAATTGTAATTACAGCACTCACCATTGTGAGCTGTATAACAGAGGCGGTTGGTTGTCATTATCAACACACAGACGTAAGCACTGGTACCTGTTTAATTATAAATCCATCTTGGGCCAGTTGCCAAACCTGAACGATCCAAACAGTTCGGAAACAATCTCTCCAAATCACCTCATCACCATGAAGGCTACTACTGCTCTACCTCCTCCTGGAAGGTTCGTTAGGGAGGATTTGTATGTAAAGAAAAGATGGTGTCAAGTACAGTTCCTAGTAGAGATGCACCGATATTAAATTTCTCTGCCGATACCGATAGCCGATTATTCAGAATGATATCGGCCGATGCCGATACCGATAGTTTGGTTTTTCTTAAGGAAAAAAAAAATCCCTCCCAAATAATGTTGCAAACTATACAGGGAACCCTCTCATTTGGTACACTACAATATTAGAGGTTACAATTAACAACAGAGGTATTATATTCAGCTGCTGTTTATTTTCAGATATAATAATTACACTCAAATAAAAACTGAAATGTTTGTATAAAAGTATCATATAAGGTAGTTTTCATAAGCACTTGTTGTCTTCATGGAAAATTTATACAAACATATAATTAACAGTAAATAAGCTCCTCTCTAGTGTGTGTGTGTGTGTATATATACATATATCGTATAGATAGCTAAAGAACTGTGAACATTGGAAAACATTCCTGAGGTAAATGTGACATGATGTGACATATTTTTCACAAGCTGTTTTTATTGGCGTCTTTCCACGGTTGAAACACAAATAAAGTGATTACATGAGACATGATACATTCCTACATTCCAGTAAGTTGTACTATATATTTCAACATACCTTTGATGTTCATGCATGTTTTTCGAGATATAACTTGTACCGAAGAGGCAAAAAAGACTCGCGCTCCGCACTGCTGCCTGAACTGAGGCATTACAGCGATCTGACACGTCACGTTTAAGAGCGCCAAAACACCAGTTATTGTTTGAATTTCATGATAAAACTGACAGAATTTGAAAACTGAAACTTTTATTATTATCAGAAGTTACAAAAGCACAAAGCTTTTTGCAATTATTGGATGGGAGGGGCTACAAATAATATTTGATGTAGGAAGAAAAAAAACGCAGACCTGGCAACCCTGGCTTGAACTACGGGTAATTCATAGGGTCAAAAACAGCCTGCTTTAACGTCACTATTTTTAAACTGTTAATGTGTTAAAATTCAACACGAGTGATTTTCTTCACACACAGTATGTATGAGTTGCAGTCTGGCACGTTTTTCCGCACCCTTTTGATTGACAGGATTTAATCGTCCCTGATCATCGGCAGTTTTTAAACAATCGGCCGATGGCCGATAGACATAATTATAGCTTTTATCGGCCAATACCGATTGTTGGCCAATACATCTGTGCATTTCTAGTTCCTAACAGAGCAATTTTGGAACCGCTGGAGGAAGGAGTATCTCCATAACATCATGGTCAGACAACGGTGGCACCGGCCTAAGAGAAACATTCAGGTAGGTGATGTAGTGATAGACACTGACGAAACACAACCAAGATCTGCTTGGAAGAGTCTCGAAGACAGTAACAGACAAAGATGGACTCCTCAGGAGGGTCAAAATAATTCTTGGAGACAGAAATCTGAACAAAAAGGGTGAAAGGCGGAGCAGAGTGTCTGTGGTTGAACGTCCGGTTCATAAGTTAGTTCTACTATTAGAATCTTCTTAAGAGAAAACTCTAAGATAATGCAGTTAAGCTTATAAAGGTCATAGTTTTTTCATTAAAGGGATTGTTTCATATAAAATTATTTATGTTTTAAATTTATGTGTCTTAAAACTGAAAATAATTTGGAGAGAGTGTAAAGGACCTCAAAGTATGACGATTACATGTATTTATTTGCTTTTATTTTGACATTTCCTGTTTAACCAAAACTGGTTTTTATTTTGAAAGAATGGTATGTGCGGGTGGATCTAATACAAAAAAAAAAAAAAAGGAAAAGGAAAAGATCGCTAGCGATAAAGAGAAGGTGAAACATCAACAAAGGTTAAAGAGATAAGGAATATAGCCTCAGATCGAAAGTGGCAACAAGGTATGCTGTGTCTTACAGTGTAGAGGATGTGTTTTGTTAAGCTTTGGTACATACTGATAAAATATTAATGAAAATGGCTAATGTTTGAGTGAAAGTGACACGTTGTTTTGTTTATTCTGTGTTCAGCTCTTACGTTGGTTTATGACCTGCAAGGAAACTCATTAAAAAGTCACTAAACCATCAGTTCTGGCTGACTTATTTTGCCTGGACGCTACATAGTGTTACTGTAGTAACTTGCTTGCTTAGTTGGGGACACTTGACATTTGATATTCAACAGTGCTTTGATCTGCCGACATTGACACTATTCTTTAAGAGCTTCTGTGCAGCCAAAATTATATACCAGTTATCAATGTAAAGCTGCTTTGACACAATCTGCATTGTAAAAAGCGCTATATAAATAAAGGTGACTTAACTTGACTTGACTAGTAATAAAAAAAGAGTTAGTCTGTATTCAGACTAATATTATCACCAAATCACATCCAGATGAACATCCACTACGGTCCATCTCCCACAGAACACTAATATGAGGAAAAGGAAAGGGATAAGAAGGAATAATGAGAAATGTTTCTGCTGAAGGAGTGATACCTGAGTCTGATGGACACCCTTAACGGCTTTACTGCGAGGAGCAGGTTTCGGCGGACGTCTCCTGAACATCTACAAAAACAAAATAATTGACAATTTGTTTTGGGTGAGAAATAAATGGGTCTAATAAAGCCCTAAAGACCCCATGAAATGATTTGATTTCATCCTGTGTTGACATATTTCCTGCTGAAACAGGAAGTCGGAGTTAATCGTCTAGAGAGCATTTTATTGGACAGAAATCTGTGTAGTACAACATGAGTCAATGATATTTTGATTTAGAAGAGAAAGATTGTATTTTATTCTATCTGTGTATATCTTTTCTATTTGTCATAGTATACCAAATTTGTCAACTTTTAGAATCACACTAGATATAGATGAGCTCAAAACCAACAGATATGGACTAAACACCACAAAACTTGATTCATGGGGTCTTTAGTGGAAAGACATTCTCACCAGGTCTCCGTTAGAGGAGTTTGAGGAAGGAATCTCTTGAACGTCTCCATTCTGCAAACCAACATGAGACATATGAACGTCCTGCTTTGTATCTTGACCGGTGAGCAGCAGATCATCATTGCTATTCCGATTGGACTGAACTTCATTCTGAAGGTCGAACAGAGGATCGAATGCTTTGATGTCAGAGGTTCCTGCCGTGGAAGAGGGTTTCTTAAAAATATCGTCAGATATTGGGTCGGTGTTAGAAACGTATGGTGTCTCGAAGAAACTCTCTGTCTTAGTGGCCGTTTCTTGGAAAACATCGGCAGGATCGGACGGGGATGTGAAAGAGGGTGTAGCTTGGAATTTATTCTGTCTGGAGAGGATGAACTCCAGCAGAGGATCCCTCTGATTGGATGAAGACGAGGATTCTGTCTTCTGATTGGTTGAGCTGCTTTGTGTCACATCAGTGTCCACTTTTTCTTTAAAAGGCTGGAAAATGTCTGTTTCTTCACCCCAAATGCGTGATGCTGATGTGGTTTGAAACACATCAGGTGTGTTATCTTTATAAAAATCAGGTGGAGGAAACCCAACCCAGTCTGGAGCCGCAAAAGGATTGCCGTCCACATTAAAGTCCGAAAACAGAGGCGTCTGATGAATGCCATTGCTTTTTCCTGTTACATTAGGTAACACACTGTTTTCCTCTTCAACCGTTTCCACATCGTAGTCCTGCAAATACAAGTGCATTCAAAAGAAGGTGAGGATTGCCATGAACTTTAAACACAAAATAACGTTTTCTTTTTATTTTATGTCACCTGAGCAGTGCGGTTTTCTGTGATCGAGTTAATATCATCTCGATCTCCATTCACTGGACTCTGAGAATCACAATGTTTTTTCTCAATTACTAAGACTGTGTGACATCATAACCAAAACAATGCATTTTATTATATGCAAGGAAACAAATGGAATTAAATGTGACCCTGGACCACAAAACCAGTCATAAGTTGCACGGGTATATATTGTATGGGTCAAAATTTTTCTTTTATGCCAAAAATCATTAGGATATTAAAGGATTAGTTCCTAGGTGTATATGACTTTCTTCTTTCTGATGAACATAATTGAAGAAATGTTAATAAATATCCTGACGCATCTGAGCTTTATAATGGCAGTGATAGGGTTCACATGTATGAGCCGAAGACAGTGCTTCCATCCATCCATCATAAACGTACTCCACATGACTCTGGAGTGTTAATAAAGGCCTTCTGAAGCGAAGGGATGTGTTTGTGTAAAAAAAATATCCATATTTAAACAAGTTCTGAAGTCAAATATCTAGCTTCCACCAGACCGCCTTCCGTATACAAGTTACGAAGAAAGTGTAAACTGGCGTCGCGTCAATTACACTTTTTCCGTAAGTTGAATACAGAAGGCGCATGACGTAGCGCGAGCTTTGTGAACTGCGAGTGGTTTACACTTTCTGCGTATGTTGAATATGGAAGGTGGTCTGGCAGATATTTTACTTCATAACTTAAATTATCCAGTTAGATTGTTTTTTGTTTATTATTTTGGCCTTGCCCTCTCCTGAAGCTATTGCTTCTCTTTGTTTTATTACAATACCTTTTTTTGTATTTTTTCCATGAGCTGTCAAATAAAAAATCTTTATGGTAATTTGTTGCTTGTGGTGCTGTGGCAGGACAAATGCTCTTTAAAATATTTGTTGATTTGTTGCGTCTGCCTAGACTTATGCGGGACGTAACAACTAGTTTCGTGGTCCAGGGTCACAAATGTTTGGAGTTAAAAAGATTTTTTTTTTTTTCTCCCCATGTTTCTTAAAGACGTCTCATAACAGATTATTTGTTATGTTGAAAACCGCTTTGCTGCTTCAGATTTTTTTTTTTTTTTTGCATCCTTGCTGAATAGAAGTATTACTTTCTTAATAAAATCTTTCAGACTCCAAAGTTTTGAACAGTAACGCAAGTGTGAAATGGTCACTGATACCTGTGGGTTTGAATGGAAAGGATTCCAGGAGCTGTTGATCCCTTTCTAGTGGAGAAAAAATTGAAATTAAAGAGTTTAGACTGGCTCTCATTTACATTTCACATACTCTTACAAACAGACTTTCTTTATTGGCATTGATGGTTCCATGAAGAACCTTTAACATCCATGGAATCTTTCCATTCCACAAAAGGTTACTTAGATTATTAAAAGGACAAAAAAAAGGTTCTTTTAAGAACTGCTCACTGAAAGGTACTTTGGGGAACCAAAATGGCTCTTCAGTGGTATTGCTGCAAAAAACCCATTTTGAAAGAGTGTATATATATTGTTTTATTTGTACATACACACTATGTTATGGACTGGATCAATGATCCTCAACTACAGAACAGTGAAGATCTATACTTGAACTGTGTGTAAAATGGACTGTCTGGACTGATATATTCTTATTGTTAATTCTTATTAAATTATTTAATAAGAATAAGACGTTAATCAGAATCTCACCTCCATAATCAGACCTGATGCACCAAACAGTGAATCAGCATCCTGTGACAGACACAATAAAGAGGGTGGAAAGATGCACTGTATACTTGTATGGTTTTATTCCATATGTTTATTAAAGAAAACAACAACCTGAAGAGGTGAACTACCCAGCTAAATATATATATATATATATATATATATATATATATATATATATATATATATATATGTGTGTGTGTGTTGTTCTAAGAACTTGTTTTACTAATGTATGAAAATTTCCAAATGTTCTCTTAATTGTCAAAACCTTTCTTGGTCGTGCGAACATTCCATTTAATCATTCTTCAAACATTATTGAAATGTTATTTTTGAACATTCCGAAACAAATAGTGTCACTTAAAAAAAAATGTCCAACTAAAAAAGTTTGAGTAAAAAAAACATTCCATGAACGATGTATGTTTTGAGAACATTATTTAAAGACTGTAAGATTTAACTTTGAACGAACGTTCTATTAGCGTTACTGGAAGAATGTTAGTTCATAATTTAAGAGAACATTCCCTGCCAGCTGGGTAAAATCTTGTTTATCACTCGATCATGAAGAGTTGCAAAAACACTTGCATTTTTAGCAATGTAAGCATGACAACGCGTAGAAACCCAAAATAAGCGACGTCAGTGTTGACGGCACAAACCACTTACATGTGGTCACCATAGATCATATAGCTAAGTTAACAATAAATAAAGCCTGACAATTATTTAATGACATTCGAAAACATTCTCAAAAAAAAAAAAAAAAAAAATAGACATGCAGTCCTCAAACTCCATATTTACAGCATTTTGTACAATTATAACATCTAAAATAACTGGTATTCAAGTAAAATATATTTTATATTGCCGAATCGACCTAAATACATACCAACAAAATTAATTTTATTTGCTAAATCAAGCATTGGCATCAGCATCTGCCTAAGTATTAAAGCTAACGAAACTTTCTATATAAGATAAACAGCATCGCGTGTTAGTGTTTATTTGGAAGAAGCTTCACGTTGTGCAGCTCACTATATTCATTTCTTTATCGTTTCAAGTTTGACGTAAAGCTATTTTAATGAAAACAAACTTACCATGTAGCCTGTGAGCTGTACAGAGAGGCTTACAGGAAACCTGTGGACGAACTAAACCACTCACCTAACTAGTTATTAAAAAAATTAAACGCAACGACTCGTTTTCAGTCGCGCAACAGGTGAAGCTCATGCCTCTTTCAACACTCATCTGGGCGAAACTATGTGGACCTACCTGTCCTGTTGATGATCTCAGGTAGGTCGTATGTCATCATGACAGCTGAAAGAGACTGACGTGAACCCAAACCGCAATAAATTAATAAAATCACGCAATAAGCAAACGTGCAATTTATTCAAAACTTAATGCAATATGGCATATGCCATCATTAGTTAGTTAACTTGTCTTATGATATTTACCCGTCATAAAATAAGTTTAAAGAATAATCTTTATCACCCTGAGTTTAAGTTAAAATGAGATTTCAGCAATTCGTCAGTCTTAATTTGGGAATAAACATTTTTATCAATTTAGAAACTTTCCTAAATTTCAGAATCAGGAACTGCATATCTGACACTGTCATCTGATCCTTCAGATGTCTTTGATTCTTCAGTAGTGAAGAATTTGCGTCCAGTGCCAGATAACCCTGTAAGATTTAAGTGTGTATTTGCTTTCTCCAGTTTCTAGGAGAAAGTTTTTAACCTATTTAAGCACGTTCTATCTTACCACAAGAGGGCAGTAAAAATCACTTATTCATGATAAATACTAGTAGTACTGTAGCAAAGACTTAAGCCTATACAAAGACAGTGCACTCCTATGAATAGGAGAAAGTGCAATATAGGCTATGGAGGAATAATGCTGCTTTCACCTTCAATTTCCTACTTCCCACTTCTTAAAGGGATAGTTCACCCAAAAATGAAAATTATGATTACTCACCCTCAAGCCATCCTAGGTGTATATGACTAAATTCTTTCAGATGAACTCAATCGGAGATATATTTAAAAATATCCTTAGTCCTCCAAGGTTTACTGCATAATGGTGAATGGGGCCCGCATTTTGAAGTCAAAAATAAGACGACCGTACGCAGAATGCGCAAGTCAATTTGCGCCAAATGAGTAACCCGTGACGCGATGTATGACGCAGGATGTAGGAGTATAGTAGGTTTAGACGCCTCTCATGGTTCAAACAAATACGGCTGTGCAACAAACTCAAGCTCCTCTTCTCTTTAATTGAAATCCTCCAATATTTCTCTTTAAAAAGGATTGTTTTAGACTTCTAATTCGTGACTGGTGATTTGTTTTGCTCTATTCTCTGTGTTTGTCATTACGTCATTGTGTTCGGGTCAAAGGTTGCTTGTCCCAAATCGACTTGTGCATTCTGCGTATGGTCTTATACACCTAGGATGGCTTGAGGGTGAGTAAATCATGGGATAATTTTCATTTTTGGGTAAACTATCCCTTTAAGTCATGATTACCAGCTGGTTGAATGCAAGTGCTTTGTTGTCGAAAAGAACAGCAGGAATCATGGAGGACACCAGGTTTTTCATGCCTATTTATTGGGAAAATCTTATTAAAGCCAAAATGATTTTAGCGTCCCATTCATTTGACAGCCATATAAACATTCACTGCGCTGTGTAGTTTATCAGATTGCTGACAACTCTGGCATTTCGGCCAAATACAGGCTATAAAACATACAATATGCTTCAAATGATTATTCATATATATGCACGACTTTAACGACAAGACAAGATGATGTAGCTGTTGTGGGAAAAAACAACAACAAAAAATGAACAATAATACCAGTCGCAGCAGCAACCGTTCTCCCTTCCGCCATATTTAAAGTTTATGGTCTGTCCATGTCGGGAACTTGGGTATCAAAATTTTCCCCAAGCTTCCCAATGGTAAATACGATTTGAGATTGCATTTAAGGCCAATTTTTACCTAGGAAACTCATTTGCGATAATTCCGATAGCATGTGAAGGCAAGTCCTGAGAGGCGTTTCAAAGATGGCCGCCTTGCCTTAAAGGGACTTTGGCTGTAATGTGATTTTGATGGTGTAGCCCTTTTAAATGGTAGATGAGTTAATGTTTTCCTTTCCAAATACTTTAAAAGATGCCAAAGTCAAAGGAAATCATGCAATTTATTTATTTTTATTTTAGTTTAATGTGAATAAAGCATTTCCTAACGTGCATGTTGTCAAGTTTACACTGTATGACATGTACAAAAAAGGAGAAATAAATGGAAAAAAAGAATATTTTTGAAATATGCATAAAACCTACATTTCACAGGGTTAAACTATATAAGCTTATAACGCTATTAAAATTATTCTGTATTATTATTCTAAATTTGAAAACGGCTACAACAGTTTATGACCTAAAATGTTTCCTGATTCAATCATTCTATTAAATAATGAGAATTTAAGAAGTAATTTTATAATTATCACATGAAGTTCCTGCAGTATTACTGTGTTTGTTCAGTGTCTTTCTGCTTAAAATTACTAGGGATATTCAACAGTAATTATTCAACTTCACTTTCATAACCTATTTTTCAGAATAAGCGATAAAAAGAAAAATAATAGACTTATTTATAATAAAAACAGGTTTTCTGCAGACTGTAGACAGTACACTAATGGCAGCATTCAACTTCTGTTTCTTATATTTAAAATTTAGGTGTGTTAATGTTGATCATCTATGTATTTACTTCAAAAGAACAGCACTGGTTGGAATTAGCTTTTGAAAACAACTTATTTTTATCTGAAATCTTAAGTTTGAAAAAAAAAAAATGTTATTAACAATAATATAATATAAAATTACTTGAAATGCCCATTCCTAAAAAGAACTATCAAGACCCTTTAATCTAATGAAAACATTGTTTACACTGTTGTGTAAACAATGTAACAAGGACACGATGGTGTCCTTGTTAGATTGCGATTATAAAATGAAGTACTGACTAATATAAATTAACAACATGTGCTTATTATAGGGTTCAGTTGCATGTAATTATGCAACTAATCTACTATAATAATTACTTGCAATTTACAAGGACACTGTAAAATAAAGTGTTACCAAAACATCTGTCAGAACATTCATTATAGTTGTCAGGGATATTGATTATCTTCAGGCAAAAGGGCAGCATCGAATCTTTCTTCACACTCTGTTGTCGTGTTTCGTGTCATTTTCCTGCTGCTGGAAGATCTTCCCATCAGACTGGACTATCCATGTTAAGCTGAATCCAGCATCCGTCTCCTGCTCCGTGAGGATCTGATTGATCTGGAGACGAGATTTCATCTGTGGTTAGTGAGCAAGATCAATAATAAGTGACATGCAGCAGAGCAATGGTTCATTTGACCTTCTTTTCTACGGCCGCCATCACTGCAGATTCATTCAGATGTCCGGCTGATTTCACTGCCACTCGCACAAGCTGCATTTTCCTCTTTTTAGCTTACAGAAACAGAATCATACTTAAAATAATAATTAAGAGAACAGCATTTGTTGTCAGACTAACTGACACTGTAAAAAATGTATTTACAATATACCGTATTCTTGATTATTAACTGTAAGTCATTGCTTTTTTACAGTAATTTTCGGTGTTATGGCAGAAAATGACCTGAAAATGATCTTGCATGTATTTCATAGTAAAAATATGAATACATTATTCATTTATTCAACCTAAAGTGTTCGTATTGCCTTAAAAACGGTTAATAATGTGTGAATTTTGATTTATGAGTAATTTGCTGTGTTATGAGAGAATGATCCAAAAATGCGTTTATTTCATAGTATAAATATGAATAAAGTATTTACTGTAAAAAGTTGTTTCAACTTAGCGTTTGTACTGCCTTAAAAAAGTAGTGAATTTACAGTACAGGTGCTGGTCATATAATTAGAATATCATCAAAAAGTTGATTTATTTAACTAATTCCATTCAAAAAGTGAAACTTGTATATTATATTCATTCATTACACACAGACTGATATATTTCAAATGTTCATTTCTTTTAATTTTGATGATTATAACTGACAACTAAGGAAAATCCCAAATTCAGTATCTCAGAAAATTAGAATATTACTTAAGACCAATACAAAGAAAGGATTTTTAGAAATCTTGGCCAACTGAAAAGTATGAACATGAAAAGTATGAGCATGTACAGCACTCAATACTTAGTTGGGGCTCCTTTCGCCTGAATTACTGCAGCAATGCGGCGTGGCATGGAGTCGATCAGTCTGTGGCACTGCTCAGGTGTTATAAGAGCCCAGGTTGCTCTGATAGTGGCCTTCAGCTCTTCTGCATTGTTGGGTCTGGCATATCGCATTTTCCTCTTCACAATCCCCCATAGATTTTCTATGGGGTTAAGGTCAGGCGAGTTGCTGGCCAATTAAGAACAGGGATACCATGGTCCTTAAACCAGGTACTGGTAGCTTTGGCACTGTGTGCAGGTGCCAAGTCCTGTTGGAAAATGAAATCTGCATCTCCATAAAGTTGGTCAGCAGCAGGAAGCATGAAGTGCTCTAAAACGTCCTGGTATACGGCTGCGTTGACCTTGGACCTCAGAAAACACAGTGGACCAACACCAGCAGATGACATGGCACCCCAAACCATCACTGACTGTGGAAACTTTACACTGGACCTCAAGCAACGTGGATTGTGTGCCTCTCCTCTCTTCCTCCAGAATCTGGGACCCTGATTTCCAAAGGAAATGCAAAATTTACTTTCATCAGAGAACATAACTTTGGACCACTCAGCAGCAGTCCAGTCCTTTTTGTCTTTAGCCCAGGCAAGACGCTTCTGTTGTTCAAGAGTGGCTTGACACAAGGAATGCGACAGCTGAAACCCATGTCTTGCATACGTCTGTGCGTAGTGGTTCTTGAAGCACTGACTCCAGCTGCAGTCCACTCTTTGTGAATCTCCCCCACATTTTTGAATGGGTTTTGTTTCACAATCCTCTCCAGGGTGCGGTTATCCCTATTGCTTGTACACTTTTTTCTACCACATCTTTTCCTTCCCTTCGCCTCTCTATTAATGTGCTTGGACACAGAGCTCTGTGAACAGCCAGCCTCTTTTGCAATGACCTTTTGTGTCTTGCCCTCCTTGTGCAAGGTGTCAATGGTCGTCTTTTGGACAACTGTCAAGTCAGCAGTCTTCCCCATGATTGTGTAGCCTACAGAACTAGACTGAGAGACCATTTAAAGGCCTTTGCAGGTGTTTTGAGTTAATTAGCTGATTAGAGTGTGGCACCAGGTGTCTTCAATATTGAACCTTTTCACAATATTCTAATTTTCTGAGATACTGAATTTGGGATTTTCCTTAGTTGTCAGTTATAATCATCAAAATTAAAAGAAATAAACATGTGAAATATATCAGTCTGTGTGTAATGAATGAATATAATATACAAGTTTCACTTTTTGAATGGAATTAGTGAAATAAATCATCTTTTTGATGATATTCTAATTATATGACCAGCACCTGTATATTTTCGATTATTGTCATTCTTTGCCTTTTTAAAAAGCAATTAGTTGTATGACATAAATTATCTTGCACTGATTTCAATTGTAAAAAAATATGAATTTACTATGTCTACTGCTATATGTATTTACTGTGAAAAAAAAGTGTTGTTGCAACTTAATGTAAGTGTTCGCGATGCCTTAAAAAACTGCAGAAATGTAGTGTGAACGTACGGTGTTCTTGATTATTTGTCATTCTTTGCTTTTTTTTACATTAATTTGCTGTTATGAAAGAAAATGACTTGTAAACCATCTTGCATTGATCTCATAGTAAAAATATGAATACAATATTTATTCAACTTAAAAACGGTTTGTGCTGCCTTAAAAGCTGTTAAAAATGCAGTGTGAGTTAACAGTATATTCTTAATTGTAAATCTTGTTTTTTTTAAAGTAATCTCTAATGACATAATGTATTTCTTTTTTACAGTAACTGACTGAAATCCAGTTTATAATAGAATAGGCAGGAATAACACTCACTGCAGCAGAAAGGTAACTGATTCAAGCATCCATCATCCCCGATCAATCCAGTCTCTTGGACATACGCACACTTCTCATTCCCACTGTTGTTATTAGGCTCTCCCGAAACCTATTTCAAAGATAGCCAGCTCACACTGCTCTGGTCCGACCACAGCCACAGGTTCTTGGACAGGCTGATCCAGCCCTCAAATGCAGAGTAATGATAGGATTTCATCCATTTAGCTATGAGATCTACCATGTACAAGTTGTCATTGAGGACACTAATGATGGCCATGTCGATGTAGTTCCTCCTACAGTAATGCAGAGCGTCGCGCCACGTCAGTCTTTTCTCGACGAACATAAATTTGACTCCAGTGTCATTTCCTGTAGGATGTAGTGTTTTAGTCAGAACAGAGGGCAACAGGTGAAGCTCATGCCTCTTTCAACACTCATCTGGGCGAAACTGTGTGGACCAAAAGAACAGCATTTATTTCAAATAAAATATTTTGTAACATTATAAATGTCTTTACTGTCACTTTTGATTGATTTAATGCATCCTTGCTGAATAAAAGTATTAATTTCTTTTCAAAAAAATTAAAATAAAAATTCTTACTACCCCAAACTTTTGAACGGTAGTGTATAATGTTACAAAAGCTTTGTATTTCAGATAAATGCTGTTCTTTTGAACTTTCTATTCATCAAAGAATCCTGAAAAAAAAAAAAAAGTACACAACTGTTTTCAACATTGATAATAATCATAAATGTTTCTTGAGCAGCAGATCATCATATTAGAATGATTTCTGAAGGATCATGTGACACTGAAGACTGGAGTAATGATGCTGAAAATTCAGCTTTGATCACAGGAATAAATTACTTTATAAAATATATTCAAACAGAAAACAGTTATTTTAAATTGTAATAATATTTCACAATATTACTGTTTTTACTGTATTTTTAATTAAATAAATGCAGCCTTGGTGAGCCAATGAAACTTCTTTTAAAAACATAAAAAATCTTACTGTGTCCAAACTTTTGACTGGTAGTGTAGTTGCAAAGTTACTTATAGTTAACAGAATGACTTAAGTGGACTATCAGAATAAAGCGTTACCTAATGTTTTGCTCTCAGGTTTGTTCACTGAAATAAATAAAACAGTTATGAGATACATACAAATGGAAAAAATAATGATTAAATAATAGCAGGTTTAAGAGCAAATGTTACATTAAACAAAAGCTATTTAGTTAATTTCTCCATTTGGATGAGCTCAGTTACTGGTTATTTTCATGCTCTGCCATGCCATTTAAATAAAGAACCAAAGTCCGAATGGAAATCAGTGTCTGTGTGTCCAGACTGAAACATTAAAACAACACAAGGTTTTGCATGAACTGGTCATAAAGCACTTAATCTGGAGGAAACAAACAAACTGCACTGGACCACATATATTTACATTATAACAATAAAGAATTCACCTTTACAATTCCCAAACTTTGTTTAAAGTAATCTAACAGCTCACATAGGAATCATGGATATTTATTTATACGTTTATGATTGGTAAAATAACAGCTACAGTATAAAAACAAACATATATTTTAAATGTAGGTTCAGGAGGAATTTGTTCATGCAATCCTGTCAGTCACTTTAAAACAGAATAAAGAGACTGTTTACCTCAATCCCCTGATAAATTACATCTATATTTTTTTTTCAAACCGTGTATCCACTCTTAAAAATAAAGGTTCTTTATTGGCATTGATGGTTCCATTAAGAACCTTTAACATGTTTCTGAACATTAAAAAACAAAAATCTTCACATAAAAAACGGATTATTTTAAGAACTGTTTACTGAAAGATTATTTGGGAAGCCAAAATGGTTCTATGGAAAATTTATTTCTAAGAGTTTGTGTTTTGAAATTTAAGCAAGACAAGTATGTGAGTTTGTCACAAACATTTGGCAACTGCTAAATGTTTAGACAATATTTTAATTTTATAAATTGGTTTTGTCTTAAATTACAGCCTTTTTAAGGAATTAAACACTTTAAGAGACATAACTTCGACTATAAAAGTCTCATCCACAATCTCAGTTAATGAAAACATTTCTATCTCATATTCAGTAGATGGAGCTCCTGTATAAAGCCAGAAGCATTATACAGGATTTTGAGCCAGGCATCAGTTATGTCAGCTTTATTTTAAAACAATTACTTAAAGGTAATTGATAAAAAAAAAAAAAAAAAAATTAGGTGTTTTTAGAACAAAAAGAAAGGTCAATTGGTTAAGTTAAATTGGTTATACGTATTTCACCACACACACACACACATACATACATAAACGTCATCCATATGCAAACTAGAACATGTCTTCACTGATGACACACATTTGGAATCTTCTGAAAGAATCTTGTGTAACTAGTTTTCTCTAAAAATAGTCTTAATTAGAGACTCGGTGAGCTTCCTGAACTCAGCTGTCATCTTTCTTCATGTAGCAAAAACAGACAAACAGGATAATTACTCCTTATTTCAATGGTTCACTTTAGACCCCGATTGGCCTGTATCTCTTGCCTTCTTACAGCGCGTTGCAGATGATGATGGGCAGGGTCCCAGGTCTCCTCGCTTCGTTGCATCCACTCTGTTACTGACGGCAGGTTGGATGGTTCCCCGGACCAGGGAAAGAGTGGCGGTTGAAAGCCCAGAACGCATTGAAAGGGTGTGACACCAGTGGCAGGTTTCTGCAGGGAATTTTGAGCATATTCGGCCCACAACAGGTAGCGGCTCCAATCTGATTGGTTTTGTTGACAGTATGTGCGTAAGAATCTGGTGAGTTCTTGGTTCATGCGTTCGGTCTGTCCATTGGATTCGGGATGGTACCCTGATGTGAGGCTGATGTTGATATTTAATTGCTTGAAGAAGGCTGCCCATACCCGGGATGTGAACTGTGGGCCTCTGTCAGACACGATGTCTTCCGGTAGACCATAGAAACGAAACACTAGTTGCAAAGAATCTCTGCTGTCTCAAACGCAGTGGGTAGCTTGGGAAGTGGTGTGAGTCAGCACGCTTTGGAAAAGCGATCAATTACTGTGAGAATAGTGGTATGACCACGGGACTCAGGGAGGTCGGTGACAAAGTCAATGGCTATATAAGACCAGGGACGTTGAGGAATGGGCAGCGGTTGTAACAGACCAGCTTGGGCTTGATGTGGTGTCTTAGAGGTTTGACAGGCTGTGCAATCATTGATGAATTGGGTGGTGTCTGTTAACATGGTGTTCCACCAGAACCGGTTCTGTAGCAGATGAAGTGTGGCTGTAATACCTGGGTGGCCAGAGCTGGGGAAATTGTGAACTTGGTGTAGTAATTTGTTGCGGAGGTGTGCGGGTACAAATGTGCGATTTGGTGGGCACTCTGGTGGTGGTGCTGTCTGTTCGTTTGTCTGAGTGATTTCGGTCATGACGTCCCACTGAACCGGAGCCAACAGCAGTTTGTCAGGAATAATGTTTTACTCGTTCTCTGTCCGTTCCACCTTCTCTGTCTGATGAGACAGTGCATCCGCCTTGACATTTCTTGAGCGTGGTCTATAAGTTACCATGAACTGGAAACGAGTGAAGAACATGGCCCATCCAGCTTGCCGGGGATTCAAACGTTTAGCAGACCGGAGGTATTCTAGGTTCTTGTGATCAGTGAGTATGGTGAACGGGTGTTGCGCTCCCTCCAGCCAATGACGCCACTCCTCCAAAGCCGCCTTCATCGCCAGTAGCTCCTGATTACCTACATCATAGTTGCGCTCTGCTGCCAACAACTTTCTGGAGTAGAATGCACATGGGAACATTTTTGCAGGATTACCATGGCGCTGGGAGAGTATGGCCCGATGCCTGTACTGGAGGCGTCGACTTCAACGATGAAAGGAAGTTCTGTGTCAGGATGACGGAGAATGGGCACTGTGGTGAATCGTTCTTTCAGTTCTTGAAAGGCATGCACCGCCTTGTGGGACCAGGAGAGGCGTGTGGGTTGTCGCTTAGTCACGGAAGTTGATGGGGCTGCAACGCCACTGAAGTTTCATATGAACCGCCTGTAGAAGTTGGCAAACCCCAGAAATCGTTGTAGTTCTTTCAGAGTGCGTGGTTGTGGCCACTTGAGCACTGCCCTTACTTTACTGTCATCCATCGCCACTCCCTCCTGACTGATGACATATCCCAGAAACGATGTAGAAGTACGGTGAAACTCACATTTTTCAGCTTTGGCATACAGTTTATGTTGGATGAGTCATTGTAATACTGCCCGGACATGTTGGACGTGTTCCTCGAAGGTATTGGAATAAATGAGGATGTCGTCAATGTAGACTATGACCCAGTTATTGAGCATGTCCCGAAAGACGTTGTTGATAAATGATTGAAAGACTGAGGGACTGTTGGGTAGCCTGAACGGCATGACAAGGGTCTCATAGTGGCCTGTTTGTAAAGATTGTAAAAAGATTCAGGGAATTCAGAGAAATCTTAGTCCGTGTTAGGCAAAGCAGGAAACTTTTGTTGAATGTGTGTGACCTTCGAACCCTAGTGAATCTGCAACTGCATCGCCACTGCAACTCGAATCTCTGTTACGCAAGGAGAAAGCTACACATCGATTCTATGCTGAGATGCTGCTGAGTTCTCTGGGCCCAAGCTCATCTCAGATGGTCCAAAAGAAATGTGCTGCGGTCAGTGGAGTCCATGTTTCAGCTTGTTTTGGGGGAAAACAGACATTGAGTTTGTAGTCCCAAAGATGAAATGGACCATCCAGACTTTTATCAGTGACAGGTGCAAAAGAAAACATCTGTCATGGTAAGGAGGTGCATCAGTGCAAACGGCATGGGTGACTCGCATGTGTGTGAAGTTACCATTGACGTGGATTGTAAAGAGACATAAACTGCCATCAAGTCAAGTCACCTTTATTTATATTGTGCTTTTTACAATGCAGATTGTGTCAAAGTAGCTTTACAGTGATAACTGGTATATAATTTTGGCTGCACAGCAGCTCTTAAAGAAAATGGTGTCAATGCAGGCTGATGCATAGCACTGTTGAATATCAAATGTCAAGTGTCCCCAACTAAGCAAGCCAAAGGTGACAGCGGCAAGGAACCCAAACTCCAACAGGTGACATCAGGTGGCAAACAGGTGTTAAAATGGAGAAAAAAAAACCTTGGGAGAAACCAGGCTTAGTCGGGGGGCCAGTTCTCCTCTGATGAACAGTGCTTTGTTACAATTCAGGTAGCTATCATAAGTCCGATAGGATCGCAACATTCAAAGTATTTATTCCGGTTTAATTCAGTTGAGGATCGTATTCATCACGCCGGTATGGACGGTTTGTTGAGGAGCTGTGCCACTGGCTGTCGTGTCAATGAGGTCTTCACAATGGATAATCTAGTTGACTCAATCTCTGCTGATACTTCAGGGGTGCGTTGTGGTCGTGTCAAGGCGCAGGTCCTCGATCAAGATGACATCAAGATAACATCAGAGCAAGACAATGCCAGGCCACATTCTGCACATGCTAAAACAGAGTTTCTAGACACTCAACACCCAACAGTGGATGTGCTTGACTGCCTGCCTGTCCAGATCTGTCTCCTATTGAAAATGTATGGCCCATCATGAAAAGGAAAATCGGACATTGACAATCACAGACTTCAGAGCAGATGTCTTGTATCAAAATCTAAAATTCTACATGCAAAACTGCAACGGTTTGTATCCTAAATTCCAAAATGATTAAAAACTGTAATGAAAAAGTTATATTGTTTTGTTTGTATTTACAAAATACAGTTCACAGTTGGTCAGTGAAAACAGTGGATTTTTTTTCTTTGCACTTCTGTCAAAGTTGATAGAATTAACAAATCACAGATTCTTGATTTTATTACATTTTACAAAATACCACAAACTTTCCTGATTTGAGGTTGTATGTTGAATAAAACCACTTTTTAGGCCATTGATGCTATGAAATTCACGTGTATCTAATCATAATTGTACCCATTCAGTCAGTCATGTTCAATGTTACAGTGGTACTGATGTACTGGGGTCTTACTTGGGAGTCCCAATCACCTCTGAATAGTAAAACATCAGGCTAGTAAATATTGGCGAGTGAGATTTGAAAGCCAAGTCGCTCCTACCCAGACATACAGGTATATAAGCTGGCCGGCAACTCACTCATTCAGATTTTTGCTTCGGAGCCAAGTGGTTGCGCACAGTGATCACTCTCTTCCAATTACCTCACAAAGAGCTTTGTTCCTGATCTTCGACACAAAAGAGCATATTTCCTTAAAAGAGCAAGCCTGGGTGCATTTATGTCCGCAATGTGCCACCACCTGGCGGAGTCATTCCCATCCAGCACCTGCGAGATGACGGAAGCTCTGGCTGCTGATGCAGCTGGACAGGCCACCTCTGCCTTGCATGCGGTGGCCATCCTGCAAGTCCACCATAGCAAAAAAGCGCTCATAATGCACAAAGGTAGTTCTAAGTCGGGGTTGCTGTGCACAGCAACTGACCTGGTCCTTTGGACAACTAAAGTCACAGTGTCCAGACGATGTCCACCTTGGTGGTCCAGAAGAGCCATCACTGGCTAAACCTTGCAGAGATGCAAGATGTCGACAGAGTGTGCTTTCTAGACACTCCCATCTCGCAAGGTGGCCTCTTCGGTGACACTGTTGAGGACTTTGCCCAGCAGTTCTCAGCAGTCCAGAAGCAGACTGAGGCAATCAAGCAAACATCCTGCCCTGGCATGAGCCGCCGCAGGCTGCCCCCCGTATGCTTGTCGCCAAAGGCATCCCCCTGCAGCTTCTACAGCAAAAAGAAGCACTCTGGGATGGCCAGAAACTCCTTAGCCGTGACTTTAAGCCCCTACACCCAGGCCACCATTAAACCCTCCAAATGGTCAACAAAGCGGCCCTGAGATGGGCAACCTGGAGATGGAGGAGACCACTCTTTCCCAGGAGGCAGTAAACGCACCACTCCTTCCCCCGGAGGAGGGCCAAGTGGAGGATATTTGTTTTGTTTTAGTTTTGATCTCAAATTTTCAAAGAAAGAGCGATTTCCTCACTCTCCAGGTCATACAGGGTGTGTGTTGGCAGTGAACACACTGCTTCCTCACTCATAAACTTCCTCACCCCCTCTTTTCACCACAGGCCAGGAGTTTGCACTTTGAGGACATGCTGCTTCCTCGCGCATCTCCAGCCAGTCCCTCATAAGAACCACAGAGCTAGATAACAGTCACACCACACTCACTGCATCTACTTTGGGACACTGTGCTTCCTGGGTTAGGCCCCAGAGCTCCTCACTGCACCTTTGTGGTTGGTGCCGCTCACACGGAGCCTTGGAGCCTGGCTAGTGCTTCCCATCCCATCCTGCTGGCTCATTCGTACAATCAGACTTGGCTAAGCGATTCACTTAACATGCAGAAACGCATCCTCACGTGCGTTCTCCCCCAAGACTAGTTTGCAGCAATTGACCTGAAGGACTCATACTTCCATGTCTGGATTTTACCTCACCTTCAAACAAGGGTCGAACTTATCAGTACAAGGTCCTCCCCTTTGACCTGTCCCTTTATCTCTGCATCTTTACCAAGGTCACAGAGGCTATTCTTGCCCTGAAATATCTCAACGACTGGCTTGACGACTATTCATAAGAATAGATGACTTATGCAAACACAGGGACCTGGTACTCAGGCTCCTCAGCCATCTGGGGCTTCAGGTCAAGTGGGAGTTAGGTTCATATATTGTATTTTATTTTGTTGTTGTTGTTGTTGTTTTTTGTTTTTTCTTGGTTGGGGTTTAGGAAAGAGGTTTTAAAATAAGAACGTTTTGTTTGTTATTTTGGCCTGGTCAGCTCCTGAATCTAGACTCCCAATTCATCATTGCTGTTACAAATTCACTGCATTCCAGAGTCTTTCATGTTGCACCCTTTTCCCTAAATTGGGCGTAACAGAGCACCTCTTTTAGATCAAAGATTAGTTATCAAAGATGAGTTTGCTTCCTTATAAGCACACAGAGGGTTTACGGTAACTCACAGAGGTTAGTTTGATGTCACTCGCCCAGTTGCATTTTTAAAGTTCCAACTAGTAAAAAAACATTGGAAGTTGTTACACAACATTTTATTAGTTGTTTCAATGTCACAGAGTCAGAAAGTCACAGATGACAATGTTTACAAAACAATGTTTATTTATTTAACATTACATGTTACATATATATGATAATAATATGTATAATAAACCTTACTTGCTGCATGTTTCTTAAGAAGCTTCTTTTTTATATGGTCTTGACAGCTTTTTGAAAACTAATCATTTACCCTTGATCTGATTTTTTGACATTCCTGTAATGAAAACTAAACGCAGCAGGAAATTTCCCAACTAAAGAAATGAAGTACTAGTAAACTAAACACTTCTGACATGATCATGACAGTTACTGTTATTATTTTCTGTGAAACACAAAGACAGGTTTTAAAGAATCTTCATGCATAACATATTTCAAAACAGGAAAAACAAATCTGATAACAAAGATTAAGGCAGAACTACAGCCACCATATTCAGCCATCATTTATAGTGTTAATTTAAAATATTTTAGCTGTGCATTATGCTAAACACATGATAATCTACAAGAATAACACCTTTACATCTGCTCAAAACTCTGATCTCATCTGGATTCTAATCATAGAATGAGAAAGACAATAAATGTGGCTTCCTTTTCAGTCACTTTGACCCACAAACACATTAGTTTTATGCACTAATATAAAAATTAAAGTAGCTTTCTAATGATACTAAGCCCAAGGATGTCATTAATGAAACTGTTGCTGTTCAAATGCTGTAGCATCTCAAATGTTCAAAAACATGCAAAATCAATAATTTACATAGTCCATTAACTGTATGAATAAATGCATATGCATAATTACTGCATATGCACACATAAGCATGTTATTCCTGGTATTTAATTCAAAATCAGATACTAGAAGACACATTTTTCTGGGGAGGGACTTCAGCTAGCTAGTCTTGTTAAATAAACCAGTATTTCCGTCATAGCACACAAACGCCAGACGCTCGTATGCAGAGGTGTCAAAATATTTTCACAGGGAATAACATATCTTAAATAGATGCTTTAATGATTAAATAATTTAATATAGTAATATTATTAAATATATAATACAAAAATTAAAAGCATCATATTCTTCAAGAAAGGATTGGATTGTCAGACTGGAGAGTGACAGTGAAGGTCTTCTGTCAGGTGGACACATTTAGTCCAGCAATCAACATGGATTCTGGGTGAGATGAAACTCATGCTTTCTACAGAAGGATACATTTACTTTTTTTTTTTTTTTTAAATAAAATTGAAGCTGATCAATTGCTAAAATACTGTGTATCTTCTCTAGTGATACTAAAATTTGAACTGATTTTATAAGAACACAACACTTACATACAGATCCTGTCTGATCGGATGCTCTATCTTTACAAAGACAAAACGTGACCAACTGAAGGGTTTCATTGGCTGGAATGTGTTTTATGGCGCCATCTGATGGAAAGAATGGTCATTGCCCTCTCTTATGCCACTAATAAACTTGGATAATTGATTAAAAACAGCAAACAAGTCACTGCTACGAATTCTGAGGCCGTGATTAATCATATACCTGTTGAAAATAATCTGATGAAAATGATCATCTATGGTTCAAAACAAAGATGTTGCTGTTTTAACAACTAAACATTAGTTTGGGCCTGAAGGGCATTTAATACCCTCCCAAATAATGCTTTAAACTAGTTATACAATCATTTTTGTATACATTTATATAACATTGTATAACATTTATGTATACAAACATTAAAATTGCACACAACAGTAGTTTTCATAAAACGTCTAAATGACATATTCAATCAACATTAAATAATTAAGACATCACTAACAGGTTAAAGTACATATATAATGAATATACAATATAGGGCAAATATGTATAAGAAAAGCTCCATTTTATAACATTAAGTGACATGCAATAGGCATACAAAGGTCGACCTTGAGATTTGAGAATAAGTTTTTGCAAATAAGTTAAGAAACATTTACCTCCTTATTTTACAGAAAGCCTAGACTTCCACCACGCAGACCAACTCTTATACATGGAGGTCCTCCGAAACGATACCGTCTACATACAGAGAGAAAAGTGCTTGATGATAATGGAAAAGTCAGAAAATGGACTTATGGGAATAAAGACACCAGTAAACAAATGAAAATTGTTCTGCTGGTGGGAGAGACCGGCGCTGGCAAGACGACTCTCATCAACACCATGGTCAACTACTTACTGGGAGTGAAGTTTGAGGAAGAACTATGGTATGAAATCACAGAAGAAGCAGCCAGAGATCAATCAGAATCACAAACATCTGAAATCACCATGTATGAGGTCTGTCCGGTAAAAAATCCTGTATCTCTCACCATCATTGATACTCCAGGATACGGAGACACTAGAGGACTGGAAAAAGATCTGGAAGTTGCTGAGAATTTATCCATGCTATTTCAGAACAAAGATGGAGTTTGTGAAATTGACGCAGTGTGTTTTGTGATTCAAGCATCTAAGAATCGTCTCTCAGACAGACAGCATTACATCATCAGTTCAGTTCTGTCTTTGTTTGGAAAAGACATTGTGAACAACATTGTGTTTTTAATCACACACTCTGATGGTCTGCCACCCAAAAACGTCCTCGGTGCCATTAATAAAGCTAGAATCCCCTGCAGACGAGACCACACCGGCCAACCTGTCTATTTCTTATTCAACAATCGTCAGGCTGACGCCCGTCACAGTAAGGAACGTCATATTCGTGCTCAAAGAGACGCCTGGGAAGACAGCATGGATGGCATGAAGCATTTCTTTCAATCTCTGACTCTAAAGAACAGAAGAAGCTTAGAGTTGACTTCAAATGTCCTGATAGAGCGCATTCAATTTGAAGCGTCCATTTGCAACTTACAGCTGCGAGTTCAAGAGAAAGAACTGAAAAAGGCTGAAAAACTTCAGATCCAGCAGGCAATAATGGAAAACAAGGATAAGATTGAGCAGTGTAAAAATTTCAACATTCACGTAAAAAAAACTGTCAAAATTAAGGTTCCCATTCAAAGTGCTTCATGGAAGCACAGGAAGGCGACGACCTGCACCGTCTGTGAGGAAAACTGCCATGAGTTTGACTGCTGGTGGGTTTCTGATCCCAGCAAATGTGAAGTCATGAAAAAAGGCTACTGCACCGTGTGTACAGGGAAGTGCCACCACAGCAAACACGTCAAAGAAGACAAGAAATATGTCATGAGCACCTCGAGCTTTGTGATGGAATTTGACTCTATTAAAAAGGAATATGAAAAAGCTCAAGAACAAACCAAGACATATTTGGTTTTAATGAAACATCTTGACAAAGATCTGAAGGAGATTGAAACCCAAAAGTCAATTCTCCTGTCTGAAGCTTACAAGATCATCAAGCATCTGTCTCAGATCGCATTAAAGCCAGACTCAGCCTTCACTCTTCAGCATCTGGACTTCTTCATCCCCAGAGTGAGGGAGGCTGGGAAAGAAGACTGGGTCCGAGAGCTGGAGGAAATGAGGAGAAAAGCTGTAGCTGAAGAAGCAAATAAAGATGCTCTGAGTTATCTGAGAGCTGGTCTGGCAAAACTTTTCCTTGGTGACAATCAATAAGTGGATGATTTCTGTACACAGCAATTTCTACAGCATTTGTATATACCAGGGGTTGACTTTTATTACAACTAACACTCTTCAACTATATTGTTTTTGTAATACAAATGTCACATTAAAGATGTCTTGGAAACTCTCCAGGCGAGAGCCGTGAGAGAACGGCGCGAGGCCGGTGACACGAGTGATAACAAGCATCAGCTGCGCGTTGCACCGGTCTCGAATCTCTCACAGAGGAGCTCTGGAAGCATAAAAGGAGGAGCGACGACAGTGAAGGATGAGAGAGGACCAGGCCTGGATTTATTTTATGGTTTTATTATGTTTGTGCGGCATTTTACTTTTGTTTTGTTGTTTGTTTATTTTGAATATTATTAAAGTTATGTTTAACGTTCGCTGATTCCCGCCTCCTTCTTCCTGTATCAACAAACTTTACTACAGTACTATTTGTCATTTTCCAGCCAGCAGCCAAATAAACACTAATGTTAAGAAGCCAAAGGTCAAACGCACAACTAAAGCAAACACTAATCTCCATCATGGTAACGTCAAATGAAACAATAAATCAACATCTAAACCTCTGTGAATTCTCAATAAGAGCTTCTGCAGATGTATGAAAGAAATAAAGTCAATCTGGTTAGTAAAAAGTAAAGTTGGTAATGCTGTTTGTAGAGTTGTTTAGTCAAGTCACCTTTATTTATATAGCACTTTTTACAATGCAGATTGTTTCAAAGCAGCTTTACAGTGATAACAGGATCATAATTTTGTCTGTACAGAAGCTGTAGAAAAATAGTGCCAATGTCCAGCTTAAGTAAGTTTAGTATTGATTCATTCCATTGTAAAAATTATTAGTTATTAATTTAGTTAATTTATCTATATCAGCACTGGAGAAAACTGTGATGTCATGGTCCAGCTCAGTTAAGTTCGCATACAATGGTGTCAATGCAGGCAAATCAAAACGTTGAATATCAAGTGTCCCCAACTAAGCAAGCCAAAGGTGACAGTGACAAGGAACACGAACTCCAACAGGTGACAAAAATGGAGAAAAAAACCTTGGAAGAAACTAGGCTCAGTCGGGGGGCCAGTTCTTCTCTGGCCAACAACGAACAGTGCATTATGATTCAGGCAGCATTACAGGTCATAAATCAGATTGGGATCACAACAGTCAAAATATTCAATCCAGTTCAACCTGGTTGAAGATCGGATTCATCATGCTGGTATGAAAACGGGTTTGTTGTTGATCTGTGACACTGGCTGTCGTGTCAATGAGGGCTTCACAGGGGATGATCTAGTTGACACAATCTCTGCTGACACTTCAGCGTTGTGGTCGTGTCTAGGTGCAGGTCCTCATTCATCTGGATACGGCTCGGATCCGACTGACTACAGTAAACCTCGGGATAAACAGAGAGACTGATTTTAGCATAGATGCCAATTTCACAGATTCACAGACAGGGCTTAGACTAAGCCAGGATTAGGCCTTATCTCAATTAGAACGTTTAAGTATCTTTTATAAACGTACACTAGAAAAAAAAACATTACTGGTGTGCATCTTAAGACAAAACAATGGTCGCTTTCAGTTAGAACAGCTCAAACATGCATTTATTCTGGGACTAGCTTAAGCCTTGCCTGTGAAACCGGGGAATAGTGTTTGCAGTTTTATTAAGAAATATTCATTTTCAGTAGACTCAAATGAAATAAGTTCACAGTACTTACTTCAGTACAGCTGCCAGTATTTTACCGTTGTTTTACAGCACAATTTTTACAGTTTTGCTTTACCCTTTTTCCAAACTTTCAAACTTAAAATAGTAAGATTAAACACAGTGGGCCTATTTACAGTCTGGTCAATCAGATTGGGTTTGCATGTATCATTTACATTGGCCACACAAATGTTTCCACAAAATGGATAATTCAGTCTATTTCTGCACTATAAGCAAATAAATATAATAAACCTGTATTCTTGATCATTCAAATGCTAGACATTGAAATTGTGCCACCGCTACTCTTGTACAATGAGGTGGCTAAAACTGCTTCAGTGCAGTATTCACGACACCAGCTGCAGTGTAATGCACATCAGCGCCGAATTGATAATAAACATGTAAAAAATGCGATGAAACCAGTATTTCAGCTGTACCTGCATCAACTAGCTATACCCGCAGATAGGGGCTGTATTCAAACAGTCCCGTGTTTGTACCCTTGAAGAGTCTAAAGTTTCTTATTTACATCATGTTTTTACAGCATTGAGCAATGAGGCCAGTCAGAGGCGTCAGAACAAAAACCTGCTCAAAATGGCAGTTCTCATTTAGCACTTGCTCATCGACTGCATTCATCCACACCCTCGTGAATCATTTCACTATAACCAACAAAGTGTAGACATGATGTAAATAAGAGATTCATTATGCCCTGTAGTCAGCTTCATTGATTATAATGGGAGTTTCGAAAGAATGCAGAACGCTGTGTCCTCGCCATGAGATGAAGTGACTGTTTCAGCAAGTGCTGAATTATAACACTTTATTATTAAAGACTAGTTAGGCACTTTATATCTACTTTTCAAATATTTTCTTCGTTTCATGGAAAATAAATGCCTTTCCGATCTGATATATGATGGGAAAAGGGAGAAAAGAGAGTTCGGCAAAAGGCAAACTCGGGTCCAAAGTTACTTCCATGCGCCATACTCCCTACAGCCTACAACACTACAGACATTGAAAGATGCATGCCTTTTTAAATCTTGTGTGGCCCAACCAGACATTGCTGGGCTTTACTGCCATCTGCCTTGTAGTGTCTTGTCTTGTTTGCTGTGTATCTAGTTCCAGTCCTGTCCTGCAAACAGAGCTTCTCTCCACTTACTCTCCCTGCCTAGCAGCAAGACTAGTGCCTGAGTGTATAGTCAGTTGTGCATAGAGTACCTGCCTGGCCATCGCTGCTATCCTCTGTTCTCACTCTGCCCTGCCATACTCTCCAGCCTACTGTAATCTTGAGCTAGTTACAGTGGTTGCTCTTTCTGCTTGCCTGTAAGAGTGCAACATTCCCTGCCTGTTGGGACGGTGTTCCCCCCCTCCTCACCATCTCTTGTCTTGTCTGCAGTTTTGTTAATAAACCCTTAAACTCTCATTCTGCATTTGATTCCTCTCTCATTGATCCCTGACAGATCCTATTACAAAACAAAACTTGATCAACTGAAGGAGAATCCTTTCACTGGCTGTAATCTGTTTAATGGCGCCATCTAATGGACTGAATGCTCTTTGCCCAAAAAAGAATAATTCCTTAATTTATTACTTGTGTATAAAACTAGTTTCTAATTAACAATGCATTTCTAATGCCACTAATTAACTTATTAAAACAGAAAACAAGTCACTGCTACAAATTTTGAGGCAGTGAGTAATAATGTAATTTCATTCTCCATTCTAGAGTTTTTTTTTTAGCTAACCAAAAACTTTAATGTGGTAAATGTAATGTTGCGTTCACATCATTTTCAAGTTGAATTATAGACACCGTTCCATGGTTAAAACATTGATTGGATTATTACATGCCTTTCAGTCATATTAATTCACATTTCAGCAAATTGCTCTGTATCTTTCAACATACTTTCTGATGTTCATTCATGTTTATTTTGTGCTAGAACTATAGTAATGAATCAGAATGAGCTTTATTGCCAGGTATGTTTACACATACTAGGAATTTGTTTTAGAAGCTCCACAGTGCAACAGAGTGACAGCGACAAGACAGATAATAAAAAGAATAAAAGAATAATATACAAATATACAAGATAGACAAAGTGCAAAAAACAACATATAATATAGACAGTTTCTATGTACAGTTATGATGTGTGCAAATTTGAAATATAAATAAGTATGTGTTTTAAGTAAATAATGTATAATGGTGTTGTGTGTTCCGTGTTTGTCAAGTGTTCATGAGATGGATTGCCTGAGGGAAGAAACTGATCCTGTGTCTGGTCGTTCTGGTGCTCAGAGCTCTGTAGCGTCGACCAGATGGCAACAGTTCAAAGAGGGAGTGTGCTGGATGTGAGGGGTCCAGAGTGATTTTCTTTGCCCGTTTTCTCACTCTGGATAAGTACAGTTCTTGGAGAGTGGGGAGGGTTGTACCAATGATTCGCTCAGCAGACCAGACTACCCTCTGTAGTCTTCTGAGGTCAGATTTGGTAGCTGAGCTGAACCAGACGGATATAGAAGTGCAGAGGATGGATTCAGTAATGGCAGAGTAAAACTGTTTCAGCAGCTCCTGTGGTAGGTTGAACTTCCTCAGCTGGCGAAGGAAGTACAACCTCTGCTGGGCCTTTTTCACAATGGACTCAATGTGGTTGTCCCACTTCAGGTCCTGGGAGATTGTGGTGCCCAGGAACCTGAATGACTCCACTGCAGTCACAGTGCTGTTCATGATGGTGAGTGGGGGGAGAGCAGGGGGGTTTCTCCTGAAGTCCACGATCATCTCCACTGTCTTGAGCGTGTTGAGCTCCAGGTTGTTAAGACTGCACCAGACAGCCAGCTGTTCAACCTCCAGTCTGTAAGCAGACTCGTCACCGTCCTGGATGAGGCCGATCAGTGTGGTGTCATCTGCAAACTTCAGGAGCTTGACAGAGGGGTCTTTAGAGATGCAGTCATTGGTGTACAGGAAAAGAGCAGTGGGGAGAGAACACAGCCCTGATGTGCACTGGTGCTGATGGTGCAGGTGCTGGATGAGAAATTTCCCAGCCTCACTAGCTGCTGCCTGTCTGTCAGGAAGCTGGTGAGCCACTGACAGACAGAGGTGGGCACAGAGAGTTAATTTGGGCTGGAGGAGTGATGGAATGATGGTGTTAAAAGCAGAGCTGAAGTCCACAAACAGGATCCTCACATAAGTCCCTGGTCTGTCCAGATGCTGCAGAACATAATGCAGTCCCATGTTGACTGCATCATTCACAGAACTGTTTGCTCGGTAAGCGAACTGCAGGGAGTCCAGTAAGGGTCCAGTGATGTCCTTCAGATAAGCTAAAACCAGTCTAATGTCACTAGCCACTTAAACTAAAAAAGCTTAATCATGAGGTTTAAGAATCAACATTGAAATTGTTAAAATGAAGATAATTAAAATTGAGAAAATCAACATTTTCTTTCCAGTCCCAATAAAAATCACAGAGCAAAATGGGTTAAACCAAAACCATAAGCAGTGCAGTCTGAAACATGAAGAAGGAACAAGGAAAACATACTCAGAATTCCATTAACAAGAAATAGCCAGCTTTATGGGTAATAACACTAACAGCGAAAATGACGTCAAAACCACACTGTGGCAGATGAAATCAAAAGAATTCAGAATAATATCTGCCATATGAAGATATAGTGAAAATAGCAATATTAAATTAGCCATGCAGTTTCACTACATTGACTGCCCTGCAAGCTACTTGCAATAGAAACTCATCATGGCAGCATGATTTGATAAGTATTCAGAGGGCATTCCCTGTTTAAATTATTGTATCTTGCTTGCAAAACATTCATGTACAATATGTTTAACAATATGTTTTACATTTTAAACAATCTTTGTATGCTTTTACAGATTTCACAAAATGTGTCAGATAAATAAAACCAAACAACTCAAGTTCCTTTTAGTCGTGTGACAAACTGGTATTACGGGAAAGATGAGCAGGAGACGTCCCATTCTCATACTAATAATTAAAAAGCTTCCCTTGAGACTGACTCACAATGAGGTTTGCTGTGAAAACTCCACAACAATATGGTCTCGAATGGTGTAAGTATCATAAATAAATTCTCTCAGAAAAATAACTTTCAAATGCATTTTTAAAACATAATATCTATTATTGTATTTGTGAAAACAAAAGCATGCTACTAAATTCAATATTCTTTACATTTAAGGAGATTCAATAAGATCAGCAACAGCATAAAAGTTTGTATTATGTGACTTATTTACTTCATTTGATCCGCATGTAACAAACTGAACTTTGCTAGTAACTTAATCTTTCAAAGATTTAGGCAATTCATGAAATTCCTTATTTTATTATAATTTTATTATTTGAACCTCAGAATTACGCACAAAAGAAGAAATTGAGAAATGTCTTTGTTTGTTATCCACACAATGAAAGTCAATGGACTTTCAATGTTGTTTGGTTTCCAGTGTTCTTTAAAATATCTTCTTTTGTGTTCTACAGAGGAAATAAAGTCATACAGGTTTTGATCGGCATGAGGGAGAGTAAATGAAGACACAATTTTCATTTTTGGGTGGACTATCCCTTTAATCCTCAGCAACAATGGAATCATCCAAAAATCGCTGTAAGCGCAGCAGCAGCATGATTGAAGGTCACAATGTGCCGTAAGTGAATGTTCTTAATTATTATAAGAATTGGGTTTTAAACACAAATGTGATTGTTGTATTAAGTCTGGTCCGGCTGGAGGTAAATGTTAATCTTTTATAAGCTAACTATGAGGGACTTCTCAGTTTAAAACATTGTTTCTATTAGATTATTTATAATTACATGTATGTTCATGCTGAAAAAGTATTAATTAAATATTTATTTTTTCATAATCACAAAATGGTTGATGGGTATTTAGAGTTCAATTTTTCCTACACAAATATTCTGTAAATATTTGCCTCCATCTGCATTTTACAGAAGGCCAAGTCTTCCACCACGCAGACTAGCTTTGATTCACAGAGGACCTCCAAAACGATTCCTTCTACACACAGAGAGAAAAGTGCTTGATGATTATGGAAAAGTCCGAAAATGGACTTTTGGGAAAAAAGACACCAGAAAAGCAAACAAAATTGTTCTGCTGGTGGGAGAGACCGGCGCTGGCAAGACGACTCTCATCAACACCATGGTCAACTACTTACTGGGAGTGAAGTTTGAGGATGAACTATGGTATGAAATCACAGAAGAAGAAGCCAGAGACCAATCAGAATCACAAACATCTGAAATCACCATGTATGAGGTCTTTCCTATAAAAAGTCCCATATCTCTCACCATCATTGATACTCCAGGATACGGAGACACTAGAGGACTGGAAAAAGATCTGGAAGTTGCTGAGAGTTTATCTATGCTGTTTCAGAGCAATGATGGAGTTTGTGATGTTGATGCCGTGTGTTTTGTGATTCAAGCGTCTAAGAATCGTCTCTCAGACAGACAGCATTACATTATCAGTTCAATTCTGTCTTTGTTTGGAAAAGACATTGTGAAAAATATTGTGTTTTTAATCACACACTCGGATGGTATGGAACCCAATAACGTCCTCGGCGCCATTAATAAAGCTAGAATCCCCTGCAGACGAGACCACAATAACCAACCTGTTTATTTCTTATTCAACAATCGACAGGCTGACACCCGTCACAGTAAAGAACGTCATATTCGTGCTCAAAGAGACGCCTGGGAAGACAGCATGGATGGCATGAAGCATTTCCTTCAATCTCTGACTCTAAAGAACAGAAGAAGCTTAGAGTTGACTTCAAATGTCCTGATAGAGCGCATTCAATTTGAAGCGTCCATTTGCAACTTACAGCTGCGAGTTCAAGAGAAAGAACTGAAAAAGTCTGAAAAAATTCAGATTCAGGAGGCAATGAAAGTAAACAGGGAAAAGATTGAGGAGAGTAGAAATTTCATCATTAATGTCAAAAAGACTGTGAAAACGAAGGTGCCCATTGAGAGCAAGTCATGGAAGCACAGGAAGGCGACAACCTGCACCGTCTGTGAGGAAAACTGCCATGAGTTTGACTGCTGGTGGGTTTCTAATCCCAGCAAATGTGAAGTCATGAAAGACGGATACTGCACCGTGTGTACAGGGAAGTGCCACCACAGCAAACACGTCAAAGAAAACAAGAAATATGTCATGAGCACCTCAAGCATGACAATGGAATTTGACTCTATAAGAAAGGAATATGAAAAAGCTCAAGAACAAACCAAGACATATTTGGTTTTAATGGAACATCTTGACAAAGATCTGAAGGAGATTGAAACCCAAAAGTCAATTCTCCTGTCTGAAGCTTACAAGAACATCAAGCATCTGTCTCAGATCGCATTAAAGCCAGACTCAGCCTTCACTCTTCAGCATCTGGACTTCTTCATCCCCAGAGTGAGGGAGGCTGGGAAAGAAGACTGGGTCCGAGAGCTGGAGGAAATGAGGAGAAACGCAGTAGCTGAAGAAGCAAATAAAGATGCTCTGAGTTATCTGAAAGCTGGTCTGGCAAAACTGTTCCTTGGTGAGCAACAATGAACAGATTTAGGACAAGTGAAACAAACAAGTGGTAAAAGACTGCACCTTACAATGAAAAATCAATGACTTCTGTACATGGGTGTTTCTACAGCACTTGTATATCAGGGGTTGACTTTTATTACAACTAACAGATTTCAACTATGTTCTTTTTGTAATATGAAGGTCATATTAAAAAATGCTTTGGAAACCTTTTGTCATTCCTTCTTCATTTATTTGTGCTACTTTTTTTTGTACATATTTTGCTTTTACCCTTATTCCAAACTTTTTAGAATCTGAAATATCATCTGTCATCTGTGCTGTATTACACTATTATACAGTGTATTATATTTATATTCTTGTTATACTGTGTTGTATCGTTGTGGCAATAAAATTGAAAAGTGAATGATGTTGTCCTTGAATTGACTTGTTTACTCTCATTTAACTAGAATATGAAAACTGTAAGCAGACATGAGCACATAAAGTGCAAACTGATGTGATAAGTCGTAGGCTTATGGTAAGTGAGTCCAACTGGTAACCCAAAGGTTGCTGGTTCGATTCCAGCACCGGCAGGAAATGACTGAGGAGCAAGGCACCTTACCCCCAATCGCTCAGTATAAAGGCTGACCACTGCTTCGGGTGTGTATCACGGTTTGCAGTGTGTGTGTGTTCACTACTCACTACTCTGCTCCAAATGTGTGCGCACTAACTTGGATGGGTTAAATGCAGAGGACAAATTCAGAGTGTGGGTTACCATACTTGGCCTTCACATGTCAATTTCACTTTCATAAACAACCACAGAAAACCTACTCTGCGAATCAATGCTACCAGAGTGTGGCACCTGCCTTCCATTCAAGTATTGTTACACAAGGGTGTCTGCCCCCTCCGGCAGATTGGGCACTCCCTTCTCAACGAATTCCCCTTAAACAAAGTTTGTGGGTTTTCTGACAGCATGTTGTTTCAGGGCCATGAACAAATGGTAACACTTTAGTACAGGGAACATGTATTCACTATTAACAATGACTTTTCCCTCAATAAACTCCTAATTTACTGCTTTATTAATAGTAAGGTAGTTGTTAAGTTTAGGTATTGGGTAGGATTAAGAATGTAGAATAAGGTCACGTAGAATAAGGCATTAATATGTGCGTATTAATTAACTAATAAACAGCTAATATTCTAGTAATATGCATGCTAATAAGCAACTAGTTAAAAGACCCTAAGGTGAAGTGTTACCGAACAAATAAACCCTCTTTCAAAAACAGAGATCAAGAAACTGATTCCTCTCTTATGACATTTAGCAACATGGGGACTTCTGCCAAATGTTTCTCAGTGGGTTCTAAGAACGACAGGAAAAAAAAATAAAATTAGGATTAATTTTGACTTTCATCTTCCTTGATTCAACAGCATGATCCCCACTATCTTGAAATGAGCAGGCACCCTTTTTGAGACAGGAGTTACTTTCTCTTTTAGCGAAAGGGGCCACTGAACATGTTCACCTTTCTGTAAGAGGGTCAGGTTATGACCCTCTTATGACCCTGATGGTCTACATGTTTGAGATGCTGGCGCTCAAGAATATTGTATCTAAAATTCAATCCGAGGTTTGGTTTGTCACAATAGATCTCATGAACGCATACATTCATATAGAAATTGTACCACAACACAGGAAGCATCTCAGGTTTTCTTTCGGGGGCGAAGCTTACCAATATTGGGTGCTTCCCTTTGGCCTACTGTAACACTGTCACACCCAATGTTCACAAAGTGTATGGATGCTGTGCTGGCTCCATTGAGACACCAGGCTGTCTGCATACTCAGTTACATCGCTCATATTTGCCCAGTTGAGAGAGTTAGCGGTTCAAGTCAAGCTAGGTCAAGAGATTTACATTTACATTTAGTCATTTAGCAGACACTTTTCGCCAAAGCGACTTACAAATGAGAGTATTAGAAGCAATCAAATCAACACGAGTACAACAGTATGTAAGTGCCTTGTCAAGTCACAGTTTCATCAGTAAAGTGCGCGTAGCAAGGCTTTTTTTAATATATAAATAGAAGGAGAAAGAATAGAAATCGAAAAAAGAAAAGTAAAATAAAAAGTAAGTGCTAATATTACTGGGTCAAGTGTTGACGAAAAATATATGTCTTTAGCAGTTTTTTGAAAATAGCTAGGTGATTCCACCAGCCAGGAACAGACCTGGAGAAGGTCCGTGAGAGTGTTTTGTGCACCTTTGGGATGGCACCACAAGGTGCCGTTCACTTGCAGAACGCAAGCTTCTGGAGGACGCATAAGTCTGAAGTAGTGAGTTTAGGTATAGTGGTGCAGAGCCAGTGGTTGTTCTGTAGGCCAATATTAGAGCCTTGAGAATTGGATGCGAGCAGCTATTGGTAGCCAATGCAAACTGATGAAGAGAGGTGTTACATGCGCTCTCTTCGGTTCGTTAAAGACCAGTCTTGCTGCAGCATTCTGGATCAGTTGTAGAGGCTTGACAGTACATGCTGGAAGGTATTTCTGTCCGTCAATACCAAAGATGTGATACCTTTGGGGCTTCTGGACATGAGACTGTTTCAGTTCTGGTTAAAGAGCAGAGGATTCCACTCATTGTATAACCCCTTTAGGAAGATAATGGTAACACCTGGTTTCTCACCTTGGATCCCACACTGGGGGCACATTGTCATTTCAGAATGATGACTACAGATGCCTCCCTCAGAGGTTGGGGTGCTATTCTGGATGGTCACCCAGCACAAGGGGTTTGGGAAGGCCGACTTCTCCTTTGGCACATATTTCTGGCTCTCATGTAATTTCTCCCAGGCCTGAGAGGCTACCATGTGTTGTTAAAGACAACATTACAGACAGAAAACATGTCAGTAGTCTCTTACATAAAGTACCTTGGCGGATTGCGTTCATGCCCCCTGTTGGGGTTGATGCAGCAGATCCTGCTTTGAGCTCAAGCTAAACTCTCTCTGAGAGCAGTCTACAATCCAGGGCATTCAAACGTGAGAGCAGATATCCTGTCGAGGCAGAGACTGAGGCCCAGGGAATGGAGAATCCATCCCAAGGTAGTGAAGTTAATTTGTCAGAGGTTCCCCTGTCTCCATGCAGCATTTATCCTATTGGATTGTTGATGCAATTTAATTTGCCTATGAGGCGCGCGGAATGGCCTTGACTCTTTAGAGCCCATTCTAGAGTTGTAGCTTCTTCTTAGGCACTAGGCAAAGGAGTGCCATTGAAAGATGTCTGTGCTGCAGCAGGTTGGTCCTCTCTGCACACATTCGCTAGATTATATAGTGTGACAAATCCGCCTGATTGTCACAGCTGAGGGAGCAGCACTGGCACACATGCACATACATATACACCTGCATACATACCCCATTCACTCTCCATTCCCCCTACTTACTTGCTGTTTCCACCATCGACAAAGCGGGTGCACACGCCGGACAGATGGCTCATGGACATTCCTCCACATGACATTTCCCTTCAGCCCGGTTTCATGCCTGATCATTTCACACACACACAGATTGTCCGTGTCTTGTGTTTCATCCCCCTGTGTCTTCATTCGGTTGTTTGTTTGGTAGTCGGTCTTTCGGCGTGTAAACGCTGCGTCGGCCAAACAGAGCAGACGGAGGGCGCCTGCTTATGACGTATTGGTTGGGTCACGCTGGCGCAGCACAGCGTAGCCGAAAGCCGGTGAAACCATTGTCTTGTGTATAGGGGGATTGTATGTGAATTATGTGTTTGAAATTTGCATGTTTCTGTGTTATTAATGATGATGAATATACACTACCAGTCAAAAGTTTGGACACGGTAAGATTTTTAATGTTTTTAAAAGAAGTTTCGTCTGCTCACCAAGGCTGCATTTATTTAATTAAAAATACAGTAAAAAACAGTAATATTGTGAAATATTATTACAATTTAAAATAACTGTTTTCTGTTTGAATATATTTTATAAAGTAATTTATTCCTGTGATCAAAGCTGAATTTTCAGCATCATTACTCCAGTCTTCAGTGTCACATGATCCTTCAGAAATCATTCTAATATGATGATCTGCTGCTCAAGAAACATTTATGATTATTATCAATGTTGAAAACAGTTGTGTACTTTTTTTTTTCAAGATTCCTTGATGAATAGAAAGTTCAAAAGAACAGCATTTATCTGAAATACAAAGCTTTTGTAACATTATACACTACCGTTGAAAAGTTTGGGATCAATAAGAATTTTTAAAGAAATTAAAGAAATTTTATTCAGCAAGAATGCATTAAATCGATCAAAAGTGACAGTAAAGACATTTATAATGTTACAAAAGATTATATTTCAAATAAATGCTGTTCTTTTTAACTTTCTATTCATCAAAGAATCCTGAAAAAAAATATTGTACACAAGAAATGCTTCTTGAGCAGCAGATCATCATATTAGAATGATTTCTGAAGGATCATGTGACACTGAAGACTGGAGTAATGATGCTGAAAATTCAGCTTTGATCACAGGAATAAATTACTTTATAAAATATATTCAAACAGAAAACAGTTATTTTAAATTGTAATAATATTTCACAATATTACTGTTTTTACTGTATTTTTAATTAAATAAATGCAGCCTTGGTGAGCAGATGAAACTTCTTTTAAAAACATTAAAAATCTTACCGTGTCCAAACTTTTGACTGGTAGTGTATGTATTTGATAATTATTGTTTATTGTTGATTAATTAATGTTTTAAAAATATAACTCTGTCACCCAATGACTTTATTTGAAAATGGACATTGTGAAGAAATTAGGAATGCCATTCCAGACCGGAGGTAACTTTTCAGATTTTGATTAAAGATTACAACGACAAACAATTATAAATATAAGAAAGAATGTACTCACCATGCACCCCTCAGATCGACCAGCACTGCAATGGCCTTTACACACGGGGCAGGGCTGACCCATTTTGCGTTATCTTCTCGCAGCTTAGCTTCTCTGTACTCACATAAAAAACAGCAATCTGAAAGGATTAGCTATTGCTGAAGGAGAGTTCTCTTTCTTAGGGATAATATGCAGATTTCCTCTGGCAATATTGATTTTTTTCTCCAAAGCCTCAGGCCTGCATTTAAATATTCAAAAATGTGAGCTTTTGGCCATATATATAACTGCAATGACCTCCTTATTTATCATATTCCTGTAAGAGAAAGGGTTTGTTATTTAGGAAGTCATATAGCAAAGGACCAAAAAGAAAGATACACCTTTAATTTTCAACCTCTTATGGACAAAGTCAGGTCCCCTCACTTTTAATAAAACATACATTCGTCCCCTGCACTTTTTTTCAGGCAAGTGTGTTCACATAGAGGCCAATGTGAATAAATCGCGATTTAAATTCAAAGAGACAAGATAGTCTATGCATGACCTGTTGTTTTACTCTTAACCAAAGTGAGGCGATCTAAACATTATGGGGCGCTCACTCTCGTGTAATATGTTTCATTCACTCTCTCGCAGAAAGTCCAAAACGAATTTGTAGAAATAAGCAGAAACGTCTTGACTAATGAAACGTGAAGACAATGACTACACGATTGCGGCAAGATATGGATTATGTATGCTTTTCAAGCCATCTCAAGGTATTTATTGACAAGAAGTCTCTTCGCCAAGGCTGCATTTATTTAATCAAAAATACAGTAATATTGCGAAATATTATTACAAATTAAAATAGCTGTTTTCTATGTGAATATATAGTAAAGTGTAATTTATTTCTGTGATCAAAGCTGAATTTTCAGCATCATTACTCCAGTCTTCAGTGTCACATGATCCTTCAGAAATCATTCTGATATGATGATTTGCTCCTTAAGAAACATTTCTGATTATTATCACTGTTGAAAACAGTTGCTTCATATATTTGTGGAAACCATGATACCATTCATTGTTGTAAGATTAAAAAAGAGAGAAATTAATACTTTTATTCATCAAGGATGCTTTGACCACATATATTCATTTTACAATATATTCACATAGAAAACAGCTATTTTATATTGTAATAAAAAAATTCACATTATTATTGTTTTTATTGCATTTTTGAGCAGAAGAGACTTCTTTCAAAAACGTTAAATAATTTTAATGTTTCCAAACTTTTGATAGATATTGTATATTCTCTACCTTATTCTGTGATAATTTTTTTTTACATTGTATAAAATCCATGAGGACTTAATGAAATCATAAAATTGTCATAAAATATAGGTAAAAATATTATAGATATTGGTTATTGTTCAGCAGCGTATTTGATTTCTTATTAAATGCAAATTGATTTTGAATTAAAAGTAATAAAACTGACATTTCTGTCCCCCTCACTTCTGAAACGATGGCTACGCCCCTGGATAAAGTTCAGAAGAGATTTAACCATGGCTACAAAGAGATCTCTCTTTGAGAGGTAGGGTACTTCTTATGTAGCCCTGAGTATTTAAAAAAGACAGATGCCCCTTAAAATTTTAAACAATTTTCATAGACAACAGTCATTACAATGAAAATTATTTTGACATTAAATTGCATTACGGAATTGCACTTGTTCCGTTTAAGATTGTTCTTGTTAAACTCATGTTTGCCAGCAGGGGGCACCCAAGCTTTACACTACGCATCAGTAGCTGACTAACAGAACAGAAATAGAATCAGTAGGGTGACGTCAGCTAAAATGGGCCACGTTTTGGTAAATGACTTGTAATACCATAAAAAAAGCTATGCATGAGATCTAATGATATTTTTATAAATTCACATGGGTCTCTTGGATACATATATATATTTTAAATGTGAAAAAGTATAATTATTTTAAAATTATGAGAGTTAGAGTATCAGCAGGTACCCTCTTGAGCCACGGCACAACATTCAGGTAAATTGGGCCAGTTGTTCAGTTAAAATGGGCCAATATAAAAAGAGAACAACACTCGGCTCAATTTTGGCTGAAATCATTTTATTTTATTTGTATTTCATTAAACAGAAAGTTGAACAAATATTTCATTACAAAATTTACTGATCGTGTTGTATAGGTGTGTGTTTCTGTGCATTGGTGTCTTATGTGTGCATGTATGTGTGTATGCTTGTGAAATATTTTAAAGATTAGAACATTAGATTAGAACAAAACACAAAAACACTTTAACATACTGTCTGCAATGCAAATTTTTTTTTTTTTTTTTTTTTAAACATTGTTAAGATTTTGTATGGATATCTAGGCCTATAAACCTATTTTCACCCTCAATTTCTGTGTAAAAGTGTGTTTGTGTATGCAGCTCATTTTACTAACATCTTTCTTTCTGTCCATTTCTCTCCTCTCTTCTTGTCTCTGTTTCCTTTCTTTGCTTGTCCTCCTGCCATACTGTCTGCAATGCAATTTTTTTTTTTTTTTTAACATTGTTAAGATTTTGTATGGATACATATCTAGGCCTATAAACCCATTTTCACCCTCAATTTCTGTGTAAAAGTGTGTGTGTATGCAGCCCATTTTAGCTGAAAATTGTGGCCCATTTTAGCTTAACCAGCCATTTCTACCTAAAACGACCTTTTTCACAAAAATCGATTTTTTTTTTTTTAATTAAATTTTTTTATTTGAAGGAGCATGTCAAAACATTGTTCATAAACCTTTGCTTTGTTGGTAAGCTTACTTATAATTGCTTTAGTGCCCTTATGAGTGATGAATGAAATTTACTATGTCAGGCTCACTTACCTCACAATTTCTCTGACAAGCTTCACTTAACACTCTGCCCTGCCCCCCTTAAAAAACTCAGACCAATCAAAACTATTGTTACATGTCAACAAGTGTTGAAGCAAGATCATTTATTGTGATTGGCTGTAAAAATTTAAAGAGATATGACGCTACAACCTTATTTAGCCCATTTTAGCTGACTTCACCCTACGTGATGAGTGTGCAATGTCGGTGTACACGCAACGGAAAGCGCTCCTTGTTTAATATGTGTTTTTCATGTTCTTTAACAGGTAAGCTGACAATAATCATTACTGTAGTAATGACCAACAGTACTGTGTTTTTATTAGTGATGGGAAACCGAGGCTTAGCCAGAAAAGAGACTCTGGGTGTGCCACATTTATTGTGCGATTAATGTGCAACCCCCCGACATTTTTACAGACTAAATTGTTGTAGGGGGGTCTGGGGTAAGGTGACCAGATTTCTGAAAAGGAAACCGGGGACATTTCCTATTTGAGTGGTCAAAATATCATAGAAATCTCATTTGGTATTATATATTAATTTAAAAACTGGGACAATACATTTTTGAATGTTTTTGTTTTTTTTAAATGTTGTGGGTTCCTTATATTATTACATAAATAATTATTATGATTTAGTTTGATTATTAGGATTTTTGTTCTGGTTTTAATAGCCTACAATTCACCAAAAAAACTATTACACTATTAATAGTAAACATTGCAAAAGCAGTATGATTTTACATAAGCACATTACATTACAAAAATAAAACATAAATATAAGATCAATAAAATGGCATTTAACAAATATTTTTTAACATTTATTATTGAATTTAATATTTTCATTTTCACAAGCTGTTTAGCCTACAGAACTTTTTAACTTTTAAGTTATTTTTTAACTTATTTTGCATTTTAGACTAATTTTAAGCACAAAGTAAGTTGCAAGTGTAGTATTTATTTATTTTTCATATCAGAGTGTACCTTCATCACGTGATATAGTTGATGTGTGTGTGAAAATTGCTGCACTGCGGAACTTTTGTGGACGTTTAAAATTGTGCAAAACAATCCCACACCCCTATTATAAAACACATACAAACAGTATTAAGGCCGATAACGATGTTTATGTTGATATTTGACGATAATGGCGCTCTGCTCTGGTCCAGGTTACGTTCTTCATGAACAGCAGCGCATGCGTCTGGCAGTGTAGCACAGCCCCCTCGATGAAGGTATATCAGTAGCAAAGCTCGTGAGGTTGCTGATTTGAATGTGAGAACTTGTCGTATTAATATTTGTATTTGTAAATTGAAATTTACACTCACAGACAACAGTCAAAACACCCGTGTTACGAAGTTGAAGTTGCAGATTAATAGTTACAAATGTGTAAAATGGCATTCATATAAATAAAATGACAGACACAAATGTGTGAGACATATTTATTTTTGCACTTTACTTCAGTTTCGCTGTACAACTTCAAGTCGGCGCTTACAACCTCTCAGATCTGGCAGTACAAGTTCACTGACTTGGGGGTGGGGGAGGGTTGAAGCCGTTTTATTGGTCGATGCCTGACCAATGAACAACGCCAGCCAGTGCAACTTGGCATGCATTTGATTTGACATTTGACTTTATTCTCTTTTAAACCACTAGCTGGCACAAATATTCAACTCAGCACTTTTCTGATCCACACAGACAGCAAGGTAAAGTAGATTCTGCGCTAATTTGATCTAATATTTAAAGTAGCAAATGAGAATCAATAAAAAAAAAATTCTAAATTTTGAGACAAAGGTGTCGTTAATGATTTTCAATTTTGTACAAGGTAATTAAAGCAAACAATTTTTCAATAATGGAAGAATATGTAAAAGTATGGTATTTGGGGTGAAAGGCACAATAATTAACATGATAATAAACAGCTGGATGACTTTTCCATTTGTTGACACGAAAACTTAAGATTCAGATGGTAAATATCATATATTAATCTGTGTGTTCACCTTAGAGATAATCACCATATGTCACAGTCACCGTCTCGTCCCGTTTGTTTCGGTTGTCATGTGCTTCTTTGTTCTTAGTTCCCACCACTCATCATTCACCGTGTTTTTCATTTACATTGTGTATTTAAGTTCCTTCCTGTCTTCAGTTGGTTGTCCGGTATTGTTTATGTCAAGGTGTGTGTTGCTACCCGTTCTTCTGTGTGTTCACGAAATAAACTACGTTTTGGATTACCTTCTTCTTCCTCATCTATTTGCCTGCGGCTACCTGTGACACCATATTTATAATGAAACCATCATATATTAAAAATATGATATATCATATAATAAATATATTTATTTGTTACTACTGTAAACCTATATAAATAATTATTGGATCGCATTCAATGCTTTCAGAATCTTTACTTTTTTAAATAAATTTGTTTCTGTGTTTTTAAAATGAACATTTTAATTACAGTATATTTATTAAAAAAAAAAAAAAACAGAACACAAGATAAATAGATGAGCCAGTATAGATGCTGTAAATTTCTTAAAATAATGTTCAGTGATATCTCCCAAAAATTGCGCATTTTTTTCTATATATATTGTCGCTATGGCAGCTAAATACACAAAGATTCATCATGCTAGCATATGTGGAAGTATTTAAACTATGCGTGTTACAGCTAACCCCGCGTTAGTTTGCTCTGCGCTCCCCTATGTTTCTGTCGATGGATAAACACTCTGGCTCCCCAGTATGTTAAAATGGTAACACTTTAGTATAGGGAATGTGTATTCACTATTAACTACAACTTTTCCCTCAATAAACTCCTAATTTAATACTTAGTAAGTTAGTTGTTAAAGACCCCCTGTGGTGAAAATCAAGTTTTTAATGTGGTTTATATGTCTATGTAGTGTTTTTAATATGCTTTAAGACAAACCATGTGCAAATCCATAAGTCAGCACCATTGCTGAGTATCTTATGTTTGAAACTGCAGTAAACTAAAGACAGTCTAAAACCCGCGGTTTGAAATCGGTGGTGTGACGTCACAGACTACCTTGTAACCAATCACAACAATGTGCCGGCAGGCTTTAGCATATCATTAACTATGACTGCTCTGAAGCAGGAAAGTCTCGAGAGAAGCCAGGTTATTCAGTCCATTATAAATTCTGATTTTGGCCGCCTTTGGAATGAATCAAACCATAGATATTAGCCTACCTGATAAGTTCAAGTAAATACGCTGGAAATCCACGTTCATTTATTTCATGTACGGAGAAGGCACGGGCGCCTGCAGGATTTCTTCTGAATGTTTTTTTTTTTTTTTAAATCTGAAAACTCCAAAAAAGCAACAAAATTGTCAAACATCCATTTAGCGCATGTTCACAGAGGAAAACGGCTGTTTGTTCTCTCGATACTGTCTGTTTTACTGAGAAATCACTTCAGGTGATTCAGTGAGAGAGCAGTCCAAACAAATGCAAGTGGATTCAGACCGTTTTGCAAAAGCGTTTTACCAATTCATAATTTAAAAAACAATTCAAGCGTCAGAAAATATGAGCAGTTCAGTTGCACAGCTGTTAAACTGAATATACGAATCGAAGCAAGCTTTTTTCTTAAATGTCCACAACACAAACAACAAATTGCTCGTCACTACAGCAACAGTAGACTCTCCGAGCTGGCTTGAGCGATTGGAGGCGGGGCTAATTTGCATATTCATTGAACCATGTATATTAAATGAGGCAAGGGTGTAGAGATACATTCAAGCTATTTTAAGGCATGAAGAAATTTTCACTCAAATTTTTTTTAAATATGTCATTTTGGTGATCAAAGATGAGTTTTAAGGGATAAAATAATTGACTACAGGGGGACTTTAAGTTTAGGTATTGGGTAGGATTAAGAGTGTAGAATAAGGCATTAATATGTGCTTAATAAGTACTAATAAACAGCAAATATTCTAGTAATATGCATGATAATTAGCAACTAATTAAAAGAACCTAAAATAAAGTGTTATCCTTGTTTCTCTTTCCTTCAGTGATTCTGCTTATTAACATCAGGTGTCAGCACTAATGGTCAATCATCACTTAATTAATCACTTAATGATCTCATTAACTTCAACACTGTTTCAGTGTTATTTTAACACCCTGTAGTGTGGACACATATGAACACTGGGTGGTGTTAATTTAACACTGGGGATTTTGCTGAGTATTCTTGGATTGTAGTCATGTTTACTCTTTTAATTTAGTAGCCTATTACTTTTATTCAGTTTTACATTGTCTCTTATAAACTTACATTGTTTGAAAATATTCATTTATAAAAGAAACTTACAAGTATAATTGCACTATAAAACTACTAAACTAATAGTTTACTGAGAGTATTCTTCAAAGTGTATTTTCATAAACTAAAAATGTGCTACAGATATTATAGTAAACTATCATATCATGCCTGTAAGTTCTCTTGTAGTATAGTTGCAGTTATGTACTCAAAGTTTACTACTGTTGCATTTAAAGTATACATTTTCACACCATAAAAAGTGGGCCAATATAGTCCCAATATAGTCCCACTTTCAAGTACATTGATATTAGTATACTTACTACATAAAGTATGCTTAAAAATATACTTTAATCAAGTAGGATTATTTGATAAAATGAACTTGAAGTGTCATATACTTATTTTTGTAAGGGAACTAGCACATTTACTTCCTTGATTAGTGTGGACTATAACACCAAAGACTGATTTCTATTTCTTTTGATCAGATTTGATTATTCTTCTTGAACAGTGTAAAAAGCACAAACACACATTTTTTGATCAAGAACCTCAGAATTGTGTTTTGATTATAGTTATATTATGTGATCATAATAATAAATGCAAACAGATAATGGATTCACTTGTGTTTTCTTAATCACAGCAACAATGGCATAATTCAAAAGTCACCGCCAGCGCAGCAGCATGGATAAACCTCCGGTTATGCTGTAAGAGATTGTTCTTATGAATTACTCACTTGGTTCAATGGATCAGAATAACTGGATTCTTAAGCAAAAATTTAAGTATTTCATTATGAAGCAATATAGCATAAAGAATCAAAATAAACTACTAAAGAAACTTTCAGCATATCAGCTAATACAGTTAAATATTCATATTGCAAATTGTATAATATAGAATAATAAATTCTTAATATTTATGTTCTCTTTAGATCTGATGTTTTTCATCTCAAAGAGGAATTCATTAGACTCTATGAGAGAGATCACCTTGAACTCCAGCAGTGCATAAAGAGACTGAGTCATCTCGTTAAAACCTTTGAAGAAGATTTCAGATGTGCTACTGAAGCATCCAGAATCGGAGGAATAGCAGGAATAGTTGGAGGGGTCGCCATGATTGCAGGATCAGCTTTAGCTCCATTCACTCTGGGGGCTTCAGCTGTTGTCGGTGGAGCAGGAGCAGCGGTGGCCGCAGTTGGTGGAATCGGTGGTGGAATCTTCAACTTCTTGAAAATGATCCAGCAGGAAAAAATATATCGAAACATCAAAAATGGACTTGAAGAATGTCAGAACAAAATCAATCCTATGATTGACATTTTGAAAGGCATTTGTCAATACACTAATGAAATACTGAGCCAACTTAGTAAACCAGAGTACGATATCAGTGCTTTTAGTCATTGTGTTGCCTCTGCCAGTGAATTAATATGTAAATATGACATTGGTAAAGTGGCTGCACAGTTGTCTAAATCGACTGGAACCCTTGAAGAAATTCTTGCTGGTCTTGTGCACAGCATTCACTCTGTTATCGATGATAACAAGGCCCTCGATGACATGGACAATCTTGCAAAAAATGGCCAAATAAGTGAAAGTGAGATCAATTCCAATGCTGGGAAATTCATTGTTAAAATGAGGAAAGTAATTGATGAGTTACAGAACATCATGGATGAGCTTAAGAAAACAAAAAACATAATTGAAAAAGGATTAAAACCAGAAAGATCTTTATTGACAAGAATGTTTAAGTTATACATTCCCTTGCTATGTGTTCCGTTAATTGGAATTTTATTTGCATTTGACCTGTGGCCAGAGCTTATTCTGTAAATTCAGAGGTCCCGGAACAACAGGAGTTATTCGGGCAAGTTAGTGGAGTACAAAAATGTTCAATCTCAGTCAGGATTCCATCCAATTATTTTGATGAAAAATTTCGGAAAAGGTTGACGTACGAATAAACTCTCTGTATTATTTAATATAATGGGTATATATATTATTTTGAAAAGTGATTATTTTTGGTTTATGTTTTGACGAGTAATCTGTTTTTGCATGTTATGGAAGTACAGCGGAGAGAGACAAAAGAGTTGAAGAAGAAGAACCTAAATAGAACATAAAGTACATGTTTTGCTTGATTAGCGACAATTTAAAAAGTTTTGTTACATTTTCTCCGTGTTTTTTACTTCAGAAATTTGTATTGAGAAGCAGCACTAAGGATTAGCTACTTGAGACTGTTCACATGTTTGAGTTTTCCACACGTGAGATTGAAACTGCTGTGTGATGCAGTTTAGGCAGAGACATCATTTTGGGAAGATTCAAGTTTCCAGAACATTTTGTTACTCTGCCATCCAAACAACATTTCAGTTTGATTCATCTCCAGTTTCAGTCATTCCCAGTTTGATCCATTTTGATACATTTAATTTTGGAGCATTTCTTTGAAGTTAAGTAGACTTTAAAGTTAGCTGCTTTATCTTCTCAAGTTCATTTCAACGCAAGCTACGTCAAGACTGTGGGTCTCTATTTATCATTCTATGGACCGGTATTTTCACAATTTATTTTATTTTATTTTTGAATTGAAGAAAAGTGAACTGTGAAAGCTAGAGTGAACATTTAAAAGAACAAGTGCTCATTTTGAAATGAAATTTCATTGTGTATGTTTTTCAAATGTGATTGTGTATGAAAGTGAATATTTATATTCATGCATTTTATTCATATTTCATATTAATCATTTATGGCTTATGATTTATCAACATTATCTTTGATTTCATATATACATGTACTCCTACTCCATATATTAATCCTCATCATATTTTCAAGTATTTACTCTTTATTGTACTCATATATGGTTATTCCTCATTGTATCTATAGTATGTATGCTTGCTTGTTACGTCCCCTGGTGGCGTAGAGGTATGAGGAAGACGTACATAATAAAATTTAAACACAACCCTTTTAATTTTGGTCTCTGGGGAGTACTGTGGGAGAATGACACAAGGACAACGAACATACAATAAGTGGTTCGCTTTATTTACAACGGAAATATAATTTACACAAATTAAAACATACGAACCAAAATCATTATTTACAGCTATATACAAAGAAAAGAAAAATAATAATAAATTAAAAAGCCACAGAGAAAAAGAAAATGAGCGGTGCTAAACAAACGAAAATAACAAAACCAAAACATTTACTAATTCCCCGCCCTCTAAACTAACTGAAAACAAAACCAGAAAATAAAAAAATCTTCAGTGTTCAACACGCCATAACTAAAGCTTCACTAGCTGACAAACACACCGTACACAAGGTTGCACACGCTCCGTCCCTAATGTGTCTAACAGAGGTAATTCATACTTCCCTTTTTCTTTATCTCTGAGCTGGTGAAGTTTAGGTCAGATAAAATGTTCCCTGTGCCAAACACAACAAGCAAGCAAAGCAAAGCAAAGTAAGCGAACCACCACTAAACAGCAGCATCAACAAACTAACTGGCACAGCCAACAAACACTCCAAGCTCCCTCCTCTTCCATTCTCCATGGCATCTTTTATCTTGAACCGGTTAATGATTGGGCGTTTCACAAGATGATTCATCATGATGGACACATTACCCGACCAATCACAGCACCAAAAACAGAGAGACAGCGGAGAGCAGGAAAACACGAAGAAACCAATGACAAAAGGGGAGGAAACAACAATCCGAGCACGTGATATTGCTATATTCAATTTTTCTTCAAGTGTTCCAATGTGACAGGTTATGTTGACACGTTTGAGGTTAGATATTGGATGCCTGCCAAGTATTGCAGAATTTGTTGTTCATTTGAACTTGATATACCTTTGTATCAAAATATGTCTGTTTCCATCTCTGCAGACATGAGATAATGCAAGATCTGCAATATTCTCTTAAAGGTGTCAAAATAACAGCTTGTATTTTCATCTATCTTTGACATTTGACCAGTCACTCTGACCTAGCTGTTACACCAACTATGACATAATGGATAAGTCTGTTTGACCTTTTCCTATTAGACCAAAACATAAGTTTAAGTGGGATGTAAAACTTCCTATGCTTATAGTATGGTATATTAAAAGATGGACTAATGAAACAGAGCGGTATTTACAAGCCTGCTTCGATTGCACTGACTGGAGTGTTTTTGAGGCTGCTGCCACCGACCTGGATGAGCTCACTGATACTGAAACATCATATATCAGTTTCTGTGAGGATATGTGCATTCCTAGCAGAACATATTTATCATTCTCTAATAATAAACTATGGTCTACTGGGAAGCTCAAACAACTTTGTCATGCCAAAGAGGATGCTTACAGAAGTGGAGATAAAATCATCTATAACCAGGCAGAAACAGGCTAACAAAGGAGATCAGAGTGGCTAAAAGTAGCTACTCTGAAATGCTGAAAGTTTACTTCATCTGGAGTCCTCACAGGAGGTAGATAACCAGTAGTTGAAGGAAAACTCCACCACACCTGAAACACAAAGAAACCTGTATGCATAAGGAAACAACTAACACCATTAAATATTTTCTGTACTTACCAATGTGAAAGAATATGCTGACAGGCAACAAAATCAGGATGACACATGGTATCTGTATGTGAGCAAACAAAAAGATGAAACAACATACTTACAGTAGTTTAATGTTGAATTAGAATGTAATTGTTTTTCAGTCGATTTTAATTCAGCTGTGCATGGTTTCACAGACCCGACAAACAGTTCTTCTAAAAAAAAAAAAAAAAATACAGTCGAGAATTCCTTTAAATTGCGTGACATACTGATGACAGTTGACATTCCTAGAAATCCCAGAGCATGAGAGATGTCCTCTTCTTATCAAGATATACCTTAGTAATACCTTGATCATAAATCACTCAAAAGATATACACTGCAGCCGAAGTGGATTCCAGAATCTCCTCCTTCACTTGAGCACTGATACGTTTCCGTATGTTGTTCTGTCTCTTTCAACATTCCTTCTGAGTTTCATTCATGTTTATTTCATGCCACAATTATACTGTAGTTAAGAGGGTTCACATTACTTGCTGCTTAAACTAAAAAGATCGATCTTGAGGTTTGAGAATCAACAACGAGATTGTTAAAATGAAGATAATTAAAATCACAGAGCAAAATCAAAACTCAGTGCAGTCTGAAACAATGAAGAAGCAACAAGGAAAAATACTCAAAATTCCATTAAGCAGAAACAGCCGACTTTATGAGTAATGACGCTAGAGGTGCAAATGACGTCAAGACCACACTCTGGAAGACAAAAGCGGGCTGGTTTCAGAATAATAGATCTACTCTCATTTCTGCCATATAAAACCATGTAGGAAAAACCAAGAGTAGTATAGTATCTCACAGAAGTGAGTACACCCCTTACATTTTTGTAAATATTTTATTATATCTTTTCATGTAAGAACACTGAAGAAATGACACTTTGCTACAATGTAAAGTAGTGAGTTTACAGCTTGTATAACAGTGTACATTTGCTGTCCCCTCAAAATAACTCAACACACAGCCATTAATGTCTAAACCGCTGGCCACAAAAGTGAGTACACCCCCAAGTGAAAATGCCCAAATTGGGCCCAATTAGCCATTTTCTCTCCCCGGTGTCATGTGACTCGTTAGTGTTACAAGGTCTCAGGTGTGAATGGGGAGCAGGTGTGTTAAATTTGGTGTTATCGCTCTCACTCTCTCATACTGGTCACTAGAAGTTCAACATGGCACCTCATGGCAAAGAACTCTCTGAGGATCTGAAAAAAGAATTGTTGCTCTACATAAAGATGGTGTAGGCTATAAGAAGATTGCCAAGACCCTGAAACTGAGCTGCAGCACGGTGGCCAAGACCATACAGCGGTTTAACAGGACAGGTTCCACTCAGAACAGGCCTCGCCATGGTCGACCAATGAAATTGGTTGCATGTGAATGCACGTCATATCCAGAGGATGTGTTTGGGAAATAGACGTATGAGTGCTGCCAGCATTGCTACAGAGGTTGAAGGGGTGGGGGGTCAGCCTGTCAGTGCTCAGACCATACGCCGCACACTGCATCAAATTGGTCTGCATGGCTGTCGTCCCAGAAGGAAGCCTCTTCTGAAGATGATGCACAAGAAAGAACACAAACAGTTTGCTGAAGACAAGCAGACTAAGGACATGGATTACTGGAAGCATGTCCTGTGGTCTGATGAGACCAAGATAAACTTATTTGGTTCAGATGGTGTCAAGCGTGTGTGGCGGCAACCAGGTGAGGAGTACAAAGACAAGTGTGTCTTGCCTGCAGTCAAGTATGGTGGTGGGAGTGTCATGGTCTGGGGCTGCATGAGTGCTGCCGGCACTGGGGAGCTACAGTTCATTGAGGGAACCATGAATGAGCAGAGCATGATCCCCTCCCTTCGGAGACTGGGCCACAGGGCAGTATTCCAACATGATAACGACCCCAAACACACCTCCAAGATGGCCAGAGCCTTGCTAAAGAAGCTGAGGGAAAAGGTGATGGACTGGCCAAGCATGTCTCCAGACCTAAACCCTATTGAGCATCTGTGGGGCATCCTCAAACGGAAGGTGGAGGAGCGCAAGGTCTCTAACATCCACCAACTCCGTGATGTCCTCATGGAGGAGTGGAAGAGGACTCCAGTGGCAACCTGTGAGGCTCTGCTGAACTCCATGCCCACGAGGGTTAAGGCAGTGCTGGAAAAAATGGTGGCCACACAAAATATATTGGACATTTTCACTTAGGGGTGTATTCACTTTTGTGGCCAGCGGTTTAGACATTAATGGCTGTGTGTTGAGTTATTTTGAGGGGACAGCAAATTTACACTGTTATACAAGCTGTACACTCACTACTTTACATTTTAGCAAAGTGTAATTTCTTCAGTGTTGTCACATGAAAAGATATAATAAAATATTTCTGTTTGAACAGATTCTGATTGTTTGGCTGGAAGGTGTGTGTTCAATCTATGTAGTTCACATGTAGTTCCAGTCAGCTTAATTTAAGTTCTATAAGTTTTTTTTTTTTTTTTTTTAAATAATAATTAATTACTTAATACATGCATAAAACTACATTCTCACACAACTAATTAACTTTTCACTGATTAAAACAGCAAACAAGTTGTTATTGGGAACTTCATTCATTACCATATCTGAAACAAAACAAGTAATATTCTCAAACAAAGGAGCAAACTCTGAAGAAAAACAGCACAATATACAAGTAGATCGCTGACCACAGAGAGCTGAGTGCTTGCAGTAGGTTCATGTACAGTAGTTTTGGCTTGTGAAAATAAGTCTAATTGTTGAATTAGTTGTTACAATTCAGTTCACTACATTTTAAACTAACTTTGCTTTGTTTTCAGTTATTTCACAAATGTGTCTCATGCTCCTTTCAATCATGATAAACTGAAAATGAACTGGTATTACTGGAAATACTAGAGCAGGAGAGACGTCTTTTTCTCAGACTGACTCACGATGAGGTTTGCTGTGAAATCTCCACAACAATATGGTCTCGAATGGTGTAAGTATTATAAATAAATGCTCTCTAAAACAAGGAAACTATATTATTCTTAATTTTGTTGTGTGTATATATATGAAAATTGTGAAAAATATCAACTGGATTTCCAGAGTTTTGAAAACAGAGGAAGTGTGTTCAAAATACCACTATACAGAATACTAAATCATATATTCTTTACTTTTAAGGAGTTTCAACTCAACAGACAAAATCAGCAACCGTGTAAGTGTTTCTATTATTTACTTCCTAGATCCACTTGTAACACAGAGTGAATTTTGCTACTAACTGAATCTTTCAAACATTTATGCAATGCATGGACTATTTCACAAAAGCAGATTAAGAAAGGAGGCAAATTTTATTATTTGATTGAGAACCTCAGAATTATCCATGTTTGTTCAAATGTTTGTGTTTTTTTGTCCATACAATTAAAGTCAGTGAGGTCCAATGTTGTTTGTTTTACAGTGTTCTTCAAAATATCTTATTTTGTGTTTCAGAGAGAAAAACTAAGTCATACAGGTTTGGAACGACATGAGGGAGAGTAAGTGATGACAGAATTTGTATTTTTGGATGAACTATACCTTTAACCTCAGCAACAATGGACTTACGCCGTAACACCAGTCTGCGCTGCAGTATGTAAGAGAATGTCCTTATGAATTCCTTGCTTGGTTCAGAAGATAAGAATAATTGGGTGTTTAAACAAAAATGTGACTGTTGTATTAAGTCTTTATGGCTGGTGGTAAATGTTGATCTTTTACATGTTAACTATATTCAGTGGGACTTCCTGGTTTAAAACAGTTTCTACAAATTACATTATTATGTTCATGCTAAAAAGTATAAATTAAATGTTTACATTTTACATGACTTTTTACAGTTTTTAATGGGTATTTAATTTTAAATTCTTGCTACACAAACATTCTAAGAAATATTTTCCTCCATCTGCAGAAAGCCAAGTCTTCCACCACGAAGACCATCTCTGATTCATCAAGGACCTCCGAAACGATACCGTCTTCATGCAGAGAGAAAAGTGCTTGATGATAAAGTCAGAAAATGGACTTTTGGGAAAAAAGACACCAGAAAAGCAAACAAAATTGTGCTGTTGGTGGGAGAAACTGGCGTTGGGAAGACCACCATCATTAATACCATGGTCAACTACTTAATGGGAGTGAAGTTTGAGGATGAACTATGGTATGAAATCACAGAAGAAGCAGCCAGAGATCAATCAGAATCACAAACATCTGAAATCACCATGTATGAGGTTTTTCCTATAAAGGGTCACATGTCTCTCACTATCATTGATACTCCAGGATATGGAGACACTAGAGGACTGGAAAGAGATCTGGAAGTTGCTGAGAATTTATCTATGCTGTTTCAGAACAAAGATGGAGTTTGTGAAATCGACGCAGTGTGTTTTGTGATTCAAGCGTCTAAGAATCGTCTCTCGGACAGACAGCATTACATCATCAGTTCAATTCTGTCTTTGTTTGGAAAAGACATTGTGAACAACATTGTGTTTTTAATCACACACTCTGATGGTCTGCCACCCCAAAATGTCCTCGGTGCCATTAATAAAGCTAGAATCCCCTGCAGACGAGACAAAAAAGGCCAACCTGTTCATTTCTTATTCAACAACCGACAGGCTGAAGCCCGTCACACTGGAGAACGTCGTGTTCGTGCTCAAAGAGATGCATGGGAAGACAGCATGGATGGCATGAAGGACTTCCTTCAGTCTCTGGATGAAAAGAACAGAAGAAGTTTAGAGTTGACTTCAGATGTCCTGATAGAGCGCATTCGATTAGAAGCGTCCATGTGCAACTTAAAGCTGCGAATTCAAGAGAAAGAGTCAAAGAAGTCTGAAAAAATTCAGATCCAGGAGGCAATGAGAGAAAACAAGGAAAAGATTAAGGAGTGTAAAAACTTTACCATTAACATCAAAAAGACGGTCAAAGAGAAGATTCCCATTGAAAGCAAGTCATGGAAGAGCAGGAAGGCGACGACCTGCACCGTCTGTGAGGAAAACTGCCATGAGTTTGACTGCTGGTGGGGTTCGAATCCCAGCAAATGTGAAGTCATGAAAGATGGCTTTTGCACCGTGTGTACAGGGAAGTGCCACCACAGCAAACACGTCAAAGAAGACAAGAAATACGTCATCAGCACCTCAAGCAAGCAGTTGGAATATGACTCCATAAAAAAGAAATATGAAAAAGCTCAAAGACTGTCCAAGAGGTTTTCAGTTGTAATGGATTATCTTGATCAAGATCTGCAGGTGATTGAGCACCAAAAGTCAATTCTTCTTTCCAAAGCATACAAGATCATCAAGCATCTGTCTCAGATCGCATTAAAGCCAGACTCAGCCTTCACTCTTCAGCATCTGGACTTCTTCATCCCCAGAGTGAGGGAGGCTGGGAAAGAAGACTGGGTCCAAGAGCTGGAGGAAATGAGGAGACATGCTGTAGCTGAAGAAGCAAATAAAGATGCTCTGAGTTATCTGAGAGCTGGTCTGGCAAAACTGGGAGATTTCTTTGGTGGGCAGTGAACAAATTCAGTGAAGACAAGAGATGAGTCAATGAAAATGAAGAATTGTAAAATACTGTAGCCTATATGTGTAACAAAGTTAGGATTTTGATTAGTTTTATTGTGAATTCTTCTGAATTCAGCAGCAGTTGTTAATTCCATGTTGTAGTGGTGCCCTCGTGTGGTTTGTGTGGGGACTGCAGAAATGTTTAGTTAGATGGAAGATGATGCAACACAGCAGTTGCCATGAGTAGTGCTGTGGGTGTGTTATGCCTGCAGTGAAACACAAGAGGATGTTTTATTTCATTCAACAGTAAAACGATTTACATCAACCAACATTTGTGTTCATGCATTCTTTTGGGGTTCATGAGTACGGCCAGAGATTGAGTCCTCTATGCAGTCGGTGTTCATCAGATCTCAGGAATATTCCTATGTGTAAACATAGAGCAAACCAGCAGAATGAAGAAGAAAGATCCGTGACATATGCTTATAAAAGACTTTATCTGAAGTAGTAGTAGGCCTTTATGTGCATAATTATGTCTATATAAGGCCCTGTTTACACCCGGTATTACAATGCATTTTGGTCGATCAGTGTAAATGGGGTGTAAAACATTTTGAGCTTGTCCACTTTCGATCACTTCCAGAGGTAGTTGAAAACGAATGTGTTTGAACAGCCACAAAAGACTGCCTACTCTCCGCCTAATGACCCAAGTTTGATTTGAAGACGAAAAACGTACCAAGCACAATGTTCTTTCACCATTTCTGATTTCTAACACACACTTAAAGCGCTCAGCTTGGTATTGCGGCTATTAGATCAGAAATGAAAGCTGCTGCTTTTCGTGTGTTGCACATTCATATGTAAATTGCATAAGCTTATTTTGTCCATTACATCTTCACCTCAGAGAAATCTGGACAGCATAATTGAAAGTGGACAAAAGAGACAGATTGAAATACCTGGCTTAAACCAAATTATTATTTTGGTCTTTATGAGTCTACTCCACCAGGCTACTGTTATAAGCAGAGGTCTTCAACCCTGCTCCTGGGGACCCACTGTCCTGCAAAATTTATTTCCAACCTGCTACATCATACCTGCCTGTGATTTTCAAGCAATCCCGAAGAGCTTGATTAGCTGGTTCAGGTGTGTTTTATTAGGGTTGGAGCTAAACTCTGCAGGACAGTGGGTCCCCAGGAGCAGGGTTGAAGACCTCTGGTTATAAGCACGAGCCCCATCTGATTGGTCGTGGTAGCGGTGTTGCAACTATCTATAATGTTACTCAGAAAACTGAACACAGGTTTAATTTGTTTGAAGTGCTTGTGCTAAATGTTATACTCTCAGATTTAAGATAAAAGTCCCTACTATCTCTTGGTTTGGCTACCATGAATAGACCTCCAAAGCCCTATGTTGATTTTCTCCCTGCATTCCATTCGGAAGGGCTCACCCCTATTCCTTCAAAAGGGTTTACCCTCCAGAGTGAGAGCTTCGAAGGGATGAAGGGTGTAGGGGTCAAAAAAACTCTTTTTTGGAACTCACTTCTGAGTCATCTTAAACGAGATATTCAAGGAGGCGCCTTCTTCGCACATTTTGTATGCTGTTTGACCCCCCAAAAAACACGCTCTGAATGATGAGTAGATTGTGCAAGCTGCACCTTTTGTTTAACATTAGTTTATTTTTGGTTTATTGCACCATATTGTATATTGTGTCTATGTATTTGAAACATTTGAATGGACTGATAAAGGTAAATGTAAAGTATTTTTGTTGAAGTACAATGTCGTTTTTACCAAAATAATGTACCAAATCTAGCTTGTATAAATATTACAGTAGTATAGAAAATACTATACATACATTTACAGGTAAAATCGAACTCTGAGCCTCCTGTACCCATTCTGTGATGCCAAACAACTTCCCTGTGAAAAGGATCATGGGGGCCCCGAAGTGTCCATCAGTTGTACCCTTCGAAATCCTTCATTCCGAAGGGCCCTTTGAAGTGGCCAGTTTTAAGCACTTCGGTTTGGAACAACCCTTCAATATGGTGGCCATGATTGTTTTCACTCCGAAGTGCCCTCCGGAGGGCGATATTTCCCGTTTGGAATGCACCGCCTAAAAGAGTTTGCAGATTTTCTCTCAGACCTATTGGTCAACATTGATAAAACATTGATTGTCGGAGATTTTAACATTCACGTAGATAATACAAATCGTGTGTTAGGGGCTGCGTTTCAGATTTACTAAACTCTTTTGGGTTCAAGTTAAATGCCACTAGACCACCCATCATTTTTGTCATACATTAGTTGTAATTATATCGCATGGAATCAATCCTACCGATATAGATATTCTACCTCAAAGTGATGATGTCACTGATCACTGCCTTGTAACGTGCATACTGCGTACTGCTGATATCTGCTATATTGCGCCATATTATCAAATAGGTAGGTAATTATCCCAACCACTATAATCTCATAAATCTCAATAATCTGTCTCAGCCGCTTATTGTACCCAAACACACAAATAAACTTGAGGAAATTACTAGCAGTATGGGCACCATTTTCTCTAGTACATTAGAAACTGTTGCACCCTTTAGATTCAAAAAAGGTTAGAGTGAAAAATACTGCACCATGGTACAACAGTATTACTCACGCTATCAAGAGAGATAATATAGAGTGCAAGTGGAGACAAACTCATTTAGAGTTCTTTAGAATTGCGTGGAAAGACAGCTCTTCCTGTTATAGAAAGACTCTAAAACCAGAACATCACCTGAAAAAATATTCCATTACAGTTTAGTAGTAATGTCTTTAAAAATATAAAAGGGTCAAGAGCCCAACTAAAGCAATCACTGACCACCATAATGGTGGCATCATTTTTTGACCAATAAAACATCAACATTGAAACCTCTGTTAATTCTCAATAAGAACTTCTGTAGATGAATGACAGAAATAAATCTGGTTTGTAATATGTGAAGCTGAGTTGTTTAAAGGCACAATATGTAAGATTTTTGGATTATAATATTTAAAAACCACTAGGACAATGTTATATTTTTTTGATTTGTGTACTTACATTATCCCAAATGTTTCCAAGAATGTTTAAATCCAGAGAAATGTCGCCTATCAATGACATCATGCCTATCAATGACATCACCCGCGGAAACCATGGAAACACCAAAAACGCTTTAATATATTGTGTTTTATTAGATGGGTGAGCAACTGTTTGGATACATTCATAGACAGAAAACTAATCATTGTTATATTGTAGGGGTGTAGCGGTTCAAATTACTCATGGTTTTATCACAATTATAGGGTGCTATGTTCAGGGACAAAATGACTACTGTCAAATAAAGATAAAGAAAATAAGAACAAATAATCAAACTACAAGCAACAGGACAAATAATTACAATAGAGCACAGATACAAATATAAGAAACAGTGTTTTTCAGGCTTTTTAGGTATCTAGTAGTTTTCAGGTACAGAAAATGAATAAAATAATCAAATATAAAATAATAATAAAGGTTAATATAATACTATAAAAATAATAAAGTTCTCTTTCATGTCCTAATCTTAAATGTTTAAATTAGCACGGCTTAAATGAGTTTAGTTTAAACACAGATAGCAACATGTGCTGTTCATGTCTCACCTGAGCTCGCGCACTATCAACACCCGGGTGATGAAGGTGTAAATGAGTAGTCATATTAGAGTATACGGCAATCGCAGTGAACCAAGTTTATGAAGAGTGACTGTTTTTCCACGCTTTTGATCATCGCTGTTGTAACGTATTGGGAAGCCAGAATGCATTCTTTTCCACCGGCTGTAGACATGAACACAACATCTCCCATGATTTGCGAAATCAAGGCGTCATCAAGCTACACCTTTGTTTTTAATAAATGACCTATAGCGGCAGAACATATTGGCCCTGTTTCACAGACAGGGATAAGCCTAAGCCAGGATTAGGCCTTAGTTCAATTAGGGCATTTAAGTAACTTTTATAAACGTTCACTAGAAAAAAACATTACTGGTGTGCATCTTGAGACAAAACAATGGCTCTGACATATTTTAAGATACTTTCAGTTAAAACAGCTCAAACATGCATTTTAGTCTAGGACTACTGTAGCTTAAGCCTTGTCTGTGAAACCAGGGAATTGTGCCTTTAATCCTCCTCTGCTGAGATCTTAAGAGATTTGCCCCCGGTTTCACAGACAAGGCTTAAGCTAGTCCTAGACTAAAATGCATGTTTGAGCATTTTTCTGAAGTTAACTTAGTTATTGTGTTTCTCTTTCCTTCAGTGATTCTGCTTGTTAACAGCAGGTGTTCATCACTAATGCTCAATCATCACTTAATTGCTTAATTTTCTCATTACCTTTAACTCTGCTTCAGTTTTACTTTAACACTATATAGAGAGGGACCATATGTACTCTGAGCAGAGTTGATTTAACTCTGGGGATTTTGTTGTGCAGGTTGTGTGTATCCTCAGCTGTAGGCACACACTTCCTAAAATGCTTGCTTGGGATTTCCATAATCCAACCTTCACCACACGCTAACAAACAAATGGCTTCTGGAGACAAAAAAAAGCTGATGGCGTGTACTAGGGGTACCCTCTCATACTTCTGGGCGCTCCTTCTGTGACGTCACAGACAGTCACCATCCAATCAGATTGGAAGTGTTTTCACACATGACACTGAATACTCTGATGGCGTATACTCTGATATGTGTATAATTTAATTATTATTATTAACATTATATTCTACAGAGAGATAGCTTGGTCATGGCTTGGCGGAAATACAAAACCAATGAAAAAATGCAATTTACAATGTCTTGAAAATATTTTTGTGTTTATTTTTTGATTTATTTTATTTAACAAGAGTTTTTACAAAGAGCCGATAATTGACATAAAAGCAAAAGAGATAACGGGAATTTGATGGACATAAAATAGAGAAGAGCTTAAACAGAATTAACACAATGGTGAACACATCACTGTTTGTCTTTTTTTTTCTCTTAGGTAAACTATCATACAGTACCCAAAATGTAATGATACTCATTTATTATTATAGAAAATGAACTAACAGACTGGAGATGTTTGCCAAGAGTGCCTTGTTTTAAATATGCACTAAAATCAGACATGAAAATGAACTTAACATTAACTCTTATTATTTTCAGATCTACAGAAAGTCACCTGCATTGACTTCACATTTTATGCAGTCTTCATTTCATCTTCTCTGCCCCACAAAGGCGAACCTGGGGACCTCAGGCAAAATTAATCATTGAGGCCCTTCTAAAAGATTCATTACCTAGAGATACTATTCAACATACAAAAAGTAGGCAAAACACATCTAACGGAACATAAATTGTTTATTTTTTACAACATTAAAGGGTTTACGTTTTAATTAACAAAATATCAATCTTTTTTTTATAATAGAAGATACAATACAATACAATCTTCAAAATACAGTAGGCTACAGTCTTCTTTATTTATAACGGATTATCAGTTTAAAAACAGTGATTTATGTGGTGTTGACAGAAACAAATAATGCTCCTACATATAGAAATGTATGGTTAGCATCTTAATTTAATCTTTATTTTATTAGTTTATCATAATCAATTTATTGTAGAAGAGCTATAAACAACTAATTACTAATTAAATAATGTCAATTAAGTAAATGTATTGATTAGGGCTGCCCCCGACTAAAGATTTTTCTAGTCGACTAGTAGTCATTCATTTAAGCAACTAATTACACATTTATATTAATTTAATTTGGCTGCATGGAGGAATATAGCCTATTCTGCGCTCAAACGTATGCATAAAGCTTGCTGCAAAGCACCAGCAAAAGTAATGATCATAAATGTGTTGGAAAAAATAACAAGGAGACATTTTAATAGTTTATCAATAAACTAGTGTTTTTTGAGTCAACGTCGGCTGCAAAGATGGAGATGGTGATGCTGACTCATCATCTCCGCAGTATAGTGAATGCGCCTTTCATATGGATTACATAATCAGAGAGTATTTCTTTTCAAATCAAATTGTTTTGTTTAAAAGTAGAAGTTTTGTTAATTTCTTCAGTTCATGGAGACAGAGACAGCAGAAAGCGCACCGTTTTCTTTGTTGTTATTGTGAGTTAACACAAATAAAAGTAAAAAGTTAACAGTTTTAAATGATGTATTACTTTTATCTGTATGACCATAAATGACAGAGTATTTTAAGTTCTTTCCGCTGTTATCAGGAAAAAATTGCCTGCCAATTGCTACGCCTCTGATTGGTCACCAAAGAAAAGTTTTGCCAGACCAGCTTTCAGATAACTCAGAGCATCTTTATTTGCTTCTTCAGCTACAGCTTTTCTCCTCATTTCCTCCAGCTCTCGGACCCAGTCTTCTTTCCCAGCCTCCCTCACTCTGGGGATGAAGAAGTCCAGATGCTGAAGAGTGAAGGCCGAGTCTGGCTTTAATGCGATCTGAGACAGATGCTTAATGTTCTTGTAAGCATTGAACAGAAGAATTAACTTTTGGTCCTCAAGCACCTGCAGATCTTTGTCAAGATCATCCATTATAACTGAAAACCTCTTGGTTTTTTCTTGAGCTTTTTCATATTCCTTTTTAAAATCATCAAATTCTAGCACAATGCTTGAATTTCTGATGATGTATTTCTTGTCTTCTTTGACGTGTTTGCTGTGGTGGCACTTCCCTGTACACACGGTGCAGTATCCGTCTTTCATGACTTCACATTTGCTGGGATCAGAAACCCACCAGCAGTCAAACTCATGGCAGTTTTCCTCACAGACGGTGCAGGTCGTCGCCTTCCTGCTCTTCCATGAAGCACTTTGAATGGGAACCTTCATTTTGATAGTCTTTTTGAATTTAATGTTGAAGTTTTTTTGTTCCTTAATCTTGTCCTTGTTTTGTCTTATTGACTCCAGGATCTGAATTTTTTCAGACTTCTTTGACTCTTTCTCTTCGACTCGCAGCTGTAAGTTGCAAATAAATGCTTCAAATTGAATGCGCTCTATCAGGACATTTGAAGTCATCTCTAAACTTTTTCTGTTCTTTTCATCCAGAGACTGAAGGAAATGCTTCATGCTGTCCATGCTGTCTTCCCAGGCGTCTCTTTGAGCACGAAGGTAACGTCTCTCATCATGATGGGCGTCGGTCTGCCGGTTGTTGAATAAGAAATAAACAGGTTGGCCACTTTGGTCTCTTTTGCAGGGGATTCTAGCTTTATTAATGGCGCTGATGACATTTTGGGGTGGCAGACCATCAGAGTGAGTGATTAAAAACACAATGTTGTTCACAATGTCTTTGCCAAATAAAGACAGAACTGAACTGATAATGTAATGCTGTCTGTCTGAGAGACGGTTCTTAGATGCTTGAATCACAAAACACACTGCGTCAATCTCACGAACTCCATCATTGCTCTGAAACAGAGTAGATAAGTTTGAAGCAACTTCCAGATCTCTTTCCAGACCTCTAGTGTCTCCGTATCCTGGAGTATCAATGATAGTGAGCGATACAGGACTCTTTATAGGAAAGACCTCATACATGGTGATTTCAGATGTTTGTGATTCTGATTGGTCTTTGGCTGCTTCTTCTGTGATTTCATACCATAGTTCTTCTTCAAACTTCACCTCCAGTAAGTAGTTGACCATGGTGTTGATGAGAGTCGTCTTGCCAGCGCCGGTCTCTCCCACCAGCAGAACAATTTTGTTTCGTTTACTGGTGTCTTTATTCCCATAAGTCCATTTTCTGACTTTTCCATGATCATCAAGTGTGTTTCTCTCTGTGTGTAGCCGGTATTGTTTTGGAGGACCTTGATGAATCAGAGTTGAGCTGTTTGTTGGAAGCCTCAGATCTCTGTAAAATAAAGATGGAGGCAAATGTCAGAAATTTTGGTTGTAAGAATTCTGGAGTTTTAAAACCAATCAAAATGCAGACATTTTGTGTTACATGAACATAATAATGTAAAGAAACAATACTTTACTCCAATTACAGCTGACATTTAAAAGATTTACATATTCACATTGAGGTCAGCAGCTTTCCTGTAGCTCAGTGGTTAGAGCATGGCACTAGGAATGCCAAGGTCATGGGTTCGATCCCAGGGATTGCACATACTCAGATACAAATGTATAGTATAATGCAATGTAAGTCGCTTTGGATAAAAGCGTCTGCCAAATGCATAAATGTAAAAAAAAAAAATGTAAATGTCTTCTCATGACATGTTGCCATGTTACTGTTAAATATACAGTAGATGGCTGGATACCAGTGTTTTTACATCAGTTAATTTGAAACAGATTGGACCATTTATCATTAACATTATCATTAATTATCAAAAAAAAAGTGCTGGTAAAAAGACCAGCCAAATGACCTCTCCACCTACTGTCTAGAACAGGTACTGTTTAACAAAATATAAACTTCCTCGTAAAAATAGGGCTAATCATGGTGAGCTGAATGAGCACAAACTGCAAGATATAAAAAAACACAGTGCATGAAAACCTGAGATTTAAAAACGTGTGAGGTGCTGGAAAATGATTGAGACATGGAGCAATGGACGAAGACGTTATTGTAGCGCATGTCTAGACAGAAAAACAATTCAAAGGCTGAGTAATTGGTACGACAAGCATGTAGACTGTACAATGATGACACCTGTTGACTCGTAGGCTACGATCCAAGTTTCTATAGAAGAATAAAACGTCATCAGCATGCGTTAGTGGCAGGCCCATTGCCAAGGGGGGGGGATTAGGGGGCATTGCCCCCCCAGATGACACAACGTGCCCCCCTAATCTTATGGTCGTTCAGCAAATTTACGATTGAGAGCAAAAACCTTATTTCTGTGGATTTGGCCATTCACGTATTAAAATTAAAATTAACAGTGGTTTGTGAATGTAGACGCTTTATTAACAAATAATTTATCAGCAGTGTTTATGTTGGAATATGTAGGTTGTGCAGTGGCAAGTAGCCTAACTTAAAACTATTTCAAGGAAATCTAGTTAAATGTGTTTTTAAATGGGAATCACATCTCTTTACCCTAGAGTTGGTTCACCCTCCACATATGATCAGAAAATTAATAGTTAAAGCATTAGCCTATTACACTAAACGGAACTTAAAACATAATTAGGCTATATTTATAAATGACTATCACTTGAGACCCGTCACCTTCAACTATTTTAATGGTGAGTACCCTACACTCAAAGTCTTTGTTGCACATCAATGTGCTACAAATGCAGGACGTTTTTTGTGTGTGGTGTAAACTTTAATCAACTTTAACATTTAAATCTGCATTTTTGTGTTTTTTTTTTTTTTAACCTTTATAAAGGGGATTTCCCCCATAACCTTATCAATTGTGGTGCATCTTTCATTTTTTTATTTTTTTTTATTTGATCAATAAATTCAGTTAGAATAATTAGACACACAGGGCTATTATCAATCAAATCAAATCATTGACACTTATAAATGACAGCTGATTTAAATAAGAGATTGTTTTAAATATTTTTTGAAAATACAAATAAGAAATATTGGGGAGAAAACATGAAACTAAAATGCCAGTAGGTAGGCGCCTTAATGATTGAGTCATTCATTCAAACGATTCGTTAAAAACGTTTGTGCGCTTGCGCGTGCCAAAAATACAAAAATACATAACAGCTACAAGTGTATCCCTACTTGCTTTATGCAAGCACTATATAGGATAAATCACTATACAGGATTTACCCTATTATACTTTATCGACAAGAATTGATAGGTGAAACAACAAATAGCCACCCATAACTAGTCTATAAACAAAGCATCTTTGAGTTCACATGAACAACGGTTAAAGTTACTTGTCAGGCTACAGAAGTATACCATAATTTCTCAGTTCAATTAGGCCTTGAGTCACGCAGACCTATAACAACCCAGCCACAACACATAATTGCGAATAACATGCCTTACCTTAACACAGAATCGACCACAACTCCAATGTTTATATTATTTCTATGAATCTTTGAGTTAACATGTACTAAACATGAGTGAAATTTGCACTGCAGCGCCCCCAGAACTTGATGCTCATGACAAGAATAGCATGTATAGTTATCTTTATTGAAATGAATTAGGTTTAAATCGCCGTCATGCATGAATGAATGATATTTTTGCAATAACACATAATAATCCACGATGATCACACTACACAAAACTGAAATTGCACGTCAAAATAACACATTGTCAATTTTTTTGAGACCCCCCAAAATTTCACAAATCACGTTTTCAGGGGAGCCCATGTCTTATTAAGGGGAGCCGAGCTCCTCCTAGGTCCCCTGTAGTTCGCACCCTGGACTTAATATTAACTAGGCTACTTGTTTATTGAACTGTTGTGAAATCAGTGTAGCATTTTCAATCGTGATGGTAACGTAATCGGCCAGCACTCTTGGTCGTGTGATGTTGCTTAACTGTATCATATGTTATAAATATAAAAACTCCACATTTTGAAAACTGAGTTTCTTTGTGTGTGCTGTTCTCATTCGTTTCCATTTCTGCTCGAAATAAGCTGCACGAGCCTCAACAGCGCAAGGCCTACATTATTATCCATCGATCCCCATTTACACCAAATGTAATAATATCAGAGTCATTCTCTAGTTTTTGGTGTAGTTTGGTCTACTTAGGATGGACTATCTTGTGTTTTGGTGTTAATATAGTCTATTTCATTAATAATAATATGGGATATTACTGTTTTGGTGAGTCTGTTTCTCGGATCATAAAAATGTGTGCTCCCCTATGAAAGCGAAATGCCCCCCAATTCTGTCTGTTCTGGCGACGGCCCTGGCTAGTGGTAAACAAAAAGACCATGTTGAATCACACTTTGGCAGTTGTAGTTTTTATTTGTGCTGAAAATAAAAAGGAAGTGGCGAAAGAAGAAGGGAAAAGTTTTAGCGCCATGTCACTTTGATTTCATGTTGCATTTTCATTGGCTGGTCAGTAGACGTGTCGTAGCAGCAAACACACTGTGCGTTGATCATGAATTTCTGACACTGTCAGAAAATGAACGTAGGCTATCTTTGGTCGGGACCAGGAAAGACCGGGAAGACCGGGAAAACGTCCGTCTTTGAACCTCTCTCACTGTACGACATAAGACCCCCGATTAAGAGCCACGATCACAGAATCGCCACGATTGTTTCACGATGGCAGTCTTTCGTCTGGGACAGCCAAAAATCGTGCAGTGTATCCCGGGCTTTAGAGTGTGCACAGATCTGCACTTCGGATTCTAACCAAAAAAAGTAGACCATCTGGATATCTTTGGAATACTCATTTCAACTTACTACGATTTGGGACGCTCTAATTCTTATTTCGAATACTATTTAAGACAGATAGTATGCAAATTGGGATGCAACAAAAGTGTTTGTCCATTTTAGGGATTTCCTGGAACTTATTTTTCTCAAATCTCACTTGTAGACTTTCTGCAGGAGGGCGCCCTCCGGTGTAGAGTATGAATGAAACATAAATTCCATGCGAGAGTTTAGCACTCCATAATGCTCACGTCACCCTATTTTGGGTAAAACAAACAAACAAACAAACAAAACTGCTCTATAAAGATACAGCAAAGTTTTTTTTTTTTTTTTAAATAAAGTTTTTATCTGAAGTCCCTAGGGATATATAAATATAATTAAACAAAATGTGTCAACAGGTTAAATTAACATTTCCCTCTGAAAGGTAACAGAGGTTGAGGAGGGTGAACAGGTTGGTGGTTTTGGCCCATTTTGCGCTCACTGTTGATAGGTCCTGCAGACTGGGGTGATTAATGAGTCATTTTCGCTGAATTTATAAAACTTCCACACTGGCTCTAACTTTCTTGGAGTGCAGGTAGAATGTCTCATCTGTCATTTCCAAAGACTTTCTTTTACGTGGCAGTAACAGCTGCACACTGTGACTGCTTGTGTTTTATGACAGATGGAAACCAGAGTTAAGGTGCAACACCGCCATCTACTGTACGTTCGGGATGTCACCCAGATACTGGCACTGGATAATTTACGTGCCATATTATCATTTGTGTACTCCTATTCATTTAAAATATTATGGTTATTGACAATACTGGTATATTATGACAGCCCTAATTAACATAATGATATTTCCTTTTTTTAAATATCACGGTTCTCTTCAATACTGGTATATCGTGGTGCCCTTAATTTTCACAAAACTTTCATGGCCCCCAGAATATTTTGTTGTATGAATATCTGAACATGCAATATGATAAAATTTTTTTTTTTTTTTTTTAAACATTTGATTCTAGCTTCATCCATTTTTTTTTAATCAACACTTGTAAGTTTCATTTAAAAAAATCTACATTTTGAACAAAAAGCTGAGAAAAACGCTTTAGTCAAAGACAACGTCTGGATTGTATTCAGAATGATGATCAAAACATGGAGTAGATGGAGCAGACTGAGTCCATCAACACCACGAAAGCTTCACAGTCCTATAGCTCGTCCTGGGTGGACTTTTCATTAATTAACTTTAGGCAGTTTTGATTTATATGCTGTTTAACATTTGATCACGTTATTTTCCATATGCATCCGCTTACATATGCTATTGCTTGTTTCTGCTTCTTCTTCGCCTGTGTTTTGATCTGGAGATTCTGTACTCTTTTAGAAGATGTGTAATAGCGTTCTCTACCATATAACAGTGAAAACATGGATAACCAGAAAATTCCGTCAATGGCAGGGAAAGAGTTAATTACTTTCAAATTGATTTTTTAAATGTAAATAACTTACAATCCTGTAGAAAGCATGTGAATTTCAACTCACCTGGAAGCCATGGTGATCACTTGAAGTAACACCACTGTCACTCTCCAATCTGTTTACAACAAAACAATTCAATAGTTTCCTCAGAATATGATGACTTATATATATATATATAGATACATACACTACCAGTCAAAAGTTTGGACACGGTAAGATTTTTAATGTTTTTAAAAGAAGTTTCGTCTGCTCACCAAGGCTGCATTTATTTAATTACAAATACAGTAAAAACAGTAATATTGTGAAATATTATTACAATTTAAAATAACTGTTCTATTTGAAAATATTTTAAAATGTAATTTATTCTTGTGTTGGCAAAGCTGAATTTTCAGCATCATTACTCCAGTCTTCAGTGTCACATGATCCTTCAGAAATCATTCTAATATGATGATTTGATGCTCAAGAAACATTTATAGTGTACAATATTTTTTTTCAGGATTCTTTGATGAATAGAAAGTTCAAAAGAACAGCATTTATTTGAAATATAAGCTTTTGTAACATTATAAATGTCTTTACTGTCACTTTCGATTTAATGCATCCTTGCTGAATAAAAGTATTAATTTCTTTAATTTCTTTAAAAAAAAAAAAATTCTTACTGACCCAAAACTTTTGAACGGTAGTGTATAATGTTACAAAAGCTTTGTATTTCAGATAAACGCTGTTCTTTTGAACTTTCTATTCATCATGCAATCCTGAAAAAAAATATTGTACAGAAATATTTTGTACAATTGTACACAATAAATGTTTTTGAGCATCAAATCATCATATTAGAAATCATCATCTCATATTACACAGGAATAAATTACATTTTAAAATATTTTCAAATAGAACACAGTTATTTTAAATTGTAATAATATTTCACAATATTATTATTTTATTTATTATTATATTACTGTTTTTACTGTAATATTAATTAAATAAATGCAGCCAGACGAAACTTCTTTTTAAAACATTAAAAATCTTACCGTGTCCAAACTTTTGACTGGTAGTGTATTACTATTTACACACTTATACACACTGAGCAAATGCAGAGAGCATTGAATAATATTATATAAAATGAAAAGGAAAATTGCCTAGGCCAACATATTCGAAAATTCAACTAATCAATATCCATTAAATAAACACATTTTAGACCATGAGATATAAATATGTCTTAGATTCATAATTTCAGTGGTTTTACCATGAATACAGACAAGTTACCATGATACCTCCACCACCAAAAGTAATTGTGTCTGCTTTAAAACACATACTCATTTTGAGAGCTCAACTAACACGTAACACACACTTGTGACCAGTTTAACAGATGCATAACTTTCTGGTACGTTAGAACAGCCTGAACTGCAACCGGTGACAAACAATACACAGTGAAATAATCAACTAACTACAACCAATTATCTAGCCCTTTAAACATGAAAAAATAAAATAAAAAAATAAATAATCATACCTTTAGCCTACTTAGTAGAGCTGCATTCTCTGCGTTGCAGGAAGTTCATACATTAATATGTCAAATGTGCCAATAAAAATGTGACTTTGCAAGACAGACTGTCCATAACTAAAATGTTGCTAAAGTAGCCTTATATTAATGCTAGAAAGCCTATGCACTTGGCACTTCAGATTTTTTTTTAAATAGTTAATTTCAGTATTAAAATCCATTTTCACATTGATCTTGACTGAGGGGCCAGGATAGTCCAGGACATATTTTCACTCAAAACAGTCTCATCAAATCCAAACTACTGTATGACTTCAAATGCCACACATATCAAGGGTAAATACACCGATTATTCACTGAGGTCTATGAGTGAACGATCTCCCTTACCTCCTCAGAGAAATGCTCCCGGGTCAGGATAGAGAATAATCCAGAAATGCAGAGATATTTTCAGTCAGAGAGCCAACGACGACTATTATGGGCCTACAGGTGTACAGTTTTTTTTTTTTTTTTAGAAAGGCAAAATGGCATTAGAAGGTGTTCAAACAAACATAAAATCACAGTCATCCTTGATTTCATTTGATAAAAACAACCTTTGCACTCGTTATAGGGTGTGTGTTGTGTTCGAGAATTATCTTACAACTACAGAGAGTTTTACAATCTTCCTGGTTCCGATAAGTGCTTTGATCCAGTTTATTTATGAAACTTTTAAAATACTTTCACAGCTGTGCAAATGTTTTATTTTTGGTGCACTGCAGAACAAATTTTATTTTCAGTATTTTTTTATTTTTTATTAAAATATATAAACAAAATAACATTAGATGCCATTAGATTAGTTGTCATTAGAAACATGACAACTTTTGAATGGCCAGCAGTAGAGAGACATCACTTTTTGGCCAGATGGTGTAGTAAGGATTTCTGCCAGCAGCTGCTAATTGGACCCTAAGCAGCTAAATTTTACCCATTGGCAGAAACTACAGTGGCTCACCTCACCTTGCTGACTTCTAGCTACATTGTTATTGTTGTTTTTTAAATTATTATGTGTCCCAGTGTCTTATTTGTGTGTGTTTGTGAGCACACATGGACCAAAAGCTCTTTCTGATTCTGATCAAGCCGATATTGATTAGTCTGCACAGCATTCATGCATGGACCTGCAGGATTGGGATTTTGTGGGTATCATGACACAGAATGGTGGACTAATTCATTTATGTGAAGTCATTATGCAAATATTATTATATTATATATTAATGCAATATATTGCGTTAATATATTACAATATATTGAATAATACATAAGGAACTGCTGCTTTTCATACAGTATATTGAAAAATTTGACAATATATAAAATGTAATTACACTGAGTGTACTTAGAAAACGATTGCCTTAAATCTCTCAAGGATGTTTTATTCAAAGTTGTAAGTTGTTAATACAAAGACATACAAAAGAGTGTTGGGAAAATAATAGACTGTACATTTATTTGTATTTATTAAGCTGCAAATACTTTGTGCATGTCGAAAACTTAACTAAATAAAAAAAATAAAAAAAAAATTAAAGTAGTTCACATCACTGCACTACAGTTACTGCCTTTTAAATAAAGCAACATGCAGCATAACATCAGTGATTCTTGGTCTTCTCCTGGACTTAATTAATGAAGGTTTAGATATTGATGATTTAAAAAAAAAAAAATAAATAAAGTTTGTAGTCACCGTTATGGTGATCAGTGTTTGTTTTACTTGGGCTCCTGACCCGTGACTTTTTAGGTTTTTTTTTTTTTTTCTTGTCTGGCTGCTGTAGCTGTATTTGTAAGATAAAGTCATTATGGCAAAATGTCTAGAGAAATGCTGGGGACAATCTTTTGGGTATTTATTGATGATGACATCATCATCATTGAATATCCTGGGTCACAGATTTCATCCCAAGGTTTATCACTGATTAAACACGTTAGATCCTTAAATGCATTTTAAATATTGTATTATAAACACTTATAATATGTTTTTAAATATTTTTGTATTTATTTTAGTTTTTTATTTAAAAAGAAATAAAGAAAAGAAACAGACAGACAGACAGAAAAGAAAGAAAGACAATCTGAGGGAAATAACATAATAAAAGCAAAAGAGATAAAAAGGAAAGTCTCCAGCAAATGATGAAGAGTTCAACACAAAGGATTACCACAAGAGTAAACACATCAACATTCATAGACAACATTCATTCTTTTCTTTTTTTTTTGTTAAAACTTCCATCCATTAGTCCAAAATTAAAGATATTCATTTATTTTTACAGTTCATGAATAAACTGATTGGAGTGGAATGCTTTGCCTTTTAACACTAAAAACAGATGAAAATAGCTTGATGCTCTGATTAAACAAAATGTTTTACTACTTTCAGATCTACCAAAAGTCGACTGCATTGATTTCTCATTGTAAGCAGTCTTCTTTATTTTCACCATTTCATCTCGTCTTCACTTGCCCACCAAAGAAATGTTCCAGTTTGACAGACCTGCTTGAAGGTAACTCAGAGCGTCTTTATTTGCTTCTTCAGCTTCTGCGGTTCTCCTTAATTCCTCCAGCTCTTGGACCCAGTCTTTCTTCCCAGCCTCCCTCAGTTTGGGGATAAAGAAGTCGAGATGCTGAAGAGTTAAGGCCGAGTCTGGCTTTAATGCAATCTGAGACAGATGCTTGATGATCTTGTAGGCATTGAACAGAAGAATGAATTTTTGGTCCTCAAGCTCCTTCAGATCTTTGTCAAGATGATCCATTATAACAGCAAACCTCTTTAACTGTTCTTGAGCTTTTTCATATTCCTTTCTAAAATCATCAAATTCTATCATCATGCTTGACTTTTTGATGACATATTTCTTGTCTTCTTTGACATGTTTGCTGTGGTGGCACTTCCCTGTACACACGGTGCAGTATCCATCTTTCATGACTTTACATTTGCTGGGATCAGAAACCCACCAGCAGTCAAACTCATGGCAGTTTTCCTCACAGACGGTGCAGGTCGTCGCCTTCCTGCTCTTCCATGATGTGCTTTCAATTGGCACCTTCTCTTTGATAGTCTTTCTGACTTTAATGGTGAAGTTTTTACGTTCCTCAATCTTTTCCTTGTTTTCCATCATTGCCTTCTGAATCTGAAGTTTTTCTGCCTTTTTCAGCTCTTTCTCTTGAGTTCGCAGCTGTAAGTTGCACATGGACGCTTCTAATATAATGCGCTCGATCAGGACATCTGAAGTCAACTCTAAACTTTTTCTGTTCTTTTCATCCAGAGACTGAAGGAAATGCTTTGTCTCTTCCATGCTGTCTTCCCAAGCAGCTCTTTGTGCACGAACGTAACGCGTCTCACTGTGGTGGGCTTCAGCCTGCCGATTGTTGAATAAGAAATAGACAGGTTGGCCGGTGTGGTCTCGTCTGCAGGGGATTCTAGCTTTATTAATGGCACCGAGGACGTTTTTGGGTTGCATACCATCAGAGTGAGTGATTAAAAACACAATGTTGTTCACAATGTCTTTTCCAAACAAAGACAGAACTGAACTGATAATGTAATGCTGTCTGTCTGAGAGACGATTCTTAGATGCTTGAATCACAAAACACACGGCATCAATCTCACGAATTCCATCATTGTTCTGAAACAGAGTGGATAAGTTTGAAGCAACGTCCAGATCTTTTTCCAGTCCTCTAGTGTCTCCGTATCCTGGAGTATCAATGATGGTGAGAGATACAGGATTCTCTACAGGACAGACCTCATACATGGTGATTTCAGATGTTTGTGATTCTGATTGATCTCTGGCTTCTTCTTCTGTGATTTCATACCATATTTCATCTTCAAACTTCACTCCCAGTAAGTAGTTGACCATGGTGTTGATGAGAGTCGTCTTGCCAGCGCCGGTCTCTCCCACCAGCAGAACAATTTTATTTTGTTTACTGGTGTCTTTATTCCCATAAGTCCATTTTTTGACTTTTCCATTGTCATCAAGAACTTTTCTCTCTGTATGTAGACGATATCGTTTTGGAGGACCTTGATGAATCAGAGTTGATCTGTTTAGTGAAAGACTCAGATCTCTGTAAAATAAATATGGAGGCAAATGTCAGAAATTTTGTGTAGAAAGAAATAAAGAGTATAAACACCCATAAAAATGCAGACATTTTGAGTTGTATAAATTTTAACATGAATAGTAATGTAAAGAACCAATATTTTACTCTAATTACAGTTGATATTTAAAACATTCATAATGATCTTGAGGTCAGCAGTCTTCTCATGACATTTCCATGTTACATTTAGATATAGACGGTTGGAATGCAGAGTTTTTGGATCAGTTAAATTGACTTAAACATATGGGACCTACAGAGCCCTGGACATGACATGCAGGAAAAAAATATTAGGCTAAATCGAGCACACGAATTAGTAAATCGAGGGAACGAATTAGTAAATTGTGTGCACATTTATTCATGTCATGTGCAGGGCCTCCGTAGGGACCACTTATCATTATCATCATTTTCTTCTCAAAAGGGTTGAAGGAGAAAAGGAGCTTTTTAACTGACAGCCCTACCTACTGTCTGGAACAGGTAGTGTTCAACAGGATAAAAACTGCTTTATAAAAACATGAAAAAGCTGAATGAACACAAAATGTAATGGAATAGAGCGCAAATTCTCAATGCTTGTTTTTCAAAAATGTAACTTCTTTAAAATTGAGCGCCACATTTTTTTTATTGCAGTCTCACGTTTGAGACACTGAAAAAGTGCAATGGTCATGTCCGTCTAGCGCATGTTAAAACAATGAAAAAGCACGCAGTGGACTGCAAAAATGCATTCTGTGTGAACCGATGCTGTATATCACCACAACGTAGACTCTAGGAGATTGATTTAAAAGTCATAAAACCTATATTATTAACCTAAATTATCATTCAGTGGTTTTCAATCACTCTTAATTAACTCATTAGGAAAGAGCACCATAAACTGAACTAAGGGTACAACGATGTACTAATGACAACGATGTACTACAAACAGAAGTTTTTCCTTTGTACAGACGACAACATTGTCAAAACGATCCCTGTTCACACAGAACAACGAATATGATAAAAACTGCCAGGCCAGTAGTTGGCAAAGTCACTTTGTAAAGAAACACTATGCGCCTATTGATCTCCCTCTCTCATGTTCCCATGAAGTGAAGTCCCGCAGGGGGGTTGAAGTGGAAATCAATCTTCTGCCTAGGAGTTGTTGGAGAACATGCTGTTAAAAGACTCACAGAGCTTCTTCTCTCCTGCCTTGATGTTCATACCCTGGTTAAAACAGAGCTCAACTGGAGTCCCTCTGTGAGTAATAAACCGCCTGAAGCTCATCAGGAAGGAGTCAGTGTCCATATTGTACACGACGTCTAGATGCACTGCCCGTGTGGTAAGGAATTTATAGATTATGCCCCATCTCTTCTCTGAACGTCGTCCTATCCTGACGTGAAAGTGGCCAAATCAGTCGATGTCTGTAGAAGCACAGATGTGCCACACGTATGTCGGCCATCTTTGGGACCAACGCATTAGTGTTGCAACAGCCTCCCTTCGACGGAGAATCCAAAAGGCCTGGCAATCTCTGTGAATACTCTCTCAGGGCCCGGATGACAGAGACGGGCATCACAGTCCTGGATAAGGAGATTTGTTGCTGGATGCAAGGGATCCGGGACAATAGGATGTTTGAATGCAGGGACAAGGAAAAGAGATGACTACTTCAAAGTTCCGCTTTCCCTGCCTTAACATTTAGGGGTCGGCGGTCTCGCCGGCGATACCACCTCAGTTTTTTTCTTACCAGTGCGAAAGAGACTCAAAATACTCCATCAATTTTGGACATACAAATAAGAGCTTTCATTAATAAAAACTGTGGAATGTCTTCTTTTATTTGAGTACACTCACAGTAAAAACAAAATGTGCTTTTTTCAAAATAAAGAAAACTAACATGATGCGCGAGCTGCAGTCTCTTTCTCAATGAAGTCCATTCTGATAGTCGTTAGAAAATGAACTGTAACTAAATATTTAGTGAATATTTATCACACAAACATGAGACATATGTCTAAAGAAACATTGAAATGTCAGGTTTTGAAACATGTAAGTCAAACGAATACAAATATTCTCTGTTTATGTAATCTGTTTGAAAAGAGAGAGATGTCAGTCATTCACGAGTCAGCTCATTATCCACTAATGCGGCCACACCCACGGAGAGCATGCGGCATTCAAAGGCAAATTCTGAGGTGATCCATGCAACTGAGGCAACTCATCAACTCGAAAAAACGCATCAAGCTTAGCCAGATTCATGTACATCATTTTGAGACGAAGTGAGGAATAATTCTGGAAGAACGATGATTGTGAACTTTTTTTTTTTTTTTTTTTGTATTCTTAAATTCTTTATTCTAAACACGATATGGTGTCTGACTGTTTAAATATGAATCCTGCAAGTTTTGTGTGTCTCTGTATGAATGGCGCAGATGCCTGGTTTCGTTTACTACACATAACATCAGTAAACATGCCATATTTGCTATTCCCAAACTACTGTACATTGCTATACTGAGATGAGTGAAATCAACTGAAAATACATCATAAATACTGAACTAGGCAACTATGCAACTCCTCTGGGAAGCCACTGCTGTTAAGGGCTCATCTAAGTCTGCCAACTCAGCTCCTCGAGCATATTCTTCCAAGACAGGTATGATTGGCCCAGATGGGTCTTCTGCCTCTTCTGGTACCTCTCCAGGTGAGGATAGCCATTCAGCAGGTTGCTTGAGGAGGATAGAGGGCCCTTAGCCCCAGCAATTAGGCTCGGCTAACTCTGCCTTTTTCTTCGGATCACTTCATCTTCCGGGTTCTGTCAACATAGCGCCAGGTACTCTCTCCTGTAAGATCATGGATCACGGCCACATGAGTATCCACGAAAACCTTGAAGCAGCATGACTGTGACTGCAACCAGGTTAACACTGTGGTCGAGTTGATCGAAAGGATCATCTGATCGGTCTTCACCGTCAGTTCTCTCTATATTGTTTCTGCCAATTGAGCAGCTGTCATGGCACCACAGAGCTAGAGGCCGGGAATGGAATGTTGAAGCCAGGGCACTACCCTGGATCTAGCCAACAGGAATGCCAGGTAGACCCATCCCTGGATGTCTTACGTTCTCAGTTAAGAGACTGATCTGTAGGCCCTTTCAGAGGTGTCACTGAACATGTGGATCTGTCTGGAAGAAACTATTTGACCGGTAAGAGCTGGAGCATAGGGTCGGGGTAATGAAATTTGTGGCAAGTGTAACAAGTGTAACTCCTTCCATGACTTCTGCAGTCATGGATTTCCTAAAGAATTCTGCTATCAAAAGAAGATCACTCTTTTCACAGCGATTAAAGACCTCAGGAGTCAGTGCAAGAGTGAACAAGAAATGCTCTGTGCCCTTGCAATATGGATAGTAGGGTTTTTCTTTGCCCTTCCATCTCACCGCGGATGTGCTTTGACCCTCATCTTGATACTCGGTTTGGTGTATACCTCTCGGCTTCATGCAGCACCTTAGCTGCTGGATTGCTGTGTTGCTTCTCGGCTTGGTAGCCTGATGGCCCTTGGGCACAAATGTATAAAGAGTTATCCTAACCTCGGCACAACAATGTACAGCCTGGGCGAGTTGATAAAAGAGTTGGTGATGAGACAGGCCTCTTCATGATCCACAAGAATCTTATACTTGAAAAGCTCTGTAGTGTCAGAGGATGCTCCACCATCCGCCAAACAGTTTCGAACAATCTAATCAATATGAGAAACTCGAGGATGGACAGGAAGCGGGCATCCAAAAGGAAGGAAGGAAGCTCTCCAAGAAGAAGCAGCGACATGCAACAAAATTATTGACCTGTTCAGGGCTTCAAGTGCAGGTTAGTTTTGTTACCTAGGTTAAGCAATAAACTGCTATCAAATTTTAGCAGTAGCACGCCATTATTATCATCATTCAAAATCATGTTTGCTAAAGGTCGTCATTATTATCTACTATAAAGTTACAGTAGTAATTTAGCAGACAGATATTCACATCGATTTATGATATAGGCTTGGAGGGAACTAGGGCAGACAATAACAAAAATATAGTCATAATGCAATAAAAAGTTAAGTATTAGGATTTTTCTATAAAGCATGATGTAGTTATTATTGTACTCATTTTGACATTTAGGCAATTTAGAAAATTATTTAAAATATATTTGTATGAAATAGAGTTTTTGTTAAATAAAACAACTACAACAATTTGCCCTAATGTAATACTTTGAAATTACCTAAAATAAATTAAGATTGTGCAAACAAATTACAATAAGGTGGTTGTTTTGCAGCAAGGTTGAAACAGCTCTGTTCATAACAGTAGACCTGCTGGTGAAGAAGTGACAGATACAAGAAAAAAAGCAAAATGACTATTTGACTATAAATGACTATAAACACCATCAAATATTTACGCACTATAGAGGTCAGTTTGCATGTTTACGTACTCTTTTCAAAACTGTTAAAGCTGAGTTCAAAATCTAGCATAATACAAAAATGAATAAGACAGAAATTTGCAAGATTTCTACAGTAATGCCATATTGAAATATATTCTGAATCTAAAAAAAATCAAATACCATCAAAGCAATTAGAGTTGAACACCTACACAACAGCTCTAATTCTTGCTTTGTAAAGAAATTGTAATGCTTCCTGTTGTTAGTTTTTTGTGTCTGTGTTTGATGAGGGATAAAGTGTGTTTGTTGGGTGAAACCTTTGCTAGTGTTGTGGAAGAATGACTTGATTTGTGATGTGTTTGAAGTGTTTTGGTAGTTTTAGTGCATTTTGAATGTGAAATTAACTGCTGTGTCAAGTTGGAAGTCTGTAGGAGAACTGTGTGAAGAGTTTTGAAAAAATGAAAAATGTGCCCTAGTGATTGTAAAAAAAAAACTGTAATTACAGTATCTTGCACAGCCCCAGCCTAAGGATTTAAACTTCCCTTTCGAAAGGGAACTCTACTCTGCGTTTTACCGCATATGGAGAACGTCACACGTGAACCGATGTCTGAAAGCCAAGTATCAAATCTCTCCAATCCTATTGGCCGGCAACAGCCTATGACGTCATCATAGCACGACCCGGAAGTATATAAGGAGCGCCTAGAGAATCAGTCAGTATCTTTTCGTCTTTCGGGACTGTTTTGTCTGATCGCGATTTTATCGAATCCGGTAAGGGAATTTTATATGGTGCCTTACAAACGTTTCAGAGAGTGTGTTCATCCGTGTTCTAGGGTTTTGACACTTGATATACACATTCTGGGCATTTTCTGTCTGGGAGAAGAGCGCGCATAGACAGTGCTTGAGGGCGCTGTCTGTGTTTTTCTGTTATTTACTGTGAGCGTCTCCCTATCGGGACGCTCCGTTCTCGTTTGGCACTCTTCTCGAGGGAAGAGGTGTCCGCATCTGTGCCTGATGATTCCAGCCCCGTTTGTGCTGAGGCAAAACGGCGGCTGCAATCATGGGGCTTGCAGGTGAGTTCATTGGGAAGTTTGAGAGAGGTGTATTCTCTCTCAGCCTCCTGGGGCTGACAAGGATGAGTTGTTGGATGACGATGACGTCGGTTTTTTGGCGAGCGCTCTTCTGGCTGCTGTATGTGCGGAGCTGCTGGAGCTTGTGGGATGCGCGTCTGGCAGACTGCAGCTGCCTTGGGGGCGCGTTGAGAAAAGGGCCGCACGCGGATGGCTCAACGAGCGGTCCCTTTCTGTCCATAGCTCTGCAGCTCCCGTAAGCCTTCCATTCCTTCCTGATCTCCATGTTTGAGATCGGGAGGGCATGGAAAAGCCCTAGCCGTTCAGATCTGAATCTGGGCCAAGACAGACGGGAGGTGGAAGAAGCGAGCGACGTTTGTGATCGATCCCCCAGCTGCAAGGGCAATTTACATCTACCCTCTCCTCTATATATATGTGTGTGTGTGTGTGTATTTATGTATATATGTATATATTTTTATTCATGTAACATGCTCAGATGCTTCTTACAGTCAGACTGATGGCTGGGCCCATGGTGATTATTTTTCTGACGGCCCGCTTTTCCGGTTTGATAATGAGAAGCTCTTTTAGGCTTAAAAGAACCCTAGATTCCATCCTTTCTTGTGGAAAAAGAGGAATCTTCGGTCTTCGAGCCGCAGGAAGGTAAGATGGGTCTATATTTTATGTTTTAAAATATGTCGACCTTGTTTTTCCTGTATAGTTTTTCCTGAGCATGTAGACAGCCAGGAGGCTGGTCCATCTCAAGCTGAAGCTCAGAGACAGGGCCAGAGGTCCAGTATGGCCGCTCGGGCACTTCCTCCTTCTCGGAGCAAGTCGCAGAGACGGCGGGACTAGAGGAGAAACAAGCAGGTTTTAGGGAGGTGATCGATCGCAGACGCCAGCACCGTCAGTAATCGATTCCCTCTCTTTTGCGAGGGTGACTTTACACCTGCCCTCGCCCCTTCTTCCTCCGCCTCCTGGGTTTTGGTTTCATTTAACATACCCCGGTGCTTCTTAAACAGTCAGGCTGATGGCTGGGCCCTTGATGAATATTTTTCTAAAGGCCTGCCTTCTGGCTTGATAGTGAAAGAGGCTGTTTTAGGCTTCAAAGAACCCTAGATTCCATCCTTCCTTGTGAAGAAAAGGAAAAGAGGAGTCTTCGAGCCGCAGGAAGGTAAGCTGGGTCTATGTTTATGTTTCTAAATATGTTGACCTTGTGTTCCTGTATAGATTTCCTGAGTATGTAGTCGTAAAAAGTAAGGATTTTTTTGGGGCAAACTGAAGTTAGGTTGGCTAGAACGATATTTGTGCAGGCCACAAAATGGCCGCCTCTTAGCCACCATTGTATAGAGTAGCTTCTCCTCTGGTGTTAGCTAGAGTAAGTTTGAGTTACCACTCGTCACTTCAGTTAATATTTATGTCTAGTGTCGGCCTTAATCGGCCGCCTGACATGGTTTGCTTGTTGAGCTTCGCTTTATTTCCTCTTATTCGGTGGAATTCAGAGGTGAAGCACAGGCATTGCTATCCTTCGTGTGGCCCTGTCGGCCAACAGCTTAGCGGCCCAGGCTAGGACTAGGTTTAGGTGTTTATTGTTATAAATCACCCTTTGTATTATTATCCCTTGGTAGGTTGTATAGTTCCTAGTTCTGGCCTTCTCCTGAGGGAGTTGTTAGGCCTTATGAACTGGGCCATTTTAATAAGCTGTGACATATATAGGTTATGACTGTTGGAATTATATAAAAACTAGTTCACATAGTATCACAACAGACTATATATACAAACATAGCAATTTATTGCCTTCAATTTGATTTTAAAAAAGTAAACAATTTACCCTTCTATAAAAGCATTTTAATTTCAACTCACCTGGAATCCATGGTGATCAGAAGACATTCACTCTCACTCTCCAGTCTGCTTACAGCAAAACAATTCATTAGTTTCTTCAGAATATGACTTAATTGTAAAAAGTATTTTGTACATTGTCACAATATCTTTCAGCTATGAGAAATGCTGAGCAGTGGTCTGAGGTTCACAAAGTGTCTAAAAATGTTCGTTAAATGAGTTTAAATGTAGGCATAAATACAAACTCTATACTGTATGTGCTGTATTTAGAAGTGTGTTTTCTGAAATAAAGGACGTATCGTGTAAACAGTGTCTGTGTACTCTATTTTGCATTTTTTTTTTTTTTTTTTTTACAAGATAAGCTAAGATGTAAACATAAATAAGTCTCCCTGTAAAAAAGAACTAGAATAAATCAACCCATTATGTTGTGTTAAATGAACATCTCAACATGTTAAGTTTAAACAACTCACAGTTGGGTTTGTCTATATTTGACCCATCAGTGGGTTGCAAAACAACCCAAATTGCAAGCTGCTCTTTGTATGGTCAAAAAACCTGTATGCTTCCCCATTACCAAAACAATATATTTTTTTTAACAATTTCTAATTTTATTTAAATTTTCTTTTTTTTACAAACTGAATATACAATACATTGTTCAAATGTTGTTCTATGTTTGCACTTTTAGAGGGCTTTTTTTGTGCATTTACAGGGTGTTTTCCTGTAATGTTCTTATTTTTCTCTTATCAAATCCAAACTACTGCATGGCTTCAAATGCCACACATATCAAGGGTAAATACACAGATTATTCACTGCCCATAACATACAGAGGACTACGAGTGAACGATCTCCCTTACCTCCTCAGAGAAAACGGTCCCGGGTCAGGATAGAGAATAATCCAGAAAAGCAGAGATATTTTAAGTCAGAAAGCCAACGATGACTGTTATGTGTACAATTTTTTCAGAAAGGTGTAAGGCAAAGATGACATTAGAGGGTGCTCAACCAACATAAAATCATAGTCATCCTTGATTTTATTTGATGAAAACAACCTTTGTACTCGTTATATGATGCGTGTGATGTTCGAGAATTATCTTACAACTACAGAGAGTTTTACAATCTTCCTGGTTCTGATAAGTGCTTTGTTATAAAATGTTAAAGCTCATTCAACAGTTCTAAGGTTCATATTGAAATATTACACTGCTTCCAAACGCCTCTGGACGCTTTCACTTTCATTCAGGGATTAAAGTTAACCTCAACAAGAGCCAAATGTGCTGCAAGTGAAATGCATTTAAGGAACTGCAACAAAATACATGTTTACATGAAACTGCAAGAATGACAGATATTGATGGAAGTGATGCGAATAAATCAAATACATGACTTACATGACTTACCTTACATGACTCCAAGCAAATTATTCCTCTGTGAAAAATTGCCATTGGAAGTTGACAAATGCCTAAATGTTTTTGTTTTTCTTCCATGTGCTGACACCTATGTGCAATGGATGATTTACAAAAAGGAACAAAATAACAATTAAAGCTGCAAGGATGAAAGGGCCCTCACACCTGTGCCACTGCCACCTGGTGGCTTTAGGAAAACAGAGTGCGGTGTGCGGTATGCATTTAAGTAGGTAAATATAAGAGGACTATGTCAAAGTCATTTGTATTTGCCACCCTTCCTGCTGCCAACAGGTGGTGCTTTGACTATAACTGAATACTGCCATGTAGTCTTCAGGTCAGGACTACTATCAAACATGTGAAGTTTGGGCAGATCGGACATTGTATGCCTGAGTTACAACAACTTCCTGTTTCGTGGTGTTAATCGCAAACATTAGCACTTAGCCAAGTGTTGCATGATTTAACGTGTTTCTAGCATGTTTTGGCACTTCATGGCATATTAAAATGTGTTTCTGGGAGGGAATTATAATGTAAAGCATGCCGTTACCTGTTGCCAGCAGATGGCGCTATGACTAACTGAATATTGGCATGTAGATGTCTTCAGGCCATGACTGGACATGACATGTCCTGTTTCATGGCGAAACATTGAACTTTGTCAGGCCACCACAGACACGCCCTTCAGCAAAAACTCAAGATCTTCACAATTTAACGTCTCAAAGGCCTTTAGATTAGACTGACCAAATATGATGTTGATCTGATTAAAGCTCTAGGAGGAGTTTGTTAAAATCTGGAAATGGCAAAAAATGCAAAAATGTTGCAAAGAAAATTAAAAATAACTGACTTTCTGTTGGTTTTCAGATTTTGCTCCAAGAGACTTTTTTGTAGGTGCTGTTACATGCGTGTGCCGAATTTCATACTTGTATGTGAAATGTAGCTCGAGGGGCACTTCGTTAAACAATTTGTAGGTGGCGCTATTGAGTCATTTTTCCACACCTAATTCTGAAACAAAGATGTAAATTTTTGCAACTACTGGCACGCATGCAAAGCTTTGTGAGTTTTCGAGCATGTTTAGGCCCTCAAACATGCAATTAATTTCAGAGAAGAATCTGTGCTTGGGCCCTAATAATGAAATGTATGATATTATTAATGGCCTGTACAGTAAATTCACCTGCCATTGACCAATGTGTGGCAAAACATTACCAACTGGATCACTGCTATCTTGTGCGATTGTTGTAAATTACTAACAGCACTCTTGTCACAAACAAAGTCAGTTCAGTGACTGTTGCCTTTGAGAGTTTTGAGACACAAGCAGATATTCTTGAAAATAAGTTTTTTTTTTTTCTTTTTTTTTTTTTTTCCTGTGGAGAAATATAATTCTTTAGACATAAGAGGTTCATGCTGTATTATTATTCCAAAATTATTAAAATTCATAATATGATGATTAATTGAATGCCTTTTTCTTGGTCTCAGGTGACAAATACTTTTTCTAAGCATATAAATACAGCTGCATCATAAGTGAGAGAATTTATATTTACTTTGATCAGAAACTCGAGCAGAAATATCTCTGTCTGTCAGTGATTATCTGACACTTGATGAGGATAAAACTTCATTATGCTTTCATTATGTATTACAGGTACATTAACACTAGAACCGCCAGGGGTCGTTGTATACCTAAAAGAGTCATAGAGTCATAAAATGATAATATTAGTCATCAACTATGTTTTTGTCCCTATATATATATATATATATATATATATATATATATATATATATATATATATGTAGTTGCAAGTAAAAGTATGTGAACCGCTTGCAGAATCTGTGAAAATGTGAATAATTTTAACAAAATAAGAGAGATCATACAAAATGCATGTCCTGAGTAAGATATTTTACATAAAATATAGTCCACAAGAAAAAAAAAAATAGCTGAATTTATTAAAACGGCCCAGTTCAAAAGTATGTGAACCCTTGATTCTTAATACTGTGTGTCATTACCTGGATGATCTATGACTTTTTGTTTGTTGTGTGATGGTTGTTCATGAGTCTCTTGTTTGTTCTGAGCAGTTAAACTGAGCTCTGTTCTTCAGAAAAATCCTTCAGGTCCTGCAGATTCTTCAGTTTTCCAGCATCTTCTGCATATTTGAACCTTTTCCAGCAGTGATTGTATGATTTTGAGATCCATTTTATCACACTGAGGACAACTGAGGGACTCAAACACAACTATTAAAAAAGGTTCATACATTCACTGATGCTCCAGAAGGAAACACTATGTATTAAGAGCCGGGGGGTGAAAACCTATATATAGGTTGTGCAATATTATAATAAAATGTTATTAATCACGTATTAAGATAACCCATGTTATTTAAATGACTAAAATACCCTTAATAGACAATATTGAGCAATAATAATTCACTGCGCTGTATAAGATGTAGCCTATGATGCAACAACAAATTCAAGCGCACAGTTTCACCTAATTAATTATTAATTTGTTTAGTTATGTATAATTTGAATAAGAGAACAACTCCAATAAACTTGGGATAATTATTCAAAATTGTTTTATTCATTACACCATAGATCAGAAATATTTTTTTGGGAAACGGGCAGACGGGAATAAATAGCACTCATCACTCATGCATTTAGTGCCTCTAATATCTGTTTTGCCTCCATAAAATCGGCTTCTTTTATCCGTTGTAACTAAAACTCGCATCATGTTAGTTTTCTTTATTTTGCAAAAAGCACAACATTCTGTTTTTACTGTGAGTCTACTCAAATAAAAGACATTCTATAGTTTCGATTGATGTATTACTTTTGTCTGCATGACAAAAATGAGTATTTTAAGTTGATTTTGCTGCTATGTGAAAAAAAAATCCAGCACATCCAACACATTATTAGCAGCTATTTGATAACGTAATCAAGCAAAGGGCTAATCATACTAATTACCGTTGTGTCCAATGTTGTAAAAAGCCATACCATTGTGCAGTGTTTACCTCAGTAAGTTGATCAAGTGGATCTGAGGTTGTGCGAATAAATGGAGGCGGGGATAATTAGCATATTCATAGATCCGTGTATACTAAATAAAGCAAGAGCTATTTTAAGGCATGTTTCACAGAAAAAAAAACAAAAAAAAAACATTTAAATATGTAATTTTGGTGAATAAAGATTAGTTTTAAGGGATAAAATTATAGAGGGACTTTCAGGTCTTGCAGATGGTGTGTCCTCTCCAGTCCCAGCGTCTTTTCGTGATTTCTTCATGCTCACTGTTTGATTTCTGGACAGGTCTGGCTTTTCTTAAATGGGATCACAAAAGTTCTTTAAAGAAACATGCAGTTGGTTTCTGAGGGTGTGCAGCTGAAAAATTAGTTTCTTCAGTTGATGGGTAACTGTCCCTAATAATATCGTCACACTTCTCTTTCTTTATCTGCTCATGAGAAATAATTTAATAAGTATGTTACAATATTGTATTTGTAATATCACCAGGATTTTATATCATCATTTGAATTATATGAACACATGAGGAACAAGGGAATCACATGACACAATATCAGGAAACATGACTGTGGCAAATTTCAAGGGGGGAAAAAAACATGAAAACATGACCCAAAACCAAAAACAGTCATGAAAGAAAGTTAATTTGTGATGTCCTCATACATACTTCAACACTGACGAACCCGGTAGGCTACTAAGTTCAGTCAGGTTCTTCTCCAGTATGTTCTTCTCACGGGTTTCCATGTTTTCACTGTTATACACTCGGGGGCGCTATTACGCATCTTCTGAATGAGTACAGAATCTCCCGAAAAGCACAGACGAGGAAGGCGAAGAAACGACAGAAATCATATGTAAGCAGATGCATATGAAAAAATAATGCGATCATCATCAACAATAACAGCATATAAATGAAAACTGTGAAATGTCGATCCAGGAAGTGGTATAGGACTGTGAAGTGATCTACTGCATCTATGCTTTGATAATCGTACTGAATATGATCCAGATGTCGTGTAATAAAAACGATTTTCTCAGCTTTTTACTCAAAATGTCGCTATTTATGAAACTTACCTATATTCAAGTGTTGAATAAAAAAATAAAATAAAATAAAAAATGCTTGAAGCTAGAATTTAAAAAAACAAAAAAAACTTGCAGAAGTATTAAGCGATGGGCAACAATCGGTCAGCTACAAAATATCCTGGCTATACATTAGTGAGTTAAGACAAGCAGACAAGCCTGGTGAAAAATGAAGGTGGCGATCAGTTTGCCATTAAAAAGTTCAGTGTTGGCCAGGTAAGACGGACACTTAAAGTTTATATCGATATTTAAAAATGAAGTAAAATTCACATGATTCACATGTATCTGTCTGTTTTTAGGAAAATGTATTAAACTTTTTCTTATAACTCAGTCATCCATCGTCCATCACAGGGAATTCATCAGAGGTTTACAGAAACTTAAATTCATATTCCGTTAATACATCTAAAGTTAGCATCTAAAGTTAGTATTTGTAAATCATTAAAGTGTTGAATTAATTTGGTTTCAGATCCTTGTATCTTGTACTGGAGCACTGCAAGGGTGGAGATCTCGCTCAGAAAATCAAACACAAAATGAAGGCTGCAGATACTTTTTCTGAGAATGAGGTAAGATTGTGCTGGAAAATTTAACTCATGTAATATTTTAATGATACTAAACAGACATTTGATCTACTTACAGATTCTGGACTGGATTGTGAAGATAAGCTTGGCATTAAAGTACCTGCATGATCAACAGATTCAGCATAAAAACCTGCAGCCCGAGGTACAAATGCAAATCAGTTAATATACAGGTGCTGGTCATATAATTAGAATATCATCAAAAAGTTGATTTATTTCACTAATTCCATTCAAAAAGTGAATCTTGTTTATTATATTCATTCATTACACACAGACTGATATATTTCAAATGTTTATTTCTTTTAATTTTGATGATTATAACTGACAACTAAGGAAAATCCCAAATTCAGTATCTCAGAAAATTAGAATATTACTTAAGACCAATACAAAGAAAGGATTTTTAGAAATCTTGGCCAACTGAAAAGTATGAACATGAAAAGTATGAGCATGTACAGCACTCAATACTTAGTTGGGGCTCCTTTTGCCTGAATTACTGCAGCAATGCGGCGTGGCATGGAGTCGATCAGTCTGTGGCACTGCTCAGGTGTTATAAGAGCCCAGGCTGCTCTGATAGTGGCCTTCAGCTCTTCTGCATTGTTGGGTCTGGCATATCGCATCTTCCTCTTCACAATACCCCATAGATTTTCTATGGGGTTAAGGTCAGGCGAGTTTGCTGGCCAATTAAGAACAGGGATACCATGGTCCTTAAACCAGGTACTGGTAGCTTTGGCACTGTGTGCAGGTGCCAAGTCCTGTTGGAAAATGAAATCTGCATCTCCATAAAGTTGGTCAGCAGCAGGAAGCATGAAGTGCTGTAAAACTTCCTGGTATACGGCTGCGTTGACCTTGGACCTCAGAAAACACAGTGGACCAACACCAGCAGATGACATGGCACCCCAAACCATCACTGGCTGTGGAAACTTTACACTGGACCTCAAGCAACGTGGATTGTGTGCCTCTCCTCTCTTCCTCCAGACTCTGGGACCCTGATTTCCAAAGGAAATGCAAAATTTACTTTCATCAGAGAACATAACTTTGGACCACTCAGCAGCAGTCCAGTCCTTTTTGTCTTTAGCCCAGACGAGACGCTGTCTGTTGTTCAAGAGTGGCTTGACACAAGGAATGCGACAGCTGAAACCGATGTTTTGCATACGTCTGTGCGTAGTGGTTCTTGAAGCACTGACTCCAGCTGCAGTCCACTTTTTGTGAATCTCCCCCACATTTTTGAATGGGTTTTGTTTCACAATCCTCCCCAGGGTGTGGTTATCCCTATTGCTTGTACACTTTTTTCTACCACATCTTTTCCGTCCCTTTGCCTCTCTATTAATGTGCTTGGACACAGAGCTCTGTGAACAGCCAGCCTCTTTTGCAATGACCTTTTGTGTCTTGCCTTCCTTGTGCAAGGTGTCATTAGTCGTCTTTTGGACAACTGTCAAGTCAGCAGTCTTCCCCATGATTGTGTAGCCTACAGAACTAGACTGAGAGACCATTTAAAGGCCTTTGCAGGTGTTTTGAGTTAATTAGCTGATTAGAGTGTGGCACCAGGTGTCTTCAATATTGAACCTTTTCACAATATTCTAATTTTCTGAGATACTGAATTTGGGATTTTCCTTAGTTGTCAGTTATAACCATCAAAATTAAAAGAAATAAACATTTGAAATATATCAGTCTGTGTGTAAGTAATGAATATAATATACAAGTTTCACTTTTTGAATGGAATTAGTGAAATAAATCAACTTTTTGATGATATTCTAATTATATGACCAGCACCTGTATGGTCTGAAAGCATGTTTTCATGTTTCAACCACAGATGTACACTCTGGAGCTCTATTGACATTTATTTATCAATAAAATAATTGAAGTTGCTCTGCAATCAGTTGATTTTATTCCAGACATGGTCACAAAATAGCTAGAGGTTGTATCGATTTGAGTTTGACTGATATTATTGCAATACACTCATTCCCACCATCCTTATTAACTTATCAAATATTTGTGTTTTCTCATGACAGAGCATATTTTTCACTGCATGTGAAACCGTTCGTCTTGGAGAGTTTGGAGAGATTAATGAATGGTACTGAATTACTTTGGTATTGTGCTCATTTGATTCAAAACATGACAAACTCTTCAAAACGATATACAAAATAGTCCATGTATGTGCAGACATATTGATCTTTATCATGCATTTCTGTTTTTATCAGGTCCAGTGATGCACAAACAGCAGAAACTGAAGCTCTCACATATTTTGCATCTGAGAATTTGAGTGTCAAACCTTATCATCCTAGATTTGCAATGTTGACTATTTATATTTCCATATCTGAACCCTGAAAACTCAAGCCTTTATAATATTCACTGTTATTTTTACAGTGAAATCTGGAGGTTGGGATGCGTTATCTATGAGCTCTGCATGCTGAAGTCTGTAGTAAGATCTTTCGTTCAGTTTAACGCTTTGTATAACTAAATACACAGCGAGTTTGTAATACATTGCAGAGATTTAACTGAAAGAATTCAGAAATGCCAACACTGTTAAACACTAAAAACATAACATTATTAATGATGTCCTGATTTCAAATGACAACATGACTGACAACTATTTATCCAATAACAATTAGATACAATACGAAATGTTCAAATAAAGCTTTCAAAAACGTTACATAAAATGGTAAACCTCGCATTTCAGCCTTTAAATAAAGAAAAGGGTCAAGTCAAAATTATAATAAATGATTATATGTATTTTATCTGCACTGTAAATAATTGTAGATGCCTTATCCAAATTGTTTAAAATGGTAGAACCCACATAAGCTTGTTTTTCATCAACCGGTTAAAATTTATAGTGGTTCGTACTATGTGGTTCTGAAGGTAAATGTAACTCTCTGTAAATCCACTCTCTGACACTGGGTGGCGCTTATGGAACTGCAGAAATAGAGCCGTTTCCTGGTAACCTCCGTAAACAAAGAAGCATTGCGATTATAAACACTACCAAAGACTGTAATAACACAAGATGCGTCATTCGTATTGTTTTGAATGGGAGAATGTGCAACGTGCAATATAGCGGAATAAGTCCCGCCTTCTAAATAAGAGCCAGTCGTCGATTGGTAAAGTAATTGCATCGCTGCAGCGGCCGTTAAAAGCTCCGGTTTCTATAGAAACAGTCAGACGCGCGCCTCCGAAACGAGACACAAGAGTAGCGCATTTAGGACTGTGCATGCGCATTAGCTTGATACAGCTTGAAAAATACAGTTTTTTGTCATGATTCGAGCGTTTAGAAACAAAATTTATGAGACAGTTGTCAGATTTCATTGGTGATTTCAAATATGAAATTTAATCAAAAGCTTGGCAAACAGCTTTGGAGAATTTGATGTTTCCCCATTCAAAAAGATAGGAGCTGCACTTGGATGCCCGAGAGGCGCTTCTTAGATGGCCGCCGAGTGAAATCACTTGTCTTAAAGGGACTTTGACACTATTTTATAGGCATTACATGGATCGAAGATGAAAACAAAATGCCATCGGAACTTTTCTGAAGACAGTCAGAACATTCCGAGGCACATTCATATAATTAATTAATTAATTCATATATTCATTCAAATAATTTCTCTTAGCTTTACCTCACAGCTTTCCGCCATGTTCTCACACAAAACGAAACTACTCTGAGTGCTGCGCCTGCGCGAGACTGTTGCTTAAAACTTTGCTTAATGCTGGGCAGTATTTATTTATCATGATTTGTTCAAAGTGCTATTATTGAATATGGTTTTAATATGCATCAGATATTAATTTGAAAGCTATTGAATGGCTTCACATTATATATAGAGACAAATACAAGTAGCACACAAATCCAATTTTTTTTTCTTTTTGCCAGCAGAAAGTCTCTTTTTTTTTTAACAGGTGATTCCCTGGAGATTGGAGATTTAACTGCTCCATGTCAACCTTTCTTGCTCATTGTGACAACTAACCTATGCCACTCCAACACCATACACTTATAACAGGCTTATCATAGTGAATCAGCGTAAGACAAAAATACTGTGATTTGTTTACGCAAAAAAAAAAAATTACCACTTTATTTACAAAACAATATTATCCAAAGCTTTCACGCAACAATGCCAGCTCTCATGTGAACACAAAACATATGCGTCATGAAGCTCTCGTGAATGCGAGTTGCAGATCAATATTTTTGTAAGTAAAGTTGTAAATTATGTTTTTTTGCATAAACAAAGCAGTCACATTGAGTGTAAGCCACTGGAGTCACATGGAGTACTTTAATGATGTCTATTTCTTACCTTTCTGGACCTTGGAGTGGTAGTTGCGTTGGATCTCGATGGAGAGACAAAAACCTCTTCATCAAAAAGATCTTAATTTGTGTTCCAAAGATGAACGAAGGTCTTATGGATATGGAACGACATGAGGGTAAGTAATAAATGACAGGCTTTTCATTTTTGGGTGAACTAACCCTTTAAATTCAAATGGCTCACCGATGTCTTAAGGGCTGTCTCAATGGCAAAATTATTCCAGTGCACTGGAATGTTAGCTTCCTGCAAAAATCCACAATGCACCACAAAAACCAGGGAGCATCGATGCTCACTATGCTCCCTTGCCGAATATTACATCACATTTCTGAAGCGCGAAACATAATGCATGAACCAACTCAATAAATGTAATGAAAATTTAAAAAAAAAAAATTATTATTATTATTAGGGCTGCACGATTAATCGAAATTAACCCGAAATCACCGATTTCGCCGATTACACCGATTTTGCTTAGTGCAATTATGAAATCGCAAAGGCTACATTTTATTTTATGCGCAGCTTGTCAGAGAAGCACGGCTCTAGTAAATGCTGCAATTTATTATATTTTTAATGTATATAATTGTATAATACTTTTTAAAATTGCATTGCTGTAACGGCCCATTTCAAATGTTTATGTGCTTCTTTTCCTCTTTCTCCTTCTGCTGAGGTGGAGTGGTGATGAAATACTGTTCTTGTAAATCCTTCCCAGCATTTCAGTAATAAAAGTGTACATCTTTAAATTGCATGCAAATTACAGTGAAGCGCAACAGTTATCGTACGGTGTTCCGCAGTGGTCAAAATAGATTTAAATGGTGAATTTTTAATTGATCTCTGCAATTAAATCACCACACGACCTTGGCGTTTGTCAAAAAACAGTAAGTAATTCAGCCATGGGTTTTTACGTGGGTGGTAAGAGAAATACTCTGACATTCTGGTTTCTTACGGCAATAAAATCACAGACTAGCCCCTGTAAATGACCTTGCGTCCCTTACAATTACCATCTTTAAAAGTCAATCAAAGCAGAACAGAAACCTGACAAACAGAGTCAACAGTGACCTCAAGAACCTCAGAGAGAATGTTTTACACTTACCTTTGCAAGAAACCAGAAAGTGTGTGTAAAATCAGAGGAGAAGTTTAAACCACAAATGTCACAACTTGCATTAGTCCTTGTATACTCATGCTGTGTGCAGTACTGTGTGTGAACTGTACCCACTGTAACATCTTAACTGAAAGCAGAACATTAGTGAGGAAGTTCAGAATGTATATGACAATAAGTGGTTTTTAATGAGGAAGTTCATATAATTTACTGCATTGTTCTACTAAGTAAAGTGAATTTTGATGTTAAAGTCTTATAAAAGAAATGTGATGAAAGTAAACTTAATAAGAAAATAAACTTTATCATTATACTATCATTGCTGATGATTGAACCTCAGTTCCCTCCAGCTCTAATCAGTGCTTCAGATCGAAAACTTATGGAGGATTCTGTAACTATGGATATTTTGCAGTCCAAGCATTGAAAAAAAAAAGGGTTTAGTTTAACATACAGAAGAATAGACAAATCTATTTATTCTTTATTTTGACTACTTTACAAACTTAAGAATTAAAGTCACATAAGGAAGCATGGGAATGTGGTCAGCAAAACATGTGACACCATATTTGAGCTTCTTCTTTGATAGATTTCAGCTCTGCTCACTCTGGATTCATCAGCCAACTTCATCAGGTGCATACTGGGATTGTTTTAAACACTATTGAAGAAGGTACACGTATGCATGAATTTTTTTATTTGAATTATTTCATTTTTGTTTTGTAAAGAAATTTGGTAACATATTTTACAGTGTTACATGTACTTGCAATAGTAATAACAGTAAATTATTCATAATTACATGCAACTAAGCCTAAACAAGTACAGATTTGTTTCAGCATTCAAAGCAATGCTCATTTTAAACATTTAGTAAATTAAGACTGTAGAAAGAGAAGGACAATTTAATTAATGCAACACACCTTGTTTCATAGATTACACGGCATAACTTTACTAAAGGACAAGAATAATGGGAGGTAAGAAATGATGGCATAACAACTGTATAATACATGTTTTGCACTGTAAATTACATTGAATGAAAAGTGATAGAAAAGTACAATATCTGTTTGAAGCAAGTGCTTTGACAAGTAGCTTGGGATGCAATAAACAGTAACGTAGTATAAAATTCCAAAAACGTAATTTGCGGGTGGGACTGGTGGGACATGTCCCTACCACTTTTTGCCAGAGTTGATATTGTTCCCACCGCTTTTTTAAACATCTCACAGCACAAATGTATCTAATACACTAGAAACATATCTTAGCAATTCGTTTCTTTGTGTTAAATCAGAGGCGATCTGGCGCTGGAATGAGTTTTGAAATCATGCTGAGCTTTCATTGCCACTGTTCTCTTGGCACTTCACACAGACGATTGCTTCAGTCTATCGCTTAATGCTGTTGTGGAGACTCTCTATTCGTTCCAGTGAAATCACAAAACAAAATGCACATAAACATGTGCTTTTGATATACAAACTCTGATGAACATATTTGGTTTCAATGGGAAAAAAATAAATAAAATAAACTATACTAGGGCTTATTGGACCCAGAACCTCTGGCATGCTTAACAAAAATTCTGCTAAAATTCTAAAAGTCCACTGTGATTGGTGGAATTTTATATATAATATATCAATTTTTCAATTGTAATCTTTTAAAAAGGCCTCTAGTGTTGTCAAAAATTCAGTGTAGGATTGCTCATATTGCGCAAAATTTTACTCACTCCCGCAAATTTTATGCTAAATTGAGGTCTTTTTCATTGCTTATTGCACTTAAAGGGTTAGTTCACCCAAAAATGGTTCTCTCACCCTCATGTCATTCCACACCAGTAAGACCTTCGTTCATCTTCGGAACACAAATTAAGATATTTTTGATGAAATACAAGAGGTATATGAAACGTCCATAGACACCAATTTAACCGACACTTTCAAAGTCCAGAAAGGTACTAAAGACATCATTAAAACAGTTAAAACAGACGTGACTGCAGTGGTTCAACCTTAATGCTATGAAGAGACGAGAATACTTTTTGTGTGCAAAAACCAAACAAAAATAATGACTTTATTCAACAATCTCTTCTCTTCTGTGTCATTATCCTTACGCAGGTGACACAGTAAGCACAGTGAAGGCTTCTGTGTTTGCGTACGAATGCCGGCTCAGTATTGGCCAAAGATCACGTGATCACGTGATCAGCATGACGCATGCGTGTGATGCTAACGCAGGAGCCGGTCAATAATGAGTTGCGTTCTAATGTAGAACCTGGAAGCGCTGGACATAAACAACGTATGAGAATGACACAGAAGAGAAGAGATTGTTGAATCGTTGAAGTCGTTATTTTTGTTTTGTTTTTGCACACAAAAAGTATTCTCATTTCTTCATAACATTAACCCTTGTGCGACTTTTCAATTTTGTTTTTTTGATCATTTTGCCCATGTTAATGCCAACTGCATACATGTTGGCACAGGTGTGTATTTTTATTGGAATTTTACCATTTCACCCCCATTTCCTTTAAAAAATCTATTTTGCACTAGGTACAAAAAAAAGTTCCTCTCAGGACCTTAAGGACAAAAATGTCCCCATCAAAAGTGCATTTTTTAATCCAGGGGCCATTGAACTATAAAATGTTGCAATCTTTTTTAATAGCCTTTTATTCTGTTGGCAAGTCTTAAAAATTTCAATTTTTACTATTTTTTTTACCAGATGGTGCCATTTTCTTAAGTTTGGCCTATAAAGCAAATACTCACTTTATTCCTGTTTTCTGCTTCTGTATATTATAGACCCGTTTGGATAAATTATGCAGCTATAATTGTGCGGGTGTGTTGGTATGGATGTCTGAGTGTGGTTTGTATGTGTTATAAAAAATTGTGTGTGCATGTATGTTGTAAAATTTGAGAGAGAAAAACTGTACTGCAAATCACAAATCCAACCACTGTGTGTTCTAGTGGAGTTTTGTTGGCGTCTAATGGGGAAAATTTGATACGGTGCCCAAACAAAATCTTACTAAAAACTAAAAGATTTTTTTTTTGAGATATCAACTTCAAATTTGGAACACAGCTTGTTTAGATTTATTGCTTTGATTTTCTAGCAGTTCTAGAGTTCAACATGTTTCTTAAAATATGTATTTTATATAAAATAATGTTCATAAATAATTTTCAAAAACTTAAACCTGTAACGAGGCGGGACATGATGTGAGATCCATGTGCAAGCTTTTATTTAACAGAGTTCGTAATCAAACAGGCAATGGTCAACAGGGGCAAACAGGAATGGCAAGGAACAGGCAGAGACGTGGTCAGGATACAGGCAGTAGATCAGGGCAGGCAGATAACAAACATAAGTCCAAGACAGAGCAGATAATCCAAAGGGCAGGCAGCAGAGAATCGTAAACGGGAAACAGACAGGATCAGTAACAGGCAGACAAACACAATGATAAACGCTCAGAATTGCAACCAGAGTATACAAGACTTCGCAATGAGGTGGTGTGTGAGTGTGTCTTAAATAGTCCAGATGATGGGCTCCAGGTGTATGTGGCAACGGGTGATTGGTGTGGAGTGTGCATGTGACTGGCAGGGAGGATTATGGGAACTGTAGTCCGGGAACTGACAGGTACAGACGGTGATCGTGACAAACCTCTATAACTTTTGTTTGTTTGTTTTCACTTTTAAACTTTTTTTTTTTTTTTTTAATTCAACAATAATCTGCCAAGGGTCTTCTTTAAAATAAGACCAAACTTAAGTCTGTGCTCCCAAGTTTCAAATTTTTATGACAGTTTTTTGACATGGACATTTTTGTCCTCTATGGACCTATGTGTCACTTTTTTTTAATTGACGCACAAGGGTTAAGGTTGAACCACTGTAGTCACGTCGACTGTTTTAACAATGTCTTTAGTACCTTTCTGGACTTTGAAAGTGTTGGTTAAATTGCCGTCTATGGACGAGTCATATACCTCTCTGATTTCATCAAAAATATCTTAATTTGTGTTCTGAAGATGAACGAAGGTCTTACAGGTTTGGAATGACATGAGGGTGAGTAATTAATGACAGAATTTGCATTTTTTTGGTGAACTATCCCTTTAAACAGTCAAATACACAAAATAATGTCAAAATGTCAGTCTTGGTGAGTATTCACGTAAACACAGTCAGTTATGTTTTAAGTGAACGTAAACAGTTGAGAAAGAAAATGCATGTATAACAGTATAATGGATCCGTGCATCAGGTCTTAAAGTGACAGCAGCCTAATAAATCTGCTGACAAATTATGAGATAATAGTAAAAATATCTATATGGAAAACCAATAGCCACAGTGACTGGTGAGCAAAAAAGTTCAATATATACGTATCACCTGTGGAAGGTGTAGGACAATACAGTGTTCGTCCAATCATTGCATTCGATCCGTATGCAATGATACAATGTCCTACCTGCCTGTTAACGTATGTATTTTTTATACCCTTGCGCACCTGCTTGTGCAGACATCACACATTACCAGAACGTTTCATACTATGCAGAGTTTATGTAGACAGACGTTAGTCACCGAGCACCGCAAACAAACAGCAGCCACGTTTTACAGTTGCTCCTGAACAAAAACAACAAGCTTATGCTACTTTCACGCCATAACTGCTGTAATTTAGAAGAGATGGAACCCGGTGACATTATCATGGCTGGTTCGTGACTCGAAATTAAGCGTTTCAATGTCAACACTATCAATGCCAAAATGAATCTGCAGCAGTCAGGTGGTACAGGTCAGTGCTCTAAGTTGTTTATTTTCATTATTGTAATGTTATGTGCTTTGAGACATGAGGCAGTTTAACAGTGTCTCTCATGACACTTTTGTTTGTTCCTTGCTGTAAGAGTTCATGTGTTTTGGAGGAGGCGTGGCTTTAGAGACGCTCTGAAGGGAGGGTGGGATCTTAGGCTTTCAAAGTTAGCTCGCTATTGCTAATGTAAATGCTCTCCAGACTAACAATATATTGTATTATAGTATATGTAATGACACTATCACATTAAACATGAGTTCTATGTCAATACATTTTGTGCATTTATTACTGTACGTTTATTGCTGGACATTTCATACACTCCTGTCCCACCCACTTTTTAAAACAAAGTTACACCACTGTAAAACTTTATACAATGCATTAAAATCATTAGGTTATGAATCTAAAAAAAAGGTTTCCTAACAAAACTCTAAATGAAATTTTAGTAACAAAGTGTCTTCTTCAAATAGGTAATGAATCTAAACCTGAGAGAAGGATTGTCCTTTTCGGGAAGACAGGAGATGGCAAAAGCAGCACTGGGAATACAATCCTTGGAAAGCGAATATTCAAGAGTAAAGCTTCACCTACATCTGTGATTGGAGATTGTGTAAGCAGAGATGGGATGGTTTTTGGAAGAAAAATCACCATTATTGACACACCTGGAATTTTTGACACAGTTGTTAGTGAGGAGGCCATCAGAGCTGAAATCATTAAATCCATCACTGAAATGGGTCCAAATCTTGACACGTGTATCATGATTCTAAAGGTTGCAAGGTACACAAAACAAGAAATGGAGATTGTAGATATTATGAATTCATATTTTGAGCAGTGTGGAGATATCCTTAAACATATATCAATTTTATTCACTCACGGTGACGATCTAGAAGGTCAAACTATTGAGGACTTTGTGAAGAAGAGTCCAAAACTGCAGGAGCTCGTTGATAAATGTGGAGGTCGCTGTCATGTTATTGACAATAAATACTGGAAAAAACGCTGGTGGGGATACAAGAGCAACAGAGTTCAGGTGAAAAAACTGCTGAAGACAATCGAGCAGAAGCTGAAGGACAGTGAGAGCGGCTGCTATAACAATGAGCTGCTTCAGATGGTGGAGGAAGAAATTCAGAAGGAGATTGAAAATATAGAGGAGGACAATTTGCAAAAAGAGGAGAAACGAAACCAAGCTAAGGAAAATGTTTATAAAAAACTTCTTTTTAGGCTTGTCGGAGTGACCACAGGGACACTGATTGGTGCTTTTTTGGGCATCGGTGTCGCAGTGGCAGCAGTTGTGGCTCTACTGAAAGCATTAAAGTTTACATCAGCTGTGAAAGCCATTGGGATGGAAGCTGCTGCAGGTGCCGGCATCGGAGCAACAGCTGGTTCAGGGATGGCCGCAGGTTTATTTTTTGGAGCTGCAGCTCTCGTAGGAGGTGTTGGAGGAGGAATCACTGGATACAAAGCAGCGGAAGAAGCTGATTCTGTCTTTGATGCAATAAAAAGGGCAGCAATAGCAAACCATGATAATGCAAAACCGATTGTTAACATGGCAGAACTTTTACACAAAATAGATGACACGTGTGAATAATGTCTATTTCTACATTTTAGAACCATTTGATGTATCTGTAACTATTTACCCGTGTGCTTTTGATTTACCACCCATTTCTAGTTTACACAATCATCATCCAGTGTATTTATAGCCCCATGTTTCAGTCTGTTTGTCAATCGCTGTCTTAGAGTTTTCTAGCCTTGCCTTAGCTCACAACAAGCTAGTAGTAGTTATCAAGTGGACCTTTATAAAAGTTAGAAAGATTCACTGATGTCAAACACACATACTGTCACACACAGCACAATTACTTGCATATCATTAAACAATTTCAGAAATGTCAATTTGTATGTCTGGTTCTCATTTTGCATCTCACAACAAACCAGATTCTTATCTATAATTTTATTTCTTGACACTGAGTAATATTACAGGAATTAAAAGGCTTCCCCTTACAAAATGAAGTTTATTTAAATATACTCTCATCAAGAAAATGTCAATAAAGTGTGCATCTTCAGACAAAACAATGACACTGAAAAATTTTAAGATATCTAATCACAAGTTTCATTCAGTTAAGACAGCTCAAACAGTCATTTAGGACTAGCTTAAGCCTCTTCTGTGAAACGGACACTTATGTTTTAATATCACTGTTTTAGTACATAAAGGCACTAATGTTCTTCATGTTAAGCATTTTAGAATATCTATCTGTTTTAATGATACAAACGTATACAGCAGGTGCTGTATATAGATCACAAATGCCCAGAACTTGCACTTTATTAAAATATTTTTGTTTTTCTTCTCTTGAAAGGTGATCTAAATATGTGTGGCTTGAAAACTTGACAGACCTGTGCTCGTGAACTTCGCTAAGCACTTTCCCTCGGGGGAATCCCCGGTTTCAGTGAACGAGGCTTTGTTATATAAATGTTTAGAAATTTTAATGGTTCACCACTAGGCGGAATCTCTGTGAACCTATGAACCATATGATTTTTATTGATTGTGATCAGTTTTATGATTTTGCAGAAAATGAATGACACATTTGTATAATGAAAAGGAAGAGTTTATATTTAAAAGCTTGTCTCATTGGTTAGATTAGTCAAGCTCTCCATTAAACAAAACAAGCCCTACAATTTAATAAAATATCACATATTCAAAACTGTATCAAAATGAAGTGAGTTTTTGCTTAAAACAAGAACAAATATCTGCCAGTTGAGTCAGAAAAGGAAATTAAACTTTAACAAGTTTAACTTTTTTTTTTAGTATTATTAGAAAACAATAAACAACAACAACAAAAAATACTTTTTAAATAATTTAATAATAATTTAAAGAGATGTTCTTCCTCAGTATTTCTCTAGTTTTCCAGCACAAACATGTAAACATTCTTAATTCAAGATACATTTACTGGAGAAGCAAAATGACTTTAGATAAAAGGATTTGTTTTCTGAAAAAGTTATGTTTAAAACAAAAAAACAAATATCAGAGCAGTCAGGAAAAAACAAACTTCATTCAAAGGGAAAACAAGATTTGTCAAACCTCATTGGTAGATATTTCTTCTCATTAATCTGCTTACTTCACTTATAAACTCACTGTGTTGTAATTTTCATAAATTCTTCAAAACAACAGTTCTGGTGTCATTTTGTTCATCCAGTAAATGTATCTTGATTTAAGAATGTTTAGATATTTGTACTAAAAAACAAGACAAAAATGCTGAGGATTATTTTTAGGCATTATCTGAGTTCTTAGTGTGCCAATATTTGCTGTTGACAGGACAGAGTCATGGAGCAGAGGCTTCTTCTCATCCTCATGAGCTGTGGTGTATATTGTGTTACAGGTGAGATAAAACTCTTCATGTAAACACACATCTGCTTTATGTTAGAAGCTCAGGGTATTTTATACATCCTCATGCAGCAGGTAGTGTCCAACAGAATATATACTGAATTAGCTTCTTTTAAATGGCAATTATAATAACCAAAAATGAAGGCACTTTAAACCCCTCTAAACACTTCTGCTTTGTGAATCAACCTGCCGAGACAATTACATTGATCTGGTGACTCTATCGGACCGGGCAGAAATGGAGGAGCTCTTTGCTCTTGAAAACTTCACGTACACTGAATACGCCTAGATCGGACTGAAGAAAACGAGTCGCAAACAGTGGCGTCGGGCTCTGGCTGATCGAGAGTTTTACAAGGAAGGAGAAACTGAATACAGAAATTGGGGACCAGGAGAACCAACTAACTATGGTGATGAATATTGTTCAGTAATGGATGAGAAAAGGAAGTTTCGTGATACGCAGTGTGAGCCGTCCAGGATCTTCGTCTGCTACAGTGGTAATTACTGGCCAGCCGTCACTGGTATTGCATAATTGACATTTATGCATTTTTTAGATGTGTATTATGGAATCACTAAAGGTCATCATGGTGAAGGTAAATAAAAGAGGTGGAATGGAAACATTTTATCTCAATTCTTCGCTCGCAAAACTTTTGCATTCCCCGAGAAACTTTGTGTTTGCACACAAAACTTTTTGTGATGAAAATAAGATCAGGTTGGAGGAAAAATTACACTGGAACAAAATAGATGTAGAAACAATTTTCACTCAGTAAATTTATACAATTAATTACAAAGAAATGGCAAGTAACACTGAATTAAACATGAAATCCTGAAAGACTGAAATAGGCTGTAAACACAAACTGAGGTCTTGCCGTAGTAAAGGTCGCCGGATTAATGCAACCGAATCTGACGACGATAAATTGAATCAAAAGAATATTTTATCACCCTGTTGATATATATGACAATAACAGATAACTCTAAGATAGTTCAAACCATATGTATAGTTAAACGGACAAAATTATGCATTATTGCAATACATTAATACAACTTATGATCGTAATGATCGCAACATAAGGATAATATCAGTCTTGTTGAGTCCATCGATGTATTTAACATCATCTACAGTCTTCACGAGTTAGGCCGGGTCCAAACTGGAGCTGGTGAATGTTTCTAATAACCTCAGGATGGGCAGCATTAGCCTCTAAAGAAATGTCATATGTTCAGTAGAATCATAATGACACTTATCAAATCCTCTCATCAGTGAATTATCATCTGTTCTGCTTTTTCATTTTGTATTTTCGGATTTGTTGCATTTGTTATTTTTTACCAGTTAAATAACTGAAAAAATCCATCACATGCCGTAAAGCCCCCTTGTTTTTCTGCTCTTCTCCAGTTTTCCTCAGATCCTCCAGGTTCTTCATCCATTCATCTTCTCCCTCCTCCTTCAGTCTGGGAATCAAGAAATCCAGATGTTGAAGAGTGAAAGCACTGTCTAATTTTAATGCAGTCTTAGACAGACTCATGATGGTCACATAAGCTTCACGCAGCAGGATGGATTTTTCATTTTTAATCTTCTCCAGATCACTGATCAGTTTCTCTTCTATTTTTCTTTTCTTCTCAGACTCTTTCATGTTTCTTTTATGTTCCTTTCTAGTTTCTTCGTATTTTGTTTTGTCAAAGCTTGTTTCAGGCTTTTCACCGGTGCGTTCATACTCCTGTTTGAGCTCATCAAATGTCATTTCAACTTCCTCCACCTTTGTTACATATTTTTTGTTCTCTCTGACATGTTTGCTATAATGGCATTTCCCTGGACACACAGTGCAGTGGCTGTTTTTCATGACTGAACACCATGAGGCATCTATTGCTGATGAGCATTCCCATTCATGACAGTTTTCCAGACAGACGGAGCAGCAGGTTGCGTTTCTGTTCCACCACCATTCATTTACAATGGGGACTTTTTCTTTGAAACTTCTGTTGACTGTAAACTCAACCTTTTCACATTTCTCAATCTTGTCTCTGTTCTGTCTGAGGGCTTTCTGAATCTGATTGAGTTCTTTTAGTTTTAGATCCTTCTCATTGATTCGATCCATCAGATTAGAGACACAGGCTTCAAGTTGTCTTCGCTCATTCAGAACATCTAATGTCATCTGAACACTTTTTCTGTTCTTTTCTTCCAGGAGTGTGAAGAACTGATTCATGCTTTCATCTCCCATTTCCCAGGCTGATCTGTACATATGCTCATATTGTTCATCTCTTTTCTCTTTCTGTCGGTTGTTGAATAAGAAGTGAACAGGTTCATTGTCTTCATCTCTTCTGCAGGGTATTTCTGCTTTCTTAATGGCATTGAGAGCATCTGTTGGACATCCTCCATCTGAATGTGTGAGAAGAAACACTATGTTGTTCTCTATATCTACCAAACTGAGACAGAACTGAATGAAATATGTAAAGCTCTTTGTCAGAGATTCGATTCTGAGACGCCTTCATCACCAAACACACTGCATCGACATAATGAATCCCATCCTCATCTGAAAATAATCTGCTCAGATACTCAGAAATCTCTTCATCTTTCTCATTTTCTTCAGTGTTTGCGTATCCTGGTGTACACTGTATGTCAATGATGGTCAGAGATGTTGGGTTTTCTTCAACAAACACCTCATAGACAGAGACTGCAGATGTCTGGAAATGTTCTTCAGTTTCTTCTGTGATTTGATAAAACTCTTGATCCTCAAACTTCACTCCCAGTAAGTAGTTGATCATGGTGTTGATCATGGTTGTTTTCCCAGCACCGGTTTCTCCCACCATCAGTATGACTCTGTTCTGCATGTTTCTGTCTCTTCGTCCATATGTCCACTTTCTGACCTTTCTATCAATCCCATCAATATATTTTATTTCAGTGTTCAGTTGGTAAAGTGCTGGAGAACCTTTATTCATTAGAGTGGCATCATGACGTGATCTGCAAAAGACAAAATTGATTCGGCATCAATATGTGATGATTTCTCTGTCTGTTGATGGACAGAGAGACAGAGTGATCTTGCCAATTCATAGTTTATTAGGAAACAGAAACAAGCTGAAATTGTTGAAACTTTAAAGGAACACTCTGCTTTTTTTGAAAATAGGCTCATTTTCCAACTCCCCTAGAGTTAAACAGTTGAGTTCGAATCCATTCAGCCGATCTCCGGGTCTGGCGGTACCACTTTTAGCATAGCTTAGCATAGTTCATTGAATATGATGAGACCAATAGCATCTCGTTCTAAAAAAAATGACCAAAGAGTTTCGATATAAAACTTGACCCTTCTGTAGTTACATTGTGTACTAAGACCGACGGAAAATGAAAAGTTGTGATTTTCTAGGCCGATATGGCTAGGAACTATACTCTCATTCCGGCATAATGATCAAGGAACTTTGCTGCCGTACCATGGGTGCAGCAGGCGCAATGATATTACGCAGCGTCTCTCACAAATGTCTCCATGGTTGCAAGGCACGCTCCCTGTGCAAGCTGGGGGTCACAGCCGCTGCGTAATATCATTGCACCTGCTGCACCCATGGTACGGCAGCAAAGTTCCTTGATATAGGAAAAATATCGAAACTCTTTAGTCATTTTTTTGAGCGAGATGCTAACGGTCTAATCAGATTCAATTAACTATGCTAAGCTATGCTAAAAGTGGTACCGCCAGACCCGGAGATCGGCTGAATGGATTCGAAAACGGTAAAACTCAACTGTTTAACTCTAGGGGAGTTGGAAAATGAGCCTATTTTCAAAAAAAGTGGAGTGTTCCTTTAAGTCAACACTCCACCAGTTTTTCTCTGTGGGTCCACTGAAATTTAAGATCTTAAATCGTATGGTGGTCTGTAATAATTAAGAATTATTAAGGTCTTAAATATTGGGATAGAAATACAGTGATAGCGATACGTCCTAATGTATTCATTTAACTTCAAAAGGCGATGATTTCATTAAGTTAATGTGAGCGCTGCACGTTTCAGAGTAGAAGCACGGTGCTGTTGTGTTTTCCACAGGTTTGTGATTTCAGAACTGTTCACAATCAATGAATAACGTGCATTTAAGCCAATAGATAGCTAATGATTTATTGTTGATGAATTATGGCAATGTTTACTTTATGGTGTTTATACTGTAATATGTTGTAAAAGGTTGTAAGAGTGTGTATTTTAGGTACATGACAACAATGTGCTAAAAACAGAAACGTTTTTCTTCCGTGTTTTTGAAATCTTTGCGTATAGTCGACAGTGCTCTCAAAACTGTCCCCGTTTAAACGGATCTGTGAAAATGACTAAAAACTGTATTGTTCATGTCAGGCCATTAGTTGGCGATTTCACTTTGTAAATAAACACTACACGCCTGTAGACTGAACATGTAACACACATGCACATGATGTCACTGTTTTCACAGATTCGTGTTTTTGTAGTTTACATGGAGACGTTTTCAGAAGTTTGTGTTTTCAAGCCCCCACAACGCTGGATGTTGTGTAAATGAACGGCCAAAACGCATAAAAAGTTTTTAGTTGATAATGGCGGTGTGTAAATGGTCCTCTTATCTCTCTCATCTTCTTAAATGAGCAGCAGTAGTAAAGCATGGACATTTCAAAATTAGAGTCACTGGGCCAAATGTCACAGTTATTATAAAGAAAAGATTTTACTAGTATTGTCACAATGATCTGTTTATTATTTTTCTTTAAACACATTATTATTGTATCAGCAAAATCTAATTTTCTCGACCTCCAGTCTGTATGTGCGATATTGATGTATTGGTAAACAAAACCAACAAATGTCAATAAATATTGAATAATGTCTTGAGTATTTTAAACCTGCAGTTCCCCTGTTTTGCTGGTAAGCAGCATTAAGACCTTGTTGAATGTGTTTGTCAGCCTGTTGAATTAAATAAAAGATTCTGAGATACATGCTTATTTTGAGACCCAGTATTTCATAAAATTTTCATAACATATGCATCACATACATCGCCGCTTCCCACCTTATGCTGTAGTTAATTTTAATTCTCATTTTAGATTTTGCATATTCAAATTTGGCATTTGGCACTCATTCGTGGTGACCAAATCTTTAAATTTTACGAAAGAAGCTAGGATACTACGGCTTGGTCAAGGCTTAATGATAAAATGATATATTCTGTTCCCCACATTTAGCTTTTTTTTTTTTTTTTTTAACTTTTTGTTTGTGAAAAGATGCTTTGAGAGAGACAGTACAAGTTATATTATTATGTATCCCTGTTCAGGCTTGTAATAAGAACCCCCCCCCCCCCCACACACACACACACACACGGGTACTACTGTACAATGTCATTTACTTTCACAAAGTTATGTATATCTCATTGATTACAGATGAATTATGACACTAACCTGTGTAAATCTTCAATTCGGTCATACTCCAAGATGCCTTTCTCTCTCATGTTAAACATTGTATCAGATGTCTCTGGAAGATATGATCAAATTTACATTAGTATTTCAAATTGAAGAAATGCTTAACTAGTCATTAGACCAAAGTTTTTGCTCATCTAGTGTTAGTGATATGATCAAACCTCTAATCACATGTCTTATGCAAAAAATACTGCATAATTAGCAGATTATGAACCTGGACTTCAGGAGCAGAAAACATACACAAAGATACTGTCTCTGTGTTTTGTGCATGGAATTGATGTTGGGTTAATAAATCTCAAACACTGATAGTGATAAATATCATTTTTGTTTGGCACTGTTCTGAAAGCATCAAATAAATCAAAACAAACAGTAGGTTATGAACCATGTGTGAAACTTCCTCTGGAGGAACTTTGTCTTATCGAATAGCCACGACAGACATCTAGTGGTTTGTAAAATTGATTTTATATAAAGCAAGACATATTTAAGCAACTCTAATTTAGCAACTCGCTTTGTCCACTGCATGAAGTTGAACACACATTGTCATAAATGTTTGAAAAACTCTGACATTTCTAATACAAAAATATACAACAAAAATAGTTTTTTAAAGTGTATTTTTGTCTTTTTTCCCAGTTAAAAAATTCTTACAAGATGACAAATTTACTTTAGAAGTAACACTGCATAAGTTCTTAAGACCTTAATACAATAATAAAGATACTATTTAAACAAGTCTTTATATGGTGTTGTTTCTGATGTTAAACGATCTTGTGTTATGAGCTCAATGCGGAAGAATCCACCCTATTTAAGTCCCTCCTTACTGACGTACTTACAGTTTTCATGGAGACAGAACAATCACTTCTCTGTAGATGAATTACCTCAGGACAATCACTCCATCTGTGTCCTGCCAATAATGTAATTAATATATTGGATATTTAACCTGTTTTTCAAATAGTTAAATACACTATCGATTAGAGAAAATGAAACCACACAAGAACCTGGAGAGTGACTCACTGACTTTTCTCACATGAAAAGTCTCACATGACTTTTCTTCCACTTCCTCTTTAACCAGTACCTCATTGTTGTTATTGTTGTTTTTACCAATGGGAAATTCACAGAATCTTTTGTATCTAGGCAGATTTTAAAATCTGTTTCTGTTCTGATTAGAGCAATCAGGTGAGCTTTCTAATTTGTGTAAAATGAGTACAAATGAATAGGTTCTAGTTAAGGTTAACATGTTCTAATATACTTCTTGTTTTGATTCCTTAAAAAAAAATCACTTTTTATCACAAATTATATATTTTTATGTATTTTTCCTCAAAACGCTGTCTGACTGAAACTTTCACAGAATTATTTTCACAATAACATTGAAATGATTCTAGTAAAGACTCTTTCCTTTTAGTTTGTCACGCACTAATAATATTGAAGTAACTACAGAAATCCTTCTGCTTATCTCATTTCAGCACACACTAACACTTTTGTATAAAATTTAGATCTGAGTTAACATTTGTTACTGTAAAAAGCTGGAAGAGATTACAGGTAAAAAATGATGTGTTTGGAAAAATTCAGAAAAGCAAATTAATAAATAAATAAACAAACACAGTTCACTGGTTTCTGGTTTTGTGTGAATTATTCAAGTTACTGGCATGCAATAACACTGGCATTGTACCAGGCAGAGGCGAGGATCTAAGCGCAAGGAGTGTAAAGACACAAAAGCAAATCCAAAACAGAGGAACTCAGAGAAAATTAACACACATGAACACCCAGAAATCGACAAGAGAAGCACAAGGGCTATACACAAGGGGTAACAAGCTTAACTAGTTAATGAGTTAACAAGGGAGACTTTTGGGGGTGTATTGAGCTCAAAATGTATTGAGTCTTAAAATCATCAAGTGTGTCGCCAGCCTAAGGCAACATATCACACTTTTCAACAAGTGCATAAATCAAATGCCAAGGAAAACAACTGACTGCAAAGAAAGATCTCTACCTGTCATTAAGAGACATTTTTAACATTATTCGTAAAGAAACTACCGGGAAAAACAAGTTTCTGCTGTTGAACAATACTGTTAACCTTCTCTGTTAATCACATTTACTTAACCTACCCTACAATGTGTTTGCATTAAAATGATTATGCTGTCCCCCATCAGCATGCCATTTTATCTTTAATTTTGGTTATTCAAAAAGATGAATTGGAATTTAAAACAACACAAAATGAGGGCTAACAACACGTGTGTTCACACTAGCAGGTTTCACCACTGTAATTCATTTCTAATTGGTTAAAGGAAATAGTTTCAGTTTAAGCAAATATTTCAGTCAATATTGCTTAGATTCTACTTAAAGGTGGACTCAGTAGAATTTTAAAAACACTGTTTTGAAGTTAGTCGGGCCGACACCAACAACAAACATCTAACCAATCAGCATTAGTATGACGGTCGAGAAGAGAGAACGAGCAAGAGGGAGATTTGAAAATAAGAAAAAAAAATGCAGAACGAGAGATGGGACACAATACAAAAGAGCTCAAAAGAATATCACTGGAATGAAGGTTTATGACTGAGCAAGCACTTTAGGACCCGCGTTTATATTAGAAAAGCTTTCCAGCGCTGGAGAGAGCTAAGTGGGAAGTGACCCCTTATTTCATTTTTAGCCAACATTTGTGCATTGCTCAAGAAAGATGAAAAAAAAAAGAACTTTCAAATGATTGCTTTTCTGTAGTTTCATGATTGATTGAAATAGAAATGAAGTTAAAGCATTAATGAATTAAAATAAAATAAACTCAGTTATTGTGATATAAAGATCAATTAAAACACTGAAGAGATCTGTGTGAGCTCTTCCAAAACACTACACAACTTCAACAATGGTGACAATCAAAAATTTTCAAATCTAAATTCTAAAAAAAAGAATTCAGCTGCACAATTCATTCATCCTGCAGTGCATGCTGGGAGCCATGAATGAGTTTTGTGTGCTGGCATGAAGCATGTCACCATTGTTGCTGGGTAACAGCTTACACACGGGGAAGGTTATCAGAGAATCCCAAATATAAAATTCTTTCTGTTTCTCACACAAACCTATCATGTGATATTAGAAGACTTGCAATGAATGCATTAGCTATAAAGTGCCCTTCAAATGTTAATAGTGTATCCTCAATTCTGGTGCTCTTATGGTTTTGTTAAACAACAACCTAATTTGTAAACTGATTATATTTAAATTGCTCTACTAAGCCAGCTCATAATGTTTCTGGACTCTAAATGGGACTGTCACTGAAAGGTCTGCTGTTCAGGCTGAAATGGTAGAAGATTTGTGTTTTGCTATGGCCAAATCCTGACCTTCAGCCAAATGAGATACTGTTACATGACCTGAGGAGGGATGTGCGATCAGAGATGACCCAGACATAGTGATGTATATTGACATATAACAGATCTGTGTAGGGAGGAATGGTGCAAAATTCACCCTCAATATGTGCAAGTCAGCTATAGGAAACATTTGGTGGAGGTTGTTGCTGATAAAAGTGAATCTACAAGTTGCAGGGATCACTTTTACCCGTAGTCTGCACTGTGAATGATTACTCAATGTCTTCAATAATGAGTTAAAAAGTGCAAGTGTTTGTGTGTTTAGTCAGATTGTGTTTGTTTGTAATTGTGACTTAGATGAAGATCAGAACACATGTATTGTAGAAATTAATATAGGAGTTCCAAGGAATTCCAAGGCTTCACAAACCTTTTTCTTGCAACTATATAAAATTCTGTTGACACACTGCACTACTACCAGTTATTTTACATGATCGCTTATATTTCTGTTCTATTATCGAACATCACCTGGAGCTCACACAGTATCTATGGGTTTCGGGTGACATACTAGCAATTTGCATTTTTTAAATGTTTCCAGAGATTGTTTTCATCTTTCAAGAGAGCCTCAAAATGCTGTTCTGCCAGTAACATGCAGCTCATGTAACCTTAAAACAGCAGTTTTTGTTAAATTAAAACATGAATAAAAAACAACAGCAACAAAAACAACAAAATACTATGAACAAATATAAACCAGGAAAACTAATATGAACTATTTACACGAACAGGAAGCAAGTAAAATATGGGACAGACAAAGAAAACAGAAACATAAAACAGCTGACTTGATAAAACAATTTCAATATAACTTGGATGTTACAGGTCCTGACCATGGAACATGCAAACAGATCAAAATGAATGAAGGAAGGAAGGATATATATAGCGCTTTACTATGTACTACTGCACACCTAAAGTACTTTACAATCATATCAGGCGTCTCTCCTCAACCACCACCAGTGTGTAACATTCTCTTGAATGATGCAAAGACAGCCACAGTACAACGGCACCAGTGCGCTCACCACGCACCAGCTGTAGGTGGAGAGGAGAGACAGTGATAGAGCCAGTTCAATGGATACGGATTATTAGGAGGCCATGGGTTTGCATGGGTTTGGCCAGGGGTTACACCCCTACTCTTTACGAGAAGTGCCATGGGATTTTTAATGGGCACCTATTATGCACAATTCACTTTTACATGGTGTTTGAATATAAATGTGTGTTGGCAGTGTGGTCCCTCTCTACATAGAGTTAAAATAACACTGAAGCAGAGTTAAAGTTAATGAGATAATATGCTGTTTGTGGAGTTGTTAAATCAGATCTTGAGAGATTGAATGTCTTTTATCTTCATTTGAGTTTATCTTAGGCTGTGGCTGGAAGTCAGTTGTAGTTCTTGTGTTTCTCTTCAGTGATTCTGTTTGTTAACAGCAGGTGTTCATCACTAATGCTCAATCATCACTTAATTAATCATTTAATTATCTCATTAACTTTAACTCTGCTTCAGTGTTACTTTAACACTATAGAGAGGGACCATATGTACTCTGAGCAGAGTTGATTTAACTCTGAGGATTTTGCTGTGTATGTTGATGATAATGCAAAGTAGAGTGATAGTTTATGGATAATATTTTAATACACACTTGCACTGTGTTTTATTAAGCTATTTTCTGGAGTGAAAACGGACACTTCATCTTTTGTGTGAAGTAAAATAAACGTCATAAAACTCATCAGTAAAGTTTTGGCCATTATACGGATGGGGTCCACTACAACAGGCTTGTACTAATTAGGATGAAAGCAAGATGACAACATGAGTTATAACCGTAATTAAACTAAACTACACCTGTTCTATTTCCATGCAGTATATATTCTCGGTTTCTGACATTATTAGTGCGTCCTGACTCCTGACACCGGTGAATGAGCTCTTGAAGCTCTGCCCGCTTAGGCCGGGAGCAGCAGCTCATTTGCATTTAAAGGGACACACACTAAAATTGTGCGTTTTTGCTCATCTCCAATCAGTGGCAATTTTAACATGCTACGAAAAATTATCTGTGGGGTATTTTGAGCTAAAACTTCACACACTCTGGGGACATCAGAGATTTATTTTAAATGAAAAAAGGGGCATGATAGGTGCCCTTTAACCCTCTGAGCCCAGCGAACGCGCCGGCGCGTTCTGCTGGACTTTTTCCTCATGACAGCAGAAACAACTTAAAATACTCCACCATTTTTGGCCATACAGATTTTGGCCTACTTTTATGTGTGTACACTCACAATAACAACAAAACAAATATTCTCTGTTTATGTAATCCATATGAAACCAACGAGAGGTACAATCTTCTCTGTCTAGCTTCATTATCTGTAATGTGACCACACCCACTCGCAGCACAACGTTTGACACACAAATCGACCATGTGCAAGGCACGCTAATCTGTAAACTCCCTCATCACCTCAAAAACAAAGCATCAGCTTCATCAGTCCTCTGCTTTTCATCGAGTTAGGAAGACGCACTGTGAGTTTACCTTGAATTTACCGTAGAAGAAGAAGAACGCAATTGATATCCAGTGGAGAGATGTCATTTATTCCCACTGACACAGTTAACGTGTTATTGTTACATAAACTGTAACATGTTGGAATGTTTAGGCAGTGTTTACTATGAAATACCATGTTCGTGAATATCTGCTCAAACGTAGATGTTTATGTTAATAATGTTTCATAGAGTAAATGGTCTCTGTAAGCACCGAGAGTTTGAGTCACTTATAATGTGCATTTGAAAAGCAAAAAGTGCTCACTTCATAACGTCATAAGTGTTTGAATAATTTTCATTTGGGATCTGAAGTGGCTTCTTATCACAGAATGAGGCAGACAGTATATTATTTTGAAGTATTCTAATAAATTAATGCAATGTCGATTAGAGTTGCATCCTAAATATACATTATTCTTGTAGTGATTTTACTTTCGCCCATTCCAAGGATGCGAAGTAAAATAGGGATTGGTACTCACGTCACTGCTGACGTTGTGAATTCTGGGTCACACGTCTCTTAAGGTGTGGTTATGAGTACATCAGATGACCACTTCCCCTTCTTTTCCTAGTTCAGGGCACCAGTCAAGGTCTTTTACCTTGGCAGTATGAGAACACTCTCAACAGGGGCTTTTCATTCATTTAGAATTAAAGTAAAGTGGTCAGCTGATTTATTTGAAAGATTAGTGAGATTGCTAACTTGTAGAGCCTCTTCTGTATTATTTGCACAAGGAAGACACAAGTGTAATAAAATAAATTTTATTAACAAAAGATAAACAAGAATAACTACATAACTACTAAATGAATACCATGAATGATAAAGGAATAAAGTGCATAAGATACATAAAATACAAGTGATTAAGTTGGTGTGGCTATTGAAGAGTTACATTATCTTACAGAAAGATAAACTGTTTCTCTGAAAATAATAAGGTGGAGAACCTTATTATGCACTAAACAAATAAACGAAAGATTATTTGTTATTAACTAACATCAGCTATATTACATCTAATGGGAATTTGGAAATTATATACTGATAATATACAACAATGCCAAGGTCTCTGGAAAGAGGTTTGGTTAAGTGATATTTACGTTCCACGTGGTTGAGTCCGATGACGGTGACGTCTTCCACTGGTTGTGCTGGGTGACAATGCAGTGGGGAGAGGAGCCAGAATCTGTTTCAACAGTCTTGAACACGAAGCTCTGTGGGATGCTGATCTCCTGGAGCACCAAAGGGTCCTAAAATCTGGAACACGCATATGAGGCCCTGATGTAGGTGCAGAAGGTCCTTAACAATCTGGAACACGCAGACGAAGGTACTTTGGAGTGAAGGTTTGCTCTCCTGACCTTAACCTGGTTGCAAATGTTGTTACTGTCTCGCTGGGCGGAAACTCTGAACGTAGTGTTTGTTAATGTCTCTTTCCTCACAGGCTGGAGGCTCAGAACGTGGTCGTCTCTGTTGCTGCCTCACTAGCTGTAGACTCAGATCGTGGGACCTGTTGTTGTCTCTCTAGATGGACCAGAGGCTCAGAACGGTGTATTGTATCTATTAGTGTCTCAGCTTTGCAAGCCAGGACTCAGAACGACATATCTGTTAGTGTCTATACCCGTACAGGACAGACTCAGAACTTGGTATATCTGTTAATGTCTCACTCCTTACAGAGTTGAGACCCAGAACGAGGAGTATCTGTTGAAAGTGTACCTTTATCCCTTTCCAATGAGGAGGAGATTGCAATTTGGCGCTTCTCCAATCGAGTGCTGTGATTGGCTGCTGGCATCGGAGGGGACACACACAGTGTGGCCCACCCTTCTTTCTGTTGATCTGTTGTGGGTTTGACAGTGAAAATAAGATCACTTTTTTCATGAACTTGTAAATATATGTACATTTGTTGAGTTAAGGAAGAATTTATTATTTGTGCTCGCCATATTTACCTGCCTGAGAACATCTGTCATTCTCAAGCAGGTTTCACAAGTGTGCTTTCATTCCAAAAGACAGATGGGGAAGTGAAAGATAGCACTGTAATTTAATCTTATACAGTCTTTTACCAATCTTTCATGTATGTGTGACTTCCCCCAATGCCAGCAGGATATATAAGGGCCATGTTTCACTGTAAAAGATCATGAATATCACTGTCAGAACTTCTTCAAGAAAAGAAACTATTAAAGGTGAGCGAAATATTCTGTCATTTTTCTAATCTCAGTTGGGTTCCCTTCCAAGTATTTTAATTCACATTTTGAAAAATATGTGCATAAAAGATGCTGAATGGAAATGGCTGATATGCGAATAAACTCAAAAGTAACATAAAAATTGAATGTGCTAGATGGAGGTTATCTTGAGTTTTGTGACTGGAAGTCAATTGTGGTTGCATTTATCTATCAAACACAATTATTAATGCTCAGTCATCACTCAATCAATCGACTTAATTTTCTAATTAACTCTTAACACTGCTTAGTACACTTACACTTACATTTAAGGGTACTTTTACATGACAACAATGTACAAAAAAACATAAAAGTTGTTTGTTTTTACAGATGACAATGCTATCAAATTGATCCCTGTTCACACATATCCGTGAAAACAACTAAAAATGGTGTATTATTTATACTAGGCCAACAGTTGATGTTACTAGGCAACAAACACATATGTCTATAGTCTAAATATGTAATTTGCATGTGCATGCCATCACCGTTTTCACAAATTCACATTTTTGTAGTTTACACAGAGACAAAAATGGTATCAGTTTCAAAAACTTGCACTTTGAAACCTGTTTTGAAATGTTTGCTTTTTCAGGCCCCCAAAAAGCAGTTGTCCTGTAATTGAATGGCCAAAACACAAAAAAAAATTCCATTTTTAGTTGGAAATGGTGTTATGTAATGGCCCCTGATACTCTGCTGGTGGTTCCCATATAAACACTGAGCAGTGTTAATTTTACACCAGGGATTTTGTGCATGTAAAACACCATGGCGTTATGCATTGGGCAACAAAACGTCTAACCTTGCCACGCAATTCTTCCAACCTATCCTTCAACATTCGAATGGAATTTGAATGTTGAAACTTTAGCCAAATCATTTTGCACGCTGGCTCTTACAGGTATTTATGAGGAGGCTACACTAGCATATGGGAATAGTTTGAGCCCCCATTTAAGATATTTAATCAATTCTTCTGCATCTCCTCACAGCATTTAATAAAACAATGTCCAACAATATAACTCTCTCTGATGCAATGGAATCCATCACAACATGGCATAATAAGCATAACGTAGATAGAAATACACAATGATTCACCTTTCTTTAGTCAAATATTCAGAAAAGAGAATACAAAACTCAGAACATTCTATTCAGTCACATACTTTTTAATGTGCATCTTACATTCCTAATAAATTCATGAGGAGTTTCTTCTGTAAATGTGTTTCCATCACAGTTTATGTGCATTTCTTTGTCGAATAAAAAAAAAGAAAAAAAGATCCACCTCAAGCAAGCATACAAGTTTATGCGCATTTTGGGGAATTTATTCACATCTTGCTCAGCTACATCCTGAAAAAGCTGGCTCTGCACACAAAGATTTAAAGAGGACTCAGATGTAAAAATATCCATTGAAACTTGCATGCATAAGTTTCAGAAGACCCCACATAACAGAAGTACATCAAATTTTATATAGACCTATATTCACTATATATTGCTTGTCATGCATTGGAAATGCACTGTTCGTACCATGCATGCTCCTCCGACTGACCTGAGAAACGTTTTATTATTATGTTTTTATAAACAAATATTTCAGTAATTATGTGTGTCCCGTATTCTGTCGACTGATCCAGCGATACCAATCATTCGTGAATTAATCATTCTTTTGTCTTGATTCTCTCTTTTCTGTGAATTGGCCAAACGCACTTGCATAACGATCTGTCACTGAATCATCTGAAGTTGTTTCTCGGTCAGTAACAGCAAATACAGAACAAATAGCGCTGTTTTCATGTGTTTCACTAGTTTACTTTGAACTACGCAGCACGGCCCAGTGGATAACGGAACAAAAGCTTAAAGGAGCTGTGTTTATTCCTGGTCCCGGATGCCATTATTAAACAGTGTTGCGACATCAAGTGAGAAGCGTTTCAATTCGACACACACTTTTCGGTTACAAACCTCAAATCACTCGATGATTAAACTAGTTTTAAATCGGATGAAACAGCCTCAACATTCCCAACAAGACTGATGAGGAAAACAGGAGAAACGTGCCATGAATGACTTTTAAATCCCAAAATCACCATTTACCATGAATGAACTGTTGTAATTTACCATGGTTTGTGGAAATGTGGAATATTTATATTCAATACTATGTTTGTAATGACGGTGTAACGAGGTTCTTTGTTCAGGGAAGGAAGAGGACAGGGTCGGCGTGACTGCTGACAGTTCTTTATTAAAGCATTAAATTCAACACAAAAAAAGGCTGTGCATAAAGCACCACGGAAAGCACACAGTCACAACGTAACTTCGACTCCAGTAAGTTCGCAGCTGTCAGCAGTCCTTCTCTCTCTCCCACACTCCTGTTTCTCCTGGCGTTTTATACTCTCTCCACACCAGTTACTGAAACAAGAGACAGGTGTTTGTTAATTTCGTTTAACCCACTCACTCACCGTGCGTCTCCCGACTCTCTCTCCCGCTGCAGACCTCGCTGAACCACGCCCCCCTCGCCACAGACGGATCTGCGGAGTGAGGATCCATTTGCAGTCTTTATTGCAACAGTAAAATACAGCACAGTAAAAGGAGAAGACAATGGCAGAAACAGGGACAGGCAACAATCAGGGCAGGCAGCAGACAATCGGAATCAAGTAACAGACAGGGAACAAAGCGGGCAGCAAACAAACACAGTCCAGGAAACAGGCAAGAATCAAGGCAGGCAGCAGAGAATCAAACACGGGAAAACAGTCCAGGTCAAACACGGGTATAAACAATCCACAATGAAAACGCTCAGAAATGTAGGCTGAAGCAAAACAAGACTTTGCGAAGAGAGTGAGACCGGAAGCAGTTTATATAGGCAGGCTAAGGAGAATCACCTGTGCAGGTGATCAGTCCCAGGCATGGGGAATGTGGGAAATGAAGTCCGAAATGGTTAGTACTCAGGGGAGAGTGCCCTCCGGTGGTGAACGGTAAGATACACGAGTAATCTGTCTAAGAATCTTGAAAGGACCCACGTACCTGGGACTGAGTTTCTTGCATGGGAGCCCGAGACTAATATTTCTTAAGGAAAGTCCAGGGTCCAGGGGCATATGTGGGACCGGACCTTTTGAGACGGTTCACCTGTTCCCTGACTCTGTGGATGGCGCCTGAAGGTGTATATGAACCGCGTTCCAAGTTTCCTTGCTCCTCTGTAGCCAGTCGTTGATGGCAGGAAGCTCCGAGGGTTCTCCAGACCAGGGGAAGAGGGGTGGCTGGAAGCCAAGCACGCATTGAAAAGGTGTGAGACCCGTAGATGGTTTGCGGAGGGAGTTCTGAGCATATTCTGCCCACAGGAGAAAGCAGCTCCAGTCATGTCGGTTCTGGTTGCAGTAAGAGCGTAGAAAGCGAATGAGTTCCTGGTTCAAGCGTTCCACCTGACCATTGGACTGAGGGTGGTAGCCGGAGGTGAGACTGATGTTAATATTGAGGTGTTGGCAGAAGGCCTTCCAGACATGGGAGGTGAATTGGGGACTGCGGTCTGAAACAATGTTCTCGGGAAGACCGTAAAACCGAAAGACCTGTTCCAACAGGACCTCGGCAGTCTCAAAAGCAGTAGATAGTTTGACTAGAGGAATCAGACGACAAGCCTTGGAGAAACGATCAATGACCGTGAGAACAGTGGTATAGTTTCTGGAATTGGGAAGGTCAGTAACAAAGTCAGTAATCAAAGTATGGAGATGTGTGACCAGGGCCGTCGTGGAACAGGAAGTGGATGGAGAAGGCCTGCCGGACGTTGATGAGAGGACTTGGAAATATTACAGTGGCTACGTTTACATGCACCCAAATAATCCATTTGTAATCAGATTGACGGCTCAATCGGATTGAAAAACGTTCATGTAAACACCTTAATCAATCCGATTGAGCTCGATCCGAATGAAATTTCGATCGGATTGGAAGGGGTGGTTTATTCCTTTTCTAATCCGATCCAACAGCAAAAAATGACCATGTAAACGTTTGAATCCAACTACTTTTCTCAATCGTATTCAAAAGACTCTGGGGCACATGCGTAGTGCATCGCTGACACGCATTTCTCAGTGCGCAAGTTCACGTTCACGTCTTTAGTTGTAAAGATGTATGCCAACAGGCAGTGGCGTATGTATCCCTTCGGCACAATATTGGAAATATTTCCATTTTAAAACAAGAAGGGGAGCCAATGGATATCACACAAGAAGCAACATGCAAACTTTGCGCAAGAGTTGCCAGTGAAAAAGTCTCAACCTCGGTCAGTATTCACTACAAAAATTGAAAGTAAAAAGTGACAGAGCTGTCTGACGCTGCATTAACGGAGCATATTCTCTCAGAGATGAATTTCAACATAAAATGTCTAAATTCATTCCAGTATTTCTCTTGTGGCCGTACATATATAGGCTGAAACAAATGAGAATAATAGTATTTCGTTTTTTATTTAAAGATTTAAACAGGTTGTTTTTTTTAAAGTCGCTTAATTTTCATTGATGACAATATTATAGCCTACACTCTTAATAATTTTAATTATAGGCCTATAATTCATTGTATTAAACCTAAAAAAAATGTTTAAATCATTTTCAAAGATATAGCCTAATCTTATATTATCCTCAGAGCACGTCAGTTATGCGGTGATGCGCTATGAAATTATTGCGGGGCAAATTTATTATAATTTTAAATTTAATAATAAAAGAAAGAAGCCTAACCTAATAGTAATAATAATAGACTAGAAGAATGTAACAGGCCTACATTATTTGGAAATACCAAATCCTCTTACTATTGCCAAGATTTTATGTTTCTGACAATATCTCTGGCTATCGTCGATACATGATCATCGTCTGTTGACACAACCTGGGTTACCGCAAGTGTGATTGATATGACGTCACACATGCAGAGCGCATGCGCAAAAGTTTTAATCGGAATGTATATAAAACGCATATAAACGGATATTTGAATCAGAATACAATGTTTAGAGTACATGTAAACTGATCTGCAATTGGATTCAATTCATTTGGATTGACGAAAATTGGTGCATGTAAACGTAGCCAGTTAGTACAGTTACGAATGAAGATGATGGTATCATGTTGCAGAGTCGAAAACCAGAAGCGATTTGATAGGAGATGTATGGTGGCTGTTATACCTAGATGACCTGCGCTGGGGGAATTATGAACCCACTGCATGACCCGCTGACAGAGATAGAGTGGTACATAGGTGCGGTCAGGAGGGCATTCAGGTGGAGGAGGTTCCGTGTCTTGAGCATCCATAATCTCTCATAATATCCCATTGAATGGGAGCAAGAACAAGGGTGGTAGGTATAATAGGTTCGTTGAAGGAAAGGGCTTGGGATGGTTCAAACTGCCGAGAGAGATCATCTGCCTTGGTGTTCTTCGAACCGGGGCGATATGTGACTTTGAAGTTGAAATGAGTGAAGAAGAGTGCCGGGCCTGTGGTTTCCTCTTGCTAGAGAGTAAAGGGCGATATGCTGAAGCCTCCGCTCCCCTAAGCTCCAGATATATCAGGACTGTGGGTGTCGGCCCCCTCTGGGCCGCCTTGACATTACCCTGTGGTGAGTGAGCTGGCTTCCTCTTGTTTGAGAGTCTATATTCAAAGCCACTGCTCCATTGAGCTCCAGGTGGTGAGTTCACCTGTGTGTTTTGAGCCGGCCTCCTTTCTTTAGAGTCGTTAGGCTGAAGTCTCCACTCCATTGAGCTCCAGGGAGGTCATGAGTGCGTGTGGGTCAGCCCTTCTTTTTGGGCTGCCCTTATATCTGGCCTAGGCTAGTACTTTAGGAGTGTCTTTTAGACAGGCGGTTATGCTGTAGCTTTTCCGCCTCCTAGCATGCCGTAGCTCGGAGTAGGCTACTCCTGCTTAGAACTGGCAGCTAGTGATCCTAGTATGCCTCCTCTCATTGTGAGAGTCGTCCCCGGCCAGGGCCCGCCTTCTGCATTAGGCTATTAATGCGAATAGCAGGCTTTGCAGCCTCCTCAAATTGCCTAGGTCGAGCTGGGGCTCCTCTTGATATTAGAGTAAAAGCGCTATGCTGAGCTTTAGTTCCCTAGTAGTGTTAGGCACAGATAGATAGCCAGGTGTTGTAGGCTTTCGTAGAAAGCCTCCCCGGTGGTTATCCCTGAGCGTTGTTAGACTTCCTCTTGTTTAGAGCGTGGAAAGCACTATGCCAAAGTCTCCGCTCTCTAGAGCTTTGGTAGTAGCTTTATCTGGTCGGGCTTAGAGCAATCTCTCAGCCATAAGCTCCTTGATTTTTATCAAGTCGTGAGGTCGAGTGTTGTAGGCCCCTCCTGTGGAATTTCTTCCTGTTGGGGCCTCCATTCCTCCAGAGCTGAGCTCAGACGGTCTTTTTCGTCTTGGAGCAAGAGTTTTTGCTCAGGTTTTCACCCTTGAGCTCTTTTCAGTTTAGCTCACTTCGCTCCCAGAGCTCTGTGTCCCATATTTGCCCATCTCCAGCAATGCTCAGGTTGAGCGTATCAAGTACTCCCTCCTTTCAGGGCGAGTTGAGGGAGAGTTTAACGCTCCCTTGGAGCTCGAGCATTAGCCCGGGGCCTGTTGCCGTGTTAAGCTAGAGTGGTAGGCCCTATCTGAGGCCTCCTCATAAGCCCGGTCACATAGATTTGTACTCCCCTTGTTTTAAGAGTAGAAAGCGTTATGCTGAGTACACGGCTTGTTATGGCAATGCAAATGAGTATTCCAAGCCTGCAATACCTCAGTTTCTGCTGGAGTTGATCTGCTTCCAAGTAGCTGGCCCTCCTTGGGTCTCCTTGGGAGCGATCCTCCCGGTTGAGCTAGGTTCCTGCATGTCCTAGTTCCCTAGAGTTGAGCAGATGGTTATCAGATAGCCCAGGCTCCAATGGAGCCTCCCTGATACTAACCCTGGAATTCTAGATCTGCTAGGAAGTAGTTGGCCCTTGAGCGGGCCGCCTTGAAGGCAATCCTCTGGGTCGAGTAGGTCCTTAGCACATCCAGCTAAGTTTGTATCCTAACTCTGAGTTATATCAGAGTGTAGGTTTTTCAGGAGCCTCCCTGGTACTTGTGTGAGCTTGGTCAATACTCATCTCGGTTAAGTCTAGTTTGTACTCCCCTCACAATGAGGGTCGTTCCTTAGAGTTTAGCGCTCCCGAGTTCTGGTCGGAAGGTTGAAGGTCTTTTGTGAGACCTCCCTGGTAGATCAGTATTTTAGGCTGTAGGTACTCCCCTCTCGTGTGGATCGTCATATAGAGGACCTCGCTCCCTAAGTTGGTCTTAAAGGTTTAAGAGATTCTTTTAGTAAGAACTCTCTTGGTAGATCAGCTCCTGTTGGGGCTGGAGGTATGCCTCTCATTAGGGACCCTATGTAGAGTACTCAGCCTCCAGAGTGCCTCGTTTTAGAAGCGCTCTGTAGATCCTAGGTGGAGCGGAGTAACTCCCCCCGATTGCAAGGGTTTTCAGTGCTTTGCTGAGTCCTGCTCCCCAGGATGCCCGTCTCTACAATCCGGTCTGAGTTGGTTACTGCCAGTTTGCAGTCCCTCTTTCTGGACGCCTCCTCTGGAGGCAGGTGCTTTAGAGACTCTGTTTAGGTAACAGACAGGTTGCTGGCCAGACTAGGTCACGAAGATAGGACCAGGTCGGCCTCCCTGGTGGCATTAGAGGTAGATTATTCTCCCCTGAGAAGTGACTGTCCAGGGCTCCTTTCGGCTCCCTGGTCACATTCCCTTAAAGCAGGGGTACTCGCATCCGGCCCGTCAGCATTAAAATTGTGGCCCACGTCATGCTAAATATATTTTGCATTCAAACTGACCGTTAATATTACTTCAGTTCTTCCGCGTACACTTCGCATGATGTATTTTGCATGTGCACTTTGAAAAGTTTGTGCACTAATTTAGTTGTCCACAAGGTGTCAACACTGAAACAGGCCATTGTTTCACAGTCTGAAAAGAAACAGAGAAAACGGAACAAACACAATAGCCACCCGTGTTGACGAGCGCTCGTGTGAGGGAATTAAAGATACCAGCAACTCTGTTTTTAATGAGTATAAAGACATTTTATCTTATGTTTTGGAGTGAAAAAGCACAGAGACTGGACAAGAATGAATCTTTCTAGTGCGCACATGTTGAACACCTGTGTTCGCGCACTCTATCAAATGCTTCAGACTGTGCGTTTTCATAAAAAAAAATAAATAAAAAAAAAAAAAGGCCTAACTTTATTTCTGCATCATTTAATGCGGTTGACACTCCTGGATCTTTGCAGTGTATAAGTGTACGATGGTCTTCTTAGCAGCGTGAAAAACAAAACTTTTATTCTTAATGTCATGTAAAACGTAACGTCAATGTATAGCAAGCGCTCCCATTCTCATTCGCGAGACTGTTCTGAACAAAAAAGGATTCTGGATTCTGACCTAGTTTAAAGGTAGAGGTAATAATTAATTAATTAATTAATTAATTAATAATAATAATGAAACCTTTGTAAAGTGAGCCTGAGTATAAATGAGCACTATAAAAAGTATCAAAAAACTGAGCAACAGTCAGACCTAAAATTACTTGTGATAACAATGCAGACTTTTCACTAGGAAAAAGGACTTCTTTTTATCAGTTCTTAAGATTATTTGCTCAGTAATGTTTTTCCTTATGCATTTGGACCTTTTTTCATGCAGAGTATGAATGCATTGTTGCGTTAAGAATACAGCAAGACAAACTATTAATCCTTTTTTAATAACATTTTTTCATGTTCAGTGACACTATAAGTAGGACAACCATTAAAGGACATGTATGTGCTTGTAAGTATTTTGTAGTATTAGTATTAAGTATTAAGTAGTTTGTAAATACTACAAATATTGTCTTAACTAGGCCTAAATAAAAGTTTTGCGATCCAATGTAGTTTGTGGCCCTTTGCATTTTATGTGGTTTAAATGTGGCCCTCTTGGCCTCCGAACTTGAGTACCCCTGCCTTAAAGGGAACCCTTCTGTTTGAAGTTCTTGGTTCCAAGCCCTTAAGCAGCCTTGGTAGGCCTCTGGATATTTCTGGGGGCCTCTTTAAAGCTTATAGCTTGGGCGTTTGGCAGTAGGGAATGCTGTCAGCCTGTTAGACCCATAGGAGGAGTGATTTTGAAATTTCTGTTGGAATTGTCCATCTGTTTTTTGTCAGCCATTCTTTGGCATGCACTCCCCTCAGCATGGCGGCGTGGGTATATTTCATTCCCTATTAGCGTTGTAGGATGCAATGCGAGTTCCCTTTCGAAAGGGAACGTCTCAGGTTACGCATGTAACCATGGTTCCCTGAGAACAGGGAACGAGACATTGCATCTCCCTGCCATGCCTCGGGGCCGCCTGCTGAACAGTCCCTTCAGCTGATAAGTGGTTGACTTGTTCTCAAGGCGCCCCTTATGTGCGTTCGGGTCGCACTAGTAGTGACGTCATAGGCTGTCGCCGGCCAGTACGATTGGCATGATTTGATAGCATTTCAGACACCGGTTCCCGCAGAGGCGTTCCCCAGCGTTCCAGGGCGCAATATCTCGTTCCTTGTTCTCAGGGAATCATGGTTACATGCGTAACCTGAGACAATTTGTCAGTACAACATACTATTCCTATTTTACTTTACTGGGTTTTTTTTTTTTGTGTGTGTTTTTTTTTAAGGTAATCAGTTTGCATGCTTTTTAAAGTAAGTGTAAGTAATTACATTTTACAGTGTGAATAATGTAGTGAAATATTCATGTTCTCTCTGACTCCATGATTAAAGAGTTGAGTGTATTGTTGCTGATGTCTTTCTTTGCACGTATTAATGTACCGCGACGCGACCGCAAAGGGCATTTTCGCTTTCGCGATCAAAGGGGCAGGGGCTCAAGCAAGTAGCTAACATAGCATAATCAGATGCAGCTTTATTTTTAGTAACAGTAATACAGAACTTTCTCCATCATACAATACGTTTTAAAATGAATTACATGTCATTTATCAATACAGCCCATCCAGCATTTAATATGATATTCTAAAATTGATCTATCTTACTGCAGTGAGCAACAAGTGTCTCACAGCAGCCGCCGAGTGAACGCTCAGAGTAACGTCATAACATAATTTTCAATACACCCATATCTAATATGATAAACAGAGCTGCATTACCTCATATTTATGACTGGAAAAAGCGGAAGCGGCGCCGGCGACTGTAGCTTAACAAAAGCTCCACTGCTCTCAATGCGTGTCGCGTTCATCTCTCATTAACAATCACTCCAGCAGCCTCGTTCAGCTCCCACAACACTCTGTACTGCTCTGCCTCATTCTACAGTAACGTTAATAATCGCATCCATGAACATGATTTCTGCCCACGTCCCATCCCGATTCTTTTCCACCGGCTGAGGTGAAGACCACATGTCCCAAGATTCCTTGCTAAAACTTGCTGCCATCCAGCTACGCCTTTGTTTTGAATAGGCTTCTTCTAACGGATGAAAAGCTATGTAGTCCACCTTTAAACTTAAACTGATTGCAATTCATGAAAGCTTTGGACTACACCTGTACACAAAGAAAATATTTTCCATATATTAAATTGTTTGTGTATTGAAACATATACAGAATAATATATTGTGTTAATAAAATAAATATATAAATAATTGTCACATTTCATATATTGGAAAATCTGTGACAGTATATTTACTGTTACACTAATATGTATTCACGTTAATTATGTTTCTGCTACAGTATCTGAGTTGAGATTATGAGGAAAGTTGCACCCCTACAAATTAGTTTATTTTATTTTAATTATTTATTTATTTATTTAACAGTGAAATTGATTGATTTCAATTTCTCAAGCATGTTTTGCCCAAAGTACTAAGTTGTTAATTTAAAGACATACAAAAGTTTGGCAAGAAACATTTGACTTTTTCTCATCATCTCATCATTTCTTCCTCAGAAATGGAGCAAACTCTATATTTCATTCTTCTTCTCATTGGTGAGTGTGTTTGTTGTTTTATTTATGGTTTATAGTTTCATCAGGTTTGACTCTGTTATGAAAAGCATTAAATCAAACCCTCTCTTTCACAGCTCTCTGCTCCGTATCTGAATGTGTTCAGCGTCAGTATCACTTTATAAACGTGACGAAGAACTGGACTGAAGCTCAGAGATACTGCAGAGAGAATTACACAGATCTGGCCACCGTTGACAACATGAACGACATGAACGAGCTGAAGAAGAGTGTGAATGATGGAGGTGTTCTCTATGTCTGGATTGGGCTGCAGAGAACGAGTGTTGATGAATGGCAGTGGTCTTCAGGTGAACCTGCGCTCTATCAGAACTGGGATTTTGGACAACCAAATAACGGAAATGAGAAGTGTACTTTAATGGTATATGGAAAATGGCATGATTATTCATGTAGTTACAGCCTCACTTTCATCTGCAATTCATCTAACAATGGTGAGTGCAGCTGCTTACAATGACAATAACCTTTGTTAATAAAAGATTAACCATATACGGTACACTCCTATTTTTAACGTGGTCGTAGATATAGAGGAGAACAGGGATAACGGGGACTTTCACACTTTCAGTTTCAAGTACACAGCAAAATCCCCAGTGTTAAATTAACACTCCTCAGTGTACATACGTGTCCACACTACAGGGTGTTAAAAGTAACACTAAACCAGTGTTGAAGTTGAGATAATTAAGTGATTAAGTGATGATTGACCATTAGTGGTGACACCTGATGTTAATAAGCAGAATCATTGAAGGAAAGCGTAAAAAGATTAGTTAATTAATGTTTTATGGAATCTCAATTCAAGTCATCATGATGGAGTTCAGTGTTTGCTTTAGGTGGGCTCTTGACCCTTATTAATATTAGTTTTTCTCTGGCTGCTCCAACTTTGTGTTTGTAAAGCACATTTGTTGTGGCAAGAGAAAATGATCTGGTCACAATATGTTTTGATGATGACTTTCCTTCAATGACTCTGCTTATTAGCATAAGGTGTCACTACTAATGGTCAATCATCACTTAATTAACACCCTGTAGTAAATTAAAACTAAGGGGTGTTAATTTAACACTGGGAATTTTTCTGTTTAAGTTTCTGTATAGAAACAAACAGATATTGGACTGAAAAAGTTGGTTCTTTGACCAAAATAACATTCATGAACAAAACTCTTGTCCCATATATATATATATATATATATATATATATATATATATCTGCAGATAAAATGTCAGGTATTATTACATATAGATACATACTACATTATACATTATAGTGTATAATCATGAGGAATGATTGTGCTATTATGATAAATGGCCTATGATTGCATCGTTTCTCATGTAATAATACCTGACATTTCATCTGCAACAACAGTGAATTCAGCTCATTTAAATTATTACAACTGTTCATTTAAATTTTAATGCAATACTAAACATAAATACAAAATGAAGAGAATGTAGATATTTTTCTTTATTTTCTATATTAGATATAGAGCTGTGGAAAAAGTCTTTGAATGTGTTTCTGATGTTTTCACTGCTGCTCTTATTCACATCCAAACCATAAAGCAGTGTGAGAATAATGAACAAACTGATTCATGAATCCGTTTCCATTTGTTGTTCTTAAAACGAACACAGGACTCGTCTTTGTCAATCAGATGAAGAATTGGAGAGACGCTCAGAGTTACTGCAGACAGAATCACACTGATCTGGTCAGTGTGAGGAACCAGGATGAGAATCAACAGCTTCAGCAGTTCATTAGTGATCATCATTCATCTGGATCATATGTCTGGATCGGTCTGTTCAGAGACTCATGGCAGTGGTCAGATCAGAGTGACTCCTCATTCAGATACTGGAAGTCTGGTGAACCTAATGATGGAGGTAATGAAAACTGTGCAGTGATCGAACAGAACAGTCTGGGACAATGGATAGACATCTCTTGCAGCAACCAATTTCCTTTTGTGTGTCATGAAGGTGAGCAGATCCTCACAAAACACACACAATCCATCCATCACCTCCAGATATCTTAAAGTTCACACTACATGTCTGACATGACAAATTCCTCCACAGTGTTTGTTCTGCATGTTGTTTTTGATCAGTCTCTCTCTAGTTTTTCTTGTGGTTTGTTTTGTGTCCAGATAAACTGATTCTGATCAAAGAGAATCTGACGTGGTCTGAAGCTCTGAGATACTGCAGACAGAATCATGTGGATCTGGCCGCAGTTCATTCAGACGAGATGCAGCGTGAGGTGATGAATGTGGTTAAACAGGCGTCTACTGAGGCGGTGTGGTTGGGTTTACGTCACTCCCGCATTTTGTGCATCTGGTTCTGGGTGCATGGAGAGACTGTGTGTCATCAGAACTGGGAGAACGATGATTCAGGTAACTGTGAGTCTGCAGAGACATCTGGAGCAGGACAGTGTGAAGGAGGTCAGCGCTGGATCAGCAATCACGAAACTGAGAAACTCAACTTTATCTGCAGCAATTATGAGTGAAAGGATAGACACATCTTTCATATAATAAAATAAAATTGTATTAGATGATTTGTTAATTGTATTGAATAGTTTACACATTCAATAAAACTATCATAATTGGTTTGTAAAAGGTGTTTGCGTGTTTTCGTTGCATTTACACCATTCTGAACAGCAGGTGTCACCAGCGTGTGATATTTTGAGCGCTTCGAAACTGCGAATATTTTTGCGAAGCAATTGGTTTCAGAAGGCTTTGTTTCTTATGGAAGCTCGTTTCCACCACTAAATAAAAAAATAAAAACAGTAATTGCGACTTTGTATCTCAAAATTCTGACTTTTTATTTTACAATTGCGAGTTTATATCGCTGTTAACAAGTTCTGACTTTACAAATTCATTCAATGTCTTTTTCTGAAGTTACTAAATAACAGAAATGGAATTTTGTGAGGGGTCAATGAGCATCATATACTCATCATTAGATATATATTTATACTTTTTTCTTTATATTTTATCATGACATGATGTAGACTAACTGAAGATTATGGTGAGTTTTTTAAATTTCTTATTTGCGTTTTAAGGATCTCTGTATGCTCTTTTGACTAGTATATTATAATGAGTTTCATGTATTAATCATGTCTTAAGATTGGAAATGAGTCTATGAATGTGAACCAATGAGCAGCAACATTATGTTCCTCAGCTAAATGAAATATTGTTTATTCTTAGGAGTAAATGTTAAAAATAACCCTAATGGAAATAAAATATATTTCTACTTATACTTCAAGGCTGTTGAATACTTGAATCTGACTGGTTGACGAACGTTCTATGGTGTGCAGTTATTTTCAGGGAAACACACGGCTGAAGTAGTTCTAGGCAGGTCTTGACTGTATTACACGTCCATATCACTTCGCCAAATGATTTCAGTTATTTCAAGAGGTCCTTACAGCCTACAACAGCCAAAGAACCAAAACCCACAATGACACTAACCAAGCAAATATAGTAATTAATAAGATAAAAAAATGACATATTGTTATGGTTTTTGCAACAAAATACGGTTTATTATGTCCTGAAATCACATTCTCTCTATCTCCCGCTCTCTCTCTCAGTCTAAACCACACACATACACACGCGGACACACACAAAAATGTTGTCAATGCTGCTCTGACGAATTAATCGGTAAAACCAGCTGCACAGACAGATTACCAAACCAGACTGTGATGCAGTATCTAATTAAACTCTCATAGACTGCCCGATTAAAAAATTATCATAAACTTTTGATCAACACCATGAATTCTCAGACGACGTAAAAAGTGCAACCGTTGCTGTAACCTACTACAGAGATTATCTACATGGATATTCCATGTCAGTGAATTATCAAAAAAAGACACCAAGATATTTATATGAAGGGACCTGTGTGAATGGTTTGATTGTGGATGATCACAGGCCTGCGATCACCAACTCCTCTAGGGTCAAACACCATCTCCTTTGTCTTATTGACATTCAGAGCTAGGTGATTGTAGTGATGTGATGTTCAACACCGAAGCTTCGAAGCTTGTATAAAAAAACCCGAAACATTTCAAAGTGAAGCTCTGTATCGGAGCTTGATTCATTTTGCCATAACCATGTGCTCTGTGAAGTCCGAAGCTTTGTTTTCGCACACAACCATGTGACTGCTTCATATTCTGATTCCAATAATCCGAAACATTGCCCAAGTGTCATTTGCTTTTTTGATAAGAATAAATTATAATACAAATAAATATTTACATGTGTAGTTTTGTGCATGTTCAGTTTGTATTTATTCCCAAGTACTTCAACTGACCATTCTATGATAATCTTCATTTATTTTGACAATATATGCCTAAGCTTGCCTATTTTTTTCCCAAAAATGTATTCACATACTCATTTATTCAAGTTGTGTAAGTAAAATAACACGTGAAAGACCATTTTTTTTTAAATAGACAAATTATTTTCATTGTTTTGTACGCTTTTCATAGCAAAAACAGATTTATTACATGAAACAGTCCAAAAATGGCTGGGTAGTCTGGGACGCAAAAGCAGCCTTTTCCACCTTTTGACCACAAGATGTCATTAGTGTGCACTGTTTTGAAAAGCTTGGAGTAATGAACCTATTTACAGTACAGTTGAGGGGAAAGCCTCGGTGCTTCACAAAGCTTCATTTCGCCATCACTAGGCGATTATCCTCGCACCAATTCACAAACCACAAATTCACAAACAGACAAGTCTCTTTTTTATTAAACCTAAAATTGCAGTATCAGCTGAGAATTTAATGATGCAATTATTAGATTAACACCTTCTGCACTCATCCGTATACAAGGTGAACAAAACCAGTGGACTAACACACCCTGAGGGGCTCCCGTGCTCAAAGTTCTGAAATCAGATAGTGTTCCATTAACACTGACCAGCTGCCTGCGATTGGTTAAAAAAGATTAATACCATTTTATAATAAGAGGGTGGACATTGAAATCATTCAGCCTCACAATTAAAAGATGCGGCTGCAGCATATTAAAAGCTGAACAAAAATCTATGAATAAAAGACGTGCATACGAGCTAGAATCCTCTAGATGCCTATTTATGAAATGTGTTATGGCTATAACAGCATCATCTGTACTTCTATTGCTCCTATATGCAAATTGAAATGGGTCTGAAAGACAGCTGACCTCTGTTTTTACAAAGTTGATCATAATTTTCTCCAAGCACTTCATTACTATGGAAGTAAGTGCCACTGGACGATAGTCATTATTCTCCTTACAGCTAACCTTTTTTGGGACAGGGATAATAATATAACTCTTCCAAATTGAGGGAACTGTATGTGTGTCTAAAGACTTCTGGTAAATGGGGCACCAGGCTTCTGCCAGCTCTTCACTGCAGGATTTCAATAACTGCCCAGAGATGCCATCTGGCCCAGAAGCCTTGCTGGGACAGACACGTGAAAACAATCTCTCCACCATATACTGATCAATGTTTATTTTAAAGGAATCCAATACAGATAAAGCATCCAGTGCAGTTTCCTGTTCCTGTGTAAAGTCTCTTACTTCAAACCTACATTATAAATCGTTCAACTCATTTGGCTTTGCACCCTCATCTATCACATTGATAGATCTTTTGGCTATATTTCATAGAATCCCATAATTTTTTAGTGTTCTTAGTCGAACAATGAGTTTCAAATTTCTCCCTCTCCTTCCTCCTTAATTTATAGTTCAATTCCTTCTGTACATCTTTCATAGCTACAAGGTCCCCTCTCCCAAATGCCATTTTTTTTCCCATACTATGCACTCTTTAATTTCCTTAGAGATATAAGATTTATTATTTGGATATATAGTTATTAACTTTTGGTTTAACACATTATATCAAAGCACCAAGAGAACAATCCAAAAGTACAAGGAGTCGTATGCTCTACAAACGCTCCCGTGGACCTGCGGTACTCCGATGTCACCCGCCGAATCGGTCCACGCTGCTCCGATGCATCTCGAACAAGCCTTCCATCAACAATCGCGGACATTTCACTACTGTTGATGCTCATGGCTTTGCGAACTTACACGGCTCGCCGTAATTTCTATATAGACGGAGATTCCAATCGAGCTGCTATTAGCTCGATTAGCTGCTATTTCAAAAATGGCGGTCACAAGTTTCTTGTTGGTCACGGTAATCCCACCCCCAGCCCCTGACGCAAGCGGTTCTTACTTCTAGCCCAGCAATGTTTTGGTGCTACTTACGAACCACTTTTCCTGGTTCGGAGCTGGTGCTTTGAGTGTCGAAAGACAAAGAACCGATTTGAAACTAGGCTCTGGCTCCGAACCAGCACTCAAACTGCCTTGGTGGAAAAGGGGTAACGGAGAATTGCGAGCACCACTTTTGGTTAACAAACACAGATACCACCTCCCTTGCTCTTGCCTGAGTTGTCATTCCTGTCAGCGCGTACCAGAGAAAAGCTTTCCAGGGTAATGAGCGAGTCGGGTACGTCCTCTCGTAACCACGTCTCAGTGAACACAAGCAGGCACGAATCCCGATACTCATGTCGAACTCTGGTATTAACTCTGAGCTCCTCGACTTTACTTCTCAGGGAACAGGTGTTATAAAGAAGCACTGAGGGTAATGGTGGCCTTTCTGCCCTTCTCCGTACTCTCTGCTGTACACCGCCACGTTTTCCCCTCTTACGCATCCGTGTCCGACAGCTTTCCGCCAGCGTTCTCACCTGCAATTCCCTCAGTAGCTAGGGGGCGAGTGTGTAGCTAGGCTGGAGCAGTAAGAGTTGGTCTTGAGTATAGCGGAGGACTGCCTCCGACATGAAGTCCTGATTCACCAGCATGGAGTCGTATGTAATCAGCCATAAAACTAAAATAAGCATCAATCCTCTTAATAAAAACAGCATTGTGTAACGCAGATCGAGCACTGTATTACAAATAAATAAAATTTAAACAAATAATAGAATAAAAAACACACTAAGAACAAACACAAGGCAGCAGCACGAGGTAGCCGGGGTCGCAACAGAGCAGTGCCACCGGAACTAAACAGGGGAACCTTACATCCCGCGCAACCGTCACAAACTTTAAATGGATGACGCACACAAGACTCTGGTTTTCTGTTCTTTTAATTCTCTGCAGCAACAATCTGAGAAATATATCAAAATGTATTATATAGACAGGGTGAAAAACACTGCAGACGTTAACCACCGCAGCACTGTCAGCCATTTTCTGCTGAACTACACATAACTTGTAAAATTTCCATGCTAACAAAATAACAAAAAGAATATAGAATCACATACCTGAGAAATACATAAAAATGTATTATATAGACAGGGTGAAAAACACTGCAGACATTAACCACTGAAATAAGAAAAACATGAAATGAACAAACTCTCTCATTAAGGGTAAGGGTGTGTTTTCCATTTAGCCACCTGATGCTACATCAGCAGCAGCACCTGTTAATTTCACTTTATGAGGCACGAAGTGGCAACAAAGTTTCCATCGGACATATAAACTCATCCAACTCATTGTACATTTGTTGATATAATCACTACAAATCTTTACATTTGAAAAACTCATTTAAACACACTTTTATCACATTTTTTTTTACACAAACAGGAGAGAAGAGAAACACATTACCCGCACCAGTGCCAGCCATCTTCTGCTGAACTACGGTAGGCGCAAAAGGACAAAATAATGAATGTCTGCAATACATTAACCACTAGGGGGCACCAAACCACCGTTTAATTTAGTTTATTCTCTAGTTTCATGTAATTCAACACCATTAATATCATTAGAATTAATGTTCTTTTTAACTCCGTTACATGGGGTTCTCTTATATTATATTGTTAAGTGTTTAATATCTGTTTTAACTCATTTAATCGAAAGTGGAGTAAATAATTGAACTTTGTAGCAACTGAACTGATTATCAGCAACTCTGTTGGAGGGACACAAGTCAATTTAAGAGTTATTTGATTACAAACGAGTTAATTTAATAGTCACTGTTTCATACGAGTGTGTTAAGAGTCATCTCTGTTTCCAACGAGTCATAATTGATTTTTTTCTATAAGTGTGATTCATTGTATTTGAGGTAACTGACATTCTCTTAGTTCAGCTCTATGTAGTCATTGTATTTTTTGGGGTCTCGTACAGTGTTGAACTATTGTACTATAGTCATACTGTGTGTAGTGCGTTGTGATTTTTCCCTTAACAATTTTTGTTTCTTCTATTGTGTTAATTGATATACATTATTCATATATTTCTATCTTTTGTTTTATTGTTATTTTTGTTTAGTGATTGTTTATTAATGTGTTAAATAAATTGGAGGCACAGCGCTATATAACAAATTGTTCTTGTAGTATCTAATTTTCAGGGAAAGCAGCAGTCGTTATCTTTGTTACTTCATCTGGGACACCAGGGCTCCTGTCAGGACATTATATGAGTGAACCCGGCTGGGGAGGGTTACATAATAAGGCAATATTGGGGAAGGTTTATTAATGGCCAAACACAATAAATCTGAACATTAAGAAAATTAAAAATAAATATTTGAGCTGGTAAAGTTGCCTGTTGCTCTTCAAATCTGACATGTGACACTTGGAATAACAGTGATATGAACTCTGAGCTGATTTAACTCTGGAGATTTTACTGTGTAGAGTTGATGATAAAAATAAGTTCAAAGAATGTTTATGTCATTCAACCTTTTCTATTATTAAAATTGTATATAAATTTGTGTTTTATAAACGTCACAACACAAGAATGCTGTTTGTAAATAAGTTTATTTGAGCTGGTGTTGTTGAATTACAGGTTGCAAGAAACTTTATACGCAACTTTTAGTTTTTCTTTAAGAATAATCCATATTTCATTTCACTAAGACATATAGATGCTCACAATCATTTTAAATCATTTTAAACAAGTAATTTGTAAACATGTGACTAGTGCAAAACAGGATTGAATAGAAGAAAGTATCCACACCACCAGAATCCCAAGATCCCATGAAATCACCTGATGTGGATTGTGCTTTACTTTGAATTTCTTTTAAATAGTCAATATTCTTTATGCCAAATCCTTGAATCATGATCTTCTAATGTCTAGTTGACTGCAAGTGTGTTTGATTGAACAGTCTGTGTTAAAAATATTGAGCCATTTTTCCAGAAGAGAATGACTGCAATTTTCAAATGTTTTTAAAAGCCACAGATGATAAACTCATTTTGATTTCATGGGGTCTTTAAAACATATATAGTTCACACTGGTATTTTATACTATTACATTAATTTTATTGTACTGATATAAGCACATTATCTGATGAAAACAGAACAAAAAATGTTAAAAATTAAAAAAAGATAGAACAAGGCAAAATGAAAATGAAAGAACAACACAAATGAATCCTTCACTCTTCATATCTGCTGCAGATGAAGTTGAGTCTGTCAGTCTCAGGACGGCTGATCCAGCGCTGATCTCCTCCAGACTGAACTGCTCCAGATCTCACTGCAGACTCACAGTTCTCCACTGCTGTGCCGTTCCCTGGAGCCCAGTTCTGATAGCACACGGTGTCTCCGCTCACCCAGTACCAGATGCCCAAAATGTAGGAGTAACGTAAACCCAACCACACCACCGCAGAAGACGCCCGTTTAACCACATTCATCACCTCACGCTGCTTCTCTTCTGAATGAACCGAGACCAGATCCACATGATTCTGTCTGCAGTATCTCAGAGCTTCAGACCACGTCCGACTCTCTTTGATCAGAATCAGTTTATCTGGACACAAAACAAACCACAAGAAAAACTAGAGAAAGACTGATCAAAAACAACATGCAGAACAAACACTGTGGAGGAATTTGTCATGTCAGACATGTAGTGTGAACTTTAAAGAGTTAGTTCACCCCAAAATTTTAGGCTTTTGCTTGTAAACATTGATCAGCGAACATAAGCAGAAGCTCAACCTAACTTGTTTAACACTCAAAGAACAAACCTCTTCCGGAAACCCAAATGTGCTGCTTAACACATGAGGTTCATTCTCGTTTGAGCTTCCAGAAGAGGTTTGTTCTCGCACAAGTTAGGTTGAGCTTCTGTTTATGTTCGCTGATCAATGTTTACATGTGAGTAAAAGTCTAAATTAAATCTGTTCATCATATAAAGTGATCGATTCTCTTCAGAAAATTTGGACTAAACCGCTTGATTCACATTGATTAGTTTTACGATCTCTTTATGGAAGTTTTGACATGTCAATGTGGAAGTTGCAAAGGCAGTCAATGGAAGGAAATCTGACAGCATTCTGTCATCAAAAAGACCTTCATTTGTGTTCTGAAGATGAACAAAAGTCTTACGAGTTTAGGACGACATGAGGGTGAGTAATTAATGACAGAATTTATTTTGGGGTGAACTAACCCTTTAAGATATCTGGAGGTGATGGATGGATTGTGTGTGTTTTGTGAGGATCTGCTCACCTTCATGACACAGAAAAGAATGTTGATTACTGCAAGGGACGTCATTCCATTCTCTCGGAGCGAGATGAATGATCGCTGCACAGTTTTCATTACCTCCAGAATTACTAGGTTCATCAGACCTCCAGTATCTGAATGAGGAGTCACTCTGATCTGACCACTGCCATGAGTCTCTGAACAGACCGATCCAGACTTCACCAGATATGTGACTATCATTGATGATCTTCTGAAGCTGTTGACTCTCATTCTGGTTCCTCACACTGACCAGATCAATGTGATTCTGTCTGCAGTAACTCTGAGCGTCTCTCCAATTCATCATCTCATTGACAAAGACGAGTCCTGTGTTCGCTTCAATAAAAAAAAAAAAGTTAATTTATCTTATGCTGTTTTATGGTTTGATGTGAACAGGAGCAGCAGTGGAAACATCAGAAACACGTGTCATTCAAAGACTGTTTCTACAGCTGATGATATATTGAATCTTTGTGGTAGTTTTGTAATCTGGTTTAATCTAATTGACCTAGACTACTTGATGAAGAGAACAACTGCAGTTTATCAGTATTGTTGTAGTCCAAACAGATTGTAATTGTAGGCATTAAACTTCCATAACTTTAAAAGACAATAACTCTGTTTGCATTGAACTTTCAGCGCTGTAACTTTGCAGATACTGTTTATGCTCAAGCAGCAACATTACACACTAACTAAAGTTAAAAAAGTGAAATTGCAATGAACCACCCCTTTAAACTTGTCATCAAGGTGGAAAGAGTACTGAAAAAATATAATAAAGTAAAAGTAACATTACTTTCCAAAAATTTAGTGAGTAAAAAAAAAACAAAAAAACACATCTTGATTAAGAGTAAAAGAGTATCTTATTTAAAAGTACTCATGATGAAGTGGGAACTGAGCTGTGGATTCGACCCGCTTATAATAAACACTGTAATTAAAAATGAAGAAAACAGTGAAAATACTGTAATTCACATTATCTTTGATTGTTTGTAAAAGAAAATGAAGAATATCATCCAACAGTTTTAAATTTTACTGACGATTTTTTTTAAATAAATAAAAACAACATAGAAAGATTATTACAGAAATTAATAATGATAAAGTTATTTTCAGTGCATTCATCACCATTTAAATCATAATGTATGAAAATAAATTGATTTAAAATCATTTGTAAGTCCTTAATAAACACAGAGATCCATTGATGTACATAAAATATCAATGTTCAGAACAGTGCAAAGAAAACAAAAACATAAATAAATAAATAAAAACTCATATAGTTCATCATCACACACCTGTTACATGTGCCCTGGGTCTGTGCTCTATTTTCATTATATGGACTCCATTTCCCACAATTCCTCACCTAGGAACCAATCATGCACTCACACCTGTTTCCCATCAGTGACCCTTAATAAGCTGCACTCAAACACACATACATGGCTGAGTATTGTTTAGCCTTTGTTTTATGTTGTCTCTGTGTTCTTTGTCTTTGCCTAACCTTGCCTGTGTTTTGACCCTGGACTGTTTCCTTGTTTGATGATCGTTTGCTGCCTGCCTTGACCATAGCCTGTGTTTGGATTACTCTTTTGCTTGCCTTTCCTGAATCTGTTTGCTGGTGTATGACCTACTGCCTGTACGACTACGCTCTCCTGTAATTAAAGCCTGTATGTGGATCTCCAACTCCGTTGTCATGCTTCCATACATGACAAAACCAGAGGTGGTTTAAAAAGAGAGAGATAAAGCCAATTTATCTCCAAAACGGTGCAAGTTTTAATGTTAAAGAAATAAGAATCACTAATATTATCACAGTTTTCCTCACCTAATGGACATTGCACTGGATAAGATAGTGAGCGAACACAAACTACACTGTAATTCCATCCATTGAATGAAAACTGACAAGAAAAAATATAATTACAGGAGAGAATCTGCTACATTGCTCCACAAATCACTCCTGAAATTGCTGTGATTGACAGTGATAACTGTAGCAACAGACATTTGTCAGAATAGAGCGGTACATTAAGTGCTGTAGTGTAAATGAAGATTAATAGACCTGCAGCAACACAGAGGAGAAGAAGAGAACAAGTCTGTGTTGTCTGAGTGCTTCAGCAGCTTTAAAGATCATTTTTAAAGAGCTCTTTTTTCACGTCCTTTTTAAAGCAATCTATAATAATCTGCCTATTTAATGTTTTTAATTAAATCTAAAACTATCTGAAAGTATTTAATGCATTATTTAGTTATTAGCATGAATATTTTGTTATTATAGATATTTTATAATAAATCCAAAAGCAAAACATGAAAACTACATTAGGAAGTGGCAAATGAGCTAACGAGTGTCCTCTGCTGCCATCTACTGGTTATAGTGCTCATTTCAGTGTGTCATTTTCATTTTAAATGTCTTTGTTTTCCACTAGAGGACAGAAATCATCCACTAAACTACAGCATATGCCGTTCATTTTCCATATCTCCTGGAATGAAAATGAGAAATGTCAGCTAGATCTTCTTTAAACTGAATTTACAATAACTATAATTAATTACTATAGATTACTGTACAATTACTAAAGAGGTATAATAATAATAATAATAAAAGTGTTTAAAATAGTAGACTACAAGTGTTTAAAACATTATTTAAATCATATATTGTCTGGGGTCTGAACATCCATGTGCACCAGACAAAAGAGCCCGATTGCACAGACCTCCACGATTGAAGATAAAAGAGTTCAGATTAATTTGCTGCATTTTTCAGATATCTGAAAAGAAGGAATATTGATGATGTGTGTCAGCAGATAGACGAGGAACACAGAGGTAAGTGATGTAAACAACAGCAGGTTTATTTGTAAGTAAACAAATCAACAACACAGTGGAGGAAGCAGTCCAGGTGAGTAGGTTTGGAATAGGGAAGTCTTGGTTTGGCTTATTGGTTTCTGATGCAGTCTTTGTGTCTTTTCCACGTGATCCAGCAACCAATGAGTGACTAAGCAATGGAGAGCATGGACAGGGGAGAGCCAGGACGGTAAGGGAATCGCAGGTGAGTAGCACAGGTAAGACGATCCGGGAACACAACAAGGTAAGGTTGAGACCAGACAGTGAGTGAACGGGTGGAGTGCAGTATATATGGAGCTGGACGCTGATTGCAGACAGGTGGAGGGAATCAGTAATCAGGTGACTAGGATCTGGCCCGCCGCCAGATTATTTTGATAGCGGCTGGTTCTGAAATAGATCTGTCTGGAGAGCGCAGTTCATGGTTGCATAGCAACGACAGATGCCACGGGAGCTCAAGCGCTTTGGAAAGGAAAGAGGCGCGGCTTTCCACGTTTTTAGACGCGACATGTTAACGGCCCCTAATATTATATTCTTTGCAAACAGCGACAACTTCGTTGCAAATAAGACACACCGGCTTTGCATTCACAAAACCAGGTAGGATGAACGCATAGTTGTCTGTCCATTCTTCTTTGTATTTTCGCTGTCAACTTTCCTCTTTAGACTCTTTAATAGTGCCATTTTCTCTCACCAGAGCTTAAATGTTAACATCAGTCTGAACACGATGTAATAGCGTACCTACAGCACGCAAACAATGCCAAGGAATAATTCTGAGAGTAAAAGTAGGCTACATCAAATAATTATTACAATAAGTTAGGCTCCATTGTGTAACAAGCAAATTAAAATGATACTCATTTATTATTCACAATATAGAAATAAACCATTGCAAATGACCATTAAATTCCCAATCTCTGAAGTAGGCCGTCATCTTTACCTCCAACCATAGAGGGCTGTGTTGCCATAGAATACCTGGGAAAGGCTTTCACAAGAAAGCACTTTATTATTGAAAATGTTACTAAAAAAAAAAAAAAAAAACTTTTGTTTGTTTTGGTTGACTAATTGAAATGAAGGGGTTCGTTGATGTATATTAATATTGGCTTGGATGGGTGCGAAACACAGCAGGCAGTCGGTCAGAACTGATTGAGATGGGTTTAATGTGTGGTTCTGTAACAATTGAACAAGAAAGGATAAACTTATTAATATATACATACAGATGTTTCACAAACAAACATACAATTGAATATTAAACAATATAAAGTAACATCAATAAAGCATTGCTAAACCATATTGAGTGAGACTATTCTGTAAATTTCCACAAGAGGGCGCTACTAGCGCATGAATGCCTTTTAACCATACATGCGACGTGCATGTGAAAAGCAGCTGATCACTGCGTTAACAGTCTTCAGAAATAATGCTTGCATTTAACAATAATGAGATGTGCAAAGTATACACAAGCATCTTACATTAACATAACATTCTAGAATACACCAAATCAAGCAGGAAATACAAGTTGTTCATGCTAACTGGCATGAGAATAAACAGCCGATCTCTTGACAATAAACAGGAAATACAGACAATAATCACTTACTTTATATGCACGCACACTGTAACCCAATGTTAACTTGCATTCTGTGATAATAGACCGCTGATGATTGAGTTAGAATGCAGCCGCCGATCTCGTCACTCTCTCGCGTGCACAGCACCTGCTCGCTATCTTGCTGACTAATTCGCTTCAGCGCTGATGACATTGCGGTAACATCAAGCGCTGGGATTGGTCAGAATCATTCGGGACGTTAAGACATCCTGGCCTTTTGTACAGCCGCCCCCGAATTCAGGAACTGAATTCGTACATCAACCAAAAGGTCTACATCTTGTCCTAATCATCCTCAGGTAGGGCTGGAAGCTGGATGAGACGAGCCACAACTCGTGTGTAAGTCCTACCCTTGACATCCACGTTGGCTGTCCGGACTCGACCATCTGAGCCTGGAAACAGCTGGGTAACTCTGCCTACTGGCCAGAGGGCACGAGGAAGTTGAGGATCTACGATCATGACCACATCCCCGATCTCTAGTGATTTCTTCTCTGTCTTCCATTTCTGGCGGGCTTGGAGACTGGGTAAGTAGTACTTCAGGAAATGTCTCCAGAAGTGCTCTGCGAGCAGTTGGCTGTGGCGCCAACGCCGGCGACTCAGGATCTCAGACTCTTGATAAACCACCTGAGGTAAAGATGCATCTCGACGACCAATTAGGAAACAGTACGGAGTGATTGGGTCAGGGTCGGCGACATCCGAGGAGGGGTTTTGAGTTGAGAATACCTTCAACCTCGACCAGGACTGTTCTCAACACTTCCTCAGTGACAGTCTGGGCCCCGATGGTCACTCTAAGGGCTGCCTTGATCGAGCGGATTTCCCTCTCCCAGCAACCACCAAAGTGAGGTGCACTTGGCGGATTGTAAATGAACTTGATCTGTTGACTGGCGAGGTGACTCTGTAACTCATCTTGGAGGGTGGCAAAGGAGTCATTCAATTCACGTTCCCCACCCTTAAAGTTAGTGCCTCGGTCGCACAATAGCTCATAAGGTCTCCCTCGTCGTGCTATGAACCGCCGCAGAGCCATCAGGAATGAGTCAGAGTCGATACTGGATAGAAGGTCGAGGTGTGCTGCCCTGGTAGTCATACATTTAAAGACTATCCCCCACCTCTTCTCATTACGGCGCCCAATCTTGATCAAGAAGGGGCCGAAACAGTCCATACCGGTTGAGTAGAAGACTGGACGGAAGTATCTCTGTCTAGTGAGAGGAAGATCGGCCATGAGGGGAACTTCTGGACATCCTCTCCATTTTGTACACTCTGCACACTGACGTTGGTGCTGACGGACAGCTTCACGGCCCCTTAATATCCAGTATGTCCTTCTGATTTCGGCAAACAAACGCTCTGTTCCGGGATGATGCAGCCTTTGATCATAATCCTTGATGATTAGCTTGGTAATTGGATGTCGTGAGTCAAGGACAACTGGGTGTACAGCATCCGCTTCTAGTACCTCACAATGGCGTAGACGGCCTCCTACTCGGATCAGTCCAGTAGCAGCATCAAGCTCGGGGGAGAGAGAAGCTAATCTGCTTGAGGCTGACACTGGTTTTCCTGACTTCAGAAGTCTCAGCTCATCAGGAAAGGACTCAGCTTGAGCTTGGTAGAGGACTACTTGTTGGACGTCTCTTTGGAGGTCGGCACTGGAGGTGTAGGCCGCCCCGTGAAGCTTCTGCCCATAGGCGGTTAGGCACTCTGATAGCGTGTTGTAGCACTGCGGCTCAAGTGGGGGTGTAGTTGTGGTCACTAACCCAGAGAAAGCTGACTGTCTTAATTCACAGCTTGGCTCTTCAAGCAGTAAGGGAGGCTGTTCAGGCCAACTATCTGGTGGCAGCTTGAGGAATGCCGGTCCCTGGCTCCATCGGCTCCCAATGGAGAGGTCTTTAAGAGGCTTGCCTCGAGTGATATCATCCGCTGGGTTGTCTGCTGATCTGACGTAGCGCCAGGTGGCGGACGCTGTAATCTCCTGGATCTCTGCCACCCGTGTTCCTACGAACACCTTGTCCCGACATGAGCGGGAGGTCAGCCATGTGAGCACGGTGGTAGAGTCTGACCAGAGCGTAATGGAGCGAATCAGAATCGTGAGCTCGGTAGTCAGTAGCTGGGAAAGTTGAGCTCCATTGAGAGCAGCACACAGCTCTAAGCGGGGTATAGACAGTTGCTTGCGTGGGGCTACGCGGGATCTCGCTGCGATGAAGGCAACTTCTACTCTACCCTCTCTGTCTTCTGTCCGCAGGTAGGCCACTGAACCATATGCCTGCTCTGATGCGTCACAGAAGACATGGACGTCGTATCTACAGGACAGGTGATTCATCTTTAAGCTGGTGTAGCATCTGGGCAGAAATATCTTCTCTAATCCACTCAACTCCTTCTCCCACTCGGACCATAAGGTAAGGAGTTCCTCAGGCAACTGCGGATCATCCCAATCACGCTTCCTGTCCCACAAGCGCTGTACCAATATCTTCGCTCGGGTTGTATAAGGGAGGATATACCCAAGGGGGTCATATTGGCTGGCTAGTACATGGTAGATGTTGCGCATAGTCACAGTGGAACAGCGGCTGGCTCGATGCTTGTAGCACAGGATGTCAGACTGACAGTGCCAGTGCAGTCCGAGCGTAGACTCATGGACATCTTGTTGGCCTTGACGAAGCCAGAGGTCGCAGGTACTGGATCTGGACTCAGAGGGGAGGTGAGTAACCACTGACGGACAATTGCTGGCCCACTGTCTAAGCTCAAAGCCGCCGGAGGCTAGGAGTGAACAAAGTTGATCTACTAGATCTCTGGCCTCTCGGGGAGAGTTAAGACTATGCAGACAATTATCAACATAGAATGATTTCTCAATTACCCCTCTGACTGGGTCTCCAGGCTGGCTGTGGTCCATGACATGTCTCTGCAGGGCGTATGTGGCACAGCAGGGACTGCACGTGGTGCCGAAGGGAAGAACCTGCCACTGGTACACATCAGGGGGTCGTTCAGGCTTCAGGTCACGCCATAGGAATCTGAGTAAGGGCATGTCATCAGGGAGCAGCCTCACCTGGTGAAACATACCACGAATATCACTGCTTATGGCTACCGGGTGCTCTCGGAAGCGGAGCAGAACTGCTAGCAGTGATGGACCTAGAGTGGGTCCTGGTAGGAGGAACTCATTGAGGCTGTGACCTTCATATTGGAAAGAGCAGTTATAGACGACCCGATTCTTGTTGTTATGCTGCACCATGTGGTGGGGGATGTACCACGTTTCTGTGGAGCTCTCCACTTCTCTCTGTTCCAGCTTGGCTACGTAACCTGCTTCCTTCAGTCTAGTAACCTCGGCCTGGTAGGCAGACGCTTGATCTGGGTTCTTAAGCAGTCTCCTCTCGACACTCCTAAGCTGAGGGAGAACGGCTTCTTTGGGCATGTTCAGCCGTGGCATGCTCTGTATACGAAGGAGTGGCGTGGCATACCGCATTGTTCCTTCTACTTCCATTCGCACAGTCTTCTCCTGCAAGAGCCTGACAGCTTCTTGGTCTAACTTGGATCTTGTCGCTATCTTGTCGCTGCGGTATGGAATCACATCCATCTGCCATAATCTCTCAACGTGAGCGAACAGGTCTGCGTTGGGGAGGATAGATGTAAAGAAACACTGGTGAGCCTTGATCCCATGCCCAATCTCATGCGTCGGGCCTTGAAGAGTCCACCCAAGGCGGGTCTTGACTGCTGCGGGTCCACCTGGTGGGCCTAACCGGACAGGTTCAACAGGTGTGATGAGGTGTGGGCAATCTGACCCGATCAGCAACATAGGCTGCACTTTATCCATCTGCTGCAAAGGGAGGCCAGACAGGTGTCTGTATCTCTTCTTTAAAGAAGCCACTGAGTAAGTATGTTCAGCAAGGCCTAATCTCTCAGCTGTAAACGCATGTTGGATGAGGTACTTCTTGTGGGGATAAGACACTGAAGATACTGTGAAGGAGACGGCCGCTCCATGAAGCACCTGCTGATCCTGCCTTACTGTTCTCAGTATCAGGTCTTCTGGTTGTCGTCTGAGGTTCAGCTGTTGTGCAGCTGCATGGAGGAGAATAGTCCTCTCAGACCCGTCATCTAGCACTGCATATGTCTCTAACGATGCATCTCCATTTGTGATGATCACCTTACTCACTTTTAGCAGAACTCTACGGCTACTGGCAGAGCGGTCAACATACAGAATGTCTTTCGTCGTACTCACAAGACAAGAGTTCTCTGGGGGCTCGGGCACTGTACTGGCAGACACAGCTCTCTCGTTCAGATCATGCAATATGAGGAGGTGTTTCCTATTACAGGTCTTACACAAGGCTTTCAGAGTACATCGGGAGGCGTGATGCTTGCGGCCACATCTCCAGCACCGGTTATTCTTACAAATCCAGGCCTCTTTCTGTTCTTTAGTCAGCTCTTTAAAGTTGAGACATCCATTAAGGAAGTGACTGGCATTATCGCAATAAGGGCAGTAGGCGCTTAACTTTTCTCTGTACCTGGCGGAACTGGGCTTGGGTTCTGGAGTGGACTCTCGATGTTCACTGTCTGGAGTGGGTTTCTCTGCACCCAGTAGGATGCTCGTGGACCCCCCTGGAGGCTTGGGGTTGTAACGACTGTCTCTCTTCTTGGTTGATGAGTCTGGAGCACAAGTAACTGTCCTGGCAGTATCATCCTGAACCTGGAGCTCGTACTCTAACCAGTCCACAAAGTCAAGGAGAGTAGGAACTGTTATTCGGGATGGGTGGACATACCTCTTGAAACTGGTCTTAAGTTCATGAGGAAGTTTGCCTTGCAGTCTGGACACATGCGAACCACATTCCAACTCAGCCGCCCCTTCTGACCCCAACTGCTGTAGCATACTCACTAATGAGCGCACACGGAGGGCAAATAGTTTGAATGCTCTAGCATCTCCTGGTCTGATGTTGGGTCCTTCCAGCACTTCAGCAATGTTTCGCAGAACAAGCTTGTGGGGTTCATACATGTCCATACATCTTCACAAGAGCTTGCATAGTGTCTGTATAGGGTCTTAGGGAATTACAATAAGAATCTGCTACCAAGAGTGCCTCTTCAAGCTTTAAATGATCAGTCAGGATCTGATATTTGAAGCGCTCACTAGCATCTTCTGGCAGGAGGTTCTCTAGCGCCATCCGCAGTCTTGTAAACTGTCTGGGGTCAGATGCTGTCAGGCTGGGTATGGTAGGTTTAGGTCCTCTGTATATCTTTTCTTGAACTTGTAACATCTCAGCTCTAGATGTAGTTTCAGGTCGTTGTGGTAAATAGAACTCTCTTTCACCTGGATAAAGCCCATGTCTAGATTGAGGAGTCTTGTCGACGTAGTGTATGGCCTCAACAGGCTGTGGTGAGTATGCATAGGACCTCGGTGGGGGTGCGCGTCGGCTCTCATCAGCATACGGGTGCTCTGACCTGGGTGAAAGCGTGAAGTTTCTCATCTGCTTCGTCAGCTGCTCATATTGGATGGATCGGTCAGGCAGAACCTCATCCTCACAGACTGCAGAAACTCTCTGGCTATGGACGGGCAATGGCACATGAGTGCGAGGGGCTGGAACTGGCGTTACTGATCGATGAGAAGTCTCTCTACTTGTAGCTATCTGCTGGATCTCCTGCTTCAAAGTAGCATTCTCTGCCTTGAGACCTTGTAATGCGGACAGAATCTCAGGTAGAATGTGGCTGTGAAGCTCATCACTGTCTCTTTTCATCTCGCGCCACATAGACTTAATATCAGACAACTGTTGGGCTTGGTTGCGGAGCTCATCATACTCTGGCGACACATTCCCAGATGGTTCTGGCCATACATCTTGGAGTACTAGATCATCTGCATATGGGGACTGACTTTCTGGAGAAGATGATCGTGACATGCTCTCTGATGTGGGCAGGACTGGGGGTAAAGCTCTCTTCACATGACCTGAATCAGGAACTTGATAATCTGCTAGGTGTGCAGGCAGCCTTGTCTGACGTCTAGGTCGGACGACAGGTGGATCTGACTCAGGATGGGATGCCATCTCTCTGCTGCAGTTCGCCGATCCGGCTCGAAGGACCACTTGAAATGAAGGGGTTCGTTGATGTATATTAATATTGGCTTGGATGGGTGCGAAACACAGCAGGCAGTCGGTCAGAACTGATTGAGATGGGTTTAATGTGTGGTTCTGTAACAATTGAACAAGAAAGGATAAACTTATTAATATATACATACAGATGCATACAGATTGTATACATACAATTGTACAAACAAACATACAATTGAATATTAAACAATATAAAGTAACATCAATAAAGTATTGCTAAACCATATTGAGTGAGACTATTCTGTAAATTTCCACAAGAGGGCGCTACTAGCGCATGAATGCCTTTTAACTATACATGCGACGTGCATGTGAAAAGCAGCTGATCACTGCGTTAACAGTCTTCAGAAATAATGCTTGCATTTAACAATAATGAGATGTGCAAAGTATACACAAGCATCTTACATTAACATAACATTCTAGAATACACCAAATCAAGCAGGAAATACAAGTTGTTCATGCTAACTGGCATGAGAATAAACAGCCGATGTCTTGACAATAAACAGGAAATACAGACAATAATCACTTACTTTATATGCACGCACACTGTAACCCAATGTTAACTTGCATTCTGTGATAATAGACCGCTGATGATTGAGTTAGAATGCAGCCGCCGATCTCGTCACTCTCTCGCGTGCACAGCACCTGCTCGCTATCTTGCTGACTAATTCGCTTCAGCGCTGATGACGTTGCGGTAACATCAAGCGCTGGGATTGGTCAGAATCATTCGGGACGTTAAGACATCCTGGCCTTTTGTACACTAATAATTCTCGCTGCATACTTAATGTGGACATTGTATTCTTATTTGTTTTACAAGAGTGTTTACATTTTTTACCACACATGCCTTTATTTTGAAGTCTGGAAAAGGAAGTGCAGCGGCACCCTGTGTGTACATTGGCGCACTTTTTACGTGAAGCGTCATTCTGATTTAATGTTACCAGAGAAAGGATGAACTTTTGGGTACACACTGTACAAATGTTTGTTTAAAAAGGCTTCTTTCTACATCTTAGCTCCTGGCTGAAGGGCACAAGGTACCGTTTTAATTTTATGTTGTGTGGTAAACTTTGAAGTGTTTATTTTATTGATCTCTTTCATTTGCTAATGTTGTTATGCACAGTGTAGTATTGCCTCGTCAGTGTTTCTCTTGATTTGCACTCCAAATAGATTGTTTACAGTAAATCAGCACTTTATTTGGTAATTTTATATAATTAATGTTTTTCTCTCTAAATTGAGATCGTCAGTTTTACCAAAATTAATTCATTAACTCAGGTGTTTCATATAACGTAGTTAAAATCGCACTCTAAAGGGAGATTGTTGTAATTAAAACAATTCATAAAATCATATAGGTTATTATATTAGCCTGTATACTAAAATGTGATTTATTGTCACAGTATTTATGGTGTAAGCCAATTAATTGCAAATGTGTATTCATTTATAGGTTTATGGATATTTGTATACAATTAGCAGGCAGATGTCTAATATTGTTTGTTTTTATTCAGCTCTTACGGTGTTTTTGGAAATTAAATTCTTTATAAACATCAATTCCTGAGAGTAAATTGCATCTGTTCAGCCGGGAATGCTACAAACATAGTTTGTTGAGCATGACTCAAACATGTCATTAATGGGCTTATTCAAGTCCTCTTTTATTTTTATTTTATTGTTATTTTAATCCATTGAAGATACTTGGCAGGTTACGTGTTGTAAGACTTGATTTTCCTGCTAAGACAAAAACTGAGATTAAGTGCCCTGCAATAAAGCAATAAAACTCATCTGGAGAGAAGATCTCAAAGAAATAGCATAGGACAACGCATTTGCCCCCACACATCTACAGGATGCAATCTTTTGTTCTGGTCTGTGTATATAAGGGAAAGTGCAAAGCAGTCATGTGGGATCTTCTGTAGCCAGAAACCCCCATACAGTGATGGGTGAGTGTCTTAAAAACACTAATCCAGCACTGTGTGTATGTGCATTTCTTACTCTTTCAGCAACTGATGTTATGCATTTATTATTTCTGAACTGGCTTCTAATTGTCCAACTATGTAATTGGCATGATACATTTTTACTTAAAAAATAAATATTATTCTTGATTTATTCTGCATTATTCTTAATTCATTATTTCTAGTAGATTAAAGCGAAGGTATTACCGCAAATCTGTGTTCAGGATAGATCATACGGAAGGTTTAATAGATGGAGCATAGGGCACGTCAATGAAGTCCATTTCGATTTCTGACTATCGCTGCCTTAAATAAGTTGCAGTTTTCGTAAATATATAAAAACTATGCTTTTTGTTACGAGTAAGCAGAGCGGGACCGACTTAAAGGTAGATATTTACCCTGCATCCAATGTTTAAGGTCAGAACTGACGAGTTTGTGTCCGAGAAAAGCACTCAATCGGCCGAAGTGACTTTTCTAAAGCGATACCGGGACCGCAGTGAACGAATAATTGAAGATATAAGGTAATCAGAACAATCAAAAATCTAAATTAATGCATAACCAATGATTAATTTCTAATTGGAAACACCATCTAAGAGTAATTATCATTTGAAATTGGAGTCAGATTAAACGAGCAGCTAAAGTAAAATTGAAACTAAATTCTAGAAATTAAGTGAACCTCACAAGGGCTCTGAAAAGACATACACGCGTTAAACCTTCGCCCAGGCCGTCAGATTCCGTTTTTGGGCAAATAGAGGGTTCCCTACAGTGTTAGTACTCTGCCTCGCTGCTCAGAGTGGTTTGCGTCTGTGACTCCGTATAGCTTTGTTTTGAATCTCTTACTTTTGTTCATTGTTGCTTATATTATCATTACCTTATATAATACCTTATATAATATTGCCTACCACATTAATCTGACGTCGCTAGCTTGTAATCTTTGAATCTAAATCGCTGTTACAACGCGTTTGCATCTCGCTAGCTTGTTAACTTGTCATCAGTCTCTCGCGCGCTCCTTTTTCAACGCGTTCATCAAACAGCTGTGGTAACTCGGATCAGTCTACAAACACGGTGAGTCATGTCATCCTTTCCCTGTATCGTGTCGTGTTCCATATGCAACATGTTCAGTATAGCTCTCTCTGTCAGCGATGAGGGATTTACATGTCATAAATGTAGGGAAATAGTCAGGCTGACAGAGAGAATCTCAGAATTAGAGACACGCATCCAAACTTTAATCGAGGATAGTAAGAATGCAAGGGCTTCAGATACTGTTTTGGATGCGACTAGCTTAGTGAACTCTGTACATTGTTCGGTTCCGGCTGTAGAGCCCGCGCAGCAGGGCAATTGGGTAACGGTGAGGCGGCCTAGCCGCGGAAAACACCACTCTTCCGTTCCAATTAGAACATCAAACAGGTTCTCCCCACTCAGTGACGCACCCACTGAGAATCCTGTTGAAAGTGCCCTAGTTATTGGCGATTCTATTACACAGAACGTGAAAATAGAGACACCAGCCACCATAGTCACATGTTTGCCGGGGGCCAGAGCACCTGACATCAAAGCAAATTTAAAAGTGCTGGCTAATGCTAATCGTAAATACACTAAAATTGTTATTCACGTCGGCACTAATGATGTTCGACTTCGGCAGTCGGAGATCACTAAAATTAACATTAAAGAGGTGTGTGAACTCGCAAGTACAATGTCAGAAGAAGTCATTTGCTCTGGCCCTCTTCCTGTTCGTCGGAGTGATGAGATAGTTAGCAGATTATCATCACTCAATGGCTGGCTGTCTAAGTGGTGTCCGCAGAATAATATAGGTTTCATAGACAATTGGAAAAGTTTTTGGGGCAGACCTGACCTGTTGAAAAGAGATGGTATTCATCCCTCCCGGGATGGTGCTGCTCTTCTCTCTAGTAATATGGCACATAGTCTTAGAACTAAAACATGACAAACTGGGGTCCAGGTCAGGAAGCAGACAGACTGGCTAAACCGACCGTCTGCTAGCTGCCTCACGTTACAGAAGTCAGATAATTCCCAACACATAGAAACTCTTACACCTAGATATTATCACATAGAGACTGTGTCTGTACCCCGAATTAGTAAAAACAAAAAACTTCCAAACCCATTTAATGGTAAAAATTTAATTGATGTTCAACAAATAAAAAATAGAGATAAAAATGATAAACAAATGATAAAGCTTGGGTTGTTAAATATTAGATCCCTTTCTTCAAAAGCACTTATTGTAAATGATATTATCACAGACAATAATCTAGATGTGCTGTGTTTGACAGAAACTTGGCTAAAACCAGATGATTACATTACTTTAAATGAGTCTAGCCCTCAAGGTTATGATTATCGACACAATCCTCGTCAGAAAGGCAAAGGGGGAGGTGTTGCTGTAATTGATAGTAATATTTACAGTATTAGTCAAAAGTCTTCCAAATATAATTCCTTTGAAGTGATGGTGCTTTACGTAACATTATGTAAGTTGACATTTGTGCTGGCTACTTTATACAGGCCACCAGGGCACCATACTGATTTTATCAAAGAATTTGCTGCTTTTCTTTCAGAGTTAGTACTAACTGCAGATAAAGTCCTTGTTGTTGGTGATTTTAATATCCATGTAGATAATAAAAAAGACTCATTGGGATTGGCATTTACAGACATTCTAAACTCTATTGGTGTTAGACAACACGTGTCAGGACCCACTCATTGTCGTAATCATACTTTAGATCTAATATTGTCACATGGAATCGATATTGATGCCGTTGAAATTCTGCAGCAGAGTGACGACATCTCAGATCATTATTTAGTCTCGTGTATACTACATTTAGTCAAGGCAGCTAAACTGCCTCCCTGCCATAAATATGGTAGAACCATCACTTCTACCACTAAAGATCGCTTTCTAAATAATCTTCCTGATCAGTTTCATCGCCTTAGCATACCAGATAGCTTAGAAGACCTCGATGTTGAAACAGAAACTATTGCCTCTGTCTTTTCCAGCACATTAGACTCGGTTGCTCCTTTGCGTTTAAAAAAGATTAAGGAAATTAATCCAACGCCGTGGTACGATGAGCACACCCGGGCCCTAAAGGTAGCAGCTAGAAAAATGGAGCGCAGCTGGAAGAAAACAAAACTAGAAGTTTTTCGCATCTCGTGGAGAGAGAGAATGATTGAGTACAGAAAGGCCTTAAAAACTGCTAGATCTGCCTATTTTTCAAAACTTTTAGAAGAAAATAAGCACAACCCTAGGTATTTATTTGATACAGTGGCTAAATTAACAAGAAATAAAGCTTCAACTTCTGATGTTTCCAAAGAGCACAGCAGTAATGACTTTATGAACTTCTTTACTTGTAAAATTGATAATATTAGAGAAAAAATTATAACCATGCAACCGTCTACTACAGTATTGCGTCAGACAGTGCATTGTAGTGTCCCTGAGGAAAAATTAAATTCATTTACTGCTTTAGGAAAGGAAGAATTGTCTAAACTTATTAAATCATCAAAATCAACAACATGTATGTTAGACCCTATACCGACTAAACTATTGAAAGAGATGCTTCCAGAGATCATAGATCCTCTTCTTAATATCATCAATTCATCTTTATCACTAGGATACGTACCAAAAAGTTTTAAGCTGGCTATTATTAAACCTCTTATTAAAAAACCACAACTTGATCCTAAAGAATTAGTCAATTACAGGCCGATCTCAAATCTCACTTTTCTGTCAAAAATACTAGAAAAGGCAGTATCCTCACAACTATGTTCCTTTTTAGACAGAAATAGTATCTGTGAGGATTTCCAGTCAGGATTTAGACCGTACCATAGTACTGAGACTGCTCTCATTAGAGTTACTAATGATTTGCTCTTATCATCAGATCGTGGTTGTATCTCTCTATTAGTGTTACTGGATCTTAGTGCTGCATTTGACACTATCGATCACAACATTCTTTTAAATAGACTCGAAAATTATGTTGGCATTAGTGGAACTGCATTGTCATGGTTCAAATCATACTTATCTGACCGTTATCAGTTTGTAGTAGTAAACGAAGAGAGGTCATATCGATCACAGGTTCAATATGGAGTACCGCAAGGCTCAGTACTAGGACCGTTGCTTTTCACTCTGTACATGCTACCCTTGGGAGATATCATTAGGAAGCATGGCGTTAGTTTTCACTGTTACGCTGATGATACTCAGCTCTATATTTCTTCGCGCCCTGACGAAACTTACCAACTCACAAAATTAACAGAATGCATAGCTGATATAAAAAATTGGATGACCAGTAATTTCCTACTTCTAAATTCAGAAAAAACAGAGATTCTAATTTTTGGACCAAAAACCTCTTCACGTAATAACCTAGAATACTGTCTAACACTTGATTGCTGCTCTGTTAAGTCTTCGTCGTCCGTTAGGAACCTGGGTGTGCTCTTTGATACCAATCTCTCATTTGAAGGCCATGTTACTAGCATCTGTAAAACCGCATTCTTCCATCTTAAAAATATATCTAAACTACGACATATGCTCTCAATGAAAAATGCAGAACAGTTGGTTCATGCGTTCATGACCTCAAGGCTAGATTACTGTAACGCTCTACTGGGTGGTTGTTCCGCTCACCTGATAAATAAACTACAGCTCGTACAAAATGCAGCAGCTAGAGTTCTTACTAGAACTAGGAAGTATGACCATATTAGCCCAGTTCTGTCAACACTGCATTGGCTTCCTGTTAAACATCGTATAGATTTTAAAATCTTGCTAATTACTTACAAAGCACTAAATGGTTTAGCTCCCCAGTACCTGAGCGAGCTCTTAAAGCATTATAGTCCTTCACGTCTATTGCGATCTCAGGATTCAGGCCAGCTGATAATACCTAGAATATCAAAATCAACCGCAGGTGGTAGATCCTTCTCCTATCTGGCACCTAAACTCTGGAACAATCTTCCAAGCATTGTTCGGGAGGCAGACACACTCTGTCAGTTTAAATCTAGACTAAAAACGCATCTCTTTAACCTGGCATACACATAACACATTATCAATTTATATTTTCAAATCCGTTAAAGGATTATTAGGCTGCATAAATTAGGTCAGCCGGAACCGGGAACACTTCCTATAACACCAGATGTACTCGTTACATCAGAAGAAGAATGGCATCTACGCTAATATTAGTCTTTCTGTTTATCCCGAGGTTTACCGTAGTCAACCAGATCCGGGCCGTATCCAGGTGAGACCGAGGACCGGCGCCTTGACGAGACCACAACGTAGCCCTGAAGTATCAGCAGAGATTGAGTCAACTAGATCATCCATTGTGAAGGCCTCATCGACACAACAGCCAGTGGCACAGCTCCTCAACAAACTGTCCATACCGGTGTGATGAATACGATCCTCAACTGGACTGAACTGGAATAAATACTTTGAATGTTGCGATCCTATCAGACATAAGATAGCAACCTGAATCGTAACAAAGCACTGTTCGCCAGAGGAGAACTGGCCCCCCGACTAAGCCTGGTTTCTCCCAAGGTTTTTTTCTCCATTTTAACACAGAAGTCTATTTGCCACCTGTTTGCCATCTGATGTCACCTGTTGGAGTTTGGGTTCCTTGCCGCTGTCGCCTTTGGCTTGCTTAGTTGGGGACACTTGACATTTGATATTCAACAGTGCTTTGATCTGCCGACATTGACACTATTCTTTAAGAGCTGCTGTGCAGCTAAAATTATATACCAGTTATCAATGTTAAGCTGCTTTGACACAATCTGCATTGTAAAAAGCTCTATATAAATAAAGGTGACTTGACTTGACTTGACTTTGTTAATTTATCCAGTGTAAAACCTGGACACCGCCACACAAATGTAGCTTTTTGTTAATGACTGTCTTACTACAGGATTTAACACAGAGTAACAGCTCACTACCAGTTACGAAAGACACTAACAGTCTGTCACAGGCAATTCTAGTTGCATTTTTCATCAATTAATTTAAATGATCCTTTGACTGTGTTCTGGCCCGCCATCTAGTGGTGAAAGTTTTTTTTGGCCCGATGCCAAACTTAATAGCCGACCCCTGCCCTAAAGGGACATGGTGGTGGGATCAAATCTTTTGCATTCTCTGACAAAACCTGTTGTGAGTTCAGACAAACACTTCCTGTTTAATTTCCCTCTGGCAGTGGTTCAGACAGCTCTGTACGTTAACAATGGAGCAGTTAATAGAGTTTGATTCTGAACTGAGACTTAAATATAAAGAAATATGTTCAGTGTTTAGTTCAAGACACGGTTTTGACGTCAGTGAAAGACACCTGAACGGATAAGTGAATTTCCTGGATCAATAACTCGTGAGCTAAACTTTGTTAAAACACAATAACATCTCTCTTCAATCGTAGACAACGAGCTACAAACTAATTTTCCTAAAAACGAGTCTTCCTTCACACTGTACAAAATACACTGATCTCTGTGCAGGGGCTGAAGGGACTGTCTGCAAAGTGCAAAACCTGAAAAGTGTTACTATAAAAATAGTCAATAACTTCAGTGTTGAACACTGTAGTGTCACTGAATTCAGTTCAGACATAACTGCTGTTTTGATGGTTATACTACAACACTTGGAAAAATGTTTTTTGCATAATTTTTTTTTTATGATTTTGTAATGAAAAATAGTCAATAACTTCACTGTTACACACTGTAGTGTCACCAAATTCAGTCCACAGATCATTGCTTTCCTCACTTAGTTTGATAAAAATGTTTTTTGAATATTTTTTTTTTCTAATAACAGTGAAGTTATTGATTTTATTGCATAATAAAAAATCTGGCAAATTATGCAAAATCACATTTTATCAAACTAAGTGTTTGAGTATAACCAGCAGGAGAACAGTGATGTGTGAACTGAATTTGATGATAGTACAGTGTGTTACAGTGACGTTATTGATTATTATTTAATTATTAAAAAAAAAAAAAAATTCTCATAAAAAAAAAAAAAAAATCAGGAGTTATTGATCCAGGAAATTCAAATCTGTGAATATGTTGCCAACTTTACTGAACTTATCCGTTCAGGTGTCTTTCACTGACGTCAAAACCGTGTCTTGAACTAAACACTGAACATATTTCTTTATATTTAAGTCTCAGTTCAAAATCAAACTCTATTAACTGCTCCATTGTTAACGTACAGAGCTGTCTGAACCACTGCCAGAGGGAAATTAAACAGGAAGTGTTTGTCTGAACTCACAACAGGTTTTGTCAGAGAACGCAAAAGATTTGAAAAATATTTTTTCCTCCCATCCCAATTTTTTTCCACCACCATGTCCCTTCAGGGGCTCTGTACAAATGAAATAAATTCTTTAGGCAACATAATTAGCCTACCTGCAAAAAAGAAAAAAATCTTTGTGTTGTTTTAATTTTGATAAATCATTGCATATACACCTGCATCACGTCATCAGAGCGTTCCATAAGGTTATACAGAGTTAGACAGACTTCGATCACCGAGAGCCAAAAACAAACAGCAGCCGCCTTTAACAGTTCCTCCTGAACCAAAACAATGAGCTCCTGCTGCGTTCACTCCATGAGTAACTATAATTATGAGATGAAACCCGTGAGGTTCTACCTGGAGCAGTTCACGTCCTCAGACTCGGATTTATGCGTTTCTATTTCAACACTATCGACACCAAAATAAATCTGCAGCAGTCAGGTGGAACAAGTAAGAGCTCTGTAAGTTGTTTGTGTTCATTATTATTGTAATGTTCTGTGCTTTGAGCAATAACATTTCTATCTGGGCTGATCTCACATTGTGACCACAGTATGAGCACACAGTGAGAGCGCTGTGAGGTTACACTTTTAGATCACTGAGAGACAAACTGTTGACTGGGTATGATGTTGGCGGTGCTGACCCTTTGTGATGAAGATATTAAACATTAAGGCATCAGTTGAAGCGTGTTTTTTCTAATCAGAAGTAAATGTTCTGGAGTCGTTATATTTGGTATATGGTGCATCTATAAATTAATGGTTGTAATTTCATAAAGTTGAACTCACTGTTGCAGATGAAATGACGAGTATAACTACATGACCAATCATGCCATTCTCCATTCTTCATCACAGCACACTTCTCTTCTCCATTATTTGGTTGTCCAGTCGACCAGTTCAGATAGATCACAGGATCACCTGAAGACCACTGCCATTTATAAACACCCGTCTTCTGCAGCCCAATCCAGACATACTCACGACCTGAATCATTCACACTCTTCTTCACCTCGTTCATGTCGTTCATGTTGTCAACGGTGGCCAGATCTGTGTAATTCTCTCTGCAGTATCTCTGAGCTTCAGTCCAGTTCTTCGTCACGTTTATAAAGTGATACTGACGCTGAACACATTCAGATACGGAGCAGAGAGCTGTGAAAGAGAGGGTTTGATTTAATGCTTTTCATAACAGAGTCAAACCTGATGAAACTATAAACCATAAATAAAACAACAAACACACTCACCAATGAGAAGAAGAATGAAATATAGAGTTTGGTCCATTTCTGAGGAAGAAACACATTGAAAAACTCAGATAATCCCATATTCATCTTGGAGTAAAACATGATCATGTAATTTAAAAAAATAGCAGAAAAACAAAATTCACATTCATTCAGACAATATTAACATCTCAAAGTCTAGTTGTGTTTGAAGAATGAACATGTGAGTTGTTCTTACTTTAGAGGTCGTGTGTTTCTGTCCTGAGTCTGATGTTTCTGTCTGCAGCTTTAAACAGTGTGATTATTATATCTGCTCTCATCCCTCATTCAGCACATCATTTCACATCATTTGTTTATTTCTCGAAAACTCTCATATCATATTCACTTCCTCTATATTTGTGTATTTGTCCTCCTCTGTCCCTTTATTTGCATGTTGACGTCTGTGTCAGTCAGTCTTAGTCTATATTAATATGGACCTCAATAACAAATTATCACAATTTATATTTTAAAAATCACAAATAATGCATGTTTTTTTCTAATCAAAAGTAAATGTTCTGGAGTTGTTATATTTGGTATATGGTGCATCTATAAATTAATGGTTGTAATTTTAAATAGCTGAACTCACTGTTGTTGCAGATGAAATGACGAGTATCACTACATGACAAATCATGCCATTGTTCATTCTTCATCACAGCACACTCGTCTCCATCATCTGGTTGTCCAGATCTCCAGTTCTGATAGAGCGCAGGATCACCTGAAGACACAATTTATATTTTAACATTCACAAATAAACAGCTGCTATAATGATATTGCTGAACTGCATAACTCGTGTTTCATCCTCTCATCTTCATGGGACTGTCCACCCACACTTGTGCTTGACTTTTTTTCTTTTTTTTTTTTTAGAATGAGTCTTATTGAGAAAATTCTTATTTTATTTTTTTTTTCATTTCATCCATAATTCACCAGTGGCAGCGTTTCACAAAATCCTAGGATATATCACATGATTCCTTCTGGCGATACAACAACGACATTCCCAAGTAATCATATTATATCCAAACAAAATGTGGACAAAAATCCACCATACTAAAAGAATGCAATCGTAATGCACAGACTTAACATTACTAATCAATGCAAACTATGAAACAGTCCTGTAAGCCTACACCGTGTCCTTGACCCACATTCAGAGCAGTATATCTGAAACACTGGATCTCTTACAGATCTACCTCGGACAGTTTCTCAGCAGCCCTTCATATAACCCTCTCACACCTTGAAAACTAAGACACTTACACTAGGATGCCTTTCATCGACTACAGTTCTGCTTTTAATACAGTTATTCTCCACAAACTCACTGATAAACTGTTCAACTTGGACTGAACTCTACAGTTTGCAGTTGGCTGTTAGATTTCCTCACTGGCTGCAGATTGTCAGAATTGGAAATATCACATCTAACAGCATTGTGATGAATACTGGTGCACTGCAAGGATGTGTCTTTAGCCCCATGATCTACACAATGTTCACATTCGACTGCGTTGCCAACTATATGTGTAATATAAATATATATTAACGTTATTCATGGTGGAAAGGCAAAGTAAGAATTCCACTGTACAGGAAACTGTGCATATGATAATAAAGGATGTGAACTTGTATTTGTCCACTTTTTTCCCCTTATTTGCATATAGAAAGAGAGGAAAATTTACCTCTTCTGAGAGCCGAGAGCCCTAGTGGTGAGGAGGAGACCACAGCAGACGTTCACAACAGAGACGAGATAAAGACATTAAAGTGCTCATATCGTGCTTTCATTCCTCTGAAGTTCATTTATAATGTTAGTAAAGGTTGTTGGACTCTCATTATCCCACTGAAATAATAACATCATCTTCTGCTGCTGTTTCAGTCTTATTTCCTCTAAATACTTGATTGTGATTGGCTGGAACATTAAAATATTGTTACATTTTTTAGAATTCGTCTCTTTGTGAAAATGTTTCTTTTGTTTCATTTCATACTCTTGCTGTTTACTGTTTCATTGTTTATAAATATGAACACATTTCCATGTAAACACGTCCTCATCACTCATTTGCTTATCTCCACACCACATGTAGATGTTCAGTCTGGACAATATTTACATCTCTGACGTGAAACAGAAGGATAAACAGTGTGTTATTGTTCTAGTCATATTTCGTCCAGTCTTATTCATCTGTTAGTTTTATTTCAACAACAGGAAAGTTTCTCTATAACTGTGTTTCAATTCAGAGCTGCATCCTCGAAGTCCACGAAGGTTGAAGCGAGTGTTGTTAAATGAGACGCTTTAGCCTATGGATGATTTCCTGTTTTCAGCCCCAGCTGTTTGTTTGTTTGTTTGTCAGAAAATGGCAGGTGTTGTATCTCAAGCTGAGACAACATCATGGCCAGGTAAAATAAGTCTGGTTAAACTGTGTAATGTTTATTATATGTAGTTATCAACAATTAGTTGACATCGTTAAAACAGTCATGTGACTGCAGTGGTTCAACCTTAATGTTATGAAGAAACGAGAATACTTTTTGTGTGCAAAAACAAAACAAAAATAACAACTTTATTCAACAATCTCTTCTCTTCTGTGTCATTCTCATACACTGTTTACGTTCAGCGCTTCCAGGTTCTACGTCTGAACGCCGGCTCAGTATTGGCCGAGGCTGATCATGTGAGCAGCATGATGCATGCGTGTGATGCTGACGCAGGAGCCGGCCAATAATGAGTCGGTGTTCTCAATGTATGCTTTAGAGCCGATGAAGTCAGCCTTTTTCTCTTCTTTGCGTGCTTTTTGTACATGAGGCCAGAGCAGTGCACGGGATGCTTTTTCCTCTTTTGTCAGGTCTTCTCCAAAGCGTAATTTGTGTTCTTTGAGGTAGTCGCTATTATTTTACAGCTTTCCAGATGAAGTCTCTCACCCAACGCAGCACAAATAGGATGATAATGACCCTCGCTCGACCCGACACCGGCCTGCCCAATCTGTGAGCCCAAAAGTGGAATTAACCGAGTGAATGCAGTGTGACGTTGTATGTTGGTGTGAAAGTTGGCCTGTGAAGTGTGACTGATAATTTTTTTTTTTTTTCTGTGTTTGAATGTTTGGCAGGAGCAGGCTTGATTACACAACACTGATTATTATATACAGCAAATAATGACTGCATTTGTTCAACTCATGCAGGTATGGTTATATATTTTGATCTGTTTTCTTTGTCATGTGTGTTCGAAATGTAATTGGTTACATGTATACATCAAAATCAAGTTCCCGTAACAACCTGCCTCTGATCTGATCATTTCTAATACCACGAACAATTCAGTCCCTTATAAGTGACTCATTAAGTTCTCCAAATTCACAATCCTTTGCTTTATTCTTTAAGTCTGTCACATAAGCATCAATAGACTCTGTTTGGCCCTTGTGCTCTATGAACAACAAATGTCTCAGGTATGTCGGGTTTTTTTGTGATTCGCAGTATTTGGCAAACAGCTCTTTTAATGTCTCGAAGTCGTGTAAAAATCCCCTCCTGCGCAGCCCCTCCACAGCCTGAAATCCATTTGGGAGATTGGCATCGATCTCTGTTCCTGATCATGTGACCTGTCAGCAGCTCCGCACCTTTGGCTCTAATTGGATATTGTCAGGTTTTTTTGGGGCTGATTCAACATATAGTATCAGCGTCGGGCCGTACGTGAGAGGGAGAACTCTGATTGGCTGTTCAGTTTAATGAATGAGTCAGTGCACGAGAATAATAGCAAACAGTGAGCAAACAAGTCAAGATGGTACAGACAGAAGGCTGTTCTAACTTTTTGTCATCTTACCCGAGTGTTCCTGGGAGAACATTTTAATAATAACATGAGCCGAGTGGAATACAGAAAGTGATCAGCATGACTGATATTCAGAACGGGAAGCACGCGCTGCTTTGTTTACGGTTTGTTTATCCGTGTCACGGATGGTGTTGGGTTTTGTTTCATGTTTACAGTTTCATGTCTCTAATTTTGTAAACAGTCATTGTCATGTTTCATGTTCCTGTTTGCCATGTGCTGCCCTTGTTTGTCATGTTCTAGTCATGTGATCCTGCCATGTGCTCCCCTTGTCATGGTTGTCATTGGTTAATTGTCTTGATTATGTTCACAGGTGTGTGTTGTCTAGTCATTAGTAGTGTGTATTTAAGCCCTCATGTTTGCCATGTGTCTTTGTCAAGTATTGTCAGTGTAACCAATGTGGGTGAGCTCCTTGTTTTGCCATGCCATGCTAAGTCTATGTCTATGTTTATTGTATTTCAGTTCACGTTTTGGATTTAAATAATCTGCACATGGGTTCTCCAAGATTTGCCTGCAGTGGCTCTATTTACAATTTGCAGTGTCGGGTTCCCTTCTTGAATGATGAATATATCTGCAGAAATAGACATCTCCTTACACACAGGTGCAGAACGCGTGTGCTAGCTGACAGTCGGGCTGTAGTCCTGTCTGTGTGATCTGCGCAGAGAGCAGCAAGCACGTGAAGTTACCATGACAACCAGATACATTACTTGTAACACTGCGTCTACACCAGACGTGACCGTTGTCGTGTCGCATCACACCGCAACGGCTAAAAGCTGTCTACACTGAACGCGACAAACCGGCCGTTGCAAAGCACGTCAGAAATTGAGAATTCTGTTGAGAATCTGTCACGTCGCACCACATCCAGTGAAGACAGTATCACTCATTATAATGGGTTCTATTGTCTTTTGACCCGTTGCGTCGCGCTTCTGGTGTAGACACGGTGTGAGGGTCCGGTTTGCTGCACTAAACGTAGCAATAAACACGTTTTCCATGTAAATTCACTATAAACAGCATATTTTAAAGTAGGTTTTTATTATGCAAATAAAGAAGTGAAAATGTATGCAAGGTGCAGTATGTAAAATCGACAGCTAGTGGTTGAAATAGGTACTGCAGTCCAAATTTAAATTGTTGGAGAGGGTTGTTTCTCCCCCCTCCTCCTCAGATTCGACACTCACACTATTAGATTGAGGACACAGATCAGGAGCGAGCGCAATTTACAATGGAAGGCGATGAGCCTTTGTAAGTTGATGAGTTTTTATCCGTGTTTTAACAAACCTCTGGACTCTTTTTAGATGGATGCTGAGATGGTTTTGGTCGGGTAGACACTCTGACCTACTTTGTTTGCTGGTTTCTGTGTTTTCCGCCAACTGGCAACCTGGGTGTTCAGATATGTAACAATAAACAGAAATTGTACAACTTTTAGCAGTTCATTACTGTTTTGTACATGCTGTCATATTGTTTATAATTCAAATTTTTTTTTTTTTTTTTTTATTATTGACCACAGTATTATTGCTGATAATTGAGAGGGGCACTTTTGATTAATTTTGGAAAATGCATGTGCCTGGTTTACACAAAAAAACCATGTGATGTCTACTCCAGTGGAGGCCGGGTCTGAAGGGGTTAATGCTGAGCAGGAAGCACTGGACTGAATGACACCCTCACTAGGGTGCAGCCTTTCGTTTGAGAAGCACTCAAAGATTCACAAAGGTCTCGAAGCCTCACAGAGCAGTTGTGTTTGGAAAACACTTATCACCACCTCAGACGTTGGGGATCTTTCTTTCGTGGCTGGATGAGTAATTATTTTTGTAAAGTACGTTCTTTTATGAGTATTTAGCAATTTCTTTTTCTTTCAAGTTCACAGAACTGATATATTTTAAGTAAACTGAACTGTTTCATTGTTTTGAGTTTTATGAACTTATTTCTTTTAATTTACACAAACTTAAGTTTAACTGAAACTGGGCTGGGATTTCTTTTTCCCAGCATGCTTTGCTCATAGCACTCGAAAGGGAGAGCAAATACTAAAATAAGTGTTATATAATGTTGTTTTTTTTTCCTTTCTTAATTTTAAGCGGGAGATTTAGTAGTGATTAATGTTTTGTTAAGCTAATTTAGAAGAGTTTCTGTTAATGAGGGTTTTTGGAGAGTTAACATCATGGTGTATGTGACTGAGTTTGAGAGCAAGTGTGTTAAATGCTTTATATCGCTGCACTCATTCAGCAAGTGTTATACCATGCTATTGTTAACATGTTAGCAAATTAGCATTTTCTGAATTAGCTTGTTATAGGTAGCTAAGTTTACATTAATAAAAAAGTTCACATTGAGGTTACATGAAAAATTTAAGTTAAATGTATAAATTAGTGTACTCAAACATTTCAAGTTAAGAATAATTAAAATGTATGAGTACAAAATAAAAATCTGCCAGTTCTGCTTACTTAAACTTTGAATTTCTTAATTAAAAATTTGAGGCAACTGATAGCCTCAAATTTTTTGAGTTTCGCCAACTTATTCAGGTTTACAGTTCATGTGTTTTGCTCCATAAACTACTTTGAATCAAGCGACCTCGTCTCACTGGTCACTTATTGCGTAGCAGCTTCCAGAGACAATGATAACTGGCTTCGTTTCAGTTTTGATTTGTGTTTATCTTTCTGCTTTATAGTTATGTTTTATGTTAATTTGATTTGTTTGGGACCTTTGGAGATGTTGTTCACATTCACGTGTGTTTTCAGCACCTAGTTTGTGTGGTGAGGGTGATCTGTATTTTTGTGTAGTGATAGTCCCATTCATGCCTCGGCTCCAGATTATGACTATAAAAGATGTTAGTAATATGATGCTCCAAAATACACTCTTACACTGATTGGGTGGAAATTAACTCTCCCCACCAGTGTTTTTATTTATTTATTTTTTATTTTTTTTAAAGTTGCCAGTCACTGCCAGCATTTGATAATTTTTACAAAAATTTCATGGCCCCCAGGATATTTTGTTGTATGAATATCTGAACATGCAATATATCAAAAGAACGAACAAACTCTGCATAAAAAGAAAACAAAAACCCTCTTATTCTAGCTTCATGCATTTTTTTTAATCAATTTTGAACAAAATTTTGCTTTTTTTCAAAGACTACAACATGCACAAGCAATGCTTTTATCTTTTGTTTGTGTCTTTGCCTGTCTTGATCCAGAGATTCTGTACTCTTTCAGAAGTTGAGTAATAGCGCCCCCTACCATATAACAGTGAAGACAAGGAAAGACGTAAAATTCCCTCAATAGCGGGGAAAGGGTTAATGTTCTTTTTTTTCTCATTTACTTGGCTTTAGGTGCTGCTTTCTGTATAATCATTTTAGCAATTGTAATTCAATAAATGTATGTTTGTATATCTCCTGCCTTTTACTAGTGATCTGAACCTGTGAACCGTTAGATTTTACTTAATACTCTCTGAGTGGCATATTTGCTGTGTATTATTTCTTTTTGGCATCTTTTTGTCACATCTTGGTTATTTTCTCATGCATTTTTGAAGAGGCACTGCCTGCTTGGCTTTTCTTCTGCTTTTGAATACCTTGTATTTGCATGCTTATTTTAACATGCCTTGAGTGAATGGATCTAGATATGAAAAAGGTCAACAATAACCTGAATATTATTTGCCTTACAGACAGTGACATAGTCAACAAACGAGAAGAATGGGATGTAAGTTATATCAATAGGACAAAATGTCATAAATGTAAACTGTACACAACATTACAGTGCCAGAGTATGACTACAATCAACTGTCAATGCTTTAGAAAAAACAGCATTGTTTGAAAGTTTCAAAAACAATATGATAAAACTCACATTATGATATGTTTCTTTTTCAAACAGCCAGTGTCTCAGTGCCAGAGAGAAAGATTTTTCTTGTTGGGAAAACAGAACATGGCAAAAGCAGAGCTGGAAATACAATTCTTGGAAAGAAAGTTTTCAAAGCCAAAACTTTGACAAATTCTGTAACAGCTAAATCTCTAAGCGCAGATGGGATTGTGAACGGAAGAAAGATCACAGTTATGAACACATCTGGAGCCTTAGACACCGATCTCGATGATATGGAAATAAAGTCTGACATCATCAAATCTCTCATTGAATGTGCTGAAGGTGTTGATGCCGTTGTTATTGTCCTGAAGGTCGGAAGATACGAACGGCATGACATTGAGGAGGTGAAGCAACTTCTCAACATATTCAAAGAGGAGCACATCTTGAAACACACAGTGATGTTATTCACATCTGGTGAAAAACTAGAAGGCAAGACCATTGAAGAATTTATTAGGACCGATTCACAACTGCAGGAGCTTGTCAATGAATGTGAAGGTCGCTGTCATGTCATCGACAGCGAATACTGGAATGACTGTGATTCACGGTACAAGAGCAACAGCGTTCAGGTGAAAGATCTGCTGGACACCATCGACAAGATGGTGAAAGAGAACGGCTGCTGCACAAATGAGCTGCTTCAAAAAGTGGATGAAACCATTCAATAGGAGATGAAGATAAACAAGGACAATTTGCCTCCGGAAGAGAAACGAGAAAAAGCAAAGAAAATTCTTCATAATAAAATTCTGGAGAAAGTTGCAGGAACAGCATCAGGTGTGCTGACAGGTGCTGCTCTGGGAGTAAGTGTTGCATTTATTGAAGCTGTAGCTTTGTTGGTAATGCTCGAGTTTTGTTGCTTATTGATATTGATATTATCATCATACAGTGGCCTGTATGATGATATTGTACCCCAATAATACTGCATAAAATCCTGTCCTGCTTTGATATACTTTTCAGCTATACAGATCTGAAGCATCACAAAACAAGCTACTAAAGTCACAAAAAAGATTTTTGTTTATTGTCACCATTGTTGAAGTTCATACGCTGATGAAACTGTCTGTATAATGAATTTTAGAATCTAAACATTTGACTGTCATGAAAAAAAAACAACATAAATAAATAATGTAAAACTAACAGTTAACACACTCACTCCTGGTTTCACAGACAAGGCTTAAGCTAGTCCTAGACTAAAATGCATGTTATAATATTTTATTAACAAAATTCGGGAGGAGCAGGTTCAGATAATTAACCTGTTTAGCACAGGTGGAGAGCATTCAGTTAATCAACTCAACCAATGACTAAAGGTATAAATACAGCAGACTTACCTCTGTTCATCTGAGAGTTTATCAGCATCCTTCCTCCACCCATCTCCTCACTTCTAGTTCTATCTATTTTTACCACACCGGGGGGAGTACTCTGGGTTCGGGCCAATATTCCGAGCTCGGAGCCCTCTCCCCGGACCAGCACGCCAAATACACATTACTTTTATTCTATTGAATTATATGTACATGTGAACTTGTGAATGAGCTGTTTTAACTGAAAGTAACTTCCACTGACAGATCTTAAAATATGCCAGTGTCATTGTTTTGTCTTAAGTTGAACACCAGTAATGATTTTTTTTCTAGTGAACGTTTATAAAAGATACTTGAATATCTTAATTAAACTAAGGCCTAATCCTGGCTTAGTCTAAGCCCTGTCTGTGAAACCGGGCCTCAGAGTTTAGACTCTGGAGAGGATCAGTGAATCAGGACACTCCATGATGATTATATCACCAAATTCATCTGATCCGAATTTCTCTTTCAATTTTTGCTGTAGCAAGCGTGATTTGGAAACAGTTACAGCAGCCAGAGAAAATCTAATGTTAAAGCAAACGCTCACCTCCATAACTGTGACTTCAAACTTTATTATCGTCTATAAACCATCCACATCTAAACCTCTGTTAATTCTCATTAAGAAGTTTTGTATGAAAGACATAAAGTCATACTGTGGATGCTGAGATCTAGAGCAGTGCTTCTCAAACCTGTCCTGGAGGAGCTCCAGCCCTGAACATTTTGTACGTGTCTCTATATCTGACACATCCAGTCTCTACTTATGAGCTTATGAGTTGAATCAGGTGTGATAGATATAAATTAGATATTAGATATTAAAGGAATATAATTAGGATATTTTACTTTAATTTTACAGTTTTTGTTTGGTAGCCACTTTTGTCAGTCATTGATCATTTTTTTAAAAATGTTTTTAATGATCTTTAATGCCAGGCATTTCACCTTTTTTTTTTTTTTTTTTTTTTTTTTAAGTATGTATATATATATTTTTACATTGTCTCAAACAAGATGCTTCAAAGAAAATGAACAGAATAAGAACCAAATCCTTTGTACACCTTCCCAGAAATTATGATATTTATGTCTATAAGAGAAGTTCTATAGGAATCTTATAGGAATGGTTCCAAAATATGATAGAAATTCTAATTAGAATCCTGTACAATTTTCTTTCTGGAATCCTTTAGGATTGTTTGACAAGAGCATGGTGTCAAGGACGTCACCTGGTAACATTCCCAGAACGTTCAGAGACGGTCATGATGTGGAGTTCTTTTAAGGGTTGGGGGTGTTATTTGGTGGACCTTCAGGGAACATTCAGGACGTTGTGGGAATGTTTAGAACTATTAATATATGATGTTCTGTTAACTTCCCAAATGTCCTCTTTGTTACGTTCTCGCACAACCATAAAATAACAAAAATAGAACGTCCCCCTGAAGTCATATAAGGAATCTTAAAGGTATTTTCTCATAACAAAACCAACATTGTGATGGAAAGAGAGGTTCAGGACAGCTGGGTGTAGTTTTTCCAGAAATTTGGGTCATGTTAGATTTCAGCACACTAAAAACAAATTTAATACTCATAAAAAATAAATGCTAACTAATGACCAAGAAAAACTATTATTGTCACATTTATGGTTAGGCTGATCACACAATAGATGATTTTCAAATCTTAACTGTGACCACAGACATAATGACAGTTTCAACTGATTTTGATCATTATAATCATCTGAACGCACACTCTAGATGATTCGACCGGACCGCGAGACCACACACCTGTTGACTGTAGGAACATTTTCACAGGGAGACGAGATCTCATAAGATCAAAACGTGATCGACGTTGTCAGTTGGTTCTCCTGACGTGAGTTTTGTTTTATGGAAAGAAAAACAAAGGAGTGAAAAATAATTTGGGTGATCTTTCTCAGTACTCCACTTTCGTGGCATGTTTGTTGCTGCCAAGTTTCATCTATAGAAACACACAACATCTGTTAGGTGAAGTTTGCTCGCTCTCATTGGCTATCACAGGCGTCACGTCAGAGGCAGCCCGATCAAGAGTCGTAAATATCAAACATGTTTGACATGTTCAATTTGGGACCAGTTAAATAATCATAATGACACCACACAATCGACAAAAAGTCGGTTGCGAGAAGCCTTGAATCGGGCCGTACCCCCCAGACTGCTGAGGGTTGCAAATCGGGCCCAAAATCAGTGTGTGGCCAGCCTTGCGGGTTCGAGTCTCAGTATCTGCAGATGTCGTCGGTGAGTGGAGTGAATGAACAGCGCTCTCTTCCACTCTCATACTCACAACTGAAGTGTTCTTGAGCGAAACATCTGACCCCCAATCACTTCCTGGGTGACTCGGCAAAAACACTGCTCTGTGTGTGTGTTCACGGTGTGTGTGTGTGTGTTCAATACTTACTGCTGTGTGTGTGTGTTCAATACTTACTAATGTGTGTGTGTGTGTGTGTGTGTTCAATACTCACTGCTGTGTGTGTGTGTGTGTGTGTGTGTTCACGGTGTGTGTGTGTGTTCACGGTGTGTGTGTGTGTTCAATACTTACTGCTGTGTGTGTGTGTTCAATACTTACTGCTGTGTGTGTGTGTTCAATACTTACTAGTGTGTGTGTGTGTGTGTGTGTTCAATACTCACTGCTGTGTGTGTGTGTGTTCACGGTGTGTGTGTGTGTGTGTGTGTGTGTGTGCATGTTCAATACTCACTGCTGTGTGTGTGTTCACGGTGTGTGTGTGCGTGTTCAATACTCACTGCTGTGTGTGTGTTCACGGTGTGTGTGTGTTCAATACTCACTGCTGTGTGTGTGTGTTTAATACTCACTGCTGTGTGTGTGTGTGTGTGTGTGTGTGTGTGTTTGTGTTCAATACTCACTGCTATGTGTGTGTGTGTATGTGTTCAGTACTCACTGCTGTGTGTGTGTGTGTTCAATACTCACTGCTGTGTGTGTGTGTGTGTGTGTGTGTGTGTGTGCACTTGAATAGGTGAAATGCAGAGCACAAGTTTTAAGTATGAGACACCATACTTGGCTACACTTCACTACACTTTTCTTTTTTTCTGTTCTTGTTTCTCTTTCCTTCAGTGATTCTGCTTATTAACATCAGGTGTCACCACTAATGGTCAATCATCACTTAATTAATCACTTAATTATCTCATTAACTTCAACACTGTTTCAGTGTTATTTTAACACCCTGTAGTGTGGACACATATGAACACTGAGTTATTTTTAACACTGGGGATTTTGCTGTGCATCATTTGTGCATTACTCTATTTTTCTTCCTTGTTCACATGTTTTCCTCTGTGTTCACCATGGAAACGTTCATTTGAATGTGCTAGAGAATGGAGCGTCTGTGTGTATATTGTATTTCCTTATCATGGAAATATCCCTGGTGTTAAATAACACTGCTCGGGTCTCCTGGGATTCACTCTACAGAGTGTTAAAAACTAACACTGAAGCAGTGTTACAGTTAATTAAATAATTAAGTGATAACTGAACATTAGTGATGAACGTGCTGTTAAGAAGCAGAGTCACTGAAGGAAAGATGAACAAGAGAAACACAAGAACTACAACTGACTTCAGCCACAGCCTTAGATGAAATCAACTGAAGATAAAAGAAGACGTTAAGGCCTGGCTTCACAGACAGGGTTTAGATTAAGCCAGGATTAGACCTTAGTTCAATTAGGACATTTAAGTAGCTTTTATAAATGTACACTAGAAAAAAACATTACTGGTGTACAAGTTACTTTCAGTTAAAACAGCTCAAACATGCATTTTAGTCTAGGACTAGCTTAAGTCTTGTCTGTGAAACCGCAGGTAAATCTCTCAAGACTTCAGCAAAAGAGGACTAAACAACTAACCAGATTTAATCCAGAGTCTAATCATTGATTAAGTCTATGTGGTGTAACTATTATTGTTGTTGATTATAGCAGTTGTTTGGTTTTATAGGAATTTGAGCTCCTGCATCTTTCAGACACACACAGACATCATGAATCAGTGTATGAATCTCAACAATAGTAACAATCAACAAAAAGTTGAATGCCGCAATGCATGCTGGGTGCCACCATAGTACAAAAGTCCCAGCATGCATTGCAGCATGAATAAGTTATGCAGCTGAATGTTGTTACTATTTTATTTATTTGCTTTTATTTTTGTTGTGACTTTTTGTAGCCTGTTTTGTGATGTTCAGAGTTTGTCTTTGTTTGTTTTATTGTCAGCATTGTTGAGATTCATATGCTGATTCTTGATGTCTGTTTGTGTCGTAATGATGCTGTAGTTTTAAGCTTCTTTTTGTGTGAATGATGAGTAAGAAGATCCTACAAAATAACTAGTTTCTGCTGGAAGTCTTGTTGTAGTTTCACAGTGCTGAGGTGATCGGATTAATCGCCTAGGAGGAGTATATCAAATTCCAGAGCGAGTGTTTTTCAAGCAATCCATAATAGCTGACTTCCTGTTGAGCTGCCTTATAACTTAGAGGACGAAAGTTGTTAGGCCCGATGAGGTCTATATGTGTACTGAGTTTCATACTAATACATGCAAGCGTGTTTGATCTACGGACCAAGTTTTCGGACTCCATTCAAGGGGGCGCCGTAGAGCCCCTGTGCCACGCTCGGGTACCAGCTTCTGCCCGGCCCTGATGGCCGCAGATTCCAATGTGTGTGCCAATTTTCAAGAGTTTTTGAGCATGTTAAGGCCCCCAAAAAGCCCCGGATGGTGGAAAAAAAATAATTCTCCTTAGAAAAATAATAGGGCCCTGCGCCTTAGTGGCTTGAGCCCTAAAAATGTCATGTAAGAAGACAAATGCTGAAGTGCAAAGATCCCATACATGAAGATGAGAGGATGAAACACGAGTTATGCAGTCCAGCAATATCATTAAAGCAGCTGTTTATTTGTGAATGTTAAAATATAAATTGTGTCTTCGGGTGATCCTGCGCTCTATCAGAACTGGAGATCTGGACAACCAGATGATGGAGACGAGTGTGCTGTGATGAAGAATGAACAATGGCATGATTTGTCATGTAGTGAAACTCGTCATTTCATCTGCAACAACAGTGAGTTCAGCTATTTAAAATTACAACCATTAATTTATAGATGCACCATATACCAAATATAACGACTCCAGAACATTTACTTCTGATTAGAAAAAAACATTTATTATTTGTGAATTTTAAAATATAAATTCTGATAATTATTTGATTGAGGTCCATATTAATATAGACTAATACTGACTGTGTCACGTGTTATGCTTCTGTTTCCCCTGTGACCTAGTTTTCCCCAGTCTGTTTGATTAGTTCATTTCATCCACCTGTCTAGTTAATTATCTCATCAGTTCCCTTTGTTTGCTTCGTGTATTTAATCCGTGTTCTCCTTCATTCCTTGTCCGTTCTCGTTTGATGTAAGTCACTTTTATGTTTGACTACGTTTAAGTTTGATGTGTATATTGTGCTACCTGCTTGTTCTAGTGATTAAATCCTACTCCTTGTATTCTCCGTCATCCTTGTGCCTTTTGATATACACGTCACGTAACAGAAGAACGGACCAACACAGTTAATTTTTGCGGCGTTTTCTTTAGTTTATTTATTTTTTCATCACCATGGACCCTGCTGTTTCCCTCCTATGTCTGGAGCAGAAGGACCGCTCCCTGGAGGTACACACCATGGACTTTTTGGAGTTGGCGTGCCTCACACACTATCCTGACCTCCCTGGGAGGTAGAACACGCAGAGGGAGCGGTCCCGGACACGCCTCCCAGGGAGCGGTCCACGGGAAGATTTCGCCGCATGTGTGGAGTTGGTGCTGATAAACAACAACTCGGTGTTCACCATTGGCCCAGCAGAGCCTATCAGCACCGCTCCACCAAACCCAGCGCCCAGTCAGCTTACGGCCAGCCAGACGGAGCTAAAGCCTGATTCCACCGCAGACACGGAGCCTGCACCTGCCGCGGAGAAAGAGCCAGCGAGCCCAGCTGAGCCGAGCTTCACCCCGGAGCCAGAGCCCGTTATGATGTCTGACCAGGTGAGCGAGTCGGCAACAACGCCCGTCCCAGAGGGAGTTTTAGTGGAGCTTGAGGGCTCGGAAGGAAGCCCTGCCCACACTCCTGCTGCTGTGGGTGAATGCCATATGGACACTGGGAAACAATTTGTTTATTTAGATGAGGATTTAATAGACTGGTTTTCTGAGGTTATTTCTGCAGACACTCCTGTATCTCCTATTCTCCAAGTTTTTCCAGCGTTCCCTGTATCTCCTGTGCCCTATGTATCTCCAGCACCTCCTATGTCTGCAGATTGCCCGCCCAGCCTCCCTCTCCCACCTCCTCTATTTGACCAGCCTATTTCTACTCCTCTGGTTCCTGTCGGCCCCTCATCTCCTCCTCAGCCGTCTCTTTGCTGTGCTGCGGATTCACTGCGGGGCTTCCAGTCTCCAGCATGGCCTTGGCGTGAGGATCCCCTGTCTTCACCTCTAGCCACAGAAACCCAGACTCCACCTGGGTCCTTTGATCCGTCGGTTTCGCCTTGGCTCATCACGCCCTCAGCTCCACTGTGGCACGTCATCCCACCTGCTCCACCAGGCTTCCTCGTCTCACCGGCTGCGCATTGGTCAGGCATCACCCTGGTTCCACCTCGGGATTTCTGGCTGCCGGTTGCACCTCTGCCTTCCATCCCTCCGGCTCCACCGGGCTCCACCTTCCCTCCAGCTCCTCCATATCCTCGGTCGCACTGGCTCCACAGCGGTCTTCCATAGCCCCATCTCCGCCTCAGTCCCATGAGCCGTCAGCTCCACCACGGCCCTCCGGAGTCACCCAGGCTCCGTGTCTCTTCGGCTCCGTCTGGTTCTCCACCGCGGCTGGCAGCATCGCAGGAGAAAGCACCCCTGGCTCCTTCCACCAAGTCTCCTCCATGGCTCCTCCCTCCTGCACCACCGCCAAGTAACATCTTGCTGACTGTGGCCTGGGTCATCATCTGGCTCCCTCTGCTCCTGGCAGTACCCTGGCTCCTCCCACCCTCCACTCCCCCTTGGACTGTTTTTGTTCCTTTGCCCTTCGCCCTCCTCCAGAGCCCCCCCCCAGTTGGACTGTATATGGCGCGAGGCCGCGCCTTCCCGGGAGGGGGTCGATATGTCATGTGTTATGCTTCTGTTTCCCCTGTGACCTAGTTTTCCCCAGTCTGTTTGATTAGTTCATTTCATCCACCTGTGTCTAGTTAATTATCTCATCAGTTCCCTTTGTTTGCTTCGTGTATTTAATCCGTGTTCTCCTTCATTCCTTGTCCGTTCTCGTTTGATGTAAGTCACTTTTGTTTGACTACGTTTAAGTTTGATGTGTATATTGTGCTATCTGCTTGTTCTAGTGATTAAATCCTACTCCTTGTATTCTCCGTCATCCTTGTGCCTTTTGATATACACGTCACGTGCACCACTGACACAGACGTCAACATGCAAATAAAGGGACAGGTGGACAAATACACAAATATAGAGGAAGTGAATATGATATGGGGTTTTTTGAGAAATAAACAAATGATGTGAAATGATGTGCTGAATGAGGGATTAGAGCAGATATAATAATCACACTGTTTAAAGCTGCAGACAGAAACATCAGACTCAGGACAGAAACACACGACCTCTAAAGTAAGAACAACTCGCATGTTCATTCTTCAAACACAACTAGACTTTGAGATGTTAATATTGTCTGAATGATTGTGAATTTTGTTTTTCTGCTATTTTTTAAATTACATGATCATGTTTTACTCCAAGATGAATATGGATTATCTGAGTTTCTCAATGTGTTTCTTCCTCAGAAATGGAGCAAACTCTATATTTCATTCTTCTCATTGGTGAGTGTTTGTTGTTTTATTTATGGTTTATAGCAGGGCTACTCAAGTTCAGAGGCCAAGAGGGCCGCATTTTAATCACATGAAATGCAAAGGGCCACAAATCATAACTTGGATCGTAAGACTTTTATTTAGGCCTACTTAAGACAATATTTGTAGTTTTACTGAGTATTTACTAAAAGTGCAGTTTATTATCTAGCTAAGTCTTACTAGTACTTTAATGGTTGTCCTATTTAAAGTGTCACTGAACATGATAAATGGCATTAAGAAAAGGATTAATAGCTTGTTTTGCTGTATTCTTAATGTACAAATGCATAAAGAAAAACAAGAACTGATGAAAAGAAGTCCTTATTCATATTGAAAGGTCTGCATTGTTTTCACAAGTAATTTCAGGTCTGGCTGTTGTTCACTGGCTGATGAGACATTTTATCAGTAAGACGAAAACATTGCACTTTTTTATAGTCTTTTTATACTCCATTGCACCTTTTTAACACTTTATATAGCACCTATTTATACTCAGTGTTGCTGAAAGGTTTTATTATTTGTATGAATTAATATATTAGTATTTTTTATATTTAAAACTTACAATAAATATTTTGCCTTTTTTTAAAATTAAAAAACACAATGTAAGAAAGAGAGTTAAAACTTAACACAATCTTGCTGCTCAAACATAAAACAATTTTTAATGATATTTTTTTTGCTCCGTTTGTATTTTGCATTTAATTATTATTACCTACCTTTTAATTTGGTCAGAATCCAATTTTTTTTTTTTTTTGTTCAATCAGTTTTATGAATTCTCTAATTATAACCAATGTTGTAAACATGATAAATAATATATCCTCCTTTAGCTCAATGATGTGACGACAGATCTGTATTGGGAGCGCTCTTTCTGTTTATAACACATTGACATTAAGAATAAAAGTTTTGTTTTTCTTGCTGCTAAGAGGACTATCGGCAACTTACACACTGCAAAGTTTGAGGAATGTCAACTGCATTACATGATGTAAAAATAAGGTTACTTCGTTTTTTACTTGCGCGCACAGTCTCGAGCCTTTGATAGCGTTCACGAACAGTGCTCGACACATGCGCACTAGAGAGATTTACGCTTGTCTAGTCTTTTTCGCTCAAATAGTTACAATAAAATGTCTGTACTCGTTTAAAATAGAGTTGCTGGTATCTTTTATTCCCCTCACACGAGAGCTCTTCAACACGGACGGCTATTGTGTTTGTTGTTACTCTTGTTCTGTCTTCTCCGTTTCTTTTCAGACTGAAACAACAGCCCGTTTCAGTGCTGACACCTTGTGGACAAACTAAATTAGTGCAAAAACTATTCAATGTGTGTGTGCAAAGTGCTTTCAGTCTACATTGTTCTTTGCGGTTAGAAAAACTGTTCTGTGCTGATGATTACAGCGTCACGCGCATTGTACGTCTATCCTAGTGTGCATGTAAAAAAAGTAATATTCACGTTAATTTTGAATGCAAATTATAATACAAATACATTTATATGTAGCATGACGTGGAGTAAAAGTTACGTTTTTCTTTAGTTAGTTTTTGGGGTCGCTCATGCTCATCGTACGTCGGAAAACTGCCGCCTATCAGCCGCATCAGTTTCATATAAAGTGTGTGTTCGTTAACGATACTGTTGGTGAGTGCGCTGTGAACTGTGACTTACATCTGTGCAGAAGTTCAGTAAACTCTGTGAACGAATCCCCTTGTCGTGGTTCATTTCACCCGCGTTTCCCACTGCATCGACTCAAATCAGCAGCGCGACAATAGTTTCATCAGGTTTGACTCTGTTATGAAAAGCATTAAATCAAACCCTCTCTTTCACAGCTCTCTGCTCCGTATCTGAATGTGTTCAGCGTCAGTATCACTTTATAAACGTGACGAAGAACTGGACTGAAGCTCAGAGATACTGCAGAGAGAATTACACAGATCTGGCCACCGTTGACAACATGAACGACATGAACGAGGTGAAGAAGAGTGTGAATAATGAACGTCGTGACTACGCTTGGATTGGACTGCAGAAGACGGGTGTTGATAAATGGCAGTGGTCTTCAGGTGATCCTGTGATCTATCTGAACTGGGCTCCTGGACAACCTGATGGCAGAGAAGAGAAGTGTGCTGTGATGAAGAAAGGACAATGGCATGATTTGTCATGTAGTGATACTCGTCATTTCATCTGCAACAGTGAGTTCAGCTATTTAAAATTACAACCATTAATTTATCGATGCACCATATACCAAATATAACGACTCCAGAACATTTACTTCTGATTAGAAAAAACACGCTTCAACTGATGCCTTAATGTTTAATATCTTCATCACAAAGGGTTAGCACCACTAACATCATACCCAGTCAACAGTTTGTCTCTCAGTGATCTAAAAGTGTAACCTCACAGCGCTCTCACTGTGTGCTCATACTGTGGTCACAATGTGAGATCAGCCCAGATAGAAATGTTATTGCTCAAAGCACAGAACATTACAATAATAATGAACACAGACAACTTACAGAGCTCTTACTTGTTCCACCTGACTGCTGCAGATTTATTTTGGTGTCGATAGTGTTGAAATAGAAACGCAGAAATCCGAGTCTGAGGACGTGAACTGCTCCAGGTAGAACCTCACGGGTTTCATCTCATAATTATAGTTACTCATGGAGTGAACGCAGCAGGAGCTCATTGTTTTGGTTCAGGAGGAACTGTTAAAGGCGGCTGCTGTTTGTTTTTGGCTCTCGGTGATCGAAGTCTGTCTAACTCTGTATAACCTTATGGAACGCTCTGATGACGTGATGCAGGTGTATATGCAATGATTTATCAAAATTAAAACAACACAAAGATTTTTTTCTTTTTTGCAGGTAGGCTAATTATGTTGCCTAAAGAATTTATTTCATTTGTACGGAGCCCCTAAAGGGACATGGTGGTGGAAAAAAATTGGGATGGGAGGAAAAAATATTTTTCAAATCTTTTGCGTTCTCTGACAAAACCTGTTGTGAGTTCAGACAAACACTTCCTGTTTAATTTCCCTCTGGCAGTGGTTCAGACAGCTCTGTACGTTAACAATGGAGCAGTTAATAGAGTTTGATTCTGAACTGAGACTTAAATATAAAGAAATATGTTCAGTGTTTAGTTCAAGACACGGTTTTGACGTCAGTGAAAGACACCTGAACAGATAAGTTCAGTAAAGTTGGCAACATATTCACAGATTTGAACTTCCTGGATCAATAACTCGTGAGTTTTTCTATGAAAATTTTTAGGATTTTTTTAATAATTAAATAATAATCAATAACGTCACTGTAACACACTGTACTATCATCAATTTCAGTTCACACATCACTGTTCTCCTGCTGGTTATACTCAAACACTTAGTTTGATAAAATGTGATTTTGCATATTTTTTTTATGATTTGTTGTTAGTAAATAAAATCAACTTCACTGTTATTAGAAAAAAATATTCAAAAAAGCACATTTTATTAAACTAAGTGTTGTAGTTTATCAAAAGGGATAAACTACAAATGTTCTGTGAACTGAATTTGATGACGGTACAGTGTGTTACAGTGACTTTATTGAATATTTTTCATAATAAAAAAAAATCAGAAAAAATATTTCCCAAACCAACTGTTGTAGTATAACCATCAAAAGAGCAGTTATGTATGAACTGAATTTGGTGACACTACAGTGTTCAACAGGGACGTGCACAGACATTTTGGGGGGCAGGGGCTCAAGTGGAAAAAAGGGCTTCTCATAATTATAAACAAAATGTTAAATATATTAACACAACACTGACTTCCTTACCAATTTATTTTAATTCCTTCACACAATTGTTTCATACTCAACAGATTTCTGCAAAATAATCAGTTCACACAAAGACTGTGGTCTTCTTTAGTATTCACTAGTTTAATCACTTCCGCTGCAGTCCTCCGCCGAACCAGAGTAGGGCGCCGGTTTCGCCATGGGACTGGCATGCACAGGAGGTGAAGGAGAGGAAGCGGTGTAGTTTAATCACTCCGACGACGAGCTCTTTCCACCACTCCAACATCACCTCTCCCAGCGATCACCTCCGCAAACACCGCTTCCTCTCCTTCACCTCCTGTGCATGCCAGTCCCATGGCGAAACCGGCGCCCTACTCTGGTTCGGCGGAGGACTGCAGCGGATTCCTTCTGCAGTGCTCGCTGGTCCTGGAGATGCAACCACACAATTTCCCCACCAAAACCTCTAAAGTGGCGTTCATCATCTCCCAACTGCAAGGCAAAGCGCTCCAATGGGCTGATTCTATCTGGTCCCAGAATCATCCCATTACTCAGTCATACTCCGGTTTTGTGGCCCACTTCCGCGAAGTGTTTGGGAAGCCCATCTCTGATTCTTCAGTTGGTGAGAGACTTTATCATTTAAAACAAGGATCTTTATCTGTCAATGAATATGCCTTGCAGTTTAGAACACTCGCTGCATCCAGCGGCTGGAATGAGCAAGCCTTGATTACAACATATCGTCAGGGATTGGATCCTCGCGTGCGGTTGCATCTCGCTGCATACGAGGATTCCATCGGCCTGGAACGATTCATCCAACTCTCCATCCGTTTTGCCACTCGTATGCAGTCGTGTTTAGAAGAACACCAGGGCCAGCCGCTGTTTTCCATCTCAGCCTGCCGACCAGAATCCGTCAGCCCCCCAGAACCAGCCAACGAACCCATGTCTCTGGAAGGTACACGGCTCTCCCCAGCTGAGCGACAGAGACGGCTGACCCAGAATCTTTGTTTATACTGTGGTTCTCCTGGGCATATCCTCTCCACATGCCCAATTCGTCCTCCGCGACCCATGGTGAGTGCCATCATTCCGTCTATTAAAAAGATGAAACCCCTCACCACTACTGTAACACTTACTGCTTCTGACATTTCCCTTCCAGTTGTCGCCCTCCTCGATTCTGGGTCAGCCGGCAACTTCATCTCCGGCACCCTCTGTCGCCAGCTCCACATCAAGACCACGGCCACACCGACCACCTACCAGATACGATCAGTAACAGGGGAAGCTCTGAGCCGTAAACACATCCGCCATTGCACCGATGCCATCCAGATTCAAGTCGGCCTTCTACAAGTTGAACACCTCCATCTGCTGGTTCTGGAGGGATCCACCGCTGACGTGATCCTAGGGCGCCCCTGGTTGGAGCAGCACAACCCCACACTCTCTTGGAAAACCGGCAAGGTCCTGAAGTGGGGCGAAACCTGTTTCCACGACTGTTTCCCTGGGCTTCCAATTCTTCGTTCTCCACGCTCCGAGTCTCTTCCTGTCTGTGCCACGACCATCGAGAGCCCAGTTGACCAACGCTCTGTCGACATCTCTGAGTGTTACGCCCCCTTCAGCGACGTATTCTGCCCTAAACGAGCTTCCAAGCTGCCTCCACACCGGCCATGGGACTGTGCCATCGATCTGCTTCCGGGTGAACCAGTGCCTAGGGGAAGGATATACCCTCTATCCATCCCGGAGAAGAAGGCCATGGAGGAGTACATCAAGGAAACTCTTGCGCAAGGATACATCAGACCATCCGCTTCCCCTGCTGCTTCAAGCTTCTTCTTCGTGGCCAAGAAGGACGGAGGCTTGAGGTCCTGCATCGATTACCGTGCCTTAAACAACATAACCATCAAGTTCCGTTATCCCCTTCCTCTCGTCCCTTCAGCCCTAGAACATCTCCGTGGTGCCACTGTCTTCACTAAACTGGACCTCCGCAGCGCGTACAACCTCATCCGGATACGCGAGGGGGACGAGTGGAAGACCGCCTTTGTGACACCTACCGGCCACTATGAGTACCTTGTAATGCCGTATGGCCTGGTCAACGCCCCCTCCGTATTCCAGGATTTCATACATGAGGTGCTCCGGGAGTTTCTCCATCGATTCGTCCTGGTCTACATAGATGACATCTTGATCTACTCCCGGAGCCTGGCCGAACATCGCCACCACGTTGCGGAGGTCCTCCAACAACTCCGCAAGTTTCACCTATTCCTCAAAGCAGAAAAATGTTCCTTCCATCAGTCATCAGTCCATTTCCTTGGGTACATCATCGATAGCAGTGGCATCCGGATGGATGAGGGGAAGGTGGAAGCCATTAAGAACTGGCCAACTCCCTCATCCATCAAAGACCTACAACGCTTTCTCGGATTCTCCAACTTCTACCGCCGTTTCATACATAACTACAGCTCCCTTGCCAGTCCACTCACCAACCTGCTCCGAAACAAGCCCAAGTCTCTGTCCTGGACCCCCGAGGCCACGGAGGCCTTCCAATTCCTAAAGGAAGCCTTCACCACCGCTCCTCTCCTCGTCCACCCCAACCCAGAGCTGCCCTTCGTTGTCGAGGTGGACGCTTCCACCACCGGAGTAGGAGCGGTGTTGTCCCAGCAGCAGGGGAGTCCCAGCAGACTCCATCCATGTGCCTTCTTCTCCCGCAAGCTCAACCCGGCGGAGAAAAACTACGACATCGGTAACAGGGAACTCCTGGCTGTGAAACTCGCCCTGGAAGAGTGGAGGCATTGGTTGGAGGGAGCCAAACATCCATTTCTGGTCCTCACTGATCACAAGAACCTAGAATACTTACGATCAGCTAAAAGACTCAACCCCAAACAGGCCCGCTGGGCTTTGTTTTTCACCAGATTCAATTTCACCATTTCCTACCGTCCCGGTCCTAAAAACGTTAAAGCAGATGCTCTCTCCCATCTCCACGCTCCTGAAGAAAGTACCGAAGATCCTGAACCTATCATCCCAAAGAACCTCATCGTCAGCCCCATCTCCTGGTCCGAGGAAACCTTGCCCTCCTCCAATGCCTCCACCAACGCTCCGCCGGGTTGCCCACCAGGCTTGCGCTACACCACGAGATCACAACGCACTCCACTTATCCACGCAGCCCACACGTCACTTGGCACTGGTCACCCGGGGGCCAATGAAACCCTTTCGCTGCTGAGGGAACGCTTCTGGTGGCCCAACATGGCAGCCGATGTCAGAAGGTACGTGCAGGGCTGTAAGGAATGCGCCATCCCAAAGAGCCCACGCCACCTACCATCCGGCAAGCTCCTACCTCTGCCCGTTCCCAACCGACCCTGGTCACACCTAGGAGTCGATTTTATCACCGACCTCCCTGCCTCCAATGACAACACCTGCGTCCTTGTGGTGGTGGACAGGTTCTCGAAGTCCTGCCGCCTAATACCCCTAAGAGGCCTACCCACTGCTATGGAGACGGCAGAACATCTATTCAATCACGTTTTCCGATACTTCGGTATCCCTGAAGATATTGTCTCCGACAGGGGACCCCAGTTCATCTCCAAGGTACGGAGGGCCTTCTTCTCGCTCCTAGGTGTGACCGTCAGCCTTACATCGGGATATCACCCCCAGTCGAACGGGCAGACGGAGAGGAAGATCCAGGAGATCGGTCGCTTCCTCCATACCTTCTGTCATAGCCACCAGGACTCTTGGAACCAGTACCTGGGTTGGGCCGAGTACGCCCAAAACTCCCTACGTCAGCCCTCCACCGGTCTTACACCATTTCAATGCGTACTCGGCTACCAATCCCCACTGTTCCCCTGGTCCGGGGAACCCTCTGATGTGCCATCTGTGGATTACTGGTTCCAAGAGAGCGAGAGGGTCTGGGACTCAGCGCATCACCAACTGCAGCGATCCCTGCGCAGACGCAGGATGACAGCAGACCTTCACCGGTCCGAAGCTCCCTCCTACCAGCCCGGTCAGAAGGTCTGGCTGTCAACCAGGGACATCCGCCCGCGTCTGCCCTGCCGGAAGCTGAGTCCCAGGTTCATTGGTCCATTCACCATCTCCAAGCAGATCAACCTTGTCACGTACCAACTCCAGCTACCTCCACAATATCGTATTCACCCCACATTCCATGTCTCCTTACTCAAACCTCACCACCCTTCTGTTCCTCTCTCCACAGGACCTGGCGTGGCAGCCTCCGAACCCCCTTCCACTCATCCTAGACGACGGCGCTGCGTATGAGGTTCGTGAAATCTTGGACTCCCGACGCCGTGGTGGTCTTCTGGAATATCTGGTCGACTGGGAGGGCTACGGCCCCGAGCAACGCTCATGGGTCCCCAGGGACGACATCTTGGACCCTTGGAGGGTCTTCAAACCTTCCACTCCAACCATCCTGACAGACCAGCCCCCCGTGGAAGAGGCCGACCACCACGACGTCGGGGTCCTCGGCCCTCAGGAGCGGGCCGTGGAGGGGGGGGGGGTACTGTCACAGACACGCCAGGTTCCAACATCACCCAATCACAGCGCACTCAATCCCCAGAGTACTGATCACATGCACCTGCACCTCATCAGCACGCCAATCTGCACCAGCATAAAAGACACTCACACTCATTCAGTCACTGTCCGGTCTCGTACGCATCTAGTACCCTAAATGCTTACCTCTTGGACTCCATTGAAACTACTTACCTGTCTCCTTCGTCTCCAAGCCTCCTCGTGTTGTTCCAGTTTGTGTGTGAGTGTCTCCAATCCTCCTCGTCAGCCATCTCTGCACTTCTCCACGGATCTTCACTCCTGCAAATCACCCAAAGGACAGTATTACCATTTATCATCACCTCAACATCATACTTCATTCATCTTCACTCACCTGCACCACCGTATACTCTGCTGTGTGTGAAAATAAAGTCTTGTTATCTGTTACCTCTGCCTCTGCCCCTTCTGTATTGTAACAATCCGTTCCAAAAATAATAATTAATGTAAATTAATAATTGACTCCCTGTATTCCAAAAGAGTAAAACAGATCAGAGATGTATTATTACTCACATCATCAATATTCCTCCTTTTCAGATTTCTGAAAAATGCAGCAAATTAATCTGAACTCTTTTATCTTCAATCGTGGAGGTCTGTGCAATCGGGCTCTTTTGTCTGGTGCACATGGATGTTCAGACCCCAGACAATATATGATTTTAAATAATGTTTTAAACACATGTAGCCTACTATTTTAAACACTTTAGTTTACTATACAATTACTATAGAGGTATAATAATAATAATATAGTAATTAATTATAGTTATTGTAAATTCAGTTTAAAGAAAATCTTGCTGACATTTCTCATTTTCATTCAAGGAGATATGGAAAATGAATGGCATTTTGCACATTTTGCATGTGTCCTGATAACCTTAATCAGGTGTGTTTGATTGAGGAGACATGCAAAATGTGCAGTGTTGGTGGGCCTCCAGGAATGTGTTTGGGAACCACTGGTTTAGTGGATGATTTCTGTCCTCTAGTGGAAAACAAAGACGTTTAAAATGAAATTGACTATAACCAGTAGATGGCAGCAGAGGACACTCGTTAGCTCATTTGCCACTTCCTAGTGTAGTTCTTTTCATGTTTTGCTTTTAGATTTATTATAAAAATATCTAAAATATCAAAATATTCATGCTAATAACTAAATAATGCATTAAATACTTTCAGATATTTTTAGATTTAATTAAAAACATTAAATAGGCAGATTATTATAGATTGCTTTAAAAAGGACATGTGAAAAAAGCTCTTTAAAAATTATCTTTAAAGCTGCTGAAGCACTCAGACAACACAGACTTGTTCTCTTCTTCTCCTCTGTGTTGCTGCAGGTCTATTAATCTTCATTTACACTACAGCACTTAATGCACCGCTCTATTCTGACAAATGTTTTGTCCATCTGTTGCTACAGTTATCACTGTCAATCACAGCAATTTCAGGAGTGATTTGTGAAGCAATGTAGCAGATTCACTCCTGTAATTATATTTTATCTTGTCAGTTTTCAGTGGATGGAATTACAGTAGTGTAGTTTATCCAGTGCAATGTGCATTAGGTGAAGAAAACTGATAATATTAGTGATTCTCATTCTAACTATTAAACTAGAACTAACCTTGAACCATATATGTAATTAATTATAATCCATTATAATTAATTCACAATATATGTGCACAATTCCCTTTTGGTCGATTTATATCATAATTAATCATAACGCGTTATGATTTAATTATATATATATATTTCACCCATAATTTGAGTTAATTAATTAAATACCTGTAATTCGCTACATACTGTTCTGAACATTGATATTTTATGTACATCAATAGATCTCTGTGTTTATTAAGGACTTACAAATGATTTTAAATCAATTTATTTTCATACATTATGATTTAAATGGTGATGAATGCACTGAAAATAACTTCTGCATCTTTTCATCTCTGTAACTTTGTGTTTTGATATATTTTAAAAAGTTAGCAGTAAAAATTGAAACTGTTGGATGATATTCTTCATTCTCTTTTACAAACAACCAAAGATAATGTGAATTACAGTATTTACACTGTTGAATCTTTCCTGTAGCTCAGTGGTTAGAGCATGGCACTAGCAATGCCAAGGTCGTGGGTTCGATCCCAGGGATTGCACATACTCAGATACAAATGTATAGTATAATGCAATGTAAGTCGTTTTGGATAAAAGCGTCTGCCAAATGCATAAATGTAAATGTAAATGAATCCACAGCTCAGTTCTCACTTCATCATGAGTACTTTTAATTAAGATACTCTTTTACTCTTAATCAAGTAATTTTTTTTGTAATGTTACTTTTACTTGATTATATTTTTTCAGTACTCTTTCCACCCTGATGTCAGGTTTAAACTAACACTCACTCTGTTTGCCTCTAGGTGTCGCTATTACCAAAATTATTATGCCACTTTTTAAAATCATCATGATGTTCACAAATGTTACTTCATGTTAAATCTTTAAAATAATCCTGAAGATATTGAGAAGATTCAATATATGTGACCCGTTCTGGCGAAATGAGTCAGAAGTCGCAACGTTCCATTTTAAGATACGGGCCGATAATGTGAAAAAACAATGAAAAAATCGATTTTTATTTTTGTCAATGTGAAGCCCCGTTTTGACTGACCGGCACGCGATTGGTCCAGCCATCCTCCTGTCAGACTAGCAGCGCTCTGTGTAAACAAACTAGCAGATCTCTTCAGAAAGATAGTTCAATACTGTGTAGTGTAGTATAGTGTAGTGTAGTATACTGTGCAGGGCTCGACAATAAGGACTGCCACAGTGTGAACGACGCTCGGGACAGTAGACGGAGCGGTCACTTGCCCGATCAGGCCAGTGCTGTTGGGTGTGCGATATATATGATATCGTAATTGTTGATTTAACGATCTGATATTATCGAGTATGTCCCTCACTTTACAAAAACCAAACAAAACACCCACTGAGTGCACGCATGCACTACGTGATGTTGTCTAGTAGGTTAGACTAGTGCGCGTGCATATTTCGTGTACGCTTTCCCTGTGATTTAGTCTACTGAAATGCCTTTAGAATGCCCCCAGAATTCAAGATAAGGGGCAAAAATGATCCCATTTTTATATAATTTAATATAGTTAACCAATATTAAACAAACAGCGCCATTTTTGTCCAAATATCAGCATGATTACAAATGTGATATTGATTTTACACAGCGTAGCTACAGTTAAACGAACAAGAACGTAATATCAAGTGACTTACATTTTAGACACCAAATCGCTTGTTTCTCTCTGTTTCGCCTACAAAAATAGTTCCAAAGTCCACAGAACTGTTTTGCATCTCTGAGCAACACTGAATGAATCAGCCGCTTGAATGAATCGGTTGAATCTCAATGACATTCGCTGCCACCTACTGGCGGGTTTAATTTCACTTTTAAAGTGTCTTTTCATTTTTAAAATAATTTCAAATAACAGTATTTAACGTTTTATATTTTCAACATTTCAAAACATTATTTATGCATCTGTAACTACTCTTGACTGATATACTTTAATAAAGTTTAATCTATAGTTATATAGTTAGCTATACATTAGATTACAATTTCTGTACCTGAAAATCTCCTGTTTAAACCTACTTGAAAAACTTGAAAAGCACTGTTTATTTCATTTATATGTTTGTTCTGTTTTAATAATTTTTGCTATTACTCATAATTTGATTATTTCTAGTCCTAGACTAAAATGCATGTTTGAGCTGTTTTAACTGAAAGCAACTTCTACTGACAGATCTTAAAATATGTCAGAGCCATTGTTTTGTCTCAAGATGTTCACCAGTAATGTTTTTTTTTTTTTTTTTCTAGCGTATGTTTCTAAAAGTTACTTAAATATCCTAATTGAACTAAGGCCTAATCCTGGCTTAGGCTAAGCGCTGTCTGTGAAACCGGGCCTACATGTATCAAAAACAACAAAAACAATAACTAGGCTTATTTTATAGGCCCTTTTTTTTTTTTTTTCTTTTACTTTATTAATTTTTTGTAGCGGGGCAAGTAAAAATTTGAACCACTGGCCAAAAGTGCCTTTTGAAATATTTATTCACATAAATACTTTAAAATAATTTGAGCTTCAGCCTGGTTTAATAGCATTTATATATATACAAATGTCTTTGGTCAAATTAAGCTGTAAAATAAATAGTTTATCCCTTTAAATGCTATGGATTTTGAAAGATATCAACAAAAAACGGGCAAAAAACTTTAAAAGCGATTTTCACAGGTTTTCAATTGGAAAAAGAGGGCAGACGACCATGATTCAAATGGGTATATCTTTAAAATCATTCAAGGTATGACTAGGATATCATTTTAAAGCCTGTGGTCTCCTCTTTCCATTGATACCAAAATCTCAGTTTTGAAATTTGGGTCACTGTGACTCATTTTGCTGGATCAGGTCACATATCATCAGCTGTAGAAACAGTCTTTGAATGACACGTGTTTCTGATGTTTCCACTGCTGCTCCTGTTCACATCAAACCATAAAACAGCACAAGATAAATGAACAAACTGATTTATGAAACTTTTTTTTTTTCTTAAAGCGAACACAGGACTCGTCTTTGTCAATCAGACGATGAATTGGAGAGACGCTCAGAGTTACTGCAGACAGAATCACATTGATCTGGTCAGTGTGAGGAACCAGAATGAGAGTCAACAGGTTCAGAAGATCATCAATGATAGTCACATATCTGGTGAAGTCTGGATCGGTCTGTTCAGAGACTCATGGCAGTGGTCAGATCAGAGTGACTCCTCATTCAGATACTGGAGGTATAATGAACCTAGTGGAGTTAATGAAAACTGTGCAGCGATCATTCATCTCGCTCCGAGAGAATGGAATGACGTCCCTTGCGACAAGCAGCTTCCTTTTGTGTGTCATGAAGGTGAGCAGATCCTCACAAAACACACACAATCCATCCATCACCTCCAGATATCTTAAAGTTCACACTACATGTCTGACATGACAAATTCCTCCACAGTGTTTGTTCTGCATGTTGTTTTTGATCAGTCTCTCTCTAGTTTTTCTTGTGGATTGTTTTGTGTCCAGATAAACTGATTCTGATCAAAGAGAATCTGACGTGGTCTGAAGCTCTGAGATACTGCAGACAGAATCATGTGGATCTGGTCTCGGTTCATTCAGAAGAGAAGCAGCGTCGTGTGATGAATGTGGTTAAACAGGCGTCTACTGAGGCGGTGTGGTTGGGTTTACACAACTACTGCAGCATGAACATGTGGCTCTGGTTGAGCGGAGAGATCGTGTGCTATCAGAACTGGGCTCCAGGGAACGGAACGACACCGGAAGACTGCCGCCTCGAGAAGAGAAAAGGAGCAGCTCAGTCTGGAGGAGATCAGCGCTGGATCAGCCGTCCTGAAACTCGCAGACTCAACTTCATCTGCAGCAGAAATGAAGAGTGAAGGATTCGTTTGTGTTGTTCTTTCACTTTCATTTTGCCTTGTTCTGTCTTTTTTTTTTTTAAATTGGCAAACACTTTTTGTTCTGTTTTTTTCAGATAATGTGCTTATATCAGTACAATGAAATTATTTTCTCTAACTGAAGAGTATCATATGAATCTTTTTTAATATCAATGTTATGTTCTTTTAAAATACCAGTGTGCACTATATATGAAATCAAATTGAAATCAAAAAATGAAATCAAAATGAGTTTTCATCTGTGGCTTTTAGAAACATTTGAAAATTGCAGTCATTCTCTTCTGGAAAAATGGCTCAATATTTTTAACACAGACTGTTCAATCAAACACACTTGCAGTCAACTAGACATTAGAAGATCATGATTCAAGGATTTGGCATAAAGAATATTGACTATTTAAAAGAAAATCAAAGTAAAGCACAATCCACATCAGTTGATTTCATGGGATCTTGGGATTCTGGTGGTCTGGATACTTTCTTCTACTCCTGTTTCTAGTCATATCTTTACAAATTACTTGTTTAAAATGATTTAAATTGATTGTGAGCATGTATATGTCTTAGTGAAATGAAATATGGTTTATTCTTAGAGAAAAACTAAAAGTTGAGTATAAAGTTTCTTGTAACCTGTAATTCAACAACATCAGCTCAAATAAACTTATTTACAAACAGCATTCTTGTGTTGTGATGTTTATAAAACACAAATATATATACAATTTTAATAATAGAAAATGTTGAATGACAAACATTCAACTTAATTTTTATGAACAACTCTACATTCTACACAGTAAAGTCCTCCTAAAAAAACTTTACCAGTTAATAATGGAGAATATTATAGTGATGTGATTCACAGCAAAACATGAGTTAAATGAAGAACTCAATGTTTTTATGGGTCCAATCTACAGAGTGTAAAAGAAACACTGAAGCAACAGCATTTAATGAGATGTTTAAGTGATTTGACTTTATTTCTGTCATTCACAAAGACATAAGAAAAACATTTTTTGCAGCATGAATGAATGAAGTATTTTATCTACAGTCGTTAAATCTAGAATTCTGAAGTGAAATATAGTAGCAGGTAAGATTACATTTATTTGAATGAATAAGAACATAATGATAATGAGAGAGCGAGCAAAATGTTTCACTGTTTCAAAACACCACACGCTGGTGACGCCTGCCGGTCAAAACAGTGTAAATGACACTCATGCCAAAACAAAAACTCAAAAACTCAGGCCAAACACACATAAAAACAGCTTTTACAAACACACTGCAAATGTTTTATTTAAAGTATAATCTATCAGATGCAATTAACTAATCATCTAATACCATTAAATATTAAGTGTCTGTATAATTTGTATTCAATTTTCAGGGCTTGTTTTATTTGTTCTATGCATGGGTCAGCTAAACAGAGACTAACCACTATTATTCCTTTTAATTATACAAATACTTCATTAAAACATCTACAAATGTATAAAACTCATCAGAGATGAGGTAATAGACACTTAGGCTGCGTTTACACTGGCACAAAAAATCTGATTTTTTGCTCACATCTGACACAGATCGGAATTTGTTGCACAAGTGTAAACAAAAATCCACACGAGATCCGATTTTTTCGCATCTGATCTGAGCCACTTCCAAATGTGGTTTTAAATCAGATACATATCCGATCTCTGGACATGTGACCTTCATCTAAACATCCGATTCCCCTCGGAATTCCAACAAGCCACCGCATGATTCATTGGTTCACAGAGATCGCCCCCAGCGGTGAACCATTGAAATGTCGAAACGTTTCAAAACCGTTATGACGTAATGAAGCCTCGTTTACTGAAATCACATGATTTTGGCAGTTTGAAACACACTCCGAACCACTGATTCGAAACAAAAGATTCATAAAGGTTTCGAAATCGCCCATCACTAACTGCATGTTCTTGTGTTTGTTGGAAAGGGCAGATATTGATACTCAAAACCATGATAAGCAATGCAGCGATTGGCTGGCGGCAAGACAGCAATGTAATGACATCATATTCAAATTCTGGACCTTTATAAGGAAACAGGTAAGTGACCAAAACGACAAAAGTTATAATAGATAAATGAAATTTGTATTGTTTGTTACATGATTCCCAAATTTTCCCATTATTTCACGATTTTGTACAGGCTTTACATTTTATTTCAATGTTGTAGCAATTCTTTTAATTTTACCTGTGAAGCAGATTTATCACGTGACTGTATTAATTAAATTCTCTTATGGGCCAAAAACATTTTTTTTTTTTTTTTTACAGTTATCTGCGTCTCGTGCGCTGCATCACTCCCGTAATATCTGTCACAAATTAATGCACGGCTCAGACTAACTGTACATCATGTGTGTAAGACTCAAATAAAGTGTTTGTATTAGGGAATTATTTCCTCATGAATAATTCTCTCAATGAGTAAAACTGTCTGTGTGTATATTATGATAGACTACACAACATAGGCCTACTTATTGTCTCTGGTTCACATTAGTACTCTTGTAAGACAGCAGCAGTGACTTTAAATATCACCTCCACTTAAAAAGATGCAATCTAACCCTGTTTACATGAAATAAGCTAATCTTGAGCAGGTTTGAGTTTACGGACCTGTTGCTTTGACAGCAACTCCAGGATGAGCTTTGAAGAATCTAACAATCCTGGATAATGTCAAATCACCAACAATGAAATCCAGATAACTGAACAATTCACATACAAAGAACAGACCCCAGTTGTGTTTCTTGTCATAACAGATTTACTTTATAAACACGAAGTTGTAACAGTCAGAGAAAAACGAATATTAAAAAGTCAAGAGCTCAACTAAAGCAAACACTGAACTGAAACAAAACATTCAATAAATCATCAACATCTAAACTTCAGTTAATTCTCAATAAGAACTTCTGTAGACGTCTGACAGAAATAAAGTCAGTCTGGTTAGTAATAAGTGAAGCTGGTAATGCTGTTTGTGGAGTTATTTAGTCCTCCTCTGCTGAGATCTGGACAGATTTAATGTCTTGTAGTTGATTTTACCAGATGCTCAATCAACAGTTATTTGATCACTTAATTATCTCATTAACTTCAACACTGTTTCAGTGTTTCTTTTAATATTGTGGACTCAGTGGACTCCAACAGTTGCTGCCAGTCATTTGACCATTTTATCATCTGTTTTGTTATTGTAATAATTACAGATTATTTTGTAATTTTACATACATTTGCATGTAATTTAATATAACAGAAAAATACTGTATAAAAGTCATTTTTCTGAATAAAAATGTGAATTACTGTAATTTGTCATCAATGTCATAATACTTGAAATAACAGCAGAGTTGCTAATTTAGAGATATTTTACAAAGTTTTGAATACAATTTAAAATAAAATAAAACAAGCTGAAAAAAATCACAGTCATTTTTCTTAAAATTAGTATTTATTTTATTTATTGCTTGATTTTTATTTATTGATTGATTTTTATTTTTTTATTTGTTTACAGCTATTTTACCGAGCTGTCAACTCTGGAAACTCTGACGGTGTGGATGTTTAAAATCAGCACAAATGACACGATTCACTTCTGAATGACTCTTTTGGAGTTGGATTGGGACCTGAAGGACTTGTTAACTTAAGGAACCATGAATTCTGCTAAATATATAAATACAGTTCCTGTGGAAAATGCTTGAATCTCTGTGTCTGAGGTAAAGAGCTCTTCATCCAGATGGAGGTGAAAAATGAATCTTAAGCAATGAATCTTTCAATAGCATTATGTTTGAGTACACTATTTTAAGTTTTTCTGCACTTTATTGCCATCTGCTGGTCAGTGAGAAAAATAATTATTACGACATGAAAAATAGTCTATTATGTTGGTTATTAACGAAGTATTTACCATATGAATATGCAAAGCTCATATGAGTTAAAGCAAAACAATAATGAGAAAGAAAAGTAGCAAAGTGGGTCAAATGTGTCAATAGATGTGTTTGATGATGATGATTATACTTCACAAAGGCAAGAGTAGCCCCTTGAAGTTTGGGCTTATAAATAAAAAGATTCACTAAATAGGGAGTTTTATATGTGTATTTTTTTCTCTTCGTTGTCTAAAATAAATACATAAATAAAAGTGTAAAAGTTAAGTGAATGTTAACTTTGTAATAATTGTGTATGTTAAGTTCTGGAAAATGTGTTGAAGTTGTGTGTATCTGCTTTAACCAATGAGAGTGTTTATTGCAGGTGATTGATGGATAATGCCCTTCCAATGGGAAACCTGCAAGGGAGTGGGAAAAAAGTGCTTCACGAGAGAGAGCGAGAGGAGAACTGGGAATTGGGGAAAATGAATCAACTGTGCGTCATCACTTATGATTGTAATATTAGTGACTGCACAGACATCAGTTCACCTCTGCACACTTTGAACTGAGTGCTTGATCAGTTTTGCTTCGACTTTACCAGATCTTTTGAGCAGCTAGTGAGGTGATTCGTTTGGACGTTAGAGTGAAGAGCAGAGGGAATCGTTTGGCTTTTTTTGCAGGATTCACCACGACCTGATGGAGGACTGATTCCGTGTTCATTCGAGTGGAGGTTCATTCGGACAGTTTTCGTCTCAAGAGGATTCTTCGGGACCTGGGAATGCCATCAAGCTTTACACACGTATATACGGAGGATTTGTGAGTACAGTCTGACTGAGATCTGTTGACAGAGAATTGTTTTAAGGAAAACAAGTGTAGGGAAGAGTGGGGTAAGATGAGCCATTTTTTCTTTACTTATGTGGTCCTCAAGATAAGGGAAAATTGGAAGGGAGTACAATGGAAGTATTTAAAGTAATTTCAGGATGTTTCCTATCATTTTAAATGATCAGAATACATCTATGACAAAGGGTTCTAAAAATATGGCTTCTTGTTCCCGTGGCTCAATTTACCCCAGGTTAGGGGTAAGTTGAGCCGAGTCAGGTACCATCTAACTGAATCTGAATCAAACCCATGTGAAATTTTAAAGATAATGTACCTATTTTAAAAACTAATTTAATAATTAATTTTCTTTTACAGATGTTCTTTGTAAAAATATTTTACAAATATTTATTTTTTAAAGCTAAATTAAACAACATAAAACCAACCAAATTAAGTTAAAATTTCAGTATCTTTAATTGTTTGCATTTCTGAAACAATATGTTGAACATCAATATGTTATCCTTCCCATAAACAGACTAAACAGAGAGTTTGTTTAGTAGAATTAAATAAAAACTAAATAAGAATGAATAAATGTCACTGAAACTAAAACATTTTAGTCAAAAGGTTCTTGACGTGGTAGTTTTCCTGCAATGTCGACCATGTTAGGGACATCCTCTGGTTCATATCAGAGAAGGATTTGGTGTACTTGTACGCTGTTCCTATGAAATAAACTCAAAAATAAAGATAAACTAAACCAGTTGCGTAATATTACATTGAAATGACACCAGTTTATACTTCAGATTTAACTTAAATTCAGTGCCTTATGGTGGGGTAAGTTAAAACGCTGGCTCAATTTACCCCACAGCGGCTCACTTTGCTCCATAGCTGCCATTTTAGGAAAAGCTAGCTACTTACCAATTCAGAATAATATTAAGCTAAATGACTTGCATGGTTTTATACATTGCTAAATCACCAATATGCATTATAAACAGTTTTAGACCTGGACAGATTTGCTTTGATGAAACAGCCATTACATCTGTTATGTTAAAATTTTACTTTGACAAGCCAAAAACAGTTTTTAAAGTAAATAAGCAACTTCCACTCCTCCCATGTGCTTCTCCTTTTCACAGTCTGGCAGAAATGATGGGTGGTTCTAAAATATATGGTCACATGACAATAAAATGGTACAGTTGCCAAGATACAGGGGGTGGGTCAACTTACCCACTGGCTCATCTTACCCCACTCTCTCCTACTGTTTCAGAGACTGAGTTTGGGGTTCTCTTAGATTATTTTGTTAAGTGTTTAATATCTGTTTTGACTCATTTAAACGAAAGTGGAGTAGATAATTGACCTTTATAGCAAGTGAACTGATTATCAGCAACTCTGTTGGAGGGACACGAGTCAATTTAAGAGTTATTTGATTACAAACGAGTTAATTTAATAGTCACTGATTCATACGAGTGTGTTAAGAGTCATCTCTGTTTCTATGAATGTGATTCATTGTATTTGAGGTAACTGATATTCTCTTAGTTCAGCTCTATGTAGTCATTGTATTTTTTGGGGTCTCGTACAGTGTTGAACTATTGTACTATAGTCATACTGTGTGTAGTGCGTTGTGATTTTTCCCTTAACAATTTTTGTTTCTTTCATTGTGTTAATTGATATACATTATTCATATATTTCTATCTTTTGTTTTATTGTTATTTTTGTTTAGTGATTGTTTATTTAATAAACCTCTGGGCTTATTAACTTTTAGCCTGTGTTATTATTTTTTTAACTCTCAAACACATGAGAGTATGGGTTTATTAATTGGAGGCACAGCGCTATATAACAAATTGTTCTTGTAGTATCTAATTTTCAGGGAAAGCAGCAGTCGTTATCTTTGTTACTTCATCTGGGACACCAGGGCTCCTGTCAGGACATTATATGAGTGAACCCGGCTGGGGAGGGTTACATAATAAGGCAATATTGGGGAAGGTTTATTAATGGTCAGACACAATAAATCTGAACATTAAGAAAATAAAAAATAAATATTTGAGCTGGTAAAGTTGCCTGTTGCTCTTCAAATCTGACATGTGGCACTTGGAATAACAGTGATATTTTTCTGCAGTGTTACTTTAACACTATTTAGAGAGGAACCATATGAACTCTGAGCTGATTTAACTCTGGAGATTTTACTGTGTAGAGTTGATGATAAAAAATAAGTTTACAGAATGTTTACATCATTCAACCTTTTCTATTATTAAAATTGTATATATTTGTGTTTTATAAACATCACAACACAAGAATGCTGTTTGTAAATAAGTTTATTTGAGCTGATGTTGTTGAATTACAGGTTCCAAGAAACTTTATACTCAACTTTTAGTTTTTCTTTAAGAATAAACCATATTTCATTTCACTAAGACATATAGATGCTCACAATCATTTTAAATCATTTAAGTAATTTAATAATTAAATCATTTATGTAATTTAATAATAATAATAATAATACATTTTATTTCTAATGCACTTTTCTTAAACTCAAAGCACTACATCACAATTTAATTACACAGTCAATTACAATAAGCAGCTCTAAAAAGATGAGTCTTTAAAGAGTTCTTAAAGCAGTCCAGTGTTGGAGAGTCTCTAATCACAGATGGTAATGCGTCCCACAAACGTGGAGCTGAAACAGAGAAAGCTTGACCACCCATAGACTTTAATTTATATACTGTCTGCTGAAGGATACATGACCCAGAAGAGCAGAGAGAACGGACTGGAGTGTAGGAGGCAAATAAACTGCAGAGAGAGGCAGGGGCAGTCCCATGAATCACTGTATATGTTAAGATAAGTATTTTAAAATCAATTCGTGCTTGTTTAGGAAGCCAATGCAAGTTATGAAGTACTGGGGAGATATGTTGACGAGCAGTTGTATATGTCAATGTATGTCAGTTTGTAAAGATATGACTAGTGCAAATGTGACAGATTGGAATATGTATTTAAATTCATAAATCTGAAACAGTGAAAATATTTTACATATATGATATTGTGAATGTTTAAATCTGTTTATAAAATGTACATATGTTATTTGTTTGTCATTTTGGTTCGTCTGTGTTCTATTAGTTTGGCACATTAAGGTGTGCGATCGATTGCTCTTGCCTGCTGGAACACTAGCGGGAGATCTCGCGGGTTTCTTCATTCTACAGAAAGTTCGCAGTGGGGAAACACCTGCAAGATTTATGATTGTTCATCTCCCTCTTTTCAGGTATTCTAATGATAAAATGTTGTAAGGTGTTAATGATATAATGTTTTAGAATGTGTAGATGTTTTAATGATATTGATTGCGTTTTGTTAAAGATGTTTAAAAAGTGTACTAGTTTAGAGATGCACGAGCTCAGCGGTGAGATGGCGCGAGACCACATGTAGAGTGTGTATTTTGTATTTAATGTGTAATGTTGTTAATTAAGTGCTAATTGGTTGAATTGCTGAAAAAGGTGAATATATTCAGAAATGTGAAAAGTGAATTACAGAGAATCCAAGATATTGATGTATTTTCAGACGAGACAGTTATTTAAAGAGTATGTTATTTTGAATTGTTGTATCAGATATTCCTAAAAAGCTATATAATATGTATTAATTAATGTATTATCTATAAATAACTAAAGATTTTATAATTAACTAAAATGGTAGAATTAATAGCTAATGGTGCATTGTAAAAATGTGTGAAAGGAGAAGAGAAAACCATTGATGCTGTTTTGTTATGAAAATATTCTACATAAAGTTCGCAGTGGGGAAACATCTGCAAGTTTTATGATTGTTCATCTCCCCCTTTTCAGAGGTTTAACACAAAACAGGAGTGAGGAGAAGAAAGTATCCACACCACCAGAATCCCAAGATCCCATGAAATCACCTGATGTGGATTGTGCTTTACTTTGATTTTCTTTTAAATAGTCAATATTCTTTATGCCAAATCCTTGAATCATGATCTTCTAATGTCTAGTTGACTGCAAGTGTGTTTGATTGAACAGTCTGTGTTAAAAATATTGAGCCATTTTTCCAGAAGAGAATGACTGCAATTTTCAAATGTTTCTAAAAGCCACAGATGAAAACTCATTTTGATTTCATGGGGTCTTTAAAACATATATAGTGCACACTGGTATTTTATACTCTTAAATTAATTTAACTGTACTGATATAAGCACATCATCTGATGAAAACAGAACAAAAAGTGTTTGCCAATTTAAAAAAAGATAGAACAAGGCTAAATTTTATTTATATATTTTCCTCACTTAAGATATGCAATATGGAATCCCAAGTCTGCCAAAATTAAAAATAAATAAATGCATAAATATACATAGTTAAAAGCAAAAATAAATAATTATATAAATGAATACACATATAAAAGCAAAAAAAGAAAATAATAATTATTTATACAATTTTTTCCTTATTTATGTATATATTTATTTTTTTCACATTTATATATTTTTTCTTTTATTTATTTATACTTTTATTCATTTTTATTTTTATTTATTTCCTTATTTATTTATGTATTTATTTCCATATTTGTTCATTTCCACATTTATTCATTTGTTACGATCCCCACTTTCAAAGTGCTCGTTAGGGAACATAAGCAACATAAAAAGGACACGCGAGGCAGAAAGACAATTTAACTGTTTATTAATGCCGCAGCACTCACATGTCACAGGCAACTATTGAGATAAAGAATCAGCTCGCTGACACAAATACCATTAATCAAAATAACACAAACACACAGAACAACAAAACAAAATACACGGCTTAACCGCGACAGCGGGCCATCAGGACGCACACAGAGCTCGTTGAACACAGCCAGTCGTCAGCGTCAGCTTAGACAGCACGAGCTTCCCCTCAAGTGTGCGCCATGCTCACATAGAGCTAAAGACAGTGGCAGTGGCGGCCTGGCGACTGGAGATCTGATGGAAACAACACAAGTTCAACACACTCAACAGCCCCCCCACGTCCACACTCTCCCGTCTTATATCCAGCCCAGAGCGTCGTGAATGAATGGGCCGCAGGTGCACAGGGGCGGAGCTTACCCTTGGGAGAAGAGAATGGACCAGATTAATACAAAGGGAAAAATGTACACACTAAATAATAATAATAATAATAAAGGCTTGGGCCGTAACACTTCCCCCCTAAAAACAGAAACAGATTTCTCATTTTCTCCTTATCTCCTGTTGGAGAAACAAGGGAAAAAAAAAAAAAACTGGTTCTGAATATAAAATAAGTTTAACCCCGTGACAACGCGTCAGCTACCACATTCTCAGATCCCTTTTTATGACGGTTCTCCAGGTTACACGGTTGCACCATTAATGCCCATCTCATCAAGCGTTGATTGTGATTATACATTTTGCTGAGAAAGACTAACGGATTGTGGTCCGTATAAACCATCACAGGAAACCTACTGGCCCCAACGTAAACATAAAAATGTTGCAATGCCAGTAAGAGTGCTAAAGTCTCCATCTCGATTGTTGAGTAGTTAAGCTGATGACGATTAAACTTAGCCGAAAAGTAGGATACTGGATGAACAATTCCATCAGCACCCTCTTGTAACAGAACAGCTCCCGCTCCGCCAGCACTGGCATCCACCTCCAGCTGGAACGCCCGAGACACATCCGGAGCCGAGAGAACAGGAGCACTGCAAAGAGATTTTGCAGACAAAAATGCCTGTTGACAGTCATTAGTCCAACTGAAATCAACTTTGGGACTACACAATCGAGTTAATGGAGCAACAACACTCGAAAAGTTCTTACAGAAACACCGGTAGTATCCTACCATTCCAAAGAAACTACACAGCTCTCGCCTCGTAGTAGGTACCGGGTACTCAAGAACAGCAGCCACTTTTCCATTCAATGGCCAAACCTGCCCGTTTCCTACCTGCTTTCCTAGGTATGTGACAGAAGCTTTAGCGAATTCGCACTTTTTAAGATTTAAGGTAAGAGACGCAGCAGATAAACGATGAAATACATCGTGCAAAATCGACAAATGTTCAGCCCCTGTGGACGAATAGATGACTACGTCATCCAGGTAGACATTACAGTTAGGAACTTCGCCCAAAACCATGGACATCAAACACTGAAACGTCGCCGGTGCGTTTCGCAGGCCAAACGCCACCCGCGTGTATTGAAGGAAAGAATCTGGGGTAACAAACGCAGAGATCTCAGAAGCGTGGTCGGTTAGAGGCACCTGCCAATAACCTTTTAATAGATCTAGTTTTGTAATATATTTCGCTACCCCAAGATTATCAATACAGTCGTCGATACGTGGCAACGGAAAAGCATCAGGCACAGTGACGGAATTAACCTTTCTGAAACCAGTGCAAAAACGGAAGGATCCATCAGATTTTGGCACCAAAATGTATGGCGAGCTCCAAGGGCTGGTACTCGAAACGGCAAAGCCATTTTGCAGAAGATACGTTACCTCGCGTTTCATTTCTTCCCGTTTACTTACCGGACAACGACATGCATGTTGCTTAATGGGTAATGCATTACCGAAATTTATATCATGCACAATGACATTAGTACCCGTAGGGACATCATTAAACAAGTTTGGAAAACTATCCAACAATTTCTTTATGTCCTGCTGCTGTTCACTGGACAAATAAGACAGTTGAGAGTGAAGAGTTGACAAAACTTCCGAGTTTTTCAAACTACCACCCCTTACGACCTCCATGGATACCTCCAATCCATCATCCACATCATCAGTAGGCAGAGTGCGAGTAAGCAACGCAACGCGCTCCCTTGACTCAGTCACTGGCTCAAGTAAGGACACATCAGCAGTCTCATTAAAAACGTTAACGGTCTCGTCCTTAACATCAGCACGGCACAAATATGGCTTTAACATATTCACATGACATAGGCGAGTTTTTCGCCTCCGTTCAGGAGTATGGATTATATAATCCGTCTCACTTACCTTGCTTTTAATAACATAAGGGCCTGAGAACCGCGCCGTAAAAGCAGACCCAGGAGTAGGAATTAATACTAAAACTTTCTCTCCTGGTAAAAAATTACGCGTAACGGCCTTTCGATCAAAACAACGCTTCATTTTCTTCTGTGACAGAGCAAGAGCTTCTTTGGCTGCAGTACAAGCTGTGCGTAAACGTTCACGAATACGAGAGACAAGATCAATTACATTCGTCTTCTCGAAAGGACCTGTGCAGAGAAGTTCTTCCTTCAACATTTTTAAAGGCCCACGAACATTATGTCCAAACACTAATTCTGAAGGGCTAAATCCCAACGAATCTTGTCGCGCCTCACGCACCGCAAATAAAACGAAGGGAACTCCCTCTTCCCAATCGTTCCCAGTCTCTATGCAATACTTACGCAGACCTGATTTCAACGTCTGATGCCAACGTTCTAGAGCCCCCTGAGATTCAGGATGATAGGCACTCGAAACAACGTGAGACACTCCTAGAGCTTTAACACATTACGGAAAACGCGAGATAAAAAATTTGACCTACAAAAAATTTGATTCTACATTTCTTTATTTTTACATTTATGTATGTTTTCATTTCTTTGTCCGTAGGGTAATGAGGAGGGCGTGGTTTACCTCAGCCATAGCAATCGAGCTCAGAGTAGGCGAGGGCGAAGCGTTGAGGCCACAGTGACACCTTGTGGTGTGCCCGAAATACAACAAGTGTAGCTACTGACGTTGATACTTGATGATTTGGATGGGTAGTACGGTCAAAATCTTATATCACGGGTTAAGTAATATAATATCACCCTAACTGTACTGTGTTACATGGATAGGCTCTTTATTCCGGACATGGCCGCAGAACATCATCTGGTCTGGATCTGTAAAATGTCCTGCGCTTGCAAACATGAACAGCAACATCTTCAGCAGATCTGATAACAGAGACTCTGAAATGGAAGCACTTGTTATTTCCCATTATTAATCATTTTAATGAATGGGCTTGCGTTTGATTAATAAAATTGATAAAATGTGTTTTTTTTTTTTTAATTTTTTCTAATAGTGATTTTATTGCATAAAAAAAAAAAATCAGGCAAATTATGCAAAATCACATTTTATCAAACTAAGCATTTGTGTATAACCAGCAGGAGAACAGTGATGTGTGAACTGAATTTGATGATAGTACAGTGATGTTATTGATTTTTATTTTATTATAAAAAAAAAAATCATACTTCTTGAAAAAAAAAACAAACTCACGAATTATTGATTCAGGATATTCAAATCTATGAATATGTTGCCAACTTTAACTTCTCCATTGTTAACGTACAGAGCTGTCTGAACCACTGCCAGAGGGAAATTGAACAGGAAGTGTTTGTCTGAACAGGTTTTGCCAGTGTAGCCCCTCCAATTCACACCTGCCCGCTCTAACAAGGCTGCAACCTCTAGTGTCAGTCGCTAGATCATCTCTTGAGGTTTACAAGCACAGCTATAACTACCCTACGTCTGTTACACCAGAGAACGCAAAAGCTTTGAAAAATACTTTTTCCTCCCATCCCAAATTTTTCCACCACCATGTCCCTTTAGGGGCTCTGTACAAATGAAATAATTTTTTAAGGCAACATAATTAGCCTACCTGGGCGGGGGGGAATTATTTGTTGTTTTAAATTTGATAAATCATTGCATATACACCTGCATCACGTCATCAGAGCGTTCCATAAGGTTATACAGACTTCGATCACAGAGAGCCAAAAACAAACAGCAGCCGCCTTTAACAGTTCCTCCTGAACCAAAACAATGAGCTCCTGCTGCGTTCACTCCATGAGTAACTATAATTATGAGATGAAACCCGTGAGGTTCTACCTGGAGCAGTTCACGTCCTCAGACTCGGATTTATGAGTTTCTATTTCAACACTATCGACACCAAAATAAATCTGCAGCAGTCAGGTGGAACAAGTAAGAGCTCTGTAAGTTGTTTGTGTTCATTATTATTGTAATGTTCTGTGCTTTGAGCAATAACATTTCTATCTGGGCTGATCTCACATTGTGACCACAGTATGAGCACACAGTGAGAGCGCTGTGAGGTTACACTTTTAGATCACTGAGAGACAAACTGTTGACTGGGTATGATGTTGGCGGTGCTGACCCTTTGTGATGAAGATATTAAACATTAAGGCATCAGCTGAAGCGTGTTTTTTCTAATAAGAAGTAAATGTTCTGGAGTCGTTATATTTGGTATATGGTGCATCTATAAATTAATGGTTGTAATTTTAAATAGCTGAACTCACTGTTGTTGCAGATGAAATGACGAGTATCACTACATGACCCATCATGCCATTGTCCATTCTTCATCACAGCACACTCGTCTCTGCCATCAGGTTGTCCAGATCCCCAGTACTGATAGAGCACAGGATCACCTGAAGACCACTGCCATTTATCAAGATTCATCTTCTGCAGTCCAATCCAGACATACTCACAACGTTCATCATTCACACTCTTCTTCACCTCGTTCATGTCGTTCATGTTGTCAACGGTGGCCAGATCTGTGTAATTCTCTCTGCAGTATCTCTGAGCTCCAGTCCAGTTCTTCGTCACGTTTATAAAGTGATACTGACGCTGAACACATTCAGATACGGAGCAGAGAGCTGTGAAAGAGAGGGTTTGATTTAATGCTTTTCATAACAGAGTCAAACCTGATGAAACTATAAACCATAAATAAAACAACAAACACACTCACCAATGAGAAGAAGAATGAAATATAGAGTTTGGTCCATTTCTGAGGAAGAAACACATTGAGAAGCTCAGATAATCCCATATTCATCTTGGAGTAAAACATGATTATGTAATTTAAAAAATAGCAGAAAAACTAAATTCACAATCATTCAGACAATATTAACATCTCAAAGTCTAGTTGTGTTTAGAATTTATAATGTTAGTAAGTGTTGTTGGACTCATCTTATTTTCTCTGTATAAATACTTGATTGTGATTGGCTGAGATGTGTTCATTAAACCATTGTTACGTTTTTTTTTTTTTTTAGAATTAGTCTTATTGACAAAATTCTTATTTTGTTTCGTTTCATCTGTAATTCATCAGACAGTGGCAGAGTTTCACAAAAACCGAGGGTTTATGGCATGATTCCTTCTGCCGATACAACAACATTCCAAAGTAATCATATTATATCCAAACAAAATAACCCTCTCACACCTTGAAAACTAAGACACTTACACTAGGATGCCTTTCATCGACTACAGTTCTGCTTTTAATACAGTTATTCTCCACAAACTCACTGATAAACTGTTCAACTTGGACTGAACTCTACAGTTTGCAATTAGCTGTAATCTTTGCAGTCTGGCAGATTGTCTTTAGCCCCATGACCTACATAATGTTCACATTTGACTGCGTTGCCAACTACATCTGTAATATAAATATATATTAATGTTATTCATAGTGGAAAGGCAAAGTAAGAATTCCACTGTACAGGGAACTTTGCATATGATAATAAAGGATCTGAACTTGTATTTGTCCACGTCTTCCCCCCTTTATTTGCATATACAAAGAGAGAAAAACTTTTTTTGCTCTGATATTTTTTTTTTTACCTCTTCTGAGAGCCGAGAGCCCTAGTGGTGAGGAGGAGACCACAGCAGACATTCACAACAGAGACGAGATAAAGACATTAAAGTGCTCATATCGTGCTTTCATTCCTCTGAAGTTCATTTATAATGTTAGTAAAGGTTGTTGGACTCTCATTATCCCACTGAAATAATAACATCATCTTCTGCTGCTGTTTCAGTCTTATTTCCTCTAAATACTTGATTGTGATTGGCTGGAACATTAAAATATTGTTACATTTTTTAGAATTCGTCTCTTTGTGAAAATGTTTCTTTTGTTTCATTTCATACTCTTGCTGTTTACTGTTTCATTGTTTATAAATATGAACACATTTCCATGTAAACACGTCCTCATCACTCATTTGCTTATCTCCACACCACATGTAGACGTTCAGTCTGGACAATATTTACATCTCTGACGTGAACCAGAAGGATAAACAGTGAGTGTTATTGTTCTAGTCATATTTCAGTCTTATTCATCTGTTAGTTTTATTTCAACAGCAGGAAAGTTTCTCTATAACTGTGTCTCAATTCAGAGCTGCATCCTCGAAGTCCACGAAGGTTGAAGCGAGTGTTGTTAAATGAGACGCTTTAGCCTACGGATGATTTCCTGTTTTCAGCCCCAGCTGTTTGTTTGTCAGAAAATGGCAGGTGTTGTATCTCAAGCTGAGACAACATCATGGCCAGGTAAAATAAGTCTGGTTAAACTGTGTAATGTTTATTATATGTAGTTATCAACAATTAGTTGACATCGTTAAAACAGTCATGTGACTGCAGTGGTTCAACCTTAATGTTATGAAGAAACGAGAATACTTTTTTGCACAAAAACAAAAAAATAATGACTTTATTCAACAATCTCTTCTCTTGTGTCATTCTCATATTCTGTTTACGTTCAGCGCTTCCAGGTTCTACGTCTGAACGCCGGCTCAGTATTGGCCGAGGCTGATCATGTGAGAACCATGATGCATGCGTGTGATGCTGACGCAGGAGCCGGCCAATAATGAGTCGGCGTTCTGATGTAGAATGGGAACATTTGTCAATGTATGCTTTAGAGTCGATGAAGTCAGCCTTTTTCTTTTCTTTGCGTGCTTTTTGTACGTAAGGCCAAAGCAGTGCACGGGACACTTTCTCCTCTTTTGTCAGGTCTTCTCCAAAGTGTAATTTGTGTTCTTTGAGGTAGTTGCTATTTTTTGCACTTTTCCAGATGAAGTCTCTCACCTAACGCAGCACAAAAAGGATGATAATGACCCTCGCTCGACCTGACACCGGCCTGCCCAATCTGTGAGCTACATCCACCGCCTCACTCATCATCAAGCTCAGGTACCACTCCCTTGCATATCTCCATCACCTTGACCTTGACATTTTCCATTTGTTTGTCTGAAACGGCCGTCAGTCACCGTCATTCTTTTCTTGCGTGGATGTTAAAAAAGATTTCATTTTGCAGTATAGCTAGTAAGCCAACAGTTTTCGTTTATGTATTTTTGGCTTAGCCTATAGTTTTGAGGGACATGTTGTAGGCTATTTAATTTTGCCTGTTTTTCTCTGTGATATTTAGCCTATTATTCTTTGGACATTTTTTTTCTCTTGTATCTTGTGCTATGCAACATTTTATATTTGTTATCCCCAATCACTTTCTTTAGGGGAAGTTTAAGCGCAGGATTCTGGAAACTATCTAAATTTAGCGGGACCCGTCGGGTTGGGAAGAAAATCACTATATGCGGATAGCGGGTGAACACAGAGTGAATTTTAGGCGGGAGAAAGTGCGTGCGGAATAGAACCTTGCGGGAGCGGGACGAAAAGAACAGCCCTGCGCAGATCTCTACACTCTGCTTCAGTGATTGTGTTTTCTGACTGAGATATAATTGTTGCTTGTTCAGTAACTTTGGCTGTGAGTTCGACTTTAGATTTCTGCAAATCCACAATTTCTGCGTTGACAAAAGGAGGGATGATTTCAGCTCTTCAATGGTGTTTGAATTTGTCTTGATCATTTCTTCAAGGAAGTCAGCTCTCCTGTTGAGGGCAGTGATGATGTTCTCTTGAAGCTCATGTAACTAGAGATCAACTTTAGATTTCTTTGACACTGGGATATTTGTCTGTGTTCCCGGGAAAGTTGTAAACAGCCCGCCAACATTAATCTGTGTTCTGTTAAGATGTAAATGAGTATGCAGGAGTATGTTATCTTTCCTTTAAAGCTGTTTTATTTGCAAAAGTGGAATTAAATGAGTAAATGCAGTGTGACGTTGTATGTTGGTGTGAAAGTTGGCCTGTGAAGTGTGACTGATAATTTCTTTTCTGTGTTTTAATGTTTGGCAGGAGCAGGCTTGATTATACAACACTGATTATATATGTGGCAGGTCTAGTAAAGTTCTGCTTGCATGTTGATTTGCTCATTGATCGCGTAGTGTAAACTGGTTGGTTAGATGGAGTGGCCTCACAAATCACCGCCCCTTTCTTCTGGTCACGTTAATCGGCATTCAGAACGGCATGGTGGATGAAATCCTGTGGCTGGCATTGGGTTGAGGTTGCCCCTCTGCAGTCGGAGGTTTGGCTGAGACTGATTCAGGCACGGCCAGGACGAGTGATGGCCTTACAGTGCGAACACGGGTTTATCCCTCCAATGTGCACATTGCCTTCAGATAGACTAGACGAGCCCTCGGCCTCTCAGCATGCGTTGTCTGCCTGATTGTTTTGGTTTCCAGACATCGCACTTGTAAGATGCTTTAAGCACAGACCGGTTGCGTGCTCATGGATGATTAGCTCTGTGTCGTTGGGCTGTGTGGGACTATCGTCCGGGGACGATAAGCTCTGTGTGGTTTCATTTGCTTTTGATTTGTGTTTGTTACTGAAGTTTCGTTGTGTGTGTGTGTGTGTCTGCTGGTTTAATTGGTTTATTTTTCCTCTTTATTACAAATAGCATGTAAAGATTTGTTAATGTGAATTTGTTTTGTTTTTGTATTTGTTTTTGTTTTGCCCCGACGGGAGGTGAGAACACAGTCGGCTTTCATCAGTGCTAGTTCTTTGGCGTCGGTGTGGTGTGTCCCTGCCTTACCTGCTAAGTTCGAGATTAATTTCAGCGAAATCTGTTTTTTCGGGATCAAGAAGGTGGATTGGTTTTTAGCGGTGTTCATCGCCGTGGTAACTTGCGCTACGCAGCTAAACTGCTTCAGGGCAGGTTTTATTCTGGGTTAGAGATCATAAATACAAACTGGACCAATCAGCTGCGAGTAAAGTGACATTATAATTACTTTTAATGCAGCCAAACCCACCAATGTTAAATTCAGTTTAATTCAGCAAGTGTTATACCATGCTATTGTTAACATGTTAGCAAATTAGCAAGTTAACATTTTCTGAATTAGCTTGTTATAGGTAGCTAAGTTTACATTAATAAAAATGTTCACACTGAAGTTAAGTTAAATGTATAAATTAGTGTACTCAAACATTTCAAGTTAAGAATAATTAAAATGTATGAGTACAAAATAAAAATCTGCCAGTTCTGCCTACTTAAACTTTGAATTTCTTAATTAAAAATTTGAGGCAACTGATAGCCTCAAATTTTTTGAGTTTCGCCAACTTATTCAGGTTTACAGTTCATGTGTTTTGCTCCATAAACTACTTTGAATCAAGCGACCTTGTCTCACTGGTCACTTATTGCGTAGCAGCTTCCAGAGACAATGATAACTGGCTTCGTTTCAGTTTTGATTTGTGTTTATCTTTCTGCATTATAGTTATGTTTTATGTTAATTTGATTTGTTTGGGACCTTTGGAGATGTTGTTCACATTCACGTGTGTTTTCAGCACCTAGTTTGTGTGGTGAGGGTGATCTGTATTTTTGTGTAGCGATAGTCCCATTCATGCCTCGGCTCCAGATTATGGCTATAAAAGATGTTAGTAATATGATGCTCCACAATATCACTCTTACACTGATTGGGTAGAATTTTATTCTCCCCACCAGTGTTTTTTTGTTGTTGTTGTTGTTGTTGTTTTTTTGTAGTTTTTTTAAAGTTGCCAGTCACCACCAGCATTTGATAATAAAAATTTCATGGATGAATATCTGGACATACAGTATATCAAAAGAATAAACAAACTCTGCATAAAAAGAAAACAAAACATCTTATTCTAGCTTCATACATTCTTTTTTTTATCAACTCTTGAATGTGGGTAAGTTTCATACATTTTGAACAAAAAGCTGAGAAAATTGTGCTTTTTTCAAAGACTACAACATGCACAATCAATGCTTTTATCTTTTGTTTCTGTTCCATCGCCTGTGTCTTGATCCAGAGATTCTGTACTCTTTCAGAAGTTGCGTAATAGCGCCCCCTACCATATAACAGTGAAAGGGGTGGTTCATTGTGATTTCACTTTTTTTATCTTTAGTTAGTGTGTAATGTTGCTGCTTGAACATAAACAGTATCTGCAAAGTTACAGCGCTGAAAGTTCAATTCAAATGGAGATATTGTCTTTTAAAGTTATGGCAGTTTAATGCCTACAATTATGACCGCTTTGGACTACAACAAGCTTCTTCCCGGGTTGGTGACATCATAAACCCTGCAATTAACATAAACCCTGCCCCCGGGAACACGCAACAAAGTGGGCGAGGCCATGTTGCACGGCATTTTGGAAGAGGAAGAGTTGTCTAGTGTCTACACCGGACGCGAGCGGCTGACCACACAATAGATGATTTTCAAATCTTAACTGTGGGACCACAGACATAATGACAGTTTCAACTGATTTTGATCATTATAATCATCTGAACGCACACTCTAGATGATTCGACCGGACCGCGAGACCACACACCTGTTGATTGTAGGAACATTTTCACAGGGAGACGAGATCTCATAAGATCAAAATGTGATTTGAAACATGATCGACGTTGTCAGTTGGTTCTCCTGACGTGAGTTTTGTTTTATGGAAAGAAAAACAAAGGAGTGAAAAATAATTTGGGTGATCTTTCTCAGTACTCCACTTTCGTGGCATGTTTGTTGCTGCCAAGTTTCAGCTGTAGAAACACACAACATCTGTTAGGTGAAGTTTGCTCGCTCTCATTGGCTATCACAGGCGTCACGTCAGAGGCAGCCCAATCAAGAGTCGTAAATATCAAACATGTACGATTTGGGATTGTGTGAGCTCCGATGCAAACGGGAGCAGTTAAATAATCGTAATGACACCACACAATTGAGGATTTTTTGGACAAAAAGTCAGTTGTGAGAAGCCTTGAATCGGGCCTTGAACAGCGCTCTCTTCCACTCTCATTACTCACAACTGAAGTGTTCTTGAGCAAGTCATCTAACCCCTAATCACTCCCACTGCTCCGGGTGTGTGTTCACGGTGTATGTGTGTGCACTTAGATGGGTGAAATGCAGAGCACAAGTTTTGAGTATGAGACACCATACTTGGCTACACTTCACTACACTTTTCTTTTTTTTCTGTTCTTATTGTTTCTCTTTCCTTCAGTGATTCTGCTTATTAACATCAGGTAATGGTCAATCATCACTTAATTAATCACTTAATTATCTCATTAACTTCAACACTGTTTCAGTGTTATTTTAACACCCTGTAGTGTGGATACATATGAACACTGAGTTAGTTTTAACACTGGGGATTTTGCTTTGCATCTACTCTACTCTATTTTTCTTCCTCGTTTGCATGTTTGTCCACATATTTTCCTCTGTGTTCATCATAGAAACGTTAATTTGAATATGCTAGAGAATGGAGAGTCTGTGTGTTGTTAGTTGATGTGACCTTTTATAGTACACCTTTTAACCCTAGGATTATTCAGGTAAGAGAAGTCAAATCTAGTCTAAACCATAAGATACTCACCCGCCGGCAGGTTGAAGTCCTTCAGGAATGATGTAGAAGACTACCTTGTGGTTGTTCTTTATTGAGACTCAGTTTTATAAGTAAAGTCTCACGGAAGGCAAACGTAACAATAAAATATCTCTTTTATTGGTTACAATACAAAGCAGTTAATGCAAAATAAAACAAAATAAAACTTAAATCAGCTTAAGCTAAAAAGCTCTATAATCTAGCTTTACCCAGCAATATTGGAGATGCTGTTAAGAGCCCCTCATTAGGGTATCAGGTGTCCTTCTACGCTTAATGCAGGCAGCATCTGAGGAGGCCTTTTACTCCTCAGACTTTTATACTACTTTCTGGGAAAATCCAACTTCATATTACTCATCAATTGATCAATGCCTATAATGCCAGTTAATTTCATAATCATTCAAGTATTCAAGTAAATATGGCCTTAACTTAAAAGCAAGCAATAACAACACTGAAACAGGTAAATAGCAATATCAATATTAATTTCCAAAACAGTGTATATTGTATTTCCTTATCACAGCAAAATCCCCGGTGTTAAATAACACTGCTCGGTGTCTCCTGGGATTCACTGTACAGAGTGTTAAAAACACTGAAGCAGTGTTACAGTTAATTAAATAATTAAGTGATAATTGAACATTAGTGATGAACGTGCTGTGAAGAAGCAGAATCACTGAAGGAAAGATGAACAAGAGAAACACAAGAACTACAACTGACTTCAGCCACAGCCTTAGATGAAATCAACTGAAGATAAAAGAAGACGTTAAGGCCTGGTTTCACAGACGGGGTTTAGATTAAGCCAGGATTAGGCTTTAGTTCAATTAGGACATTTAAGTAGCTTTTATAAATGTACACTAGAAAAAAAACATTACTGGTGTACAAGTTACTTTCAGTTAAAACAGCTCAAACATGCATTTTAGTCTAGGGGTAGCTTAAGTCTTGTCTGTGAAACTGCAGGTAAATCTCAAGATTTCAGCAAAAGAGGACTAAACAACTCCACTTACTAACCAGATTTAATCCAGAGTCTAATCATTGATTTAAGTCTATGTGGTGTAACGTCTCAGGTTACGTATGTAACCATAATTCCCTGAGAACAGGGAACGAGACTCTGCGTTCGAGACGCATATGGGGAACGTCACTCATAACCCGGTGTTCGAAAACCACTATCAAAGAACTCCAATCCTATTGGCCGGCGACAGCCTATGACGTCATATGGCGCGACCCGGAAGTATAAAAGAGTGCCTAGGGAAGCAGTCAGTATCAATCGTCTTTGAGGGACTGTTCCGCAGGCAGCCCGAAGCATGGCAGGGAAACGCAGAGTCTCGTTCCCTGTTCTCAGGGAACTATGGTTACATACGTAACTTGAGACGTTCCCTTTCGAAGGGAACTTCAACTCTGCGTTCGAGACGCATATGGGGAACGATATACCCACGCCGCCATGCTTGAGGAGAGTGCATGCCAAAAAATGGCTAGGACAAGAAAAACTGTTTCTGTAGGAACTGCAGCAACTCCCCCTTGGGTCACACCAGGCTGTTAGTGACAACATTCCCTACGGCCAACAGCCCAAGCTGAGCCTAAGGAAGGCCCTCCAGAGGAAAAAGGCCTACCAAGACCGCTAGAGGCATCTGAGACCAACTTTTCCGCAGATAAAGTGGTCTCTTTAAGGGAATGTGGCCAGAGAACTGAAAGGAACCCTGGCCAGTCACTAGAGGGGAACGAAGCCACCCTCAATGCCACCAGGGAGGCCGACCTGGTCTGTTATAGGACAAACTTAGTCTTGGCCAACACTGTCTGAGTACAGAATCTCCATAACGCATTCTTCATAGAAGAGAGCAGGTAAGAGTGACTGCAAAAAGGCAGGAGCAACTCAGACCCACGCGTAGAGACGGGCATCCTGGAGAGCAGAACTCAGCTGAGTGCTATGAACCCTCGTATTGAGGGGAGTAATCCGCTCATCCTAGGATCTACTCAGCGCTTAATTAACGCACTGAGGAGGCTGTGCGCTAAACGCCTGTTTATACAGGGGAGCACAAACCAGCCTAGGGCTGAATCTCAGGAGGAGGCCTGATTAAGGCCTACCACCATGATCAGCATAGGGAGCTAAGCACTATTACAAACATAACCCTAATAGGGAAGTACAAAGCTCACCTAACAGGTAGACCATGCAAAGGGCACATAATCATGGAGGCCGAAGAGGGGCCTACAGCATGATAGTAGCTATAAGTGAAACAGAAGTGAATTCAGAAAGTGGCCTGGAGGGGCCACTCTGAACCCCTGTCCTTCTGGGCAGACAGAAGACTTCCATGGCAGCAAAAGGGGGCTGCAAATGTGCCCGCATGACCAACCACCTAACACAATCCAACGAGCAGTGTACTCAGTAAAAGCACCTTTTACTCTTTAAAGCAAGAGGAGTACAACGTATGCCAACATGTATTAAGGAAGGCCTGGATGGGCCTATAACCTTAACAGACACGTGGCATCAGCTCGTGGCAGTGTTTTAGGCACCAAGACTGATAAATAACCGAACCACAGGAGGTTAGATTTATCACCTGGGTCTCTGGCCAACCGGAGGTGTATATAGAAAATTCTCAAAGAGAAATATACACAAACATACACCAGTATGTTCAAAAAGGCGGCCCACAAGGCCTAGCAACCTTTAAGACATACGGCGTAAGTCTAGTGGCCATTTCTAGGAGCATAATAGATCCACCCTAGGCGCTAGGTGGCCATTCAGCTCAACTAGAGAAGAAATCAGACTCAGGGAGGCAGATGTAGTTTAAACCAAACCTCAGTAAGGTTTTCTAACATTCACCCTGAGGGGGCTGCCACTCAAAGTACTCGGTAAAGCATCCTATTACTCTCACAGCGAGAGGAGTACATAGCTGAACTCCACATGCTACACCAGAGGCCGAAGTAGGCCTACCTTAGTAAACACGTGGCATCAGCAAGTGGCTACCATAACCATACTGACCAATGGGCCATGTATTCAGATTTTTTTAAAAAGGAATACATAAAACGCTGCCATACATCGTGAACAGGCCTGTTTAGGGCCTATCCGTCAGCGATGGGGCGTGGCCAATGGTGGTATGGTTTCCTGAGCATCCTGCCAGCAAGTCGAACTAAAAAAGAGGCCTTAAGGGGCCTACAATCTCAGCGACAAGTGGCGTTCAGCCCTTAACAAAATAAACACAACTGTGCCAACATGTTAGATAAAAAGGAGGCCTACGGGGCCTACCATTTCAACAACACGAGGCTTCAGCACGTTTAGAATAGAGGAACCAAGCTACAGGGAACCAGCTTAGCTAACTGCAACCTGAGCTAAACTACACATTCCAACAGGCAATGTACCCTAACATAAAAAGGCTAAAGGGAACCAAACAAGCCAAATGGTCCAAGGAAGGCCCATAAGGCCTACACCTCAAACAAACACATGGCAAGGCCTGTGGCAGTGTAGATATGTGAGCAAACACTGATCAAGTAACAGCATGCATAACAATAAATGCTAACTAGAAGGAGGCTAGATAAACAGGCCTACAATCTAAGTTATATGCAAATAACCGTTAAGAGACCACAAAAAGGGGTTAATAGCAACCATCTTTCCTCAGAAAATGGTACTAACACCCTAAGTATGCAAGCCGACAGGTAAAGCACTCAATAACAACAATAAACCTACTAAAGGGGAATAAGGTCATTAAAGTCTCTAAAGCGGCAAATGAAAGCCCGCTGAATGAGAGCAGGTGCCAACCTGAGGCAGCATAAGTAAGCTCACATAAAATGTAGGGCAAAAGTCCAGAACACTCAAAGCCATCCAATGCTTTGATGAATATGCTATTTCTAAAGAGGAAATAATTTTCTCCATACAGATTCTCAAATCTGTACCGAGCCAAAGAGGACGGAAGCTAATACTTTAGCAACGTCAACTCAAACTTGTTTAACAAACAAGTAGCTCAGAGGAAAAAATACAATTTCCATAGCATAGATGTTCTAGAAGTGGGGCCTAGCACAACTGCATAACTTATCTACGCAAGGATAAGGGCCTAATCCACCTGAGATAACAGCAACAGGGAGTCTAAAAACAGTCTACACTTAGCTGTTAAACTCAACAATTGCACCTACATAACAAGGGGTAATGGGCATACGGCCTGACAACTCCCTCAGGAGGAGGCCAGAACTAGGAAATATAAATCCAGAGGATAATATATATATATATCAGGGGTTATTAAAAATAACACAGTAAACCTAGCTCTAGCCTGGCCGCTAAGCTATGGGCCTATTTTGGACAAAACAGGCACCAAACAGCCTAATAAAACCTGTTATTCGCTTCCAAATCTCATAGAAGGAGAAAGAAAGCGAAGTTCACAAGCAGACATGTCAGGTGGCCGAAAGAAGCCACCGATACATGTAAACTGAAGTAGTAAGTGCCAGCCCAGACTATACTGAAAATAGCTGAGAAGCTAAAGAAGACTAAAACGGCAGCCATTTTGTGGCCTGCTCAGTCAACTTAAAAACCACTTCAGTTTTCTGCCCAAACCCCTAAACATATTATACTGTTACACATTCAGGAAATATAGTATACATAGGAACAAAACAAGGTCAAAATTTAAGAAATAAATCGGACCTTGTCTTACCTTCCCGCGGCTCAAAGACCAAGGACTCCCCTTCAGATATAGATGGAAGGATAGCATCCTGGTTCTAAGCCAAGAACCCTTTCACTATCAAGCCAGAAGGCGGGCCGTCAGAGAAAAACTCATCATGGGCCCAGCCGTCAGCCTGACTGTTCAAAGGTGTCTCCTGAACATGCACAGTTAGTAAAAACATTCCCGGGAGGCCGGGGAAGAGGGGCGGGGGTAGAAATTAATCTACCCCCGCCAGAGAGGAGACCGATCACCGGCGCTGCTGGCGCCTGTGCTCGATCACCTCCCTTAAGTCTTGCTTCCTCTTCCTCGTATCCCGCCGCTTTTGCGACTTACTCCGAGGTGGAGGAGGCGCTCGAGCGGCGACACTAGATCGCTGGCCCTGTCTCTGAGCCTCGGCTCGAGACGGGCCAGGGCCTCCCGGCTGTCTGGGCCCAGAACCGGATCTGAGCGGTATGCAATTCTTATAAGCTGCTGAGCGCGCCCTCGCTTCTCTGAACTTTCCAACGACCGTCTCAACGGAGCCGCCGAAAAGCTCAGAAGGCGAGACTGGGGCATCGAGGAGAAAGCCCTTTTCTTTCTCCCTGATGTCCGCCATGTTCAACCACAGATGTCTCTCCGTGGCCACCATGGCCGCCATCGATCGACCGATCGAGGCAGCCGTTTGCTTGGTGGCCCGGAGAGCGAGATCCGTAGTGCGGTGCAGCTCAGCTACCGCATCAGGGGACAAACCCTGCCCCTGATCCAGATCCTTTAGCAGATCAGCCTGGTAGGCTTGTAACACCGCCATAGAGTGCAAAGCCGCACCAGCCTGACCTGCAGCAGCGTATGCCCTGCCGTTCAGACGAGATGTCATCTTAAGGGGTCTAGACGGCAGGACCGGAGCTTTTAGTGTCGGTGCACTGCCAGTGACGAGATAGTTCGCAAACGTCTCGTCAATAGGCGGTATCGACACATACCCGTGCTGGCGCAATCACTCCACATCAGCGAAATTTCCCCGCTGATGTGAATGTATTCTCGCCGAGTACGGGTTCTTCCATGCCTTCTCGATCTCAACATGGAGATCAGGAAGGAATGGAAGGCTCACCGGAGTTACGGGGTTATGGTCAGAGAGAAATCGTTCGTCTAACCTACCACGGACGACCTCTCTCCTTTCACGCACCCACAGCAGCTGCAGTCTGCCTGCGGCGCGCTCCATAACATCCAGTAACTCAGCATACGCTGGGCAAGGAGGCCTGGAGAAAGAAGCTGTCTCACTCGCTTCTTCCTCCACCGCCATCTCCTGCTCTCTGGGGCTAGCTGCCAGAAGAACACTTGCTCCTGGATCCGATGATGTCAAAGATAAGACATCATCGTCATCCAGGAGCTCATCCCCGCCAGCCGCCGCAGGAGGCTGAGAGACAGTAAGACCCTTCTCAAACTCCGCGGCGAGCTCCATCTGCGAGCCCCATGAATGCAGCCGCTGCTCTGCCTCAGCACGAGCAGGGCCAGATCCACCGGGCAGAGATGCCGACACCCCCTTCCCTCGAGAAGAGGGCCAGACGAGAACGGAGCGATTTCATGGGAAAACGCTCACAATTCACACAGACAGCGCCCTCAAGCACTGTCCGTGCGTGTTCTTCTCACAGACAGTGAACGCAAAGGTTGTGTGTATCTTCCGGTGTCAAGAATCTGGGACACGGATCAGCACACTTCCTAAAACGTTTGGTCTTGTCCTCAGACATAATAAATACCTTGTTTAGAAGACGAGGTGGCACGATAGTGGCAGAACACAAACAGTCCCGAAAATACGAAAGATACTGACTGCTTCCCTAGGCGCTCTTTTATACTTCCGGGTCGCGCCATATGACGTCATAGGCTGTCGCCGGCCAATAGGATTGGAGTTCTTTGATAGTGGTTTTCGAACACCGGGTCACGAGTGACGTTCCCCATATGCGTCTCGAACGCAGAGTTGAAGTTCCCTTCAAAAGGGAACTATTATTTTTATTATTTTTTTTATTGTTGATTATAGCAGTTGTTTGGTTTTACAAGAATTTGAGCTCCTGCATCATTCAGACACACACATACATCACAAATCAGTGTATGAATCTCAACAATGGTGACAATCAACAAAAAGTTGAATGCCGCAATGCATGCTGGGTGCCACCATAGTACAAAAGTCCCAGCATGCATTGCAGCATAAATAAATTATGCAGCTGAATGGTGTTACTATTTTCTTTATTACTGGTTTCAAGATGTGTTCCTCTTTATTTCTTTTACTGATTCTCCAAAATGAATTGCATTTTTGAGGGCCTAAACATGCTCGAAAACTCATGAAACTTTGCACACGTGTCAGAAGTGGTGAAAATTTATGTCTGATATGGGTTTCAGAATTAGGTGTGGCAAATCAATGGTTCGATAGCGCCACCTACAAGATTTCAATTAAGCGCCCTTCGCGCTACGTTTCGTATACAGGTATGAAATTCGGTAGACACATGTAACCGCCCAGTACTTACAAAAAAGTCCCTAGGTGCAAAATCTGAAAATTTTGAATTTTCTCTGCAAAATTTTTGCAGTTTTTGCCATTTCCAGACTGTGTACTTTAACAAACTCTTCCTAGAGCTTTAATCAGATCAACAACATATTTGGTGTCACTGGTGTCAGGCAACAGGAAATGACATGTTTTACACTGTGATCAGTGGCGTCATTTCACCTAAAGCCAGGGTATGGCAGACCCTGATGATGTCATCCAATCTTACTCCCTCAACATGACAGTCCCACTTTCTTTCATCCCCAACATTTAAGGTATTTTTAGTTGAATTTGATTGTTTTATCTCTCTAAAATTGCTAAAAAAAAAAAAAAAAAAACACGAAGTCATTAACATGTTTAAAATATTATGATATTATTTTCAAATCCCCTGTTACTAATTAATGTCACACTTTGTATAGAACTGTCTTATGCTATGCTCTGATTGTCATCTGTTCTATTTTATTTAAAAAAGGAAAGAGATAGTCCCACTTTCTTTACACAACTTTTTCCAGCACTTCAAAGCTAAAAGTCTGAATATTATCCAATTTAAGTGTTATTTATAATATGATTACAAAAAACATTTTTGTTCATCCTACTGTCACAGACACGCCAGGCTCCACCATCACCCAATCACAGTGCACTTCTTCACCCGAATACTGATCACGCACACCTGCCTCCAATCAGCACAGCAATCACCAGCAGCACAAAAGACCCACGCAGTCACACAGACACTGTCCGGTCTCGTTAGCATTTAGTCTTACCATGCTCACCTTAAGGACTCCTCCAAGCTACTTACCTGTCTCCAGTGTGTTCCCGAGTCTCCTTCGTTGTTCCTCGTCTCGTGTGAGTCCTCCTGTGTCTTCTCCGCATCGACCAGTCTCCAGCCCACTTCACCTGCAAAGCAAAAGGACAGTATCATTCAGTTACCATTACCAGTCACCTGCATTATCCATTGCCACTCACCTGCACTGCTGTTATCTCTTCTGGTGTTCAATAAACTCCCATTACCTGCAATCCAGTGTTCCTGTCCCTTCTGTTTGTAACACCTACAAAGATTGTCCTCGTTTGTAAAACTAAAAGTCAATCAATCAAAAACCACAGCCAATCAGAACACAGTGTGGGCGGGCTCTCACGGTTTTTGCACAGCATCAGAGATTAAACTTGTTGGCACATGCAAGGAAATGGATAAGTACATTGTCAAATTCACAATTATTACATCATTTAAACATTATTAAAAAATACATACTGAGCTACTAAAACAATCTTTGTCATAAAATACACTTGCTTGTTCACAGTTTGAACGTTCTTGTTTCCATTTGTTTAATTTCAAGATCTGAGGTGAATTACCCATTGTTGCTTTTACTACGGCTACAAAGCTGGACGAACTAAATGATATTCAAAATCACGTTACAAGCTTTTAACATTAAGTAAAGCACATAAACATTACCTGAGATTGTCATTGACATACTTTGTGTCGTTGTTCCAGCCGCGAGTTTGCAAAAAATAGAAACTGTTTTTAAAATAGAATCGACACCTGACCTGCCGTGGTTGCCCGAGCCACCTGACCCGCCGTGGCTTCCCGACACTCCTGACCTACCGTGGCTATCCGTGGCACCTGACCCGCCATGGCTGCCCGTGTCACCTGACCCGCCGTGGCTGCCCGTGGCACCTGACCCACCGTGGCAGCCCATGGCACCTGACCCACCGTGGCTGCCCGAGTTCCTGGACCTGCATTGGAGACCCCGTTCCCGTCTGCCAACAGGTTTCCAATGCTGACCACGTCTCTGCCTGTCCCTTGCTATACCTGTTTGTTCCTGTTAGACCATGCCTGTACGACTACGCTCACCTTGCAATAAAGCTTTGCATATGGATCCCTGCCTGAGTCCCGCTGCGTTACAGATTGGCTACAATTCTCAACATTGCAAAAACACGTTGTGAATAGACACACTGGCAGCGCCGTTGATCTTACATGACACAAATATAACAACCAGATCGCTTTAATTTACTTATTTCTCAGTTTTATTTAAAAATACAAATTATATGTTAAACATACTAATACAACTCCTTTAATCCTGCATGCAATGAATGAAATAATATAAAGTGCATTGACTTGACCAGGCAGCCAAGGTATTGACGCCCCTGACTGTGATTAACTCCTCGTAGAGATTTAACCAGATCAACATCATATTTGGTCAGTCTAATCTAAAGGCCTTAGTGATGTTAACTTGCAAAGATCTTGACTTTTCGTAGAAGGGCGTGTCCGTGGTGGCCTGACAAATTCTGATGTTTCGCCATGAAAGAGTAAGCCGTTGTAACTCAGACATACTATGTCCGATCTGCCCCAAACTTCACATGTGTGATAAGAGTCTTGGCCTAAAGACATAGGCCAATATTCAGTTAGTCATAGCGCCACCTGCTGGCAACAGGAAATTGCATGCTTTGCACTGTAATTCACTCCCAGAAACACATTTCAATATGCCACGAAGTAACAAACATGCTAGAAACACGTTAAATCATGCAACACTTGGCTAAGTTCTAATGTATGCGATTAACGCCATGAAACAGGAAGTTGTTGTAACTCAGGCATACTATGTCGATCTGCTCCAAACTTCACGTTTGATAATAGTTCTGGTCTGAAGACATCAACATGGCAATATTCAGTTACAGTCAAAGCACCACCTGTTGGCAGCAGGAAGTGTGGCACATCAAAATTACTTTGCCATATTTCTCCTGTGTTTACTCGCTTACATGCATGTCGCTCACTGTTCACTGTTTTCCTAAGGCCAATGGGTGGCAGTGGCCCCGGGTGTGAGGGCCCTTTCATCGCTGCTTGCAGCTTTAATTTGATTTTATTTTTGCTGTGGTTTTTGTTGTGACTTTTTTGTAGCCTGTTTTGTGATGTTCAGAGTTTGTCTTTGTTTGTTTTATGGTCAGCATTGTTGAGATTCATATGCTGATTCTTGATGTCTGTTTGTGTTGTAATGATGCTGTAGTTTTAAGCTTCTTTTTGTGTGAATGATGAGTTAGAAGATCCTACAAAATAACTAGTTGCTGCTGGAAGTCTTGTTGTAGTTTCACAGTGCTGAGGTGATCGGATTAATCGCCTAGGAGGAGTATATCAAATACCAGAGCGAGCGTTTTTCAAACAATCCATAATAGCTGACTTCCTGTTGAGCTGCCGTATAACTTAGAGCACGAAAGTTATTAGGCCCGATGAGGTCTATATGTGTACTGAGTTTCATACTAATACATGCAAGCGTGTTTGATCTACGGACCAAGTTTTCGGACTCCATTCAAGGGGGCGCCGTAGAGCCCCTGTGCCACGCTCGGGTACCAGCTTCTGCCCGGCCCTGATGGCCGCAGATTCCAATGTGTGTGCCAATTTTCAAGAGTTTTTGAGCATGTTAAGGCCCCCAAAAAGCCCTGGATGGTGGAAAAAAAATAATTCTCCTTAGAAAAACAAATTAATGTCATGTAAGTAGACAAATGCTGAAGTGCAAAGATCCCATACATGAAGATGAGAGGATGAAACACGAGTTATGCAGTCCAGCAATATCATTAAAGCAGCTGTTTATTTGTGAATGTTAAAATATAAATTGTGTCTTCAGGTGATCCTGCGCTCTATCAGAACTGGAGATCTGGACAACCAGATGATGGAGACGAGTGTGCTGTGATGAAGAATGAACAATGGCATGATTTGTCATGTAGTGATACTCGTCATTTCATCTGCAACAACAGTGAGTTCAGCTATTTAAAATTACAACCATTAATTTATAGATGCACCATATACCAAATATAACGACTCCAGAACATTTACTTCTGATTAGAAAAAAACATGCATTACTTGTGAATGTTAAAATATAAATTTGTGAATGTTCATATAATTTTTTTGAGGTCCATATTAATATAGCCTAATACTGACAGACACAGACGTCAATATGCAAATAAAGGGACAGAGGTGGACAAATACACAAATATAGAGGAAGTGAATATGATATGGAGTTTTAGAGAAATAAACAAATGATGTGAAATGATGTTCTGAATGAGGGATGAGAGCAGATATAATGATCACACTGTTTAAAGCTGCAGACAGAAACATCAGACTCAGGACAGAAACACACGACCTCTAAAGTAAGAACAACTCACATGTTCATTCTTCAAACACAACTAGACTTTGAGATGTTAATATTGTCTGAATGATTGTGAATTTTGTTTTTCTGCTATTTTTTAAATTACATGATCATGTTTTACTCCAAGATGAATATGGGATTATCTGAGTTTTTCAATGTGTTTCTTCCTCAGAAATGGACCAAACTCTATATTTCATTCTTCTTCTCATTGGTGAGTGTGTTTGTTGTTTTATTTATGGTTTATAGTTTCATCAGGTTTGACTCTGTTATGAAAAGCATTAAATCAAACCCTCTCTTTCACAGCTCTCTGCTCCGTATCTGAATGTGTTCAGCGTCAGTATCACTTTATAAACGTGACGAAGAACTGGACTGAAGCTCAGAGATACTGCAGAGAGAATTACACAGATCTGGCCACCGTTGACAACATGAACGACATGAACAAGGTGAAGAAGAGTGTGAATGATGAACGTCGTGAATATGTCTGGATTGGGCTGCAGAAGACGGGTGTTGATAAATGGCAGTGGTCTTCAGGTGATCCTGCGCTCTATCAGAACTGGGCTCCTGGACAACCAAATAACGGAGATGAGAGGTGTGCTGTGATCAAGAATGGAGAATGGCATGATGGGTCATGTAGTTATACTCGTCATTTCATCTGCAACAACAGTGAGTTCAGCTATTTAAAATTACAACTATTCATTTATAGATGCACCATATACCAAATTTAACGACTCCAGAACATTTACTTCTGATTAGAAAAAACACGCTTCAACTGATGCCTTAATGTTTAATATCTTCATCACAAAGGGTCAGCACCGCCAACATCATACCCAGTCAACAGTTTGTCTCTCAGTGATCTAAAAGTGTAACCTCACAGCGCTCTCACTGTGTGCTCATACTGTGGTCACAATGTGAGATCAGCCCAGATAGAAATGTTATTGCTCAAAGCACAGAACATTACAATAATAATGAACACAAACAACTTACAGAGCTCTTACTTGTTCCACCTGACTGCTGCAGATTTATTTTGGTGTCGATAGTGTTGAAATAGAAACGCATAAATCCGAGTCTGAGGACGTGAACTGCTCCAGGTAGAACCTCACGGGTTTCATCTCATAATTATAGTTACTCATGGAGTGAACGCAGCAGGAGCTCATTGTTTTGGTTCAGGAGGAACTGTTAAAGGCGGCTGCTGTTTGTTTTTGGCTCTCGGTGATCGAAGTCTGTCTAACTCTGTATAACCTTATGGAACGCTCTGATGACGTGATGCAGATGTATATGCAATGATTTATCAAAATTAAAACAACACAATTTTTTTTTATTTAATTATTTATTTCAGGTAGGCTAATTAAAATTCATGAAATTTGTATGGAGCCCCTAAAGGGACATTGTGGTGGAAAAAAATTGGGATGGGAGGAATTTTTTTTTTTTTTTCAAATCTCTTCTCTTACAAAACCTGTTGTGAGTTCAGACAAACACTTCCTGTTTAATTTCCCTCTGGCAGTGGTTCAGACAGCTCTGTACGTTAACAATGGAGCAGTTAATAGAGTTTGATTCTGAACTGAGACTTAAATATAAAGAAATATGTTCAGTGTTTAGTTCAAGACACGGTTTTGACGTCAGTGAAAGACACCTGAACGGATAAGTTCAGTAAAGTTGGCAACATATTCACAGATTTAAATTTCCCATCCCAATTTTTTTCCCACCACCATGACCCGTTAGGAGCTCCATACATTTGCATATCTTAAGTGAGAAAAATATATAAATCCAGAAGTTTTGTATACAAATGTGTAAATTTATTAAATGTGTCCATTTTTTAGGCTATGTGTAAAATTATTTTAATAACTGTTTGCAGATATTCTCCAGATTACAAAACTACCACAAGCCCCTTATGTGTTCCAAAAAAATTTATTAAATTAATTGACTCACTGTATTCCAAAAGAGTAAAACAGATCAGAGATGTATTATTACTCACATCATCAATATTCCTCCTTTTCAGATATCTGAAAAATGCAGCAAATTAATCTGAACTCTTTTATCTTCAATCGTGGAGGTCTGTGCAATCGGGGTTTTTTGTCTGGTGCACATGGATGTTCAGACCCCAGACAATATATGATTTTAAATAATGTTTTAAACACATGTAGCCTACTATTTTAAACACTTTTATTATTATTATTATTATTATTATTATTTACCTCTATATTTGTAAATTCAGTTTAAAGATGATCTGGTCAACATTTCTCATTTTCATTCCAGGAGATATGGAAAATGAATGGCATATGCTTTAGTTTAGTGGATGATTTCTGTCCTCTAGAGGAAAACAAAGACGTTTAAAATGAAAATGACACACTGAAATGAGCACTATAACCAGTAGATGGCAGCAGAGGACACTCGTTAGCTCATTTGCCACTTCCTAATGTAGTTCTTTTCATGTTATACTTTTGGATTTATTATAAAATATCTATAATGACAAATTATTCTTGCTAATAACTAAATAATGCATTAAATACTTTCAAACATTTTTCGATTTAATTAAAAACATTAAACAGGCAGATTTTTAAACATTGCTTTTACAAGGACGTGAAAAAAGAGCTCTTTAAAAATGATCTTTAAAGCTGCTGAAGCACTCAGACAACACAGACTTGTTCTCTTCTTCTCCTCTGTGTTGCTGCAGGTCTATTAATCTTCATTTACACTACAGCACTTAATGCACCGCTCTATCCTGACAAATGTTTTGTCCGTCTGTTGCTACAGTTATCACTGTCAATCACAGCAATTTCAGGAGTGATTTGTGGAGCAATGTAGCAGATTCACTCCTGTAATTATATTTTTTCTTGGCAGTTTTCATTCTGAAGGAAAACTGTGTCATAATATTAGTGATTACTTTAACATTAAAACTCGCACCATTTGGGAGATAAATTGGCTTTATCTCTCTCTTTAAACCACCTCTGGTGTGATGAACTATATGAGTTTATTTATTTGTTTGTATTCTTTGCACTGTTCTGAACATTGATATTTTATGTACATCAATAGATCTCTCAGTGTTTATTAAGGAATTACAAATTATTTTAAATCAATTTATTTTCATACATTGATTTAATGGTGATGATTGCACTGAAAATAACTTTTCATCTTTTCATCTCTGTAATAAGCTTTCTGTGTTGTTTTGATTTATTATAAAAAAAAGTTGTCAGTAAAAATTAAAACTGTTGGATGATATTCTTCATTCTCTTTTACAAACAATCAAAGATAACGTGAATTACAGTATTTTCACTGTTTTCTTCATTTTTAATGACAGTGTTTATTATAAGCTGGTCGAATCCACAGCTCAGTTCTCACTTCATCATGAGTACTTTTAAATAAGATACTCTTTTACTCAAGGAATTTTTTTCGTGTAATGTTACTTTTAACACTCATTCTGTTCACCTGTTCACTGTAGGTGTCGCTATTACTAAAATTATGATGCTACTTTTTAAAATCATCATGATGTTCACAAATGTTACTTCATGTTAAATCTTTAAAACAATCCTGAAGATATTGAGAAGATTCAATATATCATCAGCTGTAGAAACAGTCTCTGAATGACACGTGTTTCTGATGTTTCCACTGCTGCTCCTGTTCACATCAAACCATAAAACAGCATAAGAATAATGAACAAACTGATTTATGAAACTGTTTTTGTTTTGTTTTTATTATTATAATATATTCTTTTAATTGTTTTTCTTAAAGCGAACGCAGGACTCATCTTTGTCAATCAGATGATGAATTGGAGAGACGCTCAGAGTTACTGCAGACAGAATCACATTGATCTGGTCAGTGTGAGGAACCAGAATGAGAATCAACAGGTTCAGAAGTTCATCAGTGATAATCGCATATCTGATGATGACTGGATCGGTCTGTTCAGAGACTCATGGCAGTGGTCAGATCAGAGTAACTCCTCATTCAGATACTGGAGGTATAATGAACCTAGTAATGGAGGAAATGAAAACTGTGCAGCGATCATTAATCTCGCTCCGAGAGAATGGAATGACGTCCCTTGCAGTGACCAATATCCTTTTGTGTGTCATGAAGGTTAGCAGATCCTTACAAACACACACAATCCATCCATAACCTCCAGATATCTTAAAGTTCACACTACATGTCTGACATGACAAATTCCTCCACAGTGTTTGTTCTGCATGTTGTTTTTGATCAGTCTCTCTCTAGTTTCTGCTTGTGGTTTGTTTTGTGTCCAGATAAACTGATTCTGATCAAAGAGAATCTGACGTGGTCTGAAGCTCTGAGATACTGCAGACAGAATCATGTGGATCTGGTCTCGGTTCATTCAGAAGAGATGCAGCGTGAGGTGATGAATGTGGTTAAACAGGCGTCTACTGAGGCGGTGTGGTTGGGTTTACACAACTACTGCAGCATGAACATGTGGCTTTGGTTGAGCGGAGAGATCGTGTGCTATCAGAACTGGGCTCCAGGGAACGGAACGACACCGGAAGACTGCCGCCTCGAGAAGAGAAAAGGAGCAGTTCAGTCTGGAGGAGATCAGCGCTGGATCAGCCTTCCTGAAACTCACAGACTCAACTTCATCTGCAGCAGATATGAAGAGTGAAGGATTCGTTTGTGTTGTTCTTTCACGACTGGCACATCTTTTTTTTTACTGGCAAACACTTTTTGTTCTGTTTTCTTCAGATAATGTGCTTTTATTAGTACAATTAAATTATTTTCTCTAACTGAAGAGTATCATATGAGTCTTTTTAATATCAGTGTAACATTCTTTTAAAATACTAATGTGCACTATATGTGTTTTAAAGATCCCATGAAATCAAAATGAGTTTATCATCTGTGGCTTTTAGAAACATTTGAAAATTGCAGTCATTCTCTTCTGGAAAAATGGCTCAATATTTTTAACACAGACTGTTCAATCAAACACACTTGCAGTCAACTAGACATTAGAAGATCATGATTCAAGGATTTAAAGAAAATCAAAGTAAAGCACAATCCACATCAGGTGATTTCATGGGATCTTGGGATTCTGGTGGTGTGGATACTTTCTTCTACTCCTGTTTCTAGTCATATCTTTACAAATTACTTGTTTAAAAATGATTGTGAGCATCTGTATGTCTTAGTGAAATTAAATATGGTTTATTCTTAAAGAAAAACTAAAAGTAAAAGTAGAGTATAAATTATGTTGCAACCTGTAATTCAACAACACAAGCTCAAATAAACGTATTGACAAACAGCATTCTTGTGTTGTGACGTTTATAAAACACATAAATTGTATATATATATATATATATATATATACACACAATTTATGTGTATAATTATGTGTATAATTTTTCTGTTATTAAAATTATATATATATATATATATATATATATATATATATATATATATATATATAGATGGATATTATTTTAATAACAGAAAAATTCTGAATGACATAAACATTCTTTCAACTTAATTTTTATGAACTCTACATTCTACACAGTAAAGTCCTCCTAAAAAACTTTACCAATTAATAATGGAGAACGTTACAGTGACGTGATTCACAGCAAAACATGAGTGTTAAATGAACAACTCAGTGTCTATATGGGTCCAATCTACAGAGTGTTAAAGAAACACTGAAGCAACAGCATTTAAAGCTGCAATATGTAAAATTGTTGCAGTAAAATATCCAAACACCACTGGGCCAGTGTTATATTTTGTTCAGTTGAGTACGTATAATATCCCAAATGTTTCCAACTATTTGAAAATTGTGAGAAAATTGCTATTTGAACCAAGTATATGGGGCGTGTGAGGGAGTCACCTGTAAATGGCGTCATATCCGCATTACCCTCGGTTTCCGGTTGAAACCATGGAAAAACCAAAGACACTTGAATATATTACATGTTTTAATAGGCAAGGGAACAACTGTTTTGATATATTTATAGACAGTAAACTAATTATTGTTATATAGCTCAACACGTTTAGTCTTATTGTTTAAATCTCATTTTCTTGATTTTTTGTGAGTACCATGCTTTACCATGCCTCAGAGAAAAACACTATTTTGTGAAGTAGCTAACATAGCATAATCAGCTTTATTTTTAGTAACAGTAATACAGAATTTTCTCTATCATACATTTTAAAATTAATTGCATTCCATTTATCAAGACAAGCCATCCAGCATTTAATATGATATTCTAAAATCGATCTATCTTACTGCAGTGTGTAACAAGTGTCTCACAGCAGCCGCCGAGCAAACGCACAGAGTAACGTTATAACATCATTTTCAACACTCTCAAATGTATCTAATATGATAAACAGAGCTGTGTTACCTCATACTCATGACCGGAAAAGCAGAAGTGGCGCCGGCGACTGTGTCATAATAAAAGTTTCGCTGCTCGTGAGGCGTGTGTTGCGCAATCGCTCGAGCGGCCTCGTTCAGCTCCCACAACACTCAACCTGCTCTGCTTCATACTACAATATCGTTAATAATCACATCCATGAACATGATTTCTGCCCGAGTCCTATCCCGATTATTTCCATCGGCTGTGAGGTGAAGACCACATGTCCCAAGATTCTGCGCTCAAACTTGCCGTCATCACACTACGCCATTGTTTTGAATAGGCAACCTCTAACGGACGAAAAACTACATACAGTTTGACTTTATTTCTCTCACATGTCTACAGAAGTTCTTCTTGAGAATTAACAGAGGCTTAGATGTTGATGTTTTATTGAATGTTTCATTTGAAGTCACTTTTATGGTGATCAGTGATCAGCGAAAGAAGGCTTGAACCTCTGAAGAACATTAAAATAAGAAGCATACAGCAGCTTTACTACTGTGTAAGATGGTAAAGAATATAGTGCATAATATGAGACCCCCCCCCCCGCCCCCCCACCTGTTTAAGTCTATGTACAACACCCAGAATAATCTTTATTTTTTTATCTTTAATCATAATTACATTCCACCTGTTCCCATGTCTATTATTGTATAGAATGTGATTGTCACAGGTGTTAAATAAATAATTCATTGCATATATAATAAGGCATATACATCCTGTAAGGCATAGACAAGTTCTAATAGGTGCACATTAACAGCTAAGGGCCGTAGGTGATAGGCGCATGCGCATTTGTTGTAATGTTTGCCATGTGTGTGCGTGAGCATCAGAATCTCATGTGCTGTTCATGTTTTGTAATTTCAGGTGTAAGATTTAAAATATCTAAAATATATTTTAAAATGAACAAAGTCATTTGCTTTACTGTTTCAACCCCCCTCTCTTGCTACAAGTGCCATTTGGAAGTCAAATAGGTGTGGATAGTGATCAAGCCCTTTAGGCCAAAATGTATATACATTGGGGGTCTACGAATTATCACACCTTTAGTACAGTGGGGGAAGTTTTAATCTTCTGATTGGTCAGTTAGAATGTCTCACATTTGGGTTTCAGTCACATGGTCAAGGAAGGGATAAAAGAGGATTGTATCTATTGCTCTGTCTCTTTGATTCTTGGCTTTTCTTGGGCATTCTCTTACTCTCTCTCTCTCTCGGGTTTCCGGTTTCTGTTTTCCATTGGTCAAGTCAAGTCAAGTCACCTTTATTTATATAGCGCTTTTTACAATGCAGATTGTGTCAAAGCAGCTTTACATTGATAACTGGTATATAATTTTGGCTGCACAGCAGCTCTTAAAGAATAGTGTCAATGCAGGCAGATCAAAGCACTGTTGAATATCAAATGTCAAGTCAAATGTCAAGTGTCCCCAACTAAGCAAGCCAAAGGCGACAGCGGCAAGGAACCCAAACTCCAACAGGTGACATCAGATGGCAAACAGGTGGCAAATAGACTTCTGTGTTAAAATGGAGAAAAAAACCTTGGGAGAAACCAGGCTTAGTCGGGGGGCCAGCTCTCCTCTGGCGAAGAGTGCTTTGTTACGATTCAGGTTGCTATCATATGTCCGATAGGATCGCAACATTCAAAGTATTTATTCCAGTTCAGTCCAGTTGAGGATCGTATTTATCACACCGGTATGGACGGTTTGTTGAGGAGCTGTGCCACTGGCTGTCGTGTCGATGAGGCCTTCACAATGGATAATCTAGTTGACTCAATCTCTGCTGATACTTCAGGGCTGCGTTGTGGTCGTGTCAAAGCGCCGGTCCTCGGTCTCACCTGGATACGGCCCAGATCCGGTTGACTACGGTAAACCTCGGGATAAACAGAAAGACTAATATTAGCGTAGATGCCATTCTTCTTCTGATGTAATGAGTACATCTAGTGTTATAGGAAGTGTTCCCGGTTCCGGCTGACCTAATTTATGCAGCCTAATAATCCTTTAACGGATTTGAAAATATAAATTGATAATGTGTTATGTGTATGCCAAGAGATGCGTTTTTAGTCTAGATTTAAACTGACAGAGTGTGTCTGCTTCCCGAACAATGCTAGGAAGATTGTTCCAGAGTTTAGGTGCCAAATAGGAGAAGGATCTACCACCTGCGGTTGATTTTGATATTCTAGGTATTATCAGCTGGCCTGAATTCTGAGATCGCAATAGATGTGAAGGACTATAATGCTTTAAGGGCTGAGTGGTTGAGTGTGAGTGAGTGGATGTGGATGGAGAGCTAGTTTTTTTTTACAATTTTTGGTACACTGACTGCTGTGGTGAGCTTTTTTTCTTTTTTCACGTGAATGACAAAGGTAAGACATCATTTATTTATTTTTGAATTGGCCGGGAAAGAGTTGTGAGAAAGATTGTTTAAATTTTCGCGGGTATGGCGTCCTCTGTGACGCTGCTGCTGTCCATTGGACACGGGGTTCGGTTTGTTACTGATCCTGGTGTTACGATGGAAGAGGCTTTGCTTGCAGTGGGTGAACAGGTTGGTTATGATAATATATCTCATGTGTCTCGAATGAATAAAGCTGCGGTTGTTTTTCTAAAAGAGGAACGCCTAGTTCATGTTTTGATTGAAAGTGGGGTATTTATCAATGATTTGTTTGTTCAAGTTTCACCGCTATCAGTACCTTCTACAAGAGTAGTTGTTTCACGTGTGCCACCTTTCATTCCTCATGAATTGATAGAACAAGAGCTACGTAGGTTTGGGAAATTTGCAAGTGGTTTTAAGACGGTGACTCTCGGGTGTAAAGATGCGCGTTTAAAACATGTAATCTCGCTTCGCAGACAAGTGTTCATGTTCCTGGATTCTCCAACACAGTCTTTAGATGTCTCCTTTAAGATAAAGCATGGAGGAGGTTATTATACTGTGTATGCCAGTTCCGGGAGCATGAAATGTTTTGGATGTGGGGCATAAGTGGCTTGCTTGCCCGCACAGAGAACAAGCTGAATGCGCAGAGAGCCACACCGAACAACTGCATGATAAGAATTATTTCACCTTCTACCAGTAAGTCTATTACTCAGGGAGAGCGAATGTATAGTGTGGTAAATGAGATTGTTGAGGTAAATAGAGATGGTGAAGGAGATGATGATATTTTGGAGCAGTCAACTTCGGATCATAACGCTGCGGTGCTTTCAAAAGATGTTGAAAACACAGGGGGAAAAACTAGTGCAATTGAAACCACGGGTGAAAGTGTGTCTATTGAACAGAACGTAACTAAGGAGAATGATGCGACTGCTTTGTCAGTTGTTAGAAATCAAGTTGAAAGTGATGCTGAAGAGATGGAACAGGATGAGTCAGATGGTGAAGGATTTGATGGGCCAAATAGGTTAAAAGATTTGTATTCTTTGGAAGAAATTAATTATTTCCTAGATGAATCATTTGGACAGTCTGTTAAGGTTGATGATTACTTTGCTGATACAGAAAAATGTATTAAGTCGGTGGCAGTATTGCAAAAGATGGTCAGTTTTGATTTGCTAGATGAACGGAAGCGGTATCGTTTGAGGAAACGTCACTGCATTGAAAAAGATATCCAAGTCAAATAAAACTAGGAAATGTAAAAAAGCTATAGCTAAAAATAAGTGATGTCAGCCTTGATCATGTTGCACTTTTTGTATCTACTTTTTCTCTGTCTGTTCTTCTTTCTCTTTTTTTCTATGGGGAGTTTGAGGGTGGGCTCTTTAAACATAAATGGTGGGAGGGATTGTTACAACACAGAAGGGTCGGAGACGGAATATCACAGGTAAGGTGTTTATTGACAACAAGCAGAGGGTGAACGTGAACACAGGTGAGTGAAACTGAAGTTAATAAGTTGAATGAAGGATAAAGTGAAACTGATACTGTCCTTGTATGTTGCAGAATGGAGATCCGAGTGGAGATGGTGGAGATCAGACAATGGATGAAGACTACACACACACACACGGAGAACACAGGAGGTAATTTGGGAACGCTGGAGACAGGTAAGTATAACACTGGAAGTCATTGAGGTAAGCATTAGATAGAGTCCTTAACGTAAACGAGACTGGACGAGGAGTGAGTGTGTGTGTGTGTCTTTTATGGTGCTGGTGATGAACATGTTGATGAGGTGCAGGTGTGTGCGATCAGTACTCTGGTGAGGGAGTGCGACGTGATTGGAGGGTGCTGAAGCCTGGCGTGTCTGTGACAGTACCCCCCCCTCCACGGCCCGCTCCAGAGGGCCGAGGACCCCGAAGTCATGGTGGTCGTCCTCTTCCACGAGGGGCAGGTCTGTTGGGATGAGCAGAGTGGAAGGTGTCCAGTAGATTAGGGTCCAGAATGTTGTTGCGTGGTACCCATGAGCGTTCCTCGGGACCATAACCTTCCCAGTCAACCAGGTATTCGAGTTGACCACCACGGCGCCGGGAGTCCAGGATCTCACGAACCTCGTAGGCAGCACCGTCGTCTAGGATGAGTGGAAGGGGGGGCTCAGCTGCGTCTACGCCAGGCTCTGTGGAGAGAGGAACAGAAGGGTGGTGAGGTTTCAGGAGTGACACATGGAATGTGGGGTGTATGCGATACTCAGGAGGGAGTTGCAGTTTGTAGGTGACCGGGTTGATCTGTTCCGTGATGGTGAATGGGCCAATGAACCTGAGACTCAGCTTACGGCATGGTTGACGCAGGCGGATGTCTCTGGTTGACAGCCAGACCTTCTGTCCTGGTTGATAGGCTGGAGCTTCGGAACGGCGAAGGTCGGCTGTCATCCGGCGTCTACGTAACGCAAGTTGCAGCTGATGGTGGGCTGAGTCCCAGACCCTCTCGCTCTCTCGGAACCAGTGGTCGATAGATGGTACATCCGAGGGTTCCCCTGACCAGGGGAACAGTGGGGGTTGGTAACCGAGAACGCACTGGAAAGGTGTGAGTCCGGTGGAAGGTTGTCGCAGGGAGTTCTGCGCGTACTCGGCCCAACCCAGAAACTGGTTCCAAGAGTCCTGGTGGCCATGACAGAAGGTACGAAGGAAGCGGCCGATCTCTTGAATCTTCCTTTCCGTCTGCCCGTTCGACTGCGGATGGTACCCCGATGACAGGCTGACGGTCACACCTAGGAGTGAGAAAAAGGCCTTCCAAACACGAGAGATAAATTGAGGTCCACGGTCTAACACGATGTCCTCTGGGATGCCGAAGTAACGGAAGATGTGGTTAAACATGAGTTCGGCTGTTTCCATGGCAGTTGGTAGTCCTCTCAGAGGTATTAGACGGCAGGATTTGGAGAATCGATCTACCACTACAAGGATACAGGTACAGTCTTTAGAGGCAGGTAAGTCAGTGATGAAATCCACCCCTAGGTGTGACCATGGTCGGGCAGAGGAAGGAGTTTGCCGGATGGTAGGTGACGTGGATTCTTCGAGATGGCGCATTCCTTGCATCCCTGCACGTACCTTCTGACATCTGTTGCCATGTTGGGCCACCAGAAGCGTTCTTTCAGCAACGAGAGGGTTTCATTGACCCCCGGGTGGCCAGTGCCTAGTGAAGAGTGTGCAGAGTGGATGAGTGGAGTGCGCCGTGTCCTGGTGATGTATTGCAAGCCTTGGGGGCAACCCGGCGGAGTGTTGGCAGAGGCATTGGAGGAGGGTATGGTCTCTGCTGACCAGGAGATAGGACTTAGGATGAGTTTTTCTGGGAGTATGGTTTCAGGTTCTTCAGAACACTCCTCTGGAGCATGGAGACGAGACAAGGCATCTGCCTTGGTATTTTTAGGTCCTGGTCTGTAGGAAATCGTAAAATTGAAGCGAGTGAAAAATAATGACCAACGGGCCTGTCTGGGGTTCAGTCTTTTTGCCACACGTAGGTATTCGAGATTTTTGTGGTCAGTGAGCACCAAAAAAGGATGTTTTGCTCCCTCCAACCAATGCCTCCATTCCTCGAGTGCCAGCTTGATGGCTAGGAGTTCTCGGTTGCCGATGTCATAATTCCTCTCCGCCGGGTTGAGCTTGCGGGAGAAGAAGGCACATGGATGGAGACTGCTGGGATTCCCCTGCTGCTGTGAGAGAACCGCTCCTACTCCTGTGGTCGAGGCGTCGACCTCTTCGATGAAGGGCTTGTCTGGGTCAGGATGGACCAGGAGAGGAGCGGTTGTGTAGGCTTCGCGGAGGGTGTCGAAGGCCTTCGTGGCAGCTGGCGTCCAGGACAGAGACTTGGGCTTGTGTCGGAGAAGGTTAGTGAGAGGGTTGGCTATGGAGTTGTAATCCCGGATGAATCGACGGTAGAAGTTTGCGAAGCTGAGGAAGCGCTGGAGTTCCTTAATGGTGGTTGGAGTTGGCCAGTTCTGGATGGCTTCTACCTTCCTCTCGTCCATCCGGATGCCACTGCTATCGATGGTGTAGCCAAGGAACTGCACTGAGGGCTGGTGGAATGAGCACTTCTCGGCTTTTAGGTAGAGCTGGAATTCCCTCAGGCGTTTCAGGACCTCCGCAACGTGGTGGCGATGTTCGGCCAAGCTCCGGGAGTAGATCAGAATGTCGTCGATGTAGACCAGAACAAACTTGTGGAGAAACTCCCGGAGCACCTCGTGTATGAAATCCTGGAATACGGAGGGGGCGTTGACCAGGCCATATGGCATAACGAGGTACTCGTAGTGTCCAGTAGGTGTTACGAAGGCGGTCTTCCACTCGTCCCCCTCACGTATCCGGATGAGGTTATACGCGCTGCGGAGGTCCAACTTGGTGAAAACAGTGGCACCACGGAGATGTTCCAGGGCCGCTGGGACGAGAGGAAGGGGATATCTGAACTTCACTGTAATGTTATTGAGTGCTCGGTAGTCAATACAAGGCCGCAAGCCTCCGTCCTTTTTTGCCACGAAGAAGAAGCTAGAAGCAGCAGGGGAAGTAGATGGACGGATATAGCCTTGAGCCAGAGCCTCCTCAATGTAGTCCTCCATGGCCTTCTCCTCCAGAATGGAAAGGGGGTAGATCCTTCCCCTTGGCATTGACTCACCCGGAAGCAGATCTATGGTGCAGTCCCATGGCCGGTGTGGAGGCAGCTTGGAGGCTCTTTTAGGGCAGAATACGTCGCTGAAGGGGGCGTAACACGGCGGTATCTGCACGGAGCGTTTCTCAACTGGACTCTCAATGGAGGTTGTGAAGACGGAGAGGGTTTCTGGACGTGGAGAGAGAGGAGCTGGAAGCTCGGGGAAACAGTCCATGAAACAGGTGTCGCCCCACTTCAGGACTTCGCCGGTACTCCAGGAGATGACTGGGTTATGCTGCTCCAACCACGGGCGCCCTAGGATCACATCAGCGGTGGAGTCCTCTAGAACCAGCAGATGGATCTTTTCGACGTGAAGAATGCCAGTTTGTAGTTGTATGGGACAGGTGATTCGACGAACATGTCTCTTGCAGAGGGGTTTTCCAGTTATCGAGTGGATCTGGTAAGTTGTGGGCGAGGTCTTGATATTGAGCTGACGGCAGAGGGCGCCTGCGATGAAGTTGCCGGCTGACCCAGAATCGAGGAGTGCGGTAACTGGAATGGAAACATTTGCAGCAGTAAGTGTCACAACAATGGTGAGTGGTTTCATCTTATGAATTGATGGGAGGATGGCACTCACCATGGGACGAGGTGGACGTGTTGGACATGTGGAGAGAACATGTCTTGGGGATCCACAATACAGACATAGATTCTGGGTCAGCCTCTTCTGCCGTTCAGTGGGTGTGAGTCGAGAGGTTTCCAGTTGCATGGGTTCGTGGGCTGGTTCTGGAGGGCTGACAGATTCTGGTCGGCAGAGGGAGATGTCGTGCTGTGGCTGGCCCTGGTAGTCTTCCAGACACGACTGCATACGAGTGGCGAAGCGTATGGAGAGTTGAATGAAGCGTTCAAGCCCGATGGTGTCCTCGTATGCAGCGAGATGCAACCGCACTCAAGGATCCAAACCCTGACGGTAAGTTGTTATAAGGGCTTGTTCGTTCCATCCACTGGTAGCTGCTAGAGTTCTAAACTTGAGGGCATATTCAGTCACAGTCATTTTATTCTGTTTTAAATTGTACAGCTTCTCACCAATAGACGAATCCCAGGCGGGTTTTCCAAAAACTTCTCTGAAGTGGTTGACGAAACTGGAATAAGACTGAATAACTGGATTATCTTGTGTCCATAGTGAATCTGCCCAACGAAGTGCTTTACCATGAAGTTGAGAAATGATAAAAGCTACCTTGGATCGCTCGGTGGGGAAAGAGTGCGGTTGCATCTCCAGGACCAGCGAGCATTGGAGAAGAAATCCGCTGCATTCCTCCGCCAAACCAGAGTAGGGCGCCGGTTTGGCCACGGGACTGGCGTGAGCGGCAGGTGAAGGAGTGGAGGTGTTGTTGCCGGAGGTGTTCGCTGGTGCTAATGGAGATGGAATGGTGGTTAATGTGCGTCGACGAGGTCCTGGAAGGGGTCTGGTTGGCTCATGCTTGTGTCTGCGATGTTGGTCCGGTCTTCTGTTACAACACAGAAGGGTCGGAGACGGAATATCACAGGTAAGGTGTTTATTGACAACAAGCAGAGGGTGAACGTGAACACAGGTGAGTGAAACTGAAGTTGATAAGTTGAATGAAGGATAAAGTGAAACTGATACTGTCATTGTATGTTGCAGAGTGGAGATCCGAGTGGAGATGGTGGAGATCAGACGATGGATGAAGACTACACACACACACACGGAGAACACAGGAGGTAATTCGGGAATGCTGGAGACAGGTAAGTATAACACTGGAAATCCTTGAGGTAAGCATTAGATAGAGTCCTTAACGTAAACGAGACCGGACGAGGAGTGAGTGTGTGTGTGTGTCTTTTATGGTGCTGGTGATGAACGTGTTGATGAGGTGCAGGTGTGTGCGATCAGTACTCTGGTGAGGGAGTGCGACGTGATTGGAGGGTGCTGGAGCCTGGCGTGTCTGTGACAGGGATAGACAGAAAAGAGAAATGGTTAAGGAGATAGTTAAAATTAATAGACTTGATGTCATTTTCTTTTACAAGAAATCCATAGTACGATAAAAGATGAAGTTGACTGGGGTTTATCTTGGGGTGGTCAAATTTTCTAAATCATGGAAGTAATGTTAGTGGTGGGGTAGCAATATTGTTTTCTAGTAATTTAAAAGTTAATGTTTTAAGTTCCTGTGATCTAGTTAAAGGTCGAAGTCAAATGGTTAAAGCTAAAATAGAGGCTTCAATTTATTGTTTTATTAATATTTATGCCCCTAATATTGGGACTGAAAGAATATTTTTCTTCAATAATATAAAGAAAGCTCTTATCTTATTCTAGGTGGAGATTGGAATTGTACTGTTGATTTTAATATTGACAGGCTTAGTGAGGAGCCACACTTACAATCTAGTAAAAATTAAAAAAGTTTTTGATTCAGTTTGATATAATAGATGCATGGAGAATTACATTTCCAAATGAAAAGCAATATACATGGGTCAAAATTTTAGATGGAAGAGTGAGTGCAGCTAGACTAGATAGGTTTTATTTGTCACAGGGACTTAGATCGAAGTTAATTGATAGCGCAATTAGACCAGTTGGTTTTTCTGATCATCACCTTATTATTGTGAATATTTATGTTAGTAGATCTCAATGGCATTTTAACAATGAATTGCTCCAAGATGAAACTTTTTGTGGAAATTTTAAAATTCTTTGGGAAAAGTGGAAAGAAAAAAAAAATATTCTTTTGAGTCTTTAAATAAGTGGTGGGAGGTTGGAAAGGCTCAAATTAGAATTTTTTGTCAACAATATACTTATTTTTCTTCTGCTATGTTAAAACAGGCCATAAAGGAGGTTGAGGAGGACATAAGAAAGATTGAGAAGAAAGCTCCTGGTGAGCTCTTTTAAAGAACATTTACTTCCTGTAGAAGAGCTGTTTTGACATTAATTCCTAAAAAAGAGATTTAACTCAACTTAAGAATTGGAGGCCTGTTGCGCTTTTATGTACCGAATATAAAGTGCTTTCTAGAGCTCTGTCTAATAGGCTGAAGCCTTATATTGGTTTACTTGTGCATATGGATCAGACCTATTGTATCCCAGATCGGACCATAATGGATAATCTGTTTTTAATAAGAGATATTCTAGATGTGTGTAAAGTCTATGATCAGAATGTTGGAATTTTATCCCTGGATCAAGAGAAAGCCTTTGACAGAGTTGATCATAGTTTTTTGTTTTCGGTCTTAAAAGCCTTTGGTTTTGGAGAAAAGTTTATAGTCTCCTTTATAACAGAGCTTTGTGTTTGGTTAAAGTGGGAAAGGGGCTAAGTCGACCAATACCAGTAGAAAGAGGAATAAGGCAAGGTTGTCCTATTTCTGGACAGTTGTATTCACTAGCTATTGAACCCTTTTTATGTTTCCTAAGAAATCACTTGAATGGTTTTAATTTACCAGGCAGTAAATTTGACTCCCCTTTAGTTGTATCAGCATATGCTGATGATATTAATGTGTTTATTAAAAATGATGATGATGTATGTACAACTGTAAAGGCTTTGAAGTGTTATGAGAAGGCTTCCTCATCAAAGGCTAATTGGGATAAAAGTGAGGCTTTACAAGTGGGAAAGTTGGAAGAGGAAAAGATGCCTTGTTTACCTGAAGGTTTGAAATGGGGAAATAATGGATTAAAAATTTTAGGTATTTTTTTGGCACACAACAATATCAAGAAAAGAACTGGGAAGGAATAAAGGAGAAGGTATGTGCAAAAATGTCTAAATGGAAATGGTTGCTGCCCCAGATGTCATATAGAGGACGTGTTTTAGTAATCAATCATTTGGTTGCTTCCAAGTTTTTGGCACAAATTTATAGTTTTAAATCCACCAAAGGATTTGATTTAAAGTTTACAGAACAAAATGTTAGATTTTTTTGGTCAGGGTGTCATTGGGTGAGAGCTGCAGTCCTTTATCCTCCTCTTTGTGAGGGGGGCCAGGGACTTGTTGATTTATCTTCATGTATTGTGACTTTTAGGTTGAAAACTGTACAAAGATTTTTATATGGAAATGGGTTGAGATGGCATGGAACTGCAGAATTGCTTCTACAGAAGGCAGGAAGGCTGGGTTACAGTAAGCAACTTTTTCTGTTAAAAACTGAAGTGGATTTTGGAGGTTTAACATCTTTTTATGATTCAGTTATGCATGCATGGCAGATTTTGAAGGTATCAAGAGATTTAAATGCCTTACCTGGCATGTGGCTCTTTGAAGAGTGATTTGATAATGACTTTGTGTGAGGTCATTAAAGTCTGCCAGTTTACGTTCAGCACTGAGAGAGGCAGGATGTACAAAGATAGGCCATCTCTTTAAAGCCATGCACTCATCCCTAGTTGAATTGGGGAAATTGGCCAATATAAGATCTGAAAGATTGATTAAAAAAATAGTGGAGGAGGTCTGTGAATCATTGCCACAGTCACTGAAGGAGTTTTCAAGTGATTGTGATGCGATTGGTCAGTGGGAGGATGGGTGTGAATATGTTTTCCCATTTCTTGATGTTTCTCTAACAGTAGAAGAGTGGTTTGGTGTAGAGAACAGTTTTCTTTCTTTCTCAAATGTACAGATGGGTTACTTTGAAGAGCTAGGCAAGAAACAGATTTATATTCTGTGTGTAAAGGTACTTCATATGAGGTCTTTGGAAGAAATGAAACCATCAAATTGGTTTGATTTTTTTGGCCCAGATCAGTCCGTGAAATGTTGTTAAAGATCTTTGTATAAATTACCAATCGATAAACGGATGGGAGATCTTCAATGGAGAATAATACATGGGGCTATAGCCACTAATAAACATGTAGCCCATTTAGATCCTAGTCAAGGGGTGGAATGTCCATTTTGTACCCAAAATGAAACTTTGGTGCATTTATTTTGTGGATGTTGTAGGTTAGGAGTGTTATTTAATGTATTAGAACAGTGGTGTTTGAATTGGGGAGAATGTTTTTCTTTTCCTCTGTTTGTTTTTGGACCAAAGTATTCTGTAAAGAAAAAACAAAGACACGTTTTGATGAATTATGTTTTTGGAGTGGCTAAACTTTCTATATGGCTTTCAAGGAAAAATATGATTCAGGACAAAGGATCAAAAGAGGTTTATGATGTATTTTTAGGACTATTAGCGGCGCGTCTTAAAATTGAATATGCTTATCACAAATTCACTAATAATCTGCAGGTTTTTGTTGAAAAATGGTCTGTTGCAAATGTTCTTTGTGTTGTTGGTGATAATGGTGAGATGGTTTTATCTTTTTAATAATTAAAAGATTTTGTAAGATTGATGTAATGTTGATGATTTTGGAATGTTAATTGAGAATTAAAGGACATTTTTCAATCAATCAATCTCTCTCTTTCACTCTCTCTCTATCTCTCAGGTAACTAAGTGTAACCATAATCAGATATTATCAATAACCCCCTTCAATTACAAATGATGTGCCAACTAGTTTTGATTTAGTATTAACATTAATGTGCTCCCTATTGCAATACAATATTGTCACACTAGAACAACGCTCTCCCACATATTTTGCTATTATAACTGCGCTTATTTCCGTCGTTGGTATAAGTTGCAATGGTGTAGTAATATACAAGAAATGTACAGTTTTCTACCATCTTGCTGATAACGTTTCTTTAGTCACTCGGCAACCCTACAGCCTGAACCCCTGTAGGAGTTCCACCCTTACAGATGGTGCCGAAACCCGGGATCCCTTGCAGTGAGTTTTCTGAAATCTACTTTGATCGGTCGTCAGAATGAGGAAATTTTTTCACAGTTGATCTTGTGAATGGATTAAAGCTGACCTTCTCACCAAGGAATGGGTAAGTCTGTTTTAATCGTTTAATGGTATGATATTCAGATCTCCTCAGGGATGGAAGGGAAAATTTCTGAAAAGAGTGACGTATTGTTTGCTTAATGGAGCAAAAAAGTTGAGCCTACCTTGAACGGCAAATACATACCAAAAAATCTCAATTCAGATAATGACATACTCGCATATTGGGACATAATTGGTAAACATCAAAAATCAAAACATGGTGAAATCATTGAGGCTTTAAACTACATGCGTTATAAACGGCTACATGAGTTAACAACATTTCTATCTTCACTTACGGATGTGAAGAAGTGCATTCTAAAAATGCAGAGGTACAAAAGTGTGAGGCAAAGATACAGGATCTTCAAACACAGCTAGATAATTTACTAGTTGAACAGTTAGCTCTGACTGAAAAGTGTAAAAAACACAAGGAGACCATTGCAGATCTCAAGGCTAAGCTAAATGCTCAAAAGTCTCCCAAAACGCTTAACAGCGGTGGGACTAAAAATCATGTTCACTTCTTAGATGAGGTGACTTGCTCTGATGAATCTGGAATGTTTTGTTCAGAGGCCACTGCTCAAGAAAGTGTGCCTATTTCAGTTCTTAAGGTGATGCGGCACTGGAATAGCGCAGAGTCATGTACCAGAACGCATGGTGTACAAGCATTAGAGAGTCATGAAAATCCTCAAATTCCAGGAGAACACAGCAAACAACCCTGTGGCAGGTTTTGCAGTTCCTGTCAGAAAATAGGCCATACAGAGGAAAAATGCTGGTCACTGGGTAGGGGTAGACCTCCACCTTATTTTCAGAAAAATAGGAAACCACATTCTAAGGGCAAAGATCAACGCTCAATTGCAGGTAAATCTCTAAGTGAGTTAACTGCATTGTTCATGCAAGGCCTCCAGCTATTGACTTCACTTGCTAGAGGATTAGCAGCCCAATAGCAATTCTTAATAGTTAAACATCCAAATTGCTATGATCCTGTTTGTATTTTCAAATTTGTAATTGTGCTAAACACTTTGTGCACATAGAACACACATTAAAGTTGTTTGTGATACTATATGTACACATAGACTAGCTGAGTTTATTCTTTAAAACACATGATTGCTTTACCGTGTTTTATGAAACACTTAGGTTAAAGATTGTAGATGTTATGCATGTGTAAATTGGAATAATAAGTGTAGTACTGAAATTGTATTGCAATTTCTAGCTGCATGTGTGACTATGTTGAATTTGTTTGCCTGCTATTTTCCATATAGCTAGAGTAAAACCATGTACAGGAGCACAGAATTGCCATGTGGCTACAATGTGATTTACAATTGTATTAACCATGAAAATGCTTTCCTCACAACAGGATTCAGTAACTCTGAACCATGCACTTTATCATGCCCCTTAACAAAAACATTGGTGTTAAAGGATTTTGAGCCAGATCACACCTCATACCCACATTCCCATGATGGCTCCCTGTTACAACAACAGGACCAAATTTGCATCACAATTGTAAAACCTCCTCACCTTTGTTTGGAGCATGATTGAATTTACACATAGCCACAGCTAAATGCAGCCACATAGATTTGATCTTCACACACAAAGTCAAATCTACATCTACATATGCCTCACAAAATGCATATAATGCATATAATGCTATTTAAGTCTTTAAGTCTAGACTGCACTGTGCATAACTGTGAATTTCATCCAGTTATTGTTTTGTTTTTTCTTTGGATTTATTAAATCACTTAGTTATCATTTGTCATTTGTCACACAAAATTTGTATTATCATTAATGCCTTTGAAACATTTCTGAAACTTATTTGATTTGTTTCTTTGTATTTTGTCTATTTGACTTGTAACAATGTTTTTGGACATCAATCCAATTGAATCTCTGTATTTGGTTACACTGAATATTTTGCTGATACTCTTCATGATAAAGGGGGTTTTAAAACCAACAATTGTTGTTTTGTTATAATGCAATTTATTTCAATGTTTCCAGAAACAGTGTAAGAGCTTGTAAGATCTTCTTTTATTCTCGCCTTGACCGCTTTATCAAGTACATTGATTTAAGGGCTTATTGCCAGAGACAAATTTAATCTGACCATATCAAACCTCTGACCAATGACAAATGCCATATGTATGCTTTTGCTGTTTGTTGTGCTATATGTTCTTTTAAATCACAGGATCCCTGCTGCCAAAGTTCAAATCCTGTGTCTTGTCTCAAAAGAGGGACAACTGAGTTCTACCATCATCAGTGCCTGATTCTTGTGGAGGTATGAAGTGTTCGATGGATGATTTGCATATCTATGAACGGTGCAACACCATTTGATGGACCTTCTCGTGCAGGGCTGAAGTGAGAACAAAGACCAACTGCTATTGAAACAAGTCTGGACAAGAAGTCTGAAGTTGACATCTACACACAACAGAAAGCATGTCTTCATGGACTGTGCCACCTTTGGACTCCATGAGTGTGGCCAACGGTGCCAAGGAGGGATTTGTAAGATTTAAAATATCTAAAAGATATTTTAAAATGAACAAAGTCATTTGCTTTACTGTTTCAACCCCCTCTCTTTGGAAGTCAAAGAGGTGTTGATAGTGATCAAGCCCTTTAGGCCAAAATGTGTATACATTGGGGGTCTACGAATTGTCACACCTTTAGTACAGTGGGGGAAGTTTTAATCTTCTGATTGGTCAGTTTGAATGTCTCACATTTGGGTTTCAGTCACATGGTCAAGGAAGGGATAAAAGAAGATTGTATCTATTGCTCTGTCTCTTTGATTCTTGGCTTTTCTTGGGCATTCTCTTGCCCTCTCTCTCTCTCTCTCTCTCTCTCTCTCTTTCTCTCTATCTCTCAGGTAACTTTTTTCATACATGCTGGGTACGATTAATGGTATATGATTTTATCATCTCATACATCTCTTTTGTAACTATTTTAAGTGTAACCATAACCAGATATTGTCAATAAACCCCTTCAATTACAAATGATGTGCTAACTAGTTTTGATTTAGTATTAACATTAATCTGCTCCCTATTGCAATATAATATCGTCACGCTCTCCCACATATATTGCTATTATAACTGCGCTTATTTCTGTCTTTGGTATAAGTCGCAGTGGGTGGTAATAGACAAGAAATTTACAGTTTTCTACCATCTTGCTGATAAAGATTCTTTAGTCGCTCGGCAACCTTACAGCCTGAACCCCTGTAGGAGTTCCACCCTTACACAGGTAAGGGATAATTGCAAATATATGCACAAATCGTTGTATGAGGTGAAGTAAGACAAGTTAAATATGCTGTTATGGCTGTGAATCGCTCGATAGAGAGTGTTAATCAGATCAATCCGTCATTATATGTGTTAGTGTGTCTTTGATATTAATACATTCTCTGTCTTCAAGATGAAAACACAAATGCACTCAGGATGAATGTCTATATTGTGAAGTTTGTGGTGTCATTTAGACATGAATGCAGTGCAGGAAATGTTAAAGTTAATCCAGCAGGTGATAGGCGCATGAGCATTTGTTGTAATATGTTTGCCATTGTCACGATCACCATCTGTACCTGTCAGTTCCCGGACTACAGTTCCCATAATCCTCCCTGCCAGTCACATGCACACTCCACACCAATCACCCGTTGCCACATACACCTGGAGCCCATCATCTGGACTATTTAAGACACACTCACACACCACCTCATTGCGAAGTCTTGTATACTCTGGTTGCAATTCTGAGCGTTTGTCATTGTGTTTGTCTGCCTGTTACTGATCCTGTCTGTTTCCCGTTTACGATTCTCTGCTGCCTGCCCTTTGGATTATCTGCTCTGTCTTGGACTTATGATTGTTATCTGCCCGCCCTGACCCTTTGCCTGTTCCTCGACTACGATTCTGCCTGCTCTCTGCCATACCTGTTTGCTGTTGTTCCACCATTGCCTGTTTGACTACGAACTCTGTTAAATAAAAGCTTGCACATGGATCTCACGTCGTGTCCCGCCTCGTCACAGAAGACTTCGCCAACACATGGATCCAACGGCTTTCCTGGAGAACACTGGCCCGGTATGAACATTGCACAATTACTATTATGGCTCAAGCAGGGCACCCGGTTGTTGGAGGAATATATCAGAGAATATTTGGACGTTGCATATTGTTCAGATCTGCCGGACTGTGTACTGATAGACTTTTTCTGTGAGGGTGTTAATCAGCCACTTAAAACAAAATTGATTCGTGAGGAACCTCGTTCCTCCCTTAGTCATTTTTTGGAATTTGCATTATTGACTGTGGGCTCACCATTTACTGTGGGTGTCGTGGAGGAATGCGACACCTCGTCTGGTCGTGTAATGGCTGCCGCGCCAGATGACTCTCACAAAATGGCGGCCACTATAATAACAACACCAAGTCAAGTCACAGTTGACCTCCGTGAGCCAAGTCACATCTCCGCTGATCTGCTAGAGCAACTGCACGTCTCCACTGATCTTCCAGAGCAACGTCATTTCTCCGTTGATCTTCCAGAACAACGTCACGTCCCCGCCGATCTTCTAGAGTCACATCCCGTCTCTGGATCTGTTCGAGAACGGAGAGGGTTGCGTTCCAGTGTGGCTGATCCACCGCTGACTTCGGCACGAGCTCAAGCCCGCCGGCCGCTGCCGGCGTCACCCAAGCGCCATGCCCTGCCGGCGCCACCCGAGCTCCTTGCCCTGCCGGCATCACCCAAGCACCTTGCCCTGCCGGCGCCGACAGAGCTCCTTGCCCACGAACCCGCAATTAATGCGGTCTCCTCATCTACAGTATCCTGTATAAAAGAACGTCATTTTTGTCTGCATGATGAAAATATGTACTGAATGAATGAACTGCACTGCAAAACATGCTTTTCTTACTTAATATTTTTGTTTTTTTTCCAGTCAAAAATGCATTTTCTACATAAGAAACATGACATAAGGTATTAAGTCTTCTTTCCATGTAAAATAAATAAATAAATAATAATAATAATAATAATAATAATAATTTAAGTGCATTTTTCTTATTTTGCTAATTATCTGCCAATGGGGTAAGAGAAATAATCTTGTTTCCGTTTGGTTTTAGATTATTTTCTTACCCCAGTGGCAGATAATTTTACTTGTTTTAAGTAAAATGCACTTAATTTAGATTTTTTTTTTCCCCCACAGGAAAAATGACTAAATATCTTGTCATTTTTCTTGTATAGAAAGTGCATCTTGATCTAAGAATTTTTAGATATTTGTACTTGAAATAAAACAAAATACTCAAGAATACGCAAGAAAAGCATTTTTGCAGCGTGAATGAATGAAGAAATTATTTAAACATCGTTTACTTTTTAAAAAGAGGGAGAAGACCGAAAGAAAAGAGCAGTGTTGCCAGATTGGAAATCTCCAAGTATCGTACCAGAAGCTCAAAATTAACGTATTTGGAAGAAAATTATCGTACATGAGTCAAACGTACAGAATACAGCTATTTATCTAGACCAGGGGTGGACAAACTCGGTCCTGGAGGGCCGCTGTCCCTGCAGAGTTTTGCTCCAACCCTAATCAAATACACCTGAACCAGCTAATCAAGGTATTCAGGATTATACGCAGGTGAGTTTTATCAGGGTTGTAGCTAAACTCTGCAGGGACAGCGGCCCTTAAGGACCGAGTTTGCCCACCCCTGATCTAGACCAACAACTTTTTGACACGACCTGCAAATTACCACAATAGATAAATAACTAGGCGTACCTTAGTGGGAAGGTCCAAACTCCACCTCTGTGCACGCGATTTGGGTCAAGAGGGCATCATCAAAGTCGAACTGTTTCTTTATTTCTCCGCAGGCAACCTGGAGAAAATTCTGACAGCGCACATGAAAATCTGTCAGGGTGGCTGCTGGAATCTTAGCCTGCTGGACATGCTGCATCACTTTTACACCCAAGTACAGCGTGTTTAGTGGTCTGAGCTTTGGGCCGTCATTTATGCCGATCTGATTCAGTGGAGTATGCAGAACATAGTCTCTGTCCATGAAGGTGAGAAGGAGATCTGTGTAGGTTTCACAGACCTTGCTCTTCAATGAAGTATTCACCTTTTCACTTTGAAAAGATTGATTAAGGTCTGTGAATTTAGGTAGCGCCCACTCTATAGTAGTACAGGCGAAGAGATTAAGGGAGCGAAAAATGTTCTCCACAGCGGTCAATCTGGCCTCGAGCCACTGTTCAGTGAAAAAATTCCACTGGGCGGACACACGTTTCACAACTTCGCTCAATGACAGCCATCTAGTCTGGGAGGGCTTCAGTAGTTTGTGGAGCTCAACATGGCAAAAATCGTCTCGGTTACGTATGTAACCCTCGTTCCCTGAAGGAGGGAACGGAGACGTACGTCAGTAGTGACCGACGAATTGGGATATCGCTAGAGAGCCCTATCAGCTTCGAGTGAACTAAAACAAGCCAATGAAGTTGGCGTGCGATATTTGCATAATGCGCACTGCCCCCGCCAGGTGGTATAAATAGGGGAGCAGATGCAATCGCACTCTGTTTTTCGCTGAGGAGACAATCTAGTCCGCACTACAGCGAGGGTACAGCAACTGTGGCGACGGGACGTACGTCTCCGTTCCCTCCTTCAGGGAACGAGGGTTACATACGTAACCGAGACGTTCCCTTTCAGTCGGTCACGTTCGACGTACGTCAGTAGTGACCGACGAATTGGGATCCCAAATAAAGCGCCACAGTATGAACCCCTTCCAGTGCCCAGCGCAAGCTCTAGCCACCCGGCGCACCAGTGGGACGGGGAAGGGGGCGAGCTTACGCTGAGAGAGTCTACTGCTGTTCCAAAATACCCACTAAGTAAACTAGACTACACTGGGGAAGCGAACCCATAGGGGACGCTGCGGAGACCACTACCCACCCGTAGGGGAGGAATTTACGTGGAGAGTACACATATGGACTGGCCGTGGGCAGTACGCATATGGAGTCCCTGGGATGGCTCCACCTGGGTAGGGGGAGACTCATCTGACAGGTGACAGCAGAGCTGGCTCTGCTAAGGAAAAGACACGGGCTCGCCGTAGGGAGTTGACCGTGGACAAATACACACATGGGACCACTCACGTGGAGGGGTCACGACATGTGGAACCCAGCCAAACGTCAGCGTCAGTGACGGAGGTTCGGCCTGGCATCAGACACTCCGCAATGTCCGAGCCGAAGGGGGAGGCGGAGGAACTCGACAGGGTTCGCCAAGCGGGGAACTCGACTGGAGTAAAAAGGATGCACGTATCCGGCCCAGGGGGCGGGAGTGGCATTGCAAGCCGACACTAGAACGGGCTCTTCTCGTCTACCGGCTGGTGGAAGCGAGTACACGGGAAGATACCGGTTCTACACGAAGGCTATAGAATCTAGCGAACGTGTTAGGTGTCGCCCAGCCCGCAGCTCTACAGATATCTGTCAGCGAGGCGCCGTGCGCCAGCGCCCAGGAGGAGGCCACTCCTCTGGTGGAGTGGGCTCTCAACCTGAACGGGCAAGGCACGCCCTGGGACTCATACGCCAGGGCGATGGCGTCCACTATCCAGTGGGCCATCCTCTGCTTGGAGACAGCCTTTCCCTTCTGCTGGCCTCCGTAACAGACAAAGAGCTGGTCTGAGGTCCTGAAGCTTCGCGTTCTGTCCACGTACAGGCGCAGAGCGCGGACGAGACAGAGCAAAGCTAGGGCTGGGTCTGCCTCCTCCGAAGGCAGCGCTTGCAGGTTCACTACCTGATCTCGAAAGGGAGTGGTAGGAACCTTGGGCACATATCCAGGCCGGGGTCTCAGGATAACGTGAGAGTCACCGGGCCCGAATTCCAGGCACGATTCGTCAACCGAAAATGCATGCAGGTCCCCTACCCTCTTGAGCGAGGCCAATGCAACCAGGAGGACGGTCTTTAGGGACAGTACTTTTAACTCGACTGATTGCAAAGGCTCGAAGGGACGACCCTGGAGAGATGTAAGAACCAGGGTCAAATCCCAAGAGGGTACAGAGGGGGGCCGGGGAGGATTCAGTCTCCTCGCCCCCCTCAAGAACCTGACGATCAGATCGTGCTTCCCTAGCGATTCACCATCAACTGCATAGTGATGTGCGGCGATAGCGGCAACATACACCTTGAGGGTGGAGGGAGACAGCCTTCGCTCCAGGCCCTCTTGCAGAAAGGAAAGCACGGTTCTGACCGAACATGATCGGGGGTCCTCTCGCTCTGGTTGAGAGGAGCACCATTCGACGAACAGGTTCCACTTCAACGCATAGAGGTTCCTCGTAGAAGTAGCTCTAGCGGAAGTGATAGTGTCTGCGACCGCTTGCGGGAGATCACTCAGAACCTCCGCGTCCCGTCCAGGGACCACACATGGAGTTTCCACAGGTCGGGACGCGGGTGCCAGAGGGTGCCCCGTCTCTGAGTCAGGAGGTCCTTCCTCAGAGGAATGGGCCAGGGAGGTGCTGTCGCGAGGAGCGTGAGGTCCGAGAACCAGGTCCGAGTGGGCCAGTATGGAGCCACTAACAAGACCTGCTCCTCGTCCTCCCTGACTTTGCACAGGAGTTGTGCGAGAAGGCTCACTGGGGGAAACGCATATTTGCGTAGGCCCCGGGGCCAGCTGATTGCCAGGGCATCCGTGCCGAGCGTGCCGCCGGTCAGGGAATAGAACAACTGGCAGTGGGCAGTCTCCGGGGAGGCGAACAGATCTACCTGTGCCTCGCCGAAGCGCTGCCAAATCAGCTGGACCACCTGGGGATGGAGTCTCCATTCGCCCGGAAGCGGAGGCTGCCGTGAGAGCTCGTCGGCTGCACGGTTGAGCACGCCTGGGACGTGAATGGCACGAAGCGACCTCAGATGCTTCTGACTCCATAGCAAGAGATGGCGGGCGAGTTGCGACATACGGCGGGAGCGTAGACCACCCTGATGGTTGATGTACGCAACGGCCGCAGTGCTGTCCGAGCGGACCAGTACGTGCTTGTCTGTCAACAGCTTCTGGAAGCGGCCCAGTGCAAGACGTACTGCTAGCAACTCGAGGCAATTGACATGCCAATGCAGTTGGGGCCCCGTCCACAGACCCGATGCTGCATGCCCGTTGTACGTGGCTCCCCAGCCCGTGGCGGAGGCATCTGTGTGGACCACAGCATGCCTGGACACTTGTTCGAGGGGAACTCCCGCCCGCAGGAACGAAGGGTCCGACCACTTGGTGAGGGTGCGGCGGCAGTTCGGTGTCACGGGGACACGGAACGTACCGCGCTGCCACGCCCATCTCGGGACCCGGCCGCGGAGCCAGTGTTGAAGCGGCCTCATATGAAGCAATCCGAGCGGCGTGACTGCGGCTGCGGATGCCATATGCCCCAGGAGCCTCTGAAAGTGTTTCAGTGGGGCCGCTGTCCTGCGCTTGAGCGTACTCAGGCAGGTCAACACTGACTGGACGCGCTCCTCGGTGAGGCGCGCAGTCCGGGCGACCGAATCCAGTTCCATACCGAGATAAGAGATCCTCTGCCCGGGGGTGAGTTTGCTCTTGTCCCAGTTGACCCGAAGACCCAACCGACTGAGGTGAGCTAACACCATGTCCCTGTGTTCGCACAACTGCTCTCGCGAGCTGGCCAGGATGAGCCAGTCGTCGAGGTAGTTGAGGATGCGAACGCCCTGTTCCTTGAGCGGAACAATGGCCGCCTCCGCAACCTTCGTGAAGACGCGGGGCGACAGGGCCAGCCCGAAGGGTAGGACTTTGTACTGATATGCCCGACCCTCGAACGCAAACCGTAGGAAGGGTCTGTGACGAGGCAGAATCGAGACACGAAAGTACGCGTCCTTCAGGTCGATCGCTGCAAACCAATCCTGGGGACGGACGCATTCGAAAATGCGCTTCTGCGTAAGCATCTTGAACAGCAGCCTGTGAAGGGACCGGTTCAGGACACGCAGATCCAGGATTGGCCGTAGCCCACCGCCCTTCTTCGGTACAATGAAGTAGGGGCTGTAGAACCCTGACTTCATATCGGCTGGAGGGACCGGCTCGATTGCATCCTTCGCCAGGAGGACAGCAATCTCCGCCCGGAGAACAGGTGCATTGTCCAGGGACACCTGAGTGTAGTGGACACCCCTGAAGACCGGGGGACGCCGGGCGAACTGAATCGCATAGCCGAGTCTGATAGTACGAATGAGCCAGCGGGACGGGCTGGGGAGCGCTATCCAGGCTTCCAGACACCGAGCCAGCGGGACCAAAGGCACCACAGACGCACCGGGGGTGGGGCAGCGAAGCAGAGTGCTGGAACCCGACTCGGACGGCACAGCGGCCCGAAGTGAGGTCAGACTCTGCGAGGTGGCAGTGTGAAAGGGAGACGGCTGAGGGGCGGCCTCGACCATCACACTGGGACCTGCTGGCGAAGTGAGAGTGGGCTGCGAGTGGCAAGGGGGGGCCTCGCGCACTGACAGCCGCAGTCTCTTGTGACCTGGAGGATTGGGAAACTGCTCTTTTTGTGATAAAGTGGGTACCGCTGGACTCCGGGGGTGGGAGAGATGATGGAGTCCTCTCCCGAAGAGCAGGAACCTTCCCCTCCAGGTCGCCCGTCTCAGGATCGCGTCTTCCTCGACCTCTTGCCACCTGGCTTGGCTTGAGCGGGCTGGGCGCCGCGTCCGCGACCGGCACCCTGCTGTTTGGCTGGTGAAGGCTGCTGCTTTGCCGACTTAGCAGGGGCGGAGGACGACGCAGGCGGGCGCCCACGGCGACGAGCGGGCTGAGGCTGTGCGGCCGGCGGCGGGGTGGAGGCAGCAGCGGACCGCCAGGGCAAGACGTGTTTGATGGCCTCAGCCTGCTTCTGGGCGGCAGAGAACTGCTGGGCGAAGCTCTCTACCGCGTCGCCGAAAAGGCCGACCTGTGATATGGGGGAGTCCAGAAACCGATACTTGTCGGTATCCCTCATATCAGCGAGGGTCAGCCACAGGTGGCGCTGCTGGACCACAAGCGTGGCCATCGCTTGACCAACAGAACGTGCCGTCACCTTAGTCGCCCGGAGGGCGAGGTCCGTGGCGGCACGCAGCTCCCCGAGCAGCTGCTGGTCAAGACCTCCCTGGGGCATTTCCATCAACGCTTTTGCTTGGTGAACCTGCAAAAGGGCCATGGCATGCAGGGCGGAGGCGGCCTGTCCACAGGCTCTGTAAGCTTTCTCCGTCAAGCCCGACGAGAATTTACAGGCCCGGGATGGGAGACGCGGCTCACCGCGCCAGCCGGAGGTCGTTGGACACAGTTGCATCGCAACAGACCTCTCGACTGGGGGAATCCGCGTATATCCCCTAGCCTCCCCGCCATCCAGGTTGGTGAAGGCGGATGAGGGACCAGGTCTCGCACGAACACTATACGGCGTCCGCCAGGACCTGGTCACCTCATCATGCACTTCCGGGAAGAATGGCATCGGGGCGGGGCGCTGGGGACCAGCGCGGGCCGCCCCGAGATACCAATCGTCGAGCCGAGAAGGTTCGGGACACGGTGGAGGGTTCCAGACGAGCCCAACCTTCTCAGCAGCCCGGGAAAGCATAGCCGTCAACTCAGGATCGGGCTCGGACAACGCTACAGCCCCAGAGGGGGGTAACGCAGCCGAGTCCTCATCTCCCGAGGACTCCTGCTCGCCATCCGATGCCGAGATCGACATACGGTCATCCGCCGGCGCACCGAAAGAGACGGCAGGTCGCTCCGTAGAGGGACCAGCACGTTCAGTCGGCAACACCACCGGTTGCAGTGAAGTAGAGGGGGCAGGGGGCCGCGGAGCAGCGCTCGGCGGGGAAGCCCTGACCGTAATCCTCAGATCACCCTGTCTACACGCCGACACACCGTCACCTCGGCCGAAGCCAGAGAAAACGGCGGCACGGGGCATAGGAGAGGGGACTCCCGCTCCTTGAGAACCAAGAAACGAGAGTCTCGATCTCAACACTGCAATAGTCATGTTCCCACAATGAGAACATGAACTATCCACAAAAGCTGCCTCAGCGTGCTGAACGCCCAGGCACGTGATGCAGCGATTGTGGCCGTCAGCGGGGACCAAAGAACGACCGCATCCAGTAGCGCACAGACGAAATGACATCTTGAAAAAGACGCAGGGTTCATCTGTGAAGCTCTTTTAGAAGGGGAATTTCAGCTCTCTTGTGCTGAAGCACGCAGGGAGAGACAGCAGCTGAAGCTCGCGACCTCGCTGCAGTGCCGTGACACCAACACGAAGAGAGAGATCCTTTTCTTCTTGTATGGCTTGAAGACACACGAGTCTGAAGGCTGGAACACATAGGTTGGCTCCGAAGCGAAAGACAGAGTGCGATTGCATCTGCTCCCCTATTTATACCACCTGGCTGGGGCGGTGCGCATTATGCAAATATCGCACGCCAACTTCATTGGCTTGTTTTAGTTCACTCGAAGCTGATAGGGCTCTCTAGCGATATCCCAATTCGTCGGTCACTACTGACGTACGTCGAACGTGACCGACTGAAAGGGAACTTGAAATTCTCAGAGCTGTGCGAGACGTTTTTCACTGTTTTTGAAATATCCATAAATGTCTCTGGCTTAATCCTCGCACCTGTGTAGGAGCTGCTTGAATGCTTCACTCGCACAGAGGTGCAACGAGAGGCACACACACCGCTGCACTGTGATGCCCGGCAGATCATTTCTAAGGCGGCTGGAGACAGAATTGTGTTTTCCCATCATTGTATTGCAGCCATCCGACCCGAACCCCACTATGTCTTCAATCGGTACATCTGCATTGATGAATGACTTCATCATCTCGGTGTAAAGCCTTTCTGCAGTGGCCCCCTCACGGCAAACTGTCTGTGTTAGTCTGAATAGATCTGCAAGTTTCCAGAAACAGTCTGAATCCTGTTTGTGCCCTCATCGAAAAACGAACAATGACACAAATCGTTTTCACATTCCCAATGTCTGTTGACTTCAAAACGCTGAATTTTTTCCTTTTCAGGATTTCGATTAGACTGTCAAATTAACAGCCGCCAATGAAATGCTTGGTTATCGCAGTTGTCTTTGTGCGACCAAGTCTCATGTGCTGAGCTGTTTTCAAATCTTTGAATATATCTTTTAAGACCTCGACCAAATGATCCGAGGTCCTCAATGCTATGTTGTGCTCTGCCATGAACCCTGCTAGCTTTATCTCTGCATGTTTCACTGCTGTATCTAGCTGTTTACTCTCCCATGGTTTCTGTAGCAAATGGGCTATGGACCTTTGAGCTGAGGCTAGATTTTTCTTTTTGTCTCGATGTTTCTTTGACTTTTCGTGACATTCATCTCAGCCACCATGTGCACATTACAACACCGGCAGAAGGCTTTGGCGTCAAGGCCTGAAACAGGTCTTAACCATCCTGCAAATCTGGGGTCCTTTTCCCACTCAGGTCTGTATGTTTGCTGCCGGTTCTTGCTTTTAGGCTGGTCCATAGGCTCTGCCTTCCTCTTCACCTCTCCCCTGTCTTCACCTTCCTTTTCAGCACCCATTTTCTATTCTTTTATACTTCTAAACTATTGAACTCAGCCTGGAAACAACTGGCGCCGCGGCATGAACGTTAACTTGTGCTCGTGTGAGTCATTCTCCACAATGATTGGCTGAGAAGACGTAACGTGATATGAGATGGAAGACATGCGTAACACCACGTTCACGTTCTCCTCACAATTATGAGTCATCCAGTATAGAAGCCCTATAATTACAACAAACATCATTTGAAGTGTCACAAAATTCTGGAATTATTGTACATTATGGTATTTTTTTTTATTATTGATCGTATAGAGGTCAAAATTATTATACGTCTGGCAACACTGTCACAGAGTAAGTGATGGGTGATTTTGAAACACTGCTTCATAAAGCTTTGTATCAAATCATTGGTTTGGACTGCCAAAGTCACATGATTTCAGTAAACGAGGCTTCGTTACATCATAACGGTTTCGAAACGTTTCGAAATTTCAATGGTTCACCGCTGGGGGCGATCTCTGTGAACCAATGAATCATGCAGATTCACTGAGATTGCCCCCCAGTGGCGAATCATTGAACAAAGTGTCTATGTCTATTGCCTGAGTATTAAGTTTCTAAGGCTGCATTACACTGCTAGATCCTTAATGCACAGATCCAATCTATTGACCATATCCGATATTTTGGCCAGTCTGTTTCTACATTCACTTTAGAAGCGATATCTGTGTTTACATTAATTCCCACCCAAAATGATTGTCATTGATACATGCACATGGTAGACCCTCAGGTTTTGAATGGCCATGCTATTAAAATTAGCCTATTTATATATTTCACGTCGGGTGGCCATGATTACCTGCCAGAATGGATAAGTTAACAGCTGTCAGTGTCATGGATGTTTCGCAGCGCGAAACAAATATAGGAAATTTGTGTTATTTTATCTACAGTCGTTAGATCTAGAATTCTGAAGTGAAATAAAGTAGCAGGTAAGATTACATTTATTTGAATGAATTTGAATATAATGATAATAAGAGAGCGAGCGAGGGAGAGAGTAGCCTATACCAAGTGAAGCTTTTGTTTTATTAAAAAAAAAACAGCGGTCTCTTTTAAATGAACCGGGCAGAGGTTGAAATTCAGCTGCTGAATGCGTATGTGTGTGCGTGCCATTTCTTTCATGGAAAAAATAGATGGGCATAAAGTTCCCACCTCAATAATAAAGTTGCGATTTTCAGTGCGAGTGCATACAGGCATGTCTGCTTCATAATACAACATAAAAGCTACCTTTTAGTGAGCAAACGTGTCGCCCTCGCCTTGTGATGGCTTGGAATTCCGAGGAGCATCGGATATGCGTGTTTAGACGTAGGTTGCATGTCCAGAGATCGGAAATGTATCTGATTTAAAAACACATTTGGAAGTGGCTCAGATCGGATGCAAAAAAAATCGGCTCTCATGTGTTGTTTTGTGTTTACACGTGTGCAACTAATTAATGATAGTAGTTAGTCTCTGTTTAGCCAACGCATAGAACAAATAAAACAAGCCCTGAAAATTGAATACAAATTATAGAGACACTTAATATTTAATGGTATTAGATGATTAGTTAATTGCATCTGATAGATTATACTTCAAATAAAACATTTGCAGTGGGTTTGTAAAAGCTGTTTTTATGCGTGGTTGGCATGAGTTTTTGTTGCATTTACACTGTTTTGACTGGCAGGCGTCATCAGCGTGTGGCGTCTTGAATGCTTCGAAACAGCGAATCATTTTGCGAAGCAATTGGTTCAATTGATTCGAAGCTTTGAAAGGCTTCGTTTCTCCCCGTTGCTGCCAGTCATTTGACCATTTTATCATCTAACTGTGTTGTTATTGTATTAATTACAGATTATTTTACATATATTTGCAAGTAATTTTTCTGTATAAAAATGTAAATTACTGTAATTTTTCATCAATGTCATACTTAACAGCAGAGTTGCTAATTTAGAGATATTTTACAAAGTCTTGACTACAATTTAAAATAAAATAAAACAAGCTAAAAAACAAAATCACATTTTCTTTAAAATTCTGATTTTTATTTATTTATTTATTTATTAATTACAGTGTAGGCTATTTTACCGAGCTGTCAACTCTGGAAACTCTGACGGCGTGGATGTTTAAAATCAGCACAAGTGACACGATTCAGTTCTTAATTACTTTTTTGGAGTGGGATTGGGACCTGGATGACTTGTTATAACTTAAATGGGGGGTGTAATGCTATTTCATGCATTCTGACTTATTTACACTGTTGAAGAGTTGGATTCTCATGCTAAACATGGCCAAAGTTTCAAAACATGAGTCGGACGTATGACAGAGTATTTCTGTGCCAAATGACTACGTCCGGTTTCAGTACGGGATTCTGAGAGTTTTTTTCTAGTATGGCCTTTATCACGTAATAAAGGGTGGAATTCCTTGTATAGGCACTTCTCCCTGATAAGCGTGCGCACACACATCACCCAGAACAAGAGCAAGAGCAAGAGCACGCCCATCAACACGCTTCATTCGGGATACGGAAGCTGAGAGATTTTTCAACAATGGCTGTGTCCCAATTTAGGGGCTGCACCCTTTGAAGGCTGCATACATCATCGGTCTCATTTAAGAAAAATAACCTATAGATTGCAATGTAAGAAAGAAATTACAGTATTTTACACCTCACAATGAATATCAGTCAATTTTATTACGATTACTTTTCTTAAATATGACATCCTTGATGAAGTATTCAGCCTTCAAATGCGATCTCCAAAGGACGCAGCTCCTGTAAACAAAGGAGTGTGTTTTTGGTTGTGAGGGAAAGATTACCTTTTTCAGCTTCACAAAGAACCCAGCGTTAAGGGAACAGAGGATGAAGTTTGTTTTTTCGGGGCAGTAACGGAGTTGTGCACGTGTGTTTGTTTGTTCCCGGGGGCCTGTACCATGATGGTAGCTGAACAAACTCAGGGTTATAGGATTAGTTTCTAGTTGACAAAACCAAACCACTCCAATCCGGCTTTGTTGGTACCATGATGCTGATCATCAACTTTCTCTGTCAACTCAGGCTTTGATCCTGAGTTTTGGAGCGTGTGCACATGAATCTGTGACATCGGTAGTGAATAGCCAATCACATGCCTTGCAACAGAAATAAACTGTGATTCACTTCTCACGAGAGAAGCTCAAAACTCTTTTGCTGAAGGTTAAGAGATTGAAGAAAATGAAGTATTTAAACTTATTTACACTGATGAAAATACTTGTCCATGAAAGAGGACAAATAAAATAAATTATCTTGCTCTATCAGTGCAAGTGAAACTTGTGAGGTTAGTTTATATAGTTGATAATATATAGCGATAGAGACTCAAACATGTAAGGTCACATGTAGTCATATTAAAGTTTATTTACAGCTTATTTATATTACATACGATCTGTATATATTAATATTCATTGAAACAAAATGCTTAATAATAACTGCCAAACTAAAATTTCTTGTGTGTATTGGATTAATAATAATATAGATTATATAATAATTATATAAATCATAAAATAATTCTAAGTAATTATCATTAAAGCCAGACAATTTCATTGTTAAATATTTTTTTTTACTATATAGTGACCTTTAATTTGGAGGACGAGAAACTGGGGGAGTGACTTTATTGCGTTGGATGTGTCAGTTCATTTAGCTCACATCCGATTGGCCCAATTTCGGTTTGAGATCTCTGAACCAGAACATAACCTGCCCCGGAGCAGGTTAGCCGTGGAGCGCAAGTTCAGTGTTGCCAAGTCTGCGGTTTTTGCGCGGAATTGGGCTACTTTTACACTGTTGCTGCGGGTTGCTTTTCATATCCGCGGCTTGAAGCGACCCCAAATAACATGATATTTAGCCCCTGGGATGTGAATTTTACCAGAGAACCCTGCCAAAAACGCGGCTTTTACCCCCCGGAACACGATTTTTACTGTGGGGCGATTTTTACCAGCTAATCCGGCTTCATGGTACAGGCCCCAGGATTTCGGTGATTAATGTTTTGTAAACAAGTCCCAGTTTGGTGCTGGATTTGCAGATCGTGGGCAGTGAGTAAAGCTGCATCAGATGTCTGTGTTTTGTTGGCAATCGGCGCACAAGTGCATATAATGTAAACAACACGAACATTTTTGTTCCTTTTGTATTTATAGGGCCTGTTTACACCTGGTCACTTCATGCGTTTTCTCTGATCGGATAGCTATCTGATTTATAAAAATGATTGCATTTACACTTGGCCACATAAATGTGTCTCCGCAAAACGGATATAGATCCGATCTTCAATTCCCGCGCTATATGCAGATTTTAATGGAGTTCACGTCACCGAAAGCAACAAATATGAGCTGTATTTTATTGATCATCAGCTTATTTCAAAATCAAAGACGCAATAGGAGAGAGCACGGCAACAGCACTGGTAAGATCATTTAGTCTCATTACTTTTAATGAAGATGATTGTGTTTTGAGCGCCTGAGTCTTGCTGAATAGGTATCAGCTGCTTATCTGATGCGTGCTGCAGTGGCGCTGTCATATCTGGCTATAACATGTTATTTAGCCTATAACACACTCTCACACGTTTATATTTTTAGTATTTTTGGGAGGAGTTAAATTTACATATGTGGTTTCAACAACCAGATGCATTTAGACCTGTTCAGTTTTGACTGGAATGTGTCCCAGACCACCTCCTGAAGTGGTTTGAGCGATCGGATTTATATCCGTCTCAAATGCGTTTCGGAGGGAATTTAGACCTTGTCTTTTTACGATCGGATAGCTATCCGATCAGAGAAAACGCATGAAGTGACCAGGTGTAAACAGGCCCATAATGATGTCGCAGCTAGCAGACGATCTCTATGCAGAAGCTGTGCGCGCTCGTGACTCTTTAGCTCCGCCCACAGCACTGACGGCAGACACGCCTCTAGGATCTCGGCTTTTTCCAGAAAGACACGGTTTAGCTTATCTATCTTTTATAAATATGACAAAACTAAAGACTTTTTGGAGATATGAATGATGCATTGTTACTCTATATCTACTCAAGATTAACAGAAACTGTGTGTGATACTCCCCCTTTAAGGAACCATGAATTCTACTAAATACATAAATACAGTTCCTGCGGAAAATGTTTGACTATCTGTGTCTGAGGTAAAGAGCTCTTCATCCAGATGGGGGTGAGAGAAAAACCAATCTTAAGCAATGAATCTTTCAATAGCATTATGTTTGAGTACACTATTTTAAGTTTTTCTGCACTTTATTGCCATCTGCTGGTCAGTAAGAAGAATAACTATTATGACATGAAAAATAGTCTATTATGTTGGTTATTAACTAAGTATTTACCATATGAATAGGCAAAGCTCATATAAGTTAAAGCAAAACAATAATGAGAAAGAAAAGTAGCAAAGTGGGTCAAATGTGTCAATAGATGTGTTTGATGATGATGATTATGCTTCACAAAGGCAAGAGTAGCCCCTTGAAATTTGAGCCTATAAATAAATATAGTAGCTAGTCAACATTTGAAGTGGATCAAAAAAGTTAATAAAAGTTGTCCTAAAAAGAAGGTTTTAGGACAACTTTGATGAAAGGTTTTGATCCACTTCAAATGTTGACTACTGTAGATTCACTAAATAGTAGTGGTTCAACGGATCACAAAACTCAAAAGTCACGGATCTGATCATTTTTCGGATCAGCACAAAAAAAAAAATTTAAAAAAATTGGGGGGTGGGGGTAACTTTGCATTTATTACTTAGCCCACTTTAACTACTCCAATACCACAGCAGAAACTAGCCTAACTAATAGATTATTAAAGGCAAGTGAACAGACTGTAAAAAGAACAAGTACTGTACATCAATTACAAGCATAGATAAATACAACATAAAGTTACAAGGTCTAACTGTAGTATTAATAGACCTTTATCACAGCGGAGCTGAATACTGGAAGTGCTTGTCGAAGCAGTGCATCGATTCTTCCGGTTATGTATATTTTCAATGTGATATTAACACTTAGTTGAATAAACGCCTCTTAAAATAAGCGTCCTCAGGATAATTTCAAAAGCCGAACATTTTCAGAGACAGGAGAAGAGATATGATGTACTGTGTACAGACTTTATCTGAGAAAGCCGTGACTCGTAAACATACGTGATATTTCACCACACGGTGTCAGTGCTCGTCTTAGTAACGGCAACGCTGCAGAGTGTGTGCAAGTGGCAACCTCCCCCAGTTTCTCATGAAGTCAATACGGAAGTGATTTCCGCGGTAGAAATTGCGTTCCGGGGGGCAGAAATGGGAACGTGGGGGCCCATCGAGCTAGGGCGGGCGTGGTTTCAGCAACCAGGCACGTCAGTTGGTCAGGTCCAACCACGTCCCGCCTCTTTGCCCATTTTCAATTATCCGGGAGTGACGCGCTAAGATGGCAGCAGCCTCATTTTTGCTTCAAAAATGCTCTTCAGAAATCTACGGGTGACGTCACGGACACTACGTCCATATTTTTTTACAGTCTATGAGTGTGTGAGACCTGAATTAACATATTCATTCATTTGAATTAAATATTTTAGTCATTATTCTGCATCATTTTTCATTGAAAATCGTTTCACTGTATGCAATAGTTATAATTAAACCATGGTAACCACAAATCAACCATGGTATTTGTAGTAAAACTGCGGTAATATAAGCAGTAATCAAGCCGCGAAAAAAATATGGTAACTACTTTTTTTTTTCCAATAATAAAACCATGGTTCATTTTCGTAAATTTCAATCGGATTGGAAGGGGTGGTTTATTCCTTTTCTAATCCGATCCAACAGCAAAAAATGTAAATGTAAACGCTTGAATCCGACTACTTTCTCAATCGTATTCAGAAGTCTCTGGGGCACATGCGCAGTGCAACGCTGACACGCATTACTCAGTGCGCAAGTTCACGTTAACGTCTTTAGCTGTAAAGATGTATGCCAACAGGCAGTGGCGTATGTATCCCTTCGGCACAATATTGGAAATCTTTCCATTTTAAAACAAGAAGGGGAGCCAATGGATATCACACAAGAAGCAACATGCAAACTTTGCGCAAGAGTTATGCCGATATAATGGAAAGTCTCAACCTCGGTTATTCACTACAGAAATTGAAAGTAAAAAGTGACGGAGCTGTCTGACGCTACATTAACGGAGCATATTCTCTCAGAGACGAATTTCAACATAATATGCTGATAACGGTATATAACTGTCTAAATTCATTCCAGTATTTCTCTTGTGGCCGTATAGTGAAACAAATGAGAATAATAGTATTTCATGTTAAACAGGTTGCTTGAAGTAAAGCTGCGCTTAATTTTCATTGATGACTAGGAAATATTAATATTAATATTCATGTTAGGAAATATTAAGCCTACACTCTTAATAATTTTAATTATAGGCCTATAATTCATAAGACCTAAAAAAAATGTTTAAAACATTTTCAAAGATAGCGAATAGCCTAATCTTTTATTGTCCTCACAGCACGTATAATATTAATTTAATAATAAAAGAAGCCGAACCTAATAGTTATATAATAGACTAGAAGAGTGTAACAGGCCTACATTAATTGTAAATATACCAAATCCTTTTATTATTGCCAAGATCGTCGATACATGATCATCGTCTGTTGACGCAACCCGGGTTACCGCAAGATTGATATGACATCACACACGCAGATCGCGTGCGCAAAAGTTGTAATCAGAATGTATATAAAACACATATAAATGGATATTTGAATCAGATTACAATGTTTAGAGTACATGTAAACAGATCTGCAATCGGATTCAATTCATTCGGATCGACGAAAACTGGTGCATGTAAACGTAGCCACTGTGTGAAAGATGCAAGAGCCAAGTTATGGCCTCTGGTGGAAGAAGCCAGACGACAGAAGAAGATTGCTGGATTCAAAGGGCCTTTTGCCATCATTGATGGTAAAAGAATTTCAGTAGGTGATTTGATTTAAGGTGACAACCATTTGTTGTAAAAACAATTTTTTTTTTCCAAGCTTACTAAAGGTTCGAGATATTACTAAGAGAAAAGCTTTATTTTTGTTTTGTCATTCTTTAAAAAAGAACGTATACTTTCTTCAAGAAACATACTCAAGTAAGACAGATGAAAGATTTTGGCAAAATCAGTGGGGGGACAAAGCCTTTTTCAGTCATTGTACTAATCATTCTGGTGGTGTAGTCATATTTGAAAGAAAATTTAAAGGAAATATTCTAGAGTCTCATTTTTCTTTAGCGGGCAGATGGATTGTAACTGTGATAGAGCTTGATGATATATTTTTTATATTAGGAAATGTTTATGGTTTTAATAATTCTGCTGCAAATAATGCCCTCCTACAAGAACTATCATGTAAAATATCACAGTTAAAAGGTAAATTCCCATCAACATTTTTGATTACTGGTGGTGATTTCAGTGAGGCTCCTGATAATAATATTGATAGGTTTCCATCAAGGACCACTGGTCATGTCATTAACCCTATCATAACTGATTTTTGCAATAACTTGTCACTATCGGATACTTTTAGATTACTTCATCCTTCTTCAATAGATTCATTCACCTGGTTCAAAGCTGATATGTCTAAAAAGTCTCGAATAGACCTATGGTTAATTTCAGACTATCTCCTTATATCTACTCTTGTGAGATCTCTCCGGCTCCTTTGACTGACCATGCTGGAATTTCCTTGCTCCTTTCAAAGGCTAGGAAGACTAACAATATAAATTTGGGGTGTTGGAAATTGAATTGTTCATTTCTAGACCAAAATTTGTATATTGTGGCAATACAGGATATCATAAAAAAAAATAAAGATATGACTGATAGTTCCCATTTTAAGGATGTAGACATATTAAAAAATGAGTGTAGAAGCTTTTCAATCAAGTATGGAAAAGAACAGGCAAAAATGCAAATTCATAATAGCACATTAAGTGAAATAAAATGACCTCAGAAAACCACTGCTTAATGAAAATGAATTAAAAAATCTTCATACTTTACAAGTGTAATGAATGACAACGAATTGATTAATTAATTCAAATTATGGGTGAAATATATATATAATTAAATCATAACTTATGATTAATTATAATATAAATCGACCAAAAAGGGAATTATGGACATATATTGTGAATTAATTACAACAGATTATAATTAATTACATATATGGTTCAGGATTAGTTCTAGTTTAATAGTTAGTTTAGAAAGACTGGTCTAGTTTGTCCAGCAAACTGATCAGTTTCCTTACCAACTATTATAAAACAAATTATTCCTCTGGCCAAGGGGAATAATTCCCTATTCTAGCATTATATCATAAAGCAGTTTGCAGAATCGAAACATAGAAGTGACTTGATTTTCTGAATGAACAGAAAGAATCGAGCATGAATATAATGGATTTAATATATTGTAATGACCCAGCATTCAACACCAGCAGCTGGTTGCATTATGGGTATTTGTTTGTTTTGAGTTGAGTTATGCATTATTTAAGCAAGATGGTTGGGTTTTTGCTTTAGCAAAGTTATGTGTGTTTATGTTCAAGTTAGTCTGGGTGGGTTTGGTTCATTTACCACCTGGTTATAAAAAGTGTGGCTCTCGCCGTCATGGAGAGAGATGTGTACAGGAGGGACTTGGTGATCTGGCCTTGGCTGTGTAGTTCTTATTCTGTGTTCAGAATAAAGAGGAGAAAAGACAGTACTGCCTCCTGCTGTTTTATTCTGCCTATAGAGACACTCATGGTCGTGCGGTGTATGGGACATGAGTGCTCGTACTAGTATTTAGCATAGTACAAGTATACTAGCATAGTATAGCTCCAGTTAGCCCCACGCTTTACTAAAGAACTGCCAGTTACTACAGTGGTGTCAGACGTGGGATATTGTGGTCGTTTAGAAGACACCAGTATGGAGCAAAGTATAGGCGAGTTACAGCGTGCCATTCAAGAGAATCGCATCATGCTAGAACGTCTGACAAACAAGACGATGTGGAGGAGCAGGGGTCCGCAACAGCCTGATGGCGCCAGCGTTCCCCGGGCAGTGTACCGCTCTCCTAGTCATGGGCAGAACGAACCACCAGCCGTCACACCAACACTCCAAATCCATGGCCGGCTGGGACTGCCCTACTGTGGGGTGCTGAGGACTGTACCTGGACTGTGTTATTGACGGGCAGCCCTGCAGCGCCCTGGTGGATAGGGGTCCACCATTTGCTTGCTACGGAAAGGACTGTTGTTAGGAACGGCTGGTCCTCTTCCGGAGGACTGGACCCCAACCAAAACCAGTAATGCCTGGGAAAAACCTGTTACCTGTGGTGGTGGGGATGATCCAGACGAGCCACGAGTTCTGGCTCGCCGACATCAGGGATGAGTGCATTGTTGGCTTGGACTTGTTGGCTCACTGGGGAGCATGTGTCGACGTGTCAGGGGCTGCCCTCTGCCTCGGTAACGAGACTGTGCCGCTCTGGTCGACCCCAAGCCGTCACACGAGAGCTGCAGAGACTCAGGGGGAGCCACGGTGAATGTTGTAGCTCAGACCAGTGCCTCCCAGTCACTACCACCACATGCTCCATTCACCCCCCCGTCACCTGAGACTGTTGCTGCTGTTGAGGAGTTGGGGCGGCGAAGCAGTGAGCATCTGAGCGCGCCGCAGCGGGAGCAGTTACAATGCCTTTTGAGAGACTTTGTAGACATTTTTGCAGCCAAAGAGGGAGGACTGTACCAGAACAGCTCTGGTACAGCATCACATTGACACTGGCACTGCTGCCCCCATTCGCTTGCGCCCCCATAGACTGCCTCTCGCCAAGCGCCAGGCTGCCGAAGAAATGATCAGAGACATGGCAGCTAATGGCATTATTGAGCCCTCAGACAGTCTCGGGCCGCACCCATGGTCATGGTACGAAAGAAAACTGGGGGGTGCCGCCCTTGTGTGGACTTTCGGCGACTAAATGCGGTCACCCGCAAGGACTCATACCCGCTGCCACGCATTGACGATGCATTGGATTATGTAGCTGGATCCTGTTGGTTCAGCTCTTTAGACTTGTGCAGTGGGTATTGGCAGGTAGAGCTAGCGACAGAGGCCCGGCCTAAAACTGCGTTTACCATAGGTCAAGGACTGTGGCAGTTTAAAGTGATGCCCTTTGGACTGTGTAATGCCCTGGCCACCTTTGAGAGGTTGATGGAGAGGGTCTTTAAAGACATTCCCCGCACCCGCTGTGTGGTTTATTTGGATGATCTGTTGGTCCATGCCAGAGACTTTGACCAGGCTGTTCACAACTTACGAGAGGTTCTGACAACCATCCGTAGCGCCGGGTTGCGGTTGAACCTGGCCAAGTGTAACCTGCTCACCCGCCAGACACAGTTCCTGGGGCACGTGGTTAGCGAGAGCGGGGTGGCTACCGACCCAACAAAGGTGGCCGCGGTGAGGGACTGGCCCCCACCAACCAACATCACTGAGCTGCGGAGCTTCTTGGGCCTGGCCTCCTATTACAGGAAATTTGTCAGAGACTTTGCAACCATCGCCAGCCCCTTACATCAGTTGACAAACAAGGGCCGGCGGTTTGAGTGGTCTGAGGATTGTGCAGCGGCCTTCCGGCAGCTAAAAGCCGCTCTCATCGATGCTCCTGTCCTGGCCTACCCTGACCCCAACCAACCATTCCTTGTGGACACTGATGCCTGTAACTTGGGGGTTGGGGCTGTACTCTCCCAGTGGGGGAGAATGGAGAGCGAGTTGTGGCCTACTATAGCTGCAGCCTCAGTCGCCCAGAAAGAAACAACTGTGTCACTCGGCGGGAGTTGCTAGCGGTGGTCCTGGCGGTCCGTCACTTCAGACCCTACCTCCTGGGCACCAGGTTCACACTGAGGACCGACCACGCTAGCCTTACCTGGATGCTGAACTTCCGCCAGCCAGAGGATCAGGTAGCAAGGTGGCTGAAGATCCTCCAGGAGTATGGGCTGGCTGGAGGCTCAAGCATGTCCGGACTGGCCAGCCGTGTCTTCCCAGGGGCCCGAGATCAAGACGCTTTGTTCTCAGTGGGACAGCCTGGAGCTTCACGACGGCGTGATCTACAGGCGGTGGCAGGCCCCTGGCGGGGGAATCAACCGTCTGCAACTCCTGGTTCCCCACACTTTGCGGCAGGAGGTCCTCCATTGGGTTCATGGGGCAGCTGGAGCCAGCCACTTCGGAAACTCCAAGACAGTGCAGCGGCTTCGGCAGCAGTTCTACTGGCCTGGATGTCGGCAGGATGCAGAGCTGCACGTTCACTGCTGCGATGTTTGCACAGCGCAGAAGGGACCCAGCCAACGCTCTCATGCGCCGTTGCAGCAGTACCTAGTTGGGGCGCCTATGGAGAGGATTGGGGTGGACATTTTGGGTCCGTTCCCCATCACGGAGGCCGGCAAATGTTTTGTCCTGGTCGCAATGGACTATTTTACGAAGTGGCCAGAGGCGTATGCGGTGCCAGATCAGAGTGCTTCCACGTCGGCACAGCGCCTAGTGGAGGAAATGTTTGCCCGGTTTGGAGTGCCGGACGAACTTCATAGTGACCAGGGCGGAACTTTGAGAGCCGATTGTTCAGTGAGGTGTGCCAGCGATTGGGGGTGAAGAAGACAAGAACCACTCCCCTCCACCCTCAAAGCGATGGACTGGTTGAGCGGTTCAACCGCACCCTGGCCACCCAACTTGCCATCTTGACAAGTCAACACCAGAGAGACTGGGACCAGTATCTGCCCCTGGTCCTGTGGGCATATAGGACAGCAGTGCAAGAGTCAAGCCAGTGGACACCGGCGGCGCTGGTGGACTTGGTGTTCGGGTCACCCCCGAACCGGAGATTGCTGGTGGGCTAGAACTGGAGTACTTCAGGCGATTGAAGGGAGGCTATTGTAATGACCAAGCATTCAACACCAGCAGCTGGTTGCATTATGGGTATTTGTTTGTTTTGAGTTATGCATTATTTCAGCAAGATGGTTGGGTTTTTGCTTTAGCAAAGTTATGTGTGTTTATGTTCAAGTTAGTCTGGGTGGGTTTGGTTCATTTACCACGTGGTTATAAAAAGTGTGGCTCTCGCCGTCATGGAGAGAGATGTGTACAGCAGGGACTTGGTGATCTGGCCTTGCCTGTGTAGTTCTTATTCTGTGTTCAGAATAAAGAGTAGAAAAGACAGTACTGCCTCCTGCTCTTTTATTCTGCCTATAGAGACACTCATGGTCGTGCGGTGTATGGGACATGAGTGCTCGTACTAGTATTTAGCATAGTACAAGTATACTAGTATAGCTCCGGTTAGCCCCATGCTTTGCTAAAGAACTGCCAGTTACTACAATATGAAACTACAAATGCATAGGCTATACGGCTAAATATGCACAAAGAATACACATATATACAAAAGCGAAAGCAAAGACAGGAAAACAGAGGTGATCAAACAAATGGCAAATTACAAACAGTTAAAACCTTTGAGAGCCAGCAAGGAAACTCAGCTTACACATAGAGCTTAAAAGCGCGTCGAAAGAAATGGTTATTTGCATAAGTTTAGGTGCTGTGGTTACTTGCCTTTCTGCCGGATTTCCAATGCGTGTGGTTTGGAGCGATTGGTCCTTTTCTGAGACAGGGTTCTTCGGTGGGATTTTCAAACAAGGTTTTAACTTAAGAGTAAGATAAGCTGAAAATAAAGAAAAAAAGAGTCCGTCTCCTAGGTGATGAAGGCTTCGGGCGACGGATGAAGAAGACTTGACAAAAGAAGAACTTGAAGCACCGAAGAGACGCGTGTCATGGTCTTTTAAGGACAAACAAACCAAAATGCCTCCTTGGATGTGCCAGCCAATGGCGAGGATGCAATTTTGGCGGGCAAACTTTTTCTTTGTCACCATTTATGACCTAATTTGCATAGTTTATGAAGTGTCAGATCTGAGTACATTTTCTTCGAAGTACTATTAACAATAGAAAAATGCATTTTACAGTAATGTAACATACATTGTTAATTAGAACATTCAGAGAGGTTTACAACGAGACTAAACCAGGTGGCAAAGACATAAAGTGAGAGATACAGTTTATAATTGAATATACCGTTTAGAGTAAAACTAACACACTACGGTCATGGCTAAGCTTATATAATATGGATACATGCACGTTCACCTGAATACAGCAACAGGTACACTTTGGCATAGTCATATTTTGAGGCTAAATGTAGATACAGTCTCTAAATGTGTGTGTTTGTGTCTCTGTATGTGTGTGTGTGGTGTGTATTGGGTTTTCACAGTGTCTCGGATATGCCACATGGCCCTGAGCGCCATGTGGGGTGAAGCACGGGTGATTCTTTGAAGTCCCCGGAGCTGGTGAGAAGGCCTCCTGCTTCTCTTCAATTGAGGCAACAAAGATGCCAATGTCATTTCATCTAGACCTGCCGGAGCCATGGTCTATGAGTTATACGAAGGAGGTAAAACGTTAAAAGCTTTCTTTAAAATACAGAGTTTTTTTTTTTTTTAAACGAAGCATTAAGACATGTTAAATTGTGCCCCATAAACACAATCATGCCTAGAAAAAAAAACAGTGAACCACCCCTTGAAGACATTCTGTCAGTGGCGGGGAAAGGGTTAATGTTTTTTTTTTTTCTCAGTGACTCAGTGCTTTCTGTATAATCATTTTAGCAATTGTTATTCAAAAATGTGTATATCTCCTGCCTTTTACTAGTGATCTGAACCTGTGAACCGTTGGATTTTACTTAGATTTAGTAAATACTCTCTGGGTGGAATATTTGCTGTGTATTATTTCTTTTTTGCATCTTTTTGTCACATCTTGGTTATTTTCTCATGATTTTTGAAGAGGGACTGCCTGCTTGGCTTTTCTCCTGCTTTTGAATACCTTGTATTTGCATGCTTATTTTAACATGCCTTGAGTGAATGGATCTAGATATGAAAAAGGTCAACAATAACCTGTATATTGTTGTTACACTTGTTTGAGACCACCTTTTAACACAGTAAGATAAGTGAGGAAGAATCATTGTTTGCATAAATAATTTAGCAGCAGCCAAAGGAAACTGATGCCTAACGTTCCTAAAAATTATTAAGCTTGCTCTAACATCTCTAGAAACCTTTTTTATATGTTTCTTAAAATTTAAATTCGAATCTACAATCATACCCAAATATTTAAAATGCTCAACAATATTTATTGCTTCTCCTTTAATTAAAATATCTGGTTGATGCTCATCAGCTCCTTTAAAAGAAAAATACATTCCCACAGTTTTACTCACATTAAGAGTAAGATAAGATTGAGTTAACCATCGTGGCATGTTTGTTGCTGCCAAGTTTCAGCTATAGAAACACACAACATCTGGTAGGTGAAGTTTGCTCGCTCTCATTGGCTATCACAGGTGTCACGTCAGAGGCAGCCCAATCAAGAGTCGTAAATATATGTTTGACATGTACGATTTGGGATTGCGATGCGAACGGGAGCAGTTAAATAATCGTAATGACACCACACTATTGAGGTTTTTTTGGACAAAAAGTCGGATGTGAGAAGCCTTGAATCGGGCCTTGAACAGCGCTCTCTTCCACTCTCATTACTCACAAATGAAGTGTTCTTGAGCAAATCATCTAACCCCCAATCACTCCCACTGCTCCGGGTGTGTGTTCACAGTGTGTGTGTTCAATACTTACTGCTATGTGTGTGTGCACTTGGATGGGTGAAATGCAGAGCACAAGTTTTGAGTATGAGACACCATACTTGGCTACACTTCACTACACTTTTCTTTTTTCTGTTCTTGTTTCCTTCAATGATTCTTCTTATTAACATCAGGTGTCACCACTAATGTTCAGTCATCACGTAATTAAGCACTTAATTATCTCATTAACTTCAACACTGTTTCAGTGTTATTTTAACACCCTGTAGTGTGGACACATATGAACACTGAGTTATTTTTAACACTGGGGATTTTGCTTTGCATCTACTCTACTTCGTTTGCATGTTTGTCCACATATTTTCCTCTGTGTTCATCATAGAAACGTTAATTTAAATATGCTAGAGAATGGAGAGTCTGTGTGTTGTTAGTTGGTATGACCTTTTATAGTACACCTTTTAACCCTAGGATTACTCAGGTAGGAGAAGTCGAATCTAGTCTAAACCATAAGATACTCACCCGCCGGCAGGTTGAAGTCCTTCAGGAATGACGTAGAAGACTACCTTGTGGTTGTTCTTTATTGAGGCTCAGTTTTATAAGTAAAGTCTCACAGAAGGCAAACGTAACAATAAAATATCTCTTTTATTGATTACAATACAAAGCATTTAATGCAAAATAAAACTTAAATCAGCTTAAGCTAAAAAGCTCTATAATCTAGCTTTACCCAGCAATATTGGAGATGCTGTTAAGAGCCCCTCGTTAGGGTATCAGGTGTCCTTCTACGCTTAATGCAGGCAGCATCTGAGGAGGGAAATTCCAACTTTTTGGGAAATTCCAAGTTCATATTACTCATCAAATAATCAATGCCTATGATACAATCCTCCTGCTGTAGGCGTATCCAGCTCTGTATCTCTTGACGGATGTCCTTCCTCTGTCACCTATGCTGTCGTCGTCTTCTAGCACTCTTCGTCTTTTTCACCGTAGTCTTCGTCTGGCTCACCTCTGCTTGAGGTTGCAACATGCTCTCTTCATCCTTATGTTCCTTATTGTTAACCTTTCTGGTTGGTTACAATCATCAAACTCAAAAACCTAACTTTCACAACTGTTGCTTAAGTCATCTTATCTTATAACAAACGAAGGAAGTATTGCAGTTACTTAATTTCATAATCGTTCAAGTATTCAAGCATAAATGGCCTTAACCTAAAAACAAGCAATGACAACATTGAAACAGGTAAATATCAATATCAATTTCCAAAACAGTGTATATTGTATTTCCTTATCATGGAAATATCCCCGGTGTTAAATAACACTGCTCGGTGTCTCCTGGGATTCACTCTACAGAGTGTTAAAAACTAACACTGAAGCATTGTTACAGTTAATTAAATAATTAAGTGATAATTGAACATTAGTGATGAACGTGCTGTTAAGAAGCAGAATCACTGAAGGAAAGATGAACAAGAGAAACACAAGAACTACAACTGACTTCAGCCACAGCCTTAGATGAAATCAACTGAAGATAAAAGAAGACGTTAAGGCCTGGTTTCACAGACAGGGTTTAGCCAGCATTAGGTTACTAAAATTAGGACATTTAAGTAGCTTTTATGAATGTAAACTAGAAAAAAACATTACTGGTGTACAAGTTACTTTCAGTTGCTGTATAACTTACAGGATGAAAGTTGTTAGGCCCGATGAGGTCTATATATATGTGTACCGAGTTTCATACTAATACATGCAAGTGTGTTTGATGTATGGACCGTAGAGTGCCCTGTTTTCAAGAGTTTTTGAGCATGTTAAGGCCCCCAAAAAGCCCCGGATGGTGAAAAAAAAAAAAAATTCTCCTTAGAAAAATAATAGGGCCCTGCATCTTAGTGGCTTGAGCCCTAAAAATGTCATGTAAGAAGACAAATGCTGAAGTGCAAAGATCCCATACATGAAGATGAGAGGAATGAAACACGAGTTATACAGTCCAGCAATATCATTAAAGCAGCTGTTTATTTGTGAATGTTAAAATATAAATTGTGTCTTCAGGTGATCCTGCGCTCTATCAGAACTGGAGATCTGAACAACCAGATGATGGAGACGAGTGTGCTGTGATGAAGAATGAACAATGGCATGATTTGTCATGTAGTGATACTCGTCATTTCATCTGCAACAACAGTGAGTTCAGCTATTTAAAATTACAACCATTAATTTATAGATGCACCATATACCAAATATAACGACTCCAGAACATTTATTTCTCATTAGAAAAAAACATGCATTATTTGTGAATGTTAAAATATAAATTGTGATAATAATTTGTTATAGAGGTCCATATTAATATAGACTAACACTGACTGACACAGACGTCAACATGCAAATAAAGGGACAGAGGAGGACAAATACACAAATATAGAGGAAGTGAATATGATATGGGGGTTTTTGAGAAATAAACAAATGATGTGAAATGATGTTCTGAATGAGGGATGAGAGCAGATATAATAATCACACTGTTTAAAGCTGCAGACAGAAACATCAGACTCAGGACAGAAACACACGACCTCTAAAGTAAGAACAACTCACATGTTCATTCTTCAAACACAACTAGACTTTGAGATGTTAATATTGTCTGAATGATTGTGAATTTTGTTTTTCTGCTATTTTTTAAATTACATGATCATATTTCACTCCAAGATGAATATGGGATTATCTGAGTTTCTCAATGTGTTTCTTCCTCAGAAATGGACCAAACTCTATATTTCATTCTTCTTCTCATTGGTGAGTGTGTTTGTTGTTTTATTTATGGTTTATAGTTTCATCAGGTTTGACTCTGTTATGAAAAGCATTAAATCAAACCCTCTCTTTCACAGCTCTCTGCTCCATATCTGAATGTGTTCAGCGTCAGTATCACTTTATAAACGTGACGAAGAACTGGACTGAAGCTCAGAGATACTGCAGAGAGAATTACACAGATCTGGCCATCTTTTACAACATGAACGACGTGAACGAGCTGAAAAAGATTGTGATTGATGAAGGTAATCAGTATGTCTGGATTGGACTGCAGAGGACGAGTGTTTATAAATGGCAGTGGTCTTCAGGTGATCCTGTGCTCTATCAGAACTGGTCGACTGGACAACCAAATAACGGAGATGAGAGGTGTGCTGTGATCAAGAATGGACAATGGCATGATGGGTCATGTAGTGATACTCATCATTTCATCTGCAACAACAGTGAGTTCAACTATTTAAAATTACAACCATTAATTTATAGATGCACCATATACCAAATATAACGACTCCAGAACATTTACTTCTGATTAGAAAAAACACGCTTCAACTGATGCCTTAATGTTTAATATCTTCATCACAAAGGGTCAGCACCGCCAACATCATACCCAGTCAACAGTTTGTCTCTCAGTGATCTAAAAGTGTAACCTCACAGCGCTCTCACTGTGTGCTCATACTGTGGTCACAATGTGAGATCAGCCCAGATAGAAATGTTATTGCTCAAAGCACAGAACATTACAATAATAATGAACACAAACAACTTACAGAGCTCTTACTTGTTCCACCTGACTGCTGCAGATTTATTTTGGTGTCGATAGTGTTGAAATAGAAACGCATAAATCCGAGTCTGAGGACGTGAACTGCTCCAGGTAGAACCTCACGGGTTTCCATCTCGGTTTTGGTTCAGGAGGAACTGTTAAAGGCGGCTGCTGTTTGTTTTTAGCTCTCTGTAACCAAAGTCTGTCTACCTCTGTATAACCTTATGGAACGAGTTATTGATCCAGGAAATTCAAATCTGTGAATATGTTCCCAACTTTACTGAACTTATCCGTTCAGGTGTCTTTCACTGACGTCAAAACCGTGTCTTGAACTAAACACTGAACATATTTCTTTATATTTAAGTCTCAGTTCAGAATCAAACTCTATTAACTGCTCCATTGTTAACGTACAGAGCTGTCTGAACCGCTGCCAGAGGGAAATTAAACAGGAAGTGTTTGTCTGAACTCACAACAGGTTTTGTCAGAAAACGCAAAAGATTAGAAAAATATTTTTTCCACCACCATGTCCATTTAGGGGCTCTGTACATCTTAAGTGAGAAAAAATATAAATCCAGAAGTTTTGTAGACAAAATGTGTAAATTTATTAACTGTGTCCATTTTTTACACTATGCGTAATTTTAATAACTGTTTGCAGATATTCTAGGTCAATTTGATTTTAAACCAGATTACAAAACTACCACAAACCCCTTATCTGTTCAAAAAATAATAACTAAGGTCAATTAAATAATTGACTCACTGTATTCCAAATGAGTAAAACAGATCAGAGATGTATTATTACTCACATCATCAATATTCCTTCTTTTCAGATATCTGAAAAATGCAGCAAATTAATCTGAACTCTTTTATCTTCAATCGGGCTCTTTTGTCTGGTGCACATGGATGTTCAGACCCCAGACAATATATGATTTAAATAATGTTTTAAACACATGTAGCCTACTATTTTAAACACTTTATTATTAGTATTAGTATTATTTACCTCTATATTTGTAAATTCAGTTTAAATAAGATCTAGTAGATATTTCTCATTTTCATTCCAGGAGATATGGAAAATGAGTGGCATATGTTTTAGTTTAGTGGATGATTTCTGTCCTCTAGTGGAAAACAAAGACGTTTAAAATGAAAATGACACACTGAAATGAGCACTATAACCAGTAGATGGCAGCAGAGGACACTCGTTAGCTCATTTACCACTTCCTTATGTAGTTCTTCTCATGTTTTGCTTTTGGATTTATTATAAAATATCTATAATGATAAATTATTCATGCTAATAACTAAATAATGCATTAAATACTTTGAAATATTTTTAGATTTAATTAAAAAATATATAGACAGATTTTTAAACATTGCCTTAAAAAGGACATGTGAAAAAAGAGCTCTTTAAAAATGATCTTTAAAGCTGCTGAAGCACTCAGACAACACAGACTTGTTTTCTTCTTCTCCTCTGTGTTGCTGCAGGTCTATTAATCTTCATTTACACTACAGCACTTAATGCACCGCTCTATTCTGACAAATGTTTTGTCCGTCTGTTGCTACAGTTATTGCTGTCAATCACAGCAATTTCAGGAGTGATTTGTGGAGCAATGTAGCAGATTCACTCCTGTAATTATATGTTTTCTTGTCAGTTTTCATTCAGTGGATGGAATTACAGTGTAGTTTGTGTTCGCTCACTATCTTATCCAGTGCAATGTGCATTAGGTGAGGAAAACTGTGATAATATTAGTGATTCTCATTACTTTAATGATAAAACTGGCACCGTTTGGAGATAAATTGACTTTATCTCTCTCTTTTTAAACCACCTCTGGTGTGTGTGATGATGAACTATTTTTTTTTTTGTATTCTTTGCACTGTTCTGAACATTGATATTTTATATTCAACAACAGATCTCTCAGTGTTTATTAAGGACTTACAATTTCTTTCTAAATCAATTTCTTTTCATACATTATGATTTAAATGGTGATCAATGCACTGAAAATAACTTTATCATCTTTTCATCTCTGTAATAAGCTTTCTGTGTTGTTTTATTTAAAAAAATTGTTAGTCAAAATTAAAACTGTGGGATGATATTCTTCATTCTCTTTTACAAACAACCAAGGATTACGGTGGCCGAGAGAGCTCAACACGCTGCAAATTAAGAAAAATCACCAGCAAATTAAGAAAACATCTTCATCAGTTTGACAACACATGCGCTGCAAAAGTCCACAACACATACAAATAGACAAACGCACTGCAAATAGGCCTGCTCGTAATGCACATACGATCAGAATGTTAAGATAAACAGAAAAACTCACCTTTCAGGTGCACACCACGAGTAAACATTGAACAATCCCAGCAGTCCCAGGTACGTCAACAATGTGTTCCCTTATAACATTTTCGTTGTGGTCTGTGCCAGTCCAAGCGCCAGGACAAACGATTTGGGGGGTATTATTTTGCGTTAAAAAATGTTATTAATAAATTATTAATAATAAATAATATATATTTTTTAATAATTTACTTGATTTTATGTCTCAAATCCCAGTCAATTATTCACTGCAGAAAGTGAAACTGAAAACTCAGCGATGAGAGCTCTACTTCAACATGTTCTGATAACAATATTTAACCTTGATTTATTTTCTAAATATTTCTCTTGTAGCCCATACGTGTGGAAAAAAATGAAAAGAGATGTAGATGTTACAAGTTGTTGTTTTTTAAATGAAGAGTTAGCTAATCTTATTACAGCGCGTCGGCTATGCAAAGATGCGCTATAAATTATTGCAGGGCAAATTAAATTATTAATTTAATTCTAAAAGTAGCCTCATCATCATCATCATCATCATTCAGATCATCGCAGAAGGGCTTGAGATCACCGGGCCTGGTATGTGCTATTTGCAGCACGTTTGTCTATTTGCATGTGTTGTGGACTTTTGCAGCGCATTTGTTGTCAAACTGATGAAGATGTTTTCTTTATTTGCAGCACGTTGAGCTCTCTCGGCCACCGTAAAAGATAATGTGAATTACAGTATTTACACTGTTTGTTTTTTTTTTCATTTTTAAATTACAGTGTTTATTATAAACAGTGTTAATATAAGCTAATCTTTTACTCAGGCTATTTTTTTTTTTTTTTTTTTTACTCTACTTTTACTACTTTTACTCATTTTTTGGAAAGTAATGTTACTTTTACTTGATTATATTTTTTCAGTACTCTTTCCACCCTGATGTCAGGTTTAAACTAACACTCATTCTGTTCACCTGTAGGTGTCGCTATTACCAAAATTATTATGCTACTTTTTAAAATCATCATGATGTTCACAAATGTTACTTCAAGTTAAATCTTTAAAATAATCCTGAAGATATTGAGAAGATTCAATATATCATCAGCTGTAGAAACAGTCTTTGAATGACACGTGTTTCTGATGTTTCCACTGCTGCTCCTGTTCACATCAAACCATAAAACAGCATAAGATTAATTAACTTTTTTTTTTAATTATTGTTGTTCTTAAAGTGAGCACAGGACTCGTCTTTATCAATCAGACGATGAATTGGAGAGAGGCTCAGAGTTACTGCAGACAGAATCACATTGATCTGGTCAGTGTGAGGAACCAGAATGAGAATCAACAGGTTCAGAAGATCATCAATGATAGTCACATATCTGGTGATGTCTGGATCGGTCTGTTCAGAGACTCATGGCAGTGGTCAGATCAGAGTAACTCCTCATTCAGATACTGGTATCCTGGTCAACCTGATAATAAGGGAGGTCATGAAAACTGTATAGTTCTCGAACACGACACTCTGAGACAATGGGGTGATGCCGTCTGCAACACTGAACGTCCTTTTGTGTGTCATGAAGGTGAGCAGATCCTTACAAAACACACACAATCCATCCATCACCTCCAGATATCTTAAAGTTCACACTACATGTCTGACATGACAAATTCCTCCACAGTGTTTGTTCTGCATGTTGTTTTTGATCAGTCTCTCTCTAGTTTTTCTTGTGTTTTGTTTTGTGTCCAGATAAACTGATTCTGATCAAAGAGAATCGGACGTGGTCTGAAGCTCTGAGATACTGCAGACAGAATCATGTTGATCTGGTCTCGGTTCATTCAGAAGAGAAGCAGCGCCGTGTGATGAATGTGGTTAAACAGGCGTCTACTGAGGAGGTGTGGTTGGGTTTACGTCACTCCTGCACTGTGGGCCTCTGGTTCTGGGTGAGCGGACAGACCGTGTGCTATCAGAACTGGGCTCCAGGGAACGGCACAGGAGAGGAAGAGTGTGAGCGTACAGTGAGATCTGGAGCAGTTCAGTCTGGAGGAGATCAGCGCTGGATCAGCCTTCCTGAAACTCACAGACTCAACTTCATCTGCAGCAGATATGAAGAGTGAAGGATTCGTTTGTGTTGTTCTTTCACTTTCATTTTGCCTTGTTCTGTCTTTTTTTTAAAATTGGAAGACACTTTTTGTTCTGTTTTCATCAGATAATGTGCTTATATCAGTACAATGAAATTATTTTCTGTATTTAAGAGTATAAAATACCAGTGTGCACTATATATGTTTTAAAGACCCCATGAAATCAAAATGAGTTTTCATCTGTGGCTTTTAAAAACATTTGAAAATTGCAGTCATTCTCTTCTGGAAAAATGGCTCAATATTTTTAACACAGACTGTTCAATCAAACACACTTGCAGTCAACTAGACATCAGAAGATCATGATTCAAGGATTTAAAGAAAATCAAAGTAAAGCACAATCCACATCAGGTGATTTCATGGGATCTTGGGATTCTGGTGGTGTGGATACTTTCTTCTACTCCTGTTTCTAGTCATATCTTTACAAATTACTTGTTTAAAATGATTGTGAGCATCTATATGTCTTAGTGAAATGAAATATGGTTTATTCTTAAAGAAAAACTAAAAGTTGAGTATAAAGTTTCTTGCAACCTGTAATTCAACAACACCAGCTCAAATAAACTTATTTACAAACAGCATTCTTGTGTTGTGACGTTTATAAAACACAAATATATACAATTTTAATAATAGAAAGATTGAATGACATAAACATTCTTTAAAATTATTTTTTATCATCAACTCTACACAGTAAAATCTCCAGAGTTAAATCAGCTCAGAGTTCATATGGTTCCTCTCTAAATAGTGTTAAAGTAACACTGCAGAAAAATGTCACTGTTATTCCAAGTGTCACATGTCAGATTTGAAGAGCAACAGGCAACTTTACCAGCTCAAATATTTATTTTTTATTTTCTTATTGTTCAGATTTATTGTGTTTGTCCATTAATAAACCTTCCCCAATATTGCCTTATTATGTAACCCTCCCCAGCCGGGTTCACTCATATAATGTCCTGACAGGAGCCCTGGTGTCCCAGATGAAGTAACAAAGATAACGACTGCTGCTTTCCCTGAAAATTAGATACTACAAGAACAATTTGTTATATAGCGCTGTGCCTCCAATTAATAAACACATACTCTCATGTGTTTGAATAAACAATGTATTAAATAAAGAATCACTAAACAAAAATAACAATAAAACAAAAGATAGAAATATATGAATAATGTATATCAATTAACACAATGGAAGAAACAAAAATTGTTAAGGGAAAAATCACAATGCACTACACACAGTATGACTATAGTCCAATCAGTGTTAATTTCGTTGACGAATAATTTTCGTCAACGACATTTTTTCACGGACGAAAACGAGACGATGACTAAATAAAAATGCGTTTTGAATGACTAAAACTATGACTAAAATCTACTCTAATTTTCGTCAGCGAGTAAAAACGGGACGAAAATGAAAGAGAGGGACGATTTTGGAAGATATCCAGTCAGGACTGCTGTCCTGTGTGGAAGATGCGCACATTTGAAGTGTAATGTGCTGATCTAACCGCGGGAAAAGCGGCGCTGTCGCGCGCTCTACAGGCTCGAGCAGCAGCACTTCAGACTGCTTCGCAGTTTGACATATCAATAAACATTGGGAAATGACTACAAATTATGCATTCACTATGATTTTTTTTAAATTATTATTATTATTTCCTTTTTACTTTTTTATTCCTATAGTTCAACTGGTAGATCTAAGAATGGCAAGAGGTCCATTTATAGGAAACACAGAAGTGATTAAATGTATACCTTTAATACACTATAAATACAGTAATGTTACAGAAGCACTTTATTTTAGCTGCACTTTGGTCAAAAAGTACTACATGCTTGAATAATTATCAGAGGAGTAGTTTTCTGTAAGCAAATAAAACATTTTGAATTATTTTAACATGACTTTGTCATACAATATACAACTGCAACATTTTTTAGCTTAAAGGTACATTAATATTAGTGTACAATGTATGCAATGGAAACCATTAGGCCCTTGTTTAGAAAAAAAAGTTTTACTGTTATCAACAAATGGATTGCTGCATCAGGTTAACCCCACAATATAATCTGTCGTTTTAGTTTTATATTTAATGGGGACAAATAAATGTTTAACTGATAATCTGTCCATTTACCACAAGAACCTGGAAGATAAATGATGTACAATAATAAATGACCATATATGGACAAGTAAGTGTGACGCCCCTGCTCAACTGGGATGCCATTGGCTTTGAACTTGCCTTGGCACTCGCAGGACTCGCTGTGATTGGACTATCTTTTAACCCAAATTAAAAAACACATAAAGTTGCAAAGTACGTTTTGTTGTTATTATTACGTCAGTAATACCTTCAGTTAACAATGCAGCCTTGCTATGTTGTGGGAAATTACCTCTTTACCGAGATCTTAACCCTAACCCTAAGCATAACTTCACTGAACTACAAATAACAGTGCCATGTTTTTCGTGTTCTATCGATAGAATGGCAGAGGCTTGTGGGTAATGTAGTTTAAAACGTTTAATAATGAAATGGGGGGGATACTTAACTTTAATGAACAAAGTGATATATTCATGTTTATTGTGCAAACCTCTATGACATATTTGAGAGGCAGGCTGAAATTTGATATTTTACTATGAGCACTTTTTAAAATGCCTTTATACCACCTTTTCGTAGATATTTGAAAATTGTGTCCAGCACTATTTAGTAAACATAGAATATGTAATTGTCATGCCAAATTTCTCTTTGATACTAAAATCAGTCTTTGATTTACAGCCATTTGAAATGTGCTCTTTTTGCTCTTCCAGGGGACTTTACATGGGCCCCTGGGGTGGAAGGGCAGTAAAACATACACCAGCGTATTCTCATCATGGACAACAAAGTGTGTTGAGTCATATTTATAATGTCTTTTCAACAACTTTCCATTATGTAAGTTGTTTCAGTTTCATTCAGCCATAGTTACAGAATAAGAATAGACCCCCCAAAATCAACATAAATGCCCATTTGGAATGGGCTTCTCCATTTATTTCATTAAAACAAGAACAAGAGTGTTTTGTCTGTTAACTAATGCATCAATTTAAACAACCAATACACTTTTGGTTGACACTTCATTGAACTATTAAACAAGGCCAATGTGCCATTCAGTAAGAAAAGGTACAGACTGTGTGTAGTTTATGGTGCAAAACTCATAAAATGTATGCAGTGCAAAGAATCATAATATAAAATCCTCATTTGTAAAATTCTTTCTCATCTTTGTCCTCCTCAAGTGCTGGACATCAGTAATGTGCATGTTCATCTTGCTTATAGTACAGGATCCATGTTGATCTCTGGTACATCACCTGAAGTTGTGCATGAAATGCCTGTAGTAATACAGCCTGTGCAGTCTCTTGTAATGCCTTCCCTTCATGTATCTGAAATTTGGCATATTTACTGTATTTGACACAGCGTCTGTCACTAAGCAGATGCAATGGTAACATTTTAGCAAATTATTGTCCCAAATGTCATTAATATGACTAAATGTTCATGTCTCAATTACAACAATCATGGTAATATGTTTTTTTTTTTTTACAAAATCAAGTTGTGTATTCACCAAACACCATCCTTAATACAGAATATTCACCATACTTTATTATCCAACACCATGTACAACACTTTACTGGAGAATACAGCATAAAGACAGCTAAAGTAGCATATAAAGACAAATGATATTGAAGAGAAATAAATGTCTTGAGCAACACAGAATCACGTCCAGTTTCCTTCTCATCATCAGAGCTCTCCTGGTTTTCTTCCTCTTGCTTGCTTATACATGTCCCTATCATAATCTTCTTCCATATTACTGATTGCCTGTGGAAAGAACTTGTCTCACTGTCTGCTGGTGCAGGTTCTGTGATAACGTCTGCCTGATGGTAACGTGAGAGCAGTCCACGGCTCGGGTGGTTGGAGTCTCTGATGATCCTCTGTGCTTTCCTCACACACCACCTGGTGTAGATGTCCTGGATGGAGGGAAGTTCACCTCCAACAATGTTCTGTGCAGTGCGTACCACTCTCTGCAGAGCTTTGCAGTTGAGGGCGGTGCTGTTCCTATACCAGGCAGGGACAGCCAGTCAGGACGTTCTCCACAGTGCATGTGTAAAATGATTTGAGGGTTTTGGGGCTCACACTGAACTTCCTCAGCTGTCTGAGGAAGAAAAGACACTGATGAGCCTTCTTCAGCACTGCATCAGTGTGGATGGGCCATGTGTGGTGATGTGAACACCAAGGAACTTGAAGCAGCTCAAATAGTTTATCAGCACCACTGATGCAGTGTAGCTTTTTCTCAACCAGGGGATGAAGTCCTAACATAATAAAACGTATTTAAGAGGTGGTAAATTAATAAACAATATATAATATTATTATTTATAATTGTTGCACTAGACTTACCATTGATTCCTGTTGGAGGTTGTTGGAGGCATGAGCCAAAAAAATCCTTCCAAAACAATCTCACAGTTGTGATGTTTACTTTTCTGGGCCATAACATCTGAGTTGTCACAGTAGATGATGGTTTCACAAATAACTGATGATGGTTTCAGGCTGCAGTGCTGCACTTGGTGGCCACAGAATACTCCCGTCAACAAAGACTCCATCATCTCTGGACTTAGACCCGCTTCTCTTCAGTCTGGGCCATGCGAACTGACCACTTCTGTGAAGACTGACCTCAGCATTGAGTGTTTTTAGTGCTCCTCTACCTCTTGATGTGGTCTTTCTGTACAAGTAGAAAATGAGAACATACAGTAATACAAGCAGCCATAACAAATCAGTAATGTATTAAACTCTTTAGTGCTTATACAACATGCCTATTTCTTCATCAGCTGACTTCATCCTCCTTCAAACAATCAGACAAAACAATAAGTCAATAATAACTCCAGAGAAATAGTTTTGGTTAATACAGGTGTCAGCACTCACCATATTTTGTCATTTCCTGCCCAAATTCTGAAGATGATCGCACAGCTGATTCGCTCATTCTAGGAGTGATAAAAAGATGCTAACATGAAAGGTTCTTTGAGAGATCAACATCAAATGCTGTACTACATATAACTACATTGCTTGAATACAGACATAATGGAAATGTGCACCTTTTCATCTTTCTGTTCAGGCACAAGATGGCCATGTTCATTCCTTCAACAGGACTGGTTTGACTGGCATGCTGTGCCTGTGACTGATTTTCTTTGCATTGTTGGTCTTCCTTTTCAGCTGTAAAACAAGAAAATGTCTATTAACCGCATGTACAAACCGTACCTGAGGAGGGCTGATCATGGAAGAACTTGCCAAGCCTCAATAGTAGCCGTTTCAGTTTCAGCAGTTCACTGGCAACTCTAACAGTCTCCTGAGTTCATCTGTATACATCAGATTCAGTCTGACATAAAGACATCATGCAAACTCCTTGTTTCAACCTTAAAACAGAGCAAAAAAAGAATGTGTGAGTAAGTGAGAGGGAGTAAAGGACTAAGATGAAGAGAAATAGGAAGAATTTTGTGTGCAAGTTTAACGGAATGAGAGGAAGACGGTATTTGTACAATGTCATATGAATTTAGTGACTTGGTAAATTGTATTGTTACCAACTCATTGTTGTCTAGGGTTATTGAGAACATAACAAAAATAAAAATGTGATTAAATAAATAAATGAACGGTGAGAAATCTCCTTTTCCTCTATCCCAGCTCTTTTCACTTTCACAATTGATAATTCTCATAAAGGTTCACATAAACCCTCTATTTAACACCATAAAGTAAAAGAACACCGAACCAGAAAGTTACTTAAGTTTGTTTTATTATTCAGGGCTTAACCAAAAGCCAACAAATTATATACAAATATCAGAGTAAATAATAAACTTAATTAACCAAGGCGTCAGGAGAGAGCAAATGCCAAAACAACAAACAAAACAAAGTCTTACTTAGGGTTTTAACAAAATAACTTCCCTACCAAAATAAAACAAAATTAAAGACAATAATCTTACCTCTCTCCCTGACTAAAGAAAAACAGGTGAAAAATTTAGAAGGGGAATAAACCCAAATAAATCGGCACCATCTCCCTACACAGGTTGACAGAGCCAGACTCACATATCTCAACAGTTACGTCATTGTAACCACACTTTAGGTTTACATTTCACAAGTTGCTTAATAGCAAATAAAACAACATCTCTGGGATAGCGGATAAGGGATCTCTCTCGAGCTGTGTCTCTCTGCTGCTTTATCTCTGTGGCATATGAGGAGTGATTTCTACAAAATTTGATGATTGCTTAGTAAACTGAGAGGAGAACTAACGTGTATACGCTCGCCAGCCGTCTGGCCAAAATCCCATAGTATTCAGGCGTCAGACGTAAGATATGAGACGTTAGACGTCACGGTCACGTGTTGGAGCTGCGCTCAAAGTGCGCGGCGGCGATGGTGGCGACGTAGTTGAGAAAGTATATTTTTTACTTTGTTTCTGGATAACGTACATGTGGATAAACGCCTGGATAACGTACGTGTGGACTAACGTCTGGATGATGTATGTTTGGATAACATTGATGATAATATTTTAGCTTTATTCCTATTTTGCCCAAAGGAAGCTTTAAGGTGTAAGTGTTCATAAGTTGGAGGAAACATTACAAATCCGTCTTCCTGATTGAAGCTTGGCCATTCCTCCGGCCACCTCTGTTGCGCAAGAACCGCATTAACAGCTGACTTTTCTCCGTTTGAAGGACACACCGGCACAAGGGCCATTCCAGCTGAACTAAGGTTCACCTTCACCTCTTAAAATAATAATAATTAACAAGCCCAAAGATGCATATAAGTGGCCATGGTAACACTGCAAGTGCGCGCTTGGCTTGAAGCAGCTAAACAAATAAAACACAACAGAGACGTGCTCGACGGTCAAACATGTTTTTTTACAAGCGCATGTTTACTTAGAAAAATAATGTAAAAGTGCTGCAATGGCATAAAAAACCTTAAGGTTAGCACAACGAAATTAACAAATATAGTGCATAGTTATACACGCTCGTTTGAGATGTGTTGCATTCATTATTATTAGTAGAATTATTTATTTGTTCTTATGTGCTTGCATTCGATTTGTCTAATGCAATAAATTGAATTATTATATTTAAGCTTTAGTTATATTTGGTCAAACATGTTGCTGAATACATTAAGCTATTTATTATAGTTTTTTTTAGGTGATGTTGCTGGGTAAGTGAGTTAAGAACAGCTCAGTCATAAAAAAAATAAATAAAAAATAATTATGTTGTGTGTGCGCGTGAGACGCCGGCGCGATCACTTACATTTTCTTATAAAAGAGGGAAAAAAATTAAGTACTCAGACATTTATGGTCACATTTATGTAACACATTTCGAATTTGTGTAGGGTTAAATAGGCCTATTTTTGTTCACTCACAATAAAAACAAAAAATTGCTTGTAAAATAAAGAAAACAAAAATAATTTTTTCTTTCTGTGAACTTCTCAAAAATGAACCGAAACTCATAGATATAGCTTAGTCCATTACTTGTCGCATTTTGTTCCTTTCATTTTGTTAATATGTTTATTATTTAGGTGAAATAAATTTTGCGCATATGCTATTTATTCCTTTTATAGGATTTAATCCTGTTTTTCTCCATTCAGAAGCGCCGCAGGTGCCTGATGATGATGATGATGACGAATCCTCATGTTCTGTTGTTTATTTGTTCATGAAGGCTAAAACTAAACCCCTGGGATTTTATTAATGGGTCACAGACACGTATCCATTGTAATTCTAATTTTATTTGACCTTGTCGGTTAATGAAAAGATAATGATCTTGTCGGTTGAAAGACAGGGGGGAAAAACAAAATGACATTGACAAGGCAACATTTCTAGTTTTCATTTAGTTTAAGTTTTTTTTTTTTTTTTTTTTTTTAACTAATATTTATATTTTCTTATATTACAGGATTATTTCGATTAGCATAAATGTTTTTAATAGTTTTAGTTTTTGTTATTTAACTATAATAACTCGGCCTAGGAAAAACATCCACAGAATTGCAGTATGTCAATTTTCCAGCTGTTTAAGTCATGAATATTTACAAATATTCACAAATTATTTTAAGCTTATTTTCCTTGTTTTTAAGCTTATCTGTTTCCATATTTTTGAATGTATAACCATTAAATTTCTTTAACCATGTTCTGACAATATAGTTTTACTTGACATCTGTGAAATGCTTATCCCAGGAATAATTATTTTTATTTATTCTAATATGCTGTCTTAACTAATATGACAGTTTGTTCTGTGTATTTCTTTTTTCCAGTATTATAGGCTATAGCTTACTATATTATAATTTCTACTAAAATATTACATGATTAAAGTGTTTACTTGATCATGGCCATTGCTTGCACTCTGAATTAATCTTTTAATTTCGAATTTGGTCTTTTAATTTAACTGTCTTTAATGCATCATGCACTTTTCATATAAAAGGTTTCTATGGGGGACAAAACTCTGAAACAACATGTTTTACTTGGATAATGCTGTCATTATCTTAGCAGTAGTGTTTATGACAAGATTAGTTGTCTCTGGTTGGCATTTTCAAGTTAAGCAATAGCACATCTTTTAATGTCACTTCATTGATTGGCTAATATTGTAGGTCATGTTTTCGTCAACGTATTTAAACAAAATTAGGAAATGGAGAAATATTCACAACATGCTAAAATGTGCTCAAAACAAAGCAAAAACACTAATTTACAGAACTTCAGACAATTTACAAAATAACAACTGGCAAAAGTTACTTCAGACGTCACGTAGCTTCTCAGGCGAGAAGGGGGGAGACGAAAGTGTCACGCTTCTTATCACACGTCATTGGTCACGGCTTCTGCTCACGGCGAGGTACGCGACGATCGACACGACTGATTGCTTAGTTAGCAAAGTAAATATATAAACGACACCTCATAAATATATAAACCACACCTCATAGATCTGTCACGCCACAGAGCGCCAAGAAAGATCGCGACAGCTCGAGAGGCATCTATGGTCTCACTCAAATCTATTGTTTAATTAAGGTTTGTACATGCTAGTTTAACATAAATATTCATTACTACTGGAGCTGCCAGTTTGCTATATTTCAAATAATTAAACAGCAGCACAAACTAATCGAAATCGGCAGCCCTTCCGGCGCACTGTGTCCGAATTCACTCACTCGTTTCATTCACTCCTTCAAGTGGACTATATTAGTGAATGAGGGTATAGGGGGCGATTTCGAACACAGCAAGTCACTGTTTCATACGAGTGTGTTAAGAGTCATCTCTGTTTCCAACGAGTCATAATTGATTTTTTCTATAAGTGTGATTCATTGTATTTGAGGTAAGTGACATTCTCTTAGTTCAGCTCTATGTAGTCATTGTATTTTTTGGGGTCTCGTACAGTGTTGAACTATTGGACTATAGTCATACTGTGTGTAGTGCGTTGTGATTTTTCCCTTAACAATTTTTGTTTCTTCCATTGTGTTAATTGATATACATTATTCATATATCTCTATCTTTTATTGTTATTTTTGTTTAGTGATTGTTTATTTAATACATTGTTTATTCAAACACATGAGAGTATGGGTTTATTAATTGGAGGCACAGCGCTATATAACAAATTGTTCTTGTAGTATCTAATTTTCAGGGAAAGCAGCAGTCGTTATCTTTGTTACTTCATCTGGGACACCAGGGCTCCTGTCAGGACATTATATGAGTGAACCCAGCTGGGGAGGGTTACATAATAAGGCAATATTAATATTAATATATCAACTCAAAATAGAGTTGATGATACAAAAATAAGTTTAAAGAAGGTTTATGTCATTCAACATTTTCTATTATTAAAATTGTATATAAATTTGTGTTTTATAAACGTCACAACACAAGAATGCTGTTTGTAAATAAGTTTATTTGAGCTGGTGTTGTTGAATTACAGGTTGCAAGAAACTTTATACGCAACTTTTAGTTTTTCTTTAAGAATAAACCATATTTCATTTCACTAAGACATATAGATGCTCACAATCATTTTAAATCATTTTAAACAAGTAATTTGTAAAGATATGACTAGAAACAGGAGTAGAAGAAAGTATCCACACCACCAGAATCCCAAGATCCCATGAAATCACCTGATGTGGATTGTGCTTTACTTTGATTTTCTTTTAAATAGTCAATATTCTTTATGCCAAATCCTTGAATCATGATCTTCTAATGTCTAGTTGACTGCAAGTGTGTTTGATTGAACAGTCTGTGTTAAAAATATTGAGCCATTTTTCCAGAAGAGAATGACTGCAATTTTCAAATGTTTCTAAAAGCCACAGATGAAAACTCATTTTGATTTCATGGGGTCTTTAAAACATATATAGTGAACACTGGTATTTTATACTCTTAAATACAGAAAATAAATTCATTGTACTGATATAAGCACATTATCTGATGAAAACAGAACAAAAAGTGTTTGCAAATTAAAAAAAAAGTTAGAACAAGGCAAAATGAAAATGAAAGATCAACACAAATGAATCCTTCACTCTTCATATCTGCTGCAGATGAAGTTGAGTCTGTCAGTCTCAGGACGGCTGATCCAGCGCTGATCTCCTCCAGACTGAACTGCTCCAGATCTCACTGTATGCTCACACTCTTCCTCTCCTGTGCCGTTCCCTGGAGCCCAGTTCTGATAGCACACGGTCTGTCCGCTCACCCAGAACCAGAGGCCCACAGTGCAGGAGTGACGTAAACCCAACCACACCGCCTCAGTAGACGCCTGTTTAACCACATTCATCACCTCACGCTCCTTCTCTCCTGAATGAACCGAGACCAGATCCACATGATTCTGTCTGCAGTATCTCAGAGCTTCAGACCACGTCAGATTCTCTTTGATCAGAATCAGTTTATCTGGACACAAAACAAACCACAAGAAAAACTAGAGAGAGACTGATCAAAAACAACATGCAGAACAAACACTGTGGAGGAATTTGTCATGTCAGACATGTAGTGTGAACTTTAAAGAGTTAGTTCACCTCTTCCGGAAACTCAAACGTGCTTCATAACACACGAGAATGAACCTCATTGGTTACTCAGCACATTTGAGCGTCCAGAAGAGGTTTGTTCTCGCACAAGTTAGGTTGAGCTTCTGTTTATGTTCACTGATCAATGTTTACATGCGAGTAAAAGCCTAAATTAAATCTGTTCATCATATAAAGTGATCGATTCTCTTGAGAAAATTTGGACTAAACCGCTCTATTCACATTGATTAGTTTTACGATCTCTTTATGGAGGATTTGAAGTGTCAATGTGGAAGTTACAAAGACAGTCAATGGAAGGAAATCTGACAGCATTCTGTCATCAAAAACATTATTTGTGTTCTGAAGATGAACGAAAGTTTGGAACGACATGAGGGTGAGTAATTAATGACAGAAATTTAATTTTGGGGTGAACTAACCCTTTAAGATATCTGGAGGTGATGGATGGATTGTGTGTGTTTTGTGAGGATCTGCTCACCTTCATGACACACAAAAGGAAGCTGCGCACTACAAGGGACGTTATTCCATTCTCTCGGAGCGAGATGAATGATCGCTGCACAGTTTTCATTATCACTAGGTTCATTAGACCTCCAGTATCTGAATGAGGAGTTACTCTGATCTGACCACTGCCATGAGTCTCTGAACAGACCGATCCAGACATCATCACCAGATCTGTGATTATCATTGACGATCTTCTGAAGCTGTTGACTCTCATTCTGGTTCCTCACACTGACCAGATCAATGTGATTCTGTCTGCAGTAACTCTGAGCGTATCTCCAATTCATCATCTGATCGACAAAGACGAGTCCTGTGTTCGCTTTAAGAAAAACAATACAAAATAAATTGTTCATTAATCTTATGCTGTTTTATGGTTTGATGTGAACAGGAGCAGCAGTGGAAACATCAGAAACACGTGTCATTCAAAGACTGTTTCTACAGCTGATGATATATTGAATCTTCTCAATATCTTCAGGATTATTTTAAAGATTCAACCTGAAGTAACATTTGTGAACATCATGATGATTTTAAAAAGTGGCATAATAATTTTAGTAATAGCGACACCTACAGGTGAACAGAATGAGTGTTAGTTTAAACCTGTCATCAGGGTGGAAAGAGTACTGAAAAAATATAATCAAGTAAAAGTAACATTAATTTCCAAAAATTTAGTGAGTAGAGAAAAAATTGTCCAACAATGTATTCCTTGAATAAAAGAGTATCTTATTTAAAATACTCATGATGAAGTGAGAACTGAGCTGTGGATTCGACCAGCTTATAATAAACACTGTCATTAAAAATGAAGAAAACAGTGAAAATACTGTAATTCACATTATCTTTGGTTGTTTGTAAAAGAGAATGAAGAATATCATCCAACAGTTTTACTTTTTAAAATATATCAAAACACAGAACGATAATTACCGAGATGAAAAGATGAAAAGTTATTTTCAGTGCATTCATCACCATTTAAATCATAATATATGAAAATAAATTGATTTAAAATAATTTGTAAGTTCTTAATAAACACTGAGAGATCTATTGATGTACATAAAATATCAATGTTCAGAACAGTGCAAAAAAAAAAAAAAAAATACAATACAATACATAAAATACATAAACACAAAAATAAATAAATATAAAAACTCATAGTTCATCATCACACACCAGAGGTGGTTTTAAAAAGAGAGATAAAGCCAAATTATCTCCAAAATGGTGCCACTTTTGCGCTGCGAGGTTACACTTTTAGATCACTGAGTAGGGCCGGGCGATACAGCTAAAAAATTATCATGATATAATGTTTTATATTGATCGGTATTGATAATTATTGAAAAAAATTTAGTAGAAAAAAATGTTTGAATTTAAACAGTGCATTTTTAATTAAGGCAAACAACAAATAATTTTTAAAACAAAGCAAAATAAAATGTAAACAAATCTTTCTGATATTTTATATGAAGATTAAATAAATAAGTGTTAAAGAAACTTAGAGCTGCACAATTCTGGATAAATTGAGAAACTTTTTTTTTTTTTTTTTTAAACCAAGATCACAATTCTGAATGACAACTAAACGAAATAACATGTAATTTAGAGGTTCTGACAAAATATTAAGTCCTGCAGTCTATTTTAAAATTTTAAATATATTTGAATTAATTATTTTTAAAAAATCTTCAATGATACGCTCATAAATACTCGTTTTATTACTGGATGAATCGGTGTATTTAAAAGAATCTGCTGAATGAAGATTCAACGTCAAATACATTTTTTAACAGTCACTTGTCGCCACCTGGTGGTGAAACAATGTAATCGATAAATACGTCATTTTCAGCGCGTTCAAGTTACTTTTAAAAGCTGATTTGCTCTATTTTGATCGATAACATAGACATTAGTGTTTTATCTGAACTATAAACTTTTATGTCAGTACTTCTGTGATAACCTGAATATTTGTAGCACAGAAATAAAGATATTGTGTGATTGAAAGCACTGTTTGTGCAGCTGTTAATACCGACATGACAACTGCTCTCTCAAGACGAACTTTGAAGTAGATCAACTGTAAGACGTAAGGAAACCATGAAACTGCCACACTGATGAGCTGACATGTGCTTTTTTATTCACAATCTCCTCGTCGCCAGTAGGTACAGCATTCATTTTCATGTGTTTGTGTGTTCTGATCTCACGTGCCGACTGCGCAACTGAACTCCAGCAACTTGTTTGCGTGTCACTCGTAGCGCGTCTGTTTGTGACCCAGGGACGGAGCGAGCTTGAGAGTTGTTCATGCAAACGAACTTAATGCCTGTTTACATTTTAACGCATTTAAGTGAAACTATATTGAGAGTTATATCGAACATTTTTTCTATCGTTATCGATTAAGACGTACCGTCGATAAATATCGATACAGTTTTATCGCCCGGGCCTATCACTGACAGTGGCGGAGCCAGGATTTTTTCATAGGGGTGGCCAGGCAGGGGCCAGCAACCAGTCTGGGGTGGCACAGAAATCTTCATTATTATAACATAAAAATTAGTCTGACTATAATGTACTGGACTGTGCCAACAACACAACTGAATACAGTTAATTTGTACTTAATTGTAATTGAGATAATAAATTAGATCATGGAATGCTGAGTGAATTTTTTTCTCTTTTTTTTTTAATCATTCCTCACTTGCAGGCATATTAATAAAGGGGCTCACACTATAGCTAAATTTCAACTTGTTCAGTCAGTTCTGGTTCTCAAAACCCCCAATAGCTTGTTCTCCATTGTTGCATCTCCATGGATGAGACATCCAGATAACTACATACTGTAGTTCAAAGATTATTCAACCTTCATTGAATTTTATGTATAATTAATGAGTTTGTCTGTTTCAAAAACTAACCAAAAAAGTAAACACTAAATGTTTAACTTTCTATATTGTCAAAATAAATAATTATAACAGTTCTATCATACCTAAATTAAACTCCGTACAAAGAAAAAAAAAAGTGTTCTCTTTTGAATTCCCATTTGCTGATGCGGAAGCGGAAGTCAACAGCACATAAATGCCAGAATGTAAAATTAATTATTTTATGCATTTAAATGTGATACATTTTTGTTCATACTTTATAAATTAACACAAATTTAGCATCTTAGTACAAATGCACAGTTCTTACATTTATTTATGCATTAAAAAATTACGTATCAGTTTGTGCCTTATATTGTGATCTCACATAGCACAATATTTTAGTCCAGATGTGACGCATATGTGTCAAATAGGCCTACATACATGCATGCACGGTTTTAACGCAGCTTTAATCGCCTTTTTGGTTATTTCATGACTTAATAGACGACATAACTACGACGTTACATGCTCGTAGTTTCTTTTGCGCATTATTTATAGTGAGTAATGTATAGCGCGCCGTATTTGCGCGTGATTGAAAAGTGCGCGGCCTTGCAACCCACCAGTTGAGAAACATTTACGTAAGCTATATATAGTGTTCGCCGTTCACTGTTGTTCTGCTCATTCGGCACCTGTATCATTTCCGCGCGCGTTTGACTTGCGCCTGGCCCTGAGGCGAAGTTGGAGTGCGAGTCTAAAAAATGTCTCCCGTTTTTTTTTTTTTGTAGTCTTAAAGAGACGGTTCTGCGTTTAAATATACGCAATTCTTGTCAACAAAAAAGTAGACAGAAACGGCAGTTGTGAGCTCCGCCCCTGATCACTGAGAGACAAACTGTTGACTGGGTATGATGTTGGCGGTGCTGACCCTTTGTGATGAAGATATTAAACATTAAGGCATCAGTTGAAGCGTGTTTTTTCTAATCAGAAGTAAATGTTCTGGAGTCGTTATATTTGGTATATGGTGCATCTATAAATTAATGGTTGTAATTTTAAATAGCTGAACTCACTGTTGTTGCAGATGAAATGACGAGTATCACTACATGACCCATCATGCCATTCTCCATTCTTCATCACACCACAGTTCTCTTTTCCATTATTGTTCTTATTTCCGTTATTTGGTTGTCCAGATCCCCAGTTCAGATAGAGCGCAGGATCACCTGAAGACCACTGCCATTTATCAACACCCGTCTGCTGCAGCCCAATCCAGACATACTCACGACGTTCATCATCCACACTCTTCTTCACCTCGTTCATGTCGTTCATGTTGTCAACGGTGGCCAGATCTGTGTAATTCTCTCTGCAGTATCTCTGAGCTTCAGTCCAGTTCTTCGTCACGTTTATAAAGTGATACTGACGCTGAACACATTCAGATACGGAGCAGAGAGCTGTGAAAGAGAGGGTTTGATTTAATGCTTTTCATAACAGAGTCAAACCTGATGAAACTATAAACCATAAATAAAACAACAAACACACTCACCAATGAGAAGAAGAATGAAATATAGAGTTTGGTCCATTTCTGAGGAAGAAACACATTGAAAAACTCAGATAGTCCATATTCATCTTGGAGTAAAACATGATCATGTAATTTAAAAAATATCAGAAAAACAAAATTCACAATCATTCAGACAATATTAACATCTCAAAGTCTAGTTGTGTTTGAAGAATGAACATGTGAGTTGTTCTTACTTTAGAGGTCGTGTGTTTCTGTCCTGAGTCTGATGTTTCTGTCTGCAGCTTTAAACAGTGTGATTATTATATCTGCTCTCATCCCTCATTCAGAACATCATTTCACATCATTTGTTTATTTCTCAAAACCCCCATATCATATTCACTTCCTCTATATTTGTGTATTTGTCCACCTGTCCCTTTATTTGCATGTTGACGTCTGTGTCAGTCAGTATTAGTCTATATTAATATGGACCTCAAAAAAAAAAAAACATTCACAAATTTATATTTTAACATTCACAAATAATGCACGTTTTTTTCTAATCAGAAGTAAATGTAAAAAATATATTACATTATGTGTGTGTTTTATACTGCATGAATACATATATCTGCAATATATTACATGATCATATATACATCTATGTACAGTAGTCAACATTTGAAGTGGATCAAAACCTTTCATAAAAGTTGTCCAAAGATGAGCTTTTTTGATCCACTTCATATGATGAGTACTATATTATGAAGTCTATTTCTGAATGTAAAAATACATACATTATGATATATTAGTAAACATATAGTAATATTTTTCAATATATGAAAAGCGGCAATTCCTTATGCATTATTCAATACATTGTAATATATTAACACAATATATTATTCAGAATATTTTCAAATATACTGTTAAATCATTTAATATATTGATCATTCATATATAGGGAAATATATTTTCTTTTCGTAAGGGCATATAACCAGATATTGTCATTAAACCCTTTCAATTATAAATGATGTGCTAACATGTTTTGATTCAGTATTAACTTTGAAGTGTCACCTGTTTCTACCTCTCTCTAGTTATCTCTAGTGGTCAAGACTGCAAGTGTGGGTATCTGGACAGGCCTCATGTTTGTGTTTCTCTGTTTCTGGACACTTTCTGTTCTGTTTCTGTTTGAACTGATCAATGAGGGTTGAGTTCATCAGTGAAGACAGTGACACTGGTTACTGAGAGCTTTCAAGAGCTCTGTTTGAGGCTCCAGTCCAAGAGAAAGAAATGTGTGTGAGAGAGAATGAGTCTGACTGTTGAGAGAGTTTGGGCTTCAGGGTTTGAGGCACTAAAAATGGCAAAATGAAGAGGAAGGAAAGACAATTCCTTTTGCTTTTGGTTTTTTGGGAAAAAAGTAGAAACTTTTTTGCTCATGCATAGGCTTCTTCATTTTCCTCATGCATAGGCTTCTTCATTTTCCTCTTCTGAGAGCTGAGACCCCTCACATTCACAACAGAGACAAGATAAAGACTCTGTCCAGTCTGCATTAAAGTGCTCATATCGTGCATTTATTCCCCCCACTGAGAAACTACAACAAGACTTCCAGCAGCAACTAATTATTTTTTAAAGATCTTCTAACTCGTCATTCACACACGAAAGAAGTTTAAAACTACAGCATTATTAAGACAAAAACAGACGATTAAACAAAAAACAAAAGACAAACTCTGAACATTACAAAACAAAGCAAGTAGCCATTCAGCTGCATAATTTATTCATGCTGCAATGCATGCTGGGACTTGGTACTATATATGGTGGCACCCAGCATGCATTGCGGCATTAAACTTTTGTTGATTGTCACCATTGTTGAGATTCATACACTGATTCGTGATGTCTGTGTTCATCACTAATGTTCAATTATCACTTAATTAATGATTTAATTAATTAACTGTAACACTGTTTCAGTGTTAGTTTTTAACACTCTGGATCCCAGGAGACCCGAGCAGTGTTATTTAACACCAGGGATATTTCCATGATAAGGAAATACAATATACACACAGAATCTCCATTCTCGAGCACATTCAAATGAACGTTTCCATGGTGAACACAGAGGAAAACATGTAAACAAGGAAGAAAAATAGAGTAATGCACAAATGATGCACAGCAAAATCCCCAGTGTTAAAAATAACTCCGTGTTCATATGTGTCCACACTAGATAATTAAGTGATTAATTAAGTGATGATTGACCATTAGTGGTGACACCTGATGTTAATAAGCAGAATCACTGAAGGAAAGAGAAACAAGAACAGAAAAAAGAAAAGTGTAGTGAAGTGTAGCCAAGTATGGTGTCTCATACTCAAAACTTGTGCTCTGCATTTCATCCATTCAAGTGCACACACACACACACAGCACTGAGTATTGAACACACACACACACACACACACAGCAGTGAGTATTAAACACACACACACACACACAGCAGTGAGTATTAAACACACACACACACACACACACACACAGAGCAGTGGCCAGCTGTTTTTGCCGAGTCACCCAGGAAGTGATTGGGGGTCAGATGTTTCGCTTGAGGACACTTCAGTTGTGAGTATGAGAGTGGAAGAGAGCGCTGTTCATTCACTCCACTCACCGACATCTCCTGCCAGTACTGAGACTCGAACCCGCAAGCCTGGCCACACACTTGAAGATTTTAAGCCTGATTTTGGTCCGATGTGCAACCCTCAACAATCTGGGGGGTTCGGCCCAATTCAAGGTTTCTCGCAGCCAATTTTTTCTCCAAAAAATCCTCAATTGTGTGGTGTTGTGATTATTTAACTGCTCCCATTCGCGTCAGAGTCCGTAAGATCCCAAATTGTAAGTGTCAAACATGCCTCTGACGTGACACCTGTGATAGCCAATGAGAGGGAGCAAGCTTCACCTACCAGATGTTGTGTTTCTGTAACTGAAACTTGGCAGCAACAAACATGCCATAAAAGTGGAGTATTGAGAAAGAAAATCACCCATATTATTTTTTTGTCCTTTGTTTTTCTTCCCATCAAACAAAACTCATGTCAGGAGAACCAACTGAAATGCCATCCCTATTATCTACCAAGGGAATTTAGTGCTGTGTTTTTGGCTGCTGTTCACATTCCTCCGTGTGTCAACTCTTCAGAAGCGCTCGGTAAACTCTATGATGCCATCAATGCGCTGGAAACGGCTCACCCTGATGCTGCTTTCATTATCGTGGGCGACTTCAATCACTGTAATCTATAGACTGTATTGCCAGAATGTTTTCAGCACATAAACATCACTGGATCATGTTTATAGTCATATCTGTGATGCATGCAAAGCCGTCCCCCGCCCTCACTTTGGACTTTCTGATCACATTTCTTTGTTCCTATACCCAGCCTATAGGTAAAGAAGCAAACAAATCCACCTGTTAAACAAGTTAAACTCTGGTCTCCAGAAACACAGTGCATAATGCAAGACTGTTTTGCTCAGACAGACTGGGAAGTGTTTAAAGCTCAGCCACACTGGAGGATTCTTCCATCAATATACAAGAGTTTTCTGAATATGTGACTGGGTACATTACAACTTGTGTCGACAACGTTGTGCCCACCATACATATCAGGAGGTTTCTTAACCAAAAGCCGCAGATGAACAGTCAGGTGCGCCACATGCTGCGTGCTCGATCTCTTGCATTTAGATCAGGAAACAAGGAGGAGTACAAAGTACAAACTAAGGAAGACCATCAAGGAGGCTAAAAGTCAGTACAGAGATAAAAACTGAGAGCTTTTACCTGCAGTATACCTGAAACACTGGATCTCTTACAGTATGCCTACGGCCAAAAAGATCTCAGTTTCTCAGCAGCCCTTCATATAACCCTCTCACACCTTGAAAACTAAGACACTTACACTAGGATGCCTTTCATCGACTACAGTTCTGCTTTTAATACAGTTATTCTCCACAAACTCACTGATAAACTGTTCAACTTGGACTGAACTCTACAGTTTGCAGTTGGCTGTTAGATTTCCTCACTGGCTGCAGACTGTCAGAATTGGAAATATCACATCTAACAGCATTGTGATGAATACTGGTGCACCGCAAGGATGTGTCTTTAGCCCCATGATCTACACAATGTTCACATTCGACTGCGTTGCCAACCATAAGGATAACATCATCCTGAAATTCGTTGAAGACACCACAGTTGTTGGACTTATCACTGGCGGTGACGAAACAGCATACAGGAGCGAGGGAGCAAGTCTAGTGAAATGGTGTGAGGAACATTCTCACACAGACAAAGCCAAGGAGATGATCGTAGACATGAGGAAGGAGAGGAGAACTCATCATCCATGGGCGTGAGGTGGAGAGGGTGAGCTGTGTCAAATTTCTGGGCGTCTACATCAGTGACGACCTCACTTGGTCACGTAACACCACCCAGCTGGTCAAGAAAGCACAACAGTTGATGAACTTCCTCAAAAGGCTGAGGAAATTTAGCATGGCACCAAAGATCCTCAGCAGCTTTTACAGCAGTGTCATTGAGAGGACCTTGACCAGCTGTATCACAGTGTGGGATGATAACAGATGAGTCAGGAAATACATAAACCCAGGGGCGGACTGGGGTTGAGAAGTGGCCCTGGACTTTCTGGCACAGAGCGGCCCACCACACACTGCACAGAGAAATTTTTAACACGTCTTAACAAAAAAATATAACATAAATGACATTTACATTTTTTTAATTGAAATGCTTATAATTAACATTAATGAATCACTGGCATGCTTATTTACATTATAATTTGTCTTTTGTGGTGTACAAATAGTAAATAAGTTTGAAGAATTTTTGCTCAAATAACACAATGCTCTGGTATGTTCTAGAAGACTTGGAATGTAGTGCAGAATGAGCTGTTTTTATGGTGCCTTTGGTTATAGTGTTTGTCCTTTAGGGAGCTTGACATCTGTCATTTTACGGAATTGATGTCCAATTTTTATCCAGAATTTATTCCTGTGATCAAAGCTGAATTTTCAACATCATTACTCCAGTCTTCAGTGTCACATGATCTTTCAGAAATCATTCTAATATGATGGATATATATATATATATATATATATATATATATATATATATATATATATATATATATATATATATATATACAGTGGGTACGGAAAGTATTCAGACCCCCTTAAATTTTTCACGCTTTGTTATATTGCAGCCATTTGCTAAAATCATTTAAGTTCATTTTTTTCCTCATTAATGTACACACAGCACCCCATATTGATAGAAAAACACAGAATTGTTGACATTTTTGCAGATTTATTAAAAAAGAAAAACTGAAATATCACATGGTCCTAAGTATTCAGACCCTTTGCTCAGTATTTAGTAGAAGCACCCTTTTGATCTAATACAGCCATGAGTCTTTTTGGGAAAGATGCAACAAGTTTTTCACACCTGGATTTGGGGATCCTCTGCCATTCCTCCTTGCAGATCCTCTCCAGTTCTGTCAGGTTGGATGGTAAACGTTGGTGGACAGCCATTTTTAGGTCTCTCCAGAGATGCTCAATTGGGTTTAAGTCAGGGCTCTGGCTGGGCCATTCAAGAACAGTCACGGAGTTGTTGTGAAGCCACTCCTTCGTTATTTTAGCTGTGTGCTTAGGGTCATTGTCTTGTTGGAAGGTAAACCTTCGGCCCAGTCTGAGGTCCTGAGCACTCTGGAGAAGGTTTTCGTCCAGGAAATCCCTGTACTTGGCCGCATTCATCTTTCCCTCGATTGCAACCAGTCGTCCTGTCCCTGCAGCTGAAAAACACCCCCACAGCATGATGCTGCCACCACCATGCTTCACTGTTGGGACTGTATTGGACAGGTGATGAGCAGTGCCTGGTTTTCTCCACACATACCGCTTAGATTTAAGGCCAAAAAGTTCTCTTGGTCTCATCAGACCAGAGTATCTTATTTCTCACCATCTTGGAGTCCTTCAGGTGTTTTTTCATGTGTCTTGCACTGAGGAGAGGCTTCCGTCGGGCCACTCTGCCATAAAGCCCCGACTGGTGGAGGGCTGCAGTGATGGTTGACTTTCTACAACTTTCTCCCATCTCCCGACTGCATCTCTGGAGCTCAGCCACAGTGATCTTTGGGTTCTTCTTTACCTCTCTCACCAAGGCTCTTCTCCCCCCGATAGCTCAGTTTGGCCGGACGGCCAGCTCTAGGAAGGGTTCTGGTCGTCCCAAACGTCTTCCATTTAAGGATTATGGAGGCCACTGTGCTCTTAGGAACCTTAAGTGCAGCAGAAATTTTTTTGTAACCTTGGCCAGATCTGTGCCTTGCCACAATTCTGTCTCTGAGCTCTTCAGGCAGTTCCTTTGACCTCATGATTCTCATTTGCTCTGACATGCACTGTGAGCTGTAAGGTCTTATATAGACAGGTGTGTGGCTTTCCTAATCAAGTCCAATCAGTATAATCAAACACAGCTGGACTCAAATGAAGGTGTAGAACCATCTCAAAGATGATCAGAAGAAATGGACAGCACCTGAGTTAAATATATGAGTGTCACAGCAAAGGGTCTGAATACTTAGGACCATGTGATATTTCAGTTTTTCTTTTTTAATAAATCTGCAAAAATTTCAACAATTCTGTGTTTTTCTGTCAATATGGGGTGCTGTGTGTACATTAATGAGGAAAAAAATGAACTTAAATGATTTTAGCAAATGGCTGCAATATAACAAAGAGTGAAAAATTTAAGGGGGTCTGAATACTTTCCGTACCCACTGTATATATTTTAACATTATTCATGGTGGAAAGGCAAAGTAATTACTTTCAGTGCATCCAGAAAGTATTCGCAGCGCTTCACTTTTTCCACATTTTGTAATGTTACAGACTTATTCCAAAAGGGATTAAATTCATTATTTTCCTCAAAATTCTACAAACAATACCCCATAATGACAATGTGAAAGAAGTTTGATTTTTTTTTTTTTTTTTCTATGTAGAGTTAATAAAAAATAAGTTTAAAGAATGTTTATGTCATTCAACATTTTCTATTATTAAAATTGTATATAAATTTGTGTTTTATAAACGTCACAACACAAGAATGCTGTTTGTAAATAAGTTTATTTGAGCTGGTGTTGTTGAATTACAGGTTGCAAGAAACTTTATACTCAACTTTTAGTTTTTCTTTAAGAATAAACCATATTTCATTTCAATAAGACATATAGATGCTCACAAGCATTTTAAACAAGTAATTTGTAAAGATATGACTAGAAACAGGAGTAGAAGAAAGTATCCACACCACCAGAATCCCAAGATCCCATGAAATCACCTGATGTGGATTGTGCTTTACTTTGATTTTCTTTTAAATAGTCAATATGCTTTATGCCAAATCCTTGAATCATGATCTTCTGATGTCTAGTTGACTGCAAGTGTGTTTGATTGAACAGTCTGTGTTAAAAATATTGAGCCATTTTTCCAGAAGAGAATGACTGCAATTTTCAAATGTTTCTAAAAGCCACAGATGAAAACTCATTTTGATTTCATGGGGTCTTTAAAACATATATAGTGCACACTGGTATTTTATACTCTTAAATACAGAAAATAAATTCATTGTACTGATATAAGCACATTATCTGATGAAAATAGAACAAAAAGTGTCTTCCAATAAAAAAAAAAGATAGAACAAGGCAAAATGAAAATGAAAGAACAACACAAACGAATCCTTCACTCTTCATATCTGCTGCAGATGAAGTTGAGTCTGTCAGTCTCAGGACGGCTGATCCAGCGCTGATCTCCTCCAGACTGAACTGCTCCAGATCTCACTGCAGACTCACACTTATCTGAATCATCAGTTGCCCAGTTCTGATAGCACACGGTCTGTCCGCTCACCCAGAACCAGAGGCCCACAGTGCAGGAGTGACGTAAACCCAACCACACCGCCTCAGTAGACGCCTGTTTAACCACATTCATCACCTCACGCTGCATCTCTTCTGAATGAACCGAGACCAGATCCACATGATTCTGTCTGCAGTATCTCAGAGCTTCAGACCACGTCAGATTCTCTTTGATCAGAATCAGTTTATCTGGACACAAAACAAACCACAAGAAAAACTAGAGAGAGACTGATCAAAAACAACATGCAGAACAAACACTGTGGAGGAATTTGTCATGTCAGACATGTAGTGTGAACTTTAAAGAGTTAGTTCACCCCAAAATTTTAGGCTTTTGCTGCATGTAAACTTTGATCAGTGAACATAAACAGAAGCTCAACCTAACGAGAATGAACCTCATTGGTTACGCAGCACGTTTGAGTTTCCAGAAGAGGTTTGTTCTTGTGCGTTATACAAGTTAGGTTGAGCTTCTGTTTATGTTCGCTGATCAATGTTTACATGCGAATAAAAGTCTAAATTAAATCTGTTCATCATATAAAGTGATCGATTCTCTTCAGAAAATTTGGACTAAATCGCTTGGTTCATATGAATTAGTTTTATGATCTCTTTATGGAGTTTTTGAAGTGTCAATGTGGAAGTTACAAAGACAGTCAATGGAAGGAAATCTGACAGCATGTTTGGAACAATATGAGGGTGAGTAATTAATGACAGAAATTTCATTTTGGGGTGAACTAACCCTTTAAGATATCTGGAGGTGATGGATGGATTGTGTGTGTTTTGTGAGGATCTGCTCACCTTCATGACACACAAAAGGAAGCTGCTTGTCGCAAGGGACATTATTCCATTCTCTTGGAGCGAGATGAATGATCGCTGTACAGTTTTCATTACCTCCATTACTAGGTTCATTATACCTCCAGTATCTGAATGAGGAGTTACTCTGATCTGACCACTGCCATGAGTCTCTGAACAGACCGATCCAGACTTCACCAGATATGTGACTATCATTGATGATCTTCTGAACCTGTTGACTCTCATTCTGGTTCCTCACACTGACCAGATCAATGTGATTCTGTTTGCAGTAACTCTGAGCGTCTCTCCAATTCATCGTCTGATTGACAAAGACGAGTCCTGTGTTCGCTTCAATAAAAAAAAAAAAGTTAATTAATCTTGTGCTGTTTTATGGTTTGATGTGAATAAGAGCAGCAGTGGAAACATCAGAAACACGTGTCATTCAAAGACTGTTTCTACAGCTGATGATATATTGAATCTTTGTGGTAGTTTTGTAATCTGGTTTAATCTAATTGACCTAGACTACTTGATGAAGAGAACAACTGCAGTTTATCAGTACATAAAGTTTGTGTATTGTTCTTTTTACACAATTTGATTTATTATTATTTTACACACAGCCTAAAAAAATGGACACATTTAAAACATTTACACAATTGTCTACAAAACTTCTGGATTTATATATATTTCTGACTTAATGCTGAGTACACACCACAAGATAATCGGACTTATTTTGGGCCGATTTCTCCCCTTCCGACAATCCTAGGTTATGTCCCGATTATCTTGATGTTCTACTTATCAGATTTTCCTCTGGTGTGAGATGTGTTAAGAGTGTCTGAAATTGCTCGGATGAACGTCGGAGGCGTATAACATGTTGAATATTTACGATCAGAAATCCTGATGTGTGGGGGAACCCCGAGGACAAACTCGCGCACGCTCTGGAGATTATCACGTGAAACAAAACAATTTCCAATCAGAAAGCGAGCTGACAGAAGACAGAAGCATAACAAACGCAGTCATGGCGCTGCACAAAGTTAAATGGATTTGGACAGCAGAGATGGAGGATCAGCTTGACGATTTGTGGAAACAGCACGAGTGTTTATACGTGTCCTTAAAACATACTAAAATCATTCAAACACTATCAACACAACTTCTTCCTGCCTACCTTCCATCATGTTTATTCTTAGCCTAAATCTGGAGAGATTTTGGGATGGGAGGAAAAATATTTTTCAAATCTTTTGCGTTCTCTGACAAAACCTGTTGTGAGTTCAGACAAACACTTCCTGTTTAATTTCCCTCTGGCAGTGGTTCAGACAGCTCTGTACGTTAACAATGGAGCAGTTAATAGAGTTTGATTCTGAACTGAGACTTAAATATGAAGAAATATGTTCAGTGTTTAATTCAAGACACGGTTTTGATGTCAGTGAAAGACACAACTGGATAAGTTCAGTAAAGTTGGCAACATATTCACAGATTTGAATTTCCTGGATCAATAACTCGTGAGATAAACTTTGTTAAAACACAATAACATCTCGTAGACAACGAGCTACAAACTAATTTTCCTCAAAACGAGTCTTCCTCCACACTGTACAAAATACACTGATCTCTGTGCAGGGGCTGAAGGGACTGTCTGCAAAGTGCAAAACCTGAAAAGTGTTACTACAAAAAATAGTCAATAACTTCAGTGTTGAACACTGTAGTGTCACTGAATTCAGTTCACAGATCATTGCTTTCCTAACCTTGTTTGATAAAATGTGCTTTTTTGAATATTTTTTTTTCTAATAACTGTGAAGTTATTGATTTTATTGCATAATAAAAAATCAGGCAAATTATGCAAAATCACATTTTATCAAACTAAGTGTTTGAGTATAACCAGCAGGAGAACAGTGATGTGTGAACTGAATTTGATGATAGTACAGTGTGTTACAGTGACGTTATTGATTTTTATTTCATTATAAAAAAAAAAATCATGAGTTATTGATCCAGGAAATTCAAATCTGTGAATATGTTGCCAATTTTACTGAACTTATCCAGTTGTGTCTTTCACTGACGTCAAAACCGTGTCTTGAACTAAACACTGAACATATTTCTTTATATTTAAGTCTCAGTTCAGAATCAAACTCTATTAACTGCTCCATTGTTAACGTACAGAGCTGTCTGAACCACTGCCAGAGGGAAATTAAACAGGAAGTGTTTGTCTGAACTCACAACAGGTTTTGTCAGAGAACGCAAAAGATTTAAAAAAAAAAAAAAAAAAAAAAAAAAAAAAAAAAAAATTTCCACCACCATGTCCCTTTAGGGGCTCCGTACAAATGAAATTAATTCTTTAGGCAACATAATTAACCTACCTGAAAAAAAAAAAAAAATCTTTGTGTTGTTTTAATTTTGATAAATCATTGCATATACACCTGCATCACGTCATCAGAGCGTTCCATAAGGTTATACAGAGTTAGACAGACTTCGATCACCGAGAGCCAAAAACAAACAGCAGCCGCCTTTAACAGTTCCTCCTGAACCAAAACAATGAGCTCCTGCTGCGTTCACTCCATGAGTAACTATAATTATGAGATGAAACCCGTGAGGTTCTACCTGGAGCAGTTCACGTCCTCAGACTCGGATTTATGCGTTTCTATTTCAACACTATCGACACCAAAATAAATCTGCAGCAGTCAGGTGGAACAAGTAAGAGCTCTGGAAGTTGTTTGTGTTCATTATTATTGTAATGTTCTGTGCTTTGAGCAATAACATTTCTATCTGGGCTGATCTCACATTGTGACCACAGTATGAGCACACAGTGAGAGCGCTGTGAGGTTACACTTTTAGATCACTGAGAGACAAACTGTTGACTGGGTATGATGTTGGCGGTGCTGACCCTTTGTGATGAAGATATTAAACATTAAGGCATCAGTTGAAGCGTGTTTTTTCTAATCAGAAGTAAATGTTCTGGAGTCGTTATATTTGGTATATGGTGCATCTATAAATTAATGGTTGTAATTTCATAAAGTTGAACTCACTGTTGCAGATGAAATGACGAGTATCACTACATGACCAATCATGCCATTCTCCATTCTTCATCACAGCACACTTCTCTTCTCCATTATTTGGTTGTCCAGTCGACCAGTTCTGATAGAGCACAGGATCACCTGAAGACCACTGCCATTTATAAACACCCGTCTTCTGCAGCCCAATCCAGACATACTCACGACCTGAATCATTCACACTCTTCTTCACCTCGTTCATGTCGTTCATGTTGTCAACGGTGGCCAGATCTGTGTAATTCTCTCTGCAGTATCTCTGAGCTTCAGTCCAGTTCTTCGTCACGTTTATAAAGTGATACTGACGCTGAACACATTCAGATACGGAGCAGAGAGCTGTGAAAGAGAGGGTTTGATTTAATGCTTTTCATAACAGAGTCAAACCTGATGAAACTATAAACCATAAATAAAACAACAAACACACTCACCAATGAGAAGAAGAATGAAATATAGAGTTTGCTCCATTTCTGAGGAAGAAACACATTGAAAAACTCAGATAATCCCATATTCATCTTGGAGTAAAACATGATCATGTAATTTAAAAAATAGCAGAAAAACAAAATTCACAATCATTCAGACAATATTAACATCTCAAAGTCTAGTTGTGTTTGAAGAATGAACATGTGAGTTGTTCTTACTTTAGAGGTCGTGTGTTTCTGTCCTGAGTCTGATGTTTCTGTCTGCAGCTTTAAACAGTGTGATTATTATATCTGCTCTCATCCCTCATTCAGCACATCATTTGTGTATTTATCTTAAAAAAACGTTTTTACATTTTACTTCCTCTGTTTTTGTCCACATCTCTTACCTCAAAGTAGGAAAAATTAGGTGTCGATACTCCCCTCATTTGCATTCTTGGCGCCTGTGTCAGTATCAGTAAATCTCTAGACTTTCTGCAGCACATATAATATGTTAGCAGACACAACTAATGTCATTACAGCTAATATTAGTAGATACAGCTAATTTAATGACATTTCTTCAATAAATATAAAGCTGCTCAGCCAACAAAGCCATGTGGGATCCACCTGGGTTATCTAACCAGTTTTGTCCTCAGTTTCCATGGAGGACCACATGGTTTTGACCATATGAACACTTAAGGGCCGTTTACACAACACTGTTTTCAACTAAAAATGGAAAAACTATGCGCTCTGGCCATTCATTTACACGACAACGGCTTTTGGGGGCCTGAAACACAAGCTTTTAAACAGGTTTCAAAGTGCAAGTTTTTATTTAAGCATTTAAAAGACATCCTCAAATGGGTGAGAATGTTTTAAAGAAGTAATTTAACACAATAAATGATGATAATAAATAATATGTTGTAATATCTATGTCATTGTGTCCTCATAAACCATACAAGAACACACACACCTGACTGAAGAGGTGACTCAGGATTTTGTCTGTGAGGGAAGACGTCAGATTGGAGAGCTGCAGAAGAAACACAAGCCGTTCAAGTCATTTTTGGGTACATTTTGTTATTAATCAGCAGCATCATATACAGCTGACAGACCTTCTGGACAGCCCAGTCCATCCAGACTTGTGCGTTTGTGTCCATGTTGATCAGCACGAGCCCTTCCATGGCTTCAAGTTTTAACAGCTGTGTGTGAGAGAGAAGAGAGCGGATGTAAAGCTGCGCTCAGTGAATGTAAAGATGCTGCATGATGGGCATTTTTCAGTTCAAAACTCTGGCATAAAGAAGGCCAAAATCTGAGGCATCAGAACATGTTTCTTTTGGAAACGAGGAAATGCTATAATGCATTGTGATGTGAGTTGGTTGATTTTATTTTTTGTGTTTCTAATTTAACCAGTCTGCAAATGTCAATGTCTGTGGTGTTGTTGTTTATGTTTGTTTGTTTGTTTGTTTTTTGACCAGCAGAGGGCTTCATTCAGTCTTTGAGCATCTGCTTGTGTTATATGTTGTATTTAAAATATTAATGATGCAACTTTATGACTTTTCTTATTTTATGAGAAAGAAACTAAATTTGAACTAAACTCAAAGATTAACTCAAAACATATACTAGAAAGATGCCACAACATTCACTAAAGGGCCAAACTGAACTCCAAAAAAACAGAACAAGTGGTGGAATTATTTTACCATATTATCATTATTGACCAGAAAGCAATAAAAGAGAAAAATGACAATAAACTACAGTATATGGAGACCTACAAATAGTTTTCTTTTCAGAATTCTGGGAACCTAACTGAAAACTATTGATAAAAATAGTTTAATTTTATTAAAATACTCTACTATTTCATCCAATATTTATGTGTGTATTTATATTGCTGTATCATATTCAGGGCACTTGTACTGTACCATGAATCTGTATAATTACCATATTCATAAGTCATGCTATTTACATGGTTCTCCAAGAGACCATATTATTTGAATGGCTTTTTTGATTTTCAATAATCTGTTCATTATTTCTTTGATTAATGAAATGCATAACATAATTTCTGTATGTATATATGTTATTTCACATCAAATAAGTGAAACATCAGTAATAATGCATGCATTAGACATGACACTCACAGTAAATCTGGACAGAATGTAAGCATCAGCTCCGACTCCAACACCGATAATTGTGCGGAAACTAAACCAGATGAAAATAATTAGCTGTAATGCATTGAATCATGTTGTCAAGTACATCATGTGTAATTTGCAGGGGTCGATGATGAAGATTTACACATGCAATGATTTGTTGTGAATCACTTAAAGAACTGCAGGACGGCGGGGATACGGTGTACATTTTAGGACATTCTCAGACCTCAGTCATACAACGAAAAGGCGTCATGCCTCAGACTGAAAGGATTCGGTCACTGGACAAAACGGCATCAGGTGTCAGGTCTCGTACAATTAAGCATCGGACGAAACAGCCTCAGACCAAAAGGCATTTTTATTTATTTATTTATTTTTTTGCTGTTTTTTGTATAGCCTAACTTTATATTGGCTTTTATCCCATCTAATGCTATCCTTCAGTTGTCTTTTTCTTTCTCCCCCTTCTTTATATTTCACTGTAACTATTCCCAATTTGATGTAAGGTGTGTGCGCGTGCATGTTAATTATGTAGAATCTACCTATTAATGGTATTCATGTAGGCTATTTATGTAATCCCTTTGCAATGTTCTTTATGTTTACGAAGGTAAGCTATAGGCTACCTGATTTTTTATTCTTACAGCTTTAATTAAATATTACAGACTAAAGGAGTCCAGGTACGTGTGACACTGTGATATCCATAGACGAGACCAGACAAGGTGCAGTGGAGAAGTGTGCCTTTATACTACTGTGGTGATGAGTAGATGACTTGCAGGTGCAGGTGATTGGTGAGTGAGTGCAGGTGAGGAACAGGAGGGATGCTGGGAAATATAGTGCAAGTGCTGGTGGCTGTGACACTGGTTGCCTGTCCAGTACAGGATTGATTTTAAGCTCCTGGCATTTGTATAAATGTCCCTGAATGGGTTAGCTCCCTCTTACCTGTCAGAGATCTTACTGGTGCACAAGCCTCCTAGGAATTTAAGGTCTTCTGACCAGTCTGTTTTAATTGTTCAGAGGACGAGGTACAAGCGGAGGGGTGATCGGGCCTTCGCAGTGGCAGCACCAAAGAGATGGAATAGTTTACCATCTCACATTAGAGTATCTCTCACTCTAAACATTTTTAAAAGGCGTCTGAAGGCACATCTTCTTAGTTTAGCTTTCGAGACTGCAATGTGTTGAGGCATTGGTTTTGTTTGTATTGGTGTTGTCACGAATGCCAGCAATGTTCCCTCGATCGGCCACCGGAGGTCTCTCTCCCCCGAGTATTAACTGGACTACAAATCCCAAGCGCCCACATACCTGGCCTGATTACTGCGCACCTGTTTCACTTCAGCCAGCTATTTAAGCCATGCACACACACACACACACACACACTCCTTACGAAGTATTGTTTGCCCTGCATCAATTTCTGAGTGTTATTTCCTGTACTCTGTCTGCCCGTGTATCGACCTTGTTTGGATTACTGACCTTGGATTGTTTGTCGCCTGCCTGTTACCCCTTTGTTTGCCTGGACTGCTTCTTTGATTGTTTGCTGCCTGCCCCGATCTCTTGCCCGGTTATGACCACGATTATTGGACTGTCTCTGACACTGTTGTTTACACTGGTGATTCGACCCACACCTGCCTGTACTGTGAGCTTGCTGTTTGCTAATAAACCGCTTATGGATCCCAATCATGATGTTATTTATTTATTTATTTAGTTTTTCTTTTCTTTATGAAGAATTTCTTTATTGTACAGCACTTTGGTCAACGCTCTATTGTTTTAGTACTGCTTTATAAATAAATAAACTGAAATTGAAACTGAACTGAAACAAAAAACATGGTTATTGTAGTTAACCATGGTAAGCACTAATTAACCGTGGTTTTGCTACACTATAGTTTATGGTATTTGTAGTAAAATTATTGTTACACAAATGGTATCAATCCGATAAAAGAATCATAGTTAACACACTTTTACTATAATAAAGCCATGGTTAATTTTCATGTGTGTGTTCACGATAGTTTGCAATGCAAGATTGTTGCAATGTGTTCTCTAGCTAACTTTTTATACATGCAAATAAAACTAGTGAAAAATACAAATTTACAAAATTATCTCAGTGGAATCTTATTTCTACAACTTAGTGTAACATTTACCGTTAGAAAACTGTGTGCGTGTGACGGCACATTGAGGCGAGGCAATTAGCTTCTTTCTAAGTCCATTTCGTCTGATGCCTTTTGGTCTGAGGCTGTTTCGTCCGATGCCTAATTGTACGAGACCTGACACCTGACGTCGTTTTTCCTGAGACCTGAAGGCGTGATGCCGTTTTATCCAGTGACTGAATCCTTTTAGTCTCAGGCATGACGCCTTTTCGTTGTATGACTGAGAATGTACTAAAATGTACACCGTACGGGGAGCATCTCAGAGATCTGATCCATGGTTGCATACTGGTATCTGTCAGAGAAAAAAAAACGTATGGCGCTTTTCCACTGGCTTGCTCCTCGGCTACCAACGAGGCACCTCATCTACTGACCATGATACAGCTGTTTCTTTTTTCAAGTTGTGTGCGACGGTCGTTTTTAAAAAATAATAATAAAAAAAAAAAAAAAAAAAAAAAAATCACACGAACAAATAATACTGAGGTGGCTGTTACTGTCTATTTAAATCTAGCGGGTTTGGTGTCTCGTGTTTCAAATCCAATGACGCTGGTAGTGACGATTCTCTCTGACCAATCAGTGATCTGCAGTGTTTACATGTCACATTTAGTATCGGTTCGGTTCGCTTGGAACCTCCACCGAGGTGGTACTATTTAAGTGAGCCGTAAAAAAAGCGTGGAAAAGCGTCATAACATGAGACACAGCGCCCTGAGGACATGTGAAAGCAATAAATTATATGCCGAGTTACAATCTTCATCAAACACGGAGGATGTAAAACCACTAACACCTTCTGAAGAGCTGAAGATGGTTTGACAGGTGTCAAATGCTGTATACAAATATATATATATATATATTTACACGTACCCGGCAGGATCCTCCTGTCCCGGAGCGTAGACATGAACTACAGTGAAGTTCTTCATGATCTCCTGCATCTCCTCAAACTTAAACAGGGTGGAGGAGCAGCTCTTTCTTGAGAGACAGACCAAAAAAATCATTTCATTTACCATTTATCATTTGCATTGATCGTACAGTTGAGCTCAAAAGTTTACATACCCCTTGCAGAATCTGCAAAAATGTTAGTAATTTTAACAAAATAAGAAGGATCATGAAAATTGCATGTTATTTTTTATTTAGTACTTTCCTGAATAAACTATTTCACATAAAAACAAAAAAATAGCTGAATTTATAAAAATTTATAAAAATGACCCCATTCAAAAGTTTACATACCCGTGATTCTTAACACTATGTGTCATTACCTGGATGATCCACAACTGTTTATTTGTGTTGTGATGGTTGTTCATGAGTCCCTTGTTTATTCTGAGCAGTTAAACTGAGCTCTGTTCTTCAGAAAAATCCTCCAGGTCCTGCAGATTCTTCAGTTTTTCTCTGGCTGCTGTAACGGTTTGTTATGGCAAGAACAGCAAGAGGAAACATGATCAGATGATGTTGGCTTCTTGTTAAAGATACAGTTGTAGTATCATGTACTGTACATCATGTATTGGCATTATTTGCTGAACTCATAAGAATCATTGATTATAGTACACATGTGACTCTACAGCATGAGATCCAGCAGTTTTTGTACAAAAAAAAATCTTTTGAGCTCCTTTTTAAAAATCATTGTACACAAAACACTTAAAGTTCTGCGAATTTTACTCACACACAGACATCAAGAACCAGTGTATGAATCTCAACAACGGTGAAATGCTTCATTCTGCAATGCATTCTGGGTGCATCATAAAACACTCATCCATGGCTCCCAGAATGCATTGCAGCATTAAGCATGTCACCGTGTGTGAGTAGAAAATTGTGTTTTAAAACTCATTCAGATTTTCTGATTAAACTGTGTTGGATCTCTTGCTGTAGAATCACAACACACTTAATAACATCATCTTATCAACTCAGACATAATATCTGTGCATTAAGCCTACATGACGATTATGTTATTATCATCAAGCAGCTGACGGCATCTGATCACATTTGCCATTGATGTTATTGCCACAACAAACACAATTACAACAACCAGAGAAAAACTAATCATAAAGTCAAAGATCAAGAGCCCAAATAAATCAAACAATGATCTCCATCATGGTGACTTCAAACCAACTATTTTTTTCAACAAATCATCAACATCTAAACCTCTTTTAATTCTCAATAATAACTTTTGTAGACGTCTGATAGGAATAAAGTAAATCTGGTTAGTAATAAGTGAAGCTGGTGATGCTGTTTGTGGAGTTTAATCAGATCTTGAGAGATTTAATGCCTTCTTTTATCTTCAGTTGATTGTTTAATCTATGTGATTATTATATCTGCTCTCAACCCACATTCAGCACATCATTTGTGGATTTCTCTTAAAAAACTTTTGACATTTTACTTCCTCTGTTTTTGTCCACATCTCTTACCTCAAAGTAGGAAAACATATGTGTCGATACTCTTCTCATTTGCATTCTTGGCGCCTGTGTCAGTATCAGTAAATCTCTCTTTAAATATAGACTTTCTGCAGCACATATACAATGTTAGCAGATACAACTAATGTCTTTACAACTAATATTAGTATACAGCTAATTTAATGACATTTCTTCAATAAGGATAAAACTGCTCAGCCAACAAAGCCATGTGGGATCCACCTGGGTTATCTAACCAGTTTTGTCCTCAGTTTCCATGGAGGACCACATGGTTTTGATGAAAATGTGTGATGAAATGAACAGTTAAGGGCCGTTTACACAACACTGTTTTCAACTAAAAACAGGTGTTTTAACAACTGTTATCGTCTCTGTGTAAACAACTACAAAAAACAAAACTACAAATGTGTGACGTCATGCGCATGTGTATTACGTGTTCAGGCTATTGGCGTGTAGTGTTTCTTTACAAAATGACTTCGCCATGTACGAGTAATACAGCGTTTTCCCGTGTGAACGGGGGCCGTTGTCGTCTGTAGCCTATGGGAAATTGCAAAAGGAAATACATTTCCGTTTTCAGTACATCGTTGTCGTGTAAACATACACAGTGTTTCTCATACATTAACTAGACTGTGGCGGCCCGCCACATTATAATTGACCGTTGCCCCGTTCACACGGGAAAACGCTGTATTACTCATACATGGCGAAGTCATTTTGTAAAGAAACACTTTACATTTAGCCATTTTCAAAAAACTGCTAAAGACAACACTTGACCCAGTACTATTAGCACTTACTTTCTATTTATATTTTACTTTTCCTTTTTCGATTTCTATTCTTTCTTCTTCTATTTACTAAAAAAAAAAAAAAAAACCTTTCTACGTGCACTTTACTGATGAAACTGTAACTTGTCAAGGCACTTACATACTGTTGTACTCATTTGTAAGTCGCTTTGGAGAAAAGGTCTGCTAAATGTAAATGTAAATGTAATTTGTCCCGCCACGGTCTCAAAAAGAACCGGAAATATAATGTTCGTAATATATGAATATATGAGAACCGGAAATATAGTGTCTCTTAATACCCCCATAGAAGACGAATAGCTGCTCCGCCGAGCGAAAGGAGCTATTTCTGTCTACATAAGCACGCAGTGCGCGAACGGGGCACAGCGGGCGTTCACTAGATTCTCCCTGCGTAGTGGAGTCGGGAGAATCGAGTGCTTGAGGTGTTACAACAGACAGACCGAGTTCGGCTAATGTTTCTGTCTATGGATACGCATTCTGACTTCCCAATACATTACAACAACAGTGATGACCAAAAAAAAAAAAAAAAAAAAAACGTGGACAAAACTGTCACTCTTTATAAACTTTGTTCGATGCGAGTGCCATATGTTCGTTCACTATTGGGTGTTGATAGCTCGCGAGCGCAGATAAAACCTGAACAGCACATGACGTTGCTCTCTGTGTTTGAACTAAACTCATTTAACCCTCGCCAATTTAAACATTCAAGAGCCAGAAGACGCGAGTGAGAAGATTTGTGCGCGCGCTCATCTGAAGCGCACATGCGGAAACCCGCAAATATTAGCTGTGTCTCATTTCATTTAATTTAATTTTGAAGGCTGCACCCTCCAGAGGACACATCCTGTGAAGGATGCGGTATACGGAGTGTCCTTAACCAGAATTAAACGAGACGTCCTTCATAGGACACATGGGCAGGAAAGGAAACGGGAAGTATCGCATTGCTATGCCAACACGTTCACGGCATCTTCGTTGTGCTTTCACAACAGGTAAAATTATTTATAAATTTGGAAAGTATATTTGAAAAGAAAATGTAGGCTACTTGTTTTATTTTGGTTAATGCTTGAGGAGCTGCGGTGTATACAACAGATATCTGTTACAAAGGAGGAGGATATTAAGAAGAACAAAGTTTAAAACAAAAACAAGCTTGAAACTACTTTTACATTTAAACACCACATCTTCGCTTGTACTGTACATGTACATCTGCCGACGCCGCCATTTTTTTTTCTCAAATAAATGCTGTTGTTAACAGCGATGCAAAGAATTGTGAGCTATCTGCTGCAGTGAAGGATACACCTCATGCATCCGCCGAATTCCTGTGAAAGAAGGACGCATTCGAAGGTCGCGTTCGGAGTGTCCTACTTACTTTTCTGAAATGTTATAGCCTCAATGATGTATGCAACCTTCGAATGTGACCTCCGGAGGACGCAGCCTTCGAAATGAGGCACAGCTATTGAGTTCTCTTTCAAGTCTTGCACTTCAACGGACAAATTCACACAAATATTATGTCAACATGCCCGTCTTGATGAGTAGCCTATCCTAGCAGACATACCCTGCTTCTCAATCAGCTCCTTAGCTTCCTAGGTCGTGAATCAGTACATCATGTAAATGAATGTGGCCGACTCCCTGATCAGTGCCCTGGCTACTTAATTAGGGAGCTGATTGAGACGCACACATAGTCTGTTATGCCTTAAGTGAACTTAAACAGTCGAGAAAGACAACGCATGTGCACAGTATCAGTATTTTGGATCCTTGCATTGTCTTAAAGTGACAGCAGACCAATATTACTACTGCCTGTGTTTTTAATGTTAATCAAACTACAAAAGACAAGGAAAATCACTCACTGAATAGCTTTTGTAACTTTAATAAGGATTAATCTTTAATTTATACAGTCAAATATGCAATGTTATTTTACATTTGATTACTTTATTCAGTACTTTATTCTGTACCTGAAAACTACTGAAAACCTGAAAAGCACAGTTTATTGTATTTGAATCTTTGCTCTACTGTATTTATTTGTGCTTGTAGTTTGATTATTTGTTCTTATTTTCTTTATTTTTATTTGACAGTCCTTTTTCCCCTGAACACAGCACATACTGAACCGTACCGAAACTGTGACCCTAAAACAGTAATAAAAACCGAACTGTGAGTAATTTGAACCATTACACCCCTAGTAAATAATAACTGTACATAATAAATATGTATTACCAGCCCACACTAATTATTCTAGAAATAAATTAATTCAACAAAGGTAATCTCTTTTGCTACATATTTTTGATGGTTCAAATGTATACTCTACATGTTTGACCATTTATGAAATATCTTTTACTATATGTTGCAAGCCCTTTGACATGCATTATAAGACTGACAGACTGCAACGGTTGGAGTTAAAAATCATCATTTGTGTTCTACTGAAGAAATAAAGTCACCTGCATCTTGGATGCCCTGGGGGTAAGCAGATAAACATCACATTTTCATTTTTGGGTGAACTATCCTTTTAAATTGTCTCATGTCCCTCCAGAGTTGTTGATAATCAGTTCACTAGCTACAAAGTTCAATTATCTACTCCACTTTCCTTTAAATGAGTCAAAACAGTTATTAAACACTTAACAAAATAATATAAGAGAACCCCAAACTCAGTCTCTGAAACAGTACACTTGAATGGCCATGAACCGTTGGTGCACTTTTCCTTAAAACAATTCTCTGTCAACAGATCTCAGTCAGACTGTACTCACAAATCCTCCGTATATACGTGTGTAAAGCTTGATGGCATTCCCAGGTCCCGAAGAATCCTCTTGAGACGAAAACTGTCCGAATGAACCTCCACTCGAATGAACACGGAATCAGTCCTCCATCAGGTCGTGGTGAATCCTGCAAAAAAAGCCAAACGATTCCCTCTGCTCTTCGCTCTAACGTCCAAACGAGTCACCTCACTAGCTGCTCAAAATATCCGGTAAAGTCGAAGCAAAACTGATCAAGCACTCAGTTCAAAGTGTGCAGAGGTGAACTGATGTCTGTGCAGTCACTAATATTACAATCATAAGTGATGACGCACAGTTGATTCATTTTCCCCAATTCCCAGTTCTCCTCTCGCTCTCTCTCGTGAAGCACTTTTTTCCCAATCCCTTGCAGGTTTCCCATTGGAAGGGCATTATCCATCAATCACCTGCAATAAACACTCTCATTGGTTAAAGCAGATACACACAACTTCAACACATTTTTCAGAACTTAACATACACAATTATTACAAAGTTAACGTTCACTTAACTTTTACACTTTTATTTATGTATTTATTTTAGACAACGAAGAGAAAAAAAATACACATATAAAACTCCCTATTTAGTGAATCTTTTTATTTATAAGCCCAAACTTCAAGGAGCTACTCTTGCCTTTGTGAAGTATAATCATCATCATCAAACACATCTATTGACACATTTGACCCACTTTGCTACTTTTCTTTCTCATCATTGTTTTGCTTTAACTCATATGAGCTTTGCCTTTGATATGGTAAATAACCAACATAATAGCCTATTTTTCATGTCATAATAATTCTTCTTCTTACTGACCAGCAGATGGCAATATAGTGCAGAAAAACTTAAATAGTGTACTCAAACATAATGCTATTGAAAGATTTGTTGCTTTAGATTAGTTTTTTTGTCACCCCCATCTGGATGAAGAGCTCTTTACCTCAGACACAGAGATTCAAGCATTTTCCACAGGAACTGTATTTATATATTTAGCAGAATTCATGGTTCCTTAAGTTAACAAGTCCTTCAGGTCCCAATCCAACTCCAAAAGAGTCATTCAGAAGTGAATCGTGTCATTTGTGCTGATTTTAAACATCCACACCGTCAGAGTTTGCAGAGTTGACAGCTCGGTAAAATAGCCTACACTGTAATTAATAAATGAGTAAAAATAAATAAATAAATAAAAATCAATCAATAAATAAAAACGGTAACACTTTAGAATAATGGTCCGTCATTAATAAGTAACTATGCAGGAAGTAATGCAGGACTAATGATTAATACTACATTAACACTTCAGCTACTACTATTAACTAATATAGAAACAAGCTTAACTAATCAGTAAGTAATATCAAATTTAGGACTAAGATAGTTCCTTATTAGCTAATCAGTAATTAGAGAATGAGATTAGTATCATTAAGGACTAATAGGTAACTATGACAAATTATAAAGAATTACTAATTATTATTAAAGAATTACTAATGAATTACTTATCACAACATTAAAGTGTCTGAGATGTGAGCAATTGTCTTTTTTTTACTCTCAATGTGGTCATAAAATGCATAAATGCATCATTAATTACTCATCATTAGTTACCTAGTCACTATGCAGGAACTACTAGTGATCAGGTCCATTATTTTAAAGTTAAAAACATCTTTTTCACTTTAAAATAATGGTCCTGATCACTAGTAGTTCTTGAAGATTGCCCTTTTTTACTCTCAACGTGGTCATAAAATGCATCACTGATTACTCAAGTACCTAGTCATTCTTCAAGAACTACTAGTGATCTGGACCATTATTTTAAAGTGAAAAAGATGTTTTTCACTTTAAAATAATGGTCCTGATCACTAGTAGTTCCTGCATAGTGACTAGGTAACACTTGAGTAATTAATGATGCATTTTATGACTAGATTCAGAGTAAAAATGATGACTAATTACATCTCAGACACATGATAATCTTCTTTACAATTTGTCCGTTAGTTAATAGTTATTAATGATGGTAATCTCAATAGGTAATTATTGATTAGCTAATAAGGAACTATTTTCTAAATTTGATATTACTTACTGATTAGTTCAGCTTGTTTCTATATTAGTTAATAGTAGTAGCTGAAGTGTTAATGTAGTATTACTCATTAGTCCTGCATTACTTCCTGCATAGTTACTTATTAATGATGGACCATTACTCTAAAGTGTTACTATAAAAACTAGCAAAAGTGGATTTGTCCTAAGTGCACTTGTGCCGTGTGCTTTAGACCATGCGCTTTAGATCATTAAAATAGGGCCCAATATCACTGATTACAATGGGATTATAATCAGCCATATTGGGCCCTATTTTAATGTCCATCGGATTGCCAGACAGAGAAGCGTGATTCGTCACTCCAGAGAACACGTCTCCACTGCTCTAGAGTCCAGTGGCGGTGTGCTTTACACCACTGCATCCCACGCTTTGCATTGCACTTGGTGATGTAAGGCTTGAATGCAGCTGCTCGGCCATGGAAACCCATTCCATGAAGCTCTCTACGCACTGTTCTTGAGCTAATCTGAAGGCCACACGAAGTTTGGAGGTCTGTAGCTATTGACTCTGCAGAAAGTTGGCGACTTCTGCGCACTGTGTGCCTCAGCATGCGCTGACACCGCTCTGTGATTTTACGTGGCCTACCACTTCATGGCTGAGTTGCTGTTGCTCCCAAATGCTTCCACTTTGTTATGATACCACTAACAGTTGTCTGTGGAATATTTAGTAGTGAGGATTTGGAGGGGTGTCCCAATACTTTTGGCACTTTACTTTATAGTGTATGTTTATTATTTGCTTTATTTGAAGTATAAAGTCTTTCTGATCTCTTTTTGCAGGAATGTGATGGAGGAGATGTGACTTCATCCTCAACAGACAGAGAATGTTTGGCCACACAGGTGTGTGTGTGTGTGTGTGTGTTTGTCTGGTTGCAGTTCTGGATAATGGTGGCGCTGGAGACTAAAGGGTTCCTGATGGTTTCACACTTAATTCTTCACCTTAATTCTTAATTATTTTGCAGTTAACATGTGTCTTTTCTTCACCTGTTTTTGTCTGACCCTGCTGACCCAATGAGGATTTCACTGTCCAATGGTCATGCCTTAACCTCAGTTTCTAGTATTGCATCCTTCTCATGGGCACTTAATAATTTTTAGAGTTAAATCTCTCTTTTGGCTCATTTTATCTGTAAAAGAAAACATACCTAATAATTATGCACATCTGAATATAAGGTGTTTTCATTTCCAGCCTTCATGAAAAATTATATATCACTTATAAATGATTAAATACAAAATAGTAGTTATTAAGATTAATGTGGTTTGGAATTGGTAAGATGTGCCTGGAATGTGCCTAATAATTCTGCACACACTGTATATACACCATATGATAAAATGATATACGGGTGAACATGAACGTCTCGAGTTACTTGTGTAATCCTGGTTCCCTGAATAGGGAACGAGATGCTGCGTCGCCTTGCCATACTCCCTGCATGCCTGTGAGCGTCTTGCTTCAGCCAATCAGAAGCTGGCGTTCTTTGTTCTCAGGTATGCTTTATAGTTTCCTGGTCCATGACGTCACCCACCTCTGACGTCCCGTCACGCCATTGGTTCGATTTCACAAGTGCTTCAAGACGTAATCACGCAGAGGTGATCCCAATGCATTCGACGCAGCCCCTCTTTCCTATTCAGGGAACCAGGTTTACACAAGTAACCCGAGATGTTTTGACCGGCAGGCGTCACCAGCGTGTGGTGTTTTGAACGCTTCGAAACAGTGAAACATTTTGCTCGCTCTCTCATTATCATTATATTCTTATTCATTCAGATTTAACGACTGTAGATAAAATACTTCATTCTTTCATTCATTCATTCATGCTGCAAAAATGCTTTTCTTATGTCTTTGTCTTATTTCAAGCACAAATATCTAAAAATTCTTAAATCAAGATGAATTTTATATACAAGAAAAATGACAAGATATTTAGTTTTGTTTCTACCAATCTCATGTTAATCTGTAGAGTAGTACTGCATCCTTCATATCTCCGAAAAGTCTTTAGTTTTATCACTTATAAAAGATAGATACACTGTACCGAGTCTTTCCGAAAAAAGCCGAGCTCCTGGAGGCGTGTCTGTCATGAGCAGAGCTAAAGAGTCAGGAGCTCGTGCAGCTTTTGTGTAGAGATCTTCTGCAAGCTGTGACATCATTATAGAAACAAAAGCGTTCGTGTTGTTTACATTTTATGTACTTGCGTGCCAATTACCAACAAAACACAGACATCTGATGCAGTTTTACTCTCTTTGCAGCGATCTGCAAATCCATCGCCGAACTGGGACTTGTTATTCATCACCGAAATCCTGGGAACAAACAAACATATGTGCACAACTCTCTTGCTGTCCCGGAAAATCAAACTTCATTCATTGTTCCCTTAACGCTGGGTTCTTTGTGAAGCTGAAAAAGGTAACTTTCCCTCACAACCAAAAACACACTCCTTTGTTTACAGGAGCTGCGTCTCATTTCAGAGGCTGCGTCCTCCGGAGGTCACATTTGAAGGATGCAAACGTCATCAAGGATGTCATATCTGAGAAAAGTAACCGTAAAAAAATTGACTGAGGGCCTGTTTACACCTGGTCACTTCATGTGTTTTCTCTGATCAGATAGCTATCTGATTTATAAAAATGATTGCATTTACACTTGGCCACATAAATGTGTCTCCGCAAAACGGAAATAAATCCGATCTTCAATTCCCGCACTATATGCAGATTTCATGGAGTTCACGTCACCGAAAGCAACAAATATGAGCTGCATTTTATTGATCATCAGCTAATTTAAAAATCAAAGACAGCAATAGGCATTTAGTCTCATTACTTAATGAAGATGATTGTGTTTTGAGCGCCTGCGACTTACTTTCATTTTGATTTGCGGCAGTTTGCACAGATACTCAGCTGCTCATCTGCGGCGGTGCGTGCTGCAGTGGCGCTGTCATATCTGGCTATAACATGTTATTTAGCCTATAACACACTCTCACACGTTTATTTTTTAGTATTTTTGGGAGGTGTTAAATTTACATATGTGGTTTCAACAACCAGATGCATTTAGACCTGTTCAGTTTTGACTGGAATGCGTCGCAGACCACCTCCTGAAGTGGTCTGAGCGATCGGATTTATATCCTCTCGAATGTGTTTCGGAGGGCATTTAGACCTGGTCTTTTCACGATCGGATAGGTAGAGAAAACGCATGAAGTGACCAGGTGTAAACAGGCCCTGATATTCATTGTGAGTGTAAAATACTGTAATTTCTTTCTTACTTTGCAATCTAAGTTATTTTTCTTAAATGAGACGGATGATGTATGCAGCCTTCAAAGGGTGCAGCCCCTGAATTGGGACACAGCCATTGTTGAAAAATCTCTCAGCTTCCGTATCCCGAATGAAGCGTGTTGATGGGCGTGCTCTTGTTCTTGTTCTGGGTGATGTGTGTGCGCACGCTTATCAGGGAGAAGTGCCTATACAAGGAATTCCACCCTTTATTACGTGATAAAGGGCCATACTAGAAAAAAACTCTCCGAAACCGGAAGTAGTGTATTTGGCACAGAAATACTCCATCATACATCCAACTCGTGTTTTGAAACTTTGGCCATGTTTAGCATGAGAATGCAGCTCTTTAACAGTGTAAATAAGTCAGAATGCATGAAATAACATTAGATCTTTAAGTGTATTTTACTTAAAACAAGTAAAATTATCTGCCAGTGGGCATAATCTTAATGCAAACGGAAATGAGATTATTTTCTTACCTCATTGGCAGATAATTAGCAAAATAAGAAAAATGCACTTAAATTATTATTTATTTATGTATTTATTTATGTATTTATTTATTTTATCATGGAAACAAGACTAAATACCTTCTGTCATGTTTCTGGAAAACAAGACAAAAATACTAAGTAAGAAAAGCATTTTTTGCAGTGCAGTTTATTCATTCAGTACATATTTTCATCATGCAGACACCGTCAAAGTGACAAAAATGACGTTCTTTTATACAGGATCCTGTAGATGAGGAGACCGCATTAATTCATAGGGAGTTATATTTACAGCTGGAGAGGATTTTTTTTTTTTTTTTTTTTGCCATATCCACATGCATATTTATTTGAGCATTACCATTTTTAAATGTGTTCTGACATTAAGGGTTGCAGAGCACGTTAGTAAAGCTGCTGTATGCTTCTTATTTTGATGTTCTTCAGTGGGTTCAAGCCTTCTTTAGGGGGAACACTGATCACCATACGGGTAACTTTAAATGAAACATTCAATAAAACATCAACATCTAAACCTCTGTTAATTCTCAAGAACTTCTGTAGACGAATGACAGAAATAAAGTCAAATCACTTAAACATCTCATTAAATGCTGTTGCTTCAGTGTTTCTTTAACACTCTGTAGATTGGACCCATAAAGACATTGAGTTGTTCATTTAACTCATGTTTTGCTGTGAATCACATCACTATAATGTTCTCCATTATTAACTGGTAAAGTTTTTTTTAGGAGGACTTTACTGTGTAGAATGTAGAGTTGTTCATAAAAATTAAGTTTGAAAGAATGTTTACGTCATTCAGCATTTTCTATTATTAAAATTGTATGTATATTTGTGTTTTATAAACATCACAACACAAGAATGCTGTTTGTAAATAAGTTTATTTGAGCTGGTGTTGTTGAATTACAGGTTGCAAGAAACTTTATACTCAACTTTTAGTTTTTCTTTAAGAATAAACCATATTTCATTTCACTAAGACATATAGATGCTCACAATCATTTTAAACAAGTAATTTGTAAAGATATGACTAGAAACAGGAGTAGAAGAAAGTATCCACACCACCAGAATCCCAAGATCCCATGAAATCACCTGATGTGGATTGTGCTTTACTTTGATTTTCTTTTAAATAGTCAATATGCTTTATGCCAAATCCTTGAATCATGATCTTCTAATGCAGGGGTCGGCAATTAAGTTTGGCATCGGGCCAAAAAAAAAATCTCGCCACTAGATGGCGGGCCAGAACATAGTCAAAGGACACTTGAATAAGCCCATTAATGGCATGTTTGAGTCATGCTCTTAACGAACTATGTTATATTTCCTCTTTCCATATTGTTTATAATAAATGAGTATCATTTTAATTTGCTTGTTACACAATGGAGCCTAACTTATTGTAATAATTATTTGATGTAGCTTACTTTTACACTCAGAATTATTCCTTGGCATCCTCATGTACTGAACTGCATTTTTTAAAATTGTTTGCGTGCTGCAGGTACGCTATTACATCGTGTTCAGACTGATGTTAACATTTAAGCTCTGGTGAGAGAAACCATGAACTGCGCTCTCCAGACAGATCTATTTCAGAACCAGCCGCTATCAAAATAATCTGGCTGAGGGCATGGGCCAGATATTATTGCTGGCGGTCCAGTTTTGGCCCGTGGGCCGCCTATTGCCGACCACTGTTCTGATGTCTAGTTGACTGCAAGTGTGTTTGATTGAACAGTCTGTGTTAAAAATATTGAGCCATTTTTCCAGAAGAGAATGACTGCAATTTTCAAATGTTTTTAAAAGCCACAGATGAAAACTCATTTTGATTTCATGGGGTCTTTAAAACATATATAGTGCACACTGGTATTTTAAAAGAACATAACTTTGATATTAAAAAAGATTCATATGATACTCTTCAGTTAGAGAAAATAATTTCATTGTACTGATATAAGCACATTATCTGAAGAAAAAAACAGAACAAAAAGTGTTTGCCAATTTAAAAAAAAAAGACAGAACAAGGGAAAATGAAAGTGAAAGAACAACACAAACGAATCCTTCACTCTTAATTTCTGCTGCAGATGAAGTTGAGTCTGCGAGTTTCAGGAAGGCTGATCCAGCGCTGATCTCCTCCAGACTGAACTGCTCCTTTTCTCTTCTCGAGGCGGCAGTCTTCCGGTGTCGTTCCGTTCCCTGGAGCCCAGTTCTGATAGCACACGATCTCTCCGCTCAACCAGAGCCACATGTTCATGCTGCAGTAGTTGTGTAAACCCAACCACACCTCCTCAGTAGACGCCTGTTTAACCACATTCATCACCTCACGCTGCTTCTCTTCTGAATGAACCGAGACCAGATCCACATGATTCTGTCTGCAGTATCTCAGAGCTTCAGACCACGTCAGATTCTCTTTGATCAGAATCAGTTTATCTGGACACAAAACAAACCACAAGAAAAACTAGAGAGAGACTGATCAAAAACAACATGCAGAACAAACACTGTGGAGGAATTTGTCATGTCAGACATGTAGTGTGAACTTTAAGATATCTGGAGGTGATGGATGGATTGTGTGTGTTTTGTGAGGATCTGCTCACCTTCATGACACACAAAAGAATGTTGATTACTGCAAGGGGTGTCATCCCATTCTCTCGGAGCGAGATGAATGATCGCTGTACAGTTTCCATTACCACTAGGTTCATTATACCTCCAGTATCTGAATGAGGAGTTACTCTGATCTGACCACTGCCATGAGTCTCTGAACAGACCGATCCAGACTTCACCAGATATGTGACTATCATTGATGATCTTCTGAACCTGTTGATTCTCATTCTGGTTCCTCACACTGACCAGATCAATGTGATTCTGTCTGCAGTAACTCTGAGCGTCTCTCCAATTCATCGTCTGATTGACAAAGACGAGTCCTGTGTTCACTTTAAGAAAAAAAAAGTTTCATAAATCAGTTTGTTAATCTATCTTGTGCTGTTTTATGGTTTGATGTGAACAGGAGCAGCAGTGGAAACATCAGAAACACGTGTCATTCAAAGACTGTTTCTACAGCTGATGATATGTGACCTGATCCAGCAAAATGAGTCACAGTGACCCAAATTTCAAAACTGATTTTGGTATCAATGGAAAGAGGAGACCACAGGCTTTAAAATGATATCCTAGTCAAAGTCATATCTTGAATGGTTTTAAAGATATACCCATTTGAATCATGGTCGTCTGCCCTCTTTTTCCAATTGAAAACCTGTGAAAATCGCTTTTAAAGTTTTTGCCTTTTTTTTGTTGATATCTTTCAAAATCCATTGCATTTAAAGGGATAAACTATTTATTTTACAGCTTAATTTGACCAAAGACATTTGTATATATATATAAATGCTATTAAACCAGGCTGAAGCTCAAATTATTTTAAAGTATTTATTTGAATAAATATTTCAAAAGGCACTTTTGGCCAGTGGTTCAAATTTTTACTTGCCCCGCCAAAATGTTCACTTGCCCCACTACAAAAAATTAATAAAGTAAAAGTAAAGAAAATGGGCCTATAAAAGGAGATTTTCATGTACAGAAATTGTAATCTAATGTATAGCTAACTATAGATTAAACTTTATTAAAGTATATCAGTCAAGAGTAGTTACAGATGCATAAATAATGTTTTGAAATGTTGAAAATATAAAACGTTAAATACTGTTATTTGAAATTATTTTAAAAATGAAAAGACACTTTAAACGTGAAATTAAACCCGCCAGTAGGTGGCAGCGAAAGTCATTGAGATTCAACAGATTCATTCAAGCGGCTGATTCATTCAGTGTTGCTCAGAGATGCAAAACAGTCCTGTGGACTTTGGAACTATTTTTGTAGGCGAAACAGAGAAACAAGCGATTTGGTGTCTAAAATGTAAGTCACTTGATATTACGTTCTTATTGATTTTATACAGCGTACAGTTAAATGAACATCACATTTGTAATCATGCTGATATTTGGACAAAAACGGCGCTGTTTGTTAAATATTGGTTAACTATATTGAATTATATAAAAATGGAATCATTTTTGCCCCTTATCTTGAATTCTGGGGACATTCTAAAGGCATTTTAGTAGACTAAATCACAGGGAAAGCGTACACGAAATATGCACGCGCACTAGTCTAACCTACTAGACAACATCATGTAGTGCATGCGTGCACTCAGTGGGTGTTTTGTTTGGTTTTTGTAAAGTGAGGGACATACTCGATAATTTCAGATCGTTAAATCAACAATTACGATATCATAGACGATATATATATCGCACACCCTACAGCACTGGCCCGATCGGGCAAGTGACCGCTCCGTCTACTGTCCCGAGCGTCGTTCACACTGTGGCAGTCCTTATTGTCGAGCCCTGCACAGTATACTACACTACACTACACTATACTATACTACACAGTATTGAACTATCTTTCTGAGGAGATCTGCAAGCTTGTTTACACAGAGCGCTGCTAGTCTGACCTCCAATAACAACCAGCTGCAGAACCGCAGAACCATACGTCATGACGGTCTGAGGACAACAGCGCCAGATCAGTACAGATCAGCTGCAGGAGTCAGATTTCACCTCACTTCGCCCATTTTGCCTCACCTTTGACTGATAAGATGATGGAGGAAGATTTGGTTTCAAAGCGAAATGTAAAAGCGCCTTAAGCGAGTTTGTCATATGTTTTCTTGTGTTTTTCATTAAGAATAATAATGAACCCATCATTAAAATGTGTTCACGGGCGTTCATAACGGTGCGTGTCCACTGGCGCGGAGCCGTTATTAATGCTCGTGCGGCTGTGAGCATTTTACTTTCACTTTTGAATTAGCGATTTAAAAGCCCCCGCCGATTAAACAGGTAGGAAAATTTCCTCACCGTTACATCCCTAGTTCAATTGTGTAATAACAATAGCAATGTATAATACTACTGATAAACTTTAAAAAATGATAAATAATCAATGTTTTTGAAGTAAACATACAAATGTGCCATTAAATTATTAAAGTAAATTATTGGGCCAAAGGGGTTTGGCTGCAAAAAAAGTTTGAAAACCCCTGGGTTGAATGAATGATGAATGAACTCATTAAGACAATGACTTCCTGCCACCTACTGGCAGTTTAGTTTCATATTTAAAGTACATTTTAATTAAAAAAATTAAAATGAGAAATAATTCCATATTTAAATATTGAATAAAATTTATGTAGGCAAATTGTAAATGCTGTGGAAATATATTAATGCCACTTCTCATTCTGTGTCACCTCTGTATAGAGTACCTCAGGGATGACGCACGGGTTCCCTCAATCGAAAGCCTATGCATTTTTTCCATAGACTTTTGGAAAATCGCAAAAAATAAGCTCTGTGTTTAACAAAGGGTTATGACACTTACACGTTTTGTCTATCAAGATCATCTTTACAAGTTAACAAAACATTTATACATTTTGAAGCCTAAATAAAGTCGTCAGATATAAAAAGCTAACAGTAGGCTATAAACGGACTACAGCCAAAGACTATAGAATAACACAAGACGCATCACTCGTATTATTATGAATGGGAGAAAGTGCAACGCGCAATAGAGACAGAGCGACACGCGTCATAATCTGAAAACCACGCCCACCGGGGGGGAAAACAATCCAACCGTCTCCATTGACTTTGTATTGCGTGAGGCTGTCTCCTTGTCATTTCTGACTTGTTACAAAAAACAGAACAATGTCTAAAAGCTGCTGTGTGACAAGGTGTACAGCTAACAAGCTAAAAAACCCAGAACTAATTTTTATAAGCTGTTGACCCCACAGGACACAAAAGGACACAAAAGTGGATACAGGCAGTGAGACAGATCGCAACGGGTCATATTACTATAAGAACTACATTGGAGGGGAACGTATAATCGGCGACAGGTGAAATAATTCTTTGACATGGTTGAAAATAATGAATGGTTTGTTTATGTTTGTTTGTTTACCATATGTTGTCGCCGATTATACGCTCAAGCCCTTACGAGAAAGGCAAGACGAACAACGCGCCGACATGGGCATACTCTCATGAGAGAACATAAACCGCCCACAAACACAGTCTCAGCACGCTAAGCAGACATGAGAGAAAGTGATTGTGGCGTCAGTGAGGATAGGAAATGACCGCCTCCAGAAACGCACAGTCAGAATGACGTCTTGAAAAAGACGCAGTGTCCGTCTGTGAAGCTCTTTTAGTAGCTCTTATTCTTTGTGCTGAAGCACACAGGGAACAGCCGCGATGTGACTGCAGGTACACCACTCCCTGAGTCACACACACACACAGAGGAACTGGCCCAAATCGCAAACCAAACGGGGCAAATAATGCTGTGAAAACAGCAGTTAAGAGCTGTATAAATAGCTTGAGATGCTCACTCTGGGAAAGCTCGCGGCCTCGCTGTAAGGTGCCATAACACCAGCACTGTAGAAGCAAAACTCTTCAAAGGCTTGAGAAGTCACTCTCAGACTAATAGCAGGAACACACAGGTTGGCTCCGAAGCGAAAGACAGAGTGTGATTGCACCTGCTTCCAAGTTAACTTGGAATGCCATTGCAATGTGTTTTAAAATCACTAAAAGTCTGTTATCAGTGTAATATTAATGTATGTTCAACACTCTTACAATGTAATTGAATTGCAATTCTAATATCACCAAAATACTTTTAAAGTTTATGCTGAGTGAATTCTGCATTTCAAAACTTAAATACAAGAGTATATTTAAAGTGTACTTAAGTATATTACTTGGAATAGTTCCACTTTAGCACAAACAAGTGTATTTAATAGAAATTTAGTTGAACTTAAGCACTGCTTTTGGTCAACTAAAATGCATTTAGTACAAAATTAGTTGTTCCAATTTAGCAGACTTTAAGTATACCAATTTATAGCGTACCACAAATACATTTAATTATACTAAAGTACATACGAATAAATTGTGCTTAAGTATACTATTTTTTCACTAGGGTATTCCTGTTTGCGCTCAGCTTCCCTGTCAGACAAATATATTTACTGAATATATTTACATATATTACATGGTAAAGATATCTGTAGGGCTGTCAATACCAGAAGAGGAGCATTCCACGGACACAAATCCATGAACCGCATTATTAGACAGTTTTCTAAGGATGCACGATTTATTAAAACCTCTTAAAATCATAATACAGCATTGCATAATGCTATCATTCTTAAATCTACACTTACACAGGAGAATACATCAATAAAACTTTAAACCCTCGCTCTGAGTTTGCATGTTTGATGTCCACATATTCTTGTTGAAGAAATTACAGTGGCTGTAGCATTTCTATCATAAAGAAGTGGCCAATTATTATTATTATTATTATTATTATTATTTAACTAATATAATATTTTTAATAATGCTGGTTGGCCAAAAACAAGGATTTGATCGTGCTGTGTAACAACAACAATCACCAGGCTTTTGGCGCCCTCTGCAGGCATTTGTTATAATATATATTATTTACTTTATATATTATATACATTTCAGGTGAAAAAACTCTTGCCCCCGGTTTCACAGACAAGGCTTAAGCTAGTCCTAGACTAAAATGCATGTTTGAGCTGTTTTAACTGAAAGTAACTTGCACTGACATGTCTTAAAATATGTCAGAGCCATTGTTTTGTCTCAAGATGCACACCAGTAATGTTTTTTTCTAGGGTATGTTTATAAAAGATACTTAAAAGTCCTAACTGAACTAAGTCCTAATCCTGATTTAGCCTAAGCCCTGTCTATGAAACCGGGCCTTGGTGTGTTTAAATATGCAGATTAGCTTGTTTTGGTTAATTTTAGAAGAAATCTACAGATGCACACAGACGGAGGGTAGTAGGCTTAAAACAAACACCATCTAAATGTGTACTTTGGAAGTTCTCTCTCCATTAGAGTAAAAGAAGACATGGAAGGAAAAATAGACCAAAATCTTAAAATTGTCCACTACATGAAAGAAGTATTCCAATAACACCAAAAGAATTAAAACGATTTATTGATTTGTGCAAAATAAACAAATGATTAGTGAAACTATGTCCCTCTCCTTGGTGCAGTCATTTATTCTAAATATATACTTGAAAATAGTAGTGTAGAAAACATGCACATTGTGGCATAGTTCCCTTTGCTGTTGCCTGCTCTTGTGATTAAACTAGTGAATACTAAAGAAGACCACAGTCTTTGTGTGAACTGATTATTTTGCAGAAATCTGTTGAGTATGAAACAATTGCGTGAGCGTGAGGGAATTAAAATAAATTGGTAAGGAAGTCAGTGTTGTGTTAATATATTTAACGTTTTGTTTATAATTATGAGAAGCCCTTTTTTCCACTTGAGCCCCTGCCCCCCAAAATGTCTGTGCACGTCCCTGTTGAACACTGTAGTGTCACCAAATTCAGTTCACACATAACTGCTCTTTTGATGGTTATACTACAACAGTTGGTTTGGGAAAAATGTGCATATTTTTTCTGATTTTTTTATTATGAAAAATATTCAATAAAGTCACTGTAACACACTGTACTCTCATCAAATTCAGTTCACAGATCATTTGTAGTTTATCCCTTTTGATAAACTACAACACTTAGTTTAATAAAATGTGCTTTTTTGAATATTTTTTCTAATAACAGTGAAGTTGATTTTATTTCCTAACAACAAATCATAAAAAATATACAAAATCAGCAGGAGAACAGTGATGTGTGAACTGAAATTGATGATAGTACAGTGTGTTACAGTGACGTTATTGATTATTATTTAATTATTAAAAAATCCTAAAAATTCTCATAGAAAAACTAACGAGTTATTGATCCAGGAAATTCAAATCTGTGAATATGTTGCCAACTTTACTGAACTTATCCGTTCAGGTGTCTTTCACTGACGTCAAAACCGTGTCTTGAACTAAACACTGAACATATTTCTTTATATTTAAGTCTCAGTTCAGAATCAAACTCTATTAACTGCTCCATTGTTAACGTACAGAGCTGTCTGAACCACTGCCAGAGGGAAATTAAACAGGAAGTGTTTGTCTGAACTCACAACAGGTTTTGCCAGAGAACGCAAAAGATTTAAAAAAACATTTTTTTCCTCCCATCCCAAATTCTTTCCACCACCATGTCCCTTTAGGGGCTCCATACAAATACAAATTAATTCTTTAGGCAACATAATTAGCCTATCTGAAAAAAATGAAAAAAAATCTTTGTGTTGTTTTAATTTTGATAAATCATTGCATATACACCTGCATCACGTCATCAGAGCGTTCCATAAGGTTATACAGAGTTAGACAGACTTCGATCACCGAGAGCCAAAAACAAACAGCAGCCGCCTTTAACAGTTCCTCCTGAACCAAAACAATGAGCTCCTGCTGCGTTCACTCCATGAGTAACTATAATTATGAGATGAAACCCGTGAGGTTCTACCTGGAGCAGTTCACGTCCTCAGACTCGGATTTATGCGTTTCTATTTCAACACTATCGACACCAAAATAAATCTGCAGCAGTCAGGTGGAACAAGTAAGAGCTCTGTAAGTTGTTTGTGTTCATTATTATTGTAATGTTCTGTGCTTTGAGCAATAACATTTCTATCTGGGCTGATCTCACATTGTGACCACAGTATGAGCACACAGTGAGAGCGCTGTGAGGTTACACTTTTAGATCACTGAGAGACAAACTGTTGACTGGGTATGATGTTGGCGGTGCTGACCCTTTGTGATGAAGATATTAAACATTAAGGCATCAGTTGAAGCGTGTTTTTTCTAATCAGAAGTAAATGTTCTGGAGTCGTTATATTTGGTATATGGTGCATCTATAAATTAATGGTTGTAATTTTAATTAGCTGAACTCACTGTTGTTGCAGATGAAATGACGAGTATCACTACATGACAGATAATACCATTCTCCATTCTTCATCACAGCACACTCGCGTCCGTTATTTAGTTGTCCAGAAGCCCAGTTCTGATAGAGCACAGGATCACCTGAAGACCACTGCCATTTATAAACACCCGTCTTCTGCAGTCCAATCCAGACATACTCACGACCTGAATCATTCACACTCTTCTTCACCTCGTTCATGTCGTTCATGTTGTCAACTGTGGCCAGATCTGTGTAATTCTCTCTGCAGTATCTCTGAGCTTCAGTCCAGTTCTTCTTCATGTTTATAAAGTGATACTGACGCTGAACACATTCAGATACGGAGCAGAGAGCTGTGAAAGAGAGGGTTTGATTTAATGCTTTTCATAACAGAGTCAAACCTGATGAAACTATTGTCGCGCTGCTGATTTGAGTCGATGCAGTGGGAAACGCGGGTGAAATGAACCACGACAAGGGGATTCGATCACAGAGTTTACTGAACTTCTGCACAGATGTAAGTCACAGTTCACAGCGCACTCACCAACAGTATCGTTAACGAACACACACTTTATATGAAACTGATGCGGCTGATAGGCGGCAGTTTTCCGACGTGCGATGAGCATGAGCGACCCCAAAAACTAACTAAAGAAAAACGTAACTTTACGCTCTATACAAAAGAGTGCGTAACTGAACAACCAATAAGAGACTAGATCACAGAAAAGGTAACTAAAATACTTAAAGGGGCCATGTTCTCTTTTCTACACTATAAACCAGGGGTACTCAACAGGTGGGCCGAATCCGGCCCGTCAGCATTAAATTTGTGGCCCGCGTCATGCTACATATACATGTATTTTTATAATAATTTGCATTCAAAATTAGCGTGAATATTACTTTTTTTACGCGCACACTAGGATAGACGTACAATGCGCGTGACGCTGTAATCATCAGCACAGAACAGTTTTTCTAACCGCAAAGAACAATGTAGACTGAAAGCACTTTGCACGCACACATTGAATAGTTTTTGCACTAATTTAGTTTGTCCACAAGGTGTCAGCACTGAAACGGGCTGTTGTTTCAATCTGAAAAGAAACGGAGAAGACAGAACAAGAGTAACAACAAACACAATAGCCGTCCGTGTTGAAGAGCTCTCGTGTGAGGGGAATAAAAGATACCAGCAACTCTATTTTAAACGAGTACAGACATTTTATTGTAACTATTTGAGCGAAAAAGACTAGACAAGCGTAAATCTCTCTAGTGCGCATGTGTCGAGCACTGAACGCTATCAAAGGCTCGAGACTGTGCGCGCAAGTAAAAAACGAAGTAACCTTATTTTTCCATCATGTAATGCAGTTGACATTCCTTAAACTTTGCAGTGTGTAAGTTGCCGATAGTCCTCTTAGCAGCAAGAAAAACAAAACTTTTATTCTTAATATCAATGTGTTATAAACAGAAAGAGCGCTCCCAATACAGATCTGACGTCACATCATTGAGCTAAAGGAGGATATATTATTTATCATGTTTACAACATTGGTTATAATTAGAGAATTCATAAAACTGATTGAACAAAAAAAAAAAAAAAAAATTGGATTCTGACCAAATTAAAAGGTAGGTAATAATAATTAAATGCAAAATACAAACGGAGAAAAAAAATATTATTAAAAATTGTTCTATGTTTGAGCAGCAAGATTGTGTTAAGTTTTAACTCTCTTTCTTACATTTTGTTTTTTAATTTAAAAAAAAAGGCAAAATGTTTATTGTAAGTTTTAAATATAAAAAATACTAATATATTAATTAATACAAATAATAAAACCTTTCAGCAACCCTGAGTATAAATAGGCGCTATAAAAAGTGTTAAAAAGGTGCAATGGAGTATAAAAAGACGGTGCAATGAAAGACGGAGAGTATATGACGGAGTATAAAAAACTGCAATGTTTACGTCTTACTGATAAAATGTCTCATCAGCCAGTGAACAACAGCCAGACCTGAAATTACTTGTGAAAACAATGCAGACCTTTCAATATGAATAAGGACTTCTTTTCATCAGTTCTTGTTTTTCTTTATGCATTTGTACATTAAGAATACAGCAAGACAAGCTATTAATCCTTTTTTTAATGCCATTTATCATGTTCAGTGACACTTTAAATAGGACAACCATTAAAGTACTAGTAAGACTTAGCTAGATAATAAACTGCACTTTTAGTAAATACTCAGTAAAACTACAAATATTGTCTTAAGTAGGCCTAAATAAAAGTCTTACGATCAAAGTTATGATTTGTGGCCCTTTGCATTTCATGTGATTAAAATGTGGCCCTCTTGGCCTCTGAACTTGAGTAGCCCTGCTATAAACCATAAATAAAACAACAAACACTCACCAATGAGAAGAATGAAATATAGAGTTTGGTCCATTTCTGAGGAAGAAACACATTGAGAAACTCAGATAATCCATATTCATCTTGGAGTAAAACATGATCATGTAATTTAAAAAATAGCAGAAAAACAAAATTCACAATCATTCAGACAATATTAACATCTCAAAGTCTAGTTGTGTTTGAAGAATGAACATGTGAGTTGTTCTTACTTTAGAGGTCGTGTGTTTCTGTCCTGAGTCTGATGTTTCTGTCTGCAGCTTTAAACAGTGTGATTATTATATCTGCTCTCATCCCTCATTCAGAATATCATTTCACATCATTTGTTTATTTCTCAAAAACCCCCATATCATATTCACTTCCTCTATATTTGTGTATTTGTCCTCCTCTGTCCCTTTATTTGCATGTTGACGTCTGTGTCTGTCAGTATTAGTCTATATTAATATGGACCTCAATAACAAATTATCACAATTTATATTTTAAAATTCACAAATAATAAATGTTTTTTTCTAATGAGAAGTAAATGTTCTGGAGTCGTTATATTTGGTATATGGTGCATCTGTAAATTAATGGTTGTAATTTTAAATAGCTGAACTCACTGTTGTTGCAGATGAAATGACGAGTATCACTACATGACAAATCATGCCATTGTTCATTCTTCATCACAGCACACTCGTCTCCATCATCTGGTTGTTCAGATCTCCAGTTCTGATAGAGCGCAGGATCACCTGAAGACACAATTTATATTTTAACATTCACAAATAAACAGCTGCTTTAATGATATTGCTGGACTGCATAACTCGTGTTTCATCCTCTCATCTTCATGTATGGGATCTTTGCACTTCAGCATTTGTCTTCTTACATGACATTTTTAGGGCTCAAGCCACTAAGATGCAGGGCCCTATTATTTTTCTAAGGAGAATTGTTATTTTTTTTCCACCATCCGGGGCTTTTTGGGGGCCTTAACGTGCTCAAAAACTCTTGAAAATTGGCACACACATTGGAATCTGCGGCCATCAGGGCCGGGCAGAAGCTGGTACCCGAGCGTGGCACAGGGGCTCTACGGCGCCCCCTTGAATGGAGTCCGAAAACACATCCGTAGATCAAACACGCTTGCATGTATTAGTATGAAACTCAGTACACATATAGACCTCATCGGGCCTAACAACTTTCGTGCTCTAAGTTATACGGCAGCTCAACAGGAAGTCAGCTATTATGGATTGTTTGAAAAACACTCGCTCTGGAATTTGATATACTCCTCCTAGGCGATTAATCCGATCACCTCAGCACTGTGAAACTACAACAAGACTTCCAGCAGCAACTAGTTATTTTGTAGGATCTTCTAATTCATCATTCATGCAAAAAGAAGCTTAAAACTACAGCATCATTACAACACAAACAGACATCAAGAATCAGCATATGAATCTCAAGAATGCTGACAATAAAACAAACAAAGACAAACTCTGAACATCACAAAACAGGCTACAAAAAAGTCACAACAAAAACCACAGCAAAAATAAAATCAAATTAAAGCTGCAAGCAGCGATGAAAGGGCCCTCACACCCGGGGCCAGTGCCACCCGTTGGCCTTAGGAAAACAGTGAACAGTGAGTGACATGCATGTAAGCGAGTAAACACAGGAGAAATATGGCAAAGTAATTTTGATGTGCCACACTTCCTGCTTTGACTGTAACTGAATATTGCCATGTTGATGTCTTCAGACCAGAACTATTATCAAACATGTGAAGTTTCTGACATGTGAACATGTCTGAGTTACAACAACTTCCTGTTTCATGGCATTAATCGCATACATTAGCACTTAGCCAAGTGTTGCATGATTTAACGTGTTTCTAGCATGTTTGTTACTTCGTGGCATATTGAAATGTGTTTCTGGGAGTGAATTACAGTGCAAAGCATGCCATTTCCTGTTGCCAGCAGGTGGCGCTATGACTAACTGAATATTGGCCTATGTCTTTAGGCCAGGACTCTTATCACACATGTGAAGTTTGGGGCAGATCGGACATAGTATGTCTGAGTTACAACGGCTTACTCTTTCATGGAGAAACATCAGAATTTGTCAGGCCACCACGGACACGCCCTTCTACGAAAAGTCAAGATCTTTGCAAGTTAACATCACTAAGGCCTTTAGATTAGACTGACCAAATATGATGTTGATCTGGTTAAATCTCTACAAGGAGTTAATCACAGTCAGGGGCGTCAATTAATCAAATTAATCTCGAATTTAGCAGGTAAGGCAGGGACACACCACACCGACACCAAAGAACTAGCACTGATGAAAGCCGACTGTGTTCTCACCTCCCGTCGGGGCAAAACAAAAACAAATACAAAAACAAAACAAATTCACATTAACAAATCTTTACATGGTAACACACTATTTGTAATAAAGAGGAAAAATAAACCAATTAAACCAGCAGACACACACACACACACAACGAAACTTCAGTAACAAACACAAATCAAAAGCAAATTAAACCACACAGAGCTAATCACAGAGCTTATCGTCCCCGGACGATAGTCCCACGCAGCCCAACGACACAGAGCTAATCATCCATGAGCACGCAACCGGTCTGTGCTCAAAGCATCTTACAAGTGCGATGTCTGGAAACCAAAACAATCAGGCAGACAACGCATGCTGAGAGGCCGAGGGCTCGTCTAGTCTATCTGAAGGCAATGTGCACATTGGAGGGATAAACCCGTGTTCGCACTGTAAGGCAATCACTCGTCCTGGCCGTGCCTGAATCAGTCTCAGCCAAACCTCCGACTGCAGAGGGCCAACCTCAACCCAATGCCAGCCACAGGATTTCATCCACCATGCCGTTCTGAATGCCGATTAACGTGACCGGAAGAAAGGGGCGGTGATTTGTGAGGCCACTCCATCTAACCAACCAGTTTACACTTCCGCTGCCCGCTGATAGGGCGATCAATGAGCAAATCAACATGCAAGCAGAACTTTACTAGACCTGCCACATATATAATCAGTGTTGTATAATCAAGCCTGCTCCTGCCAAACATTCAAACACAGAAAAGAAATTATCAGTCACACTTCACAGGCCAACTTTCACACCAACATACAACGTCACACTGCATTTACTCATTTAATTCCACTTTTGCAAATAAAACAGCTTTAAAGGAAAGATAACATACTCCTGCATACTCATTTACATCTTAACAGAACACAGATCAATGTTGGCGGGCTGTTTACAACTCTCCCGGGAACACCGACAAATATCCCAGCGTCAAAGAAATCTAAAGTGGATCTCTAGTTACATGAGCTTCAAGAGGACATCATCACTGCCCTCAACAGGAGAGCTGACTTCCTTGAAGAAATGATCAAGACAAATTCAAACACCATTGAAGAGCTGAAATCATCCCTCCTTTTGTCAACGCAGAAATTGTGGATTTGCAGAAATCTGAAGTCGAACTCACAGCCAAAGTTACTGAACAAGCAACAATTATATCTCAGTCAGAAAACACAATCACTGAAGCAGAGTGTAGAGATCTGCGCAGGACTGTTCTTTTCGTCCCGCTCCCGCAAGGTTCTATTCCGCACGCACTTTCTCCCGCCTAAAATTCACTCTGTGTTCACCCGCTATCCGCATATAGTGATTTTCTTCCCGACCCGACGGGTCCCGCTAAATTTAGATCGTTTCCAGAATCTTGCGCTTAAACTTCCCCTAAAGAAAGAGAGTGATTGGGGATAACAAATATAAAATGTTGCATAGCACAAGATACAAGAGAAAAAAAATGTCCAAAGAATAATAGGCTAAATATCACAGAGAAAAACAGGCTAAATTAAATAGCCTACAACATGTCCCTCAAAACTATAGGCTAAGCCAAAAATACATAAACGAAAACTGTTGGCTTACTAGCTATACTGCAAAATGAAATCTTTTTTAATATCCACGCAAGAAAAGAATGACGGTGACTGACGGCCGTTTCAGAACGTCTCTCCTCCAAAATCCGATCACAAAAGTTGAATGCTCTCTGAAGGTGCACTCGCGCAGACCTCTAACTCAACAAACATATCTTGCCAGGTTTCTCAGGACAGGGAACTGGGGACAGTGTGAACGCCACCACTGCAGAAAGTTTTGTTCACTTCAAGTTCAAGCACAGATGCGCCGATGACAAAGCATCTCGGGAGCGACCGGGTTATTGTCAGACCGCCCGTTCCTGCCTAATGTACACTATAGTTACCGACCGCAATCCACCTTTCATTCAAAATTGAATCCCGCGCAGCAAGAAATCTTACGTGGGAATGCAGACCTCTAGCAGAGTGCTACAAAGGGAGGTGGTGTCTCCGACTTTACGGAGTTCCAGAAACGGAAATGGAAAATGTCAAGGTCAAGGTGATGGAGATATGCAAGGGAGTGGTACCTGAGCTTGGTGATGAGTGAGGCGGTGGATGTAGCTCACAGATTGGGCAGGCCGGTGTCGGGTCGAGCGAGGGTCAGTATCATCCTTTTTGTGCTGCGTTAGGTGAGAGACTTCATCTGGAAAAGTGCAAAAAATAGCAACTACCTCAAACAACCCAAATTATACTTTGGAGAAGACCTGACAAAAGAGGAAAAGTGTCCCGTGCACTGCTCTGGTCTCATGTACAAAAAGCACGCAAAGAAGAGAAAAAGGCTTACTTCATCGGCTCTAAAGCATACATTGACAAATGTTCCCATTCTACATCAGAACGCCGACTCATTATTGGCCGGCTCCTGCGTCAGCATCACACGCATGCATCATGGTTCTCACATGATCAGCCTCGGCCAATACTGAGCCGGTGTTCAGACGTAGAACCTGGAAGCGCTGAACATAATACAGCGCTGATACATTGTATGAGAATGACACAGAAGAGAAGAGATTGTTGAATAAAGTTGTTATTTTTGTTTTGTTTTTGCGCACAAAAAGTATTCTTGTCTCTTCATAACATTAAGGTTGAACCACTGCAGTCACATGACTGTTTTAACATGTCAACTAATTGTTGATAACTACATAAAATAAACATTACACAGTTTAACCAGACTTATTTTACCTGGCCATGATCTTGTCTCAGCTTGAGATACAACACCTGCCATTTTCTTACAAACAAACAAACAAACAGCTGGGGCTGAAAACAGGAAATCATCCGTAGGCTAAAGCGTCTCATTTAACAACACTCGCTTCAACCTTCGTGGACTTCGAGGATGCAGCTCTGAATTGAGACACAGTTATAGAGAAACTTTCCTGCTGTTGAAATAAAACTAACAGATGAATAAAACTGGACGAAATATGACTAAAACAATAACACTCACTGTTTATCCTTCTGGTTCACGTCAGAGATGTAAATATTGTCCAGACTGAACATCTACATGTGGTGTGGAGATAAGCAAATGAGTGATGAGGACGTGTTTACATGGAAATGTGTTCATATTTATAAACATTGAAACAGTAAACAGCAAGAGTATGAAATGAAACAAAAGAAACATTTTCACAAAGAGACGAATTCTAAAAAATGTAACAATATTTTAATGTTCCAGCCAATCACAATCAAGTATTTAGAGGAAATAAGACTGAAACAGCAGCAGAAGATGATGTTATTATTTCAGTGGGATAATGAGAGTCCAACAACCTTTACTAACATTATAAATGAACTTCAGGGGAATGAAAGCACGATATGAGCACTTTAATGTCTTTATCTCGTCTCTGTTGTGAATGTCTGCTGTGGTCTCCTCCTCACCACTAGGGCTCTCGGCTCTCAGAAGAGGTAAATTTTCCTCTCTTTCTATATGCAAATAAGGGGAAAAAAGTGGACAAATACAAGTTCACATCCTTTATTATCATATGCAAAGTTTCCTGTACAGTGGAATTCTTAAACCGTGTCTTGAACTAAACACTGAACATATTTCTTTATATTTAAGTCTCAGTTCAGAATCAAACTCTATTAACTGCTCCATTGTTAACGTACAGAGCTGTCTGAACCACTGCCAGAGGGAAATTAAACAGGAAGTGTTTGACAAGAATTGCGTTTATTTAAACGCAGAACCGTCTCTTTAAGACTACAAAAAACGGGAGACATTTTTTAGACTCGCACACCAACTTCGCCTCAGGGCCAGGCGCAAGTCAAACGCGGAAATGATACAGAGAATGAGCAGAACAACAGTGAACGGCGAACACTAGATATAGCTTACGTAAATGTTTCTCAACTGGTGGACTGCAAGACCGCGCACTTTTCAATCACGCGCAAATACGGCGCGCTATACATTACTCACTATAAATAATGCGCGAAAGAAACTACGAGCATGTAACGTCGTAGTTCTGTTGTCTATTAAGTCATGAAATAACCAAAAAGGCGATTAAAGCTGCGTTAAAACTGTGCATGCATGTATGTAGGCCTATTTGATATATATGTATGTATGTATGCGTCACATCTGGACTAAAATATTGTGCTATGTGAGATCACAATATAAGGCACGAACTGATACGTAATTTTTTAATGCATAAATAAATGTGAGAACTGTGCATTTGTACTAAGATGCTAATTTTGTGTTAATTTATAAAGTATAAACAAAAATGTATCACATTTAAATGCATAAAATAATTTTGCATTCTGGCATTTATGTGCTGTTGACTTCCGCTTCCGCAAATGGGAATTCAAAAGAGAACACTGAGTTTAATTTAGGTATGAAAGAACTGTTATAATTATTTATTTGACAATATAAAAAGTTAAACATTTAGTGTTTACTTTTTTGGTTAGTTTTTGAAACAGACAAACTCATTGATTATACATAAAATTCAATGAAGGTTGAATAATCTTTGAACTACAGTATGTAGTTATCTGGATGTCTCATCCATGGAGATGCAACAATGGAGAACAAGCTATTGGGGGTTTTGAGAACCAGAACTGACTGAACAAGTTGAAATTTAGCTATAGTGTGAGCCCCTTTATTAATATGCCTGCAAGTGAGGAATGATTAAAAAAAAAAAAAAAAAAAAAAATTCACTCAGCATTCCATGATCTAATTCATTATCTCAATTACATTTAAGTACAAATTAACAGTATTCAGTTGTGTTGTTGGCACAGTCCAGTACATTATAGTCAGACTAACTTTTATGTTATAATAATGAAGATTTCTGTGCCACCCCAGACTGGTTGCTGGCCCCTGCCTGGCCACCCCTATGAAAAAATCCTGGCTCCGCCACTGTCAGTGATAGGCCTGGGCGATAAAACTGTATCGATATTTATCGACGGTACGTCTTAATCGATAACAATAGAAAAAAATGTTCGATATAACTCTCAATATAGTTTCACTTAAATGCGTTAAAATGTAAACATGCATTAAGTTCGTTTGCATGAACAACTCTCAAGCTCGCTCCGTCCCTGGGTCACAAACAGACGCGCTACGAGTGACACGCAAACAAGTTGCTGGAGTTCAGTTGCGCAGTCGGCACGTGAGATCAGAACACACAAACACATGAAAATGAATGCTGTACCTACTGGCGACGAGGAGATTGTGAATAAAAAAGCACATGTCAGCTCGTCAGTGTGGCAGTTTCATGGTTTCCTTACGTCTTACAGTTGATCTGCTTCAAAGTTCGTCTTGAGAGAGCAGTTGTCATGTCGGTATTAACAGCTGCACAAACAGTGCTTTCAATCACACAATATCTTTATTTCTGTGCTACAAATATTCAGGTTATCACAGAAGTACTGACATAAAAGTTTATAGTTCAGATAAAACACTAATGTCTATGTTATCGATCAAAATAGAGCAAATCAGCTTTCGAAAGAAACTTGAACGCGCTGAAAATGACGTATTTATCGATTACATTGTTTCACCACCAGGTGGCGACAAGTGACTGTTAAAAAATGTATTTGACGTTGAATCTTCATTCAGCAGATTCTTTTAAATACACCGATTCATCCAGTAATAAAACGAGTATTTATGAGCGTGTCATTGAATATTTTTTTAAAAATAATTAATTCAAATATATTTAAAATTTTAAAATAGACTGCAGCACTTAATATTTTGTCAGAACCTCTAAATTACATGTTATTTCGTTTAGTTGTCATTCAGAATTGTGATCTCGATTTGAAACAAACAAAAAAGTTTCTCAGTTTATTCAGAATTGTGCAGCTCTAGGTTTCTTTAACACTTATTTATTTAATCTTCATATAAAATATAAGAAAGATTTGTTTACATTTTATTTTGCTTTGTTTTAAAAATTATTTGTTGTTTGCCTTAAAGGGTTAGTTCACCCAAAAATGAAAATTCAGTCATTAATTATTCACCCTCATGCCGTTCCACACCTGTAAGACCTTTGTTCATCTTCAGAACACAAATTAAGATATTTTTGTTGAAATCCGATGGCTCAGTGAGGCCTGCATAGCCAGCAATGACATTTCCTCTGTCAAGATCCATTAATGTACTAAAAACATATTTAAATCAGTTCATGTGAGTACAGTGGTTCAATATTATTATTATAAAGCGATGAGAATATTTTTGTTGCGCCAAAAAAACTAAATAACGACTTATTTAGTGATGGCCGATTTCAAAACACTGCTTCATGAAGCTTTGGAGCGTTATGAATCAGTGTGTTGAATCATGATTCGGATCGCGTGTCAAACCGCCAAACTGCTGAAATCACGTGACTTTGGCGCTCCAAACCGCTGATTCGACACACTGATTCATAACGCTCTGAAGCTTCCTGAAGCAGTGTTTTGAAATCGGCCATCACTATATCGATACCGATCAATATAAAAATTATATCATGATAATTTTTTAGCTGTATCGCCCGGCCCTACTCAGTGATCTAAAAGTGTAACCTCGCAGCGCAAAAGTGGCACCATTTTGGAGATAATTTGGCTTTATCTCTCTTTTTAAAACCACCTCTGGTGTGTGATGATGAACTATGAGTTTTTATTTATTTTTTTTTGTGTTTATGTTTTTTTTTTTTTTTTTTTTGCACTGTTCTGAACATTGATATCTTATGTACATCAATAGATGTTTATTATGAACTTACAAAATTATTTTAATTCATACATTGTGATTTAAATGGTGATGAATGCACTGAAAATAACTTTTCATCTTTTCATCTCTGTAATTATCTTTCTGTGTTTTGATATATTTTAAAAAGTTGTCAGTAAAAAGTAAAACTGTTGGATGATATTCTTCATTCTCTTTTACAAACAATCAAAGATAATGTGAATTACAGTATTTTCACTGTTTTCTTCATTTTTAATGACAGTGTTTATTATAAGCGGGTCGAATCCACAGCTCAGTTCTCACTTCATCATGAGTATTTTAAATAAGATACTCTTACTCTCAATCAACTAGTTTTTTTGTAATTTTTACTCTACTCACAGTACATTTTGTGGAAAGTAATGTTACTTTTACTTGATTATATTTTTTCAGTACTCTTTCCACCCTGATGACAGGTTTAAACTAACACTCATTCTGTTCACCTGTAGGTGTCGCTATTACCAAAATTATTATGCTACTTTTTAAAATCATCATGATGTTCACAAATGTTACTTCATGTTAAATCTTTAAAATAATCCTGAAGATATTGAGAAGATTCAATATATCATCAGCTGTAGAAACAGTCTTTGAATGACACGTGTTTCTGATGTTTCCACTGCTGCTCCTGTTCACATCAAACCATAAAACAGCATAAGATTAATGAACTGATTTATGAAACGTTTTTTTTTTTTCTTAAAGCGAACACAGGACTCATCTTTGTCGATCAGGTGAAGAAGTGGAGAGACGCTCAGAGTTACTGCAGACAGAATCACATTGATCTGGTCAGTGTGAGGAACCAGGATGAGAATCAGCAGATTCAGAAGATCATCAATGATAATCACAGATCTGATGATGGTGAAGTCTGGATCGGTCTGTTCAGAGACTCATGGCAGTGGTCAGATCAGAGTAACTCCTCATTCAGATACTGGAGGTATAATGAACCTAGTAATGGAGGTAATGGAAAGTGTGCAGCGATCATTCATCTCGCTCCGAGAGAATGGAATAACGTCCCTTGCGACAAGCAGCTTCCTTTTGTGTGTCATGAAGGTGAGCAGATCCTCACAAAACACACACAATCCATCCATCACCTCCAGATATCTTAAAGGGTTAGTTCACCCCAAAATGAAATTTCTGTCATTAATTACTCACCCTCATGTCGTTCCAAACTTGCATTCATCTTCAGAACACAAATAATGTTTTTGATGACAGAATGCTGTCAGATTTCCTTCCATTGACTGCCTTTGTAACTTCCACATTGACACTTCAAAACCTCCATAAAGAGATCATAAAACTAATCAATGTGAATTGAGTGTTTAGTCCACATTTTCTGAAGAGAATCAATCACTTTATATGATGAACAGATTTAATTTAGACTTTTACTCGCATGTAAACATTGATCAGCGAACATAAACAGAAGCTCAACCTAACTTGTGCGAGAACAAACCTCTTCCGGACGCTCAAATGTGCTGAGTAACCAATGAGGTTCATTCTCGTGTGTTATGCAGCACGTTTGAGTTTCCGGAAGAGTTGAACTAACTCTTTAAAGTTCACACTACATGTCTGACATGACAAATTCCTCCACAGTGTTTGTTCTGCATGTTGTTTTTGATCAGTCTCTCTCTAGTTTTTCTTGTGGTTTGTTTTGTGTCCAGATAAACTGATTCTGATCAAAGAGAATCTGACGTGGTCTGAAGCTCTGAGATACTGCAGACAGAATCATGTGGATCTGGTCTCGGTTCATTCAGAAGAGAAGCAGCGTCGTGTGATGAATGTGGTTAAACAGGCGTCTACTGAGGAGGTGTGGTTGGGTTTACGTCACTCCTGCACTGTGGGCCTCTGGTTCTGGGTGAGCGGACAGACCGTGTGCTATCAGAACTGGGCTCCAGGGAACGGCACAGGAGAGGAAGAGTGTGAGCGTACAGTGAGATCTGGAGCAGTTCAGTCTGGAGGAGATCAGAGCTGGATCAGCCGTCCTGAGACTGACAGACTCAACTTCATCTGCAGCAGATATGAAGAGTGAAGGATTCGTTTGTGTTGTTCTTTTTTTTCTTTTTCTATCAGATAATATGCTTATATCAGTACAATGAATTTAATTTAAGAGTATAAAATACCAGTGTGAACTATATATGTTTTAAAGACCCCATGAAATCAAAATGAGTTTTCATCTGTGGCTTTTAGAAACATTTGAAAATTGCAGTCATTCTCTTCTGGAAAAATGGCTCAATATTTTTAACACACTGTTCAATCAAACACACTTGCAGTCAACTAGACATTAGAAGATCATGATTCAAGGATTTAAAGAAAATCAAAGTAAAGCACAATCCACATCAGGTGATTTCATGGGATCTTTGGATTCTGGTGGTGTGGATACTTTCTTCTACTCCTGTTTCTAGTCATATCTTTACAAATTACTTGTTTAAAATGATTTAAAATGATTGTGAGCATCTATATGTCTTAGTGAAATGAAATATGGTTTATTCTTAAAGAAAAACTAAAAGTTGAGTATAAAGTTTCTTGGAATCTGTAATTCAACAACACCAGCTCAAATAAACTTATTTACAAACAGCATTCTTGTGTTGTGATGTTTATAAAACAAATTTATATGCAATTTTAATAATAGAAAGATTGAATGACATAAACATTCTTTTAAAAAAAATTTTATCATCAACTCTACACAGTAAAATCTCCAGAGTTAAATCAGTTCAGAGTTCATATGGTTCCTCTCTAAATAGTGTTAAAGTAACACTGCAGAAAAATAACACTGTTATTCCAAGTGTCACATGTCAGATTTGAAGAGCAACTTTACCAGCTCAAATATTTATTTTTTATTTTCTTATTGTTCAGATTTATTGTGTTTGGCCATTAATAAACCTTCCCCAATATTGCCTTATTATGTAACCCTCCCCAGCCGGGTTCACTCATATAATGTCCTGACAGGAGCCCTGGTGTCCCAGATGAAGTAACAAAGATAACGACTGCTGCTTTCCCTGAAAATTAGATACTACAAGAACAATTTGTTATATAGCGCTGTGCCTCCAATTAATAAACCCATACTCTCATGTGTTTGAATAAACAATGTATTAAATAAACAATTACTAAACAAAAATAACAATAAAACAAAAGATAGAAATATATGAATAATGTATATCAATTAACACAATGGAAGAAACAAAAATCGTTAAGGGAAAAATCACAATGCACTACACACAGTATGACTATAGTCCAATCATTGTTAATTTCGTTGACGAATAATTTTCGTCAACGACATTTTTTCACGGACGAAAACGAGGCGATGACTAAATAAAAATGCGTTTTGAATGACTAAAACTATGACTAAAATCTACTCTAATTTTCGTCAGCGAGTAAAAACGGGACGAAAATGAAAGAGAGGGACGATTTTGGAAGATATCCAGTCAGGACTGCTGTCCTGTGTGGAAGATGCGCACATTTGAAGTGTAATGTGCTGATCTAACCGCGGGAAAAGTGGCGCTGTCGCGCGCTCTACAGGCTCGAGCAGCAGCACTTCAGACTGCTTCGCAGTTTGACATATTAATAAACATTGGGAAATGACTACAAATTGTGTGCATTCACTATGATTTTTTTAAAAATTATTATTATTTCCTTTTTACTTTTTTATTCCTATAGTTCAACTGGTAGATCTAAGAATGGCAAGAGGTCCATTTATAGGAAACACAGAAGTGATTAAATGTATACCTTTAATACACTATAAATACAGTAATGTTACAGAAGCACTTTATTTTAGCTGCACTTTGGTCAAAAAGTACTACATGCTTGAATAATTATCAGAGGAGTAGTTTTCTGTAAGCAAATAAAACATTTTTAATTATTTTAACATGACTTTGTCATACAATATACAACTGCAACATTTTTTAGCTTAAAGGTACATTAATATTAGTGTACAATGTATGCAATGGAAACCATTAGGCCCTTGCTTAGAAAAAAATGTTTTACTGTTATCAACAAATGGATTGCTGCATCAGGTTAACCCCACAATGTAATCTGTCATTTTAGTTTTATATTTAATGGGGACAAATAAATGTTTAACTGATAATCTGTCCATTTACCACAAGAACCTGGAAGATAAATGATGAACAATAATAAATGACCATATATGGACAAGTAAGTGTGACGCCCCTGCTCAACTGGGATGCCATTGGCTTTGAACTTGCCTTGGCACTCGCAGGACTCGCTGTGATTGGACTATCTTTTAACCCAAATTAAAAAACACATAAAGTTGCAAAGTACGTTTTGTTGTTATTATTACGTCAGTAATACCTTCAGTTAAGAATGCAGCCTTGCTATGTTGTGGGAAATTACCTCTTTACCGAGATCTTAACCCTAAGCATAACTTCACTGAACTACAAATAACAGCGCCATGTTTTTCGTGTTCTATCGGTAGAATGGCAGAGGCTTGTGGGTAATGTAGTTTAAAACGTTTAATAATGAAATGGGGGGGGATACTTAACTTTAATGAACAAAGTGATATATTCATGTTTATTGTGCAAACCTCTATGACATATTTGAGAGGCAGGCTGAAATTTGATATTTTACTATGAGCACTTTTTAAAATGCCTTTATACCACCTTTTCGTAGATATTTGAAAATTGTGTCCAGCACTATTTAGTAAACATAGAATATGTAATTGTCATGCCAAATTTCTCTTTGATACTAAAATCAGTCTTTGATTTACAGCCATTTGAAATGTGCTCTTTTTGCTCTTCCAGGGGACTTTACACGGGCCCCTGGGGTGGAAGGGCAGTAAAACATACACCAACGTATTCTCATCATGGACAACAAACTGTGTTGAGTCATATTTATAATGTCTTTTCAACAACTTTCCATTATGTAAGTTGTTTCAATTTCATTCAGCCATAGTTACAGAATAAGAATAGACCCCCCAAAATCAACATAAATGCCCATTTGGAATGGGCTTCTCCATTTATTTCATTAAAACAAGAACAAGAGTGTTTTGTCTGTTAACTAATACATCAATTTAAACAACCAATACACCTTGACACTTCATTGAACTATTAAACAAGGCCAATGTGCCATTCAGTAAGAAAAGGTACAGACTGTGTGTAGTTTATGGTGCAAAACTCATAAAATGTATGCAGTGCAAAGAATCATAATATAAAATCCTCATTTGTAAAATTCTTTCTCATCTTTGTCCTCCTCAAGTGCTGGACATCAGTAATGTGCATGTTCATCTTGCTTATAGTACAGGATCCATGTTGATCTCTGGTACATCACCTGAAGTTGTGCATGAAATGCCTGTAGTAATACAGCCTGTGCAGTCTCTTGTAATGCCTTCCCTTCATGTATCTGAAATTTGGCATATTTACTGTATTTGACACAGCGTCTGTCACTAAGCAGATGCAATGGTAACATTTTAGCAAATTATTGTCCCAGATGTCATTAATATGATTAAATGTTCATGTCTCAATTACAACAATCATGGTAATACGTTTTTTTTTTTTTTTTTTTTTTTTTACAAAATCAAGTTGTGTATTCACCAAACACCATCCTTAATACAGAATATTCACCATACTTTATTATCCAACACCATGTACAACACTTTACTGGAGAATACAGCATAAAGACAGCTAAAGTAGCATATAAAGACAAATGATATTGAAGAGAAATAAATGTCTTGAGCAACACAGAATCACGTCCAGTTTCCTTCTCATCATCAGAGCTCTCCTGGTTTTCTTTCTCTTGCTTGCTTATACATGTCCCTATCATAATCTTCCATATTACAAAACAATTTGCAATTGTTATCCAGCACAAATAATGAACAAAAGATAACCAATTCAAATCGCTTTATTGTCACAAAACCATGAGGTGATGAAATTCTTTTGTGCAAACTCTGCAGCATGAGAGTATGGATGACAAGTATAGAATATATATGCAGCACATACAGTATTAACAATATACACATTATACATGAGGGACTCCATACAGTTAGAGAACAATATATGGTACAATATTATACTGTACACCAAGCACAAAATAAAACAATAATAAACAATAATCACAGTACACTTATACCTTTGCAGTGCAGTACTGTATGAATTAGTGCAAATAGAATGTCAGGGTGCAGAATAACAGTGAGTCAGAGTCCAGTCAGTGTAACTGATAGAGTGCAGTGCATATGAGGTTGCTGTGCTGTGTGTGGTGTTACTGGTACGAGTTCAGTGCAGTCTGATGGCCTGTGGAAAGAACTTGTCTCACAGTCTGCTGGTGCAGGTTCTGTGATAACGTCTGCCTGATGGTAACGTGAGAGCAGTCCACGGCTCGGGTGGTTGGAGTCTCTGATGATCCTCTGTGCTTTCCTCACACACCACCTGGTGTAGATGTCCTGGATGGAGGGAAGTTCACCTCCAACAATGTTCTGTGCAGTGCGTACCACTCTCTGCAGAGCTTTGCAGTTGAGGGCGGTGCTGTTCCTATTCCAGGCAGGGACAGCCAGTCAGGACGTTCTCCACAGTGCATGTGTAAAATGATTTGAGGGTTTTGGGGCTCACACTGAACTTCCTCAGCTGTCTGAGGAAGAAAAGACACTGATGAGCCTTGTGGTGGGATGGGCCATGTGTGGTGATGTGAACACCAAGGAACTTGAAGCAGCTCAAATAGTTTATCAGCACCACTGATGCAGTGTAGCTTTTTCTCAACCAGGGGATGAAGTCCTAACATAATAAAACGTATTTAAGAGGTGGTAAATTAATAAACAATATATAATATTATTATTTATAATTGTTGCACTAGACTTACCATTGATTCCTGTTGGAGGTTGTTGGAGGCATGAGCCAAAAAAATCCTTCCAAAACAATCTCACAGTTGTGATGTTTACTTTTCTGGGCCATAACATCTGAGTTGTCACAGTAGATGATGGTTTCACAAATAACTGATGATGGTTTCAGGCTGCAGTGCTGCACTTGGTGGCCACAGAATACTCTTGTCAACAAAGACTCCATCATCTCTGGACTTAGACCCGCTTCTCTTCAGTCTGGGCCATGCGAACTGACCACTTCTGTGAAGACTGACCTCAGCATTGAGTGTTTTTAGTGCTCCTCTACCTCTTGATGTGGTCTTTCTGTACAAGTAGAAAATGAGAACATACAGTAATACAAGCAGCCATAACAAATCAGTAATGTATTAAACTCTTTAGTGCTTATACAACATGCCTATTTCTTCATCAGCTGACTTCATCCTCCTTCAAACAATCAGACAAAACAATAAGTCAATAATAACTCCAGAGAAATAGTTTTGGTTAATACAGGTGTCAGCACTCACCATATTCTGTCATTTCCTGCCCAAATTCTGAAGATGATCGCACAGTTGATTCGCTCATTCTAGGAGCGATAAAAAGATGCTAACGTGAAAGGTTCTTTGAGAGATCAACATCAAATGCTGTACTACATATAACTACATTGCTTGAATACAGACATAATGGAAATGTGCACCTTTTCATCTTTCTGTTCAGGCACAAGATGGCCATGTTCATTCCTTCAACAGGACTGGTTTGACTGGCATGCTGTGCCTGTGACTGATTTTCTTTGCATTGTTGGTCTTCCTTTTCAGCTGTAAAACAAGAAAATGTCTATTAACCGCATGTACAAACCTTACCTGAGGAGGGCTGATCATGGAAGAACTTGCCAAGCCTCAATAGTAGCCGTTTCAGTTTCAGCAGTTCACTGGCAACTCTAACAGTCTCCTGAGTTCATCTGTATACATCAGATTCAGTCTGACATAAAGACATCATGCAAACTCCTTGTTTCTACCATACAACAGAGCAAAAAAAGAATGTGTGAGTGAGTGAGAGGGAGTAAAGGACTAAGATGAAGAGAAATAGGAAGAATTTTGTGTGTAAGTTTAACGGAATGAGAGGAAGACGGTATTTGTACAATGTCATATGAATTTAGTGACTTGGTAAATTGTATTGTTACCAACTCATTGTTGTCTAGGGTTATTGAGAACGTAACAAAAATAAAAATGTGATTAAATAAATAAATGAACGGTGAGAAATCTCCTTTTCCTCTATCCCAGCTCTTTTCACTTTCACAATTGATAATTCTCATAAAGGTTCACATAAACCCTCTATTTAACACCATAAAGTAAAAGAACACCGAACCTGAAAGTTACTTAAGTTTGTTTTATTATTCAGGGCTTAACCAAAAGCCAACAAATTATATACAAATATCAGAGTAAATAATAAACTTAATTAACCAAGGCGTCAGGAGAGAGCAAATGCCAAAACAACAAACAAAAGAAAGTCTTACTTAGGGTTTTAACAACATAACTTCCCTACCAAAATAAAACAAAATTAAAGACAATAATCTTACCTCTCTCCCTGACTAAAGAAAAACAGGTGAAAAATTTAGAAGGGGAATAAACCCAAATAAATCGGCACCATCTCCCTACACAGGTTGACAGGGGCAGACTCACATCTCAACAGTTACGTCATTGTAACCACACTTTAGGTTTACATTTCACAAGTTGCTTAATAGCAAATAAAACAACAACGTCTCTGGGATAGCGGATAAGGGATCTCTCTCGAGCTGTGTCTCTCTGCTGCTTTATCTCTGTGGCATATGAGGGGTGATTTCTACAAAATTTGATGATTGCTTAGCAAACTGAGAGGAGAACTTACGTGTATACGCTCGCCAGCCGTCTGGCCAAAATCCCATAGTATTCAGGCGTCAGACGTAAGATATGAGACGTTAGACGTCACGGTCACGTGTTGGAGCTGCGCTCAAAGTGCGCGGCGGCGATGGTGGCGACGTAGTTGAGAAAGTATATTTTTTACTTTGCGTCTGGATAACGTACGTGTGGATAAACGCCTGGATAACGTACGTGTGGACTAACGTCTGGATGATGTATGTTTGGATAACATTGATGATAATATTTTAGCTTTATTCCTATTTTGCCCAAAGGAAGCTTTAAGGTGTAAGTGTTCATAAGTTGGAGGAAGCATTACAAATCCGTCTTCCTGATTGAAGCTTGGCCATTCCTCCGGCCACCTCTGTTGCGCAAGCACCGCATTAATAGCTGACTTTTCTCCGTTTGAAGGACACACCGGCACAAGGGCCATTCCAGCTGAAGTAAGGCCTTCACCTCTTAATATGGAAAAATAAATAAATAAATAATTAACAAGCCCAAAGATGCATATAAGTGGCCATGGTAACACTGCAAGTGCGCGCTTGGCTTGAAGCAGCTAAACAAATAAAACACAACAGAGACGTGCTCGACGGTCAAACATGTTTTTTACAAAGCGCGATCACTTACATTTTCTTATAAAAGAGGAAAAAAAAAAAATATTCAGACATTTATGGTCACATTTATGTAACACATTTCGAATTTGTGTAGGGTTAAATAGGCCTATTTTTGTTCACTCACAATAAAAACAAAAAATTGCTTGTAAAATAAAGAAAACAAAAATAATTTTTTCTTTCTGTGAACTTCTCAAAAATGAACCGAAACTCAGCATACAGATATAGCTTAGTCCATTACTTGTCGCATTTTGTTCCTTTCATTTTGTTAATATGTTTATTATTTAGGTGAAATAAATTTTGCGCATATGCTATTTATTCCTTTTATAGGATTTAATCCTGTTTTTCTCCATTCAGAAGCGCCGCAGGTGCCTGATGATGATGATGATGATGATGATTGTTTATTCTGCTATTTGTTCATGAAGGCTAAAACTAAACCCCTGGGATTTTATTAATGGGTCACAGACACGTATCCATTGTAATTCTAATTTTATTTGACCTTGTCGGTTAATGAAAAGATAATGATCTCGTCGGTTGAAAGTCAGGGGGGAAAAACGAAATGACATTGACAAGGCAACATTTCTAGTTTTCATTTAGTTTAAGTTTTTTTTTTTTTTTTTTAACTAATATTTATATTTTCTTATATTACAGGATTATTTCGATTAGCATAAATGTTTTTAATAGTTTTAGTTTTTGTTATTTAACTATAATAACTCGGCCTAGGAAAAACATCCACAGAACTGCAGTATGTCAATTTTCCAGCTGTTTAAGTCATGAATATTTACAAATATTGACGAATTATTTTAAGCTTATTTTCCTTGTTTTTAAGCTTATCTGTTTCCATATTTTTGAATGTATATCCATTAAATTTCTTTAACCATGTTCTGACAATATAGTTTTACTTGACATCTGTGAAATGCTTATCCCAGGAATAATTATTTTTATTTATTCTAATATGCTGTCTTAACTAATATGACAGTTTGTTCTGTGTATTTCTTTTTTCCAGTATTATAGGCTATAGCTTACTATATTATAATTTCTACTAAAATATTACATGATTAAAGTGTTTACTTGATCACGGGCCATTGCTTGCGCACTGAATTAATCTTTTAATTTCGAATTTGGTCTTTTAATTTAACTGTCTTTAATGCATCATGCACTTTTCATATAAAAGGTTTCTATGGGGGACAAAACTCTGAAACAACATGTTTTACTTGGATAATGCTGTCATTATCTTAGCAGTAGTGTTTATGACAAGATTAGTTGTCTCTGGTTGGCATTTTCAAGTTAAGCAATAGCACATCTTTTAATGTCATTTCATTGATTGGCTAATAGTGTAGGTCATGTTTTCGTCAACGTATTTAAACAAAATTAGGAAATGGAGAAATATTCACAACATGCTAAAATGTGCTCAAAACAAAGCAAAAACACTAATTTACAGAACTTCAGACAATTTACAAAATAACAACTGGCAAAAGTTACTTCAGACGTCACGTAGCTTCATAATTGATTTTTTCTATAAGTGTGATTCATTGTATTTGAGGTAACTGATATTCTCTTAGTTCAGCTCTATGTAGTCATTGTATTTTTTGGGGTCTCGTACAGTGTTGAACTATTGGACTATAGTCATACTGTGTGTAGTGCGTTGTGATTTTTCCCTTAACAATTTTTGTTTCTTCCATTGTGTTAATTGATATACATTATTCATATATTTCTATCTTTTGTTTTATTGTTATTTTTGTTTAGTGATTGTTTATTTAATACATTGTTTATTCAAACACATGAGAGTATGGGTTTATTAATTGGAGGCACAGCGCTATATAACAAATTGTTCTTGTAGTATCTAATTTTCAGGGAAAGCAGCAGTCGTTATCTTTGTTACTTCATCTGGGACACCAGGGCTCCTGTCAGGACATTATATGAGTGAACCCGGCTGGGGAGGGTTACATAATAACGCAATATTGGGGAAGGTTTATTAATGGCCAAACACAATAAATCTGAACATTAAGAAAATAAAAATTAAATATTTGAGCTGGTAAAGTTGCCTGTTGCTCTTCAAATCTGACATGTGACACTTGGAATAACAGTGATATTTTTCTGCAGTGTTACTTTAACACTATTTAGAGAGGAACCATATGAACTCTGAGCTGATTTAACTCTGGAGATTTTACTGTGTAGAGTTGATGATAAAAAATAAGTTCAAAGAATGTTTATGTCATTCAATCTTTCTATTATTAAAATTGCATATAAATTTGTGTTTTATAAACGTCACAACACAAGAATGCTGTTTGTAAATAAGTTTATTTGAGCTGGTGTTGTTGAATTACAGGTTGCAAGAAACTTTATAGTCAACTTTTAGTTTTTCTTTAAGAATAAACCATATTTCATTTCAATAAGACATATAGATGCTCACAATCATTTTAAATCATTTTAAACAAGTAATTTGTAAAGATATGACTAGAAACAGGAGTAGAAGAAAGTATCCACACCACCAGAATCCCAAGATCCCATGAAATCACCTGATGTGGATTGTGCTTTACTTTGATTTTCTTTAAATCCTTGAATCATGATCTTCTAATGTCTAGTTGACTGCAAGTGTGTTTGATTGAACAGTCTGTGTTAAAAATATTGAGCCATTTTTCCAGAAGAGAATGACTGCAATTTTCAAATGTTTCTAAAAGCCACAGATGAAAACTCATTTTGATTTCATGGGGTCTTTAAAACATATATAGTGCACACTGGTATTTTATACTCTTAAATACAGAAAATAAATTCATTGTACTGATATAAGCACATTATCTGATGAAAATAGAACAAAAAGTGTCTTCCAATTAAAAAAAAAAAAAGCTAGAACAAGGCAAAATGAAAGTGAAAGATCAACACAAACGAATCCTTCACTCTTCATATCTGCTGCAGATGAAGCTGAGTCTGTGAGTTTCAGGACGGCTGATCCAGCGCTGATCTCCTCCAGACTGAACTGCTCCAGATCTCACTGTACGCTCACACTCTTCCTCTCCTGTGCCGTTCCCTGGAGCCCAGTTCTGATAGCACACGGTCTGTCCGCTCACCCAGAACCAGAGGCCCACAGTGCAGGAGTGACGTAAACCCAACCACACCTCCTCAGTAGACGCCTGTTTAACCACATTCATCACACGACGCTGCTTCTCTTCTGAATGAACCGAGACCAGATCCACATGATTCTGTCTGCAGTATCTCAGAGCTTCAGACCACGTCAGATTCTCTTTGATCAGAATCAGTTTATCTGGACACAAAACAAACCACAAGAAAAACTAGAGAGAGACTGATCAAAAACAACATGCAGAACAAACACTGTGGAGGAATTTGTCATGTCAGACATGTAGTGTGAACTTTAAAGAGTTAGTTCACCTCTTCCGGAAACTCAAACATGCTGCATAACACACAAGAATGAACCTCATTGGTTACTCAGCACATTTGAGTTTCCGGAAGAGGTTTGTTCTCACACAAGTTAGGTTGAGCTTCTGTTTATGTTCGCTGATCAATGTTTACATGCGAGTAAAAGCCTAAATTAAATCTGTTCATCATATAAAGTGATCGATTCTCTTCAGAAAATTTGGACTAAACCGCTCGATTCACATTGATTAGTTTTATGATCTCTTTATGGAGTTTTTGATGTGTCAATGTGGAAGTTACAAAGGCAGTCAATGGAAGGAAATCTGACAGCATTCTGTCATCAAAAACATTATTTGTGTTCTGAAGATGAACGAAAGTTTGGAACGACATGAGGGTGAGTAATTAATGACAGAAATTTCATTTTGGGGTGAACTAACCCTTTAAGATATCTGGAGGTGATGGATGGATTGTGTGTGTTTTGTGAGGATCTGCTCACCTTCATGACACACAAAAGGAAGCTGCTTGTCACAAGGGACGTCATTCCATTCTCTCGGAGCGAGATGAATGATCGCTGCACAGTTTTCATTTCCTCCATTATTATTAGGTTCATCAGACCTCCAGTATCTGAATGAGGAGTTACTCTGATCTGACCACTGCCATGAGTCTCTGAACAGACCGATCCAGACATCACCAGATATGTGACTATCATTGATGATCTTCTGAACCTGTTGATTCTCATTCTGGTTCCTCACACTGACCAGATCAATGTGATTCTGTCTGCAGTAACTCTGAGCGTCTCTCCACTTCATCGTCTGATTGACAAAGACGAGTCCTGTGTTCGCTTCAATAAAAAAAAAAAAAAAGTTAATTAATCTTATGCTGTTTTATGGTTTGATGTGAACAGGAGCAGCAGTGGAAACATCAGAAACACGTGTCATTCAAAGACTGTTTCTACAGCTGATGATATATTGAATCTTCTCAATATCTTCAGCATTATTTAAAGATTTAACATGAAGTAACATTTGTGAACATCATGATGATTTTAAAAAGTAGCATAATAATTTTAGTAATAGCGACACCTACAGGTGAACAGAATGAGTGTTAGTTTAAACCTGTCATCAGGGTGGAAAGAGTACTGAAAAAATATAATCAAGTAAAAGTAACATTAATTTCCAAAAATTAAGTGAGTAGAGAAATAATTGTCCAACAATGTATTTCTTGAGTAAAAGAGTATCTTATTTAAAATACTCATGATGAAGTGAGAACTGAGCTGTGGATTCAACCCGCTTATAATAAACACTGTCATTAAAAATGAAGAAAACAGAGTAAATACTGTAATTCACATTATCTTTGATTGTTTGTAAAAGAGAATGAAGAATATCATCCAACAGTTTTAATTTTTACTGACAACTTTTTAAAATATATCAAAACACAGAACGATAATTACAGAGATGAAAAGATGAAAAGTTATTTTCAGTGCATTCATCACCATTTAAATCATAATGTATGAAAATAAACTGATTCAAAATAATTTGTAAGTTCTTAATAAACACTGAGAGATCTATTGATGTACATAAAATATCAATGTTGAGAACAGTGCAAAAATACATAATACATAAACACAAAAATAAATAAATATAAAAACTCATAGTTCATCATCACACACCAGAGGTGGTTTTAAAAAGAGAGATAAAGCCAAATTATCTCCAAAATGGTGCCACTTTTGCGCTGCGAGGTTACACTTTTAGATCACTGAGTAGGGCCGGGCGATACAGCTAAAAAATTATCATGATATAATGTTTTATATTGATCGGTATCAATAATTATTGAAAAAAATTTGGTAGAAAAAAATGTTTGAATTTAACCAGTGCATTTTTAATTAAGGCAAACAACAAATAATTTTTAAAACAAAGCAAAATAAAATGTAAACAAATCTTTCTTATATTTTATATGAAGATTAAATAAATAAGTGTTAAAGAAACTTAGAGCTGCACAATTCTGGATAAATTGAGAAACTTTTTTTTTTTTTTTTTTTAAACCAAGATCACAATTCTGAATGACAACTAAACGAAATAACATGTAATTTAGAGGCTCTGACAAAATATTAAGTGCTGCAGTCTATTTTAGAAATTTAAATATATTTGAATTAATTATTGAAAAAAAATCTTCAATGACACGCTCATAAATACTCGTTTTATTACTGGATGAATCGGTGTATTTAAAAGAATCTGCTGAATGAAGATTCAACGTCAAATACATTTTTTAACAGTCACTTGTCGCCACCTGGTGGTGAAACAATGTAATCGATAAATGCGTCATTTTCAGCGCGTTCAAGTTACTTTTAAAAGCTGATTTGCTCTATTTTGATCGATAACATAGACATTAGTGTTTTACCTGAACTATAAACTTTTATGTCAGTACTTCTGTGATAACCTGAATATTTGTAGCACAGAAATAAAGATATTGTGTGATTGAAAGCACTGTTTGTGCAGCTGTTAATACCGACATGACAACTGCTCTCTCAAGACGAACTTTGAAGCAGATCAACTGTAAGACGTAAGGAAACCATGAAACTGCCACACTGACGAGCTGACATGTGCTTTTTTATTCACAATCTCCTCGTCGCCAGTAGGTACAGCATTCATTTTCATGTGTTTGTGTGTTCTGATCTCACGTGCCGACTGCGCAACTGAACTCCAGCAACTTGTTTGCGTGTCACTCGTAGCGCGTCTGTTTGTGACCCAGGGACGGAGCGAGCTTGAGAGTTGTTCATGCAAACGAACTTAATGCATGTTTACGTTTTAACGCATTTAAGTGAAACTATATTGAGAGTTATATCGAACATTTTTTCTATCGTTATCGATTAAGACGTACCGTCGATAAATATCGATACAGTTTTATCGCCCAGGCCTATCACTGACAGTGGCGGAGCCAGGATTTTTTCATAGGGGTGGCCAGGCAGGGGCCAGCAACCAGTCTGGGGTGGCACAGAAATCTTCATTATTATAACATAAAAATTAGTCTGACTATAATGTACTGGACTGTGCCAACAACACAACTGAATACAGTTAATTTGTACTTAAATGTAATTAAGATAATGAATTAGATCATGGAATGCTGAGTGAATTTTTTTCTTTTTTTTTTTTTTTTTTTTAATCATTCCTCACTTGCAGGCATATTAATAAAGGGGCTCACACTATAGCTAAATTTCAACTTGTTCAGTCAGTTCTGGTTCTCAAAACCCCCAATAGTTTGTTCTCCATTGTTGCATCTCCATGGATGAGACATCCAGATAACTACATACTGTAGTTCAAAGATTATTCAACCTTCATTGAATTTTATGTATAATCAATGAGTTTGTCTGAGTTTGTCTGTTTCAAAAACTAACCAAAAAAGTAAACACTAAATGTTTAACTTTCTATATTGTCAAAATAAATAATTATAACAGTTCTATCATACCTAAATTAAACTCAGTACAGAGAGAGAAAAAAAAAAAGTGTTCTCTTTTGAATTCCCATTTGCTGATGCGGAAGCGGAAGTCAACAGCACATAAATGCCAGAATGTAAAATTAATTATTTTATGCATTTAAATGTGATACATTTTTGTTTGTACTTTATAAATTAACACAAAATTAGCATCTTCTAGTACAAATGCACAGTTCTCACATTTATTTATGCATTAAAAAATTACGTATCAGTTTGTGCTTTATATTGTGATCTCACATAGCACAATATTTTAGTCCAGATGTGACGCATATATACATATATATACAGTGCTGGAAATGGCTGAAATTCACTGGGGGGACTCTAGTTGGGAAGTTTTTTTTTCTTTTTTTTTCTTTCTCTCCTTTAAATGACTTTTCAGATGTATTTAAATTATTATATAATTTATAATAACACTAAACAGTCCTATTTCATGTTTCCTCCAAGCAATATTTTCTTAATTATCAAGCAGGCACATACAAGGTAAATGAACAACATTTATGAATTGTGTGAGGCACAAACATGTTCATTCAACAGAATCTCTGCTTGGAGAAAATTACCTGTTTGATTTTGTACAAATTAAAGATACATTGTCTAGGAATTTGCATATGTGCTGCATACTGAATTGAACAGGTCACATGGTCTCCCTCTCACAACCGTTTCATCACATGAGATTATGATGCTGTTTTTACTCAAGATTCTGGAAATTGAGAATCTTTGAAAATTTATTTATTTATTTTTTAAATAGTGTTCACAATTCTCCCATGATTCAGAATAGACAACTGAAAAAATAACAATTTTGTTAAGGAGATTTAACTAATCAGTGACAAGCTTATTGGTGATGTTGGAAAGTACACTAGGTGGCGAGCTAGGAAACGTCTCAGGTTACGTATGTAACCATGGTTCCCTGAGAACAGGGAACCATGGTTACATACGTAACCTGAGACGTTCCCTTTCGAAAGGGAACTCAACTCTGCGTTTACCGCTTTGGGGAACGATATACCCACGCCGCCATGCTAAAGGAGAGTGCATGCCAAATGTCAAGACAAACGTCCGGCAGTTCCAGAGAAAAGCCGGGAGCAGCTTCCCCTAGGGTCACGCAAGGCTGTCAGTGACAGCATTCCCTACGGCCACCAGCCCAAGCTGAGCCTAAAAGAGGCCTTCCGCAGAAAGCCTACCAAGGCTGCTCAGAGCTTCTGGGACCAACATTTCCATGGAAAGGTGGTCCCTTAAAGGGAATGTGGCCAGGAAACCGAAAGGAACCCCGGCCAGTCACTAGAGGGGAACGACGACACCCTCAGTGCCACCAGGGAGGCCGACCCTGGCCTGACGAAGGACAAACTTAGTCTTGGCCAACCCTGTCTGATATACAGAATCTCCAAAGTGCATTCTTCAGAGAAGAGAGCAGGTAAGAGTGACTGCGAAAGAGCAGTGAGAACTCAAACCCACGCGCAGAGATGGGCATCCTGGAGAGCAGAACTCAGCTGAGCGCTATAAACCCTCGTATTGAGGGGAGTATAATCCACTCATCCGAGGATCTACTCAGTGTCTGATAAAAGCACTGAGGAGGCTGTGCGCTAGAAAGACCCCTGGCACAGGGGAGCACAAACCAGCCTGGGGGCTGGTCTCAACGGGAGGCTTCGAAAGAAGTCTACAACCAATGACCAGCTTAGGGAGCTAAGCACAATTACACAGTCAACCCAAAGGGAAGTACGAAGCTCAACCTAACAGATAGACCATACTGTAGGCACATAGTCATGGAGGCCGGAAAAAGGGCCTTCAACATTACTAAAGTTCAGAAGAAGAACTAAATATAACACCAGAGACTCAAATCGCACGGTGGTATTGCAGGGAGGCCCATAAGGCCACTCACCTGAAAAATAACATGCTAAGCGCATGACCAACCACGCCATAGAGTAACTGTGAGTGCCCACAAACAGTCCATCCTAACACAATCCAGCGAGCAGTGTACTCGGTGAAAGAACCTTTTACTCTTTAAGCAAGAGGAGTACAACGTATGCCAACACGCGCTAAAGAAGGCCCCATGGGCCTATAACCTCAGCAGACACGTGGCATCAGCTCGTGGCAGTGTTATCAAGCTCCTGGGCAGAACAAACCGACTACAAAGGAGGTTAATAAGTCACCCAGAGCCAACCAGCGACATAAAATCCCCTTTACTTTCTTAGTAAAGAAATATAAGGAATGTAAAAGGTATAAGCCTACATGTTTCCAAGGAGGCCTCGAAAGCCTACCTATCACACACGGCGCCAGCTAGCGGCCACTAAAGTTCTAGGAGCAAAAAATAGAACCAAGATAAAAAGAAGGTAACTACTTAGCTCGACTAGAGCTAAAGGAGACAAAGCTCAAGGAAGCAAATGCATAAAACCGACCAAACAATCGGTTAAACACAAGAACTCACCCTGAGCGGCAAGCCACTCAGAAAAGTACTCAGTAAAAGCACCTTTTACTCTCTAAACGAGAGGAGTACACAGCCGAAACTCCAACATGATACATAGGAGGCCTAAAAAGGCCTACGACCTGTAAACACGTGGCGTCAGCAAGTAGCAATAATGACCCATCCATGGAGATGAGTCATAAGAGAACCAACACACAACTGTGCCAACATGTAAACTGAAAGGCCTACAACCTCCATAAACACATGGCATCAGCCAGTGGTAGCTATATGACAAAACCAGCCAGAAGGCCTAGTACTCGAAAATATAACAGACAAGAAGAGTACCCACACCACCACGGTACTGTATGACGGGCCTAACCTAGGGCCCACTCATACAGAGGTGGGTGTGGCCGATGGCGGTAAAGTCAAACAAACAGGACTCAGAACAATTTAGCCGAGAAGCTAACACCGGAGGCTAAACCTAGCGGCCAAACACGGCCTGCAAACAAAATAGCCAACCAAGTGATTCAGTTACTTTGCCCAAAAGAACCCCTTCTAAATTACTGACTATATGCTCAGGAAACTATACAGGAAAAACAAGGTCTACATTTTTATAAAAGATAAAAATAGACCCAGCTTACCTCCTGCGGCTCGTAGAACGAAGATTTCTCCTCCTTACTCTTGTATAAAGAAGGGCAAAATCCAAAGTTCTTTTAAGCCTAAAAGTACTTTCACTATCAAGCCAGAAGGCGGGCCATCAGAACAATATTCATCATGGGCCCACCGTCAGCCTGACCGTCAAAAGCCTGAGCACATAGATGTTTCAAAGCTCCCGGGAGGAGGAGGAAGAAGAAAGAGCGAGGGCAAATGGTAGCCCTCGCAAAAGAGGGGAGATCGATCACCGGCGCTGCTGGCGCCTATGCTCGATCACCTCCCTCAAATCCTGCTTCTTTCTCCTAGCATCCCGTCGTCTCTGCGACTTACTCCGGGGAGGAGGAGGCGCACGAGTGGCGACACTGGATTTCAGGGCCTGCCTCTGAGCCTTGACTCGAGACGGCCCTGAACCTCCTGGCTGTTTGGGCCCAGAACCGGATCTGAGCGGTATACAAGATCTAAATGCTGCAGAGCGCGCCCTCGCCTCCTTGAACTTCTCAACCACCGCCTCAACGGAGGTACCGAAAAGCTCAACAGGCGAGACCGGGGCATCGAGGAGAAAGTTCTTTTCTTTCTCCCCGATGTCCGCACAGTTCAACCATAGATGTCGCTCTGTGGCCACCATGGCCGCCATCGACCTGCCGATCGATGTGGCCGTCTGTTTGGTGGCCCTCAGAGCAAGATCCGTGGTGCGGCGCAGCTCTGCTACCGCCTCAGGGGACAAACCCTGCCCCTGATCCAGATCCTTAAGCAGATCAGCCTGATACGCTTGCAACACTGCCATCGTGTGCAAAGCTGCACCAGCCTGACCTGCAGCGGCGTAAGCCTTGCCATTCAAGCGTGACGTCATTTTCAACGCTTTGGATGGCAAGAACGGAGCTCTCAGTGTCGGTGCACTCCCAGTAGCGAGATAGTTAGCAAACGTCTTATCAATAGGAGGCATCGACACATACCCATGCTGGTCCAATCCCTCAACATCAGCGAAACTAGCTCGCTGATATCGATGAATTCGGGCCGAGTATGGGTTCTTCCATGCCCTTTCGATCTCAGCATGTAGATCGGGAAGGAATGGAAGGCTCACCGGAGTTATCGGGTTATGGTCAGAAAGAAACCATTCATCAAGCCTGCCACGAACGGGCTCTCTCTTAACACGCTCCCAAGGCAGCTGCAGCCTGCCCGAAGCGCGCTCCATAACCTCTAATAACTCCGCATATGCCGGGCAGGGTGGCCGGGAGGGAGCCGCGGGCTCGGCCATCTCCTGCTCTCTGGGGCTTTCAGCCAGAAGAGCACTTGCTCCAGGATCCGATGACGTTAAAGAAAGAACGTCATCGTCATCCAAAAGCGCGTCCTCGTCAGCCGCTTCGGTTCGAGAAAGGGTAACACCCTTCTCAAATTTCTCAATTTCCGGTGGTGGAAACAATGGCAAAGACAAGACAGTCCCGAAAGACGAGAAGATGTTTACTGCTTCCTCAGGCGCCCCCTTTATACTTCCGGGTTCGCGCCATGATGACGTCATAGGCTGTCGCCGGCCAATAGGATTGGTGTGGTGTGATTCTTTGGCATTTCGGACACCCGTCACGAGTGACGGTTCCCCAAAGCAGTAAACGCAGAGTTGAGTTCCCTTTCGAAAGGGAACTTCCTGAACAGTCAGCCAGCGGAGCACGCAGAACACGCAGCATATCGTCCTACACCTTAACCTTCAAAGTTTACCTTATATGTGTGCGTTCATGATAAAATATAAGTTTGTTTACTTATTTGTGCTCTTTGGTATAGTTATCTGCCATGTTACAGCTTTGGTTAATGTAAATTATCGAGTTGTTTATCACCTTTGTATTCCCAGCTTTCGCGCTGTACCGACAGCCATAAATATAACAAAGATACAAAGTTATTTAAGTTACTTAAGTTAGTATTTTCTTTATTCCTTGCTTGAGGTTACTTTGTGCAGTGTTAACGCCTTTAATCAGTGTCAAGTTAATAGTATTTGTCGTATTTTCCCGTGGCCCTGCCTATTAATGATGATGACGCAGCCTTTTCTCAGAGTCACGGAGAATTCCCCGATATATGGGCTTCATGCGCCCTCTAGCGGTTAATTTCGGTAGTGCAGTACAAACCTGAGAGTTGTATTAAATGTAGAATGGCATGTATATTACTGATATGTATGTATATTGTAATTATTTATTGTAATATTTTATTCATCTGTTTATTGCAGACCACACAGACAAATTCAAAGTAAAGATGAAAATTCTGAATCCTGTGATGTGTTTGTGCTCGCCCCAGAGTGTCAGTAAAATCTCCTGATCAGCACATAGTTTCAAACTCCTCTACAAATTTACTAGAGATTCTGACATAATGTTATTTGTGCAGTCTATTTACAAAAACATATTTAGTTAATTTGAATGAATTATTATAAAAAAAATCAGTTTGAATAAATGATTCAATGACCCAGTTATAAAGATGTACTATAAACATGTCTTGTTTAATGTCTGGATGAATCAACATTTTTGAACAAATCTTTTTAATGAACGATTCAGTTACAAATAAATTTTTAACAGTCACTTCTCGCCACCTACTGGTGTAACGATGTAATTGATGCAGTCTTTATGGTGATTTTCAAGAGGTAATTTACTCTGTTTTGTTCGCTTCCGTTTGGGATGGGGGGACTGGTTGTCTCCCTCTCTTGCGAGGAGTTTGGGTTTGCTCCCTCGTGAGGTTTATTTATTTGTTTGATGCTTTATTTTTGCAAAATGGTCCACACATGCAAAGTTGGTTGATAAAACAACTGCAATAAAGTAACAGCCTATAGTTAACAATCACTTATTTACAAAGTGCCATGGGAAGTCAAACTATCTTTACATAAAATGTTCTTGAACATGTTAATTTCCTGTCAACTCTTGGAATACAGACAGGTTTTTCTCTAATGGGCATATCTGTCATATTAGCAGAACACATTTTACACATGAGGAAAACCAATGTTTGGTCAATAATTCATGAAGGTCCATACTTTAAAGCTCTTGATTCTAACTTGTATTTGGCCTTATAAAAAAGTAGTTCTTGTAATTGTTTAACCATAGCATTTATTACAATAAGAATATAGGCAAATTACAGGTAAGACCATTGATGGTTCCTCATAGCATGCTTAAGGCAATGTTAACTTTTTTCTTTTCTTTTTTTTTTTTTAATCTATTCCCTTGAAGTATATATATTATAAATTCTTCAGCAAGTTAGTTAAAATGTACCATACATACATACCATACAAAAGAAAGTGATAAATTCTAATAAAGGTGGTCATGATAAGTTTTAAAAGCTTGCAGGATCTCATATGTTTTCCTCTCTTTTCATCAGTCTTTTTAGTGGCTGTTTTTAGACCATGTTTGACTTTCTCCATATCGTTTTACTACATTCTCAATAGAATTCAAATGGGTTTCACATTTTATGCACAAATATTATCACACTTTTGGAGCGTGGTGAACGCGCCTACAGTGATTCACGCGCGGTGCACCACTCATGGTTAAAAGCTCCGAACACGCTATGTATACAATTAATGAATAGCGTGATTCAATGTTTCGGTGTGGGGGTTAGAGTACAGGCAGCATGTGAGAAGTGCCGGTACGCAAGACAAAGCGAGGTTACACAACAGATTGAAATATATCGTTTTCGTAGGCTATTGAGAGAATAAATACAGAAATCCTTCCATTTCCTACAAAAATCGAACCAATTCGAACTGGAAATTCACTCCACGGATGCCGTCCCCCCGCGTTACCCCCCATTTCCACCCCTGTATATACAGGTGCTGGTCATATAATTAGAATATCATCAAAAAGTTGATTTATTTCACTAATTCCATTCAAAAAGTGAAACTTGTATATTATATTCATTCATTACACAGAGACTGATATATTATTTCAAATGTTTATTTCTTTTAATTTTGATGATTATAACTGACAACTAAGAAAAATCCCAAATTCACTATCTCAGAAAATTAGAATATTGTGAAAAGGTTCAATATTGAAGACACCTGGTGCCACACTCTAATCAGCTAATTAACTCAAAACACCTGCAAAGGCCTTTAAATGGTCTCTCAGTCTAGTTCTGTAGGCTACACAATCATGGGGAAGACTGCTGACTTGACAGTTGTCCAAAAGACGACCATTGACACCTTGCACAAGGAGGGCAAGACACAAAAGGTCATTGCAAAAGAGGCTGGCTGTTCACAGAGCTCTGTGTCCAAGCACATTAATAGAGAGGCGAAGGGAAGGAAAAGATGTGGTAGAAAAAAGTGTACAAGCAATAGGGATAACCCCACCCTGGAGAGGATTGTGAAACAAAACCCATTCAAAAATGTGGGGGAGATTCACAAAGAGTGGACTGCAGCTGGAGTCAGTGCTTCAAGAACCACTACGCACAGACGTATGCAAGACATGGGTTTCAGCTGTCGCATTCCTTGTGTAAAGCCACTCTTGAACAACAGACAGCGTCAGAAGTGTCTCGCCTGGGCTAAAGACAAAAAGGACTGGACTGCTGCTGAGTGGTCCAAAGTTATGTTCTCTGATGAAAGTAAATTTTGCATTTCCTTTGGAAATCAGGGTCCCAGAGTCTGGAGGAAGAGATGAGAGGCACACAATCCACGTTACTTGAGGTCCAGTGTAAAGTTTCCACAGTCAGTGATGGTTTGGGGTGCCATGTCATCTGCTGGTGTTGGTCCACTGTGTTTTCTGAGGTCCAAGGTCAACGCAGCCATATACCAGGAAGTTTTAGAGCACTTCATGCTTCCTGCTGCTGACCAACTTTATGGAGATGCAGATTTCATTTTCCAACAGGACTTGGCACCTGCACACAGTGCCAAAGCTACCAGTACCTGGTTTAAGGACCATGGCATCCCTGTTCTTAATTAGCCAGCAAACTCGCCTGACCTTAACCCCATAGAAAATCTATGGGGTATTGTGAAGAGGAAGATGCAATATGCCAGACCCAACAATGCAGAAGAGCTGAAGGCCACTATCAGAGCAACCTGGGCTCTTATAACACCTGAGCAGTGCCACAGACTGATCGACTCCATGCCACGCCGCATTGCTGCAGTAATTCAGGCAAAAGGAGCCCCAACTAAGTATTGAGTGCTGTACATGCTCATACTTTTCATGTTCATACTTTTCAGTTGGCCAAGATTTCTAAAAATCCTTTCTTTGTATTGGTCTTAACTAATATTCTAATTTTCTGAGATACTGAGTTTGGGATTTTCCTTAGTTGTCAGTTATAATCATCAAAATTAAAAGAAATAAACATTTGAAATATATCAGTCTGTGTGTAATGAATGAATAAAATATACAAGTTTCACTTTTTGAATGGAATTAGTGAAATAAATCAACTTTTTGATAATATTCTAATTATATGACCAGCACCTGTGTGTGTGTGTGTGTGTGTGTGTATATATATATATATATATATATATATATATATATATATATATATATATATATATATATATATATATATATATATAATAGGCCTACATACATGCATGCACAGTTTTAACGCAGCTTTAATCGCCTTTTTGGTTATTTCATGACTTAACAGACGACATAACTACGACGTTGCATGCTTGTAGTTTCTTTTGCGCATTATTTATAGTGAGTAATATATAGCGCGCCGTATTTGCGCGATTGAAAAGTGCGCGGTCTTGCAACCCACCAGTTGAGAAATATTTACGTAAGCTATATATAGTGTTCGCCGTTCACTGTTGTTCTGCTCATTCGGCACCTGTATCATTTCCGCGCGTGTTTGACTTGCGCCTGGCGCAAGTAGACAGAAACAGCAGTTGTGAGCTCCGCCCCTGATCACCGAGAGACAAACTGTTGACTGGGTATGATGTTGGCGGTGCTGACCCTTTGTGATGAAGATATTAAACATTAAGGCATCAGTTGAAGCGTGTTTTTTCTAATCAGAAGTAAATGTTCTGGAGTCGTTATATTTGGTATATGGTGCATCTATAAATGAATGCTTGTAATTTTAAATAGCTGAACTCACTGTTGTTGCAGATGAAATGATGAGGAGTTTCATCACATGACACATCATGCCATTCTCCATTCCTCATCACAGCACACTTCTCATTTCCATTATTTGGTTGTCCAGATCTCCAGTTCAGATAGAGCGCAGGATCACCTGAAGACCACTGCCATTTATCAACACCCGTCTTCTGCAGCCCAGTCCACACATACTCACGACCTGAATCATTCACACTCTTCTTCACCTCGTTCATGTCGTTCATGTTGTCAACGGTGGCCAGATCTGTGTAATTCTCTCTGCAGTATCTCTGAGCTTCAGTCCAGTTCTTCGTCACGTTTATAAAGTGATACTGACGCTGAACACATTCAGATACGGAGCAGAGAGCTGTGAAAGAGAGGGTTTGATTTAATGCTTTTCATAACAGAGTCAAACCTGATGAAACTATAAACCATAAATAAAACAACAAACACACTCACCAATGAGAAGAAAAATGAAATATAGAGTTTGGTCCATTTCTGAGGAAGAAACACATTGAGAAACTCAGATAATCCATATTCATCTTGGAGTAAAACATGATCATGTAATTTAAAAAAAATAGCAGAAAAACAAAATTCACAATCATTCAGACAATATTAACATCTCAAAGTCTAGTTGTGTTTGAAGAATGAACATGTGAGTTGTTCTTACTTTAGAGGTCGTGTGTTTCTGTCCTGAGTCTGATGTTTCTGTCTGCAGCTTTAAACAGTGTGATTATTATATCTGCTCTCATCCCTCATTCAGAACATCATTTTACATCATTTGTTTATTTCTCAAAACCCCCATATCATATTCACTTCCTCTATATTTGTGTATTTGTCCTCCTCTGTCCCTTTATTTGCATGTTGACGTCTGTGTCAGTCAGTATTAGTCTATATTAATATGAACCTCAAAAAAAAAAAAAAAAAAACATTCACAAATTTATATTTTAACATTCACAAATAATGCACGTTTTTTTTTCTAATCAGAAGTAAATGTAAAAAATATATTACATTATGTGTTTTATACTGCATGAATACATATATCTGCAATATATTACATGATCACATATACATGTATGTACAGTAGTCAACATTTGAAGTGGATCAAAACCTTTCATCAAAGTTGTCCAAAGATGAACTTTTTTGATCCACTTCATATGATGAGTACTATATTATGAAGTCTATTACTGAATGTAAAAATACATACATTATGATATATTAGTAAACATATAGTAATATTTTTCAATATATGAAAAGCGGCAATTCCTTATGCATAATTCAATACATTGTAATATATTAACACAATATATTATTCAGAATATTTTCAAATATACTGTTAAATCATTTAATATATTGATCATTCATATATAGGGAAATATATTTTCTTTTCGTAAGGGCATATAACCAGATATTGTCATTAAACCCTTTCAATTATAAATGATGTGCTAACATGTTTTGATTCAGTATTAACTTTGAAGTGTCACCTGTTTCTACCTCTCTCTAGTTATCTCTAGTGGTCAAGACTGCAAGTGTGGGTATCTGGACAGGCCTCATGTTTGTGTTTCTCTGTTTCTGGACACTTTCTGTTCTGTTTCTGTTTGAACTGATCAATGAGGGTTGAGTTCATCAGTGAAGACAGTGACACTGGTTACTGAGAGCTTTCAAGAGCTCTGTTTGAGGCTCCAGTCCAAGAGAAAGAAATGTGTGTGAGAGAGAATGAGTCTGACTGTTGAGAGAGTTTGGGCTTCAGGGTTTGAGGCACTAAAAATGGCAAAATGAGGAGGAAGGAAAGACAATTCCTTTTGCTTTTGGTTTTTTGGGAAAAAAGTAGAAACTTTTTTGCTCATGCATAGGCTTCTTCATTTTCCTCTTCTGAGAGCTGAGACCCCTCACATTCACAACAGAGACAAGATAAAGACTCTGTCCAGTCTGCATTAAAGTGCTCATATCGTGTATTTATTCCCCCCACTGTGAAACTACAACAAGCAGAAACTAATTATTTTTTAAAGATCTTCTAACTCGTCATTCACACACGAAAGAAGTTTAAAACTACAGCATTATTAAGACAAAAACAGACGATTAAACAAAAACAAAAGACAAACTCTGAACATTACAAAACAAAGAAAGTAGCCATTCAGCTGCATAATTTATTCATGCTGCAATGCATGCTGGGATTTGGTACTATATATGGTGGCACCCAGCATGCATTGCAGCATTAAACTTTTTGTTGATTGTCACCATTGTTGAAATTCATATGTTGATAGTGATGTCTGTGTTCATCACTAATGTTCAATTATCACTTAATGAATGATTTAATTAATTAACTGTAACACTGTTTCAGTGTTAGTTTTTAACACTCTGGATCCCAGGAGACCCGAGCAGTGTTATTTAACACCAGGGATATTTCCATGATAAGGAAATACAATATACACACAGAATCTCCATTCTCGAGCACATTCAAATGAACGTTTCCATGGTGAACACAGAGGAAAACATGTAAACAAGGAAGAAAAATAGAGTAATGCACAAATGATGCACAGCAAAATCCCCAGTGTTAAAAATAACTCAGTGTTCATATGTGTCCACACTAGATAATTAAGTGATTAATTAAGTGATGACTGAACATTAGTGGTGACACCTGATGTTAATAAGCAGAATCACTGAAGGAAAGAGAAACAAAAACAGAAAAAAGAAAAGTGTAGTGAAGTGTAGCCAAGTATGGTGTCTCATACTCAAAACTTGTGCTCTGCATTTCACCTATCCAAGTGCACACACACACACACACACACACACACACACAGCAGTGAGTATTGAACACACACACACACACACACACACACAGCAGTGAGTATTGAACACACACACACACACACACAGAGTGTGGCCAGCTGTTTTTGCCGAGTCACCCAGGAAGTGATTGGGGGTCAGATGTCTCGCTCGAGGACACTTCAGTTGTGAGTATGAGAGTGGAAGAGAGCGCTGTTCATTCACTCCACTCACCGACATCTCCTGCCAGTACTGAGACTCGAACCTGCAAGCCTGGCCACACACTTGAAGATTTTAAGCCTGATTTTGGCCCGATGTGCAACCCTCAACAATCTGGGGGGTTCGGCCCAATTCAAGGCTTCTCGCAACCAATTTTTTCTCCAAAAAATCCTCAATTGTGTGGTGTTGTGATTATTTAACTGCTCCCATTCGCGTCAGAGTCCGTAAGATCCCAAATTGTAAGTGTCAAACATGCCTCTGACGTGACACCTGTGATAGCCAATGAGAGTGAGCAAGCTTCATCTACCAGATGTTGTGTTTCTGTAACTGAAACTTGGCAGCAACAAACATGCCATAAAAGTGGAGTATTGAGAAAGAAGATTACCCATATTATTTTTTTGTCCTTTGTTTTTCTTCCCATAAAACAAAACTCATGTCAGGAGAACCAACTGAAATGCCATCCCTATTATCTACCAAGGGAATTTAGTGCTGTGTTTTTGGCTGCTGTTCACATTCCTCCGTGTGTCAACTCTTCAGAAGCGCTCGGTAAACTCTATGATGCCATCAATGCGCTGGAAACGGCTCACCCTGATGCTGCTTTCATTATCGTGGGCGACTTCAATCACTGTAATCTATAGACTGAATTGCCAGAATGTTTTCAGCACATAAACATCGCTGGATCATGTTTATAGTCATATCCGTGATGCCTGCAAAGCCGTCCCCCGCCCTCACTTTGGACTTTCTGATCACATTTCTTTGTTCCTATACCCAGCCTATAGGTAAAGAAGCAAACAAATCCACCTGTTAAACAAGTTAAACTCTGGTCTCCAGAAACACAGTGCATAATGCAAGACTGTTTTGCTCAGACAGACTGGGAAGTGTTTAAAGCTCAGCCACACTGGAGGATTCTTCCATCAATATACAAGAGTTTTCTGAATATGTGACTGGGTACATTAGCACTTGTGTCGACAACGTTGTGCCCACCATACATATCAGGAGGTTTCTTAACCAAAAGCCGCAGATGAACAGTCAGGTGCGCCACATGCTGCGTGCTCGATCTCTTGCATTTAGATCAGGAAACAAGGAGGAGTACAAAGTACAAACTAAGGAAGACCATCAAGGAGGCTAAAAGTCAGTACAGAGATAAAAACTGAGAGCTTTTACCTGCAGTATACCTGAAACACTGGATCTCTTACAGTATGCCTACGGCCAAAAAGATCTCAGTTTCTCAGCAGCCCTTCATATAACCCTCTCACACCTTGAAAACTAAGACACTTACACTAGGATGCCTTTCATCGACTACAGTTCTGCTTTTAATACAGTTATTCTCCACAAACTCACTGATAAACTGTTCAACTTGGACTGAACTCTACAGTTTGCAGTTGGCTGTTAGATTTCCTCACTGGCTGCAGACTGTCAGAATTGGAAATATCACATCTAACAGCATTGTGATGAATACTGGTGCACCGCAAGGATGTGTCTTTAGCCCCATGATCTACACAATGTTCACATTCGACTGCGTTGCCAACCATAAGGATAACATCATCCTGAAATTCGTTGAAGACACCACAGTTGTTGGACTTATCACTGGCGGTGACGAAACAGCATACAGGAGCGAGGGAGCAAGTCTAGTGAAATGGTGTGAGGAACATTCTCACACAGACAAAGCCAAGGAGATGATCGTAGACATGAGGAAGGAGAGGAGAACTCATCATCCATGGGCGTGAGGTGGAGAGGGTGAGCTGTGTCAAATTTCTGGGCGTCTACATCAGTGACGACCTCACTTGGTCACGTAACACCACCCAGCTGGTCAAGAAAGCACAACAGTTGATGAACTTCCTCAAAAGGCTGAGGAAATTTAGCATGGCACCAAAGATCCTCAGCAGCTTTTACAGCAGTGTCATTGAGAGGACCTTGACCAGCTGTATCACAGTGTGGGATGATAACAGATGAGTCAGGAAATACATAAACCCAGGGGCGGACTGGGGTTGAGAAGTGGCCCTGGACTTTCTGGCACAGAGCGGCCCACCACACACTGCACAGAGAAATTTTTAACACGTCTTAACAAAAAAATATAACATAAATGACATTTACATTTTTTTAATTGAAATGCTTATAATTAACATTAATGAATCACTGGCATGCTTATTTACATTATAATTTGTCTTTTGTGGTGTACAAATAGTAAATAAGTTTGAAGAATTTTTGCTCAAATAACACAATGCTCTGGTATGTTCTAGAAGACTTGGAATGTAGTGCAGAATGAGCTGTTTTTATGGTGCCTTTGGTTATAGTGTTTGTCCTTTAGGGAGCTTGACATCTGTCATTTTACGGAATTGATGTCCAATTTTTATCCAGAATTTATTCCTGTGATCAAAGCTGAATTTTCAACATCATTACTCCAGTCTTCAGTGTCACATGATCTTTCAGAAATCATTCTAATATGATGGATATATATATATATATATATATATATACAGTGGGTACGGAAAGTATTCAGACCCCCTTAAATTTTTCACGCTTTGTTATATTGCAGCCATTTGCTAAAATCATTTAAGTTCATTTTTTTCCTCATTAATGTACACACAGCACCCCATATTGATAGAAAAACACAGAATTGTTGACATTTTTGCAGATTTATTAAAAAAGAAAAACTGAAATATCACATGGTCCTAAGTATTCAGACCCTTTGCTCAGTATTTAGTAGAAGCACCCTTTTGATCTAATACAGCCATGAGTCTTTTTGGGAAAGATGCAACAAGTTTTTCACACCTGGATTTGGGGATCCTCTGCCATTCCTCCTTGCAGATCCTCTCCAGTTCTGTCAGGTTGGATGGTAAACGTTGGTGGACAGCCATTTTTAGGTCTCTCCAGAGATGCTCAATTGGGTTTAAGTCAGGGCTCTGGCTGGGCCATTCAAGGACAGTCACAGAGTTGTTGTGAAGCCACTCCTTCGTTATTTTAGCTGTGTGCTTAGGGTCATTGTCTTGTTGGAAGGTAAACCTTCGGCCCAGTCTGAGGTCCTGAGCACTCTGGAGAAGGTTTTCGTCCAGGATATCCCTGTACTTGGCCGCATTCATCTTTCCCTCGATTGCAACCAGTCGTCCTGTCCCTGCAGCTGAAAAACACCCCCACAGCATGATGCTGCCACCACCATGCTTCACTGTTGGGACTGTATTGGACAGGTGATGAGCAGTGCCTGGTTTTCTCCACACATACCGCTTAGATTTAAGGCCAAAAAGTTCTCTTGGTCTCATCAGACCAGAGTATCTTATTTCTCACCATCTTGGAGTCCTTCAGGTGTTTTTTCATGTGTCTTGCACTGAGGAGAGGCTTCCGTCGGGCCACTCTGCCATAAAGCCCCGACTGGTGGAGGGCTGCAGTGATGGTTGACTTTCTACAACTTTCTCCCATCTCCCGACTGCATCTCTGGAGCTCAGCCACAGTGATCTTTGGGTTCTTCTTTACCTCTCTCACCAAGGCTCTTCTCCCCCCGATAGCTCAGTTTGGCCGGACGGCCAGCTCTAGGAAGGGTTCTGGTCGTCCCAAACGTCTTCCATTTAAGGATTATGGAGGCCACTGTGCTCTTAGGAACCTTAAGTGCAGCAGAAATTTTTTTGTAACCTTGGCCAGATCTGTGCCTTGCCACAATTCTGTCTCTGAGCTCTTCAGGCAGTTCCTTTGACCTCATGATTCTCATTTGCTCTGACATGCACTGTGAGCTGTAAGGTCTTATATAGACAGGTGTGTGGCTTTCCTAATCAAGTCCAATCAGTATAATCAAACACAGCTGGACTCAAATGAAGGTGTAGAACCATCTCAAAGATGATCAGAAGAAATGGACAGCACCTGAGTTAAATATATGAGTGTCACAGCAAAGGGTCTGAATACTTAGGACCATGTGATATTTCAGTTTTTCTTTTTTAATAAATCTGCAAAAATTTCAACAATTCTGTGTTTTTCTGTCAATATGGGGTGCTGTGTGTACATTAATGAGGAAAAAAAATGAACTTAAATGATTTTAGCAAATGGCTGCAATATAACAAAGAGTGAAAAATTTAAGGGGGTCTGAATACTTTCCGTACCCACTGTATATATTTTAACATTATTCATGGTGGAAAGGCAAAGTAATTACTTTCAGTGCATCCAGAAAGTATTCGCAGCGCTTCACTTTTTCCACATTTTGTAATGTTACAGACTTATTCCAAAAGGGATTAAATTCATTATTTTCCTCAAAATTCTACAAACAATACCCCATAATGACAATGTGAAAGAAGTTTGATTTTTTTTTTTTTTTTTCTATGTAGAGTTAATAAAAAATAAGTTTAAAGAATGTTTATGTCATTCAACATTTTCTATTATTAAAATTGTATATAAATTTGTGTTTTATAAACGTCACAACACAAGAATGCTGTTTGTAAATAAGTTTATTTGAGCTGGTGTTGTTGAATTACAGGCTGCAACAAACTTTATACTCAACTTTTAGTTTTTCTTTAAGAATAAACCATATTTCATTTCAATAAGACATATAGATGCTCACAAGCATTTTAAACAAGTAATTTGTAAAGATATGACTAGAAACAGGAGTAGAAGAAAGTATCCACACCACCAGAATCCCAAGATCCCATGAAATCACCTGATGTGGATTGTGCTTTACTTTGATTTTCTTTTAAATAGTCAATATGCTTTATGCCAAATCCTTGAATCATGATCTTCTGATGTCTAGTTGACTGCAAGTGTGTTTGATTGAACAGTCTGTGTTAAAAATATTGAGCCATTTTTCCAGAAGAGAATGACTGCAATTTTCAAATGTTTCTAAAAGCCACAGATGAAAACTCATTTTGATTTCATGGGGTCTTTAAAACATATATAGTGCACACTGGTATTTTATACTCTTAAATACAGAAAATAAATTCATTGTACTGATATAAGCACATTATCTGATGAAAATAGAACAAAAAGTGTCTTCCAATAAAAAAAAAAGATAGAACAAGGCAAAATGAAAATGAAAGAACAACACAAACGAATCCTTCACTCTTCATATCTGCTGCAGATGAAGTTGAGTCTGTCAGTCTCAGGACGGCTGATCCAGCGCTGATCTCCTCCAGACTGAACTGCTCCAGATCTCACTGCAGACTCACACTTATCTGAATCATCAGTTGCCCAGTTCTGATAGCACACGGTCTGTCCGCTCACCCAGAACCAGAGGCCCACAGTGCAGGAGTGACGTAAACCCAACCACACCTCCTCAGTAGACGCCTGTTTAACCACATTCATCACCTCACGCTGCATCTCTTCTGAATGAACCGAGACCAGATCCACATGATTCTGTCTGCAGTATCTCAGAGCTTCAGACCACGTCAGATTGTCTTTGATCAGAATCAGTTTATCTGGACACAAAACAAACCACAAGAAAAACTAGAGAGAGACTGATCAAAAACAACATGCAGAACAAACACTGTGGAGGAATTTGTCATGTCAGACATGTAGTGTGAACTTTAAAGAGTTAGTTCACCCCAAAATTTTAGGCTTTTGCTGCATGTAAACTTTGATCAGTGAACATAAACAGAAGCTCAACCTAACGAGAATGAACCTCATTGGTTACGCAGCACGTTTGAGTTTCCAGAAGAGGTTTGTTCTTGTGCGTTATACAAGTTAGGTTGAGCTTCTGTTTATGTTCGCTGATCAATGTTTACATGCGAATAAAAGTCTAAATTAAATCTGTTCATCATATAAAGTGATCGATTCTCTTCAGAAAATTTGGACTAAATCGCTTGGTTCATATGAATTAGTTTTATGATCTCTTTATGGAGTTTTTGAAGTGTCAATGTGGAAGTTACAAAGACAGTCAATGGAAGGAAATCTGACAGCATGTTTGGAACAATATGAGGGTGAGTAATTAATGACAGAAATTTCATTTTGGGGTGAACTAACCCTTTAAGATATCTGGAGGTGATGGATGGATTGTGTGTGTTTTGTGAGGATCTGCTCACCTTCATGACACACAAAAGGAAGCTGCTTGTCGCAAGGGACATTATTCCATTCTCTTGGAGCGAGATGAATGATCGCTGTACAGTTTTCATTACCTCCATTACTAGGTTCATTATACCTCCAGTATCTGAATGAGGAGTTACTCTGATCTGACCACTGCCATGAGTCTCTGAACAGACCGATCCAGACTTCACCAGATATGTGACTATCATTGATGATCTTCTGAACCTGTTGACTCTCATTCTGGTTCCTCACACTGACCAGATCAATGTGATTCTGTCTGCAGTAACTCTGAGCGTCTCTCCAATTCATCATCTGATTGACAAAGACGAGTCCTGTGTTCGCTTCAATAAAAAAAAAAAAGTTAATTAATCTTGTGCTGTTTTATGGTTTGATGTGAATAAGAGCAGCAGTGGAAACATCAGAAACACGTGTCATTCAAAGACTGTTTCTACAGCTGATGATATATTGAATCTTTGTGGTAGTTTTGTAATCTGGTTTAATCTAATTGACCTAGACTACTTGATGAAGAGAACAACTGCAGTTTATCAGTACATAAAGTTTGTGTATTGTTCTTTTTACACAATTTGATTTATTATTATTTTACACACAGCCTAAAAAAATGGACACATTTAAAACATTTACACAATTGTCTACAAAACTTCTGGATTTATATATATTTCTGACTTAATGCTGAGTACACAGCACAAGATAATCGGGCTTATTTTGGGCCGATTTCTCCCCTTCCGACAATCCTAGGTTATGTCCCGATTATCTTGATGTTCTACTTATCAGATTTTCCTCTGGTGTGAGATGTGTTAAGAGTGTCTGAAATTGCTCGGATGAACGTCGGAGGCGTATAACATGTTGAATATTTACGATCAGAAATCCTGATGTGTGGGGGAACCCCGAGGACAAACTCGCGCACGCTCTGGAGATTATCACGTGAAACGAAACAATTTCCAATCAGAAAGCGAGCTGACAGAAGACAGAAGCATAACAAACGCAGTCATGGCGCTGCACAAAGTTAAATGGATTTGGACAGCAGAGATGGAGGATCAGCTTGACGATTTGTGGAAACAGCACGAGTGTTTATACAACGTGTCCTTAAAACATACTAAAATCATTCAAACACTATCAACACAACTTCTTCCTGCCTACCTTCCATCATGTTTATTCTTAGCCTAAATCTGGAGAGATTTTGGGATGGGAGGAAAAATATTTTTCAAATCTTTTGCGTTCTCTGACAAAACCTGTTGTGAGTTCAGACAAACACTTCCTGTTTAATTTCCCTCTGGCAGTGGTTCAGACAGCTCTGTACGTTAACAATGGAGCAGTTAATAGAGTTTGATTCTGAACTGAGACTTAAATATGAAGAAATATGTTCAGTGTTTAATTCAAGACACGGTTTTGATGTCAGTGAAAGACACAACTGGATAAGTTCAGTAAAGTTGGCAACATATTCACAGATTTGAATTTCCTGGATCAATAACTCGTGAGATAAACTTTGTTAAAACACAATAACATCTCTCTTCAATCGTAGACAACGAGCTACAAACTAATTTTCCTCAAAACGAGTCTTCCTTCACACTGTACAAAATACACTGATCTCTGTGCAGGGGCTGAAGGGACTGTCTGCAAAGTGCAAAACCTGAAAAGTGTTACTACAAAAAATAGTCAATAACTTCAGTGTTGAACACTGTAGTGTCACTGAATTCAGTTCACAGATCATTGCTTTCCTAACCTTGTTTGATAAAATGTGCTTTTTTGAATATTTTTTTTTCTAATAACTGTGAAGTTATTGATTTTATTGCATAATAAAAAATCAGGCAAATTATGCAAAATCACATTTTATCAAACTAATTGTTTGAGTATAACCAGCAGGAGAACAGTGATGTGTGAACTGAATTTGATGATAGTACAGTGTGTTACAGTGACGTTATTGATTTTTATTTCATTATAAAAAAAAAAATCATGAGTTATTGATCCAGGAAATTCAAATCTGTGAATATGTTGCCAACTTTACTGAACTTATCCGTTCAGGTGTCTTTCACTGACGTCAAAACCGTGTCTTGAACTAAACACTGAACATATTTCTTCATATTTAAGTCTCAGTTCAGAATCAAACTCTATTAACTGCTCCATTGTTAACGTACAGAGCTGTCTGAACCACTGCCAGAGGGAAATTAAACAGGAAGTGTTTGTCTGAACTCACAACAGGTTTTGTCAGAGAACGCAAAAGATTTAAAAAAAAAAAAAAAAAAAAAAAAAAAAAAAAAATTTTCCACCACCATGTCCCTTTAGGGGCTCCGTACAAATGAAATTAATTCTTTAGGCAACATAATTAACCTACCTGAAAAAAAAAAAAAAATCTTTGTGTTGTTTTAATTTTGATAAATCATTGCATAAACACCTGCATCACGTCATCAGAGCGTTCCATAAGGTTATACAGAGTTAGACAGACTTCGATCACCGAGAGCCAAAAACTAACAGCAGCCGCCTTTAACAGTTCCTCCTGAACCAAAACAATGAGCTCCTGCTGCGTTCACTCCATGAGTAACTATAATTATGAGATGAAACCCGTGAGGTTCTACCTGGAGCAGTTCACGTCCTCAGACTCGGATTTATGCGTTTCTATTTCAACACTATCGACACCAAAATAAATCTGCAGCAGTCAGGTGGAACAAGTAAGAGCTCTGTAAGTTGTTTGTGTTCATTATTATTGTAATGTTCTGTGCTTTGAGCAATAACATTTCTATCTGGGCTGATCTCACATTGTGACCACAGTATGAGCACACAGTGAGAGCGCTGTGAGGTTACACTTTTAGATCACTGAGAGACAAACTGTTGACTGGGTATGATGTTGGCGGTGCTGACCCTTTGTGATGAAGATATTAAACATTAAGGCATCAGTTGAAGCGTGTTTTTTCTAATCAGAAGTAAATGTTCTGGAGTCGTTATATTTGGTATATGGTGCATCTATAAATTAATGGTTGTAATTTTATAAAGTTGAACTCACTGTTGTTGCAGATGAAATGACGAGTTTTAGTACATGACTCATCATGCCATTCTCCATTCTTCATCACAGCACACTTCTCTTCTCCATTATTTGGTTGTCCAGTCGACCAGTTCAGATAGATCACAGGATCACCTGAAGACCACTGCCATTTATAAACGCTCGTCTTCTGCAGCCCAATCCAGACATACTCACGACCTGAATCATTCACACTCTTCTTCACCTCGTTCATGTCGTTCAAGTTGTCAACGGTGGCCAGATCTGTGTAATTCTCTCTGCAGTATCTCTGAGCTTCAGTCCAGTTCTTCATCACGTTTATAAAGTGATACTGACGCTGAACACATTCAGATACGGAGCAGAGAGCTGTGAAAGAGAGGGTTTGATTTAATGCTTTTCATAACAGAGTCAAACCTGATGAAACTATAAACCATAAATAAAACAACAAACACACTCACCAATGAGAAGAAGAATGAAATATAGAGTTTGGTCCATTTCTGAGGAAGAAACACATTGAAAAACTCAGATAATCCCATATTCATCTTGGAGTAAAACATGATCATGTAATTTAAAAAATAGCAGAAAAACAAAATTCACAATCATTCAGACAATATTAACATCTCAAAGTCTAGTTGTGTTTGAAGAATGAACATGTGAGTTGTTCTTACTTTAGAGGTCGTGTGTTTCTGTCCTGAGTCTGATGTTTCTGTCTGCAGCTTTAAACAGTGTGATTATTATATCTGCTCTCATCCCTCTTTCAGCACATCATGTGTGTATTTATCTTAAAAAAACGTTTTTACATTTTACTTCCTCTGTTTTTGTCCACATCTCTTACCTCAAAGTAGGAAAAATTAGGTGTCGATACTCCCCTCATTTGCATTCTTGGCGCCTGTGTCAGTATCAGTAAATCTCTAGACTTTCTGCAGCACATATAATATGTTAGCAGACACAACTAATGTCATTACAGCTAATATTAGTAGATACAGCTAATTTAATGACATTTCTTCAATAAATATAAAGCTGCTCAGCCAACAAAGCCATGTGGGATCCACCTGGGTTATCTAACCAGTTTTGTCCTCAGTTTCCATGGAGGACCACATGGTTTTGACCATATGAACACTTAAGGGCCGTTTACACAACACTGTTTTCAACTAAAAATGGAAAAACTATGCGCTCTGGCCATTCATTTACACGACAACGGCTTTTGGGGGCCTGAAACACAAGCTTTTAAACAGGTTTCAAAGTGCAAGTTTTTATTTAAGCATTTAAAAGACATCCTCAAATGGGTGAGAATGTTTTAAAGAAGTAATTTAACACAATAAATGATGATAATAAATAATATGTTGTAATATCTATGTCATTGTGTCCTCATAAACCATACAAGAACACACACACCTGACTGAAGAGGTGACTCAGGATTTTGTCTGTGAGGGAAGACGTCAGATTGGAGAGCTGCAGAAGAAACACAAGCCGTTCAAGTCATTTTTGGGTACATTTTGTTATTAATCAGCAGCATCATATACAGCTGACAGACCTTCTGGACAGCCCAGTCCATCCAGACTTGTGCGTTTGTGTCCATGTTGATCAGCACGAGCCCTTCCATGGCTTCAAGTTTTAACAGCTGTGTGTGAGAGAGAAGAGAGCGGATGTAAAGCTGCGCTCAGTGAATGTAAAGATGCTGCATGACGGGCATTTTTCAGTTCAAAACTCTGGCATAAAGAAGGCCAAAATCTGAGGCATCAGAACATGTTTCTTTTGGAAACGAGGAAATGCTATAATGCATTGTGATGTGAGTTGGTTGATTTTATTTTTTGTGTTTCTAATTTAACCAGTCTGCAAATGTCAATGTCTGTGGTGTTGTTGTTTATGTTTGTTTGTTTGTTTGTTTTTTGACCAGCAGAGGGCTTCATTCAGTCTTTGAGCATCTGCTTGTGTTATATGTTGTATTTAACATATTAATGTTGCAACTTTATGACTTTAAATGTTTTATGAGAAAGAAACTAAATTTGAACTAAACTCAAAGATTAACTCAAAACACATACCAGAAAGATGCCACAACATTCACTAAAGGGCCAAACTGAACTCCAAAAAAACAGAACAAGCAGTGAAATTATTTTACCATATTATCATAATTGACCAGAAAGCAATAAAAGGGAAAAATGACAATAAACTACAGTATATGGAGACCTACAAATAGTTTTCTTTTCAGAATTCTGGGAACCTAACTGAGAACTATTGATAAAAAAAGTTTAATTTTATTAAAATACTCTACTATTTCATCCAATATTTATGTGTGTATTTATATTGCTGTATCATATTCAGGGCACTTGTACTGTACCATGAATCTGTATAATTACCATATTCATAAGTCATGCTATTTACATGGTTCTCCAAGAGACCATATTATTTGAATGGCTTTTTTGATATTCAATAATCTGTTCATTATTTCTTTGATTAATGAAATGCATAACATAATTTCTGTATGTATATATGTTATTTCACATCAAATAAGTGAAACATCAGTAATAATGCATGCATTAGACATGACACTCACAGTAAATCTGGACAGTATGTAAGCATCAGCTCCGACTCCAACACCGATAATTGTGCAGAAACTAAACCAGATGAAAATAATCAGCTGTAATGCATTGAATCATGTTGTCAAGTACACCATGTGTAATTTGCAGGGGTCGATGATGAAGATTTACACATGCAATGATTTGTTGTGAATCACTTAAAGAACTGCAGGACGGCGGGGATACGGTGTACATTTTAGGACATTCTCAGACCTCAGTCATACAACGAAAAGGCGTCATGCCTCAGACTGAAAGGATTCGGTCACTGGACAAAACGGCATCAGGTGTCAGGTCTCGTACAATTAAGCATCGGACGAAACAGCCTCAGATCAAAAGGCATTTTTATTTATTTATTTATTTTTTTGCTGTTTTTTGTATAGCCTAACTTTATATTGGCTTTTATCCCATCTAATGCTATCCTTCAGTTGTCTTTTTCTTTCTCCCCCTTCTTTATATTTCACTGTAACTATTCCCAATTTGATGTAAGGTGTGTGCGCGTGCATGTTAATTATGTAGAATCTATCTATTAATGGTATTCATGTAGGCTATTTATGTAATCCCTTTGCAATGTTCTTTATGTTTACGAAGGTAAGCTATAGGCTACCTGATTTTTTATTCTTACAGCTTTAATTAAATATTACAGACTAAAGGAGTCCAGGTACGTGTGACACTGTGATATCCATAGACGAGACCAGACAAGGTGCAGTGGAGAAGTGTGCCTTTATACTACTGTGGTGATGAGTAGATGACTTGCAGGTGCAGGTGATTGGTGAGTGAGTGCAGGTGAGGAACAGGAGGGATGCTGGGAAATATAGTGCAAGTGCTGGTGGCTGTGACACTGGTTGCCTGTCCAGTACAGGATTGATTTTAAGCTCCTGGCATTTGTATAAATGTCCCTGAATGGGTTAGCTCCCTCTTACCTGTCAGAGATCTTACTGGTGCACAAGCCTCCTAGGAATTTAAGGTCTTCTGACCAGTCTGTTTTAATTGTTCAGAGGACGAGGTACAAGCGGAGGGGTGATCGGGCCTTCGCAGTGGCAGCACCAAAGAGATGGAATAGTTTACCATCTCACTTTAGAGTATCTCTCACTCTAAACATTTTTAAAAGACGTCTGAAGGCACATCTTCTTAGTTTAGCTTTCGAGACTGCAATGTGTTGAGGCATTGGTTTTGTTTGTATTGGTGTTGTCACGAATGCCAGCAATGTTCCCTCGATCAGCCACCGGAGGTCTCCCGAGTATTAACTGGACTACAAATCCTAAGCGCCCACATACCTGGCCTGATTACTGCGCACCTGTTTCACGTCAGCCAGCTATTTAAGCCATGCACACACACACACACACACTCCTTACGAAGTATTGTTTGCCCTGCATCAATTTCTGAGTGTTATTTCCTGTACTCTGTCTGCCCGTGTATCGACCTTGTTTGGATTACTGACCTTGGATTGTTTGTCGCCTGCCTGTTACCCCTTTGTTTGCCTGGACTGCTTCTTTGATTGTTTGCTGCCTGCCCCGATCTCTTGCCTGGTTATGACCACGATTATTGGACTGTCTCTGACACTGTTGTTTACACTGGTGATTCGACCCACACCTGCCTGTACTGTGAGCTTGCTGTTTGCTAATAAACCGCTTATGGATCCCAATCATGATGTTATTTATTTATTTATTTAGTTTTTCTTTTCTTTATAAAGAATTTCTTTATTGTACAGCACTTTGGTCAACGCTCTATTGTTTTAGTACTGCTTTATAAATAAATAAACTGAAATTGAAACTGAACTGAAACAAAAAACATGGTTATTGTAGTTAACCATGGTAAGCAGTAATTAACCGTGGTTTTGCTACACTATAGTTTATGGTATTTGTAGTAAAATTATTGTTACACAAATGGTATCAATCCGATAAAAGAATCATAGTTAACACACTTTTACTATAATAAAGCCATGGTTAATTTTCATGTGTGTGTTCCCGATAGTTTGCAATGCAAGATTGTTGCAATGTGTTATCTAGCTAACTTTTTATACATGCAAATAAAACTAGTGAAAAATACAAATTTACAAAATTATCTCAGTGGAATCTTATTTCTACAACTTAGTGTAACATTTACCGTTAGAAAACTGTGTGCGTGTGACGGCACATTGAGGCGAGGCAATTAGCTTCTTTCTAAGTCCATTTCGTCTGATGCCTTTTGGTCTGAGGCTGTTTCGTCCGATGCCTAATTGTACGAGACCTGACACCTGACGTCGTTTTTCCTGAGACCTGAAGGCGTGATGCCGTTTTATCCAGTGACTGAATCCTTTTAGTCTCAGGCATGACGCCTTTTCGTTGTATGACTGAGAATGTACTAAAATGTACACCGTACGGGGAGCATCTCAGAGATCTGATCCATGGTTGCATACTGGTATCTGTCAGAGAAAAAAAAACGTATGGCGCTTTTCCACTGGCTTGCTCCTCGGCTACCAACGAGGCACCTCATCTACTGACCATGATACAGCTGTTTCTTTTTTCAAGTTGTGTGCGACGGTCGTTTTAAAAAAAAAAAAAAAAAAAAAAAAAAATCACACGAACAAATAATACTGAGGTGGCTGTTACTGTCTATTTAAATCTAGCGGGTTTGGTGTCTCGTGTTTCAAATCCAATGACGCTGGTAGTGACGATTCTCTCTGACCAATCAGTGATCTGCAGTGTTTACATGTCACATTTAGCATCGGTTCGGTTCGCTTGGAACCTCCACCAAGGTGGTACTATTTAAGTGAGCCGTAAAAAAAGCGTGGAAAAGCGTCATAACATGAGACACAGCGGCCTGAGGACATGTGAAAGCAATAAATTATATGCCGAGTTACAATCTTCATCAAACACGGAGGATGTAAAACCACTAACACCTTCTGAAGAGCTGAAGATGGTTTGACAGGTGTCAAATGCTGTATACAAATATATATATATATATATTTACACGTACCCGGCAGGATCCTCCTGTCCCGGAGCGTAGACATGAACTACAGTGAAGTTCTTCATGATCTCCTGCATCTCCTCAAACTTAAACAGGGTGGAGGAGCAGCTCTTTCTTGAGACACAGACCAAAAAATCATTTCATTTACCATTTATCATTTGCATTGATCTTACAGTTGAGCTCAAAAGTTTACATACCCCTTGCAGAATCTGCAAAAATGTTAGTCATTTTAACAAAATAAGAAGGATCATGAAAATTGCATGTTATTTTTTATTTAGTACTGTCCTGAATAAAATATTTCACATAAATACAAAAAAAATAGCTGAATTTATAAAAATTTATAAAAATGACCCCATTCAAAAGTTTACATACCCGTGATTCTTAATACTGTGTGTCATTACCTGGATGATCCACGACTGTTTATTTGTTTTGTGATGGTTGTTCATGAGTCTCTTGTTTGTTCTGAGCAGTTAAACTGAGCTCTGTTCTTCAGAAAAATCCTCCAGGTCCTGCAGATTCTTCAGTTTTCCCGCATCTTCTGCATATTTGAACCTTTTCCAGCAGTGACTTATGATTTTGAGATCTTTTCACACTGAGGACAACTGAGGGACTCAAACACAACTATTAAAAAAGGTTCAAACATTCACTGATGCTCCAGAAGGAAACATGATGCATTAAGAGTCGGGGATGTGAACTTTTTGAATGAACAGAATAAATTGTACTTTTTTTTGTCTTCTGGGAAACATGTAAGTATCTTTTGTAGCTTCCAAAGGGCAGAACTAAATGGAAAAATATGTTCTTTAAACAAAATTAAAAAAAACTTGCACATCAACTTCTTGTTCAAAAGTTTTCACCCCCGACTCTTAATGCATCATGTTTCCTTCTGGAGCATCAGTGAATGTTTGCAGCTTTTTTAATAGTTGTGTTTGAGTCCCTCAGTTGTCCTCAGTGTGAAAAGATCTCAAAATCATACAGTCACTGCTGGAAAGGGTTCAAATATGACCAAAGAAAACTGAAGAATCTGCAGGACCTGAAGGATTTTTCTGAAGAACAGAGCTCAGTTTAACTGCTCAGGACAAACAAGGGACTCATGAACAACCATCACAAAACAAACAAACAAACAAACAAACAAACAAAAAAAACAGTCGTGGATCATCCAGGTAATGACACACAGTATTAAGAATCAAGGGTATGTAAACTTTTGAGCTCAACTGTATATCTTTTACCACGACACATACAATAATAAAAACTTATAGCTAATGCAACAGTGTGAGTCTTAGGCATTTATTTTCATACTCGTGCACTTTCCCAGCCATGTGGGGCCCAAATGGATGTCATCTGGGCTGTCTAATTGTAGGCCCCACATGGGTGAGCCCAGATGAAATGAACACTGCTCAGTGTGCACACTACAGGCTTATAAATGTAACACTGAAACATGTTGAAGTTAATGAGATAATTAAGTGATTAATTGAGTGATGACTGAGCAATATTGAAGATATTAATGATAACAAGCAGAATCACTGAAGAGGAGCAACAAGAACCAGGGGAAAAATAGAAACAAAAGAACAACATCTGACTTCAGCTGCAGCCTTAGATGAAATCAACTGAAGATAAAAGAAGACATTACATTTCTCAAGATCAGTGTTTGCTTTAGTTGGGCAGTTTGACCTTTGACTTCTTAACATTAGTTTTTCTCTGGCTGCTGTAACGGTTTGTTATGGCAAGAGCAGCAAGAGGAAACGTGATCAGATGATGTTGGCTTCTTGTTAAAGATACAGTTGTAGTATCATGTACTGTACATCGTGTAGTGGCATTATTTGCTGAACTCATAAGAATCATTGATTATAGTACACATGTGACTCTACAGCATGAGATCCAGCAGTTTTTGTACAAAAAAAAAAAAAATCTTTTGAGCTCCTTTTTAAAAATCATTGTACACAAAACACTTAAAGTTCTGCGAATTTTACTCACACACAGACATCAAGAACCAGTGTATGAATCTCAACAACGGTGAAATGCTTCATTCTGCAATGCATTCTGGGTGCATCATAAAAAACTCATCCATGGCTCCCAGAATGCATTGCAGCATTAAGCATGTCACCGTGTGTGAGTAGAAAATTGTGTTTTAAAACTCATTCAGATTTTCTGATTAAACTGTGTTGGATCTCTTGCTGTAGAATCACAACACACCTAATAACATCATCTTATCAACTCAGACATAATATCTGTGCATTAAGCCTACATGACAATTATGTTATTATCATCAAGCAGCTGACGGCATCTGATCACATTTGCCATTGATGTTATTGCCACAACAAACACAATTACAACAACCAGAGAAAAACTAATCATAAAGTCAAAGATCAAGAGCCCAAATAAATCAAACAATGATCTCCATCATGGTGACTTCAAACCAACTATTATTTTCAACAAATCATCAACATCTAAACCTCTTTTAATTCTCAATAATAACTTCTGTAGACGTCTGATAGGAATAAAGTCAATCTGGTTAGTAATAAGTGAAGCTGGTGATGCTGTTTGTGGAGTTTAATCAGATCTTGAGAGATTTAATGCCTTCTTTTATCTTCAGTTGATTGTTTAATCTATGTGATTATTATATCTGCTCTCAACCCTCATTCAGCACATCATTTGTGGATTTCTCTTAAAAAACTTTTGACATTTTACTTCCTCTGTTTTTGTCCACATCTCTTACCTCAAAGTAGGAAAACATATGTGTCGATACTCTTCTCATTTGCATTCTTGGCGCCTGTGTCAGTATCAGTAAATCTCTCTTTAAATATAGACTTTCTGCAGCACATATACAATGTTAGCAGATACAACTAATGTCTTTACAGCTAATATTAGTATACAGCTAATTTAATCACATTTCTTCAATAAAGATAAAACTGCTCAGCCAACAAAGCCATGTGGGATCCACCTGGGTTACCTAACCAGTTTTGTCCTCAGTTTCCATGGAGGACCACATGGTTTTGGTGAAAATGTGTGATGAAATGAACAGTTAAGGGCCGTTTACACAACACTGTTTTCAACTAAAAACAGGTGTTTTAACAACTGTTATCGTCTCTGTGTAAACAACTACAAAAAACAAAACTACATGCGCATGTGTATTACGTGTTCAGGCTATTGGCGTGTAGTGTTTCTTTACAAAATGACTTCGCCATGTACGAGTAATACAGCGTTTTCCCGTGTGAACGGGGACCGTTGTCGTCTGTAGCCTATGGGAAATTGCAAAAGGAAATACATTTCCGTTTTCAGTACATCGTTGTCGTGTAAACATACACAGTGTTTCTCATACATTAACTAGACTGTGGCGGCCCGCCACATTATAATTGACCGTTGCCCCGTTCACACGGGAAAACGCTGTATTACTCATACATGGCGAAGTCATTTTGTAAAGAAACACTTTACATTTAGCCATTTTCAAAAAACTGCTAAAGACATATCTTTTTTGTCAGCACTTGACCCAGTAATATTAGCACTTACTTTCTATTTATATTTTACTTTTCCTTTTTCGATTTCTATTCTTTCTTCTTCTATTTATTAAAAAAAAAAAAACCTTGCTACGTGCACTTTACTGATGAAACTGTAACTTGACAAGGCACTTACATACTGTTGTACTCGTGTTGATTTGATTGCTTCTAATACTCTCATTTGTAAGTCGCTTTGGAGAAAAGCGTCTGCTAAATGACTAAATGTAAATGTAATTTGTCCCGCCACGGTCTCAAAAAGAACCGGAAATATAATGTTCGTAATATATGAATATATGAGAACCGGAAATATAGTGTCTCTTAATACCCCCATAGAAGACGAATAGCTGCTCCGCCGAGCGAAAGGAGCTATTTCTGTCTACATAAGCACGCAGTGCGCGAACGGGGCACAGCGGGCGTTCACTAGATTCTCCCTGCGTAGTGGAGTCGGGAGAATCGAGTGCTTGAGGTGTTACAACAGACAGACCGAGTTCGGCTAATGTTTCTGTCTATGGATACGCATTCTGACTTCCCAATACATTACAACAACAGTGATGACCAAAAAAAAAAAAAAAAAAACGTGGACAAAACTGTCACAAAACTTTGTGCGATGCGAGTGCCGTATGTTCGTTCACTATTGGGTGTTGATAGCTCGCGAGCGCAGATAAAACCTGAACAGCACACGACGTTGCTCTCTGTGTTTGAACTAAACTCATTTAACCCTCGCCAATTTAAACATTCAAGAGCCAGAAGACGCGAGTGAGAAGATTTGTGCGCGCGCTCATCTGAAGCGCACATGCGGAAACCCGCAAATATTAGCTGTGTCTCATTTCATTTAATTTTGAAGGCTGCACCCTCCAGAGGACACATCCTGTGAAGGATGCGGTATACGGAGTGTCCTTAACCAGAATTAAACGAGACGTCCTTCATAGGACACATGGGCAGGAAAGGAAACGGGAAGTATCGCATTGCTATGCCAACACGTTCACGGCATCTTCGTTGTGCTTTCACAACAGGTAAAATTATTTATAAATTTGGAAAGTATATTTGAAAAGAAAATGTAGGCTATTTACTTGTTTTATTTTGGTTAATGCTTGAGGAGCTGCGGTGTATACAACAGATATCTGTTACAAAGGAGGAGGATATTAAGAAGAACAAAGTTTAAAACAAAAAACAAGCTTGAAACTACTTTTACATTTAAACACCACATCTTCGCTTGTACTGTACATGTACATCTGCTGATGCCGCCATTTTTTTTTCTCAAATAAATGCTGTTGTTAACAGCGACGCAAACAATTGTGAGCTATCTGCTGCAGTGAAGGATACACCTCATGCATCCGCCGAATTCCTGTGAAAGAAGGACGCATTCGAAGGTCGCGTTCGGAGTGTCCTACTTACTTTTCTGAAATGTTATAGCCTCAATGATGTATGCAACCTTCGAATGTGACCTCCGGAGGACGCAGCCTTCGAAATGAGACACAGCTATTGAGTTCTCTTTCAAGTCTTGCACTTCAACGGACAAATTCACACAAATATTATGTCAACATGCCCGTCTTGATGAGTAGCCTATCCTAGCAGACATACCCTGCTTCTCAATCAGCTCCTTAGCTTCCTAGGTCGTGAATCAGTACATCATGTAAATGAATGTGGCCGACTCCCTGATCAGTGCCCTGGCTACTTAATTAGGGAGCTGATTGAGACGCACACATAGTCTGTTATGCCTTAAGTGAACTTAAACAGTCGAGAAAGACAACGCATGTGCACAGTATCAGTATTTTGGATCCTTGCATTGTCTTAAAGTGACAGCAGACCAATATTACTACTGCCTGTGTTTTTAATGTTAATCAAACTACAAAAGACAAGGAAATCACTCACTGAATAGCTTTTGTAACTTTAATAAGGATTAATCTTTAATTTATACAGTCAAATATGCAATGTTATTTTACATTTGATTACTTTATTCAGTACTTTATTCTGTACCTGAAAACTACTGAAAACCTGAAAAGCACAGTTTATTTTATTTGAATCTTTGCTCTACTGTATTTATTTGTGCTTGTAGTTTGATTATTTGTTCTTATTTTCTTTATTTTTATTTGACAGTCCTTTTTCCCCTGAACACAGCACATACCGAACCGTACCAAAACTGTGACCCTAAAACAGTAATAAAAACCGAACTGTGAGTAATTTGAACCATTACACCCCTAGTAAATAATAACTGTACATAATAAATATGTATTACCAGCCCACACTAATTATTCTAGAAATAAATTAATTCAACAAAGGTAATCTCTTTTGCTACATATTTTTGATGGTTCAAATGTATACTCTACATGTTTGACCATTTATGAACTATCATTTACTATATGTTGCAAGCCCTTTGACATGCATTATAAGACTGACAGACTGCAACGGTTGGAGTTAAAAATCATCATTTGTGTTCTACTGAAGAAATAAAGTCACCTACATCTTGGATGCCCTGGGGGTAAGCAGATAAACATCACATTTTCATTTTTGGGTGAACTATCCTTTTAAATTGTCTAATGTCCCTCCAGAGTTGTTGATAATCAGTTCACTAGCTACAAAGTTCAATTATCTACTCCACTTTCCTTTAAATGAGTCAAAACAGTTATTAAACACTTAACAAAATAATATAAGAGAACCCCAAACTCAGTCTCTGAAACAGTACACTTGAATGGCCATGAACCGTTGGTGCACTTTTCCTTAAACAATTCTCTGTCAACAGATCTCAGTCAGACTGTACTCACAAATCCTCCGTATATACGTGTGTAAAGCTTGATGGCATTCCCAGGTCCCGAAGAATCCTCTTGAGACGAAAACTGTCCGAATGAACCTCCACTCGAATGAACACGGAATCAGTCCTCCATCAGGTCGTGGTGAATCCTGCAAAAAAAGCCAAACGATTCCCTCTGCTCTTCGCTCTAACGTCCAAACGAGTCACCTCACTAGCTGCTCAAAATATCTGGTAAAGTCGAAGCAAAACTGATCAAGCACTCAGTTCAAAGTGTGCAGAGGTGAACTGATGTCTGTGCAGTCACTAATATTACAATCATAAGTGATGACGCACAGTTGATTCATTTTCCCCAATTCCCAGTTCTCCTCTCGCTCTCTCTCGTGAAGCACTTTTTTCCCACTCCCTTGCAGGTTTCCCATTGGAAGGGCATTATCCATCAATCACCTGCAATAAACACTCTTATTGGTTAAAGCAGATACACACAACTTCAACACATTTTTCAGAACTTAACATACACAATTATTACAAAGTTAACGTTCACTTAACTTTTACACTTTTATTTATGTATTTATTTTAGACAACGAAGAGAAAAAAAAAAATACACATATAAAACTCCCTATTTAGTGAATCTTTTTATTTATAAGCCCAAACTTCAAGGAGCTACTCTTGCCTTTGTGAAGTATAATCATCATCATCAAACACATCTATTGACACATTTGACCCACTTTGCTACTTTTCTTTCTCATTATTGTTTTGCTTTAACTCATATGAGCTTTGCATATTCATATGGTAAATACTTAGTTAATAACCAACATAATAGCCTATTTTTCATGTCATAATAATTCTTCTTCTTACTGACCAGCAGATGGCAATATAGTGCAGAAAAACTTAAATAGTGTACTCAAACATAATGATATTGAAAGATTTGTTGCTTTAGATTAGTTTTTTTGTCACCCCCATCTGGATGAAGAGCTCTTTACCTCAGACACAGAGATTCAAGCATTTTCCACAGGAACTGTATTTATATATTTAGCAGAATTCATGGTTCCTTAAGTTAACAAGTCCTTCAGGTCCCAATCCAACTCCAAAAGAGTCATTCAGAACTGAATCGTGTCATTTGTGCTGATTTTAAACATCCACACCGTCAGAGTTTCCAGAGTTGACAGCTCAGTAAAATAGCCTACACTGTAATTAATAAATGAATAAAAATAAATAAATAAATAAAAATCAATCAATCAATAAAAACGGTAACACTTTAGAATAATGGTCCGTCATTAATAAGTAACTATGCAGGAAGTAATGCAGGACTAATGAGTAATACTACATTAACACTTCAGCTACTACTATTAACTAATATAGAAACAAGCTTAACTAATCAGTAAGTAATATCAAATTTAGGACTAAGATAGTTCCTTATTAGCTAATCAGTAATTAGAGAATGAGATTAGTATCATTAAGAACTAATAGGTAACTATGACAAATTATAAAGAATTACTAATTATTATTAAAGAATTACTAATGAATTACTAATCACAACATTAAAGTGTCTGAGATGTGAGCAATTGTCTTTTTTTTACTCTCAACGTGGTCATAAAATGCATAAATGCATCATTAATTACTCATCATTAGTTACCTAGTCACTATGCAGGAACTACTAAACATCTTTTTCACTCTAAAATAATGGTCCAGATCACTAGTAGTTCTTGAAGATTTTTTTTACTCTCAACGTGGTCATAAAATGCATCACTGATTACTCAAGTACCTAGTCATTCTTCAAGAACTACTAGTGATCTGGACCATTATTTTAAAGTGAAAAAGATGTTTTTCACTTTAAAATAATGGACCTGATCACTAGTAGTTCCTGCATAGTGACTAGGTAACACTTGAGTAATTAATGATGCATTTTATGACTAGATTCAGAGTAAAATGATGACTAATTACATCTCAGACACATGATAATCTTCTTTACAATTTGTCCGTTAGTTAATAGTTATTAATTATGGTAATCTCAATAGGTAATTATTGATTAGCTAATAAGGAACTATCTTCTAAATTTGATATTACTTACTGATTAGTTAAGCTTGTTTCTATATTAGTTAATAGTAGTAGCTGAAGTGTTAATGTAGTATTACTCATTAGTCCTGCATTACTTCCTGCATAGTTACTTATTAATGATGGACCATTATTCTAAAGTGTTACTATAAAAACTAGCAAAAGTGGATTTGTCCTAAGTGCACTTGTGCCGTGTGCTTTAGACCATGCGCTTTAGATCATTAAAATAGGGCCCAATATCACTGATTACAATGGGATTATAATCAGCCATATTGGGCCCTATTTTAATGTCCATTGGATTGCCAGACAGAGAAGCGTGATTCGTCACTCCAGAGAACACGTCTCCACTGCTCTAGAGTCCAGTGGCGGTGTGCTTTACACCACTGCATCCCACGCTTTGCATTGCACTTGGTGATGTAAGGCTTGAATGCAGCTGCTCGGCCATGGAAACCCATTCCATGAAGCTCTCTACGCACTGTTCTTGAGCTAATCTGAAGGCCACATGAAGTTTGGAGGTCTGTAGCTATTGACTCTGCAGAAAGTTGGCGACTTCTGCGCACTGTGTGCCTCAGCATGCGCTGACTCCGCTCTGTGATTTTACGTGGCCTACCACTTCATGGCTGAGTTGCTGTTGCTCCCAAATGCTTCCACTTTGTTACGATACCACTAACAGTTGTCTGTGGAATATTTAGTAGTGAGGATTTGGAGGGGTGTCCCAATACTTTTGGCACTTTACTTTATAGTGTATGTTTATTATTTGCTTTATTTGAAGTATAAAGTCTTTCTGATCTCTTTTTGCAGGAATGTGATGGAGGAGATATGACTTCATCCTCAACAGACAGAGAATGTTTGGCCACACAGGTGTGTGTGTGTGTGTGTGTGTGTGTTTGTCTGGTTGCAGTTCTGGATAATGGTGGCGCTGGAGACTAAAGGGTTCCTGATGGTTTCACACTTAATTCTTCACCTTAATTCTTAATTATTTTGCAGTTAACATGTGTCTTTTCTTCACCTGTTTTTGTCTGACCCTGCTGACCCAATGAGGATTTCACTGTCCAATGGTCATGCCTTAACCTCAGTTTCTAGTATTGCATCCTTCTCATGGGCACTTAATAATTTTTAGAGTTAAATCTCTCTTTTGGCTCATTTTATCTGTAAAAGAAAACATACCTAATAATTATGCACATCTGAATATAAGGTGTTTTCATTTCCAGCCTTCATGAAAAATTATATATCACTTATAAATGATTAAATACAAAATTAATAGTAGTTATTAAGATTAATGTGGTTTGGAATTGGTAAGATGTGCCTGGAACGTGCCTAATAATTCTGCACACACTGTATATACACCATATGATAAAATGAAATACGGGTGAACATGAACGTCTCGAGTTACTTGTGTAACCCTGGTTCCCTGAATAGGGAACGAGATGCTGCGTCGCCTTGCCATACTCCCTGATGCCTGTGAGCGTCTTGCTTCAGCCAATCAGAAGCTGGCGTTCTTTGTTCTCAGGTATGCTTTATAGTTTCCTGGTCCATGACATCACCCGCCTCTGACATCCCGTCACGCCATTGGTTCGATTTCACAAGTGCTTCAAGATGTAATCACGCAGAGGTGATCCCAATGCGTTCGACGCAGCCCCTCATTCCCTATTCAGGGAACCAGGTTTACACAAGTAACCCGAGATGTTTTGACCGGCAGGCGTCACCAGCGTGTGGTGTTTTGAACGCTTTGAAACAGTGAAACATTTTGCTCGCTCTCTCATTATCATTATATTCTTATTCATTCAGATTTAACGACTGTAGATAAAATACTTCATTCTTTCATTCATTCATGCTGCAAAAATGCTTTTCTTATGTCTTTGTCTTATTTCAAGTACAAATATCTAAAAATTCTTAAATCAAGATGAATTTTATATACAAGAAAAATGACAAGATATTTAGTTTTGTTTCTACCAATCTCATGTTAATCTGTAGAGTAGTACTGCATCCTTCATATCTCCGAAAAGTCTTTAGTTTTATCACTTATAAAAGATAGATACACTGTACCGAGTCTTTCCGAAAAAAGCCGAGCTCCTGGAGGAGTGTCTGTCATGAACAGAGCTAAAGAGTCAGGAGCTCGTGCAGCTTTTGTGTAGAGATCGTCTGCAAGCTGTGACATCATTATAGAAACAAAAGCGTTCGTGTTGTTTACATTTTATGTACTTGCGTGCCAATTACCAACAAAACACAGACATCTGATGCAGTTTTACTCTCTTTGCAGCGATCTGCAAATCCATCGCCGAACTGGGACTTGTTATTCATCACCGAAATCCTGGGAACAAACAAACATATGTGCACAACTCTGTTGCTGCCCCGGAAAATCAAACTTCATTCATTGTTCCCTTAACGCTGGGTTCTTTGTGAAGCTGAAAAAGGTAACTTTCCCTCACAACCAAAAACACACTCCTTTGTTTACAGGAGCTGCGTCTCATTTCAGAGGCTGCGTCCTCCGGAGGTCACATTTGAAGGATGCATACGTCATCAAGGATGTCATATTTGAGAAAAGTAACCCTAAAAAAATTGACTGAGGGCCTGTTTACACCTGGTCACTTCATGTGTTTTCTCTGATCGGATAGCTATCTGATTTATAAAAATGATTGCATTTACACTTGGCCACATAAATGTGTCTCCGCAAAACGGATATAAATCCGATCTTCAATTCCCGCACTATATGCAGATTTCATGGAGTTCACGTCACCGAAAGCAACAAATATGAGCTGCATTTTATTGATCATCAGCTAATTTAAAAATCAAAGACAGCAATAGGCATTTAGTCTCATTACTTTTAATGAAGATGATTGTGTTTTGAGCGCCTGCGACTTACTTTCATTTTGATTTGCGGCAGTTTGCACAGATACTCAGCTGCTCATCTGCGGCGATGCGTGCTGCAGTGGTGCTGTCATATCTGGCTATAACATGTTATTTAGCCTATAACACACTCTCACACATTTATTTTTTTAGTATTTTTGGGAGGAGTTAAATTTACATATGTGGTTTCAACAAACAGATGCATTTAGACCTGTTCAGTTTTGACTGGAATGCGTCGCAGACCACCTCCTGAAGTGGTTTGAGCGATCGGATTTATATCCTCTCGAATGTGTTTCGGAGGGCATTTAGACCTGGTCTTTTCACGATCGGATAGGTAGAGAAAACGCATGAAGTGACCAGGTGTAAACAGGCCCTGATATTCATTGTGAGGTGTAAAATACTGTAATTTCTTTCTTACTTTGCAATCTAAGTTATTTTTCTTAAATGAGACGGATGATGTATGCAGCCTTCGAAGGGTGCAGCCCCTGAATTGGGACACAGCCATTGTTGAAAAATCTCTCAGCTTCCGTATCCCGAATGAAGCGCGTTGATGGGCGTGCTCTTGCTCTTGTTCTTGTTCTGGGTGATGTGTGTGCGCACGCTTATCAGGGAGAAGTGCCTATACAAGGAATTCCACCCTTTATTACGTGATAAAGGCCATACTAGAAAAAAACTCTCCGAAACCGGAAGTAGTGTATTTGGCACAGAAATACTCCGTCATACATCCAACTCGTGTTTTGAAACTTTGGCCATGTTTAGCATGAGAATGCAGCTCTTTAACAGTGTAAATAAGTCAGAATGCATGAAATAACATTAGATCTTTAAGTGTATTTTACTTAAAACAAGTAAAATTATCTGCCAGTGGGCATAATCTTAATGCAAACGGAAATGAGATTATATTCTTACCTTATTGGCAGATAATTAGCAAAATAAGAAAAATGCACTTAAATTATTATTTATTTATTTATTTATGTATTTATTTATTTTATCATGGAAACAAGACTAAATATAGATGAGGATGAGGAGACCGCATTAATTCATAGAGTTATATTTACAGCTGGAGTGGATTTTTTTTTTTTTTTTTGCCATATCCACATGCATATTTATTTGAGCGTTACCATTTTTAAATGTGTTCTGACATTAAGGGTTGCAGAGCACGTTAGTAAAGCTGCTGTATGCTTCTTATTTTGATGTTCTTCAGTGGGTTCAAGCCTTCTTTAGGAGGAACACTGATCACCATACGGGTAACTTTAAATGAAACATTCAATAAAACATCAACATCTAAACCTCTGTTAATTCTCAAGAACTTCTGTAGATGAATGACAGAAATAAACATCTCATTAAATGCTGTTGCTTCAGTTTTTCTTTAACACTCTGTAGATTGGACCCATAAAGACACTGAGTTGTTCATTTAACTCATGTTTTGCTGTGAATCACATCACTATAATGTTCTCCATTATTAACTGGTAATGTTTTTTTTAGGAGGACTTTACTGTGTAGAATGTAGAGTTGAAAGTTAAAGAATGTTTACGTCATTCAACATTTTCTATTTTTAAAATTGTATGTATATTTGTGTTTTATAAACATCACAACACAAGAATGCTGTTTGTAAATAAGTTTATTTGAGCTGATGTTGTTGAATTACAGGTTGCAAGAAACTTTATACTCAACTTTTAGTTTTTCTCTAAGAATAAACCATATTTAATTTCAATAAGACATATAGATGCTCACAATCATTTTAAACAAGTAATTTGTAAAGATATGACTAGAAACAGGAGTAGAAGAAAGTATCCACACCACCAGAATCCCAAGATCCCATGAAATCATCTGATGTGGATTGTGCTTTAGTTTGATTTTCTTTTCAGGGGTCGGCAATTAAGTTTGGCATCGGGCCAAAAAAAATCTCGCCACTACATGGCGGGCCAGAACATAGTCAAAGGAGACTTGAATAAGCCCATTAATGGCATGTTTGAGTCATGCTCTTAACGAACTATGTTATATTTCCTCTTTCCATATTGTTTATAATAAATGAGTATCATTTTAATTTGCTTGTTACACAATGGAGCCTAACTTATTGTAATAATTATTTAATGTAGCTTACTTTTACACTCAGAATTATTCCTTGGCATCCTCATGTACTGAACTGCATTTTTTAAAATTGTTTGCGTGCTGCAGGTACGCTATTACATCGTGTTCAGACTGATGTTAACATTTAAGCTCTGGTGAGAGAAAATGGCACTATTAAAGAGTCTAAAGAGGAAAGTTGACAGCGAAAATACAAAGAAGAATGGACAGACAACTATGCGTTCATCCTACGTGGTTTTGTGAATGCAAAGCCGGTGTGTCTTATCTGCAACGAAGTTGTCGCTGTTTGCAAAGAATATAATATTAGGGGCCGTTAACATGTCGCGTCTAAAAACGCGTGGAAAGCCGCGCCTCTTTCCTTTCCAAAGCGCTTGAGCTCCCGTGGCGTCTGTCGTTGCTATGCAACCATGAACTGCGCTCTCCAGACAGATCTATTTCAGAACCAGCCGCTATCAAAATAATCTGACTGCTGGCGTGGGCCAGATATTATTGCTGGCGGTCCAGTTTTGGCCCGCGGGCCCCCTATTGCCGACCACTGTTCTGATGTCTAGTTGACTGCAAGTGTGTTTGATTGAACAGTCTGTGTTAAAAATATTGAGCCATTTTTCCAGAAGAGAATGACTGCAATTTTCAAATGTTTTTAAAAGCCAAAGATGAAAACTCATTTTGATTTCATGGGGTCTTTAAAACATATATAGTGCACACTGGTATTTTAAAAGAACATAACTTTGATATTAAAAAAGATTCATATGATACTCTTCAGTTAGAGAAAATAATTTCATTGTACTGATATAAGCACATTATCTGAAAAAAAAAAAAAAACAGAACAAGGCAGAATGAAAGTGAAAGAACAACACAAACGAATCCTTCACTCTTAATTTCTGCTGCAGATGAAGTTGAATCTGCGAGTTTCAGGAAGGCTGATCCAGCGCTGATCTCCTCCAGACTGAACTGCTCCTTTTCTCTTCTCGAGGCGGCAGTCTTCCGGTGTCGTTCCGTTCCCTGGAGCCCAGTTCTGATAGCACACGATCTCTCCACTCAACCAGAGCCACATGTTCATGCTGCAGTAGTTGTGTAAACCCAACCACACCGCCTCAGTAGACGCCTGTTTAACCACATTCATCACACGACGCTGCTTCTCTTCTGAATGAACCGAGACCAGATCCACATGATTCTGTCTGCAGTATCTCAGAGCTTCAGACCACGTCAGATTCTCTTTGATCAGAATCAGTTTATCTGGACACAAAACAAACCACAAGAAAAACTAGAGAGAGACTGATCAAAAACAACATGCAGAACAAACACTGTGGAGGAATTTGTCATGTCAGACATGTAGTGTGAACTTTAAGATATCTGGAGGTGATGGATGGATTGTGTGTGTTTTGTGAGGATCTGCTCACCTTCATGACACACAAAAGGAAGCTGCGTACTGCAAGGGACGTCATTCCATTCTCTCGGAGCGAGATGAATGATCACTGCACAGTTTTCATTTCCTCCATTATTATTAGGTTCATTATACCTCCAGTATCTGAATAAGGAGTCACTCTGATCTGACCACTGCCATGAGTCTCTGAACAGACCGATCCAGACTTCACCAGATATGTGACTATCATTGATGATCTTCTGAACCTGTTGATTCTCATTCTGGTTCCTCACACTGACCAGATCAATGTGATTCTGTCTGCAGTAACTCTGAGCGTCTCTCCAATTCATCATCTGATTGACAAAGACGAGTCCTGTGTTCACTTTAAGAAAAAAAAAAGTTTCATAAATCAGTTTGTTAATTTATCTTATGCTGTTTTATGGTTTGATGTGAACAGGAGCAGCAGTGGAAACATCAGAAACACGTGTCATTCAAAGACGATGATATGTGACCTGATCCAGCAAAATGAGTCACAGTGACCCAAATTTCAAAACTGATTTTGGTATCCATGGAAAGAGGAGACCATAGGCTTTAAAATGATATCCTAGTCAAAGTCATATCTTAAATGGTTTTAAAGATATACCCATTTGAATCATGGTTGTCTGCCCTTTTTTTCCAATTAAAAATGATTTTCACAGGTTTTCAAAGTTTTTGCCTGTTTTTTGTTGATATATTTCAAAATCTATTGCATTTAAAGGGATAAACTATTGTATATATATAAATGCTATTAAACCAGGCTGAAGCTCAAATAGTCTGAGGACAACAGCGCCAGATCAGTACAGATCAGCTGCAGGAGTCAGATTTCACCTCACTTCGCCCATTTTGCCTCACCTTTGACTGATAAGATGATGGAGGAAGATTTGGTTTCAAAGCGAAATGTAAAACCGCATTAAGCGAGTTTGTCATATGTTTTGTTGTGTTTTTCATTATGAATAATAATGAACCCATCATTAAAATGCATTCACGGGCGTTCATAACGGTGCATGTCCACTGGCGCGGAGCCGTTATTAATGCTCGTGCGGCTGTGAGCATTTTACTTTCACTTTTGAATTAGCGATTTAAAAGCCCCCGCCGATTAAACAGGTAGGAAAATTTCCTCACCGTCACATCCCTAGTTCAATTGTGTAATAACAATAGCAATGTATAATACTACTGATAAACTTTAAAAAATGATAAATAATCAATGTTTTTGAAGTAAACATACAAATGTGCCATTAAATTATTAAAGTAAATTATTGGGCCAAAGGGGTTTGGACATTGGTTTGAAAACCCCTGGGTTGAATGAATGATGAATGAACTCATTAAGACAATGACTTCCTGCCACCTACTGGCAGTTTAGTTTCATATTTAAAGTACATTTTAATTAAAAAAATTAAAATGAGAAATAATTCCATATTTAAATATTGAATTAAATTTATGTAGGCAAATTGTAAATGCTGTGGAAATATATTAATGACACTTCTCATTCTGTGTCACCTCTGTATAGAGTACCTCAGGGATGACGTGTTTTTGTAGGCCAACCCGGAAGTTAGTGGCGCACGGGTTCCCTTGATCGAAAGCCTATGCATTTTTTCCATAGACTTTTGGAAAATCGCAAAAAATAAGCTCTGTGTTTAACAAAGGGTTATGACACTTACACGTTTTGTCTATCAAGATAATCTTTACAAGTTAACAAAACATTTATACATTTTGAAGCCTAAATAAAGTCGTCAGATATAAAAAGCTAATAGTAGGCTATAAACGGACTACAGCCAAAGACTATAGAATAACACAAGACGCGTCACTTGTATTATTATGAATGGGAGAAAGTGCAACGCGCAATAGAGACAGAAATAATGAATGGTTTGTTTTTGTTTGTTTGTTTACCATATGTTGTCGCCGATTACGTTCCCCTCCAGTGTATTTCTTATAGTAATATGACCCATTGCGTATGACCCGTGGAGACCACAACCGGGGGACGCCGGGCGAACTTAATCGCATAGCCGAGTCTGATGGTACAGATGAGCCAGTGGGACGGGCTGGGAAGCGCTAACCAGGCTTCCAGACTCCGAGCCAGCGGGACCAAGGGCACCACAGACGTACCGAGTGTGGGGCAGCGAAGCAGAGTGCTGGGACCCGACTCGGACGGCATAGCGGCCCGAAGTGGGGTCAGACTCTGCAAGGTGGCAGTGTGCATGGGAGACGGCTGGGAGGCGGCCTCGACCATCACACTGGGACCTGCTGGCGAGATGAAAGGGGGCTGAGAGTGGCAAGGAGAGCCAGCGGTGGAACAGAACCAAAATTCTCCACCCGGGCCTCCTCCGGGGGAGGGGGCGATGCAGGCATCGTCTCCCGAAGAACTGTCTACCTCTGCTCCAGGTCGCCCGTTCCAGGAACGCTTCTCGCTAGCCAACTGGCTTGGCTGCGAACTGAACGGTCTGGGGTTTAGGCCAGCTTGTGAGATGAGAGCATCGAGAAAGCGCACTTTGACGACAACTCACACCTCTGCAAGGCTAGCCAGGGGTGTTTCTGGACCACCATGGTGGACATTGTCTGGCCAGGGGCCTGCACTATGACTTGCATCATGCGTAGCTCAACCCCGACTCAGAACTACCCATATGCAATGAGTCCGGGCTGAAGACAGGGGGAGGGGCAAGGCGAGTACGCATCACACTATGCCCCCAGGGGCCCGGGAAAGCATGGTCGTCAACTCTGAATCTGATTCAGCATGAGCACACATCACAACCGTGGGATGCTCAGCCTCATCTTCATTTCCAGAGCCCAACAACCCTCTCTCCAATGTAGCAGTCGACATCTGATCCTCTGCTGGAGCCCTGACTGAAACGCTAGGTCCCCCATGAGAAGGACCAGCAATCCACCCAGCAGCTACCAGCCATGTGGGACAGTGAACGTGGCCGTCTAACTGGACGACACACGGCGCGCTGAGCGCCGACGTGGTCATGTTGTACTAAACATAAACCACCCATGAACACAGTCACAACATGTTTGCGATGCACTAGAGAAGTGGGGGACCCACGGAGATTGGCCTGGCTTATTCACCAAAGTAGCACTTTTCTGATTCAGAAAAAGAAACTAGATCGGGGAATAGGTGAGGGGACTCCACCTCATTTGAGGCACTCGAGTCTCGACCACGCATCTAGAGTGCCGAACAACGCGCTGGGTTTCCATGGCAACCCGCGCTGTCAGCCGGCAGCTTGACGGCACATGGCGCGCTGAGCGCTCAAGCCCTTACGAGAAAGGCAAGATGAACAACGCGCCGACATGGGCATACTCTCATGAGAGAACATAAACCGCCCACAAACACAGTCTCAGCACGCCAAGCAGACATGAGAGAAAGTGATTGTGGCGTCAGTGAGGATAGGAAACGACCGCCTCCAGAAACGCACAGTCAGAATGACGTCTTGAAAAAGATGCAGTGTCCGTCTGTGAAGCTCTTTTAGTAGCTCTTGTTCTTTGTGCTGAAGCACACAGGGAACACCCACGATGTGACTGCAGGTACACCACTCCCTGAGTCACACACACACACAGAGGAACTGGCCCAAATCACAAACCAAACGGGGCAAATAATGCTGTGAAAACAGCAGTTAAGAGCTGTATAAATAGCTTGAGATGCTCACTCTGGGAAAGCTCGCGGCCTCGCTGTAAGGTGCCATAACACCAGCACTGTAGAAGCAAAACTCTTCAAAGGCTTGAGAAGTCACTCTCAGACTAATAGCAGGAACACACAGGTTGGCTCCGAAGCGAAAGACAGAGTGCGATTGCACCTGCTTCCCTATTTATACCACCTGGCGGGGGCGGTGCGCATTATGCAAATATCGCACGCCAATTCCATTGGCTTGTTTTAGTTCACTCGAAGCTGATAGGGCTCTCTGGCGATATCCCAATTCGTCGGTCACTACTGACGTACGTCGAACGTGACCGACTGAAAGGGAACCCCAGTTTTGCAAGGTTCATGTCTGAGTGGTGGCGCAACAGGTAAGCTGAGTGTTCTTGTGCAACAGCGACCTGGGTTCGATTCCAGCCTGTACAGGTTCCTGTATTCAATATACATATACAGATATACAGATAACAGATGTTCCCATTGTCTCCCTGATGTTCATTGGATAAGAAAGTTACTGGTATACTGGGGGTGTCTGTAAAAGGCAAATTGTTAAGCTGTGACTTTAAATATAAAGATTACTTTATTGTAGCCTATTTGAAGCACACTACAAGTTAACTTGGAATGCCATTGCAATGTGTTTTAAAATCACTAAAAGTCTGTTACCAGTATAATATTAATGTATGTTCAACACTCTTACAATGTAATTGAATTGCAATTCTAATATCACCAAAATACTTTTAAAGTTTATGCTGAGTGAATTCTGCATTTCAAAACTTAAATACAAGAGTATATTTAAAGTGTACTTAAGTATATTACTTGGAATAATTCCACTTTAGCACAAACAAGTATATTTCATAGAAATTTAGTTGAACTTAAGCACTGCTTTTAGTCAACTAAAATGCATTTAGTACAAAATTAGTTGTTCCAATTTAGCAGACTTTAAGTATACCAATTTATAGCGTACCACAAATACATTTAGTTATACTAAAGTACATACGAATAAATTGTGCTTAAGTATACTATTTTTTCACTAGGGTATTCCTGTTTGCGCTCAGCTTCCCTGTCAGACAAATATATTTACTGAATATATTTACATATATTACATGGTAAAGATATCTGTAGGGCTGTCAATACCAGAAGAGGAGCATTCCACGGACACAAATCCATGAACCGCATTATTAGACAGTTTTCTAAGGATGCACGATTTATTAAAACCTCTTAAAATCATAATACAGCATTGCATAATGCTATCATTCTTAAATCTACACTTACACAGGAGAATACATCAATAAAAGTTTAAACCCTCACTCTGAGTTTGCATGTTTGATGTCCACATATTCTTGTTGAAGAAATTACAGTGGCTGTAGCATTTCTATCATAAAGAAGTGGCCAATTATTATTATTATTTAACTAATATAATATTTTTAATAATGCTGGTTGGCCAAAAACAAGGATTTGATCGTGCTGTGTAACAACAACAATCACCAGGCTTTTGGCGCCCTCTGCAGGCATTTGTTATAATATATATTATTTACTTTATATATTATATACATTTCAGGTGAAAAAACTCTTGCCCCCGGTTCCACAGACAAGGCTTAAGCTAGTCCTAGACTAAAATGCATGTTTGAGCTGTTTTAACTGAAAGTAACTTGCACTGACATGTCTTAAAATATGTCAGAGCCATTGTTTTGTCTCAAGATGAATGTTTTTTTCTAGGGTATGTTTATAAAAGATACTTAAAAGTCTTAACTGAACTAAGTCCTAATCCTGATTTAGCCTAAGCCCTGTCTATGAAACCGGGCCTTGGTGTGTTTAAATATGCAGATTAGCTTGTTTTGGTTAATTTTAGAAGAAATCTACAGATGCACACAGACGGAGGGTAGTAGGCTTAAAACAAACACCATCTAAATGTGTACTTTGGAAGTTCTCTCCATTAGAGTAAAAGAAGACATGGAAGGAAAAATAGACCAAAATCTTAAAATTGTCCACTACATGAAAGAAGTATTCCAATAACACCAAAAGAATTAGAACGATTTATTGATTTGTGCAAAATAAACAAATGATTAGTGAAACTATGTCGCTCTCCTTGGTGCAGTCATTTATTCTAAATATATACTTGAAAATAGTAGTGTAGAAAACATGCACATTGTGGCATAGTTCCCTTTGCTGTTGCCTGCTCTTGTGATTAAACTAGTGAATACTAAAGAAGACCATAGTCTTTGTGTGAACTGATTATTTTGCAGAAATCTGTTGAGTATGAAACAATTGCATGAGCGTGAGGGAATTAAAATAAATTGGTAAGGAAGTCAGTGTTGTGTTAATATATTTAACGTTTTGTTTATAATTATGAGAAGCCCTTTTTTCCACTTGAGCTCCTGCCCCCCAAAATGTCTGTGCACGTCCCTGTTGAACACTGTAGTGTCACCAAATTCAGTTCACACATAACTGCTCTTTTGATGGTTATACTACAACAGTTGGTTTGGAAAAATGTGCATATTTTTTCTGATTTTTTTTATTATGAAAAATATTCAATAAAGTCACTGTAACACACTGTACTGTCATCAAATTCAGTTCACAGATCATTTGTAGTTTATCCCTTTTGATAAACTACAACACTTAGTTTAATAAAATGTGCTTTTTTGAATATTTTTTCTAATAACAGTGAAGTTGATTTTATTTCCTAACAACAAATCATAAAAAATATGCAAAATCAGCAGGAGAACAGTGATGTGTGAACTGAAATTGATGATAGTACAGTGTGTTACAGTAACGTTATTGATTATTATTTAATTATTAAAAAATCCTAAAAATTCTCATAGAAAAACTAATGAGTTATTGATCCAGGAAATTCAAATCTGTGAATATGTTGCCAACTTTACTGAACTTATCCGTTCAGGTGTCTTTCACTGACGTCAAAACCGTGTCTTGAACTAAACACTGAACATATTTCTTTATATTTAAGTCTCAGTTCAGAATCAAACTCTATTAACTGCTCCATTGTTAACGTACAGAGCTGTCTGAACCACTGCCAGAGGGAAATTAAACAGGAAGTGTTTGTCTGAACTCACAACAGGTTTTGTCAGAGAACGCAAAAGATTTAAAAAAAAAAAAAAAAAAAATTTTCCTCCCATCCCAAATTTTTTCCACCACCATGTCCCTTTAGGGGCTCCGTACAAATGAAATAAATTCTTTAGGCAACATAATTAGCTTACCTGAAAAAAAGAAAAAAATCTTTGTGTTGTTTTAATTTTGATAAATCATTGCATATACACCTGCATCACGTCATCAGAGCGTTCCATACGGTTATACAGAGTTAGACAGACTTCGATCACCGAGAGCCAAAAACAAACAGCAGCCGCCTTTAACAGTTCCTCCTGAACCAAAACAATGAGCTCCTGCTGCGTTCACTCCATGAGTAACTATAATTATGAGATGAAACCCGTGAGGTTCTACCTGGAGCAGTTCACGTCCTCAGACTCGGATTTATGCGTTTCTATTTCAACACTATCGACACCAAAATAAATCTGCAGCAGTCAGGTGGAACAAGTAAGAGCTCTGTAAGTTGTTTGTGTTCATTATTATTGTAATGTTCTGTGCTTTGAGCAATAACATTTCTATCTGGGCTGATCTCACATTGTGACCACAGTATGAGCACACAGTGAGAGCGCTGTGAGGTTACACTTTTAGATCACTGAGAGACAAACTGTTGACTGGGTATGATGTTGGCGGTGCTGACCCTTTGTGATGAAGATATTAAACATTAAGGCATCAGTTGAAGCGTGTTTTTTCTAATCAGAAGTAAATGTTCTGGAGTCGTTATATTTGGTATATGGTGCATCTATAAATTAATGGTTGTAATTTTAAATAGTTGAACTCACTGTTGTTGCAGATGAAATGACGAGTATCACTACATGACAAATCATGCCATTGTCCATTCTTCATCACAGCACACTCGTCTCTGCCATCAGGTTGTCCAGATCCCCAGTTCTGATAGATCACAGGATCACCTGAAGACCACTGCCATTTATAAACACTCGTCTTCTGCAGTCCAAACCACACATACTCACGACCTGAATCATTCACACTCTTCTTCACCTCGTTCATGTCGTTCATGTTGTCAACGGTGGCCAGATCTGTGTAATTCTCTCTGCAGTATCTCTGAGCTTCAGTCCAGTTCTTCTTCATGTTTATAAAGTGATACTGACGCTGAACACATTCAGATACGGAGCAGAGAGCTGTGAAAGAGAGGGTTTGATTTAATGCTTTTCATAACAGAGTCAAACCTGATGAAACTATAAACCATAAATAAAACAACAAACACACTCACCAATGAGAAGAAGAATGAAATATAGAGTTTGGTCCATTTCTGAGGAAGAAACACATTGAAAAACTCAGATAATCCATATTTATCTTGGAGTAAAACATGATCATGTAATTTAAAAAATAGCAGAAAAACAAAATTCACAATCATTCAGACAATATTAACATCTCAAAGTCTAGTTGTGTTTGAACAATGAACATGTGAGTTGTTCTTACTTTAGAGGTCGTGTGTTTCTGTCCTGAGTCTGATGTTTCTGTCTGCAGCTTTAAACAGTGTGATTATTATATCTGCTCTCATCCCTCATTCAGAACATCATTTCACATCATTTGTTTATTTCTCAAAAATCCCCATATCATATTCACTTCCTCTATATTTGTGTATTTGTCCTCCTCTGTCCCTTTATTTGCATGTTGACGTCTGTGTCAGTCAGTATTAGTCTATATTAATATGGACCTCAAAAAAATTATATGAACATTCACAAATTTATATTTTAACATTCACAGATAATGCAGGTTTTTTTCTAATCAGAAGTAAATGTTCTGGAGCCGTTATATTTGGTATATGGTGTATCTATAAATTAATGGTTGTAATTTTAAATAGCTGAAATCACTGTTGTTGCAGATGAAATGATGAGTATCACTACATGACAAATTATGCCATTGTTCATTCTTCATCACAGCACACTCGTCTCCATCATCTGGTTGTCCAGATCTCCAGTTCTGATAGAGCGCAGGATCACCTGAAGACACACTTTATATTGTAACATTCACAAATAAACAGCTGCTTTAATGATATTGCTGGACTGTATAACTCATGTTTCATCCTCTCATCTTCATGTCAGGTCACCTTTATTTATATAGCTCTTTTTACAATGCAGATTGTGTCAAAGCAGCTTTACATTGATAACTGGTATATAATTTTGGCTGCACAGCAGCTCTTAAAGAATAGTGTCAATGCCGGCAGATCAAAGCACTGTTGAATATCAAATTTCAAATCAAATGTCAAGTGTCCCCAACTAAGCAAGCCAAAAGTGACAGCGGCAAGGAACCCAAACTCCAACAGGTGACATCAGATGGCAAACAGGTGGCAAATAGACTTCTGTGTTAAAATGGTTCTCCTCTGGCGAACAGTGCTTTGTTACGATTCAGGTTGCTACCATATGTCCGATAGGATCGCAACATTCAAAGTATTTATTCCAGTTAAGTCCAGTTGAGGATCATATTCATCACGCCGGTATGGACGGTTTGTTGAGGAGCTGTGCCACTGGCTGTCGTGTCGATGAGGCCTTCACAATGGATGATCTAGTTGATTCAATCTCTGCTGATACTTCAGGGCTACGTTGTGGTCGTGTCAAGGCGCAGGTCCTCGGTCTCACCTGGATACGGCCCGGATCTGGTTGACTACGGTAAACCTCAGGATAAACAGAAAGACTAATATTAGCGTAGATGCCATTCTTCTTCTGATGTAACGAGTACATCTGGTGTTATAGGAAGTGTTCCCGGTTCCGGCTGACCTAATTAATGCAGCCTAATAATCCTTTAACGGATTTGAAAATATAAATTGATATTGTGTTATGTGTATGCCAGGTTAAAGAGATGCGTTTTTAGTCTAGATTTAAACTGACAGAGTCTGTCTGCTTCCCGAACAATGCTAAGAAGATTGTTCCAGAGTTTAGGTGCCAAATAGGAGAAGGATCTACTGCCTGCGGTTGATTTTGATATTCTAGGTATTATCAGCTGGCCTGAATTCTGAGATCGCAATAGACGTGAAGGACTATAATGCTTTAAGAGCTCACTCAGGTACTGGGGAGCTAAACCATTTAGTGCTTTGTAAGTAATTTAGCAAGATTTTAAAATCTATACGATGTTTAACAGGAAGCCAATGCAGTGTTGACAGAACTGGGCTAATATGGTCATACTTCCTAGTTCTAGTAAGAACTCTAGCTGCTGCATTTTGGACGAGCTGTAGTTTATTTATCAGGCGAGCGGAACAACCACCCAGTATAGCATTACAGTAATCTAGCCTTGAGGTCATGAACGCATGAACTAACTGTTCTGCATTTTTCATTGAGAGCATATGTCGTAGTTTAGATATATTTTTAAGATGGAAGAATGTGGTTTTACAGATGCCTTCAAATGAAAATTGGTATCAAAGAGCACACCCAGGTTCCTAACTGACGATGAAGACTTAACAGAGCAGCCATCAAGTGTTAGACAGTATTCTAGGTTATTACGTGAAGAAGTTTTTGGTCCAAAAATTAGAATCTCTGTTTTTTCTGAATTTAGTAGTAGGAAATTACTGGTCATCCAATTTTTTATATCAGCTATGCATTCTGTTAATTTTGTGAATTGGTAAGTTTCGTCAGGGCGCAAAGAAATATAGAGCTGAGTATCATCAGCGTAACAGTGAAAACTAATGCCATGCTTCCTAATGATATCTCCCAAGGGTAGCATGTACAGAGTGAAAAGCAGTCCTAGTACTGAGCCTTGCGGTACTCCATATTAAACTTGTGATTGATATGACCTCTCTCCGTTTACTACTACAAACTGATAACGGTCAGATAAGTATGATTTGAACCATGACAATGCAGTTCCACTAATGCCAACATAATTTTCGAGTCTATTTAAAAGAATGTTGTGATCGATAGTGTCAAATGCAGCACTAACACTAATAGAGAGATACAACCACGATCTGATGATAAGAGCAAATCATTAGTAACTCTAATGAGAGCAGTCTCAGTACTATGGTACGGTCTAAATCCTTACTGGAAATCCTCACAGATACTATTTCTTTCTAAAAAGGAACACAGTTGTGATGATACTGCCTTTTCTAGTATTTTTGACAGAAAAGTGAGATTTGAGATCGGCCTGTAATTGACTAATTCTCTAGGATCAAGTTGTGGTTTTTTAATAAGAGGTTTAATAATAGCCAGCTTAAAAGTTTTTGGTACGTATCCTAGTGATAAGGAATTGACGATATTAAGAAGAGGATCTATGATCTATATTATCAATCTTGCAAATAAAGAAGTTCATAAAGTCATTACTGCTGTGCTCTTTGGAAACATCAGAAGTTGAAGGTTTATTTCTTGTTAATTTAGCCACTGTATCAAATAAATACCTAGGGTTGTGCTTATTTTCTTCTAAAAGTTTTGAAAAATAGGCAGATCTAGTAGTTTTTAAGGCCTTTCTGTACTCAATCATTCTCTCTCTCCACAAAATGCGAAAAACTTCTAGTTTTGTTTTCTTCCAGCTGTGCTCCATTTTTCTGGCTGCTACCTTTAGGGCCCGAGTGTGCTCATTGTACCACGGTGTTGGATTAATTTCCTTAATCTTTTTTAAACGCAAAGGAGCACCGAGTCTAATGTGCTGGAAAAGACAGAGGCAATAGTTTCTGTTGCAACATCGAGGTCTTCTAAGCTGTCTGGTATGCTAAGGCGATGAAACTGATCAGGAAGATTATTTATAAAGCGATCTTTAGTGGTAGAAGTGATGGTTCTACCATATTTATGGCAGGGAGGCAGTTTAGCTGCCTTGACTAAATGTAGTATACATGAGACTAGATAATGATCTGAGATGTCGTCACTCTGCTGCAGAATTTCAACGCATCAATATCGATTCCATGTGACAATATTAGATCTAAAGTATGATTACGACAATGAGTGGGTCCTGACACGTGTTGTCTAACACCAATAGAGTTTAGAATGTCTGTAAATGCCAATCCCAATGAGTCTTTTTTATTATCTACATGGATATTAAAATCACCAACAACAAGGACTTTATCTTGTATGGGACTGTCCACCCACACTTACGCTTGACCATCCCTTACGGAACAAAAATATATGGGAATATACTGCAAAATATAATGCAATTTATTACAGTTACATATTGTCACGGAGTCAGTTCTCACCACCAACACTCAGCACACATCGCCACTGGATCTCCACGCTCTGGCCACTCGTTCACAATCACCAGAGTACTGATCAGCAGCACCTGCACCTCATCACACCAGCACTATAAGAACACTCACTCCCCACACTTCAGTGTCTGGTCTTGTTAGTACATACGTGGACTCCTTACCTCTCCTCCGATGTCTCCGTGTCTCCATTCCTTCGTCAAGTCTTCCTTTGTCGAAACTTCTGCAAAAGAGAAAGGACTCTGTTATTGTTCAGCTAAGTGACTATACTCAACGTGCTCATATCTACAAACTACTCACCTGTGTTACTCCTGTGTTCGTGCCTCTGTCTCTAAATAAACTACCTGTTATATACTTACCCTCTTGTTCCTGTCTGTGTCTGACAGAAGACCAGACCGAATGCAGAGCTCCACGAACACAGGTGAGGATCGTACCCCGGATCCGTTTGCCTCCCAAGAAGAAGAATCCGTGAGTATGTATGCTCTCCGCTTTCGCACTTTAGCGGCTGCTAGTGGATGGAACGAAACAGCACTCATTACAGCTTTCCGCCAAGGACTCACTCCTCAAGTGAAACAGTTAATGGTTGTGTACGATGACACTATGGGGTTAGAAAACCTGATTCAAAAGACCATATGTGTGGCTCAGCGCTATTCGGCGTGTTCAGTGCTTCATCCCGCTGCCAGTTCTCTGCCTGCCTCACCATCTGTCGCCCTTCCAGCACCTGAACAAATGCAGGTAGACTCCTTCCGCCTCACCCGAGCAGAGCGTCAGAGAATAATTCAACAACGCCTGTGTCTCTACTGTGGGGGAGAAGGACATGTCATCGCCGTATGTCCCATCCAACCACTACGCCCAGCGGTGAGTACTATTCAAGTTCCAGCCCGTATTGCACCTCTTACTAGAATGAAAGTCCAACTGTTAAACTCTCATGTCTGTGTTTCAGCGCAAGCCCTCCTAGACTCTGGAACAGCTGGAAACTACATCAGTACCCAAGTTCTTCAGAAGCTGAATGTACGACAAAACAATGTCAACAAGATCTACGGATCCAGACTATACAAGGAAAGCCGCTGGGCCGTGGTCGCATCACACACTTCTCTCCCACACTGATGCTCCGCATAGGCTGCCTGCATTCAGAGGAGATTATGTTCATGGTGCTGGAAGGTTCCACTGCTGACATCATCCTGGGATGCCCTTGGTTAACACAATACCAACCTCTAGTACAATGGAATACCGGAGAGATCCTGAAATGGGGTGAGAATTGTTTCCAATCCTGTATATTTCCGATCAAGAAATCATCTGTGAAGTGTCAAGTTTCCTCTTCCCACTCCAAGTATGTTCCTCTTCTATCTACCTCCATTGAAAGTCCAGAAATGGATCAGAAAGTTGAAATTCCTCCAGAGTTCCAGGATGTCTTCAGTAAGCGTCTGGCAACTCAACTTCCGCCTCACCGGCCATGGGACTGTGCCATCGACCTGCTACCTGGGGCTACTCTACCCAAGGGTAGAGTTTACCCATTGTCCATCCCGGAGCAAAAGGCCATGGAGGAGTACGTCAAGGAAGCCCTGAACCAACGATTCATCCGTCCATCGACTTCCCCTGCCGCTTCAAGCTTCTTCTTTGTGGCCAAGAAGGACGGAGGCTTGAGGCCATGCATTGACTACCGTCACCTGAATTCCCAGACTGTCAAGTTCAGTTATCCCCTTCCTCTGGTCCCTGCAGCTCTGGAACAGCTACGGGGAGCTCGCATCTTCTCCAAGCTGGACCTGCAGAGTGCGTATAACCTCATTCGTATACGCTGGGGGGATGAGTGGAAGACTGCCTTCGTAACACCATCTGGACACTATGAGTACCGGGTCATGCCGTACGGCCTGTCCAACTCTCCCTCCGTGTTCCAGAATTATATGAATGAGGTGTTCCGGGAGTTCCTCCATCAGTTCGTCATAGGGTACATCGATGATATCCTCATCTACTCCCGGAACCAGGCCAACCATCGCTGACAAGTCTCCCAGGTCCTAGAGAAGCTAAGAGAACACCACCTGTACCTCAAGCTGGAGAAGTGCGAGTTCCACACCACCTCCGTTCACTTCCTGGGTTACATCATCGACCAGCATGATATACAGATGGACCAGAGGAAGGTGGACACTATCCGCAACTGGCCCCTTCCGTCTACTTTCAAAGAGTTACAACGCTTTCTGGGATTTGCCAACTTCTATCGATGTTTCATTCACAACTACAGTCTCCTCAGTGCACCCCTCACCTCACTCCTCAATGGCTGGCCCAAGTCTCTGTCCTGGAATCCATCAGCACACACTCACTCCCCACACTTCAGTGTCTGGTCTTATTTGTACATACTTGGACTCCTTACCTCTCCTCCGATGTCTCCGTGTCTCCACTCCTTCGTCAAGTCTTGTCTTCCCTCGTCGAAACTTCTGCAAACGAGAAAAGACTCTGTTATTGTTCAGCTAAGTGACTATACTCAACGTGCTCATATCTACAAACTACTCACCTGTGTTATTCCTGTGTTCGTGCCTCTGTCTCTAAATAAACTACCTGTTATATACTTACCCTCTTGTTCCTGTCTGTCTGACACATATATGGGAAACTAGTGCTTATATTTTTCATTATACTGCAATATATGCATTGTCCATGTATGGTTATATATTGATACATATAAAACCTTTATAAATGAAGAAAGAGATAGCATCAGATTATGTATAAATCTCAGTTTCAAAAAATTGACATATGGCATATAGCCAGATATTGTCATTAAACCCTTTCAATTACAAATGATGTGCTTACATGTTTTGATTCAGTATTAACTTTGAAGTGTCACCTATTGCTACCTCTCTCTAGTTATCTCTAGTGGTCAAGACTGCAAGTGTGGGTATCTGGACAGGCCTCATGTTTGTGTTTCTCTGTTTCAGGTCACTTTCTGTTCTGTTTCTGTTTGAACTGATCAATGAGGGTTGAGTTCATCAGTGAAGACAGGTGACACTGGTTACTGAAAGCTTTTAAGAGCTCTGTTTGAGGCTCCAGTCAAAGAAAAAGAAATGTGTGTGAGAACGAATGAGTCTGACTGTTGAGAGCTTCAGGGTTTGAGGCATTAAAAATGGCAAAATGAAGAAGAATGAAAGACAGTTCCTTTTGCTTTTGGTTTTTTGGGAAAAAAGTAGAAACTCTTTTGCTCATGTATAGGCTTCTTCATTTTCCTCTTCTGAGAGCTGAGACCCCTCACATTCACAACAGAGACAAGATAAAGACTCTGCCCAGTCTGCATTAAAGTGCTCATATCGTGCATTTATTCCCCTGAAGTCCATTTATAATGTTAATAAGTGTTGTTGGACTCATCATCTTCTTCTGCTGCTGTTTCATCTTATTTTCTCTGTCTAAATACTTGATTGGGATTGACTGGAATGTGTTCATTAAACCATTGTTACATTTTTAGAATTAGTCTTATTGAGAAAATTCTTATTTTGTTTGGTTTAATCTGTAATTTAACGGGCGGTCTACCAGTGGCAGGGTTTCACAAAATCTTAGGGTATATGGCATGATTCCTTCTAGACATACAACAATGACATTTCCAAGTAATCATATTATATCTAAAGAAAATATGGACAAAAATCCACCATACTAAAAGAATGCAATCGTAATGCATAGACTTAACATTACAAATCAATGCAAACTATGAAACAGTCCTGTAAGCCTACAACGTGTCCTAACTAAACGCGATGCGACACGTGAGAAATTGTATCTTTTCCATGTTTTTGCAACGGTGATTCGCGATGATTCTATTTTACAAACAGTTTCTATTTCTGGGGTGTTGCTGCTGAAACAACATATAAAATATGACAATGATTGTCAGGGTAAATGACTCGAGATTCAGTTGCAAGTGTACAAATATTTATTAAGGAAGATAACATGAACAACAGCAGTGTAACAAAGGAGGTCGTGGGTGTTGATGGTGTCCTCGGTAGCGCAGGGACTACAATGGGCGGATGAATGAATCAAGAGACAGAAATCCAGAGATAATGTGATCCACAAACGACAGGCAATATAATCCACAACAGCGGGGATATCCACAAACGACAGGCAGTAACATCCACGATGACAGGTAGTCCAAAAAACAGCAGGAACACTGGAGCACAGCACACGGGAGAACAGGTGACACTAGACAAAGAACAAGAGTGAGCAACAACAACGATCCGACAGTGAATGAACAAACACGCACTCAATATAAAGCATAGCTGATCAGCACCAGCTGAGGCCAATCACTAATCAGCAATAAAGAGTTGCCCAGGAACGCCGGTGATCACACCACACACAAACACACACACAGAGAATCCACAGACCTACGAACCGTGACAATGACAATCTCAGGTGCAGATTATGTGCTTTGTTTAATGTAAAAATAATTTAGAGTTTGAGTATCATTGTTACAATACTGACGGGGCAGAGACAGAGGTAACAGGTAACACGGTTTTATTTCACACACAGCAGAGGTAACAGCAGTGCAGGTGAGTTAAATAGAGTGAAGTATGATGGTATAATGAAGATGAATAGTGATACTGTCCTTGTGGTGATTGCAGGAGTGAAGATCCGTGGAGATGATGAGATGAGGCGGACGTGGATGACTGGAGACACTCACACACACACACGATGGAGACGAGGAGGCTTCGGGGCCGTAGCCTTCCCAGTCGACCAGGTACTCAAGATGACCACCATGGCGCCGGGAGTCCAAGATCTCGCGAACCTCATATGCAGCGCCGTCGTCCAGGATGAGTGGAAGGGGGGGTTCGGAAGCTGCCACGGCAGGTCCTGTGGAGAGAGGAACAGAAGGGTGGTGACGTTTCAGTAGGGAAACGTGGAAGGTAGGGTGAATGCGGTATTGAGGTGGTAACTTAAGCTGGTAGGTGACAGGGTTGATCTGCTTTGAGATGGTGAATGGACCAATGAACCTGGGACTCAGCTTCCGGCAGGGCAGACGCAGGCGGATGTCCCTGGTTGACAGCCAGACCTTCTGACCGGGTTGGAAGGAGGGAGCGTCGGAGCGGCGAAGGTCTGCTGTTATCCTGCGTCTGCGCAGGGCTCGCTGCAGTTGGTGATGTGCTGAGTCCCAGACCCTCTCGCTCTCTCGGAACCAGTAATCCACAGATGGAACGTCCGATGGTTCCCCGGACCAGGGGAACAGTGGAGGTTGGTAGCCGAGTACGCACTGAAAGGGTGTAAGGCCGGTGGTGGGCTGACGAAGGGAGTTTTGGGCGTACTCGGCCCAACCCAGGTACTGGTTCCAAGAGTCCTGGTGGCTATGACAGAAGATACGGAGGAAGCGGCCGATCTCCTGGATCTTCCTCTCCGTCTGCCCGTTTGACTGGGGGTGGTATCCTGAGGTGAGGCTGACGGTCACACCTAGGAGCGAGAAGAAGGCTCTCCAGACCTTGGATATGAACTGGGGTCCCCTGTCGGAGACAATATCTTCAGGGATGCCAAAATACCTGAACACATGGTTGAAGAGGTTTTCCGCGGTCTCCATAGCGGTGGGCAGGCCTCTTAGAGGTATTAGGCGGCAGGATTTTGAGAATTCGTCTACTAATACGAGGATGCAGGTATTGTCTTCAGAGGCTGGCAGATCAGTAATAAAATCGACTCCTAGGTGTGACCAGGGTCGGTTAGGAACGGGCAGAGGTAAAAGCTTGCCGGATGATAGATGGCGTGGGCTCTTTGAGATGGCGCATTCCTTACAGCCCTGCACGTACCTTCTGACATCTGCTGCCATGTTGGGCCACCAGAAGCGTTCCCTCAGCAGCGAGAGGGTTTCATTGGCCCCCGGGTGACCACTGCCAAGTGACGTGTGGGCTGAGTGGATAAGTGGAGTGCGTTGTGACCTCTTGATGTAGCGCAAGCCTGGTGGACAACCCGGCGGAGCATTGGTGGAGGCATTGGAGGAGGGCAAGGTTTCCTTTGACCAGGAGATGGGGTTGATGAAGAGGTCGGTTGGAAGGATGGGGGAGTCGTCTGGAGCGTGGAGACGGGAGAGAGCGTCAGCTTTTATGTTCTTGGGACCTGGGCGATAGGAAATGGTGAAGTTAAACCGGGTGAAGAACAAAGCCCAACGTCTTTTGGCAGATTTCAGGTATTCGAGGTTCTTGTGGTCTGTAAGGACGATGAAGGGATGTTTGGCTCCCTCCAGCCAATGCCTCCACTCTTCCAGGGCGAGTTTAACAGCCAGGAGCTCTCTGTTACCGATGTCATAGTTCCTCTCCGCCGGGTTGAGCTTGCGGGAGAAGAAGGCACATGGATGGAGTTTGCTCGGGTTCCCCTGCTGCTGGGACAACACCGCTCCTACTCCTGTGGTGGAGCCATCCACCTCGACGACGAAGGGCAGCTCTGGGTTGGGGTGGACGAGGAGAGGAGCGGTGGTGAAGGCTTCCTTGAGGCGTTGGAAGGCCTCCGTGGCCTCAGGTGTCCAGGACAGAGACTTGGGCTTGTTCCTGAGCAGGTTGGTAAGTGGGCTGGCAAGAGAGCTGTAGTTGTGTATGAAACGATGGTAGAAGTTTGAGAATCCAAGGAAGCGTTGTAAATCTTTGACTGAGGAGGGATTTGGCCAGTTTTTGATGGCGTCCACCTTCCCCTCGTCCATCCGGATGCCACTGCTGTCAATGATGTAGCCGAGGAAGTGAACGGATGACTGGTGAAATGAGCATTTTTCTGCCTTGAGGAAGAGATGGAACTTGCGGAGCTGCTTGAGGACCTCCGCAATGTGGTGGCGATGTTCGGCCAAGCTCCGGGAGTAGATCAATATGTCGTCTATGTAGACCAGGACAAACCGATGGAGAAACTCCCGGAGCACCTCATGAATGAAATCCTGGAATACGGAGGGGGCGTTGACCAGGCCATACGGCATAACCAGATATTCGTAGTGGCCGGTAGGTGTCACAAAGGCGGTCTTCCACTCGTCCCCCTCGCGTATCCGGATGAGGTTGTACGCGCTGCGGAGGTCCAGTTTGGTGAAGACAGTGGCACCACGGAGATGTTCTAGGGCTGAAGGGACGAGAGGAAGGGGATAACGGAACTTGACAGTTATGTTGTTAAGTGCACGGTAGTCGATGCAGGGCCTCAAGCCTCCGTCCTTCTTGGCCACGAAGAAAAAGCTTGAAGCAGCAGGGGAAGTGGATGGTCGGATGTATCCTTGAGCTAATGCCTCCTTGATATACTCCTCCATGGCCTTCTCCTCCGGGATGGATAGAGGGTATATCCTTCCCCTAGGCACTGGTTCACCCGGAAGCAGATCGATGGCACAGTCCCATGGCCGGTGTGGAGGCAGCTTGGAAGCACGTTTAGGGCAGAATACGTCGCTGAAGGGGGCGTAACATTCTGGAATATCAATGGATCGGAGCATGGAGGTCGAGGAACAGGAAGTCCAGGAAAACAGTCATTGAAACAGTTATCGCCCCACTTCAGGACTTCTCCGGTCTTCCACGAAAAGGTCGGGTTGTGCTGCTCCAACCAAGGGCGCCCTAGGATCACGTCAGCGGTGGATCCCTCCAGAACCAGCAGATGGAGGTGTTCGACGTGCAGGAGACCAACTTGAATCTGGATGGCTTCAGTACAATGACGGATGTGTTTTCGGCTTCGAGTTTCACCAGTTACTGATCGGATCTGGTAGGTGGTCGGCGTGGTCGTGGTCTTGATGCGGAGCTGGCGGCAGAGGGCGCCGGAGATGAAGTTGCTGGCTGACCCAGAATCGAGGAGGGCAACAACTGGAAGAGTAATATCAGCAGCAGTAAGATTTACAACAGTGGTGAGGGGTTTCATATTTTTGATAGATGGGATGATAGCACTCACCATGGGTCGCGGAGGACGGATTGGGCATGAGGAGATAACATGCCCAGGAGAACTACAATATAGACACAGATTCTGGGTCAGCCGCCTCTGCCGCTCAGCCGGCGAAAGCCTTGTGCCCTCCAGAGTCATAGGCTCGTTGGCTAGTTCTGGGGGGCTGACGGATTCTGGTCGGCGCGCTGAGATGGTGAACAGCGACTGGCCCCGGTGTTCTTCCAAACACGACTGCATACGAGTGGTGAAAAGGATGGAGAGTTGGATGAAGCGTTCCAAGCCGATGGAATCCTCGTATGCAGCGAGATGCAACCGCACGCGAGGATCCAACCCTTGACGATAAGTGGTGATCAGGGCTTGTTCATTCCAACCGCTGGAGGCAGCGAGTGTCCGAAACTGCAAGGCATATTCATTGACAGACATTGAACCTTGTTTTAAATTATAGAGTTTCTCACCAACTGAAGAGTCAGAGATGGGCTTTCCAAAAACTTCTCGGAAATGGGCCACAAAACCGGAGTATGACTGAGTGATGGGATGGTTCTGGGACCAGATCGAGTCGGCCCATTGGAGCGCTTTGCCTTGCAGTTGGGAGATTATAAACGCCACTTTGGAGGTTTCGGTGGGGAAGTTGTGCGGTTGCATCTCCAGGACCAGCGAGCACTGCAGAAGGAATCCGCTGCAGTCCTCCGCTGATCCAGAGTAGGGCGCTGGTTTAGCCATGGGACTGGCGTGCAAAGGAGGTGAAGGAGTGGTAGCGGTGTTTGCGGAAGTAATCGCGGGGTGCTGTGAGGATGGAGTGGTGGATAGAGCTCGCCGAAGGACATCGACGAGCTCTTGAATGGGATCCGGATGGCTCATGCTGTGTGTGAAGACGCTGTTTTTTTGGTCCAGTCTTCTGTTACAATACTGACGGGGCAGAGACAGAGGTAACAGGTAACACGGTTTTATTTCACACACAGCAGAGGTAACAGCAGTGCAGGTGAGTTGAATAGAGTGAAGTATGATGGTATAATGAAGATGAATAGTGATACTGTCCTTGTGGTGATTGCAGGAGTGAAGATCCGTGGAGATGATGAGATGAGGCGGACGTGGATGACTGGAGACACTCACACACACACACGATGGAGACGAGGAGACTAGGAGACGCTGGAGACAGGTAAGTAACTTGGTTTGAGTCCTTGAGGTAAGCAGATAGGGATTCCTTGATGCAAACGAGACCGGACAGTGACTGTGAGTGTGTGAGTGTGTTTTATGGTGGTAGTGATGAGCAGCTAGATGAGGTGCAGGTGCGGATGATCAATACTCAGGAGAAGGGGTGCGCTGTGATTGGATGGTGCTGGAACCTGGCGTGTCTGTGACAATCATTTTTCGTGACCTTTATAGACAGCCTACTGAAAGCAACATGGATAAGCTAATTCAATGTTCAAACTGTTGACGCTGTTCAAGATGAACAAACCAGTGTAAAAAAAAAAAGATTGTTTCAGTCACTCAGTATTTTTAATTATGTTAAAATGGTGTAAGATGTATCAATTTGATAATGTACTTATCCATTTGAGCCCTGGGTATACTATGCACACAGTTGAACGCACATCCTTGCAAAGTATACTTCTTTCGACTCATACGCATACACAGGCATTCAACGCATGTGCAGTTTTGAGCAATCTCTCGCTATGAGTTACAACCCATGTGAATATATTTGTATTCTTTCATGCTAGAGTTGTACAAACGAGGGTACTTTCTAACCTCTTCACACAATCTCTCGTCTATGTAGGCCTCCATTGATCGGGAAGAGTTAAATAATCATTGAATAATCAATAATCAATTGAGGATTTTTTGGACAAAACGTCAGTTGCGAGAAGCCTTGAATTAGGCCAAAATCCCAGATCATTGAGGAGGGCTTAAAATCTTCAAGTGTCTGGTCAGCCTTAAGGCCCTGATATACTTCAAACGAAGTTCTTTTTGGTTCTTTGTTTAGGGGTAAAACGAAGTTCGAAATATGTGAGCAGTGATATACTGTAATTAAACATCTGATGCCGCCCACACTGCTGAGAGCGACCGTTAGATGAATATGTAAAAATGTTGCTCGCTTTCCTCTCAGTAACAAAATAAACACAACAAAATTGAAAAACTAGCAAGGATTTTTTAATAAAGCGTAAGAAAAGCATCTGATCATGGCAACGTGGATATTTGTTTGCACGAGCTCTGTAATTCATCACTCCAGTAAAGTCACGTCGCGTTTATATTATAACTCTTTATAAAATAGATTGTTTAAAATCAAGCAGCTTTACCGTATTAAACATGAAAAACAGTGTCAGTCTCTCATTTCATCAGAAGTACAACTTCGTTTTCTACTATAAAAGCAGCTCTCCAGTGTGCATGTTTTCACTCGCGGATGTCTGACTTCTACGGACTCGAGAGGGGAAATGAACTGGAAAAGATTTTCAGAGTGAAAGAAGGCGGAGCCAGCTGGAGCGAACTTTCCAGAAAGCAAGCTGTTTCGAACTTCCAAAACGAACTTTGTTTCGTCCTGATTTGGTTTGAAATTACATCACATCAGCTCATTCTTCCATTCCGTTTGAAATACATCGGGGCCTTAGCTGGGCTCTTGACCCTTGACCTTTTCACATTAGTTTTTTCTGGCTGCTGTAACAGAGTGAAAAAACATATTTGTTATGGAAAAAAGCAGAGAGGAAAGCTGATCAGGTGATGATTATGTATTGATGACATCATCATGTAGACCTGATTCACTGATCTCATCCATTGTTTAATCCTTCATCAAAAGTATGTTGTAGTATTAATACATGTGAACTCCACATTACCACCACTGTGAAACTACAACAAGACTTCCAGCAGCAACTAATTATTTTTTAAAGACCTTCTAACTCATCATTCACACATGAAAGAAGTTTAAAACTACAGCATTATTAAGACAAAAACAGACATCAAGAACAATGATGACGATTAAACAAAAACAAAAGACAAACTCTGAATATCACAAAACAAAAAAGCATCCATTCAGCTGCATAATTTATTCATGCTGCAATGCTTGCTGGGAGATTTGTACTATGGTGGCACCCAGCATGCATTGCGGCATTAAACTTTTTGTTGATTGTCACCATTGTTGAGATTCATATGCTGATTCGTGATGTCTGTCTTCATCACTAATGTTCAATTATCACTTAATTAATGACTAATTAATTAACTGTAACACTGTTTCAGTGTTAGTTTTTAACACTCTGTAGAGTGGATCCCAGGAGACCAGAGCAGTGTTAATTTTACACTGGGGATTTTTCCATGATAAGGAAATTCAATATACACACAGACTCTCCATTCTCGAGCACATTCAAATGAACGTTTCCATGGAGAACACAGAGGAAAATATGTGGACACACATGTGAACAAGGAAGAAAATAGAGTAATATACAAATGATGCACAGCAAAATCCCCAGTGTTAAAAATAACTCAGTGTTCATAGGTGTCCACACTACAGGGTGTTAAAATAACACTGAAACAGTGTTGAAGTTAATGAGATATTTAAGTGATTAATTAAGTGAAGACTGAACATTAGTGCTGACACCTGATGTTAATAAGCAGAATCACTGAAGGAAAGAGAAACAAGAACAGAAAAAAGAAAAGTGTAGTGAAGTGTAGCCAAGTATGGTGTCTCATACTCAAAACTTGCACTCTGCATTTCACCCATCCTAGTGCACACACACACACACCTCTACCTGCGCGACTCCACCTAGCAAGGACACCGGTAGGCACTTAAGTAAATTCCTTCCCTTTTTTTTTTAACACTTTTCCATTCCTTCTTCCTCAGCATGTGCTTTCAATACATTCCTGTCGTCTCTCGGCAACGCTCCACTAACCCACGTAAAAGGCAGCGCAATGCTTTTAACCTGCGTCCTATTTACTCCTCTTCTAATACTAATACTCCTCTCTCTGTCTCTGTGGGTCTATGGAATTGTCAGTCAGCAGTTAACAAAGCTGACTTCATTCCAGCCTTTGCTACTAATTCTACTCTCAATATCTTGGGCTTGACCTGGATTCGTCCAGAAGACTCAGCAACCCTTGCTGCTCTCTCTAACAACTTCACTTTCTCTCATACCCCTCGCCAGTCTGGGAGGGGTGGGGGCACAGGTCTTCTCATTTCTGACAATTGGCCTGCACGTGCCACTCCCTCTAATCCCTGGTTATCTGCTGTTCTTCGTGAACACCGGACCAAACTCAGGGCTGCAGAGAGGAAATAACACAAATCAAAAGACCAATCTGACCTAGGTAGCTATCAATCCCTGCTCTCATCCTTTTCGGCTGAAATTCATGCTGCTAAATCTTCCTATTTCCACAACAAAATCAACAGCGCTTCAAACACACGCACACTTTTCAAAACATTCAACTCTCTCCTCTGTCCCCCTCCACCACCACCCACCTCCTCCCTAACTGCTGATAATTTTGCTAATTTTTTCACTAACAAAACCACTACCATCAGCAGTCAGTTCTCCGCTCCACACACACAGGAACTCAGACCATCCACATACACAGCCACACACCTCTCTTCGTTCTCTCCCCTCACTGAGACAGAAGTATCCAAACTCCTTCTCTCCAGCCATCCCACCACCTGCCCTCTTGATCCCATCCCCTCACACCTTCTACAAGCCATCGCTCCTACACTTGTACCAGCACTTACACACATTATCAGCACATCTCTCCACACTGGCACTTTCCCTAACACATTCAAGCAGGCTCGGGTAACCCCACTGCTTAAAAAACCCACATTAAACACGTCACTTGTAGACAGCTACAGACCTGTTTCTTTCCTACCATTCATAGCAAAAACACTTGAACGAGTTGTTTTCAACCAGGTGTCATCTTTCCTCTCACAGAGCAATCAATTGGATGTCAATCAATCTGGTTTCAAGAGTGGCCACTCAACCGAGACTGCACTACTGTCAGTCACTGAATCCTTGTGGATTGCAAAGGCTGATTCCAAATCATCAGTTCTCATTCTGCTTGATCTATCAGCTGCCTTTGACACGGTGAATCATCAGATCCTTCTGTCAACCCTCTCATCACTGGGCATCACAGGTACTCCACTTCACTGATTTGAATCCTATCTCACAGGAAGGTCTTTCAGGGTTGCCTGGAGAGGGGAGGTATCCAAAGCTCATCAACTGACCACGGGGGTTCCTCAGGGTTCAGTTCTTGGACCCCTCCTCTTCTCCATTTACACTACATCACTTGGTCCCATCATACAGGCACATGGTTTCTCCTACCATTGCTATGCTGATGACACACAACTCTTCCTTTCATTCCAACCAGATGATTCCACAGTAGCTACACGAATCTCAAGCTGTCTGGCGGACATCTCGGCATGGATGAAAGTACATCATATGCAGCTCAACTTGGCTAAGACTGAGCTTCTCGTCTTCCCTGCCAATTTGACTCTAAATCATGATTTCAGCATCCAGCTAGGTACATCCTCAATTACCCCATCAAATTCAGCCAGAAATCTTGGAGTAATCCTTGATGACCAACTGACCTTCAAAGACCACATTGCAAAGACAGCTCGGTCATGCAGATTTGCACTATACAACATCAGGAAAATCAGGCCCTTTCGAACAGAACATGCAACACAACTCCTTGTCTAGGCCCTGGTCATTTCTAGGCTTGATTACTGCAATGCTCTTCTGGCTGGACTGCCATCATGCACAATCAAGCCTCTTCAAATGATTCAGAACGCTGCAGCACATCTTGTTTTTAACGAGCCCAAAAAAGCCCACGTCACACCTCTCTTCATCTCTCTGCACTGGCTACCACTTGCTGCTCGCATCAAATTCAAGGCGTTGATGCTTGCTGTCTCCAGGAACAGAGTGCATAATGCAAGACTGTTTTGCTCAGACAGACTGGGAAGTGTTTAAAGCTCAGCCACACTGGAGGATTCTTCCATCAATATACTAGAGTTTTCTGAATATGTGACTGGGTACATTAGCACTTGTGTCGACAATGTTGTGCCCACCATACATATCAGGAGGTTTCTTAACCAAAAGCCGCAGATGATGATGAATACTGGTGCACCACAAGAATGTGTCTTCATCCCCATTCTCTAGATAATGTTCACATTCTACTGTGTTGCCAACCATAAGAATAACATTATCCTGAAATTCGCTGAAGACACCACTGTTGTTGGACTTATCACTGGCGGTGACGAAACAGCAAACAGAAGTGAGGGAGCAAGTCTAGTGAAATGGTGTGAGGAACATTCTCACACAGACAGAACCAAGGAGATGATCGTAGACATGAGGAAGGAGAGGAGAACTCATCATCCATGGGCGTGAGGTGGAGAGGGTGAGCTGTGTCAAATTTCTGGGCGTCTACATCAGTGACGACCTCACTTGGTCACGTAACACCACCCAGCTGGTCAAGAAAGCACAACAGTTGATGTACTTCCTCAAAAGGCTAAGGAAATTTAGCATGGCACCAAAGATTCTCAGCAGCTTTTACAGCAGTGTCATTGAGAGGACCTTGACCACGTCTTAACATAAAAATATAACATTATGACATTTACATTTTTTTAATTGAAATGCATATAATTAACATTAATGAATGACTGGCATGCTTCTTTACATTTATAATTTGTCTTTGTGGTGTACAAATAGTAAAGAATTTTTGCTCAAATAACATACAACACAATGCTCTGGTATGGTCTAGAAGACTTGGAATATAGTGCAGAATGTGCTGTTTTTATGGTGCCTTTGGTTATAGTGTTTGTCCTTTAGGGAGCTTGACATCTGTCATTTTACGGAATAGATGTCCAATTTTTATCCAGAATTTATTCCTGTGATCAAAGCTGAATTTTCAGCATCATTACTCTAGTCTTCAGTGTCACATGATCCTTCAAAAATTATTCTAATAGGATGATTTGATGTTCAAGACACATTTCTGATTATTATCGGTGTTGAAAATAGTCATGCTGCTTCAGATTTTTGTGGAAAACATGAAACTGTAAGTGACAGTAAAGACATTTATAATTATTACAAATGATTTATATATACCTATCACAGTTTCCACAAAAATATTAATATGCGAAAACAGTTTTCAGCATTCATAATAATAAGAAACATTATTAATAATTGAACACAAATAATAACTGATAATAATTAAGCAGCAAATCATCATATCAGAATGATTTCTCAAGTGAAGTCACCTTTATTTATATAGCGCTTTTTACAATGCAGATTGTGTCAAAGCAGCTTTACAGTGATAACTGGTATATAATTTTGGCTGCACAGCAGCTCTTAAAGAAAATGGTGTCAATGCAGGCAGATCAAAGCACTGTTGAATATCAAATGTCAAGTGTCCCCAACTAAGCAAGCCAAAGGCGAGAGCGGCAAGGAACCCAAACTCCAACAGGTGACATCAGATGGCAAACAGGTGGCAAATAGGTGTTAAATGGAGAAAAAAAAAAACCTTGGGAGAAACGGGGCTTAGTCGGAGGGCCAGTTCTCCTCTGGTGAACAGTGCTTTGTTACGATTCAGGTAGCTATCATAAGTCCGATAGGATCGCAACATTCAAAGTATTTATTCCAGTTCAATCCAGTTGAGGATCATATTCATCACGCCGGTATGGACGGTTTGTTGAGGAGCTGTGCCACTGGCTGTCGTGTCGATGAGGCCTTCACAATGGATGATCTAGTTGACTCAATCTCTGCTGATACTTTAGGGTTGCGTTGTGGTCGTGTCAAGGCGCAGGTCCTCGGTCACACCTGGATACGGCCCGGATCTGGTTGACTACGGTAAACCTCGGGATAAACAGAAAGACTAATATTTGCGTAGATGCCATTCTTCTTCTGATGTAACAAGTACATCTGGTGTTATAGGAAGTGTTCCCGGTTCCGGCTGACCTAATTTATGCAGCCTAATAATCCTTTAACGGATTTGAAAATATAAATTGATAATGTGTTATGTGTATGCCAGGTTAAAGAGATGCGTTTTTAGTCTAGATTTAAACTGACAGAGTCTGTCTGCCTTCCGAACAATGCTAGGAAGATTGTTCCAGAGTTTAGGTGCCAAATAGGAGAAGGATCTACTGCCTGCGGTTGATTTTGATATTCTAGGTATTATCAGCTGGCCTGAATTCTGAGATCGCAATAGACGTGAAGGACTATAATGCATTAAGAGCTCGCTCAGGTACTGGGGAGCTAAACCATTTAGTGCTTTGTAAGTAATTATCAAGATTTTAAAATCTATACGATGTTTAACAGGAAGCCAATGCAGTGTTGACAGAACTGGGCTAATATGGTCATACTTCCTAGTTCTAGTAAGAACTCCAGCTGCTGCATTTTGGACGAGCTGTAGTTTATTTATCAAGCGAGCGGAACAACCACCCAGTAGAGCGTTACAGTAATCTAGCCTTGAGGTCATGAACGCATGAACTAACTGTTCTGCATTTTTCATTGAGAACATATGTCGTAGTTTAGATATATTTTTAAGATGGAAGAATGCGGTTTTACAGATGCTAGTAACATGGCCTTCAAATGAAAGATTGGTATCAAAGAGCACACCCAGGTTCCTAACTGACAACGAAGACTTAACAGAGCAGCCATCAAGTGTTAGACAGTATTCTAGGTTATTAAGTGAAGAAGTTTTTGGTCCAAAAATTAGAATCTCTGTTTTTTCTGAATTTAGTAGTAGGAAATTACTGGTCATCCAATTTTTTACATCAACTATGCATTCTGTTAATTTTGTGAATTGGTAAGTTTCGTCAGGGCCCGAAGAAATATAGAGCTGAGTATCATCAGCGTAACAGTGAAAACTAACGCCATGCTTCCTAATGATATCTCCCAAGGGTAGCATGTACAGAGTGAAAAGCAACGGTCCTGGTACTGAGCCTTGCGGTACTCCATATTGAACTTGTGATCGATATGACCTCTCTTCGTTTACTACTACAAAGTGATAACGGTCAGATAAGTATGATTTGAACCATGACAATGCAGTTCCACTAATGCCAAAATAATTTTCGAGTCTATTTAAAAGAATGTTGTGATCGATAGTGTCAAATGCAGCACTAAGATCCAGTAACACTAATAGAGAGATACAACCACGATCTGATGATAAGAGCAAATCATTAGTAACTCTAATGAGAGCAGTCTCAGTACAATGGTACGGTCTAAATCCTGACTGGAAATCCTCACAGATACTATTTCTTTCTAAAAAGGAACATAGTTGTGATGATACTGCCTTTTCTAGTATTTTTGACAGAAAAGTGAGATTGGCCTGTAATTGACTAATTCTCTAGGATCAAGTTGTGTTTTTTTAATAAGTGGTTTAATAATAGCCAGCTTAAAAGTTTTTGGTATGTATCCTAGTGATAAAGATGAATTGACAATATTAAGAAGAGGATCTATGACCTCTGGAAGCATCTCTTTCAATAGCTTAGTCGGTATAGAGTCTAACATACATGTTATTGATTTTGATGATTTAATAAGTTTAGACAATTCTTCCTTCCCTAAAGCAGTAAATGAATTGAATTTTTCCTCAAGGACACTACAATGCACTGTCTGACACGATACTGTAGTAGACGGTTGCATGGTTATAATTTTTTCTCTAATATTATCAATCTTGATAATATTCAGATACGGAGCAGAGAGCTGTGAAAGAGAGGGTTTGATTTAATGCTTTTTATAACAGAGTCAAACCTGATGAAACTATAAACCATAAATAAAACAACAAACACACTCACCAATGAGAAGAAGAATGAAATATAGAGTTTGGTCCATTTCTGTAGAAGAAACACAGTGAAAAACTCAGATAATCCCATATTCATCTTGGAGTAAAACGTCTCAGGTTACGCATGTAACCATGGTTCCCTGAGAACAGGGAACAAGACACTGCGTCTTAACGCATTTGGGGAACGCCTTAGCGGGATCTGGTGTCTGAAAAGCTATCAAATCACGGCAATTGTATTGGCCGGCGATAGCCTATGACGTCACTACTAGTGAGACCCAAAAGCACATAAGGAGCACCTAGAGAACAAGTCATCCACTTATCGTCTGAAGGGACTGTTCAGCAGGCGGCCCCAAGGCATGGCAGGGAGACGCAGTGTCTCGTTCCCTGTTCTCAGGGAACCATGGTTACATGTGTAACCTGAGACGTTCCCTTTCAAAAGGGAACTCGCACTGCGTCTTAACACATTTGGGGAATGAATACCCACGCCACCATGCTGAGGGGAGTGCATGCCAAAGAATGGCTGTGACAATATATCAAAAACCATTTCAACTGAAATGCCAAAAACCACTCCTCCTAAGGGTCGCAAAGGCTGTCAGTGACAGCATTCCCTACGGCCACCACCCAAGCTATAAGCCTCAAAGAGGCCTCCAGAAACATCTAGAGGCCTACCAAGGCTGCTCAAAGGCTTGGAACCAACAACTTCAAACAGAAGGGGTCCCTTTAAGGGAATGTGGCCAGGGATCCGAAAGGAGCCCCGGCCAGTCACTTCTCAGGGGAGCATAGTCTACCCTGACTGCCACTAGGGAGGCCGACCTGGTCCTACTTAGTAGAAACCTAGTCTGGCCAGCAACCTGTCTGTTACCAAAACAGAATTTCTAACACACTAGCCTCCAGAGGAGGGGTCCAGAAAGAGGGACTGCAAACTGGCAGTAACTGGAAGTAACCAACTCAGACCAGACGTAGAGACGGGCATCCTAGGGAGCAGAACTCGGCATAGTGCTTAGAACCCTTGCAATCGAGGGGAGTTACTCTGCTCAACCTAGGATCTACAAAGCACTTCTTAATAAGCACTCTGGAGGCTGAATACTAAATAGCGTCCCTAAAGGGAGACATACCTTCAGCTCCAACAGGAGCTGATTGATCAAGGGAGTTCTTACTAAAAGAACCCTTTAAACCTCAATGACCAACTCAGGGACGAGGTCCTCAGCCTTCAATACTGACCTCCCAGGGAGGTCTCACGAGAGACCTTCAACCTTCCGATCAGACCTCAATGCGAGAGGAGTACCCACTGGACTCAACCGAGACGAGTATTGACCAAGCTCAATGCAAGAACCAGGGATGCTCCTAAAGAGCCTACACTCTGATATAACTCTAGGGAGTCAGAATACTATCTTAGCTGAAAGGACTAAGGACCTACTCGACCCAGATGATCTCCTTCAAGGTGGCCTGCTCAAGGGCCAACTACTTGGTAAAGATCTAGAACTCCAGGGCTAGTATCAGGGAGGCTCCAATGGAGCCTGAGCTACCTGATAACCGTCTGCTCAATTCTAGGGAACTAGGACACTCAGGAACCTAGCTCAACCCAGAGGATTGCTTTCAAGGTGACCCAAGGAGGGCCAACTACTTGGTAGCAAATCTAACTCTACCAGAGATAGCCACTGAGGTATGCAGGCTTGGAATACTCGTTCGCATTGCCATAATGAGACGTGTACTCAGCTTATCGCTTTCTACCCTTAAAACAAGGGGAGTACAAAACTATGTGACCGGGCTGACGAGGAGGCCTCAGTCAGGGCCTACTACTCTAGCATAACATGTCCACAGGCCCCAGGCTAATGCTTGAGCTCTAAGGGAGCGTGCTCAACTCACACTGAAAAGGGGGAGTACTTCGACACGCCTGACCTGAACATCACTGGTGTTGGGCACATATGGGGCACAGAGCTCTGGGAGCGAAGTGAGCTAACCCGAGAAAGGCTCAAAGGTAAAAACCTGAGCAAAAACTCTCGCTTCAAGTCGAGAAAGGCCGTCTGAGCTCAGCTCTGGAGGAATGGAGGCCCCAAAAGGAAGAAATTCCACAGGAGGGACCTGCAACACTCAACTCCGCAACTTGATAATAATCAAGGAGCTTTTGGTGGAGAGATGCTCCAAGCTCAAACTAGCTACTACCAAAGCTCTCGAGAGAGCGGAGACTTCAGCATAGTGCTTTCCACTCTCTAAACGAGAGGAAGTCTAATAACGCTCAAGGACAACCACAGGGGAGGCTTTCAACGAAAGCCTACAACACCTGGCTATTTGTCTGTGCCTAACACCACCAGGGAACTGAAGCTCATCATATCTCTTATACTCTAATATCAAGAGGAGTTTCAGCTCAACCGAGATACATTGTGGAGGCCGTAAGGCCTGCCACTTGCATTAATAGCCTAATGCAGAAGGCGGGCCCCGGCCGGGGACGACTGTCACAAAGAGAGGAGGCGTACTACGATCACTAGCTGCTAGTCTTAAGCTAGAGAGGCTCTCCAAGGAATAGCCTACTCAGGGCTACTGCATGCTAGGAGGCGGAAAGCTACAGCTGAACCGCCTCTGTCAAAAAAGACGTATTCCTGAGTACAAGCCTAGGCCGGATATCGGGGCGGCCCAAAAGAAGGGCCGGCACACACACACTCATGACCTTCCTGGAGCTCAATGAAGCGGAGATTTCAGCCTAACAACTCTAAAGAAAGGAGGCCGGTGCACACAACACTTGTTCAGTCCTCTGATGGGAGGCACTGCTGTCCTCATTGTGATGGTGATCCATCTTTAGGAAAAACATTTACTGTCTATTAATAAGGTATCACAATTGGGCTGTATTATTAACTATTGTTGATTAAGAGCTCTTAATGTGCAACAATTCAAAAGTTAATGGTAACACCTTACAATAAGTTTCATTAGTTAACATCAGTTAACTACATTAGTTAACACTAACTAATAATGAACTGCACTTCCACAGCATTTATTAATCTTTGTTAATGTTAATTTCAACATTTATTAATACATTATTAAAATCTTGTTAACATTAGTTAATGCACTTTGAACTAACATGAACAAACAATGAACAATTGTATTTTCATTAAATAACGTTAACGAAGATTAGTAAATGCAGTAACAAATGTATTGCTCATGGTTAGTTCATGTTAGTTAATACATTAACTAATGTTTAACTAATGAACCTTATTGTAAAGTGTTACCAATTAAATAAGATCTACTTTTGTGATGTCTTCCTAATGCATTGATGAATTTTAGGGATTTTAAAGAATATAAAAATAGCATTTAAAAGACATCCTCAAATGGGTGAGAATGTTTTAAAGAAGTAATTTAACACAATAAATGTACAGTATTTAAACAGATACACGTCAACAACAGTTACATTAGGTTAGATTAAGTGTGTGTTTCTTGCTGTTATAGATTAATGTTTTGTACAATAAACCCAACAGAGTGAACGTCCGGATCACCCTGAATGGTTTTATTTTGTGATAATGAACAGGTCATAGTTGTCAATGAATGGGACACTACATTTTATTTTGTATTTCAAATACATGTATTTGAAATAGTGCCCATCCCTGTGTGGCACAATGTGAAGGGCAGAGCTAAATTTTGCTTAATGGTAAAAAACGTGTTTGTGGTGTAAAAAAGGGTGTATTTTCACACTTGCATCTTTTCTAGCCAATAAATGTCAGTCCAGTGACGCTGTCTAAACTTCAGCTCAGACTCATCAAAACTCTTTCATTCGCACAAGCTCAAGAATTACACAAAGGTAAACCTGCATTCTGTTCAAAAATTATGCAAAATGTAAAACCTACAGTTTAGATACTGAAGGATCCTCTACTGCATCTGCTTTGTTTAATCATCTCATTTACTGTAAATCTAGTTTAACTTCTTCAGATCAATTTATTAGGCTTATATATAGCTCTTTAGTTAGAACTGGTTTAGTAATAAAACAATCTTTTATTTGACTTAGTCAGAAACAGAGGTTTGTAGCATTAAATGCTACATTATTGTTCAAAAGTTTGGGGTATTTTTTAAATAAATTGATACTTTTATTCAGTAAAGAGGCATAAGATTGATCAAAAGTGACAGTATAAGGCATTTATAATGTTACAAAAGATTTCCATTTCAAATAAATGCTGTTCTTGTAAACTTTCTATTCATCAAAGAATCCTGAAAACGTAGAGTTTCCACAATAATAAGAAGCAGCACAGCTGTTTTCAACATTGATAATAATCATAAATGTTTCCTGAGCATCAAATCATCATATTAGAATGATTTCTGAAGGATCATGTGACACTGAAGACTGGAGTAATGATGCTGAAAATTCAGTGTTGATCACAGGAATAAATTACATTTTTACAATATATTCACACAGAAAACTGCTATTTTTTTTCTTTCTATTTTTTAAAGATTTTATGATTGATAAAAATGTTATTCCAGTTCATAGAGAGAATAGGATCCTTTGCATCAAGATAGGCTTCATGTGAAAGCTTTAGTACGAGTTAGATTAGTTATATAAGATTAAACTTAACCAGGTTTGAATGATCACACACTGCAGGCTACATTGCAAGAAAATGCTGACATCAAACACACAAACGTTCGCATGAGAAGAAACCTTGTTAAAACAACTTCACACATTTTTATTCTTTCACAGCACAAAATACTGAAGAGGGAACTGAGACTCTATCAACTTCTAAACAGGTAAACTGACATAATTTGTGACTTTTACTGTTTTTTTTTTATTATAATGAATTCATAAAGTGTTTTGATATACTCAGATACATCTCTTTTATGATGTACCTGTATACTGTAAATGTGTATGGTTAGTTATTTCTGGCCAATCAGATGCAGTAGCAAAAGGTTTGTATTTACTGCACAGAATCTTTATGTTTAGCAGCCAAGCACTGGTGATATGTGAGCACTAATTAACTATTAAGCTAATAGCTATTTTAGCTGAAAATATTTAAAACAAATAGTCTATAAACCAAATTCTCTAACATTTTACATTTATATTCTTTTTTATCCTACAGCTTTAATATGATCCGCTACAAATTTGGCTCAGATCTTCTTCAGACTTCTTCAAAAATCATCATCATGCTAAAGTTAAAAACATGAAATGTGCTATTTATCAGTTAATACTGCTCTGAGCTTACAGAAGCAATGTGTTTACAACTTACTGGCAGTAATGAATAAATATATAAACCATATATAAACCTTGGTGAGCAGAAGAGACTCTTTCAGAAACATTAAAACACTTTCTGACCCCTGAGGCTTGAACGCTGGTATAGCTTGTTACACTGCAGTGAATGCTGATGTCAAAAACAAGGGAAAAAACACTGTTAAGACCTTTTTTCTTTTGACAGCACAAAATATGCAACCATTAGGCCGTGTGTCCACCAAAGCGTTTTTAGCCTGAGCGCTTTAAAACGCTTCAGCAGCGCAGTGGTTTTTTTGTTTTGTTTTGTTTTCAGTTGAGACACTTTGTTGCTATGATATGGAATATCTGCAGCACTGTTACTTGTAACTGATTTCGCAGATAATTTGTTTCAGACTAAATGTCGACACAATGTTGAGTACTTGCTACAGTATGTATGTTTATTTATTTGTATTTTGTTCAGTTCTCTGCTTGTTGATGTCGTTGTACAGCAAGAATGTTGTGACAGTTGGTCGGTGTTGTATTTGCCCCGCCCCTCCTCCACTCTGATTGGACGGCTGGCTAAAAAGTGACAGTGATGAGCACAGCGTTTTACTCAAAGTTGAACATTCTTCAACTCGAGGCGACTGGTAAAAAACGTTGAGCTCTCAGTGCTTGAGTGTGAAAAAGACGCTCAGCACCTCGTTACACTCCTGTCTTTTAAAAAATGCGGCGCTCCCATTGTACGCTAGCTGCTGGAAAAAAAAAAAAAAAAAACGCTTTGGTGGACACGGGGCCTAACGGTCATACACGTCCGTCTAGCAGGTGTTTACATAGAAAAACAATGGAAAAGTAGTGCATTGGAATAGAAAAACACGTTCTGTGTGAACGACCCCTTACTGAAGACGAAAGTGAGACACATTAAACAGTCACGGGTTGCCATGTTTAAGTTCTTTATTAAGTTCACATTATTTTGTGACTTTCTTGCATGTTATAATGAATTCAGAAAGTCTACTAAATCTGAACTATGACATATTTAAATGAAAGTGAGTTTAAACTCGTCCTACAGCTATAATCTGATTTTTAACGCATTTGGATCTGGTCAAAATACTTTTAAATAGATGTTAAAGTTCAAAACTGAAGTCATTAAAATCTTTTTTAATATGTCACAACATGAAACATGTTATATCTTACAGAAGCAATTTGAAGACAGCACCACCTACTTGCCATTGTGAATAAATATATAAAGCATAGCGTAAAAACCACACAAAACATTTATACTTTTGGAAGTGTTCTTCAAGACCTTAAATTCAGATTCTTCTCTATACATTTCTATTCAGATTTTTCAAGGTCAAATATAAATCTTACTGTCATTTTGAACTGTTGAACTGTCTTCAACAAAACTCACTCAAAAGCTCTAAATAATGTTGAATCTCACACAGTCTTTGAACTAGTCATTCCTAAAAAAACAAACATGCAAATGCTATGATGTGTTTGGCCACACAGTTCCTGCTTACAGCTTTATTATTTTGTAGAAGAAGCTTGATTTCATTCTTATTAACTACTTCAGCTAACTGTGAATCTCTAAACATCCATCTCTCTTTTGTTTCCAGGATGAGATGGGCGGTTCTCCTCGTGCTCCTTTTCACGCTCTGTGATGGATTGAATAACGTCAGTTTTAGCAACAATGAACCGGAGATGTTTTCAGACCTGTTTTCTAACTGGGCACATCCCTGCCAGAGATCTCTGAACAACAACGCTTATAATCAGTTTAAACGCAGACACGTGCTCTCACGTCAGTTCAACAGCAGTCGGACACGTGCTTGGGAAGATTACCTAACAAGAAAGAATCTTTGTGGCAGAACGTCTTTACAGTCCTTCTTCCCTAAAGACTACGGCAGTAGGGTTGTAAGAATCTGCAACGGACGAGGCAACAGAGTCAGACAAAATGAGTGCATCAGTGAGAGAAGGTTCAGGGTGTACCTTGTTCAAAGTGCTGTAAGAAATGGACGGTGTGAAGTTCAGACTCCAGTCCAGTCTGGGCGCCTTTATGTGACTGTTGCTTGTGAGGTCATTGAAAACCGCTGTTTGCCTGTTCACTATGTGAGACAAACTAGTGGGCGACCATCCCAACTCGGTCAGACCTGCAGACCTTTGACAGTATAGCAGATGTTAGTAGCACGTGCACTGAAAAAAAAAATTCATGTAGGATTTATTTTGTCATTATTTTCACTCAGAAACTGCTAGTAAATGTTACAAATAATTACAAAGAAACGGCAAGTACCACAATGAATTAAATGTGAAATTTTTAAGTTGAAAGATTGAAAGTATCTTTCAACTTAAAAATTTATTGATAGTATTTTCTTGTAAAATGTATTCCAATAATCGGTTTTATTTACAACTTTGAAAAAAAAGTACATTTCTACTTCATCTCTAGAGGAGGTTTGTCAAAAGCACCATTATCTAAGTCGAATGCAAACATTTATAAGCTTCCCTTCTATCATCTTACTGTATCAATGAGATGTTAGAATGGGAGTGTATGACTGAAAATGTAGGAAAGGCAAATATTATTAATTGTTAATTATGAGAACAATCTATTAGAAGAACTAAATGAGACTTGAAATGTTGCTTTTTATCCATTAATAACATTGCTATGCCAAATACATGTTTAAAGTTGATGTAAATCCAGAAGCATCTCAATAAAGCTTTCTTTTTAAAGTTCAGTATTATAAAATGAACTGATCGAATGTATAGCTTGAATGCAATGCAAGGCGTTTTTTTTAATAAAGGCATCTGCCAAATGCATTAATGTATCATCTCAGTTCTTTTGTGAAATTATTTTGATTACCTTTAAAGTATAATATTCAATGCTCAAAGAACTCACAAAGATGAATCTTAATACAGAATAAATGTAAATCCTGCAGTTCAGATAGTAGTTGCGAAGCGGTTCTCACACCCAAAATCCTGTCACTTGCGTGTGCTCAGCTCTCCATTATGAATAGATGTTATAAATATATGGCATTTATAAATATTGAGCACACAAAGGTGAGCTACGTGACTCCTCTGCTTTCTCTCTCACACACATAGGCAGAGGGTGAACTAACTTAAAAATGAAAATTCTGTCATCATTTACACACCCTCAGGTTGTTCCAAACCTGTATAAATGTTTTGTTATGTTGAACACAAAGGAAGATATTTTAAAGAATGTGGGAAACTGAACAGTTCTGGGGCACCATTGACTTCCATAGTAGTTTTTTTTCCTACTATGGAAGTCAATGGTGCCCCAAAGTGGCCTGGTTACAAATTTTCTTCAAAAATATCTTCCTTTGTGTTCAACAGAACAAAGAATTTTTTACAGGTTTGGAACAACTTGAGGGTGTGTAAATGATGACAGAATTTTCAAAAATATTACACTATTAAGCAGGCCTAACTAAAAAAAAAACCATTACACTATTTTGAAAAATCACATTACAAAAATAAAACAACATAAATATTAGATTTGGTAAATAAAACAGCATTTAACAAATATTTTTAACATTTATTAGTGAATTTAATATTTTCATTTTTACGAGCTGGGCTAGCCTACTGTACAGAAATTAACTTTTTAAACTTGTAACTATTTTTAATTATTATTTTGCATTTTAGACTCATTTTAAGCACTAAGTAAGTTGAAAGTGTATTATTATTTATTTATTCATATCTGAGTGTACCTTCACCACGTGATAAGACGTGTGTGGAAATCGCTGCGTTGTGACTGGGGACGTTTAAACTGTCCAAAACAATCCCGCACCCTGTTGAAGCCCTGTTATAAAACACATAACCGTATTACTTTAATTTAACATGAATAGTTAGTATGTTACTAACTATTCATGATAACGATGTTTCTTTTGATAATTGATGATAATGGCGCTCTGCTCTGGTCCAGGTTAGCGGCGCGCGCACGTGTAGCAGTGACAGTGTAGCTGCACAGCCCCCTCTGTTGGTGAATATAATCACTACACGAGTGCTCCGATAACCAACAGGGTGCTGTATGTTGGTCTGACTTTTTTGCAATGTATTTGCGGGTTATTTTGAACGAGCTATAAAACGGGGACATTTCCAGGGACAGCTCCAGTCGGGGACGGAGCACCAAAAACCGGGACTGTCCCCAGAAAACCGGGCCTACTGTATAAGGGAGCATGGCAGAAGGCGCACAAAGAGTGCTCCCTCTGTAATCACTAAAAAGTTGTCATTTCTCACAAAATTCTGTTATAATAAATGAAGCTGTCAGACATTGAATCTCTTATTTACATAATGTCTAAATTTCTTTGTTTTTATGAGAGAATTTGCGATCGTGCAAACTCATTGTCCACTCACCGCTCAAAACGCTGGTTGTTTTGTTCAGTGCCGCTCTAGGTTGGAGCGGGGTTTGGTACTCGGTAGAATGAGGGAAAGATAATTTAGATTTAGAATAACTAATCGGGTGATAACTTTTTGATATAAGTGAAATAATTCCAAACGAATGTCCTAAAAATAAATTAATTAACTTAAAAACTAAATCCCTCTCCTTTTTGCCGCCCTAGGCGCCTGTCTAGTTCGCCTGTAGGCACGCGCCGGCCCTGCCTGGGAATGCCATCAAGCTTTACACACGTATATACGGATTTGTGAGTACAGTCTGACTGAGATCTGTTGACAGAGAATTGTTTTAAGGAAAAGTGCACCAACGGTTCATGGCCATTCAAGTGTACTGTTTCAGAGACTGAGTTTGGGGTTCTCTTATATTATTTTGTTAAGTGTTTAATATCTGTTTTGACTCATTTAAAACGAAAGTGGAGTAGATAATTGACCTTTGTAGCAAGTGAACTGATTATCAACAACTCTGTTGGAGGGACACGAGTCAATTTAAGAGTTATTTGATTACCACTGAGTTAATTTAATAGTCACCGTTTCATAGGAGTGTGTTAAGAGTCATCTCTGTTTCTATGAGTCATAATTGATTTTTTCTATAAGTGTGATTCATTGTATTTGAGGTAACTGACATTCTCTTAGTTCAGCTCTATGTAGTCATTGTATTTTTTGGGGTCTCGTACAGTGTTGAACTATTGTACTATAGTCATACTGTGTGTAGTGCGTTGTGATTTTTCCCTTAACAATTTTTGTTTCTTTCATTGTGTTAATTGATATACATTATTCATATATTTCTATCTTTTGTTTTATTGTTATTTTTGTTTAGTGATTGTTTATTTAATACATTGTTTATTCAAACACATGAGAGTATGGGTTTATTAATTGGAGGCACAGCGCTATATAACAAATTGTTCTTGTAGTATCTAATTTTCAGGGAAAGCAGCAGTCGTTATCTTTGTTACTTCATCTGGGACACCAGGGCTCCTGTCAGGACATTATATGAGTGAACCCGGCTGGGGAGGGTTACATAATAAGGCAATATTGGGGAAGGTTTATTAATGGACAAACACAATAAATCTGAACATTAAGAAAATAAAAAATAAATATTTGAGCTAGTAAAGTTGCCTGTTGCTCTTCAAATCTGACATGTGACACTTGGAATAACAGTGATATTTTTCTGCAGTGTTACTTTAACACTATTTAGAGAGGAACCATATGAACTCTGAGCTGATTTAACTCTGGAGATTTTAAAGAATTTTAAAGATTAAGTTTAGAGAATATTTATGTCATTCAACATTTCTATTATTAAAATTGTATATATATATATGTGTGTGTGTGTGTGTGTGTGTGTGTTTTATAAACATCACAACACAAGAATGCTGTTTGTAAATAAGTTTATTTGAGCTGATGTTGTTGAATTACAGGTTGCAAGATACTTTATACTCAACTTTTAGTTTTTCTTTAAGAATAAACCATATTTCATTTCACTAAGACATATAGATGCTCACAATCATGTGACTAGTGTAAAACCGGAGTGAGTAGAAGAAAGTATCCACACCACCAGAATCCCAAGATCCCATGAAATCACCTGATGTGGATTGTGCTTTACTTTGATTTTCTTTTAAATAGTCAATATTCTTTATGCCAAATCCTTGAATCATGATCTTCTAATGTCTAGTTGACTGCAAGTGTGTTTGATTGAACAGTCTGTGTTAAAAATATTGAGCCATTTTTCCAGAAGAGAATGACTGCAATTTTCAAATGTTTCTAAAAGCCACAGATGATAAACTCATTTTGATTTCATGGGGTCTTTAAAACATATATAGTTCACACTGGTATTTTATACTCTTAAATACAGAAAATAAATTCATTGTACTGATATAAGCACATTATCTGATGAAAACAGAACAAAAAGTGTCTTCCAATAAAAAAAAAGATAGAACAAGGCAAAATGAAAGTGAAAGAACAACACAAACGAATCCTTCACTCTTCATATCTGCTGCAGATGAAGTTGAGTCTGTCAGTCTCAGGACGGCTGATCCAGCTCTGATCTCCTCCAGACTGAACTGCTCCAGATCTCACTGTACGCTCACACTCTTCCTCTCCTGTGCCGTTCCCTGGAGCCCAGTTCTGATAGCACACGGTCTGTCCACTCACCCAGAACCAGAGGCCCACAGTGCAGGAGTGACGTAAACCCAACCACACCTCCTCAGTAGACGCCTGTTTAACCACATTCATCACACGACGCTGCTTCTCTTCTGAATGAACCGAGACCAGATCCACATGATTCTGTCTGCAGTATCTCAGAGCTTCAGACCACGTCAGATTCTCTTTGATCAGAATCAGTTTATCTGGACACAAAACAAACCACAAGAAAAACTAGAGAGAGACTGATCAAAAACAACATGCAGAACAAACACTGTGGAGGAATTTGTCATGTCAGACATGTAGTGTGAACTTTAAAGAGTTAGTTCACCTCTTCCAGAAACTGAAACGCGCTGCATAACACACGAGAATGAACCTCATTGGTTACTCAGCACATTTGAGCTTCCAGAAGAGGTTTGTTCTCACACAAGTTAGGTTGAGCTTCTGTTTATGTTCACTGATCAATGTTTACATGCGAGTAAAAGCCTAAATTAAATCTGTTCATCATATAAAGTGATCGATTCTCTTCTGAAAATTTGGACTAAACCGCTCGATTCACATTGATTAGTTTTATAATCTCTTTATGGAGTTTTTGAAGTGTCAATGTGGAAGTTACAAAGGCAGTCAATGGAAGGAAATCTGACAGCATTCTGTCATCAAAAACATTATTTGTGTTCTGAAGATGAACAAAAGTTTGGAACGACATGAGGGTGAGTAATTAATGACAGAAATTTCATTTTGGGGTGAACTAACCCTTTAAGATATCTGGAGGTGATGGATGGATTGTGTGTGTTTTGTGAGGATCTGCTCACCTTCATGACACACAAAAGGAAGCTGCGTACTGCAAGGGGTGTCATCCCATTCTCTCGGAGCGAGATGAATGATCGCTGCACAGTTTTCATTAACTCCATTACTAGGTTCATTATACCTCCAGTATCTGAATGAGGAGTTACTCTGATCTGACCACTGCCATGAGTCTCTGAACAGACCGATCCAGACATCACCAGATATGTGACTATCATTGATGAAATTCTGAATCTGTTGATTCTCATTCTGGTTCCTCACACTGACCAGATCAATGTGATTCTGTCTGCAGTAACTCTGAGCGTCTCTCCAATTCATCATCTGATTGACAAAGACGAGTCCTGTGTTCACTTTAAGAAAAAAAAAAAGTTTCATAAATCAGTTCATTATTCTTACGCTGTTTTATGGTTTGATGTGAACAGGAGCAGCAGTGGAAACATCAGAAACACGTGTCATTCAAAGACTGTTTCTACAGCTGATGATATATTGAATCTTCTCAATATCTTCAGGATTATTTTAAAGATTTAACATGAAGTAACATTTGTGAACATCATGATGATTTTAAAAAGTAGCATAATAATTTTAGTAATAGCGACACCTACAGGTGAACAGAATGAGTGTTAGTTTAAACCTGACATCAGGGTGGAAAGAGTTCTGAAAAAATATAATCAAGTAAAAGTAACATTACTTTCCAAAAATTTAGTGAGTAGAGAAAAAATTGTCCAAAAATGTATTCCTTGAATAAAAGAGTATCTTATTTAAAATACTCATGATGAAGTGAGAACTGAGCTGTGGATTCGACCCGCTTATAATAAACACTGTAATTAAAAATGAAGAAAACAGTGTAAATACTGTAATTCACATTATCTTTGATTGTTTGTAAAAGAGAATGAAGAATATCATCCAACAGTTTTAATTTTTACTGACAACTTTTTAAAATATATCAAAACACAGAACGATAATTACCGAGATGAAAAGATGAAAAGTTATTTTCAGTGCATTCATCACCATTTAAATCATAATGTATGAAAATAAATTGATTTAAAATAATTTGTAAGTTCTTAATAAACACTGAGAGATCTATTGATGTACATAAAATATCAATGTTGAGAACAGTGCAAAAATACATAATACATAAACACAAAAATAAATAAATATAAAAACTCATAGTTCATCATCACACACCAGAGGTGGTTTTAAAAAGAGAGATAAAGCCAAATTATCTCCAAAATGGTGCCACTTTTGCGCTGCGAGGTTACACTTTTAGATCACTGAGTAGGGCCGGGCGATACAGCTAAAAAATTATCATGATATAATGTTTTATATTGATCGGTATCAATAATTATTGAAAAAAATTTAGTAGAAAAAAATGTTTGAATTTAACCAGTGCATTTTTAATTAAGGCAAACAACAAATAATTTTTAAAACAAAGCAAAATAAAATGTAAACAAATCTTTCTTATATTTTATATGAAGATTAAATAAATAAGTGTTAAAGAAACTTAGAGCTGCACAATTCTGGATAAATTGAGAAACTTTTTTTTTTTTTTTTTAACCAAGATCACAATCCTGAATGACAACTAAACGAAATAACATGTAATTTAGAGGTTCTGACAAAATATTAAGTGCTGCAGTCTATTTTAAAATTTTAAATATATTTGAATTAATTATTTTTAAAAAAATCTTCAATGACACGCTCATAAATACTCGTTTTATTACTGGATGAATCGGTGTATTTAAAAGAATCTGCTGAATGAAAATTCAACGTCAAATACATTTTTTAACAGTCACTTGTCGCCACCTGGTGGTGAAACAATGTAATCGATAAATACGTCATTTTCAGCGCGTTCAAGTTACTTTCAAAAGCTGATTTGCTCTATTTTGATCGATAACATAGACATTAGTGTTTTACCTGAACTATAAACTTTTATGTCAGTACTTCTGTGATAACCTGAATATTTGTAGCACAGAAATAAAGATATTGTGTGATTGAAAGCACTGTTTGTGCAGCTGTTAATACCGACATGACAACTGCTCTCTCAAGACGAACTTTGAAGTAGATCAACTGTAAGACGTAAGGAAACCATGAAACTGCCACACTGACGAGCTGACATGTGCTTTTTTATTCACAATCTCCTCGTCGCCAGTAGGTACAGCATTCATTTTCATGTGTTTGTGTGTTCTGATCTCACGTGCCGACTGCGCAACTGAACTCCAGCAACTTGTTTGCGTGTCACTCCTAGCGCGTCTGTTTGTGACCCAGGGACGGAGCGAGCTTGAGAGTTGTTCATGCAAACGAACTTAATGCCTGTTTACATTTTAACGCATTTAAGTGAAACTATATTGAGAGTTATATCGAACATTTTTTTCTATCGTTATCGATTAAGACGTACCGTCGATAAATATCGATACAGTTTTATCGCCCAGGCCTATCACTGACAGTGGCGGAGCCAGGATTTTTTCATAGGGGTGGCCAGGCAGGGGCCAGCAACCAGTCTGGGGTGGCACAGAAATCTTCATTATTATAACATAAAAGTTAGTCTGACTATAATGTACTGGACTGTGCCAACAACACAACTGAATACAGTTAATTTGTACTTAAATGTAATTGAGATAATGAATTAGATCATGGAATGCTGAATGAATTTTTTTCTTTTTTTTTTAATCATTCCTCACTTGCAGGCATATTAATAAAGGGGCTCACACTATAGCTAAATTTCAACTTGTTCAGTCAGTTCTGGTTCTCAAAACCCCCAATAGCTTGTTCTCCATTGTTGCATCTCCATGGATGAGACATCCAGATAACTACATACTACATGAATTTTATGTATAATCAATGAGTTTGTCTGAGTTTGTCTGTTTCAAAAACTAACCAAAAAAGTAAACACTAAATGTTTAACTTTCTATATTGTCAAAATAAATAATTATATCAGTTCTATCATACCTAAATTAAACTCAGTGCAGAGAGAGAGAGAGAGAGAGAGAAAAAAAGTGTTCTCTTTCGAATTCCCATTTGCTGATGCGGAAGCGGAAGTCAACAGCACATAAATGGCAGAATGTAAAATTAATTATTTTATGCATTTAAATGTGATACTAAATGTGAATTTTTGTTTGTACTTTATAAATTAACACAAAATTAGCATCTTCTAGTACAAATGCACAGTTCTCACATTTATTTATGCATTAAAAAATTACGTATCAGTTTGTGCCTTATATTGTGATCTCACATAGCACAATATTTTAGTCCAGATGTGACGCATACATACATATATATATGGTTATTTTATGACTTAACAGACGACAGAACTACGACGTTACATGCTCTTAGTTTCTTTCGCGCATTATTTATAGTGAGTAATATATAGCGCGCCGTATTTGCGCGTGATTGAAAAGTGCGCGGTCTTGCAACCCACCAGTTGAGAAACATTTACGTAAGCTATATATAGTGTTCGCCGTTCACTGTTGTTCTGCTCATTCGGCACCTGTATCATTTCCGCGCGCGTTTGACTTGCGCCTGGCCCTGAGGCGAAGTTGGAGTGCGAGTCTAAAAAATGTCTCCCGTTTTTTTTTGTAGTCTTAAAGAGACGGTTCTGCGTTTAAATAAACGCAATTCTTGTCAACAAAAAAGTAAACAGAAACAGCAGTTGTGAGCTCCGCCCCTGATCACTGAGAGACAAACTGTTGACTGGGTATGATGTTGGCGGTGCTGACCCTTTGTGATGAAGATATTAAACATTAAGGCATCAGTTGAAGCGTGTTTTTTCTAATCAGAAGTAAATGTTCTGGAGTCGTTATATTTGGTATATGGTGCATCTATAAATTAATGGTTGTAATTTTAAATAGCTGAACTCACTGTTGCAGATGAAATGACGAGTATCACTACATGACCAATCATGCCATTCTCCATTCTTCATCACAGCACACTTCTCTTTTCCATTATTTGGTTGTCCAGATCTCCAGTTCTGATAGATCACAGGATCACCTGAAGACCACTGCCATTTATCAACATTCATCTTCTGCAGCCCAGTCCACACATACTCACGACCTGAATCATCCACACTCTTCTTCACCTCGTTCATGTCGTTCATGTTGTCAACGGTGGCCAGATCAGTGTAATTCTCTCTGCAGTATCTCTGAGCTTCAGTCCAGTTCTTCTTCATGTTTATAAAGTGATACTGACGCTGAACACATTCAGATACGGAGCAGAGAGCTGTGAAAGAGAGGGTTTGATTTAATGCTTTTCATAACAGAGTCAAACCTGATGAAACTATAAACCATAAATAAAACAACAAACACACTCACCAATGAGAAGAAGAATGAAATATAGAGTTTGGTCCATTTCTGAGGAAGAAACACATTGAAAAACTCAGATAATCCATTTTCATCTTGGAGTAAAACATGATCATGTAATTTAAAAAATAGCAGAAAAACAAAATTCACAATCATTCAGACAATATTAACATCTCAAAGTCTAGTTGTGTTTGAAGAATGAACATGTGAGTTGTTCTTACTTTAGAGGTCGTGTGTTTCTGTCCTGAGTCTGATGTTTCTGTCTGCAGCTTTAAACAGTGTGATTATTATATCTGCTCTCATCCCTCATTCAGAACATCATTTCACATCATTTGTTTATTTCTCAAAACCCCCATATCATATTCACTTCCTCTATATTTGTGTATTTGTCCACCTCTGTTCCTTTATTTGCATGTTGACGTCTGTGTCAGTCAGTATTAGTCTATATTAATATGGACCTCAAAAAAAAAAAACATTCACAAATTTATATTTTAACATTCACAAATAATGCACGTTTTTTTCTAATCAGAAGTAAATGTAAAAAATATATTACATTATGTGTGTGTTTTATACTGCATGAATACATATATCTGCAATATATTACATGATCACATATACATCTATGTACAGTAGTCAACATTTGAAGTGGATCAAAACCTTTCATCAAAGTTGTCCTAAAACCTTCTTCTTCAGACAACTTTGAACTTTTTTGATCCACTTCATATGATGAGTACTATATTATGAAGTCTATTTCTGAATATAAAAATACATACATTATGATATATTAGTAAACATATAGTAATATTTTTCAATATATGAAAAGCGGCAATTCCTTATGCATTATTCAATACATTGTAATATATTAACACAATATATTATTCAGAATATTTTCAAATATACTGTTAAATCATTTAATATATTGATCATTCATATATAGGGAAATATATTTTCTTTTCGTAAGGGCATATAACCAGATATTGTCATTAAACCCTTTCAATTATAAATGATGTGCTAACATGTTTTGATTCAGTATTAACTTTGAAGTGTCACCTGTTTCTACCTCTCTCTAGTTATCTCTAGTGGTCAAGACTGCAAGTGTGGGTATCTGGACAGGCCTCATGTTTGTGTTTCTCTGTTTCTGGACACTTTCTGTTCTGTTTCTGTTTGAACTGATCAATGAGGGTTGAGTTCATCAGTGAAGACAGTGACACTGGTTACTGAGAGCTTTCAAGAGCTCTGTTTGAGGCTCCAGTCCAAGAGAAAGAAATGTGTGTGAGAGAGAATGAGTCTGACTGTTGAGAGAGTTTGGGCTTCAGGGTTTGAGGCACTAAAAATGGCAAAATGAGGAGGAAGGAAAGACAATTCCTTTTGCTTTTGGTTTTTTGGGAAAAAAGTAGAAACTTTTTTGCTCATGCATAGGCTTCTTCATTTTCCTCTTCTGAGAGCTGAGACCCCTCACATTCACAACAGAGACAAGATAAAGACTCTGTCCAGTCTGCATTAAAGTGCTCATATCGTGCATTTATTCCCTCCACTGTGAAACTACAACAAGACTTCCAGCAGCAACTAATTATTTTTTAAAGATCTTCTAACTCGTCATTCACTCGCGAAAGAAGTTTAAAACTACAGCATTATTAAGACAAAAACAGACGATTAAACAAAAACAAAAGACAAACTCTGAACATTACAAAACAAAGAAAGTAGCCATTCAGCTGCATAATTTATTCATGCTGCAATGCATGCTGGGACTTGGTACTATATATGGTGGCACCCAGCATGCATTGCGGCATTAAACTTTTGTTGATTGTCACCATTGTTGAGATTCATACACTGATTCGTGATGTCTGTGTTCATCACTAATGTTCAATTATCACTTAATTAATGATTTAATTAATTAACTGTAACACTGTTTCAGTGTTAGTTTTTAACACTCTGGATCCCAGGAGACCCGAGCAGTGTTATTTAACACCAGGGATATTTCCATGATAAGGAAATACAATATACACACAGAATCTCCATTCTCGAGCACATTCAAATGAACGTTTCCATGGTGAACACAGAGGAAAACATGTAAACAAGGAAGAAAAATAGAGTAATGCACAAATGATGCACAGCAAAATCCCCAGTGTTAAAAATAACTCAGTGTTCATATGTGTCCACACTAGATAATTAAGTGATTAATTAAGTGATGACTGAACATTAGTGGTGACACCTGATGTTAATAAGCAGAATCACTGAAGGAAAGAGAAACAAAAACAGAAAAAAGAAAAGTGTAGTGAAGTGTAGCCAAGTATGGTGTCTCATACTCAAAACTTGTGCTCTGCATTTCACCTATCCAAGTGCACACACACACACACACACACACACACACAGCAGTGAGTATTGAACACACACACACACACACACACACACACAGCAGTGAGTATTGAACACACACACACACACACACACAGCAGTGAGTATTGAACACACACACACACACAGAGTGTGGCCAGCTGTTTTTGCCGAGTCACCCAGGAAGTGATTGGGGGTCAGATGTCTCGCTCAAGGACACTTCAGTTGTGAGTATGAGAGTGGAAGAGAGCGCTGTTCATTCACTCCACTCACCGACATCTCCTGCCAGTACTGAGACTCGAACCCGCAAGCCTGGCCACACACTTGAAGATTTTAAGCCTGATTTTGGCCCGATGTGCAACCCTCAACAATCTGGGGGGTTCGGCCCAATTCAAGGCTTCTCGCAACCAATTTTTTCTCCAAAAAATCCTCAATTGTGTGGTGTTGTGATTATTTAACTGCTCCCATTCACGTCAGAGTCCGTAAGATCCCAAATTGTAAGTGTCAAACATGCCTCTGACGTGACACCTGTGATAGCCAATGAGAGTGAGCAAGCTTCACCTACCAGATGTTGTGTTTCTGTAACTGAAACTTGGCAGCAACAAACATGCCATAAAAGTGGAGTATTGAGAAAGAAGATTACCCATATTATTTTTTTGTCCTTTGTTTTTCTTCCCATAAAACAAAACTCATGTCAGGAGAACCAACTGAAATGCCATCCCTATTATCTACCAAGGGAATTTAGTGCTGTGTTTTTGGCTGCTGTTCACATTCCTCCGTGTGTCAACTCTTCAGAAGAGCTCGGTAAACTCTATGATGCCATCAATGCGCTGGAAACGGCTCACCCTGATGCTGCTTTCATTATCATGGGCGACTTCAATCACTGTAATCTATAGACTGAATTGCCAGAATGTTTTCAGCACATAAACATCACTGGATCATGTTTATAGTCATATCCGTGATGCCTGCAAAGCCGTCCCCCGCCCTCACTTTGGACTTTCTGATCACATTTCTTTGTTCCTATACCCAGCCTATAGGTAAAGAAGCAAACAAACCCACCTGTTAAACAAGTTAAACTCTGGTCTCCAGAAACACAGTGCATAATGCAAGACTGTTTTGCTCAGACAGACTGGGAAGTGTTTAAAGCTCAGCCACACTGGAGGATTCTTCCATCAATATACAAGAGTTTTCTGAATATGTGACTGGGTACATTAGCACTTGTGTCGACAACGTTGTGCCCACCATACATATCAGGAGGTTTCTTAACCAAAAGCCGTGGATGAACAGTCAGGTGCGCCACATGCTGCGTGCTCGATCTCTTGCATTTAGATCAGGAAACAAGGAGGAGTACAAAGTACAAACTAAGGAAGACCATCAAGGAGGCTAAAAGTCAGTACAGAGATAAAAACTGAGAGCTTTTACCTGCAGTATACCTGAAACGCTGGATCTCTTACAGTATGCCTACGGCCCAAACAGATCTCAGTTTCTCAGCAGCCCTTCATATAACCCTCTCACACCTTGAAAACTAAGACACTTACACTAGGATGCCTTTCATCGACTACAGTTCTGCTTTTAATACAGTTATTCTCCACAAACTCACTGATAAACTGTTCAACTTGGACTGAACTCTACAGTTTGCAGTTGGCTGTTAGATTTCCTCACTGGCTGCAGACTGTCAGAATTGGAAATATCACATCTAACAGCATTGTGATGAATACTGGTGCACTGCAAGGATGTGTCTTTAGCCCCATGATCTACACAATGTTCACATTCGACTGCGTTGCCAACCATAAGGATAACATCATCCTGAAATTCGTTGAAGACACCACAGTTGTTGGACTTATCACTGGCGGTGACGAAACAGCATACAGGAGCGAGGGAGCAAGTCTAGTGAAATGGTGTGAGGAACATTCTCACACAGACAAAACCAAGGAGATGATCGTAGACATGAGGAAGGAGAGGAGAACTCATCATCCATGGGCGTGAGGTGGAGAGGATGAAGAGATATTCAGTGTTATTCTCCTGTCTCGATTGCTCTCCTGTCTCGATTGCTCCTGTCTGCCTCGCTGCTCAGAGTGGTTTGCGTCTGTGACTCCGTATAGCTTTGTTTTGAATCTCTTACTTTTGTTCATTGTTGCTTATATTATCATTACCTTATATAATACCTTATATAATATTGCCTACCACATTAATCTGACGTCGCTAGCTTGTAATCTTTGAATCTAAATCGCTCTTACAACGCGTTTGCATCTCGCTAGCTTGTTAACTTGTCATCAGTCTCTCGCGCGCTCCTTTTTCAACGCGTTCATCAAACAGCTGTGGTAACTCGGATCAGTCTACAAACACGGTGAGTCATGTCATCCTTTCCCTGTATCGTGTCGTGTTCCATATGCAACATGTTCAGTATAGCTCTCTCTGTCAGCGATGAGGGATTTACATGTCATAAATGTAGGGAAATAGTCAGGCTGACAGAGAGAATCTCAGAATTAGAGACACGCATCCAAACTTTAATCGAGGATAGTAAGAATGCAAGGGCTTCAGATACTGTTTTGGATGCGACTAGCTTAGTGAACTCTGTACATTGTTCGGTTCCGGCTGTAGAGCCCGTGCAGCAGGGCAATTGGGTAACGGTGAGGCGGCCTAGCCGCGGAAAACACCACTCTTCCGTTCCAATTAGAACATCAAACAGGTTCTCCCCACTCAGTGACGCACCCACTGAGAATCCTGTTGAAAGTGCCATAGTTATTGGCGATTCTATTACACGGAACGTGAAAATAGAGACACCAGCCACCATAGTCACATGTTTGCCGGGAGCCAGAGCACCTGACATCAAAGCAAATTTAAAAGTGCTGGCTAATGCTAATCGTAAATACACTAAAATTGTTATTCACGTCGGCACTAATGATGTTCGACTTCGGCAGTCGGAGATCACTAAAATTAACATTAAAGAGGTGTGTGAACTCGCAAGTACAATGTCAGAAGAAGTAATTTGCTCTGGCCCTCTTCCTGTTCGTCGGAGTGATGAGATAGTTAGCAGATTATCATCACTCAATGGCTGGCTGTCTAAGTGGTGTCCGCAGAATAATATAGGTTTCATAGACAATTGGAAAAGTTTTTGGGGCAGACCTGACCTGTTAAAAAGAGATGGTATTCATCCCTCCCGGGATGGTGCTGCTCTTCTCTCTAGTAATATGGCACATAGTCTTAGAACTAAAACATGACAAACTGGGGTCCAGGTCAGGAAGCAGACAGACTGGCTAAACCGACCGTCTGCTAGCTGCCTCACGTTACAGAAGTCAGATAATTCCCAACACATAGAAACTCTTACACCTAGATATTATCACATAGAGACTGTGTCTGTACCCCGAATTAGTAAAAACAAAAAACTTCCAAACCCATTTAATGGTAAAAATTTAATTGATGTACAACAAATAAAAAATAGAGATAAAAATGATAAACAAATGATAAAGCTTGGGTTGTTAAATATTAGATCCCTTTCTTCAAAAGCACTTATTGTAAATGATATTATCACAGACAATAATCTAGATGTGCTGTGTTTGACAGAAACTTGGCTAAAACCAGATGATTACATTACTTTAAATGAGTCTAGCCCGCAAGGTTATGATTATCGACACAATCCTCGTCAGAAAGGCAAAGGGGGAGGTGTTGCTGTAATTTATAGTAATATTTACAGTATTAGTCAAAAGTCTTCCAAATATAATTCCTTTGAAGTGATGGTGCTTTACGTAACATTATGTAAGTTGACATTTGTGCTGGCTACTGTATACAGGCCACCAGGGCACTATACTGATTTTATCAAAGAATTTGCTGCTTTTCTTTCAGAGTTAGTACTAACTGCAGATAAAGTCCTTGTTGTTGGTGATTTTAATATCCATGTAGATAATAAAAAAGACTCATTGGGATTGGCATTTACAGACATTCTAAACTCTATTGGTGTTAGACAACACGTGTCAGGACCCACTCATTGTCGTAATCATACTTTAGATCTAATATTGTCACATGGAATCGATATTGATGCCGTTGAAATTCTGCAGCAGAGTGACGACATCTCAGATCATTATTTAGTCTCGTGTATACTACATTTAGTCAAGGCAGCTAAACTGCCTCCCTGCCATAAATATGGTAGAACCATCACTTCTACCACTAAAGATCGCTTTCTAAATAATCTTCCTGATCAGTTTCATCGCCTTAGCATACCAGATAGCTTAGAAGACCTCGATGTTGAAACAGAAACTATTGCCTCTGTCTTTTCCAGCACATTAGACTCGGTTGCTCCTTTGCGTTTAAAAAAGATTAAGGAAATTAATCCAACGCCGTGGTACGATGAGCACACTCGGGCTCTAAAGGTAGCAGCCAGAAAAATGGAGCGCAGCTGGAAGAAAACAAAACTAGAAGTTTTTCGCATCTCGTGGAGAGAGAGAATGATTGAGTACAGAAAGGCCTTAAAAACTGCTAGATCTGCCTATTTTTCAAAACTTTTAGAAGAAAATAAGCACAACCCTAGGTATTTATTTGATACAGTGGCTAAATTAACAAGAAATAAAGCTTCAACTTCTGATGTTTCCAAAGAGCACAGCAGTAATGACTTTATGAACTTCTTTACTTGTAAAATTGATAATATTAGAGAAAAAATTATAACCATGCAACCGTCTACTACAGTATTGCGTCAGACAGTGCATTGTAGTGTCCCTGAGGAAAAATCAAATTCATTTACTGCTTTAGGAAAGGAAGAATTGTCTAAACTTATTAAATCATCAAAATCAACAACATGTATGTTAGACCCTATACCGACTAAACTATTGAAAGAGATGCTTCCAGAGATCATAGATCCTCTTCTTAATATCATCAATTCATCTTTATCACTAGGATACGTACCAAAAAGTTTTAAGCTGGCTATTATTAAACCTCTTATTAAAAAACCACAACTTGATCCTAGAGAATTAGTCAATTACAGGCCGATCTCAAATCTCACTTTTCTGTCAAAAATACTAGAAAAGGCAGTATCATCACAACTATGTTCCTTTTTAGACAGAAATAGTATCTGTGAGGATTTCCAGTCAGGATTTAGACCGTACCATAGTACTGAGACTGCTCTCATTAGAGTTACTAATGATATGCTCTTATCATCAGATCGTGGTTGTATCTCTCTATTAGTGTTACTGGATCTTAGTGCTGCATTTGACACTATCAATCACAACATTCTTTTAAATAGACTCGAAAATTATGTTGGCATTAGTGGAACTGCATTGTCATGGTTCAAATCATACTTATCTGACCGTTATCAGTTTGTAGTAGTAAACGAAGAGAGGTCATATCGATCACAGGTTCAATATGGAGTACCGCAAGGCTCAGTACTAGGACCGTTGCTTTTCACTCTGTACATGCTACCCTTGGGAGATATCATTAGGAAGCATGGCGTTAGTTTTCACTGTTACGCTGATGATACTCAGCTCTATATTTCTTCGCGCCCTGACGAAACTTACCAACTCACAAAATTAACAGAATGCATAGCTGATATAAAAAATTGGATGACCAGTAATTTCCTACTTCTAAATTCAGAAAAAACAGATTCTAATTTTTGGACCAAAAACCTCTTCACGTAATAACCTAGAATACTGTCTAACACTTGATGGCTGCTCTGTTAAGTCTTCGTCGTCAGTTAGGAACCTGGGTGTGCTCTTTGATACCAATCTTTCATTTGAAGGCCATGTTACTAGCATCTGTAAAACCGCATTCTTCCATCTTAAAAATATATCTAAACTACGACATATGCTCTCAATGAAAAATGCAGAACAGTTAGTTCATGCGTTCATGACCTCAAGGCTAGATTACTGTAACGCTCTACTGAGTGGTTGTTCCGCTCGCTTGATAAATAAACTACAGCTCGTCCAAAGTGCAGCAGCTAGAGTTCTTACTACAACTAGGAAGTATGACCATATTAGCCCAGTTCTGTCAACACTGCATTGGCTTCCTGTTAAACATCGTATAGATTTTAAAATCTTGCTAATTACTTACAAAGCACTAAATGGTTTAGCTCCCCAGTACCTGAGCGAGCTCTTAAAGCATTATAGTCCTTCACGTCTATTGCGATCTCAGGATTCAGGCCAGCTGATAATACCTAGAATATCAAAATCAACCGCAGGTGGTAGATCCTTCTCCTATCTGGCACCTAAACTCTGGAACAATCTTCCAAGCATTGTTCGGGAGGCAGACACACTCTGTCAGTTTAAATCTAGACTAAAAACGCATCTCTTTAACCTGGCATACACATAACACATTATCAATTTATATTTTCAAATCCGTTAAAGGATTATTAGGCTGCATAAATTAGGTCAGCCGGAACCGGGAACACTTCCTATAACACCAGATGTACTCGTTACATCAGAAGAAGAATGGCATCTACGCTAATATTAGTATTTCTGTTTATCCTGAGGTTTACCGTAGTCAACCAGATCCGGGCCGTATCCAGGTGAGACAGAGGACCGGCGCCTTGACGCGACCACAACGTAGCCCTGAAGTATCAGCAGAGATTGAGTCAACTAGATCATCCATTGTGAAGGCCTCATCGACACAACAGCCAGTGGCACAGCTCCTCAACAAACCGTCCATACCGGTGTGATGAATACGATCCTCAACTGGATTGAACTGGAATAAATACTTTGAATGTTGCGATCCTATCAGACATAAGATAGCAACCTGAATCGTAACAAAGCACTGTTCGCCAGAGGAGAACTGGCCCCCCGACTAAGCCTGGTTTCTCCCAAGGTTTTTTTTCTCCATTTTAACACAGAAGTCTATTTGCCACCTGCTTGCCATCTGATGTCACCTGTTGGAGTTTGGGTTCCTTGCCACTGTCGCCTTTGGCTTGCTTAGTTGGGGACACTTGACATTTGATATTCAACAGTGCTTTGTTCTGCCGACATTGACACTATTCTTTAAGAGCTGCTGTGCAGCTAAAATTATATACCAGTTATCAATGTTAAGCTGCTTTGACACAATCTGCATTGTAAAAAGCGCTATATAAATAAAGGTGACTTGACTTGACTTGAGAGGGTGAGCTGTGTCAAATTTCTGGGCGTCTACATCAGTGACGACCTCACTTGGTCACGTAACACCACCCAGCTGGTCAAGAAAGCACAACAGTTGATGAACTTCCTCAAAAGGCTGAGGAAATTTAGCATGGCACCAAAGATCCTCAGCAGCTTTTACAGCAATGTCATTGAGAGGACCTTGACCAGCTGTATCACAGTGTGGGATGATAACAGATGAGTCAGGAAATACATAAACCCAGGGGCGGACTGGGGTTGAGAAGTGGCCCTGGACTTTCTGGCACAGAGCGGCCCACCACACACTGCACAGAGAAAATTTTAACATGTCTTAACATAAAAATATAACATAAATGACATTTATATTTTTTTAATTGAAATGCTTATAATTAACATTAATGAATCACTGGCATGCTTATTTACATTATAATTTGTCTTTTGTGGTGTACAAATAGTAAATAAGTTTGAAGAATTTTTGCTCAAATAACACAATGCTCTGGTATGTTCTAGAAGACTTGGAATGTAGTGCAGAATGAGCTGTTTTTATGGTGCCTTTGGTTATAGTGTTTGTCCTTTAGGGAGCTTGACATCTGTAATTTTACGGAATAGATGTCCAATTTTTATCCAGAATTTATTCCTGTGATCAAAGCTGAATTTTCAGCATCATTACTCCAGTCTTCAGTGTCACATGATCCTTCAGAAATCATTCTAATATTTTTGTGGAAAATATGAAACTGTAAGTAACAGTAAAGACATTTATAATTATTACAAATTATTTATATTTCAAATAAATGCTCTTCGTTTGAATTTTCTATTCATTGAATAATCCTTAAAATAAAAGTAGACCCATCATAGTTTCCACAAAAATATGAATATGCAAAACAGTTTTCAGCATTCATAATAATAAGAAACAATATTAATAATTAAGCAGCAAATCATCATATTAGAATGATTTCTGAATGATCATGTGACTGAAGACTGGAGTAATGATGCTGAAAATTCAGCTTTGATCACAGGATTTTAAAATATTTCAAAATGCAAAACAGTAATTTTAAAATTTAATATTTCATAACCCTGCTGAAAAAAACAGCATATGCTGGTTAAGGTAGGTTTTGGAGCTGGTATGCTGGTTTATGCTGGTCCTAAGCTGGCCCAGGACCAGCATGGACCAGCATAGGACCAGCACTTGACCAGCTCAAACCAGCATACCAACTCCAAAACCTACCTTAACCAGCATATGCTATTTTTTTCAGCAGGGAATATTAGTGTTTTTTGTCAAATACATTAAAAAAGTAACTTTTGACCACCAGCTAGTGAGGTGACTCGTTTGGACGTTAGAGCGAAGAGCAGAGGGAATCGTTTGGCTTTTTTTGCAGGATTCACCACGACCTAATGGAGGACTGATTCCATGTGCATCGGCGAATCAAGTGGAGGTTCATTCGGACAGTTTTCGTCTCAAGAGGATTCTTCGGGACCTGGGAATGCCATCAAGCTTTACACACGTATATACGGAGGATTTGTGAGTACAGTCTGACTGAGATCTGTTGACAGAGAATTGTTTTAAGGAAAAGTGCACCAACGGTTCATGGCCATTTTGTTAAGTGTTTAATATCTGGAGGACCTTGACCAGCTGTATCAGAGAGTGTGATGGTAACACCAGAGAAATGGACCGCAAGCACTTACAGAGAGCGGTGAAGACTGCTGAGAGGATCATGAAAACACAACCACCCTCCCTGCAGAACATCTACCAGCGCAGAGTTCACAGAAGAGCAAACTCTATTGTTAAAGGAAAAAAAAAAAAACTCTACACACCCCCAACACAAACTGTTTACACTTCTGCCCAAGAGGTACAGGAGTATAAAATGCAGGACATCCAGACTGAGGAACAGTTTCTACCCAGCAGCCATCAGGATGTTAAATGGGTCAAACACTCATTGACCCCGTCTTCATCCAGACACCTAGATTTGCACAGACACTATATGAATATTGCACTGTTTGTATATTGTAGTTTACATATTTGTAATTTGTTTATATATATATATATTAACGTTATTCATGGTGGAAAGGCAAAGTAATTACTTTCAGTGCATCCAGAAAGTATTCGCAGTGCTTCACTTTTTCCACATTTTGTAATGTTACAGACTTATTTCCTCAAAATTCTACAAACAATACCCCATAATGACAATGTGAAAGAAATTTCTTTGAAATCTTTTTTTTTTTCCTATGTAGTTGTTAATAAAAAATAAGTTTAAAGAATGTTTGTCATTCAACATTTTCTATTATTAAAATTGCATATATATTTGTGTTTTATAAACATCACAACACAAGAATGCTGTTTGTAAATAAGTTTATTTGAGCTGATGTTGTTGAATTACAGGTTGCAAGAAACTTTATACTCAACTTTTAGTTTTTCTTTAAGAATAAACCATATTTCATTTCACTAAGACATATAGATGCTCACAATCATTTTAAATCATTTTAAACAAGTAATTTGTAAAGATATGACTAGAAACAGGAGTAGAAGAAAGTATCCACACCACCAGAATCCCAAGATCCCATGAAATCATCTGATGTGGATTGTGCTTTACTTTGATTTTCTTTTAAATAGTCAATATTCTTTATGCCAAATCCTTGAATCATGATCTTCTAATGTCTAGTTGACTGCAAGTGTGTTTGATTGAACAGTCTGTGTTAAAAATATTGAGCCATTTTTCCAGAAGAGAATGACTGCAATTTTCAAATGTTTGTAAAAGCCACAGATGAAAACTCATTTTGATTTCATGGGGTCTTTAAAACACATATAGTGCACACTGGTATTTTATACTCTTAAATACAGAAAATAAATTCATTGTACTGATATAAGCACATTATCTGATGAAAACAGAACAAAAAGTGTCTTCCGATTAAAAAAAAAAAAAGATAGAACAAGGCAAAATGAAAATGAAAGAACAGCACAAACGAATCCTTCACTCTTCATATGTGCTGCAGATGAAGTTGAGTCTGTCAGTCTCAGGACGGCTGATCCAGCGCTGATCTCCTCCAGACTGAACTGCTCCAGATCTCACTGCAGACTCACACTTATCTGAATCATCAGTTGCCCAGTTCTGATAGCACACGGTCTGTCCGCTCACCCAGAACCAGAGGCCCACAGTGCAGGAGTGACGTAAACCCAACCACACCGCCTTAGTAGACGCCTGTTTAACCACATTCATCACACGACGCTGCTTCTCTCCTGAATGAACTGAGACCAGATCCACATGATTCTGTCTGCAGTATCTCAGAGCTTCAGACCACGTCAGATTCTCTTTGATCAGAATCAGTTTATCTGGACACAAAACAAACCACAAGAAAAACTAGAGAGAGACTGATCAAAAACAACATGCAGAACAAACACTGTGGAGGAATTTGTCATGTCAGACATGTAGTGTGAACTTTAAAGAGTTAGTTCACCCCAAAATTTTAGGCTTTTGCTTGCATGTAAACTTTGATCAGTGAACATAAGCAGAAGCTCAACCTAACGAGAATGAACCTCATTGGTTACGCAGCACGTTTGAGTTTCCAGAAGAGGTTTGTTCTTGTGCGTTATACAAGTTAGGTTGAGCTTCTGTTTATGCTCGCTGATCAATGTTTACATGCGAATAAAAGTCTAAATTAAATCTGTTCATCATATAAAGTGATCGATTCTCTTCAGAAAATTTGGACTAAACCGCTCGATTCATATGGATTAGTTTTATGATCTCTTCATGGAGTTTTTGAAGTGTCAATGTGGAAGTTACAAAGGCAGTCAATGGAAGGAAATCTGACAGCATGTTTGGAACGACATGAGGGTGAGTAATTAATGACAGAAATTTCATTTTGGGGTGAACTAACCCTTTAAGATATCTGGAGGTGATGGATGCATTGTGTGTGTTTTGTGAGGATCTGCTCACCTTCATGACACACAAAAGGAAGCTGCGTACTGCAAGGGGTGTCATTCCATTCTCTCGGAGCGAGATGAATGATCGCTGCACAGTTTTCATTAACTCCATTACTAGGTTCATTATACCTCCAGTATCTGAATGAGGAGTTACTCTGATCTGACCACTGCCATGAGTCTCTGAACAGACCGATCCAGACTTCACCAGATATGTGACTATCATTGATGATCTTCTGAACCTGTTGACTCTCATTCTGGTTCCTCACACTGACCAGATCAATGTGATTCTGTCTGCAGTAACTCTGAGCGTCTCTCCAATTCATCGTCTGATTGACAAAGATGAGTCCTGTGTTCGCTTTAAGAAAAATAATACAAAATAAATTGTTCATCAATGTTATGCTGTTTTATGGTTTGATGTGAACAGGAGCAGCAGTGGAAACATCAGAAACACGTGTCATTCAAAGACTGTTTCTACAGCTGATGATATATTGAATCTTCTCAATATCTTCAGGATTATTTTAAAGATTTAACATGAAGTAACATTTGTGAACATCATGATGATTTTAAAAAGTAGCATAATAATTTTAGTAATAGCGACACCTACAGGTGAACAGAATGAGTGTTAGTTTAAACCTGTCATCAGGGTGGAAAGAGTACTGAAAAAATATAATCAAGTAAAAGTAACATTACTTTCCAAAAATTTAGTGAGTAGAGAAAAAATTGTCCAAAAATGTATTCCTTGAATAAAAGAGTATCTTATTTAAAATACTCATGATGAAGTGAGAACTGAGCTGTGGATTCGACCAGCTTATAATAAACACTGTCATTAAAAATGAAGAAAACAGTGAAAATACTGTAATTCACATTATCTTTGATTGTTTGTAAAAGAGAATGAAGAATATCATCCAACAGTTTTAATTTTTACTGCCAACTTTTTAAAATATATCAAAACACAGAACGATAATTACAGAGATGAAAAGATGAAAAGTTATTTTCAGTGCATTCATCACCATTTAAATCATAATGTATGAAAATAAATTGATTTAAAATAATTTGTAAGTTCTTAATAAACACTGAGAGATCTATTGATGTACATAAAATATCAATGTTGAGAACAGTGCAAAAATACATAATACATAAACACAAAAATAAATAAATATAAAAACTCATAGTTCATCATCACACACCAGAGGTGGTTTTAAAAAGAGAGATAAAGCCAAATTATCTCCAAAATGGTGCCACTTTTGCGCTGCGAGGTTACACTTTTAGATCACTGAGTAGGGCCGGGCGATACAGCTAAAAAATTATCATGATATAATGTTTTATATTGATCGGTATCAATAATTATTGAAAAAAATTTAGTAGAAAAAAATGTTTGAATTTAACCAGTGCATTTTTAATTAAGGCAAACAACAAATAATTTTTAAAACAAAGCAAAATAAAATGTAAACAAATCTTTCTTATATTTTATATGAAGATTAAATAAATAAGTGTAAAGAAACTTAGAGCTGCACAATTCTGGATAAATTGAGAAACTTTTTTTTTTTTTTTTTTTTTTTAACCAAGATCACAATTCTGAATGACAACTAAACGAAATAACATGTAATTTAGAGGTTCTGACAAAATATTAAGTGCTGCAGTCTATTTTAAAATTTTAAATATATTTGAATTAATTATTTTTAAAAAATCTTCAATGATACGCTCATAAATACTCGTTTTATTACTGGATGAATCGGTGTATTTAAAAGAATCTGCTGAATGAAAATTCAACGTCAAATACATTTTTTAACAGTCACTTGTCGCCACCTGGTGGTGAAACAATGTAATCGATAAATACGTCATTTAAATAAACGTCACATAAATACGTCGATAACATAGACATTAGTGTTTTACCTGAACTATAAACTTTTATGTCAGTACTTCTGTGATAACCTGAATATTTGTAGCACAGAAATAAAGATATTGTGTGATTGAAAGCACTGTTTGTGCAGCTGTTAATACCGACATGACAACTGCTCTCTCAAGACGAACTTTGAAGCAGATCAACTGTAAGACGTAAGGAAACCATGAAACTGCCACACTGACGAGCTGACATGTGCTTTTTTATTCACAATCTCCTCGTCGCCAGTAGGTACAGCATTCATTTTCATGTGTTTGTGTGTTCTGATCTCACGTGCCGACTGCGCAACTGAACTCCAGCAACTTGTTTGCGTGTCACTCGTAGCGCGTCTGTTTGTGACCCAGGGACGGAGCGAGCTTGAGAGTTGTTCATGCAAACGAACTTAATGCCTGTTTACATTTTAACGCATTTAAGTGAAACTATATTGAGAGTTATATCGAACATTTTTTTCTATCGTTATCGATTAAGACGTACCGTCGATAAATATCGATACAGTTTTATCGCCCAGGCCTATCACTGACAGTGGCGGAGCCAGGATTTTTTCATAGGGGTGGCCAGGCAGGGGCCAGCAACCAGTCTGGGGTGGCACAGAAATCTTCATTATTATAACATAAAAATTAGTCTGACTATAATGTACTGACTGTGCCAACAACACAACTGAATACAGTTAATTTGTAGCCTATTTAATTGTAATTGAGATAATGAATTAGATCATGGAATGCTGAGTGAATTTTTTTCTTTTTTTCTTTTTTTTTTTAATCATTCCTCACTTGCAGGCATATTAATAAAGGGGCTCACACTATAGCTAAATTTCAACTTGTTCAGTCAGTTCTGGTTCTCAAAACCCCCAATAGCTTGTTCTCCATTGTTGCATCTCCATGGATGAGACATCCAGATAACTACATACTACATGAATTTTATGTATAATCAATGAGTTTGTCTGTTTCAAAAACTAACCAAAAAAGTAAACACTAAATGTTTAACTTTCTATATTGTCAAATAAATAATTGTAACAGTTCTATCATACCTAAATTAAACTCAGTACAGAGAAAAAAAAGTGTTCTCTTTTGAATTCCCATTTGCTGATGCGGAAGCGGAAGTCAACAGCACATAAATGCCAGAATGTAAAATTAATTATTTTATGCATTTAAATGTGATACATTTTTGTTTATACTTTACAAATTAACACAAAATTAGCATCTTAGTACAGATGCAATAAATAGCTGAACTCACTGTTGTTGCAGATGAAATGACGAGTATCACTACATGACCCATCATGCCATTCTCCATTCTTCATCACAGCACAGTTCTCATTTCCGTTATTTGGTTGTCCAGATCCCCAGTTCAGATAGAGCGCAGGATCACCTGAAGACCACTGCCATTTATCAACATTCATCTTCTGCAGCCCAATCCAGACATACTCATGACGTTCTTCATTCACACTCTTCTTCAGCTCGTTCATGTCGTTCATGTTGTCAACGGTGGCCAGATCTGTGTAATTCTCTCTGCAGTATCTCTGAGCTTCAGTCCAGTTCTTCTTCACGTTTATAAAGTGATACTGACGCTGAACACATTCAGATACGGAGCAGAGAGCTGTGAAAGAGAGGGTTTGATTTAATGCTTTTCATAACAGAGTCAAACCTGATGAAACTATAAACCATAAATAAAACAACAAACACACTCACCAATGAGAAGAAGAATGAAATATAGAGTTTGGTCCATTTCTGAGGAAGAAACACATTGACAAACTCAGATAATCCCATATTCATCTTGGAGTAAAACGTGATCATGTAATTTAAAAAATAGCAGAAAAACAAAATTCACAATCATTCAGACAATATTAACATCTCAAAGTCTAGTTGTGTTTGAAGAATGAACATGTGAGTTGTTCTTACTTTAGAGGTCGTGTGTTTCTGTCCTGAGTCTGATGTTTCTGTCTGCAGCTTTAAACAGTGTGATTATTATATCTGCTCTCATCCCTCATTCAGAACATCATTTCACATCATTTGTTTATTTCTCAAAACCCCCATATCATATTCACTTCCTCTATATTTGTGTATTTGTCCTCCTCTGTCCCTTTATTTGCATGTTGACGTCTGTGTCAGTCAGTGTTAGTCTATATTAATATGGACCTCAAAAAAAAAAAAACATTCACAAATTTATATTTTAACATTCACAAATAATGCACGTTTTTTTCTAATCAGAAGTAAATGTAAAAAATATATTACATTATGTGTGTTTTATACTGCATGAATACATATATCTGCAATATATTACATGATCACATATACATCTATGTACAGTAGTCAACATTTTCAAAACCTTTCATCAAAGTTGTCCAAAGATGAACTTTTTTTTATCCACTTCAAATGATGAGTACTATATTATGAAGTCTATTACTGAATGTAAAAATACATACATTATGATATATTAGTAAACATATAGTAATATTTTTCAATATATGAAAAGCGGCAATTCCTTATGCATTATTCAATACATTGTAATATATTAACACAATATATTATTCAGAATATTTTCAAATATACTGTTAAATCATTTAATATATTGATCAGGGAAATATATTTTCTTTTCGTAAGGGCATATAACCAGATATTGTCATTAAACCCTTTCAATTATAAATGATGTGCTAACATGTTTTGATTCAGTATTAACTTTGAAGTGTCACCTGTTTCTACCTCTCTCTAGTTATCTCTAGTGGTCAAGACTGCAAGTGTGGGTATCTGGACAGGCCTCATGTTTGTGTTTCTCTGTTTCTGGACACTTTCTGTTCTCTTTCTGTTTGAACTGATCAATGAGGGTTGAGTTCATCAGTGAAGACAGTGACACTGGTTACTGAGAGCTTTCAAGAGCTCTGTTTGAGGCTCCAGTCCAAGAGAAAGAAATGTGTGTGAGAGAGAATGAGTCTGACTGTTGAGAGAGTTTGGGCTTCAGGGTTTGAGGCACTAAAAATGGCAAAATGAAGAGGAAGGAAAGACAATTCCTTTTGCTTTTGGTTTTTTGGGAAAAAAGTAGAAACTTTTTTGCTCATGCATAGGCTTCTTCATTTTCCTCTTCTGAGAGCTGAGACCCCTCACATTCACAACAGAGACAAGATAAAGACTCTGTCCAGTCTGCATTAAAGTGCTCATATCGTGTATTTATTCCCTCCACTGTGAAACTACAACAAGCAGAAACTAATTATTTTTTAAAGATCTTCTAACTCGTCATTCACACACGAAAGAAGTTTAAAACTACAGCATTATTAAGACAAAAACAGACGATTAAACAAAAAACAAAAGACAAACTCTGAACATTACAAAACAAAAAAAGTAGCCATTCAGCTGCATAGTTTATTCATGCTGCAATGCATGCTGGGACTTGGTACTATATATGGTGGCACCCAGCATGCATTGCGGCATTAAACTTTTTGTTGATTGTCACCATTGTTGAGATTCATATGTTGATTAGTGATGTCTGTGTTCATCACTAATGTTCAATTATCACTTAATTAATGATTTAATTAATTAACTGTAACACTGTTTCAGTGTTAGTTTTTAACACTCTGTAGAGTGAATCCCAGGAGACCCGAGCAGTGTTATTTAACACCGGGGATATTTCCATGATAAGGAAATACAATATACACACAGAATCTCCATTCTCGAGCACATTCAAATGAACGTTTCCATGGTGAACACAGAGGAAAACGTGAACAAGGAAGAAAAATAGAGTAATACACAAATGATGCACAGCAAAATCCCCAGTGTTAAAAATAACTCAGTGTTCATATGTGTCCACACTACAGGGTGTTAAAATAACACTGAAACAGTGTTGAAGTTAATGAGATAATTAAGTGATTAATTAAGTGATGACTGAACATTAGTGCTGACACCTGATGTTAATAAGCAGAATCACTGAAGGAAAGAGAAACAAAAACAGAAAAAAGAAAAGTGTAGTGAAGTGTAGCCAAGTATGGTGTCTCATACTCAAAACTTGTGCTCTGCATTTCACCCATTCAAGTGCGCACACACACACACACACACACACACACACACAGCAGTGAGTATTGAACACACACACACACACACACACACACACACACAGCAGTGAGTATTGAACACACACACACACACACACAGAGTGTGGCCAGCTGTTTTTGCCGAGTCACCCAGGAAGTGATTGGGGGTCAGATGTCTCGCTCGAGGACACTTCAGTTGTGAGTATGAGAGTGGAAGAGAGCGCTGTTCATTCACTCCACTCACCGACATCTCCTGCCAGTACTGAGACTCGAACCCGCAAGCCTGGCCACACACTTGAAGATTTTAAGCCTGATTTTGGCCCGATGTGCAACCCTCAACAATCTGGGGGGTTCGGCCCAATTCAAGGCTTCTCGCAACCAGTTTTTTCTCCAAAAAATCCTCAATTGTGTGGTGTTGTGATTATTTAACTGCTCCCATTCACGTCAGAGTCCGTAAGATCCCAAATTGTAAGTGTCAAACATGCCTCTGACGTGACACCTGTGATAGCCAATGAGAGTGAGCAAGCTTCATCTACCAGATGTTGTGTTTCTGTAACTGAAACTTGGCAGCAACAAACATGCCATAAAAGTGGAGTATTGAGAAAGAAGATTACCCATATTATTTTTTTGTCCTTTGTTTTTCTTCCCATAAAACAAAATTCATGTCAGGAGAACCAACTGAAATGCCATCCCTATTATCTACCAAGGGAATTTAGTGCTGTGTTTTTGGCTGCTGTTCACATTCCTCCGTGTGTCAACTCTTCAGAAGCGCTCGGTAAACTCTATGATGCCATCAATGCGCTGGAAACGGCTCACCCTGATGCTGCTTTCATTATCATGGGCGACTTCAATCACTGTAATCTATAGACTGAATTGCCAGAATGTTTTCAGCACATAAACATCACTGGATCATGTTTATAGTCATATCCGTGATGCCTGCAAAGCCGTCCCCCGCCCTCACTTTGGACTTTCTGATCACATTTCTTTGTTCCTATACCCAGTCTATAGGTAAAGAAGCAAACAAACCCACCTGTTAAACAAGTTAAACTCTGGTCTCCAGAAACACAGTGCATAATGCAAGACTGTTTTGCTCAGACAGACTGGGAAGTGTTTAAAGCTCAGCCACACTGGAGGATTCTTCCATCAATATACAAGAGTTTTCTGAATATGTGACTGGGTACATTAGCACTTGTGTCAACAACGTTGTGCCCACCATACATATCAGGAGGTTTCTTAACCAAAAGCCGTGGATGAACAGTCAGGTGCGCCACATGCTGCGTGCTCGATCTCTTGCATTTAGATCAGGAAACAAGGAGGAGTACAAAGTACAAACTAAGGAAGACCATCAAGGAGGCTAAAAGTCAGTACAGAGATAAAAACTGAGAGCTTTTACCTGCAGTATACCTGAAACGCTGGATCTCTTACAGTATGCCTACGGCCCAAACAGATCTCAGTTTCTCAGCAGCCCTTCATATAACCCTCTCACACCTTGAAAACTAAGACACTTACACTAGGATGCCTTTCATCGACTACAGTTCTGCTTTTAATACAGTTATTCTCCACAAACTCACTGATAAACTGTTCAACTTGGACTGAACTCTACAGTTTGCAGTTGGCTGTTAGATTTCCTCACTGGCTGCAGACTGTCAGAATTGGAAATATCACATCTAACAGCATTGTGATGAATACTGGTGCACTGCAAGGATGTGTCTTTAGCCCCATGATCTACACAATGTTCACATTCGACTGCGTTGCCAACCATAAGGATAACATCATCCTGAAATTCGTTGAAGACACCACAGTTGTTGGACTTATCACTGGCGGTGACGAAACAGCATACAGGAGTGAGGGAGCAAGTCTAGTGAAATGGTGTGAGGAACATTCTCACACAGACAAAACCAAGGAGATGATCGTAGACATGAGGAAGGAGAGGAGAACTCATCATCCATGGGCGTGAGGTGGAGAGGATGAAGAGATATTCAGTGTTATTCTCCTGTCTCGATTGCTCTCCTGTCTCGATTGCTCCTGTCTGCCTCGCTGCTCAGAGTGGTTTGCGTCTGTGACTCCGTATAGCTTTGTTTTGAATCTCTTACTTTTGTTCATTGTTGCTTATATTATCATTACCTTATATAATACCTTATATAATATTGCCTACCACATTAATCTGACGTCGCTAGCTTGTAATCTTTGAATCTAAATCGCTCTTACAACGCGTTTGCATCTCGCTAGCTTGTTAACTTGTCATCAGTCTCTCGCGCGCTCCTTTTTCAACGCGTTCATCAAACAGCTGTGGTAACTCGGATCAGTCTACAAACACGGTGAGTCATGTCATCCTTTCCCTGTATCGTGTCGTGTTCCATATGCAACATGTTCAGTATAGCTCTCTCTGTCAGCGATGAGGGATTTACATGTCATAAATGTAGGGAAATAGTCAGGCTGACAGAGAGAATCTCAGAATTAGAGACACGCATCCAAACTTTAATCGAGGATAGTAAGAATGCAAGGGCTTCAGATACTGTTTTGGATGCGACTAGCTTAGTGAACTCTGTACATTGTTCGGTTCCGGCTGTAGAGCCCGCGCAGCAGGGCAATTGGGTAACGGTGAGGCGGCCTAGCCGCGGAAAACACCACTCTTCCGTTCCAATTAGAACATCAAACAGGTTCTCCCCACTCAGTGACGCACCCACTGAGAATCCTGTTGAAAGTGCCCTAGTTATTGGCGATTCTATTACACGGAACGTGAAAATAGAGACACCAGCCACCATAGTCACGTGTTTGCCGGGAGCCAGAGCACCTGACATCAAAGCAAATTTAAAAGTGCTGGCTAATGCTAATCGTAAATACACTAAAATTGTTATTCACGTCGGCACTAATGATGTTCGACTTCGGCAGTCGGAGATCACTAAAATTAACATTAAAGAGGTGTGTGAACTCGCAAGTACAATGTCAGAAGAAGTCATTTGCTCTGGCCCTCTTCCTGTTCGTCGGAGTGATGAGATAGTTAGCAGATTATCATCACTCAATGGCTGGCTGTCTAAGTGGTGTCCGCAGAATAATATAGGTTTCATAGACAATTGGAAGAGTTTTTGGGGCAGACCTGACCTGTTGAAAAGAGATGGTATTCATCCCTCCCGGGATGGTGCTGCTCTTCTCTCTAGTAATATGGCACATAGTCTTAGAACTAAAACATGACAAACTGGGGTCCAGGTCAGGAAGCAGACAGACTGGCTAAACCGACCGTCTGCTAGCTGCCTCACGTTACAGAAGTCAGATAATTCCCAACACATAGAAACTCTTACACCTAGATATTATCACATAGAGACTGTGTCTGTACCCTGAATTAGTAAAAACAAAAAACTTCCAAACCCATTTAATGGTAAAAATTTAATTGATGTACAACAAATAAAAAATAGAGATAAAAATGATAAACAAATGATAAAGCTTGGGTTGTTAAATATTAGATCCCTTTCTTCAAAAGCACTTATTGTAAATGATATTATCACAGACAATAATCTAGATGTGCTGTGTTTGACAGAAACTTGGCTAAAACCAGATGATTACATTACTTTAAATGAGTCTAGCCCGCAAGGTTATGATTATCGACACAATCCTCGTCAGAAAGGCAAAGGGGGAGGTGTTGCTGTAATTTATAGTAATATTTACAGTATTAGTCAAAAGTCTTCCAAATATAATTCCTTTGAAGTGATGGTGCTTTACGTAACATTATGTAAGTTGACATTTGTGCTGGCTACTGTATACAGGCCACCAGGGCACCATACTGATTTTATCAAAGAATTTGCTGCTTTTCTTTCAGAGTTAGTACTAACTGCAGATAAAGTCCTTGTTGTTGGTGATTTTAATATCCATGTAGATAATAAAAAAGACTCATTGGGATTGGCATTTACAGACATTCTAAACTCTATTGGTGTTAGACAACACGTGTCAGGACCCACTCATTGTCGTAATCATACTTTAGATCTAATATTGTCACATGGAATCGATATTGATGCCGTTGAAATTCTGCAGCAGAGTGACGACATCTCAGATCATTATTTAGTCTCGTGTATACTACATTTAGTCAAGGCAGCTAAACTGCCTCCCTGCCATAAATATGGTAGAACCATCACTTCTACCACTAAAGATCGCTTTCTAAATAATCTTCCTGATCAGTTTCATCGCCTTAGCATACCAGATAGCTTAGAAGACCTCGATGTTGAAACAGAAACTATTGCCTCTGTCTTTTCCAGCACATTAGACTCGGTTGCTCCTTTGCGTTTAAAAAAGATTAAGGAAATTAATCCAACGCCGTGGTACGATGAGCACACTCGGGCCCTAAAGGTAGCAGCCAGAAAAATGGAGCGCAGCTGGAAGAAAACAAAACTAGAAGTTTTTCGCATCTCGTGGAGAGAGAGAATGATTGAGTACAGAAAGGCCTTAAAAACTGCTAGATCTGCCTATTTTTCAAAACTTTTAGAAGAAAATAAGCACAACCCTAGGTATTTATTTGATACAGTGGCTAAATTAACAAGAAATAAAGCTTCAACTTCTGATGTTTCCAAAGAGCACAGCAGTAATGACTTTATGAACTTCTTTACTTGTAAAATTGATAATATTAGAGAAAAAATTATAACCATGCAACCGTCTACTACAGTATTGCGTCAGACAGTGCATTGTAGTGTCCCTGAGGAAAAATTAAATTCATTTACTGCTTTAGGAAAGGAAGAATTGTCTAAACTTATTAAATCATCAAAATCAACAACATGTATGTTAGACCCTATACCGACTAAACTATTGAAAGAGATGCTTCCAGAGATCATAGATCCTCTTCTTAATATCATCAATTCATCTTTATCACTAGGATACGTACCAAAAAGTTTTAAGCTGGCTATTATTAAACCTCTTATTAAAAAACCACAACTTGATCCTAGAGAATTAGTCAATTACAGGCCGATCTCAAATCTCACTTTTCTGTCAAAAATACTAGAAAAGGCAGTATCATCACAACTATGTTCCTTTTTAGACAGAAATAGTATCTGTGAGGATTTCCAGTCAGGATTTAGACCGTACCATAGTACTGAGACTGCTCTCATTAGAGTTACTAATGATTTGCTCTTATCATCAGATCGTGGTTGTATCTCTCTATTAGTGTTACTGGATCTTAGTGCTGCATTTGACACTATCAATCACAACATTCTTTTAAATAGACTCGAAAATTATGTTGGCATTAGTGGAACTGCATTATCATGGTTCAAATCATACTTATCTGACCGTTATCAGTTTGTAGTAGTAAACGAAGAGAGGTCATATCGATCACAGGTTCAATATGGAGTACCGCAAGGCTCAGTACTAGGAACGTTGCTTTTCACTCTGTACATGCTACCCTTGGGAGATATCATTAGGAAGCATGGCGTTAGTTTTCACTGTTACGCTGATGATACTCAGCTCTATATTTCTTCGCGCCCTGACGAAACTTACCAACTCACAAAATTAACAGAATGCATAGCTGATATAAAAAATTGGATGACCAGTAATTTCCTACTTCTAAATTCAGAAAAAACAGAGATTCTAATTTTTGGACCAAAAACCTCTTCACGTAATAACCTAGAATACGGTCTAACACTTGATGGCTGCTCTGTTAAGTCTTCGTCGTCAGTTAGGAACCTGGGTGTGCTCTTTGATACCAATCTTTCATTTGAAGGCCATGTTACTAGCATCTGTAAAACCGCATTCTTCCATCTTAAAAATATATCTAAACTACGACATATGCTCTCAATGAAAAATGCAGAACAGTTAGTTCATGCGTTCATGACCTCAAGGCTAGATTACTGTAACGCTCTACTGGGTGGTTGTTCCGCTCGCCTGATAAATAAACTACAGCTCGTACAAAATGCAGCAGCTAGAGTTCTTACTAGAACTAGGAAGTATGACCATATTAGCCCAGTTCTGTCAACACTGCATTGGCTTCCTGTTAAACATCGTATAGATTTTAAAATCTTGCTAATTACTTACAAAGCACTAAATGGTTTAGCTCCCCAGTACCTGAGCGAGCTCTTAAAGCATTATAGTCCTTCACGTCTATTGCGATCTCAGGATTCAGGCCAGCTGATAATACCTAGAATATCAAAATCAACCGCAGGTGGTAGATCCTTCTCCTATCTGGCACCTAAACTCTGGAACAATCTTCCAAGCATTGTTCGGGAGGCAGACACACTCTGTCAGTTTAAATCTAGACTAAAAACGCATCTCTTTAACCTGGTATACACATAACACATTATCAATTTATATTTTCAAATCCGTTAAAGGATTATTAGGCTGCATAAATTAGGTCAGCCGGAACCGGGAACACTTCCTATAACACCAGATGTACTCGTTACATCAGAAGAAGAATGGCATCTACGCTAATATTAGTCTTTCTGTTTATCCTGAGGTTTACCGTAGTCAACCAGATCCGGGCCGTATCCAGGTGAGACCGAGGACCGGCGCCTTGACGCGACCACAACGTAGCCCTGAAGTATCAGCAGAGATTGAGTCAACTAGATCATCCATTGTGAAGGCCTCATCGACACGACAGCCAGTGGCACAGCTCCTCAACAAACCGTCCATACCGGTGTGATGAATACGATCCTCAACTGGATTGAACTGGAATAAATACTTTGAATGTTGCGATCCTATCAGACATAAGATAGCAACCTGAATCGTAACAAAGCACTGTTCGCCAGAGGAGAACTGGCCCCCCGACTAAGCCTGGTTTCTCCCAAGGTTTTTTTTCTCCATTTTAACACAGAAGTCTATTTGCCACCTGTTTGCCATCTGATGTCACCTGTTGGAGTTTGGGTTCCTTGCCGCTGTCGCCTTTGGCTTGCTTAGTTGGGGACACTTGACATTTGATATTCAACAGTGCTTTGATCTGCCGACATTGACACTATTCTTTAAGAGCTGCTGTGCAGCTAAAATTATATACCAGTTATCAATGTTAAGCTGCTTTGACACAATCTGCATTGTAAAAAGCGCTATATAAATAAAGGTGACTTGACTTGAGAGGGTGAGCTGTGTCAAATTTCTGGGCGTCTACATCAGTGACGACCTCACTTGGTCACGTAACACCACCCAGCTGGTCAAGAAAGCACAACAGTTGATGAACTTCCTCAAAAGGCTGAGGAAATTTAGCATGGCACCAAAGATCCTCAGCAGCTTTTACAGCAGTGTCATTGAGAGGACCTTGACCAGCTGTATCACAGTGTGGGATGATAACAGATGAGTCAGGAAATACATAAACCCAGGGGCGGACTAGGGTTGAGAAGTGGCCCTGGACTTTCTGGCACAGAGCGGCCCACCACACACTGCACAGAGAAAATTTTAACACGTCTTAACATAAAAATATAACATAAATGACATTTATATTTTTTTAATTGAAATGCTTATAATTAACATTAATGAATCACTGGCATGCTTATTTACATTATAATTTGTCTTTTGTGGTGTACAAATAGTAAATAAGTTTGAAGAATTTTTGCTCAAATAACACAATGCTCTGGTATGTTCTAGAAGACTTGGAATGTAGTGCAGAATGAGCTGTTTTTATGGTGCCTTTGGTTATAGTGTTTGTCCTTTAGGGAGCTTGACATCTGTCATTTTACGGAATTGATGTCCAATTTTTATCCAGAATTTATTCCTGTGATCAAAGCTGAATTTTCAGCATCATTACTCCAGTCTTCAGTGTCACATGATCCTTCAGAAATCATTCTAATATTTTTGTGGAAAATATGAAACTGTAAGTAACAGTAAAGACATTTATAATTATTACAAATGATTTATATTTCAAATAAATGCTCTTCGTTTGAATTTTCTATTCATTGAATAATCCTTAAAATAAAAGTAGACCCATCATAGTTTCCACAAAAATATGAATATGCAAAACAGTTTTCAGCATTCATAATAATAAGAAACAATATTAATAATTAAGCAGCAAATCATCATATTAGAATGATTTCTGAATGATCATGTGACTGAAGACTGGAGTAATGATGCTGAAAATTCAGCTTTGATCACAGGATTTTAAAATATTTCAAAATGCAAAACAGTAATTTTAAAATTTAATATTTCATAACCCTGCTGAAAAAAACAGCATATGCTGGTTAAGGTAGGTTTTGGAGCTGGTATGCTGGTTTATGCTGGTCCTAAGCTGGCCCAGGACCAGCATGGACCAGCATAGGACCAGCACTTGACCAGCTCAAACCAGCATACCAACTCCAAAACCTACCTTAACCAGCATATGCTGTTTTTTTCAGCAGGGAATATTAGTGTTTTTTGTCAAATACATTAAAAAAGTAACTTTTGACCACCAGCTAGTGAGGTGACTCGTTTGGACGTTAGAGCGAAGAGCAGAGGGAATCGTTTGGCTTTTTTTGCAGGATTCACCACGACCTGATGGAGGACTGATTCCGTGTTCATTCGAGTGGAGGTTCATTCGGACAGTTTTCGTCTCAAGAGGATTCTTCGGGACCTGGGAATGCCATCAAGCTTTACACACGTATATACGGAGGATTTGTGAGTACAGTCTGACTGAGATCTGTTGACAGAGAATTGTTTTAAGGAAAAGTGCACCAACGGTTCATGGCCATTTTGTTAAGTGTTTAATATCTGGAGGACCTTGACCAGCTGTATCAGAGAGTGTGATGGTAACACCAGAGAAATGGACCGCAAGCACTTACAGAGAGCGGTGAAGACTGCTGAGAGGATCATGAAAACACAACCACCCTCCCTGCAGAACATCTACCAGCGCAGAGTTCACAGAAGAGCAAACTCTATTGTTAAAGGAAAAAAAAAAAAACTCTACACACCCCCAACACAAACTGTTTACACTTCTGCCCAAGAGGTACAGGAGTATAAAATGCAGGACATCCAGACTGAGGAACAGTTTCTACCCAGCAGCCATCAGGATGTTAAATGGGTCAAACACTCATTGACCCCGTCTTCATCCAGACACCTAGATTTGCACAGACACTATATGAATATTGCACTGTTTGTATATTGTAGTTTACATATTTGTAATTTGTTTATATATATATATATTAACGTTATTCATGGTGGAAAGGCAAAGTAATTACTTTCAGTGCATCCAGAAAGTATTCGCAGTGCTTCACTTTTTCCACATTTTGTAATGTTACAGACTTATTTCCTCAAAATTCTACAAACAATACCCCATAATGACAATGTGAAAGAAATTTCTTTGAAATCTTTTTTTTTTTTTTTCCTATGTAGTTGTTAATAAAAAATAAGTTTAAAGAATGTTTGTCATTCAACATTTTCTATTATTAAAATTGTATATATATTTGTGTTTTATAAACGTCACAACACAAGAATGCTGTTTGTAAATAAGTTTATTTGAGCTGGTGTTGTTGAATTACAGGTTGCAAGAAACTTTATACTCAACTTTTAGTTTTTCTTTAAGAATAAACCATATTTCATTTCACTAAGACATATAGATGCTCACAATCATTTTAAATCATTTTAAACAAGTAATTTGTAAAGATATGACTAGAAACAGGAGTAGAAGAAAGTATCCACACCACCAGAATCCCAAGATCCCATGAAATCATCTGATGTGGATTGTGCTTTACTTTGATTTTCTTTAAATCCTTGAATCATGATCTTCTAATGTCTAGTTGACTGCAAGTGTGTTTGATTGAACAGTCTGTGTTAAAAATATTGAGCCATTTTTCCAGAAGAGAATGACTGCAATTTTCAAATGTTTCTAAAAGCCACAGATGAAAACTCATTTTGATTTCATGGGGTTTTTAAAACATATATAGTGCACACTGGTATTTTATACTCTTAAATACAGAAAATAAATTCATTGTACTGATATAAGCACATTATCTGATGAAAACAGAACAAAAAGTGTCTTCCAATTAAAAAAAAAAAGATAGAACAAGGCAAAATGAAAGTGAAAGAACAGCACAAACGAATCCTTCACTCTTCATATCTGCTGCAGATGAAGTTGAGTCTGTCAGTCTCAGGACGGCTGATCCAGCGCTGATCTCCTCCAGACTGAACTGCTCCAGATCTCACTGTACGCTCACACTCTTCCTCTCCTGTGCCGTTCCCTGGAGCCCAGTTCTGATAGCACACGGTCTGTCCGCTCACCCAGAACCAGAGGCCCACAGTGCAGGAGTGACGTAAACCCAACCACACCTCCTCAGTAGACGCCTGTTTAACCACATTCATCACACGACGCTGCTTCTCTTCTGAATGAACCGAGACCAGATCCACATGATTCTGTCTGCAGTATCTCAGAGCTTCAGACCACGTCAGATTCTCTTTGATCAGAATCAGTTTATCTGGACACAAAACAAACCACAAGAAAAACTAGAGAGAGACTGATCAAAAACAACATGCAGAACAAACACTGTGGAGGAATTTGTCATGTCAGACATGTAGTGTGAACTTTAAAGAGTTAGTTCACCCCAAAATTTTAGGCTTTTGCTTGCATGTAAACTTTGATCAGTGAACATAAGCAGAAGCTCAACCTAACGAGAATGAACCTCATTGGTTACGCAGCACGTTTGAGTTTCCAGAAGAGGTTTGTTCTTGTGCGTTATACAAGTTAGGTTGAGCTTCTGTTTATGTTCACTGATCAATGTTTACATGCGAATAAAAGTCTAAATTAAATCTGTTCATCATATAAAGTGATCAATTCTCTTCAGAAAATTTGGACTAAATCGCTCGATTCATATGGATTAGTTTTACGATCTCTTTATGGAGGTTTTGAAGTGTCAATGTGGAAGTTATAAAGGCAGTCAATGGAAGGAAATCTGACAGCATGTTTGGAACGACATGAGGGTGAGTAATTAATGACAGAAATTTCATTTTGGGGTGAACTAACCCTTTAAGATATCTGGAGGTGATGGATGGCTTGTGTGTGTTTTGTGAGGATCTGCTCACCTTCATGACACACAAAAGATTGTTGATTACTGCAAGGGACGTCATTCCATTCTCTCGGAGCGGTATGAATGATCGCTGTACAGTTTTCATTTCCTCCATTATTACTAGGTTCATTAGACCTCCAGTATCTGAATGAGGAGTTACTCTGATCTGACCACTGCCATGAGTCTCTGAACAGACCGATCCAGACTTCACCAGATATGTGACTATCATTGATGATCTTCTGAACCTGTTGATTCTCATTCTGGTTCCTCACACTGACCAGATCAATGTGATTCTGTCTGCAGTAACTCTGAGCAGCTCTCCAATTCATCGTCTGATTGACAAAGACGAGTCCTGTGTTCGCTTCAATAAAAAAAAAAAGTTAATTTATCTTATGCTGTTTTATGGTTTGATGTGAACAGGAGCAGCAGTGGAAACATCAGAAACACGTGTCATTCAAAGACTGTTTCTACAGCTGATGATATATTGAATCTTTGTGGTAGTTTTGTAATCTGGCTTAATCTAATTGACCTAGACTACTTGATGAAGAGAACAACTGCAGTTTATCAGTACATAAAGTTTGTGTATTGTTCTTTTAACACAATTTGATTTATTATTATTTTACACACAGCCTAAAAAAATGGACACATTTAACACATTTACACAATTGTCTACAAAACTTCTGGATTTATATATATTTCTCACTTAATGCTGAGTACACACCACAAGATAATCAGGCTTATTTTGGGCCGATTTCTCCCCTTCCGACAATCCTAGGTTATGTCCCGATTATCTCGATGGTTCTACTTATCAGATTTTCCTCTGGTGTGAGATGTGTTAAGAGTGTCTGAAATTGCTCGGATGAACCCGACGTTCATTGGTGTATAACATGTTGAATATTTACGATCAGAAATCCTGATGTGTGGGGGAACCCCGAGGACAAACTCGCGCACGCTCTGGAGATTATCACGTGAAACGAAACAATTTCCAATCAGAAAGCGAGCTGACAGAAGACAGAAGCATAACAAACGCAGTCATGGCGCTGCACAAAGTTAAATGGATTTGGACAGCAGAGATGGAGGATCAGCTTGACGATTTGTGGAAACAGCACGAGTGTTTATACAACGTGTCCTTAAAACATACTAAAATCATTCAAACACTATCAACGCAACTTCTTCCTGCCTACCTTCCATCATGTTTATTCTTAGCCTAAATCTGGAGAGATTTTGGGATGGGAGGAAAAATATTTTTCAAATCTTTTGCGTTCTCTGACAAAACCTGTTGTGAGTTCAGACAAACACTTCCTGTTTAATTTCCCTCTGGCAGTGGTTCAGACAGCTCTGTACGTTAACAATGGAGCAGTTAATAGAGTTTGATTCTGAACTGAGACTTAAATATAAAGAAATATGTTCAGTGTTTAGTTCAAGACACGGTTTTGACGTCAGTGAAAGACACCTGAACGGATAAGTTCAGTAAAGTTGGCAACATATTCACAGATTTGAATTTCCTGGATCAATAACTCATGAGCTAAACTTTGTTAAAACACAATAACATCTCTTTTCAATCATAGACAATGAGCTACAAACTAATTTTCCTCAAAACGAGTCTTCCTTCACACTGTACAAAATACACTGATCTCTGTGCAGGGGCTGAAGGGACTGTCTGCAAAGTGCAAAACCTGAAAAGTGTTACTATAAAAATAGTCAATAACTTCAGTGTTGAACACTGTAGTGTCACTGAATTCAGTTCACAGATCATTGCTTTCCTAACCTTGTTTGATAAAATGTGCTTTTTTGAATATTTTTTTCTAATAACAGTGAAGTTATTGATTTTATTGCATAATAAAAAAAATCAGGCAAATTATGCAAAATCACATTTTATCAAACTAAGTGTTTGAGTATAACCAGCAGGAGAACAGTGATGTGTGAACTGAATTTGATGATAGTACAGTGTGTTACAGTGACGTTATTGATTTTTATTTCATTATAAAAAAATAAATTAAAAAAATTCTCATAAAAAAAATCATGAGTTATTGATCCAGGAAGTTTAAATCTGTGAATATGTTGCCAATTTTACTGAACTTATCTGTTCAGGTGTCTTTTACTGACGTCAAAACCGCGTCTTGAACTAAACACTGAACATATTTCTTTATATTTAAGTCTCAGTTCAGAATCAAACTCTATGAACTGCTCCATTGTTAACGTACAGAGCTGTCTGAACCACTGCCAGAGGGAAATTAAACAGGAAATGTTTGTCTGAACTCACAACAGGTTTTGTCAGAGAACGCAAAAGATTTGAAAAATATTTTTTCCTCCCATCCCAATTTTTTTCCACCACCATGTCCCTTTAGGGGCTCCATACAAATGAAATGAATTCTTTAGGCAACATAATTAGCCTACCTGAAAAAAAAAAAAAAATTCTTTGTTGTTTTAATTTTGATAAATCATTGCATATACACCTGCATCACGTCATCAGAGCGTTCCATAAGGTTATACAGAGTTAGACAGACTTCGATCACCGAGAGCCAAAAACAAACAGCAGCCGCCTTTAACAGTTCCTCCTGAACCAAAACAATGAGCTCCTGCTGCGTTCACTCCATGAGTAACTATAATTATGAGATGAAACCCGTGAGGTTCTACCTGGAGCAGTTCACGTCCTCAGACTCGGATTTATGCGTTTCTATTTCAACACTATCGACACCAAAATAAATCTGCAGCAGTCAGGTGGAACAAGTAAGAGCTCTGTAAGTTGTTTGTGTTCATTATTATTGTAATGTTCTGTGCTTTGAGCAATAACATTTCTATCTGGGCTGATCTCACATTGTGACCACAGTATGAGCACACAGTGAGAGCGCTGTGAGGTTACACTTTTAGATCACTGAGAGACAAACTGTTGACTGGGTATGATGTTGGCGGTGCTGACCCTTTGTGATGAAGATATTAAACATTAAGGCATCAGTTGAAGCGTGTTTTTTCTAATCAGAAGTAAATGTTCTGGAGTCGTTATATTTGGTATATGGTGCATCTATAAATTAATGGTTGTAATTTTAAATAGCTGAACTCACTGTTGTTGCAGATGAAATGACGAGTATCACTACATGACACATCATGCCATTCTCCATTCTTCATCACAGCACACTCGTCTCTGCCATCAGGTTGTCCAGATCTCCAGTTCAGATAGAGCGCAGGATCACCTGAAGACCACTGCCATTTATCAACATTCGTCTTCTGCAGCCCAATCCAGACATACTTATGACGTTCATCATTCACACTCTTCTTCACCTCGTTCATGTCGTTCATGTTGTCAACGGTGGCCAGATCAGTGTAATTCTCTCTGCAGTATCTCTGAGCTTCAGTCCAGTTCTTCGTCACGTTTATAAAGTGATACTGACGCTGAACACATTCAGATACGGAGCAGAGAGCTGTGAAAGAGAGGGTTTGATTTAATGCTTTTCATAACAGAGTCAAACCTGATGAAACTATAAACCATAAATAAAACAACAAACACTCACCAATGAGAAGAAGAATGAAATATAGAGTTTGCTCCATTTCTGAGGAAGAAACACATTGAAAAACTCAGATAATCCATATTCATCTTGGAGTAAAACATGATCATGTAATTTAAAAAATAGCAGAAAAACAAAATTCACAATCATTCAGACAATATTAACATCTCAAAGTCTAGTTGTGTTTGAAGAATGAACATGTGAGTTGTTCTTACTTTAGAGGTCGTGTGTTTCTGTCCTGAGTCTGATGTTTCTGTCTGCAGCTTTAAACAGTGTGATTATTATATCTGCTCTCATCCCTCATTCAGAATATCATTTCACATCATTTGTTTATTTCTCAAAAACCTCATATCATATTCACTTCCTCTATATTTGTCCACCTCTGTCCCTTTATTTGCATGTTGACGTCTGTGTTAGTCAGCCTATATTAATATGGACCTCAATAACAAATTATTATCACAATTTATATTTTAACATTCACAAATAAACAGCTGCTTTAATGATATTGCTGGACTGCATAAGTCGTGTTTCATCCTCTCATCTTCATGGGACTGTCCACCCACACTTGTGCTTGACTTTTTTTTTTTTTTTTTTTTAGAATGAGTCTTATTGAGAAAATTCTTATTTTTTTTTATTTCATCCATAATTCACCAGTGGCAGCGTTTCACAAAATCCTAGGATATATCACATGATTCCTTCTGGCGATACAACAACGACATTCCCAAGTAATCATATTATATCCAAACAAAATGTGGACAAAAATCCACCATACTAAAAGAATGCAATCGTAATGCACAGACTTAACATTACTAATCAATGCAAACTATGAAACAGTCCTGTAAGCCTACACCGAGTCCTTGACCCACATTCAGAGCAGTATATCTGAAACACTGGATCTCTTACAGATCTACCTCGGACAGTTTCTCAGCAGCCCTTCATATAACCCTCTCACACCTTGAAAACTAAGACACTTACACTAGGATGCCTTTCATCGACTACAGTTCTGCTTTTAATACAGTTATTCTCCACAAACTCACTGATAAACTGTTCAACTTGGACTGAACTCTACAGTTTGCAGTTGGCTGTTAGATTTCCTCACTGGCTGCAGACTGTCAGAATTGGAAATATCACATCTAACAGCATTGTGATGAATACTGGTGCACCGCAAGGATGTGTCTTTAGCCCCATGATCTCCACAATGTTCACATTCGACTGCGTCGCCAACTATATGTGTAATATAAATATATATTAACGTTATTCATGGTGGAAAGGCAAAGTAAGAATTCCACTGTACAGGAAACTGTGCATATGATAATAAAGGATCTGAACTTGTATTTGTCCACTTTTTTCCCCTTATTTGCATATAGAAAGAGAGGAAAATTTACCTCTTCTGAGAGCCGAGAGCCCTAGTGGTGAGGAGGAGACCACAGCAGACGTTCACAACAGAGACGAGATAAAGACATTAAAGTGCTCATATCGTGCTTTCATTCCCCTGAAGTTCATTTATAATGTTAGTAAAGGTTGTTGGACTCTCATTATCCCACTGAAATAATAACATCATCTTCTGCTGCTGTTTCAGTCTTATTTCCTCTAAATACTTGATTGTGATTGGCTGGAACATTAAAATATTGTTACATTTTTTAGAATCTGTCTTTTTGTGAAAATGTTTATTTTGTTTCATTTCATACTCTTGCTGTTTACTGTTTCATTGTTTATAAATATGAACACATTTCCATGTAAACACGTCCTCATCACTCATTTTCTTATCTCCACACCACATGTAGATGTTCAGTCTGGACAATATTTACATCTCTGACGTGAAACAGAAGGATAAACAGTGAGTGTTATTGTTCTAGTCATATTTCATCCAGTTTTATTCATCTGTTAGTTTTATTTCAACAGCAGGAAAGTTTCTCTATAACTGTGTCTCAATTCAGAGCTGCATCCTCGAAGTCCATGAAGGTTGAAGCGAGTGTTGTTAAATGAGACGCTTTAGCCTACGGATGATTTCCTGTTTTCAGCCCCAGCTGTTTGTTTGTTTGTTTGTTTGTCAGAAAATGGCAGGTGTTGTATCTCAAGCTGAGACAACATCATGGCCAGGTAAAATAAGTCTGGTTAAACTGTGTAATGTTTATTATATGTAATTATCAACAATTAGTTGACATCGTTAAAACAGTCATGTGACTGCAGTGGTTCAACCTTAATGTTATGAAGAAACAAGAATACTTTTTGTGCGCAAAAACAAAACAAAAATAACAACTTTATTCAACAATCTCTTCTCTTCTGTGTCATTCTCATACACTGTTTACGTTCAGCGCTTCCAGGTTCTACGTCTGAACGCCGGCTCAGTATTGGCCGAGGCTGATCATGTGAGCAGCATGATGCATGCGTGTGATGCTGACGCAGGAGCCGGCCAATAATGAGTCGGTGTTCTCAATGTATGCTTTAGAGCCGATGAAGTCAGCCTTTTTCTCTTCATTGCGTGCTTTTTGTACATGAGGCCAGAGCAGTGCACGGGACGCTTTTTCCTCTTTTGTCAGGTCTTCTCCAAAGAATAATTTGTGTTCTTTGAGGTAGTCGCTATTTTTTACAGTTTTCCAGATGAAGTCTCTCACCCAACGCAGCACAAATAGGATGATAATGACCCTCGCTCCACCTGACACCGGCCTGCCCAATCTGTGAGCCCAAAAGTGGAATTAACCGAGTGAATGCAGTGTGACGTTGTATGTTGGTGTGAAAGTTGGCCTGTGAAGTGTGACTGATAATTTTTTTTTTTTTTTTCTGTGTTTGAATGTTTGGCAGGAGCAGGCTTGATTACACAACACTGATTATTATATACAGCAAATAATGACTGCATTTGTTCAACTCATGCAGGTATGGTTATATATTTTGATCTGTTTTCTTTGTCATGTGTGTTCGAAATGTAATTGGTTACATGTATACATCAAAATCAAGTTCCCGTAACAACCTGCCTCTGATCTGATCATTTCTAATACCACGAACAATTCAGTCCCTTATAAGTGACTCATTAAGTTCTCCAAATTCACAATCCTTTGCTTTATTCTTTAAGTCTGTCACATAAGCATCAATAGACTCTGTTTGGCCCTTGTGCTCTATGAACAACAAATGTCTCAGGTATGTTGGGTTTTTTTGTGATTCGCAGTATTTGGCAAACAGCTCTTTTAATGTCTCGAAGTCGTGTAAAAATCCCCTCCTGCGCAGCCCCTCCACAGCCTGAAATCCATTTGGGAGATTGGCATCGATCTCTGTTCCTGATCATGTGACCTGTCAGCAGCTCCGCACCTTTGGCTCTAATTGGATGTTGTCAGGTTTTTTTGGGGCTGATTCAACATATAGAATCAGCGTCGGGCCGTACGTGAGAGGGAGAACTCTGATTGGCTGTTCAGTTTAATGAATGAGTCAGTGCACGAGAATAATAGCAAACAGTGAGCAAACAAGTCAAGATGGTACAGACAGAAGGCTGTTCTAACTTTATGTCATCTTACCCGAGTGTTCCTGGGTAAATATTTTAATAATAACATGAGCCGAGTGGAATACAGAAAGTGATCAGCATGACTGATATTCAGAACGGGAAGCACGTGCTGCTTTGTTTACGGTTTGTTTATCCGTGTCACAGATGGTGTTGGGTTTTGTTTCATGTTTACAGTTTCATGTCTCTAATTTTGTAAACAGTCATTGTCATGTTTCATGTTCCTGTTTGCCATGTGCTGCCCTTGTTTGTCATGTTCTAGTCATGTGATCCTGCCATGTGCTCCCCTTGTCATAGTTGTCTTGATTATGTTCACAGGTGTGTGTTGTCTAGTCATTAGTAGTGTGTATTCAAGCCCTCATGTTTGCCATGTGTCTTTGTCAAGAATTGTCAGTGTAACTATTGTGGGTGAGCTCCTTGTTTTGCCATGCCATGCCATGCTAAGCTAAGCTAAGTCTATGTCTATGTTTATTGTATTTCAGTTCACATTTTGGATTTAAATAAACTGCACATGGGTTCTCCAAGACTTGCCTGCAGTGGCTCTATTTACAATCTGCAGCCTACAGTGTCGGTTTCCCTTTTTGAATAATGAATATAGACGAATATATCTGCAGAAATAGACATCTCCTTACACACAGGTGCAGAACGCGTGTGCTAGCTGACAGTCGGGCTGTAGTCCTGTCTGTGTGATCTGCGCAGAGAGCAGCAAGCACGTGAAGTTACCATGACAACCAGATACATTACTTGTAACACTGCGTCTACACCAGACGTGACCGTTGTCGTGTCGCATCACACCGCAACGGCTAAAAGCTGTCTACACTGAACGCGACAAACCGGCCGTTGCAAAGCACTATTAGATTGAGGACACAGAACAGGAGCGAGCGCAATTTACAATGGAAGGCGATGAGCCTTTGTAAGTTGATGAGTTTTTATCCGTGTTTTAACAAACCTCTGGACTCTTTTTAGATGGATGCTGAGACGTTTTTGGTCGGGTAGACACTCTGACCTACTTTGTTTGCTGGCTTCTGTGTTTTCCGCCAACTGGCAACCCGGGTGTTCAGATATGTAACAATAAACAGAAATTGTACAACTTTTAGCAGTTCATTACTGTTTTGTACACACCGTCATATTGATTATAATTCAAATACTTGTGGAGACCGGGTCTGAAGGGGTTAATGCTGAGCAGGAAGCACTGGACTGAATGACACAGCCTCACTAGGGTGCAGCCTTTCATTTGAGAAGCACTCAAAGATTCACAAAGGTCTCGAAGCCTCACAGAGCAGTTGTGTTTGGAAAATACTTATCACCACCTCAGACAGACGTTGGGGATCTTTCTTTCGTGGCTGGATGAGTAATTATTTTTGTAAAGTATGTTTTTTTTTTTTCTTAGTTATATTGTGGATGTATCCATGCATGTATTTTTTTTTTTTCGTCTTTTTTTTCTTTCTTTATTTGGCTGATCGGATGAACACTTGCACGCACACACTGTAAACCCTAATGCTCAAAATAATTAGTCTGAGTAGGACAAACTTAAATTAAACAAATTAGTCCAGTCAAATTAATTTTTATGAGTATTTGGCAATTTCTTTTTCTTTCAAGTTCAAAGAACTGATATATTTTAAGTAAACTGAACTGTTTCATTGTTTTAAGTTTTATGAACTTATTTCTTTTAAATGTTTGATAAAGGGTTAAAACCAACACATACATACCATTGCAAATATTTGCCTTTGCAGCTTTCTGTCTCCTCCGTTCTTTTCCAAAAGGCCCTTTTGGACTTTTCAGCTGAAACAAGAGAAAAGAAATTATCATTATTTATAATATATAGGATTATACATAGGAAAAAAGTACTGATTGACATTACAATTTTTGGATTTTACATTATTAGGCATTAAAAGCATGGTAAGTGTTGTGTTACTCTGTATTGACAAATATCACATTAAAACTACCAATACTGTGGTAAAAGCATGGTAAGTGTTGTTTTTACCATGCTTCTACTACAAATACCATTTTGAAACTACACTTGTACTACTTTGAACCTGATATGAATATGATTAACTGATTGAAAGTCTATAGCACGTAACGTGACAGTGTTTAATCACCCTAGTTTATAAGGTTCTTTAATTTAGAAAGCAATGAAAAGCAAACATTAGAACAGCGTATTTACTTACGAACATCTGGCACACGTGAACTGATGCCAAATATCGCGATGTGTTTTTTGAGACTTCTTCAGCGTGATTTCAAATTCGCGTCTGTTTTTGACGCTAAAGGTTTCCTATTGAAAGCAATGGAGTTCCCAGTTCGTCCATAGAGTGACGCCGAGAGGTACCGTTGACGTATCCCAAGCGACGCTGGGGGCGTATGAGGTGTGGCTTATATATGAGGGGTGATTTCTACAAAATTTGATGATTGCTGAGATTGTGTCCCAGACGGCATTAAATAATTCGTCAATATTTGTAAATATTCATGGCTTAAACAGCTGGAAAATTGACATACTGCAGTTCTGTGGATGTTTTTCCCAGGCAGGGTTATTATAGTTAAATAACAAAAACTAAAACTATTAAAAACTTGCTAATCGAAATAATCCTGTAATATAAAAAATTATAAATATTAGTTAAAAAAAAAAAAAAACTAAACGAAAACTAGAAATGTTGCCTTGTCAATGTCATTTCGTTTTTCCCCCGACTTTCAACAGACGAGATCATTATCTTTTCATTAATCGACAAGGTCAAATAAAATTACAGGTGCTGGTCATATAATTAGAATATCATCAAAAAGTTGATTTATTTCACTAATTCCATTCAAAAAGTGAAACTGGTATATTGTATTCATTCATTACACACAGACTGATACATTTCAAATGTTTATTTCTTTTAATTTTGATGATTATAACTGACAACTAAGGAAAATTCCAAATTCAGTATCTCAGAAAATTAGAATATTACTTAAGACCAATACAAAGAAAGGATTTTTAGAAATCTTGGCCAACTGAAAAGTATGAACATGAAAAGTATGAACATGTACAGCACTCAATACTTAGTTGGGGCTCCTTTTGCCTGAATTACTGCAGCAATGCGGCGTGGCATGGAGTCGATCAGTCTGTGGCACTGCTCAGGTGTTATAAGAGCCCAGGTTGCTCTGATAGTGGCCTTCAGCTCTTCTGCATTGTTGGGTCTGGCATATCGCATCTTCCTCTTCACAATACCCCACAGATTTTCTATGGGGTTAAGGTCAGGCGAGTTTGCTGGCCAATTAAGAACAGGGATACCATGGTCCTTAAACCAGTCACTGGTAGCTTTGGCACTGTGTGCAGGTGCCAAGTCCTGTTGGAACATGAAATCTGTATCTCCATAAAGTTGGACAGTAGCAGGAAGCATGAAGTGCTCTAAAACTTCCTGGTATACGGCTGCGTTGACCTTGGACCTCAGAAAAGACAGTGGACCAACACCAGCAGATGACATGGCACCCCAAACCATCACTGACTGTGGAAACTTTACACTGGACCTCAAGCAATGTGGATTGTGTGCCCCTCCTCTCTTCCTCCAGACTCTGGGACCCTGATTTCCAAAGGAAATGCAAAATTTACTTTCATCAGAGAACATAACTTTGGACCACTCAGCAGCAGTCCAGTCCTTTTTGTCTTTAGCCCAGGCGAGACGCTTCTGACGCTGTATGTTGTTCAAAAGTGGCTTGACACAAGGAATGCGAACCCATGTCTTGCATCCGTCTGTGCGTAGTGGTTCTTGAAGCACTGACTCCAGCTGCAGTCCACTCTTTGTGAATCTCCCTCACATTTTTGAATGGGTTTTGTTTCACAGTCCTCTCCAGGGTGCGGTTATCCCTATTGCTTGTACACTTTTTTCTATCACATCTTTTCCTTCCCTTCGCCTCTCTATTAATGTGCTTGGACACAGAGCTCTGTGAACAGCCAGCCTCTTTTGCAATGACCTTTTGTGTCTTGCCCTCCTTGTGCAAGGTGTCAATGGTCGTCTTTTGGATAACTGTCAAGTCAGCAGTCTTCCCCATGATTGTGTAGCCTACAGAACTAGACTGAGAGACCATTTAAAGGCCTTTGCAGGTGTTTTGATTTAATTAGCTGATTAGAGTGTGGCACCAGGTGTCTTCAATATTGAACCTTTTCACAGTATTCTAATTTTCTGAGATACTGAATTTGGGATTTTCCTTAGTTGTCAGTTATAATCATCAAAATTAAAAGAAATAAACATTTGAAATATATCAGTCTGTGTGTAATTAATGAATATAATATACAAGTTTCACTTTTTGAATGGAATTAGTGAAATAAATCAACTTTTTGATGATATTCTAATTATATGACCAGCACCTGTAGATTTACAATGGATACGTGTCTGTGACCCATTAACAAAATCCCAGGGGTTTAGTTTTAGCCTTCATGAATAAATAGCAGAATAAACAACAGAACATGAGGATTCGTCATCATCATCATCAGGCACCTGCGGCGCTTCTGAATGGAGAAAAATAGGATTAAATCCCATAAAAGGAATAAATAGCATATGCACAAAATTTATTTCACCTAAATAATAAACATATTAACAAAATGAAAGGAACAAAATGCGACAAGTAATGGACTAAGCTACAGGTGCTGGTCATATAATTAGAATATCATCAAAAAGTTGATTTATTTCACTAATTCCATTCAAAAAGTGAAACTTGTATATTATATTCATTCATTACACACAGACTGATATATTTCAAATGTTTATTTCTTTTAATTTTGATGATTATAACTGACAACTAAGGAAAATCCCAAATTCAGTATCTCAGAAAATTAGAATATTGTGAAAAGGTTCAATATTGAAGACACCTGATGCCACACTCTAATCAGCTAATTAACTCAAAACACCTGCAAAAGCCTTTATGTCACAGACACGCCAGGTTTCAACATCACCCAATCACAGCGCACTCAATCCCCGGAGTACTAATCATCTGCATCTGCACCTCATCTACTCACTCATCATCACCAGCATAAAACACACTCACACACATTCACTCACTGTCCGGTCTCGTACGCACATAGAATGCTATATGCTCACCTCTTGGACTCCATTGAAGCTACCTACCTGTCTCCTTCGTCTCCAAGTCTCCTCGTGTTGTTCCAGTTTGTGTGTGAGTGTCTCCAGTCATCCTCGTCAGCCATCTCTTCACCTCATCATCATTCATCACTCCTGCAAACCAACAAAAAGGACAGTATCACTATTTATCATCACCTTCACTACTTACTACATTCATCTTCACTTACCTGCACTACCGTCTGCTCTGCTGTGTGTGATAGTAAAGTCCTGTTTACCGTTACCTCTGCCTCTGCCCAGTCTGTATTGTAACACTTTAAATGGTCTCTCAGTATAGTTCTGTAGGCTACACAATCATGGGGAAGACTGCTGACTTGACAGTTGTGAAACAAAACCCATTAAAAAATGTGGGGGAGATTCACAAAGAGTGGACTGCAGCTGGAGTCAGTGCTTCAAGAACCACTACGCACAGACATATGCAAGACATGGGTTTCAGCTGTCGCATTCCTTGTGTCAAGCCACTCTTGAACAACAGACAGCGTCAGAAGCGTCTCGCCTGGGCTAAAGACAAAAAGGACTGGACTGCTGCTGAGCGGTCCAAAGTTATGTTCTCTGATGAAAGTAAATTTTGCATTTCCTTTGGAAATCAGGGTCCCAGAGTCTGGAGGAAGAGAGGAGAGGCACACAATCCACGTTGCTTGAGGTCCAGTGTAAAGTTTCCACAGTCAGTGATGGTTTGGGGTGCCATGTCATCTGCTGGTGTTGGTCCCCACTGTGTTTTCTGAGGTCCAAGGTCAACGCAGCCGTATACCGGGAAGTTTTAGAGCACTTCATGCTTCCTGCTGCTGACCAACTTTATGGAGATGCAGATTTCATTTTCCAACAGGACTTGGCACCTGCACACAGTGCCAAAGCCAGTACCTGGTTTAAGGACCATGGTATCCCTGTTCTTAATTGGCCAGCAAATTCGCCTCACCTTAACCCCATAGAAAATCTATGGGGTATTGTGAAGAGGAAGATGCGATATGCCAGACCTAACAATGCAGAAGAGCTGAAGGCCACTATCAGAGCAATCTGGGCTCTTATAACACCTGAGCAGTGCCACAGACTGATCGACTCCATGCCACGCCGCATTGCTGCAGTAATTCAGGCAAAAGGAGCCCCAACTAAGTATTGAGTGCTGTACATGCTCATACTTTTCATGTTCATACTTTTCAGTTGGCCAAGATTTCTAAAAATCCTTTCTTTGTATTGGTCTTAAGTAATATTCTAATTTTCTGAGATACTGAATTTGGGATTTTCCTTAGTTGTCAGTTATAATCATCAAAATGAAAAGAAATAAACATTTGAAATATATCAGTCTGTGTGTAATGAATGAATATAATATACAAGTTTCACTTTTTGAATGGAATTAGTGAAATAATCAACTTTTTGATGATATTCTAATTATATGAACAGCACCTGTATATGCTGAGTTTTGGTTCATTTTTGAGAAGTTCACAGAAAGAAAACCGAGATGGCAGAAAATTCTTTTTGTTTTCTTTATTTTACAAGCAAGTTTTTGTTTTTATTGTGAGTGAACAAAAATAGGCCTATTTAACCCTACACAAATTCGCAATGTGTTACATAAATGTGACCATAAATGTCTGAGTACTTAATTTTTGTTCCTCTTTTATAAGAAAATGTAAGTGATAGCGCCGGCGTCTCACGCGCACACACAACATAATTATTTATTTTATTTTTTTTTGACTGAGCTGTTCTTAACTCACTTACTGTTACAATACAGACGGGGCAGAGGCAGAGGTAACAGATAACAAGACTTTATTTTCACACACAGCAGAGTATACGGTGGTGCAGGTGAGTGAAGATGAATAAAGTATGATGTTGAGGTGATGATAAATGGTAATACTGTCCTTGGTTGATTTGCAGGAGTGACGATTGGTGGTGAAGTGAAGAGATGGCTGACGAGGAGGACTGGAGACACTCACACACAAACTGGAACAACACGAGGAGACTTGGAGACGAAGGAGACAGGTAAGTAGCTTCAATGGAGTCCAAGAGGTAAGCATATAGGGTACTATGTGCGTACAAGACCGGACAGTGACTGAATGTGTGTGAGTGTGTTTTATGCTGGTGGTGATGAGTGAGTTGATGAGGTGCAGGTGCAGATGATTAGTACTCTGGGAATTGAGTGCGCTGTGATTGGGTGATGTTGGAACCTGGCGTGTCTGTGACAGTACTCCCCCCTCCACGGCCCACTCCTGAGGGCCGAGGACCCAGACGTCGTGGTGGTCGGCCTCTTCCACGGGGGGCTGGTCTGTCAGGGTGGTTGGAATGAAAGGTTTGAAAGAGGTTTGGGTCCAAGATGTCGTCCCTGGGGACCCATGAGCGTTCCTCGGGGCCGTAGCCCTCCCAGTCGACCAGATATTCCAGAAGACCACCACGGCGTTGGGAGTCCAAGATTTCATGAACCTCATATGCGGCGCCGTCGTCCAGGATGAGTGGAAGGGGGGGTTCGGAGGCTGCCACGCCAGGTCCTGTGGAGAGAGGAACAGAAGGGTGGTGAGGCTTGAGTAAAGAGACATGGAATGTGGGGTGAATGCGATAATGTGGAGGTAATTGAAGTTGGTACGTGACTGGGTTGATCTGCTTGGAGATGGTGAATGGACCAATGAACCTGGGACTCAGCTTCCGGCAGGGCAGACGCAGGCGGATGTCCCTGGTTGACAGCCAGACCTTCTGACCGGGCTGGTAGGAGGGAGCTTCAGACCGGTGAAGGTCTGCTGTCATCCTGCGTCTGCGCAGGGCTCGTTGCAGTTGGTGATGTGCTGAGTCCCAGACCCTCTCGCTCTCTCGGAACCAATAATCCACAGATGGCACATCGGAGGGTTCCCCAAACCAGGGGAACAGTGGAGGTTGGTAGCCGAGTACGCATTGAAATGGTGTGAGGCCGGTGGAAGGTTGACGGAGGGAGTTTTGGGCGTACTCGGCCCAACCCAGGTACTGGTTCCAAGAGTCCTGGTGGTCATGACAGAAGGTACGGAGGAAGCGACCGATCTCCTGGATCTTCCTCTCTGTCTGCCCGTTCGACTGAGGATGGTAACCAGATGTTAGGCTGACGGTCACACCTAGGAGCGAGAAGAAGGCCTTCCATACCTTGGAGATAAATTGGGGTCCCCTGTCGGAGACGATATCTTCTGGGATACCGAAGTATCGGAAAACGTGGTTGAATAAGAGTTCCGCCGTCTCCATAGCAGTGGGCAGGCCTCTTAGGGGTATTAGGCGGCAGGACTTCGAGAACCTGTCCACTACCACAAGGATGCAGGTGTTGTTATTGGAGGCTGGGAGATCGGTGATAAAATCGACTCCTAGGTGTGACCAGGGTTGGTTGGGAACGGGCAGAGGTAAGAGCTTGCCGGATGGTAAGTGGCGTGGGTTCTTCGAGATGGCGCATTCCTTATAGCCCTGCACGTACCTTCTGACATCAGCTGCCATGTTGGGCCACCAGAAGCGTTCCCTAGTGACGTGTGTGCTGAGTGGATGAGAGGAGTGCGTCGTGATCTCGTGGTGTAGCACAAGCCTGGTGGGCAACCCGGTGGAGCGTTGGTAGAGGCATTGGAGGAGGGTAAGGTCTCCTCGGACCAGGAGATGGGGCTGACGATGAGTTCTTTGGGAATGATGGGTTCTGGATCTTCGTGGATTTCATCTGGAGCGTGGAGACGGGAGAGAGCATCAGCTTTTACGTTTTTAGGATCGGGACAGTAGGATATGGTGAAGTTAAATCTGGTGAAGAATAGAGCCCAGCGGGCTTGTCTGGGCTTGAGTCTCTTAGCGGATCGTAAGTATTCAAGGTTTTTGTGATCTGTGAGGACTTGAAAGGGGTGTTTGGCTCCCTTCAGCCAATGCCTCCACTCCTCCAGGGCGAGTTTTACAGCTAGGAGTTCCCGGTTGCAGATATCGTAATTCCTCTCCGCCGGGTTGAGCTTGCGGGAGAAGAAGGCACATGGATGGAGCCTGCTGGGATTCCCCTGCTGCTGGGATAACACCGCTCCTACTCCGGAGGTGGAAGCGTCCACCTCGACAACGAAGGGCAGCTCTGGGTTGGGGTGGACGAGGAGAGGAGCGGTGGTGAAGGCTTCTTTCAGGAGGTGGAACGCCTTCGTGGCCTCAGGGGTCCAGGACAGAGACTTGGGCTTATTACGGAGCAGGTTGGTGAGTGGACTGGCAAGAGAGTTGTAGTTGTGGATGAAGCGGCGGTAGAAGTTAGAGAATCCGAGAAATCGTAGTTCCTTGATGGATGAGGGAGTTGGCCAGTTCTTGATGGCTTCCACCTTCCCCTCGTCCATCCGGATGCCACTGCTGTCGATGATGTAACCAAGGAAATGAACTGAAGACTGATGGAAAGAACACTTTTCTGCCTTAAGGAACAGATGGAACTTGCGGAGTTGCTGGAGGACCTCCGCAACGTGGTGGCGATGTTCGGCCAGGCTCCGGGAGTAGATTAAGATGTCATCTATGTAGACCAGGACGAATCGATGGAGAAACTCCCGGAGCACCTCATGTATGAAATCCTGGAATACGGAGGGGGCGTTGACCAGGCCATACGGCATAACGAGGTACTCATAGTGGCCGGTAGGTGTCACAAAGGCGGTCTTCCACTCGTCCCCCTCGCGTATCCGGATGAGGTTGTACGCACTGCGGAGGTCCAGTTTGGTGAAGACAGTGGCACCACGGAGATGTTCTAGGGCTGAAGGGACGAGAGGAAGGGGATAACAGAACTTGATGGTGATGTTGTTCAAGGCGCGGTAATCAATGCAGGGCCTCAAGCCTCAAGCCAACGAAGAAGAAGCTTGAAGCAGCAGGGGAAGTGGATGGTCGGATGTATCCTTGAGCGAGAGCTTCCTTAATATACTCCTCCATGGCCTTCTCCTCCGGGATGGATAGAGGGTATATCCTTCCCCTAGGCACTGGTTCACCTGGAAGCAGATCGATGGCACAGTCCCATGGCCGGTGTGGAGGCAGCTTGGAAGCTCGTTGAGGGCAGAATACGTCGCTGAAGGGTGCGTAACAATCAGGGATGTCGACAGAGCGTTGGTCCACTGGGCTCTCGATGGTCGTGGCACAGACAGGAAGAGCTTCGGAGCGTGGAGAACGTGGAATAGGGAGCCCAGGGAAACAGTCGTGGAAACAGGTTAACAGGTTTCGCCCCACTTCAGGACCTCGCCGGTTTTCCAAGAGAGTGTAGGGTTGTGCTGCTCCAACCAGGGGCGCCCTAGGATCACGTCAGCGGTGGATCCCTCCAGAACCAGCAGATGGAGGTGTTCGACGTGTAGAAGGCCGACTTGAATCTGGATGGCATCGGTGCAATGGCGGATGTGTTTACGGCTTAAGGCTTCTCCTGTTACTGATCGTATCTGGTAGGTGGTCGGCGTGGTCGTGGTCTTGATGTGGAGCTGGCGACAGAGGGTGCCGGTGATGAAGTTGCCGGCTGACCCAGAATCGAGAAGGGCGACAACTGGAAGGGAAATGTCAGAAGCAGTAAGTGTTACAGTAGTGGTGAGGGGTTTCATCTTCTTAATAGATGGAATGATGGCACTCACCATGGGTCGTGGAGGACGGATTGGGCATGTGGAGAGGATATGCCCAGGAGAACCGCAGTATAAACAAAGATTCTGGGTCAGCCGTCTCTGTCGCTCAGCTGGGGAGAGCCATGTGCCTTCCAGAGACATGGGTTCGTTGGCTGGTTCTGGGGGGCTCCAATCCCTGACGATATGTTGTTATCAAGGCTTGCTCATTCCAGCCGCTGGATGCTGCGAGTGTCCGAAACTGCAAGGCATATTCATTAACAGTTAACAATCCTTGTTTCAAATTATAAAGTCTCTCACCAACAGAAGAATCAGAGATGGGCTTCCCGAACACTTCGCGGAAGTGGGCCACAAAACCGGAGTATGATTGAGTGATGAGGTGATTTTGAGACAGCCCATTGGAGCGCCTTGCCTTGCAGTTGGGAGATGATGAACGCCACTTTCGAGGTTTCGGTGGGGAAATTGTGCGGTTGCATCTCCAGGACCAGCGAGCACTGCAGAAGGAATCCGCTGCAGTCCTCCGCCGAACCAGAGTAGGGCGTCGGTTTTGCCATGGGACTGGCGTGCACAGGAGGTGACGGAGAGGTAGCGGTGTTTGTGGAGGTGATCGCTGGGATAGGTGATGCTGGAGTGGTGGAAAGAGCTCGTCGAAGGACATCGACGAGCTCTTGAATGGGATCCGGTTGACTCATGCTGTGTGTGACGATGATGTTTTCTGGTCCGGTCTTCTGTTACAATACAGACGGGGCAGAGGTAACAGATAACAAGACTTTATTTTCACACACAGCAGAGTATACGGTGGTGCAGGTGAGTGAAGATGAATAAAGTATGATGTTGAGGTGATGATAAATGGTAATACTGTCCTTGGTTGATTTGCAGGAGTGACGATCGGTGGTGAAGTGAAGAGATGGCTGACGAGGATGACTGGAGACACTCACACACAAACTAGAACAACACGAGGAGACTTGGAGACGAAGGAGACAGGTAAGTAGCTTCAATGGAGTCCAAGAGGTAAGCATATAGGGTACTATGTGCGTACGAGACTGGACAGTGACTGAATGTGTGTGAGTGTGTTTTATGCTGGTGGTGATGAGTGAGTTGATGAGGTGCAGGTGCAGATGATTAGTACTGTGGGGATTGAGTGCGCTGTGATTGGGTGATGTTGGAACCTGGCGTGTCTGTGACACTTACCCAGCAACATCACCTAAAAAAACTATAATAAATAGCTTAATGTATTCAGCGACATGTTTGACCAAATATAACTAAAGCTTAAATATAATAATTCAATTTATTGCATTAGACAGATCGAATGCAAGCACATAAGAACAAATAAATAATTCTACTAATAATAATGAATGCAACACATCTCAAATGAGCGTGTAAAACCATGCACTATATTTGTTAATTTCGTTGTGCTAACCTTAAGATTTTTTATGCCATTGCAGCACTTTTACATTATTTTTCTAAGTAAACATGCGCTTGTAAAAAAACATGTTTGACCGTCGAGCACGTCTCTGTTGTGTTTTATTTGTTTAGCTGCTTCAAGCCAAGCGTGTACTTGCAGTGTTACTTATATGCATGGCTACTTATATGCATCTTTGGGCTTGTTAATTATTATTTTTTTTAATTATTTTCCATATTAAGAGGTGAAGGCCTTAGTTCAGCTGGAATGGCCCTTGTGCCAGTGTGTCCTTTAAACAGAGAAAAGTCAGCTGTTAATGCGGTGCTTGCGCAACAGAGGTGGCCGGAGGAATGGCCAAGCTTCAATCAGGAAGACGGATTTGTAATGCTTCCTCCAACTTATGAACACTTACACCTTAAAGCTTCCTTTGGGCAAAATAGGAATAAAGCTAAAATATTATCATCAATGTTATCCACACATACATTATCCAGACGTTAGTCCACACGTACGTTATCCAGGCGTTTATCCACATGTACGTTATCCAGACGCAAAGTAAAAAATATACTTTCTCAACTACGTCGCCGCCATCGCCGCCGCGCACTTTGAGCGCAGCTCCAACACGTGACCGTGACGTCTAACGTCTCATATCTTACGTCTGACGCCTGAATACTATGGGATTTTGGCCAGACGGCTGGCGAGCGTATACACGTTAGTTCTCCTCTCAGTTTGCTAAGCAATAATCAAATTTTGTAGAAATCACTCCTCATATGCCACAGAGATAAAGCAGCAGAGAGACACAGCTCGAGAGAGATCCCTTATCCGCTATCCCAGAGACATTGTTTTATTTGCTATTAAGCAACTTGTGAAATGTAAACCTAAAGTGTGGTTACAATGACGTAACTGTTGAGATATGTGAGTCTGGCTCTGTCAACCTGTGTAGGGAGATGGGTGCCGATTTATTTGGGTTTATTCCCCTTCTAAATTTTTCACCTGTTTTTCTTTAGTCAGGGAGAGAGGTAAGATTATTGTCTTTAATTTTGTTTTATTTTGGTAGGGAAGTTATGTTGTTAAAACCCTAAGTAAGACTTTCTTTTGTTTGTTGTTTTGGCATTTGCTCTCTCCTGACGCCTTGGTTAATTAAGTTTATTATTTACTCTGATATTTGTATATAATTTGTTGGCTTTTGGTTAAGCCCTGAATAATAAAACAAACTTAAGTAACTTTCTGGTTCGGTGTTCTTTTACTTTATGGTGTTAAATAGAGGGTTTATGTGAACCTTTATGAGAATTATCAATTGTGAAAGTGAAAAGAGCTGGGATAGAGGAAAAGGAGATTTCTCACCGTTCATTTATTTATTTAATCACATTTTTATTTTTGTTACGTTCTCAATAACCCTAGACAACAATGAGTTGGTAACAATACAATTTACCAAGTCACTAAATTCATATGACATTGTACAAATACCGTCTTCCTCTCATTCCGTTAAACTTACACACAAAATTCTTCCTATTTCTCTTCATCTTAGTCCTTTACTCCCTCTCACTCACTCACACATTCTTTTTTTGCTCTGTTGTATGGTAGAAACAAGGAGTTTGCATGATGTCTTTATGTCAGACTGAATCTGATGTATACAGATGAACTCAGGAGACTGTTAGAGTTGCCAGTGAACTGCTGAAACTGAAACGCTACTATTGAGGCTTGGCAAGTTCTTCCATGATCAGCCCTCCTCAGGTAAGGTTTGTACATGCGGTTAATAGACATTTTCTTGTTTTACAGCTGAAAAGGAAGACCAACAATGCAAAGAAAATCAGTCACAGGCACAGCATGCCAGTCAAACCAGTCCTGTTGAAGGAATGAACATGGCCATCTTGTGCCTGAACAGAAAGATGAAAAGGTGCACATTTCCATTATGTCTGTATTCAAGAAATGTAGTTATATGTAGTACAGCATTTGATGTTGATCTCTCAAAGAACCTTTCACGTTAGCATCTTTTTATCGCTCCTAGAATGAGCGAATCAGCTGTGCGATCATCTTCAGAATTTGGGCAGGAAATGACAGAATATGGTGAGTGCTGACACCTGTATTAACCAAAACTATTTCTCTGGAGTTATTATTGACTTATTGTTTTGTCTGATTGTTTGAAGGAGGATGAAGTCAGCTGATGAAGAAATTGGCATGTTGTATAAGCACTAAAGAGTTTAATACATTACTGATTTGTTATGGCTGCTTGTATTACTGTATGTTCTCATTTTCTACTTGTACAGAAAGACCACATCAAGAGGTAGAGGAGCACTCAACTGCAAAGCTCTGCAGAGAGTGGTACGCACTGCACAGAACATTGTTGGAGGTGAACTTCCCTCCATCCAGGACATCTACACCAGGTGGTGTGTGAGGAAAGCACAGAGGATCATCAGAGACTCCAACCACCCGAGCCGTGGACTGCTCTCACGTTACCATCAGGCAGACGTTATCACAGAACCCGCACCAGCAGACTGTGAGACAAGTTCTTTCCACAGGCCATCAGACTGCACTGAACTCGTACCAGTAACACCACACACAGCACACCAACCTCATATGCACTGCACTCTATCAGTTACACTGACTGGACTCTGACTCACTATTATTCTGCACCCTGACATTCTATTTGCACTAATTCATACAGTACTGCACTGCAAAGGTATAAGTGTACTGTGATTATTGTTTATTATTGTTTTATTTTGTGCTCGGTGTACAGTATAATATTGTACCATATATTGTTCTCTAACTGTATGGAGTCCCTCATGTATAATGTGTATATTGTTAATACTGTATGTGCTGCATATATATTCTATACTTGTCATCCATACTCTCATGCTGCAGAGTTTGCACAAAAGAATTTCATCACCTCATGGTTTTGTGACAATAAAGTGATTTGAATTGAATTGGTTATCTTTTGTTTATTATTTGTTCTGTACAGTGCTGGATAACAATTGCAAATTGTTTCGTAATATGGAAGAAGATTATGATAGGGACATGTATAAGCAAGCAAGAGGAAGCTATGATGATGAGAAGGAAACTGGACGTGATTCTGTGTTGCTCAAGACATTTATTTCTCTTCAATATCATTTGTCTTTATATGCTACTTTAGCTGTCTTTATGCTGTATTCTCCAGTAAAGTGTTGTACATGGTGTTGGATAATAAAGTATGGTGAATATTCTGTATTAAGGATGGTGTTTGGTGAATACACAACTTGATTTTGTAAAAAAAAAAAAAAAAAACATATTACCATGATTGTTGTAATTGAGACATGAACATTTAGTCATATTAATGACATTTGGGACAATAATTTGCTAAAATGTTACCATTGCATCTGCTTAGTGACAGACGCTGTGTCAAATACAGTAAATATGCCAAATTTCAGATACATGAAGGGAAGGCATTACAAGAGACTGCACAGGCTGTATTACTACAGGCATTTCATGCACAACTTCAGGTGATGTACCAGAGATCAACATGGATCCTGTACTATAAGCAAGATGAACATGCACATTACTGATGTCCAGCACTTGAGGAGGACAAAGATGAGAAAGAATTTTACAAATGAGGATTTTATATTATGATTCTTTGCACTGCATACATTTTATGAGTTTTGCACCATAAACTACACACAGTCTGTACCTTTTCTTACTGAATGGCACATTGGCCTTGTTTAATAGTTCAATGAAGTGTCAAGGTGTATTGGTTGTTTAAATTGATGTATTAGTTAACAGACAAAACACTCTTGTTCTTGTTTTAATGAAATAAATGGAGAAGCCCATTCCAAATGGGCATTTATGTTGATTTTGGGGGGTCTATTCTTATTCTGTAACTATGGCTGAATGAAATTGAAACAACTTACATAATGGAAAGTTGTTGAAAAGACATTATAAATATGACTCAACACAGTTTGTTGTCCATGATGAGAATACGTTGGTGTATGTTTTACTGCCCTTCCACCCCAGGGGCCCGTGTAAAGTCCCCTGGAAGAGCAAAAAGAGCACATTTCAAATGGCTGTAAATCAAAGACTGATTTTAGTATCAAAGAGAAATTTGGCATGACAATTACATATTCTATGTTTACTAAATAGTGCTGGACACAATTTTCAAATATCTACGAAAAGGTGGTATAAAGGCATTTTAAAAAGTGCTCATAGTAAAATATCAAATTTCAGCCTGCCTCTCAAATATGTCATAGAGGTTTGCACAATAAACATGAATATATCACTTTGTTCATTAAAGTTAAGTATCCCCCCCATTTCATTATTAAACGTTTTAAACTACATTATCCACAAGCCTCTGCCATTCTATCGATAGAACACGAAAAACATGGCACTGTTATTTGTAGTTCAGTGAAGTTATGCTTAGGGTTAGGGTTAGGATCTCGGTAAAGAGGTAATTTCTCACAACATAGCAAGGCTGCATTCTTAACTGAAGGTATTACTGACGTAATAATAACAACAACAAAATGTACTTTGCAACTTTATGCATTTTTTAATTTGGGTTAAAAGATAGTCCAATCACAGCGAGTCCTGCGAGTGCCAAGGCAAGTTCAAAGCCAATGGCAACCCAGTTGAGCAGGGGCGTCACACTTACTTGTCCATATATGGTCATTTATTATTGTACATCATTTATCTTCCAGGTTCTTGTGGTAAATGGACAGATTATCAGTTAAACATTTATTTGTCCCCATTAAATATAAAACTAAAACGACAGATTATATTGTGGGGTTAACCTGATGCAGCAATCCATTTGTTGATAACAGTAAAACATTTTTTTCTAAACAAGGGCCTAATGGTTTCCATTGCATACATTGTATACTAATATTAATGTACCTTTAAGCTAAAAAATGTTGCAGTTGTATATTGTATGACAAAGTCATGTTAAAATAATTCAAAATGTTTTATTTGCTTACAGAAAACTACTCCTCTGATAATTATTCAAGCATGTAGTACTTTTTGACCAAAGTGCAGCTAAAATAAAGTGCTTCTGTAACATTACTGTATTTATAGTGTATTAAAGGTATACATTTAATCACTTCTGTGTTTCCTATAAATGGACCTCTTGCCATTCTTAGATCTACCAGTTGAACTATAGGAATAAAAAAGTAAAAAGGAAATAATAATAATAATTTTTAAAAAAATCATAGTGAATGCACAATTTGTAGTCATTTCCCAATGTTTATTAATATGTCAAACTGCGAAGCAGTCTGAAGTGCTGCTGCTCGAGCCTGTAGAGCGCGCGACAGCGCCGCTTTTCCCGCGGTTAGATCAGCACATTACACTTCAAATGTGCGCATCTTCCACACAGGACAGCAGTCCTGACTGGATATCTTCAAAAATCGCCCCTCTCTTTCATTTTTGTCTAGTTTTTATTCGTTGACGAAAATTAGAGTGGATTTTAGTCATAGTTTTAGTCATTCAAAACGCATTTTTATTTAGTCATCGTCTCGTTTTCGTCCGTGAAAAAAAGTCGTTGACTAAAATTATGACTAAAATTCGTCAACGAAATTAACACTGACTGTAGTCATACTGTGTGTAGCTAGGGTGACCACCTATCCCGCATTTTGCGAGACAATCCCGAAATTGGGAGCTTTGTCCCGCAAGACGCAATAGTGTCCCACATTTCTCTATTATTATCTTTTTTCACAGCTACACCAGCAAAGATACTCATTCATCTCACATACTGGATAAGAACCTCAAGAGCTGCTCAAAGCTGCCCAAATTGATGATTTAAAGCATGTAATTATCCATCCTGATGGCAAATATTTCCAACGAACAAAACGTGCGCCGATCCTGTGGATGCTCGAGCGGCACTCACGGAAATGGTCGAGAACTTAGGGAAAAACAGGAGATATTCTCCATCCATTTTAACCAATAAAAAATTGAGTGCAACTTTTAGACACGACTTTCTTGTCACGTTAATAGTTCGTTTAAGGTGGTTTCTATGGCGTTATTGTAATGACAAGTAACGAGAGCGCATTATTGTAAAGCGAGAGCGCAGCTCACAAGCGGATTCCCTTCTCGCACAAAACTGGACACGCGCCCTCTTTCGCTTAGAAATTACATGTGCGTGCTCAAACTGTGTCCTCCTGCATGTGCACTCGTCAATCTAGAATAGTCTTCTCTCCAGAATTTAATGTTGCCAGAAGCGCAACATTATAGTGTGGGCACCCACCAGCATAAATATTAATCAGCGCATATATGTCAAAATTGCCATCAAATGAAAATCAATATTTACATTGCATAATAGTAGTAAATTTATCTGTCTCACACGTGTCCCGCAAAATCACATCTACTGTCCTGCAACAGATCAATAACCAGGAGGTCACCCTATGTGTAGCAGTGTTAATTTCGTTAACGAAAACTATGACGTAAAATGTTCGTTGACTACCTCTTTTTCCATGACTAAGACTAGACGATGAGAGAACGATAACGTGACTAAAACTACACGTGCAATATCGTTGACGAAAAAAGACGAGACTGAAATGTGGGTAAAAGACTAAAAACTTTTCCAAAATCACTCTTTTGAAATCACTTTTTACAATTTTTGTCGAATAAAGGAGACAAAACATAACACCGTTTTAACAAGCGTCCCTGCTTACGGTTGCCAGATTTCCGGAATTTAAACCCCAATCAGAGCTTTTCTGTTAAAAGAACACGTTTACTTAATCTTTGCAATCTGGCAACCACGCACACGAGCTCTCTCTACACTGAGGAAGAAACGCGGATGATCTGAAAACACAGACAAGTAAACTGGGGTTCAGCGATCTTCATTTGAGATTAAATGAAACTACTTAAATCAAAGTGTCATTCAGTCGGTCTATATTGCGCTGCTCGTTTGTTGACTAAATGATTCGATGACTCGATGATTCGCTCATAAAAACAGTGACTTACCGTCACCTACTGGCGGTTTTAATGTAATATTTAAAAGTATCACTTCGTTTTTATCATCATTGTATTTATTGAATTTTTTAAAGCATTATTTATTTTATAAAGGTAAAAAAAATGCACTGGAAAAAAATCAATTTAAGAGGGCAAATATTGTCCCTTAATGGAAAAGGTGTAACTGCAGTAAGTGGATATGAGAGAGTGCACAGAAGGATGTTAAATCCCTCAGGGGGTACGACACTCTAGAAAGTTTGAGAACCACTGAAAAGGGATATGTAGAATTGCACAAGTGCTGCTGCTAAGAGTGCAATGTCAATACAGCCTTGATTCAAATTTTTCATAAGCTGAAATGAATTGGTCTAAAGAGAAAAATTATGACTATTTTGTCTAAAGATAAACTAGCTATCAAAATGAATGTTGGTAACTGTAGCTTGACTAAAAGTAATGACTAAGACTTGACAAAAATGCAATGACTTTTCGTCGACTAAAACTAGACTAAAATATGAAAGACAAAAATGACTAAAATGTGACTAAGCCAAAATTAACACTGGTGTGTAGTGCATTGTGATTTTTTCCCTTAACAATTTTTGTTTCTTCCATTGTGTTAATTGATATACATTATTCATATATTTCTATCTTTTGTTTTATTGTTATTTTTGTTTAGTGATTGTTTATTTAATACATTGTTTATTCAAACACATGAGAGTATGGGTTTATTAATTGGAGGCACAGCGCTATATAACAAATTGTTCTTGTAGTATCTAATTTTCAGGGAAAGCAGCAGTCGTTATCTTTGTTACTTCATCTGGGACACCAGGGCTCCTGTCAGGACATTATATGAGTGAACCCGGCTGGGGAGGGTTACATAATAAGGCAATATTGGGGAAGGTTTATTAATGGTCAGACACAATAAATCTGAACATTAAGAAAATTAAAAATAAATACTTGAGCTGGTAAAGTTGCCTGTTGCTCTTCAAATCTGACATGTGACACTTGGAATAACAGTGATATTTTTCTGCAGTGTTACTTTAACACTATTTAGAGAGGAACCATATGAACTCTGAGCTGATTTAACTCTGGAGATTTTACTGTGTAGAGTTGATGATAAAAAATAAGTTTAAAGAATGTTTACGTCATTCAACATTTTCTGTTATTAAAATTGTATATAAATTTGTGTTTTATAAACGTCACAACACAAGAATGCTGTTTGTAAATAAGTTTATTTGAGCTGGTGTTGTTGAATTACAGGTTGCAAGAAACTTTATACTCAACTTTTAGTTTTTCTTTAAGAATAAACCATATTTCATTTCACTAAGACATATAGATGCTCACAATCATTTTAAATCATTTTAAACAAATAATTTGTAAAGATATGACTAGAAACAGGAGTAGAAGAAAGTATCCACACCACCAGAATCCCAAGATCCCATGAAATCACCTGATGTGGATTGTGCTTTACTTTGATTTTCTTTTAAATAGTCAATATTCTTTATGCCAAATCCTTGAATCATGATCTTCTGATGTCTAGTTGACTGCAAGTGTGTTTGATTGAACAGTCTGTGTTAAAAATATTGAGCCATTTTTCCAGAAGAGAATGACTGCAATTTTCAAATGTTTCTAAAAGCCACAGATGAAAACTCATTTTGATTTCATGGGGTCTTTAAAACATATATAGTGAACACTGGTATTTTATACTCTTAAATTAATTTCATTGTACTGATATAAGCACATTATCTGATGAAAACAGAACAAAAAGTGTTTGCCAATTAAAAAAAAGATAGAACAAGGCAAAATGAAAGTGAAAGAACAACACAAACGAATCCTTCACTCTTCATATCTGCTGCAGATGAAGTTGAGTCTGTCAGTCTCAGGACGGCTGATCCAGCTCTGATCTCCTCCAGACTGAACTGCTCCAGATCTCACTGTACGCTCACACTCTTCCTCTCCTGTGCCGTTCCCTGGAGCCCAGTTCTGATAGCACACGGTGTCTCCGCTCACCCAGTACCAGATGCCCAAAATGTAGGAGTAACGTAAACCCAACCACACCGCCTCAGTAGACGCCTGTTTAACCACATTCATCACACGACGCTGCTTCTCTTCTGAATGAACCGAGACCAGATCCACATGATTCTGTCTGCAGTATCTCAGAGCTTCAGACCACGTCAGATTCTCTTTGATCAGAATCAGTTTATCTGGACACAAAACAAACCACAAGAAAAACTAGAGAGAGACTGATCAAAAACAACATGCAGAACAAACACTGTGGAGGAATTTGTCATGTCAGACATGTAGTGTGAACTTTAAGATATCTGGAGGTGATGGATGGATTGTGTGTGTTTTGTGAGGATCTGCTCACCTTCATGACACACAAAAGGACGTTCGATGTTGCAGACGGCGTCACCCCATTGTCTCAGAATGTCGTGTTCGAGAATTGTACAGTTTTCATGACCTCCATTATTATTAGGTTGACCAGGATACCAGTATCTGAATGAGGAGTTACTCTGATCTGACCACTGCCATGAGTCTCTGAACAGACCGATCCAGACTTCATCAGATATGTGACTATCATTGATGATCTTCTGAACCTGTTGATTCTCATTCTGGTTCCTCACACTGACCAGATCAATGTGATTCTGTCTGCAGTAACTCTGAGCGTCTCTCCAATTCATCGTCTGATTGACAAAGATGAGTCCTGTGTTCACTTTAAGAACAACAATAATTAAAAAAAAAAGTTAATTTATCTTATGCTGTTTTATGGTTTGATGTGAACAGGAGCAGCAGTGGAAACATCAGAAACACGTGTCATTCAAAGACTGTTTCTACAGCTGATGATATATTGAATCTTCTCAATATCTTCAGGATTATTTTAAAGATTTAACATGAAGTAACATTTGTGAACATCATGATGATTTTAAAAAGCATAATAATTTTAGTAATAGCGACACCTACAGGTGAACAGAATGAGTGTTAGTTTAAACCTGACATCAGAGTGGAAAGAGTACTGAAAAAATATAATAAAGTAAAAAAGTAAAAGTAACATTAATTTCCAAAAAATGTACTGTGAGTAGAGTAAAAATTATCCAAAAAAAAAAAAAAAAAAAGCCTGAGTAAAAGACTAGCTTATATTAAAACTGTTTATAATAAACACTGTAATTTAAAAATGAAAAAAAAACAAAAAAACAGTGTAAATACTGTAATTCACATTATCTTTTACGGTGGCCGAGAGAGCTCAACGTGCTGCAAATAAAGAAAACATCTTCATCAGCTTGACAACAAATGCGCTGCAAAAGTCCACAACACATACAAATAGACAAACGTGCTGCAAATAGCACATACCAGGCCCGGTGATCTCAAGCCCTTCTGCGATGATCTGAATGATGATGATGATGATGAGGCTACTTTTAGAATTAATAATTTAATTTGCCCCGCAATAATTTATAGTGCATCACGCATAACCGACGCACTGTAATAAGATTAGCTAACTCTTCATTTAAAAAAAGAACAACTTGTAACACCTACATCTCTTCTCATTTTTTTCCACACGTATGGGCCACAAGAGAAATATTTAGAAAATAAATCAAGGTTAAATATTGTTATCAGAACATGTTGAAGTAGAGCTCTCATCGCTGAGTTCTCAGTTTCACTTTCTGCAGTGAATAATTGACTGGGATCTGAGACATAAAATCAAGTAAATTATTTTAAAAATATATATTATTTATTATTAATAATTTATTAATAATATATTTTAATGCAAAATAATACCCCCCAAATCGTTTGTCCTGGCACTTGGACTGGCACAGACCACAACGAAAATGTTATAAGGGAACACATTGTTGACGTACCTGGGACCGTTGGCTGGGATTGTTCAATGTTTACTCGTGGTGTGCACCTGAAAGGTGAGTTTTTTTGTTTATCTTAACATTCTGATCGTATGTGCATTACGAGCAGGCCTATTTGCAGTGCGTTTGTCTATTTGCATGTGTTGTGGACTTTTGCAGCGCATGTGTTGTCAAACTGATGAAGATGTTTTCTTCAGTTGCAGCGCGTTGAGCTCTCTCGGCCACCGTAATCCTTGGTTGTTTGTAAAAGAGAATGATAATGTATGAAAAGAAATTGATTTAGAAAGAAATTGTAAGTCCTTAATAAACACTGAGAGACCTGTTGTTGAATATAAAATATCAATGTTCAGAACAGTGCAAAGAATACAATAAATAAATAAAAAAAATAGTTCATCATCACACACCAGAGGTGGCTGAAAAAAGAGAGAGATAAAGCCAATTTATCTCCAAACAGTGCCAGTGTTAATGTTAAAGGAATGAGAATCACTAATATTATCACAGTTTTCCTCACCTAATGCACATTGCACTGGATAAGATAGTGAGCGAACACAAACTACACTGTAATTCCATCCACTGAATGAAAACTGACAAGAAAACATATAATTACAGAAGTGAATCTGCTACATTGCTCCTGTGGGATTACAAATTTAAGAATCTGTTTAAGATCTGCTGATCCTACATCCTGACATAACATCACATGAAATACTATGGTGAAGTACATTGTATTTAGCAATTTAATGTAAAAAGGATGACTTTCTAAGAAAATCAAGTCAGGCAGCCCAGGTGTCTTTATGTACTTCCTGACCATTTGGCATGACAAGCTCAAGACACAGCTCTGCCTTTGTCTCTATGATAACATGAAGGTATGGGCTATAAAGTCATACTGATTGGGTTAGCACCTATGCATTTGAATGCTTTGATCTTCCTACTGGAAGTCAAACTATGTGTGAATGTTTACATAGTCTTAGTTCTCGTGACCAGCTAATGTTTATACCATTTGGGGTACTATTATCTACACAGTCGGGGGTAATTGCCTGTATTGTCTTTAGATGCTTTTGTTTTAGTGGTCACTTCTAAGGCTGTGTGTAAGGGCAACACCTTTAAGGACTGCCCACTGAATGCCTATAAAACATCATGTATACACTGCCTTAGTTAGACTTGGATGACTACAGCGACGCACAGCGCGTTTCTCAATAAAGAGTAACTTCTGCTTGAAAGATATCCCAACGTCTCCTGGTCTCTGCTTCGACGAGGAAAAAGTTTCCTACAGTTTTGGTGCCGTGACCCGGATAGAGCTTCTCACCCCAATCCAGATTGAAACTTCAAGCACAACAAAGATCTGATCCAAAAGAAGATCCAGGCTGAATTTTCCTGTACAACCAAGGGTTGGTGAGTGATATTCTATTCAAAAGAACCTTTAAGACCAGTACAAACTTGTTTTCCTCTGCGCCGTCAGAGAAGAGTTAACAGACAGCTGTAGGGTTTGGTTAACTAAGTTATCCTCTAAAAATGTTCTTTTAGAGATGAAGGTTATCCTCTGTTCAGTCAGGGAAGATTAGCATTACGTGCTAATAATTGGTTAGCCTCTGTTCAGACAGGGAAGAATTAGCGTAAAGTGCTAATAATTTGTGTTGTCCTCTGCTTTGCCAGGGAAGTTGGTTTATCCTCTGCTTTGCCAGAGAAGTGGTACATCCTTTGTTCAACCAGGGAAGGTTAACATCAGTTACAGTGTGTTAACAGTAATTTATCCTCTGCTTTACCAGGGAAAGTTGAAAATGTGTATTAGCCACTAGGTTACCCTCTGCTTTGTCAGAGAAGTTATTGGTTGTCCTCTGCTCGCCAAGGATGGTTGAATACATTACGATGTGTATTAACTAGGTTATCTTCTCCTTGTCAGGGAAGTGTTGAAAGTGTATTGTTGTGCCAGAAAGACATTACAAAATGTTGAGAAAGAATGCTAGACTAATTCCAACAACTGAGAAAGGTGGACTAGCTACCCCTTTATGGACAGATAGTGAGTTTAAATCATTGTTAGGAAAGCACATGGACTCAATAGTGACTGAGTCAGTCAGATTGGATTTGACAAAGAAATTTGGGATTCATCCAGAAAAAGTTTGGTCCATTGAAGAATGCAAGAAGGTACTTGGTGCTTGTATTCGGAAGAAAAATATGAAGGGCATTATCTGCTGCCACAGAGAATTTACTCTATCCATTGCACAAGAACAAACCCAACGTATTGCTAAGTTAGAAGAGCAGAACAAACAGTTGCACACTCGAGTGTCTCGTCTCACTCAGAAGTTGGGCCATAACAAAGCATCAACCAAAAGTGACTCAAATGACCAACAGTCAGATGAAAGCTATTCTGACTTACGGTCTTTATGTAGAATAGAGGATAATATCAATACTGGATTGATGGATAAAGATGTAAATGCAGTTGAAGTGTGTGGAGCAAGACAAAAGGCTCAGAGTAGGGTAAAAGGGGTTGACGCAGTTCCACCTGCAACCGCCATACTGCAGTTACAAGCAGTCAGTACAACTCTAGGTCCTGAAGCCATAGAAAGATTTGCTGAGAGTTTGCCATCAGTGCATAGACATTTTTCTGAGTTTAGGAGAGCGTTGTCCAGAAAAATGAAGCTCTATGATATGTCCCTAGCTGAAGTCACCCAGCTAATGTCACAAATCTTGACAGAGTCAGAATTCAATGATTTTGAAAGTGCTGTAAATAATTCAGAGTTTCAGCATTCCAGCAAAGGCGAATTGAGAGAAGGAGTTCTGAGAGTGTTACAGAACCTTGTGGGACCAAAGGTGGACTGGTCAAAGATCACTAGTTGTGTACAGAAGAAGGATGAAACTGTAAGTGAGTACACTGAAAGATTTTGTCAGTCAGCTGCAGCATACAGTGGAATAGCTGACACTCCAGAGAAGGTGCTAGAGGATAATGGACCACTGGTCCGCATGTGGTTTGATGGGCTGTTATCAGAGTACAGAAAGGCATTGCCTTTCTTAGACCTAATATGGTCCAGTGGAACCCTGCAAAACAACTTGAATACGTTAGCTACTTGGGAAAGAGACTCCGATGTCAAGACAAGAGTAAAGATTGCAGCAGCATCCTTTAAGGTCAACACAGAGAATCAACAGAAACGTAAATGTCCTAAGAGAGAAGGCAGTTGTCATTACTGTGGTAAACCTGGACATTGGATGAAAGAGTGTAGGAAAAACAAAAAGACATTAAAAGAAATGAACAGCTTTACTCAGCTCCTACTCAGTCTACTTGCTACATTGAAACTGCCCCTCCCCTCTGCTCCAAACTCTTGGAGCAACAGCTTGCTGACATGCTAACCATTTGGGCTGTGAGTGCTTAATTTCCCCAGTAATTTACAAGAAAGCTGAAAGACTCATTCTGAACAAAAGAAAGTTGACTGTCACTTCCACCTTTTGGGGGACACTGGTTAAGTACACTCACAGCCTTAAATGTTATGCTACAGCACACTTCAGTCACTTATCCATCCTCAATGGGTTATGATGTCTGCTATGACTGATGTTCCATTGGAAGATGGAGATGTAGTACAGTAAAGTTTACAAATTAACTACAGGGAGAGAATAGGACACACAGACCAGTGAGGAGCCCAGGGAAGAACCGAAGTGCAACAGGCCTCGGGGGCCAACCCTGTGGTGAAGACTTCCTCATAGGTTTCCCCCTCTCAGAGTTTATCCCCACCTTACTGGTCTATAGGTGTCAAATTGATTAAGACTAGGTTAAGAAAAAGAAGAACAAAACCACTATACGATCACTAGAATTTTATTTTGATAAGAGTTAGACATAAAACTATACGATCAGAGCCTAATGTACTAAAGTCTATGCATGAATACTGCTGGTCTGCTGTTTCTTTGATTTCTTGTGTTGCAGGTATGTGTATATCCCATGATGGCTCATAAGCAGCACCTGGTGTAAAGCATCACCTCAGATATCCATGAACAACGTTCATGACGACAGAGTCATCTGAGCAACTCGGAGTTGCACAATGACAAAGAATCATCTGAGCAACTTGGAACAGACATGGAAATGCGTTGGAAATGGACTCTACAGGGAACAGACTCCACAGCTATTCAGGCGCCATGGACTTGCTACATGGTTTTCTGTGTCACCATGTAGTTTATACAACATGTTACCACCCTGTGTTGTATATGTGTGTCAACAGTTTACTCAAGTAAAAGAACAACACTTATGTAAATGTCGGACATGACACAGAATAAGATGTATGTGCCTGTAACTATTTCAAGTTACATGACTGGAAGATGGGACTTATGTTAACAAACATAGGTTATAGTATAGAAGGGATTTAAGAAGGTTTAAATTTATATTATGTGAGAGTTATTAGAACTCTCAAAGGGGGGACTGTGGGATTACAAATTTAAGAATCTGTTTAAGATCTGCTGATCCTACATCCTGACATAACATCACATGAAATACTATGGTGAAGTACATTGTATTTAGCAATTTAATGTAAAAAGGATGACTTTCTAAGAAAATCAAGTCAGGCAGCCCAGGTGTCTTTATGTACTTCCTGACCATTTGGCATGACAAGCTCAAGACACAGCTCTGCCTTTGTCTCTATGATAACATGAAGGTATGGGCTATAAAGTCATACTGATTGGGTTAGCACCTATGCATTTGAATGCTTTGATCTTCCTACTGGAAGTCAAACTATGTGTGAATGTTTACATAGTCTTAGTTCTCATGACCAGCTAATGTTTATACCATTTGGGGTACTATTATCTACACAGTCGGGGGTAATTGCCTGTATTGTCTTTAGATGCTTTTGTTTTAGTGGTCACTTCTAAGGCTGTGTGTAAGGGCAACACCTTTAAGGACTGCCCACTGAATGCCTATAAAACATCATGTATACACTGCCTTAGTTAGACTTGGATGACTACAGCGACGCACAGCGCGTTTACCAATAAAGAGTAACTTCTGCTTGAAAGATATCCCAACGTCTCCTGGTCTCTGCTTCGACGAGGAAAAAGTTTCCTACACTCCACAAATCACTCCTGAAATTGCTGTGATTGAAAGCGATAACTGTAGCAACAGATGGACAAAACATTTGTCAGAATAGAGCGGTGCATTAAGTGCTGTAGTGTAAATGAAGATTAATAGACCTGCAGCAACACAGAGGAGAAGAAGAGAACAAGTCTGTGTTGTCTGAGTGCTTCAGCAGCTTTAAAGATCATTTTTAAAGAGCTCTTTTTTCACATGTCCTTTTAAAAGCAATGTTTAAAAATCTGCCTATTTAATTTTTTAATTTAATCTAAAAATATTTCAAAGTATTTAATGCATTATTTAGTTATTAGCATGAATAATTTGTCATTATAGATATTTTATAATAAATCCAAAAGCAAAACATGAAAAGAACTACATTAGGAAGTGGCAAATGAGCTAATGAGTGTCCTCTGCTGCCATCTACTGGTTATAGTGCTCATTTCAGTGTGTCATTTTCATTTTAAACCTCTTTGTTTTCCACTAGAGGACAGAAATCATTCACTAAACTAAAACATATGTCATTCATTTTCCATATCTCCTGGAATGAAAATGAGAAATATCTACTAGATCTTATTTAAACTGAATTTACAAATATAGAGATAAATAATACTAATACTAATAATAAAGTGTTTAAAATAGTAGGCTACATGTGTTTAAAACATTATTTAAAACATATATTGTCTGGGGTCTGAACATCCATGTGCACCAGACAAAAGAGCCCGATTGCACAGACCTCCACGATTGAAGATAAAAGAGTTCAGATTAATTTGCTGCATTTTTCAGATATCTGAAAAGGAGAAATATTGATGATGTGAGTAATAATACATCTCTGATCTGTTTTACTCTTTTGGAATACAGTGAGTCAATTAATTAATTGACCTTAGTTATTATTTTTTGAACAGATAAGTGGTAGTTTTGTAATTTGGCTTAAAATCAAATTGACCTAAACTACTTAAAGAGAATATCTGCAAACAGTTATTAAAATTACACATAGCGTAAAAAATGGCCACATTTAATAAATTTACACATTTTGTCTACAAAACTTCTGGATTTATATTTTTTCTAACTTAAGATGTACAGAGCCCCTAAAGGGTCATGGTGGTGGAAAAATTTGGGATGAGAGGAAAAAATATTTTTCTAAGCTTTTGCGTTCTCTGACAAAACCTGTTGTGAATTCAAACAAACACTTCCTGTTTAATTTCCCTCTGGCAGTGGTTCAGACAGCTCTGTACGTTAACAATGGAGCAGTTAATAGAGTTTGATTCTGAACTGAGACTTAAATATAAAGAAATATGTTCAGTGTTTAGTTCAAGACACGGTTTTGACGTCAGTGAAAGACACCTGAACGGATAAGTTCAGTAAAGTTGGCAACATATTCACAGATTTGAATTTCATGGATCAATAACTCGTGAGTTACTCAGAGCGTTCCATAAGGTTATACAGAGGTAGACAGACTTTGGTTACAGAGAGCTAAAAACTAACAGAAGCCGCCTTTAACAGTTCCTCCTGAACCAAAACCGAGATGGAAACCCGTGAGGTTCTACCTGGAGCAGTTCACGTCCTCAGACTCGGATTTATGCGTTTCTATTTCAACACTATCGACACCAAAATAAATCTGCAGCAGTCAGGTGGAACAAGTAAGAGCTCTGTAAGTTGTTTGTGTTCGTTATTATTGTAATGTTCTGTGCTTTGAGCAATAACATTTCTATCTGGGCTGATCTCACATTGTGACCACAGTATGAGCACACAGTGAGAGCGCTGTGAGGTTACACTTTTAGATCACTGAGAGACAAACTGTTGACTGGGTATGATGTTGGCGGTGCTGACCCTTTGTGATGAAGATATTAAACATTAAGGCATCAGTTGAAGCGTGTTTTTTCTAATCAGAAGTAAATGTTCTGGAGTCGTTATATTTGGTATATGGTGCATCTATAAATTAATGGTTGTAATTTTAAAAGCTGAACTCACTGTTGTTGCAGATGAAATGACGAGTATCACTACATGACCCATCATGCCATTGTCCATTCTTCATCACAGCACACTCGTCTCTGCCATCAGGTTGTCCAGATCCCCAGTTCTGATAGAGCACAGGATCACCTGAAGACCACTGCCATTTATCAACATTCGTCTTCTGCAGCCCAATCCAGACATACTGATTACCGTCATCAATCACAATCTTTTTCAGCTCGTTCATGTCGTTCATGTTGTCAAAGATGGCCAGATCTGTGTAATTCTCTCTGCAGTATCTCTGAGCTTCAGTCCAGTTCTTCTTCACGTTTATAAAGTGATACTGACGCTGAACACATTCAGATACGGAGCAGAGAGCTGTGAAAGAGAGGGTTTGATTTAATGCTTTTCATAACAGAGTCAAACCTGATGAAACTATAAACCATAAATAAAACAACAAACACACTCACCAATGAGAAGAAGAATGAAATATAGAGTTTGGTCCATTTCTGAGGAAGAAACACATTGAAAAACTCAGATAATCCCATATTCATCTTGGAGTAAAACGTGATCATGTAATTTAAAAAACAGCAGAAAAACAAAATTCACAATCATTCAGACAATATTAACATCTCAAAGTCTAGTTGTGTTTGAAGAATGAACATGTGAGTTGTTCTTACTTTAGAGGTCGTGTGTTTCTGTCCTGAGTCTGATGTTTCTGTCTGCAGCTTTAAACAGTGTGATTATTATATTTGCTCTCATTCCTCTTTCAGCACATCATTTGTACATTTCTATTAAAAAAACCCTTTTTACATTTTACTTCCTCTGTGTTTGTGTTTTTGTCCACATCTCTTACCTCAAAGTAGGAAAACACAGGTGTCGATACTCCCCTCATTTGCATTCTTGGCGCCTGTGTCAGTATCAGTAAATCTCTCTTTAAATATAGACTTTCTGCAGCACATATAATATGTTAGCAGACACAACTAATGTCATTACAGCTAATATTAGTAGATACAGCTAATTTAATGACATTTCTTCAATAAATATAAAGCTGCTCAGCCAACAAAGCCATGTGGGATCCACCTGGGTTACCTAACCAGTTTTGTCCTCAGTTTCCATGGAGGACCACATGGTTTTGACCATATGAACACTTAAGGGCCGTTTACACAACACTGTTTTCAACTAAAAATGGAAAAACTATGCGCTCTGGCCATTCATTTACACGACAACGGCTTTTGGGGGCCTGAAACACAAGCTTTTAAACAGGTTTCAAAGTGCAAGTTTTTATTTAAGCATTTAAAAGACATCCTCAAATGGGTGAGAATGTTTTAAAAAAGTAATTTAACACAATAAATGATGATAATAAATAATATGTTGTAATATCTATGTCATTGTGTCCTCATAAACCATACAAGAACACACACACCTGACTGAAGAGGTGACTCAGGATTTTGTCTGTGAGGGAAGACGTCAGATTGGAGAGCTGCAGAAGAAACACAAGCCATTCAAGTCATTTTTGGGTACATTTTGTTATTAATCAGCAGCATCATATACAGCTGACAGACCTTCTGGACAGCCCAGTCCATCCAGACTTGTGCGTTTGTGTCCATGTTGATCAGCACGAGCCCTTCCATGGCTTCAAGTTTTAACAGCTGTGTGTGAGAGAGAAGAGAGCGGATGTAAAGCTGCGCTCAGTGAATGTAAAGATGCTGCATGACGGGCATTTTTCAGTTCAAAACTCTGGCATAAAGAAGGCCAAAATCTGAGGCATCAGAACATGTTTCTTTTGGAATCAAGGAAATGCTATAATGCATTGTGATGTGAGTTGGTTGATTTTATTTTTAGTGTTTCTAATTTAACCAGTCTGCAAATTGAAATAATATTCAATGTCTGTGTTGTTGTTGTTTATGTTTGTTTGTTTGTTTGTTTTTTGACCAGCAGAGGGCTTCATTCAGTCTTTGAGCATCTGCTTGTGTTATATGTTGTATTTAACATATTAATGTTGCAACTTTATGACTTTAAGTGTTTTATGAGAAAGAAACTAAATTTGAACTAAAGATTAACTCAAAACACATACCAGAAAGATGCCACAACATTCACTGAAGGGCCAAACTGAACTCCAAAAAAAAAAACAGAACAAGTGGTGAAATTATTTTACCATATTATCATAATTGAACAGAAAGCAATAAAAGAGAAAAATGACAATAAACTACAGTATATGGAGACCTACAAATAGTTTTCTTTTCAGAATTCTGGGAACCTAACTGAAAACTATTGATAAAAAAAGTTTAATTATATTAAAATACTCTACTATTTCATCCAATATTTATGTGTGTATTTATATTGCTGTATCATATTCATGGCACTTGTACTGTATATATACTGTACCATGAATCTGTATAATTACCATATTCATAAGTTATGGTATTTACATAGTTCTCCAAGAGACCATATTATTTGAATGGCTTTTTTGATATTCAATAATCTGTTTATTATTTCTTTGATTAATCAAATGCAAAACATTTCTGTATATTACTGGAAAAGCATGTTATTTCACATCAAATAAGTGAAACATCAGTAATAATGCATGCAGTAGACATGACACTCACAGTAAATCTGGACAGTATGTAAGCATTGGCTCCGACTCAAACACCGATAATTGTGCGGAAACCAGATGAAAATTATGGGGTTAGATTCCCACCTAAAGTATTGCAGTCACGGATCAAAAAATAATTATAGCTACAGTAGCCTTAGCATATTAGCATCATGAGCCAAGTAATATTTTAACACCAAATACCATATATTATGAACATAAAGATTAACAATCATAATAAGACTGCACATTAAAAAGAGTCTCAAAAAGAGGAATTATTTGTCCATAGTTCAGATACCTTTACAGCTTGAAAGTCCTTGTAAAGTTTCAAATTAAACTGTTATCTTCCCCTGCATGAGTGTGAGCATCAGTAGCCATGAGTCGCATTGAAGTGATGTCATCTCCCTCTCTTCGATTGATTGGCTAGCGGAGGAGCTGTCAATCTAGAACTAGTGGACCAATGTAAATGTAAATGTAAATGCAAAGCCTGGCCTAATTTACATTAAACTCGAACTGCAACATTTGGAAACGCAAGAGCGGAACATGGAAAGAAGAGCAAAGAGAAAAACAGCACAAGCGTATAAAAGAGTAAAATATGAGCAGAAAATGTAAGAAAGCAGAAATAACAGAGTAATAAAAGCAAGGAAAACAACTTTTAAGAACACAAACACAAGTTTAAGATTTGTGCAATATCATTTTTAATATGCTTGAAGTTTTGATTCATGCTTGTAATTTTTTTATATGCGCTTGATATATTTTGATCCGTGACCACGATCTTTGCCATTCTGATAATTTTACATTATTTTTTTATTTTGTGCTATTTTTTGCATAATTTTTTAAGTTTGTGCTATATATTTTTACGTGTTTTTAAATTTTTGATTCAAGCGTATTATTTTTTGATCCGTGACCGCAATACTATTGGCGGGAATCTAACCCCATAGAAAATAATCAGCCGTAATGCATTAACTCATGTTGTCAAGTACACCATGTGTCGTTTGGAGGGGTTGATAATGAAGATTTAAACATGCAATGACTTGTTAAGATTCACTTAAAGAACTGCAGGATGGCGGGAGCATCTTAGAGATCTGATCCATGGTTGCACTAAGCTTTTTCTGCAGAGCACAGTTTGGTTTTACTGATCAAATGTGTAGCTTGGATTAAACGTAAGTCACTTAGAATAAAAGCAACTTCTGAATTCATGAATGCATCAGTTCTTTTGTGAAATCAGCTTAAATATCTTTGAGGTATGATATACGAAGTAACTCTTTTAGGCCCGGTTTCACAGACAGGGCTTAGCCTAAGCCAGGATGAAGCCTTAGTTCAATTAGGATATTTAACTATCTTTTATAAACCTACACTAGAAAAAAAAAAAAAAAAACATTACTGGTGTACATCTTGAGACAAAACAATGGGACTGACATATTTTAAGATATGTCAGTATAAGTTGCTTTCAGTTAAAACAGATCATGCATTTTAGTCTAGGACTAGCTTAAGCATTGCCTGTGAAACTGGTGGATAGACTCTTAAATCACACTTAAAATGTCTGAACGTCCGTCATTTCATGACATCAAGTGTCTCAAACGCTTCACTAATGTCACGTTTCTTCATCATGTCTGAAGTGTCAGTGTGTTTAAATCAGCTGGTGTTTTGATGACTTTTAGTGGATGTATGAAGTCAGTTCACACAACTTACTGCTTATAAAGACACATCACTTTGATTTATTCTCATTTTTATTGTGGTACAGTGTGAATTTCACAAAGGCAGAATTTCCAAGATGCAAAAACTGCAAATAAACTTTACTTAATGGCAAGAAATGTGTTTCCAAAAAACAGGGTGCATTTTCTCTTTTTCAGCCAATAAATATCATAATAATCATCTCATGTAAATCAACTTCTTCACATCATTAGTTTAATAATAAAATATTTATCTTTGATATTGATTTAATCAGAATAGAGGTTTTAATCATTATATGCTATACTAATTTTCAAAATTTTAGAGTCAGTGTGAGTTTATTTTGAAGAAATAATACTTTTATTCATGAAGGATGCATTAAATTGATCAAAAGTGACAGTAAAGACATTTATAATGTTACAAAAGATTTCTGTCAAATAAACACTGTTCTTAACTTTCTATTCAAAAAATCCTAGAAAATAAAATGTATCACATTTTCTCCAAAAATATGAAGCAGCACAACTGTTTTCAACATTGATAATAATCATAAATGTTTCTTGAGCATCAAATCATCCTATTAGAATGATTTCTGAAGGATCATGTGACACTGAAGACTGGAGTAAAGATGCTGAAAATTCAGCTTTGATCACAGGAATAAATTATACTTTACAATATATTCAAATAGAAAACAATAATATTTTGCTGTTTTTACAGTATTTTTGATCAAATAAATGCAGCCTTGGTGAGCAGGAGAGACTTCTTTCAGGAACATTAAAACACTTTCTGAACCCCCAATGCACTTATTTTTATAAAATCAACATTTACATGCTATAAACACTCTTTTAAATGCATATTTTGTAATATGCTTAATTGTTAATGCTTATTTTCGGCATATGTAAGAGTAATGAAACATTTTATAACACAAGAGTGAATATATTACTTTAGTTAAGACATGTTTGAAAATGTTTTACAGACAAAATGTTTGCAAACAGAGAGAACTAAGAAGAACAAGAGAGAGAAAATGTCAGACACAGCTGAATATCCTTTAGTTATATTTAAATGTAATGATGTTGACATCAGCAGTGATATTAAAAGGCAGATCATTCTTCAGCATGTTTCAGTAATATGTCAGGCTTCTTTTTAATGATCATTTCAAAACACTAGATGGCCTCAATGTACACAGTGTTGACAAGACAGTTGAGAATAACAGCACAAAATTTAAGTAAACATATTCATACTTACATATATATTGTGTAAAATGTTGTTTTCTGTCATTCAAAAGCTGTTTTTAAGCAACAGTGTTCAGTTTCAACACTTTCAGTTTATCCATATAACACTTTTTCACCACAATAAATACATGCACACATTATAAAACATTTGTTTTCTCTTACTGTAATTTTTCCTGGTAGTTGGGTATAAACAGTTCCTCTTTGTGCATTTGCAAACAAAATACAACTATTTTTTTCCCTTTTTAGTTTTAAAATGTATCAAAATAAACAGTTATTTTAAAGATGAAGAAAATAACGTAATTCACTTTGTATTAAAGTGTATAAACAAAAATGTACATGTTTTATTTGGGAACACAACATTTGAATAAGTAGTTATGCATCAAATGACAATTCTTTTGATCAACAATGCAGAGCAAAAGCAAAAGCAGCTATATATCAAGTTTAACTATCACTGAATTATATTTAATTCTATCATTTGTTGATGGAAACAACATTTTTAACGTTTTTATGACAACTGAATGTTCAGAGCACTTCAAATCAATGAGATTTCTCATTTCCTACAGCCCTTCATATTAAACAGGTTGGTTTGCTATTCTGTCTATTGTTTCAGTCATTTCATCCATGACATTCTGTAACTGAATCATGTCTATCCACATCTGAACGAACGCCATCCTAACTGGCAGAAGTCTAAACAACTGAGCTCCGATCAAACATGACGTCTGAGACTTTATCTGCGCAGCCAGTACACTAATGTCATAGATCTGTACGAAGCGCACTAAATCACTGGCAGATGAAAAATATCTACTCAAATACCCGACATCATGCTGTGGGTTATTGAGGTCACTCAATATTTCATAAACACGCTGACTGATGTCTTTCATCTTGTCAGTCAGAGGAGTGATTATATACTGAAATGTTAAAAGTTCAGCTTCTGTGTCTTGTATAAATTTTTCCTGCTGGCTCCTGATCTTCTTGTTCCAGAGTTTTTCACTGATTGCAGCTCCTGAAAGCACAACTACTGCTGATCCCGTGATAAGAGCAGAAATGCCCAGATGAACTGGAGCTAAAACTAACCCCAAACCCATCATGAATCCTCCAGCTACTTCCACATTCCCTGCATTAGTAACAGATTCAGAAGCACGTCTGAAATCTTCTTCAAATGTGCTGATGAGAAGATACACTCTCGACATACTCTGCTGGATCTCAGGGAAATCTCTCAGATAGAGGGCGATCAAATCTTCTTCAAGATGATTAAAAACAGATCTAGAGGGGGAAAAAACTGTTTATTAAAATGTATTGTATTTTACAATTTGTAATACATGTTTCTAATAATACTAACAATTGCTGAAATGTAGATTAAACAATTTTATTTTAATAGCTTATGATACATAAACAAGTTTTGCTCTTAAACCAACTTTGATTCATAATACAATAATTGAGTCATTGACGAATAAGGTTTTTAAAAGTGTAAAAAACCTAATGGAGATATAATTAATTTTGAAGATTTATTAAGTGTTAACAATGAGATTATGTGGTTTTTATAATCAATTAACACTGCTTTTGTCATTTTTTACAAGAAGGACAACATTTGTCACCAAAATAGTCATTCAGTTTAACCAAAATTTCGGTTTTACCGAATGACACTTGGTTATACCGAATGACAGTATTTTCAAACAATGCTAACAGGCTCATATCTAGCTAGCTAGCAAAAGGACAATCAAACATTTTATATTTAGTACAAGTTTTTAAAATATTACAACATTTTCCATGTCTTATAGCGGTTGTACCGAATGACCTGATGTTTCGGGACATGCGTATGAGCAAGTGAAAACATGAATTTTTCAAATAGTTAATAGAGAGAATACTTTACTTCACGACCATGTGGTCCTATGCAGGTGTCTGAATGATGTCACATCCTGTCACATGATATTGACCGCATGGCTTGATCCAAAATGGTCCCTTTATATTGGTTACTCCGAATGACATCAATGAAATTCATTTTTCCGGACATTCTCTCTCATAACAAAGCAACGACTTCTACACATAATTTTAATACCATTTTGCACTATGTTGATATATGATGTTATAAAATCATGCCAGAATAAAAAATAAATACATTTATTACATTTTAAGATATTTTAATCACAAATGAAATGGCTGTATGGGCCTTTGGACGGTTACACTGAATGACGTTTTGACACTTCAAAATCTTTAAAATAACTTTATATGTAGAAAAATATAATTAAAACCGTTTGGATTCAATAAAAGAGATCTAGTTGTACTGACTTACATACTTTGGATGTCATATCTTTGTTTTTTATAAATATTAAGGCCTTTGGACAAAAAAATTACCCGTCATACCATTGACCCAATCACATTTTTGTATTAACAGATAATTAATGCATAAAATCATTCTCTTACATCATTCTGGGAGGATGTTCTTTGCTCTTGCACTGACGCTTGCGTTTGTTCCTTTTTATTTTTCTTGCATTGACTCTACAATACACCATCAGAGCTAAAACAAACAAATACAAGAATATTGGTGCTTCATGGGAGAAATTTAAAATTATACAAAAGAAGCAACAAAATAACTGTCTATTTAACAACTACATGACAAATTAAGACTAACATCTTACATAAACAAGTTAAATCTACTCATAAATCAAACTAAATGTACTAAACTACATATCAGAGAGATAAAATATAAATATACATCATTGATTTGTGCCCTTCTCAACCAGCTAGAGTACACTTTGAACACTTTTTGCTTTTGACATACACAAATAAACAAAAACTAGTCATTAACTTGAAGAAATTTTAAAACTTATAAATAGTTCATCCACAGTTAGTTTATAAAGACAAGGAGTAAATATGTTCCATGCACGGCTGAAACACATCCTTAATACTATAGAACATTCAGTGGAGAATCAACAACTGGCAGACGATCTGAACAAGTTTTATTGCAGGTTTGAAAAAACACCATTAACACCTCCTGTAACCCCCATCTCCCCCACACCGGCAATTCAGTTCAGTGAAGATGACGTGCACCAGGTCTTCAGAAAGAACAAGAGAAGAAAGGCACCAGGCCCAGACAGCGTTTCACCAGCCTGTCTGAAAACCTGCGCTGACCAGCTGGCCCCCATCTTCACACAGATCTTCAACAGATCACTGGAGCTGTGTGAGGTCCCTTCCTGCTTCAAACGCTCCACCATCATCCCCGTCTCAAAGAAACCCAAAATTACTGGACTTAATGACTACAGACCTGTGGCTCTAACGTCTGTGGCCATGAAATCATTTGAAAGACTGGTTTTGGCTTATCTGAAGGACATCACTGGACCCTTACTGGACCCCCTGCAGTTTGCTTATCGAGCAAACAGTTCTGTGAATGATGCAGTCAATATGGGACTGCATTATGTTCTGCAGCATCTGGACAGACCAGGGACTTATGTGAGGATCCTGTTTGTGGACTTCAGCTCTGTTTTTAACACCATCATTCCATCACTCCTCCAGCCCAAATTAACTCAGCTCTCCGTGCCCACCTCTGTCTGTCAGTGGATCACCAGCTTCCTGACAGACAGGCAGCAGCTAGTGAGGCTGGGAAATTTCTCATCCAGCACCTGCACCATCAGCACCGGCGCACCTCAGGGCTGTGTTCTCTCTCCACTGCTCTTCTCCCTGTACACCAATGACTGCATCTCTAAAGACCCCTCTGTCAAGCTCCTGAAGTTTGCAGATGACACCACACTGATCGGTCTCATCCAGGACGGTGACGAGTCTTCTTACAGACTGGAGGTTGAACAGCTGGCTGTCTGGTGCAGTCTTAACAACCTGGAGCTCAACACGCTCAAGACAGTGGAGATGATCGTGGACTTCAGGAGAAACCCCCCTGCTCTCCCCCCACTCACCATCATGAACAGCACTGTGACTGCAGTGGAGTCATTTAGGTTCCTGGGCACCACAATCTCCCAGGACCTGAAGTGGGACAACCACATTGAGTCCATTGTGAAAAAGGCCCAGCAGAGGTTGTACTTCCTTCGCCAGCTGAGGAAATTCAACCTACCACAGGAGCTGCTGAAACAGTTCTACTCTGCCATCATTGAATCCATCCTCTGCACTTCTATATCTGTCTGGTTCAGCTCAGCTACCAAATCTGACCTCAGAAGACTACAGAGGGTAGTCCGGTCTGCTGAGCGAATCATTGGTACAACACTCCCCACTCTCCAAGAACTGTACTTATCCAGAGTGAGAAAACGGGCAAAGAAAATCACTCTGGACCCCTCACATCCAGCACACTCCCTCTTTGAACTGTTGCCGTCTGGTCGACGCTACAGAGCTCTGAGCACCAGAACGACCAGACACAGGATCAGTTTCTTCCCTCAGGCAATCCATCTCATGAACACTTGACAAACACGGAACACACAACACTATTATACATTATTTACTTAAAACACATACTTATTTATATTTCAAATTTGCACACATTATAACTGTACATACAAATTGTCTATATTATATATTGTTTTTTGCTCTTTTTGCACTTTGTCTATCTTGTATATTTGTATATTATTCTTAGTCTTTTAATTATCTGTGTCTTGTCTTGTCGCTGTCACTCTGTTGCACTGTGGAGCTTCTGTCACTAAAACAAATTCCTATTATGTGTAAACATACCTGGCAATAAAGGTCTTTCTGATTCTGATTCTGAAATCCCACTAATGTGGCGTAAGAGTTAAAGAGCCTCTTATCTCTTTCATCTAACACCACTACTATCAGCTGTACCCTGCTGACCACAGAACATGTCTATAAATTGCATAACCTTAAAGGACCCCATGTTTCAAAATGTCATTTTTAGAGCACAGACTAAAGATCACAAACATCAGAGTTTATCAAAATTACAAGAAGCTATTCAATGTTGAATGGAGCTGGTGAAATGAAATTCTTACAGTTTTTTCCTCCCCATATCTTTGTATTAGAGAACCATATGTCCTTAAAATTGAACCCAAGTGAAGAGGATGATACTGTGCATGTGAGGAACAAATATCATGTGAGGAACAAAAATCATGGGATTCACACGCATGTTTCAACAGTTCCTCATTTCCAACCATACACATTCTACCCAACTAAATCAAACAGTAACAAAAATACTCAAATAAAACAACTACATAACCTAATTTCATTTTCCACTGCGTTTAATTTTTTTATTTACCTCCATGACTCTGTGATTCCCTAACTTCGTCCATCTGTGATAATCTTCTGCGTCTGCTTGAACCGCACTTCAAAATAAAAGTCTCTTTAGGGCTAATAACTTAAAGCAGGGCAAACATATCATTGTAAAACAAAATAAACATAACTAATATTTAGAAAATATGCATAATACTATATAAAATATGTATTTAACTAAAAACTACCCAAATAACTTTTTTAAAGATGGAGATTAAATAAAACAAGTGAATACATGTTTGAACGTTCAAAAAACAACAACAACAAAAAAAAAAAACCCTTAAATATAAAAAAAATTCCTTTAAACCTAAATCACAATGCACTATTCAAAATACTAGTAAAACATTTTAAAAATTACAATACTAAAAAATATCCTTTATTTTAACAGTATGTCTTTTTTTTCTTACAGACATTTCAGAAGTAAACAATATATTGTTTCTTGTACAGTTTTCTTTAAGAATACTCACATCTCTGCTCATTACAGGATCACATTTGCTCTGAATTTATTTGATTTCTGTAGAAGTCATGTGAATGACATTGATTTGATATTTCTCCTCACAATCCTCTGGAGAGTTTACAATCATCCCTTTAGGATTTGCAATTTACAAATGTGTTGCTTTATTACTATATTACATCTTTATTACTATGATAACATTTTGCACACAGACAAGAAATAAAGTTTAAAGTCCCTTTCTGTTAAACAGTGATCCAAAGACCATTCTGTCCAATCATCATAAACTATCAAAATAAGAGCCACATGTAATCATGTTTCTTTTCAAGAGTTCAAGTCTCCTTTATTATGTTGCAGTAAAAATGTTAAAAATGTTTTACCACATCAGATACAGCATAAAACCCTATATGTGCTCTTAGGCTTTAATTAGTAAAACATTTACAGTACAATGCATACAGTCAGTGATTGTTACTTACAGTCAAAACCATCTTAAGCATACAAAATGTACTCTAAGTGGACTTTTTTGTTGTTGTTGTTTTTTTTTTATTTGTAATTGCACTTTTGAACAATTACGCAATTGCGGCATCCGTAATTGTAATCAGGATTAGAAATTTGATTCATTGTCCAGCCCTACACACTACTGACTTACTTTATGAGTTGCTGTGATGAACTTCATGCAAGTTGGATCAGCGTGTTTTTTACATTGACTTTTGGTGTGATTTTTGAACCCAGCCCTCAGTGTGTTGATGATTTTGGTTTCCTTTGACTGTTGTCACAATTTTGTTATTAACAAATTACAGAATGTATATGAATAAAGATTTTCAAATTGATTATTTCATTCATTGAGATCCAATGTGTGATTTAAGTGCTCCCTTATGTTTTTTAAGCAGTGTGTGTCTGACATTCTTTTTAAGCTATGTTGCTAAGGTCATATTGAACATTCTACAGTCACTGTATTGTCGGGGTTAATGAACAAAAGGATTAAGCTTTTGAAACTCTACACAACATGCATGCAACCAGTGTTGGCTGGGGATATCTCTATATTATATGGGCTCTATATATACTAGCCACCAGCGTGAGTTTTTTTGAGGCGACCATTATTTATGCCACACAGACAGCCCTGCTGAAAAAAACAGCATATGCTGGTTAAGGTAGGTTTTGGAGCTGGTATGCTGGTTTGAGCTGGTCCTATGCTGTTCTTATGCTGGTCCATGCTGGTCCAGAATTAATAATTACTTGCAAAGCACTAAATGGTTTAGCTCCCCAGTACATGAGCGAGCTCTTAATGCATTATAGTCCTTCATGTCTATTGCGATCTCAAAATTCAGGCCAGCTGATAATACCTAGAATATCAAAATCAACCGCAGGCGGTAGATCCTTCTCCTGTTTGGTATCTAAACTCTGGAACAATCTTCCTAGCATTGTTCGGGAAGCAGACACACTCTGTCAGTTTAAATCTAGACTAAAAACGCATCTCAATGGCATACACATAACACATAACACATTATCAATTTATATTTTCAAATCCGTTAAAGGATTATTAGGCTGCATAAATTAGGTCAGCCAGAACCAGGAACACTTCCTATAACACCAGATGTACTCATTACATCAGAAGAAGAATGGCATCTATGCTAATATCAGTCTCTCTGTTTATCCCGAGGTTTACCGTAGTCAACCTGATCCGGGCCGTATCCAGGTGAGATCGAGGACCTGCGTCTTGACACGACCACAACGCAACTCTGAAGTATCAGCAGAGATTGAGTCAACTAGATCATCCATTGTGAAGGCCTCATCGACACGACAGCCAGTGGCACAGCTCCTCAACAAACCGTCCATACCGGCGTGATGAATACAATCCTCAACTGGACGGAACGGGAATAAATACTTTGACTGTTGCGATCCCATCGGACATATGACAGCAACCTGAATCGTAACAAAGCACTGTTCGCCAGAGGAGAACTGGCCCCCTGACTAAGCCTGGTTTCTCCCAAGGTTTTTTCTCCTTTTTAACACAGAAGTCTATTTGCCACCTGTTTGCCATCTGATGTCACCTGTTGGAGTTTGGGTTCCTTGCCGCTGTCGCCTTTGGCTTGCTTAGTTGGGGACACTTGACATTTGACTTGACATTTGATATTGAACAGTGCTTTGATCTGCCGACATTGACACTATTCTTTAAGAGCTGCTGTGCAGCCAAAATTATATACCAGTTATCAATGTAAAACTGCTTTGACACAATCTGCATTGTAAAAAGCGCTATATAAATAAAGGTGACTTGACTTGACTAAATCCTGACTGGAAATCCTCACAGATACTATTTCTTTCTAAAAAGGAACATAGTTGTGATGAAACTGCCTTTTCTAGTATTTTTGACAGAAAAGTGAGATTTGAGATCAGCCTGTAATTGACTAATTCTCTATGATCAAGTTGTGGTTTTTTTAATAAGAGGTTTAATAATAGCCAGCTTAAAACTTTTTGGTACGTAGCCTAGTGATAAAGACGAATTAACGATATTAAGAAGAGGCTCTATGACCTCTGGAAGCATCTCTTTCAATAGCTTAGTCGGTATAGGGTCTAACATACATGTTGTTGATTTTGATGATTTAACAAGTTTAGACAATTCTTCTTCTCCTAAAGCAGTGAATGAATTTAATTTTTCCTCAGGGACACTACAATACTGTAGTAGACAGTTGCATGGTTATAATTTTCTCTCTAATATTGTCAATCTTGCAAGTAAAGAAGTTCATAAAGTCATTACTGCTGTGCTCTTTGGAAACATCAGAAGTTGAAGCTCCACGAAATGCGAAATAGTTCTAGTTTTGTTTTCTTCCAGCTGCGCTCAATTTTTCTGGCTGCTCCTTTAAGGGCCCGAGTGTGCTCATTGTACTAAATGTAGTATACACGAGACTAGATAATAATCTGAGATGTCGTCACTCTGCTGCAGAATTTCAACGGCATCAATATCGATTCCATGTGACAATATTAGATCTAAAGTATGATTACGACAATGAGTGGGTCCTGACACGTGTTGTCTAACTCCAATAGAGTTTAGAATGTCTGTAAATGCCAATCCCAATGCGTCTTTTTCATTATCTACATGGATATTAAAATCACCAACAACAAGGACTTTATCTGCAGCTAGTACTAACTCCGATAGAAAATCAGCAAATTCTTTGATAAAGTCTGTATGGTGTCCTGGTGTCCTGTATACAGTAGCCAGCACAAATGTCAACTTACATAATGTTACATAAAGTACCATCACTTCTAAGAATTATATTTGAAAGACTTTTGACTAATACTGTAAATATTACTATGAATTACAGCAACATCTCCCCCTTTGCCTTTCTGACGAGGATTGTGTCGACAATCGTAACCTTGAGGGCTAGACTCATTTAAAGTAATGTAATCGTCCGGTTTTAGCCAGGTTTCTGGCAAACACAGCAAATCTAGATTACTATATGTGATGATATCATTTACAATAAGTGCTTTTGAAGAAAGGGATCTAATATTTAACAACCCAAGCTTTATCATTTGTTTATCAGTATTATCTCTATTTTTTATTTGTTGAACATCAATTACATTTTTACCCTTAAATGGGTTTAGAAGTTTTTTGTTTTTACTAATTCGGGGTACAGACACAGTCTCTATGTGATAATATCTAGGTGTAAGAGTTTCTATGTGTTGAGAATTATCTGACTTCTGTGATGTGAGGCAGCTAGCAGATGGTCGGTTTAGCCGGTCTGTCTGCTTCCTGACCTGGGCCCCAGTTTGTCATGTTTCAGCTCTAAGACTATGTACCATATTACTAGAGAGAAGAGCAGCACCATCCCAGGAGGGATGAATACCATCTCTTTTCAACAGGTCAGGTCTGCCCCAAAAACTTTTCCAATTATCTATGAAACCTATATTATTCTAAGGACACCACTTAGACAGCCAGCCATTGAGTGATGATAATCTGCTATCTCATCACTCCGACGAACAGGAAGAGGGCCAGAGCAAATTACTTTTTCTGACATTGTACTTGCGAGTTCACACACCTCTTAATTTTAGTGATCTCCGACTGGCGAAGTCGAACATCATTATTGCCGAAGTGAATTATAATTTTAGAATATTTACAATTAGCATTAGCCAGCACTTTTAAATTTGCTTTGATGTCAGGTGCTCTGGCTCCCAGCAAACATGTGACTATGGTGACTGGTGTCTCTATTTTCACATTCCGTGTAATAGAATCGCCAATAACTAGGGCACTTTCAACAGGATTCTCAGTGGGTGTGTCACTGAGTGGGGAGAACCTGTTTGATGTTCTTATTGGAACGGAAGAGTGGTGTTTTCTGTGGCTAGGCCACCTCACTGTCACCCAAGTGCCCTGCTGCACGGGCTCTACAGCTGGAACTAAACAATGTACAGAGTTCACTAAGCTAGTCGCATCCAAAACAGTATCTGAAGCCCTTGCATACTTACTATCCTCGATTAAAGTTTGGATGCGTGTCTCTAATTCTGAGATTTTCTCTGTCAGCCTGACTATTTCCCTACATTTATGACATGTAAATCCCTCATCGCTGACAGAGAAAGCTATACTGAACATGTGACAAGCAGAACACGATACAATACTAGGAGAGGATGACATGACTCACCATGTTTGTAGACTGATCTGACTTACCACAGCTGTTTGATGAACGCGTAGAGAAAGAAAAGGAGCGCGCGAGAGACTGATGACAAGTTAACAAGCTAGCGAAATGCAAACGCGTTGTAATAGCGATTTAGATTAAAAGCTAGCGACGTCAGATTAATGTGGTAGGCAATATTAGATGTATTAGATATAAGGTAATGATAATATAAGCAACAATGAATGAAAGTAAGAGATTCAAAACAAAGCTATACGGAGTTACAGACGCAAACCACTCTGAGCAGCGAGGCAGACAGGGGCAATCGAGCAATCGAGTGAGCGTGATGTTGGTTAATGGTTATATTGTTTACTACTGTAATTGTTTTGAAGTCACCCTTGTAGCGATATTAGCTCAAAGGGGAAATATTAATAATTAATCATAACTTCTTATGATTATTCATTATGATTAATTATGAATATTTAAAACAGTTAATCAGATTAACTTGATGTAGCTACATTAACATTACAATCAATCAATCAGTCCATCCTGTGAACACTCAGTATTGATTATTAATTAATTCTAAGAGAAGGGTATTTTTCATGACCATAGAAAAATAATTGTCTCTTAACATTGACAGCACTTAGAGCTGGTAACAAGATCTAAATTATTTAAGAGACAGACAGGGAGTCAGAACGAAATATGTATTGTGCACATGTTTTATTCACTAAATCACAAACACATAACTAAACTAACAAACACATACATACACACAAGTCACACATACATAGGTAAAATGAGGAATGATAGAGTGAAACCGAAGTGGGAACAGGAAATAGAGCTATGGAGAAGTGTCAAAAACCCTGAAAGAATCATCAGTATTCATTACAAAACTCATTTGTTAACAAAGGAGGTTTACAACTTTAACTAACTAGCAGCAATTTAGTATATCATACGATACTTGCATTAGGTCTCAGCTTTTTGAAGAAGGTCCAAAATATACTGCTGCAGTAGAAAGTCCTGAGGGTTCAGTCCGATGGTACTGAAGTTGCAATCTATGTCTTCTGCGTTGAATGAAGGACCAATGACAAACTTGCATGGTTAGTCTTTCTCTCTCTCATAGATGAGCACAGGGCTGGAGTGCAGGCCTTGGCCTGCTGAGGCCGCCCAGCAGGAGATTCCTTGAGTCCGTTGAAGAAGCAAGAGAGAGGGAGGAGAACTGTGTGCTGGCTATTCCTCCTCTAGGTCAGTGGACCAATTATACACGAGTTTCCGACAGGAAAGTTTACGATCCTTTGTCTTGAGCAGATCATGTGCTTGTAACTGGAAGATTCTTGTAATACTGATATGTTGCACAGATATCGACATATCATATACACAAGCATTTAAATCTTCAAAATACAAACTCATAGGTACCAAACTTGGTATAGGTTAGTTTACGTTAACCATTGGTTCTTATCATAAAATGTGCATAAAAGAAAAAATATCATCCAAAAGACACTACACAAAACAGTCATAATCATAAACACAATGTCCTGGGATGCATGTTCATTTATAGATAAGTTCATCTATAAATTAATGAAGGAGAGTCTGTTTTTACAGCCTTTATGTCTTCCCTATTTAGCCTGACTCACAATGACTAAACTGGCTAAAACCAGACAATTACATTACTTTAAATGTGTCCAGCCCTCAAGGTTACGATTATCGACACAATCCTCGTCAGAAAGGCAAAGGGGGAGGTGTTGCTGTAATTTATAGTAATATCTTCAGTATTACTCAAAAGTCCTTCAAATATAATTCCTTCGAAGTGATGGTGCTTTATGTAACGTTATGTAAGTTGAAATTTGTGCTGGCTACTGTATACAGGCCACAAGGGCACCATACAGACTTTATCAAAGAATTTGCTGATTTTCTGTCAGAGTTAGTACTAGCTGCAGATAAAGTCCTTGTTGTTGGTGATTTTAATATCCATGTAGATAATGATAAAGACACATTGGGATTGGCATTTACAGACATTCTGAACTCTATTGGAGTTAGACAACACGTGTCAGGACCCACTCATTGTCGTAATCATACTTTAGATCTAAAATTGTCACATGGAATCGATATTGATGCCGTTAAAATTCTGCAGCAGAGCGATGACATCTTAGATCATTATTTAATCTCGTGTATACTACATTTAGCCAAGGCTGCAAAACTGCCACCCAGCCATAAATATGGTAGAACCATCACTTCTACCACTAAAGATCACTTTCTAAATAATCTTCCTGATCAGTTTCATTGCCTTAGCATAGCAGACAGCTTAGAAGACCTCGATGTTGCAACAGAAACTATTGACTCTGTCTTTTCCAGCACACTAGATACAGTTGCTCCTCTGTGCTTAAAGAAGATTAAGGAAATTAATCCAACGCCGTGGTACAACGAGCACACTCGGGCTCTTAAGAGAGCTGCCAGAAAAATAGAGCTCAGCTGGAAGAAATTTTGTGAAGAGAGAGAATGATTGAGTACAGAAAGGCCTTAAAAAATGCTAGATCTACTTATTTTTCAAATCTCTTAGAAGAAAACAAACACAACCCTAGGGATTTATTTGAGTGGGTAAATTAACGTAATTTAATGAAAAAATTAATGTAAATTAACGAGAAATAGAGCTTCAACTTCTGATGTTTCCAAACAGCACAGCAGTAATGACTTTATGAACTTACTTACTTGCAAGATTGACAATATTAGAGAGAAAATTATAACCATGCAACCGTCTACTACAGTATCGTGTCAGACAGTGCATTGTAGTGTCCCTGAGGAAAAATTACATTCATTCGTTGCTATAGAGGCCAATTCACACCGCACCGACAAACGCCAACAAACTCGTCTGTTGGAGTTTGTTGGATAGGTGTGATACCCCGTTGGCCTCTGTTGGCATTGGTCGGAGTTTGTTTTCACCTGGTTGAACGTTTAATCTACGGCAACAAACTCTGACATAATTTGACCTGGCCACGAACCGTTGCCATGACGATGAGGCAAGTCCCCTGCAAAGACAGCAAAGACAGTTTTATCGCACCCGCGCCTCATGCACACACAGCAAAGTACTGGAACCGTGACATCGCAGCTTGTTCATTATAAAAAAAAATAAAATACAGTTAAAAAAACATAAAAGGTACAGTGCTCAATTTAAATAGTCCGTAGTGCAATCCATGCCATTCAGCAAGAGCACTGTTCCACTTTGGATTCGTGCCGAAAGAGAGGAGTATAAGTGTGAGCGCAACGCAGGTTTACATACAGTTTCATTTTAAATTAATTTGTTTTGGCTTCTTTAACTACATGGTTGTATAAGCCTAATAAAAAGGGTCGTGCTAAAAAAAAAAAAAAAAAAAGGTTAAAAACCGGTGTATAGGCTACCAACCGCAACACGATAGGTTGCGATCAGATCGATGGCTACAGGGCTTCGGATTTCAGGTTAGTATTTTTATGTTTTGCCTCAATACTTTAATACAATGAACATATATACTTTATTATTAATATAATAAACTTGCCTGACAATATTGTTAACATGGTTACACATATGTAGTTGTGGAATTTTCCCAGTCAGACTTGACTCTCTGTGACTCGTTTGTCAGTGTTTGTTGGGGCAGTGTGAACATGATAGTTTTTTCTCATAGAATTCTAAATCCAACGGCCAACTTGTTTGTTGGCGTTTGTTGGTGCGGTGTGAATTGGCCTGAGGAGAGGAAGAATTCTCTAAACTTATTAAATCATCAAAATCAACAACATATATGTTAGACCCTATGCCGACTAAGAGATGCTTCCAGCGGTCATAGATCCTCTTCTTAATATCGTTAATTCATCTTTATCACTAGGATACGTACCAAAAACTTTTAAGCTGGCTATTATTAAACTTCTTATTAAAAAACCACAACTTGATCCTACATTTATTCATTTACATTTATTCATTTGGCAGACGCTTTTATCCAAAGCGACTTACAAGTGAGGAATACAGTAAGCGAGTCGTCATGACGAGGCAAATAGGGACAAGAAGTGCTCACAATACAAGTTTTAGGCAGTGCTCAGAGTATCATAAGCTACAATAGAGACGGATTAAAGGAAGTGAAGGGATAGGTATAGAATTTTTTTTTTTTTTTTTTTAGGATGAGGATGTGCTCACGAAAGAGATGAGTTTTCAGCTGTCTTTTGAATATTGCCATGGATTCTGCATTGCGGATGAAGGCAGGAAGATCATTCCACCAGCGAGGGACAGTGAACGAGAATGTCCTGGAGAGTGATTTCGTGCCTCTCTGTGATGGTACCACGAGCCTTCGCTCCTTTAATGAGCGTAGGCTTCTGGTCGGAGTGTAGACTCGTAAGAGTGAGTGGAAGTAGGAGGGTGCTGAGCCTGTGGTAGATCTGTAAGCAAGCGTCAACACCTTGAATTTGATGCGAGCAGCAAGTGGTAGCCAGTGCAGAGAGATGAAGAGAGGTGTGACGTGGGCTCTTTTGGGCTCGTTAAAGACAAGATGTGCTGCAGCGTTCTGAATCATTTGAATAGGCTTGATTGTGCATGATGGCAGTCCAGCCAGAAGAGCATTGCAGTAATCAAGCCTAGAAATGACCAGGGCCTGGACAAGGAGTTGTGTTGCATGTTCTGTTAGAAAGGGCCTGATTTTCCTGATGTTGTATAGTGCAAATCTGCATGACAGAGCTGTCTTTCCAATGTGGTCTTTGAAGGTCTGTTGGTCATCAAGGATTACTCTAAGATTTCTGGCCGAATTTGATGGGGTAACTGAGGATGTACCTAGCTGGATGCTGAAATCATGATTTAGAGTCAAATTGGCAGGGAAGACGAGAAGCTCAGTCTTACCCAGGTTGAGCTGCAGATGATGTTCTTTCATCCATGCCGAGATGTCCGCCAGACAGCTTGAGTTTTGTGTAGCTACTGTGGGATCATCTGATTGGAATGAAAGGAAGAGTTGTGTGTCATCAGCATAGCAATGGTAGGAGAAACCATGTGCCTGTATGATGGGACCTGATGGGTATGATGTAGTGTAAATGGAGAAGAGGAGGGGTCCAAGAACTGAACCCTGAGGAACCCCCGTGGTCAGTTGATGAGCTTTGGATACTTCCCTCTCCAGGCAACCCTGGAAGACCTTCCTGTGAGATAGGATTCAAACCAGTGAAGTCCAGGATTCAAACCAGTACTCCACCTGTGATGCCCAGTGATGAGAGGGTGGATAGGAGGATCTGATGATTCACCGTGTCAAAGGCAGCAGATAGATCGAGCAGAATGAGAACTGATGATTTGGAATCAGCCTTTGCAATCCGCAAGGATTCAGTGACTGACAGTAGTGCAGTCTCGGTTGAGTGGCCACTCTTGAAACCAGATTAATTGACATCCAATTGATTGCTCTGTGAGAGGAAAGATGACACCTGGTTGAAAACAACTTGTTCAAGTGTTTTTGCTATGAATGGTAGGAGAGAAACAGGTCTGTAGCTGTCTACAAGTGACATGTTTAATGTGGGTTTTTTAAGCAGTGGGGTTACCCGAGCCTGCTTGAATGTGTTAGGGAAAGTGCCAGTGTGGAGAGATGTGTTGATAATGTGTGTAAGTGCTGGTGCAATTGTAGGAGTGATGGCTTGTAGAAGGTGTGAGGGGATGGGATCAAGAGGGCAGGTGGTGGGATGGCTGGAGAGAAGGAGTTTGGATACTTCTGTCTCTGTGAGGGGAGAGAATGAAGAGAGGTGTGTGGCTGTGTATGTGGATGGTCTGAGTTCCTGTGTGTGTGGAGCGGAGAACTGACTGCTGATGGTAGTGGTTTTGTTAGTGAAAAAATTAGCAAAATTATCAGCAGTTAGGGAGGAGATGGGTGGTGGTGGAGGGGGACAGGGGAGAGAGTTGAATGTTTTGAAAAGTGTGCGTGTGTTTGAAGCGCTGTTGATTTTGTTGTGGAAATAGGAAGATTTAGCAGCTTGAATTTCAGTCGAAAAGGATGAGAGCAGGGATTGATAGCTACCTAGGTCAGATTGGTCTTTTGATTTGTGCCATTTCCTCTCTGCAGCCCTGAGTTTGGTCCGGTGTTCACGAAGAACATCAGATAACCAGGGATTAGAGGTGGCACGTGCAGGCCTGGATGACGGAGGACAAATGCTATCTAGAGATGAAGTTAAGGTGGAACATAAAGTGTCAGTTGCTGTATTCACATCCAGAGATGAGAATTGTGTGGGTGAGGGAAGGGAGGCGGATACAGCAGAGGAAAGATGAGAAGAAGAAAGAGAGCGCAGGTTTCGTCTAAAGGTAACTGGTAAAGGGGTTGGTGGTGAACAAATAGGGAGTTGTAGACTAAAAGTGATGAAGAAATGATCGGAAATGTGCAGAGGTTTTACCAAAATGTTGTCAGTGATGCAGTTGCTTGTGTAAATGAGGTCAAGTTGGTTGCCAGATTTGTGTGTACTTGTGGTGATGAGCCGATTGAGATCAAATGAGACTATAAGAGAAAGGAAGTCTGAAGCATAAGGCTTCTCTAGATGAATGTTGAAATCACCAAAACTACGAGTGGGCTACCATCCTCTGGGAATGAGGACAGCAGCATATCTAGTTCCTCTACAAAGGTACCCAGTTGGCCTGGAGGGCGATAAATTACCACAATTTGAATTTTGACAGGAATTGAGATTGTAATAGCATGAAACTCAAATGAATTGTAGTTGCAAAGAGAGGAATGAGTCGAGTATTTCCAATTGTCAGAAATGAGAAGACCTGTGCCCCCACCCCTCTCAGACTGGCGAGGGGTATGAGAGAAAGTGAAGTTGTTAGAGAGAGTTAGTATCGACTACAATATTCTTTTGAATAGACTTGAAAACTATGTTGGCATTAGTGGAATTGCATTGGCATGGTTCAAATCATACTTATATGACTGTTATCAGTTTGTAGTAGTAAACAAAGAAAAGTCATATCGATCACAAGTTCAATATGAAGTACCGCAAGGCTCAGTACTAGGACCGTTGCTGTGCACTCTGTACATGCTATCCTTGGGAGATATCATTAGGAAGCATGGTGTTAGTTTTCACTGTTACGCTGATGATACTCCGCTCTATATTTCTTCGCGCCCTGACGAAACTTACCAATTCACAAAATTAATGGAATGCATAGCTGATATAAAAAATTGGATGACCAGTAATTTCCTACTTCTAAATTCAGAAAAAACAGAGATTCTAATTTTTGGACCAAAAACTTCTTCACGTAATAACCTAGAATACTGTCTAACACTTGATGGCTGCTCTGTTAAGTCTTCGTCGTCAGTTAGGAACCTGGGTGTGCTCTTTGATATTTGAAAGTCATGTTTCTAGCATCTGTAAAACCACAATCTTCCATCTTAAAAATATATCTAAACTACGACATATGCTCTCAATGACAAATGCGGAACAGTTAGTTTATGCGTTCATGACCTCAAGGCAAGATTACTGTAATGCTCTACTGGGTGGTTGTTCCGCTCGCCTGTTAAACAAACTACAGCTGGTCCAAAACACAGCAGCTAGAGTTCTTACTAGAACTAGGAAGTATGACCATATTAGCCCAGTTCTGTCAACACTGCATTGGCTCCCTGTTAAACATCGTATAGATTTTAAAATCTTGCTAATTACTTACAAAGCACTAAATGGTTTAGCTCCCCAGTACCTGAGTGAGCTCGATGCATTATAGTCCTTCACATGTATTGCGATCTCAGAATTCTGGCTAGTTGATAATACCTAGAATATCAAAATCAACCGCAGGCAGTAGATCCTTTTCCTATTTAGCACCTAAACTTTGGAACAGTCTTCCTATCACTGTTCGGGAAGCAGACACACTCTGTCAGTTTAAATCTAGACTAAAAACACATCTGTTTAAACTTGCATACACATAAACCATTATCTACTTCTATAATTCAAATCATGTAAATTGTTAGGCTGCATAGATTAGGTCAGCCGGAACCGGGAACACTTCCCATAACACCTGATCTACTCGCTACATCATAAGAAGAATGGCGTCTACGCTAATATTAGGTCTCTCTCTGTTTATCCCGAGGTTTGCCGCAGCCTGCCAGATCCAGGCCGTATCCAGATGAGATGAAGGACCTGCATCTAGACATGATGATAATGCAGCCCTGACTTTTCAACTAAACTATCCCCTGCAAAGGCCTCCTTCCCTTTCCTTTCCCTATAGATAAAACATTATCAAAATTATTCCAGGTTATTCCATAGGTCCGCGGACACAATTAATTTTTCTGTATTATGCGGACCAGATAAGTAATTTGGCAAATATCACTTTTTTAAAAAGACCAAGCTTCTGCGCACATACACACTCAAACACGCAAACCTATAGACTAAACACGTAAATGAACAGCAAGAATGCATTAAAGGTATTCGGTTTTCAGTAGGAAAGGTGTCATTTAAGCGGCCTCTAAAGTAATAATGAAGAATTTTTACAATGGAAATGATTCAAGATGAAATGCCTTTCCGTACCAGCAGGTGTCAGTAGCTGAACAGCCAATCAGAATGATCAGATGGCGTGAGGGACCAACGAGCTCCGACGCCGATTCAACATGTCGAATCAGCTGAAAAAAAAATCCGACGAGGACCAACTTCAGCCGACGGTGCGGAACACACTGAGAAAACTCAGTTGGCTGACGAACAAAAACTGCCTGATGGCCGACCGTCTTCTTGGTGTGTTCCTGCCTTAACAAGCAGAGTGTACACACGTTGCCTATAGGCTCATATTACTAACACGCTCTTTAAATAACAAAAAAAATTGCACCATTGACTTTAGACCAGGTCGTTTTCAGTTGCCTCAAAATAGCAACACACCAACAATGTGCCTGAACACACCTTGTTTTTAGACCATCACACCCATGGGTGAACAGATGGGTGCAAATATATTTGCATTTACATTTATGCATTTGGCAGACGCTTTTATCCAAAGCGACTTACATTGCATTATACTATACATTTGTATCCGAGTATGTGTAATCCCTGGAATCGAACCCACACCTTGGCATTGCTAGTGCCATGCTCTAACCACTGAGCTACAGGAAAGCTACTCCTGCTCCACATTGTTTAAAAGCTATTTGCTATTTAAACAATGTGGAGCAGGACGTGAAAATGATAACTGCGTCGGGCTGAAACTAGCAAAGAATACTTGCGTCGCGCCTGGCGCCACATTGTGCCGGATGTATGATAAGACCTTTTAACTTCTGCCTACCTGGAATTAAAAACAACACTTGTAAAACCAGAATGACAAATTTTCTCACGCACGATCTTCCAAAGCATATGGATATATGCCAAAAATGTACCCTTTAAAGTAACCCGAAAAGTTCAGCTGATGTGATCTCATCAAGGATAAACTCTTATCAGAACCAGGGAGATACAAGCAGGAATTAATTTGTAAAGTATATAAGAAATGATAAGAAATCTATGTAAAAATTGTTGAAGTGTCTGGACAAAATGCTTTTAGCCTTTCAGCTCATCTGGATAAGAAACATAAGCATCATAGGCCATTGTATCTGAATTGATAGTGAGAATAGTTTCAGAGAGGCATGAAGATGCTGCTTGTTTTTATGTGGGTCTGTTGACGCATTTGGGGGAAAAGCCACATTAGGGAGGAAATAATCACTCTTTTAATTAATGTGTGCTTAACTGTAAATATGTAATTCATAACACAATTAAAATCCACCACAGGGAAATCATCAACCTGTAAAATACAAATTATGTCTTTGTGAGCTACATCCACCTGCTTCCTTGTTGAACCTGCAGTAAAAAAATCAAATGGGAAAATGAAATGTACGAGTGAGCTTATACTAAACGTACATGTTTACTCCCATTGAGACAAATCACATCAAATGAGTAATTTAATTTGAGTTTTTTACAACAACCTGACTGTGTGTGGCTTCAAGAGTGCAAAAATACATGATCTCTACTTCATTTGGATTTTAATCTTTTTTATATATACATTTATATGACCTTTTCCTCCCTATTTCTTCATGTTATTTATATAGATATATATATATACTATTCTTTATTCAATATTCATTTATTTACTCTTTTTAATTTTATATTATTTTAACTTTTTGTTGTGTTCAAGGGTTTCAACATTACAGGGCTCCACTTGTTTGCGTCGGTCAGATGAACACATTCTGAACACTGAAAAAGACAAAATTACAATTATTCATTAAGCTTTGCTCATTTTAACCTTTACTTTTACTTTATCTCTGATTCCTGCTCTTCCACTGTCTCTTTCTGCACCTTATGGGCTGATCGAGTTTTTTATAATATCCGATAAAATGGATATCTTCTGATGGGAGAAAGAGCAGAACAACTGGATCTAGCACAAACAACCAACATAACTTCATTTCATTAAAAAAAAAAAAAAAAAAAATATATATATATATATATATATATATAAATATAAATATATAAATACACAGTGCTCAGCGTAAATGAGTACACCCCCTTTGAAAAGCAATTTAACCCATTTAATTTATGAATTTTATTGTATTTGTAAGGATATTAAACAATCACTGTCAATTATTAACAATATTGAAAAGTCCATAAAAAACGGGTTTTATGTCCCGGAACACAGGGAGTCTAGGTCTATGGTGTCAATGCATTTACAAAATGACAAACCTACAGCAATTATTTTAAAGACTGGGTTAAATAGATGAAATTAGTGTTTTATTCTATTACAGTTTTTCTCAGTCACTTTGGTACATTTCTCGAATCATCCTTGACATTTGCAAAACACCATGGAATACCTGCAAAAGCCAGTCTCTTGCTCAAAATCCTTAGTTCATTTCTCAAAAATAAATATCTGTCAATGAACATGTCAGTGCCATCAGAATGACAAGTCCTTGTGTCATTGTGTACGGATAAGACCGTTAAATTGCTTAGTCATGTTGTCAGTATAACAGTGTACTCTGGAGGGATGTTCTGATGTAAACTATGGCTACAGTTTTGATGACAATTATTGTAAATTGTAGGTTACACCTTAGTGTATGTGGGAGACTGGACAAGATTCACATTTACGCTTTTACTGTGTGTACTGTAATTTGTAAACAGACCATGTCATTGCGATACAGAAAGGAAAAGACAGCACTGCATAGCACAAAGAAAAAAAAAAAAAACAACAACACAAAAGTAGAAATGTGAACATAGGACAATCTCCTTAGGCCTTAGGGAAAACTGTACATGCAGTGCTGCAGGAATTACAGTGCCGTCTTCCTACACCTCCTGACGTTCCTGTCTGCTAAGCCACAAATTCTCATCCACATCACAACAAATATCTTCTCTTGCGATGCAGCGTGGAAAGAATCTTTTAGAGTGTCTTATCCAGCCTCTGCAGGCATCTGCTGTGATGTCATCACACACTGCATCCATGGCAGCCAGAAGGGTCATCTGTGTATGTGGCTGGCGATCATATACTTTCCTGAGAAAAATTCCTCAATGGGGTTAAGGAATGGAGAGTAGGGTGAGAGGAACTTCATCAGCATTCTGATGTAGGCTGCAAACCATTGTCTGATGATGTTGGAGCGATGGAAACTGACATTGTCCCAAACTATCATATACTTTGGCAGGTCATCTCCAATCTGACCCCTCTCTTGTTCAGGGATGAGATCCCTGTAGAGTGTGTCTAAAAAGGTGACAAGATGCTCTGTATTGTATGGCCCATTAATGGGAATATGCGTTAGCACACCATTCTCAGAGATAGCAGCACCCATGGTTATGTTCCCGCCTTGTTGGCCTGGCACATCAACTGTAGCTCTGTGGCTGATGAAATTTCGACCACGCCTTCTGCGTTTCGTTAGGTTGAAGCCATCCTCATCCATGTTGATGAAGCTGTGCAGTGGTTGGTTCACTTACTTGCTTCCAGTTCCATTATACACTATATCCAGAAGACACAAAATTAGTTTTATGAATTACATGCATTTTCATTTTGGCCAAGATACAGTTACATCAAATGTATTACAGCACATATTTCATCTTTTCTACTGTTTACTGTGAGGTACAGTTGCTGCATGCTCATACATGTTTTACCTGTACATACTGGTAGCGCAGCTCCTTCACTCTTTTACCATTTTTTTCAAATGGAACAGTGTACAGCTGCTTCATATTCATTTGGTGTCTTTTCAGCACCCTGTCAGTGGTTGAGATGCTGACTGTTTGGATGTTTGCAAAGATGTTGTTGTCCTCTATAATAGCACTCTTTATCTCCCTTAGTCTTATGGCATTGTTTTCTACAACCATGGTGCAAATAACCTCGTCCTGTTCAGGTGTGAAAAGGAGCCCTCTGCCACCCCTGTGAAGTTGTCTTGCAGTCCTATGTGGAAAAAATATAGTAATGCAAAACACAAAACTGAGTAAGATAAAATGTCACTGTTTAAAGTATACTTACTGTATATTGTAAAATGCAAGTAGAATACTGTAATATTGTATGAAGCATTACAGAAAGTATACAGTATTACAGTATAGTGCCTATTGTTCGATTACATACCTGTTCTGTCTACGAAAAGTCTGAATGATTGAGGAGACAGTTGTTCTCCCAATATTTGGCTGCACCCTTCGACCACCCTCGGCCATTGTAAGCCCATGATTGACAATGTGGTCTACACGTCCCAAGTTCCTCATCAGGAACACGCATATGTCCTCGGCCTCTTCTGCCTCTTCCTCTGTTTTGCCTCCCAACTCCTCCGCCACACAGCCTCACTCCTCTTTGTCTTCTTCTTCTTCTTCTCTCTGGCTGTTGACCCCATCCAATTCCTTGTGCTTCCATTGTCAGACATTGTAACATTGTGTTGTGCTCTGGCTATATATATGCTTGCCAGTTGATGGTTCATGAGATGCACCTTCATTAGAGAAAGTCAAGATTCACCTGGGAGCAATTTACCAATTCAGGACAGATTTAAAAAAAAAAAAGTCTAATGGAAATGTATAGAAATATGCTTGACATATTATGACAACTTGTTCAGCCATTTTGCATGTAAAGACTTATGCTATGAACTAATGCCTAAATGTGGTGGGGGGTAAGACTATTCAATAGAGACCCATTATAATACATTTTGATCAACATGACATAAGCAATTGATAATGTAGGAAACAGCAGAGAATAGTACATAATCATTTGCATGGATGTACCAAAGCATTTGCTACTTGCTCAAAGACATGAGAAACTGCTTTTTTGATGTGCACAAGTGACACAATGATGTGAAGACTGAACAGGTAGTTTTGAGAATTTAAATTCTGATCTGAGAAATGTACCAAAGTTTCAAAGCATAGATAGATATATAGATAGATAGAAGAGAGTTTATAAGAATAACACATAGGGGCATATAGACTCCCTATGTTATACCACCGGTCACAATTGTGACCGTCTTCATTTATCTGCAGTCTGACAATAGAATAAACCATGTATTAATATAATTTCAATATGTATGTATAGATAACCCTTTCATGAAGATGTGTGCAAAAAATGTATGAGCAATTCAAAAATTTACTTAGAAAACTTAACTGTCATTTCTGAGCTTTAACATCATTATTGTGTTAAGATGGCAGTACCAGGAAATAAATGTGTGTGGTCACATGACCAAACTACACAATAATGTCAGACCTGCCCAGAACTCATGCAGACATCTTAAATTTGCATTATAAATGAACATGTGCTTCTTAATAAGAGTTTCTTTTTAAATGGGTTAACAAGAATTCAACCACAGGTGAGTCTAATTATTCATTACACAGGTCCAGCAGACAGTTGACTATAAAAGGGTGTTAAAACCCCTTCCCATTTCATGCTGTCAGCAATGGCACCACATGGAAGAGAAATGTCACAAGACCTGAGAAAGAAAATAATTTCTTTACACCAGAAAGCTGAAGGCTACAAGAAGATCAGCAAAGCTTTACTTATCAGTCAGAATGCTGTAGCAAAAGTGGTACAAAAATTAAAAAAAGATGAAACTGCAACCATCTCACAGAGATGTCCAGATCGTAGACGGAAGTTAACACCTCAACAGGAGTGTCTTCTGATGAGAAGGGTTGAAAAAAATCGGCATACAAGTTCACTGCAGTTATCTAAAGAAGTAGAAAGCCAAACTGGGGTGACTATTTCCCGTGACACCATACGACGTACATTGCAGAGGAATGGCATGCATGGGTGCAGTCCACGAAAGAAGCCTTTCCTAAAGCCCAGGCACAAAAAAGCCCGCCTAGAGTTTGCCAGGGCCCATGCTGACAAAGATGAGGACTACTGGGACTCTATACTCTGGAGTGATGAGACCAAGATAAATGATTTTGGAACTTATGGTTTCAAAACTGTATGGCATCTCAAAGGTGAGGAATACAAAGAAAAATGCATGGTGCCTTCAGTGAAACATGGTGGTGGAGTGTCCTTATGTGGGGCTGCATGAGTGCTGCTGGTGTCGAGAAGCTGCATTTCATTAACGGCATCATGAATTCACAGATGTACTGCTCTATACTGAAAGAGAAGATGCTACCATTGGTGCCCTTGGTCGTCGTGCACTTTTCCAACATGACAATGATCCTAAACACACATCTAAGGCCACTGCTGGATTTCTGAAGATGAACAGGGTGAAAGTGATTCAGTGGCCAAGTATCGAACAGCTATGGGGAATTCTGAAGAGACAAGTTGAGCATCACTCTCCATCCAGCATCCAGTTTCTAAAAGAGGTCATGTTGCAAAATGTCGCCAACTTGTTCATTCCATGCCTAGAAGACTTTGTGCTGTCATTAAAAATCATGGAGGCCATACAAAGTACTATGTAGTAGTTTTTGTTGTGGGGTGTACTCATTTTTGCATCACCCTTGAGCAAAACTGAAAAATTTGTCCTCTAAGTTATATTATTAACCTTACTTTCATGTTATAAGTTAAACAGATGTTAAATAAAACTGTCTTGTCAACATTTTGGAAATTGTTTTTGTGTTCATTGAGATATTGTTCAAAAAGTTACTTTTCAAAGGGGGTGTGCTCATTTATGCTGAGTACTGCATATATATATTTCAATGAATATCAATATTAATAGGCACATGGTTTCTTCAATACAGGTCATCTGAAGCCATCAGGCAATTTGACAATTCACACAAGTTCTTCATTTTCATGTTCTGAAAGTCCAGTCACTGGAAAAGAAATTTTGCAGCTTCCTTGGTCCTAAATGTATTGCTAACTATACATTAGGACTCTTCTAAACTAGGATTTCCTCAGATTGCATAACATTCAGATGGTGATAATTAAAGCACACAAAACAATGAAGGCCATGAAAACTATAATCCAAAAGCAAAACTGCCACCTGTATGTTATGGAAAACACTGTTTTAGTGGAATTGTTCTTCTTCAAGACAAGTTAGTCTATTAATAGTGTGAATAAAAGATTAAATGAGATAAAGCGCACATTTCTGCACACGTGTTGTTTCTGGCATTTTATTCAGATCTGACTATTCAGGTCTTAGATGACACTGAGGACATTTAGTTGGGAGGGACTTCAGCTAGTTGGGCTTGCTAGATAAACCAGTATTTTCATCATATCTGGTTGCTCAGACAGACACTCAAGCACTACACAGACTGGAGTGTGAAGGTGAAGCTCTTCTGTGAAGTGGACACATTCAGTTCAACAATCATCATGAGTTTCAGGTGAGTCGAAATTCATGTGCTTTATACAGGAGGGTAAATTATTCTTCATTTAAAATCAAATGAAAATTAATAAACTCTAGCTTAGGCCACTAATCTTTTTAATGATTCACTCATGTTTCACTTTACAAAATAATATGGGTTTTACAACTTAGTTCACACTGTACATAACTACAGTGCTTTCCCACTGGCAGTGGTTGTAATAGCTTGCACGTACTCCATTGGTTATATTGCATGAGTGCCTACTACTGTGGAACTCTTGCAATGGATTGGATCACTTGGAATCTGCTTGCCATCTGTGCGTGCCCTCTTTTTCGTCTGCTTGCTTTCATTTTTTTTTTTTTTAACTACAGTAGAGATTTTTTTCTTGCTAAACTGAACAGCCAATCGGGGTGTGTTTTCCGTACAACAACATAACTCCCTGCTTAAATACCATAGCATCATTGATGAAATCAACTAGCTAGTCATGACTGTTTCCTGAAATTTGTCGTTCAACCATGTTGCACTGAAAGAACAAACTTTTTGGTGTAGTAATATATATTAAATTAACCATCATAATTTTTACTTTGTAAAATTAAGGTTCAATGAGAACTAGAATTTCCTAAGTAAAATTTGAAATATATACAAATTTAATCCATGTAATAAATTAATTAGGAAAGAGTAAGTTAGAGTAAGAGTAACTCTTATTATGTATTTGCTTGTAATATTTACGTGTTTTATAGTCACTATACATAAACCTAGAAATATTAAGTAAATATTTAATCTTAAAGTGTAGCACGTTTGAATCCGCAATAATGTCATGCAGGTGGTGGAGTAATAACTTCTTTAAATTAATCCGTTTGAGATCAAATTAACGCTAGATTCTTTGCTATAAATTACAGACATGGCACCTGAGGGCTAATGGTGTGGCACCGATGGTGTGAGGACCCTATTGTAATTGCTCAGTCAAATATTGTTCTTCACCGAAATGAATCGCATTTTTGAGGGCCTAAACATGCTCGAAAACTCATGAAACTTTGCACATGCATCAGATATGGGTTTCAGAATTAGGAATTATGTCCAATCTGCCCCAAACTTCACATGTTTGAGAAGAGTCCTGCCCTGAACACGTCTACATGAAAATATTCAGTTAAAGTAATAGCGCCACCCACTGGCAACAGGAAATGATGTGTTTAACACTGTGTTGCACTACTAGCAACATACTAAAATATGCAATTGAGTGCTAAAAATGCAAGGGCCCTTTCATCGCTGCTTGCAGCTTTAATTCTTATTTTTCTCAGTCATTTTAATTCATTTCCAGATTCAATCATAGGCTCGTTCTTACTTACTAGAGCATGTAAGCACATGCACACTCTTCAAAAACAGTGCTTTAAATCTCTTGACAAACTACAAGATGTAAATGACATTTGTATATACTTGAAATGAAAAGATAATGATTGTACTGAATGTCAGCTTGCTTATTTTACTCAAGATAAGAACAAGAAACTATGCTTCTAACCACAGGTTGAGGGCTGTCGTTCCAACCACACAACTTTGCAATTCTGTTTGCGAATGTTCATTGGAACTATGGCTTCTGGCAACACCGACTCATTGAACTATGCTGAAAATAACAGCAAAAACTGGGCTGACAGATGCTCAATAACAGCCTGACTTTGGCTCATGGCAAATGGCTGACCATTGGCTTGGTGTAATAGCCTTTAGGGCTAGTCCACACAGAACAAGTTTTTGCATTCATGCTTTTCCTTTTTTTTTTTTTTTTTTTTTTAGATGGACATCTTTGACAGTTATGCTTGCATCTCATGTCTTTTGCAGCATCTCTCACATCTCACAGCGCATTTTTAGAATACCATGTAAAGTTCAAAGGAAGAGTATCTTTTAAAAAAGAATCTTGAGGCACTGCATTCTTTTCCATTCAACTGCACTGCGTTACATTTTTAAAAAATAAAAACTTATATTGTGTGATAGCCGATTTGACCATCTCACGTAAGAGAGCACTGTTCATTCACTCCCCCCACCTACATTTCCTGCTGGTACTGAGATTCGAACTTGCGACGGGTTTCATTATTTACCCACTTCCTTCCAGATTCTATATAAATGATACGTAGGCACATGCAGATTTGCATGCCAGGCCAGGGTCCCAGATATATGGATATTTAAGGTGAGTTGTCTGCAATACACACTTTAGTTTTGTTCTTTGGAGCCTAAGCCAACGTCTCTTGTCTAAGAAAAGCAATTTCCATTCACCTCGACAAAATGCTTGCTGCTGGATCATTAGAACAGCGGTCTCTATCCAGTGTGCACAGATAAGTGCAGAGAGCTCCCCTGGGTGCATCATCAGCTATTCTGAAAGAGGCAATTTCCTTATTAAAAGAGTGAATTCCTCTAAAAGAGCTGTATGGTGGATCACATCTTTTTAAAGATGTCATTCATACATTGTCCTTCTGGATGTGGCTGATTTTTTATCTCCCTCGGATGGGCACGATCGCTGTCTGCACTGTTTGGGCCATGACCATACTGAAACAGCATTTGTGGATGTGTTGTGCTCTCACCAGAAGAGCATGACCAATGGTGGTGGGTGCTGTGGGTGATCTGAGGGATACATTGAAAGTGCTGCTGCCAGGTTAGTCCCCGTGCACCTCTCAATCCTCAGTCCCCCCCGGATGAGTTTCCAGATGAGTTTGACGACGTACCCCCGAGCGCATTTGATCGGTAACTCAGGGCTCGAGAGAAAGATGAAGTGTTGCTTGCAGCATCAGAAGGTGGGTATATGCCTTCTGACACTGATGACTCTGCTGATGTCTGTGCTGATGCCTTCGGCTGTGACAGTGCAGTCTGAGGCTGACGCTGAGTTGGCAGCCATGCTTTCTCGGGCAGCCGTGAGCATCGGGCGTTCCGAGCATACATACTTTTTATGTGTTCAATGTCAAGGTTGGTTTGCAGCAATAGACCTGAAGGACGTATACATTCATCTCTCAATCCTTCCAAAGGCACAGAGCGTTTCTACGGCTCACTTTTGAAGGTCATGCATATCAGAACAAGGTCCTCCCCTTTGGGCTGTTCCTGTCTCCTCGCATCTTTACGGAGGTCGCAGAGGCTGCCCTTGCCCTGCTAAGGGAGGTGGGCATCTGCATACTCAACTACTTCGACGACTGGCTAATCCTAGGCCACTCACAAGAGTAGCTGTGTGCACACAAGGACCTGGTCCTCAAGCTGCTAGCATGATTGAGACTTCTGCTGATTACTGTCATGGCAATCAAGTCCAACTCCACACCAAGAAAAGAGATGCTCTGCACAGATCAACTGCTTCTCCCAGTTGACCCATGCAAAGCATCTCTTTTCTCGGAGTGGAGTTGGACTTGATTGCCATGACAATGCATCTTTCTCAAGACTGTGCACAGTCAGTGCTGAACTGCTTGAGATTGTTCAAGGACAAAACAGCGGTTCCACTGAAGTATTTTCAGAGGCTTCTGGGGCATATGGCTTCCTCTGCCACGGTCGTGCTGCTGGGGTAACAGTAGGAAGAAACAGTAAGGGAGAAAGTACACATCCTTGTGGCGAACCAGTGGAGGAAGAAACCTGTGCAGAGAAAGTATTATTTATTTTCACTCTTTGTGTCCTATTAGTAAAAAGTCTAGAATCCATCCTGCTAAGTTATTACTCAATTTAAATTTACAGGAAAAATCTACAAATAAAAGGCTTGCATGAGACCCCTTCCCCTCCAAATGTTTCAGAAGTAAATTTATCAGGGTGATCGTGGCATCCTCTACACTTCTTTTAGATCTGTAAGTGAACTGCATCAGATCTAATAAACATTCAGTTGTTCTCAATATCTCAGATTTCACAAATCTTTCAAGAATTTTCATTTAAACAGATGTAAGAGCCACTGTTCCAAAATCATTTAGCGTCCTTGGGCAACTACATTTCAGAATAGGGACAATCATTGCATCCTTTCCACACCTTTGGTACATGCTGTACCCTCAATGACTTATTAAAAATGTAGTGAAATACAGGACTCAATTCTCTTGAACAAAACTTGAGTACCCGCCCACAAATGTTATTGGGGCCATAACTCTTATTCATTCTAACTGAAGAAAATGCCCTCTTCACCTTCCTTTTGATCTATACAAAAATGCTGGCTATCCTCAAGCTTTTAACGAAAGTCCTGTATTTCCTTAACAAAATCAATTATATCAAAATGATTATAAAAACCATTCAATGTATTCGCAAATTCCAAATCTGAATTATACTCATCCAAAACGACCTGGTTATTATGCTTTGAACTACCATACCCTGATATACTTTTCATACTGGACCAGACTGAACCCAACTTACTAGAAGCCATTTGACTCTCTAATCTCACTTTATAATTCTTTTTTGCCTTTAAAATGTGTGCTTTCAGCTCCCTACTGGCTGTTTGTTTATGCAGATCAGTAGATAGTTTAAACACAAATCTTTTATGATCTATACTGTATTTAACAGATTTGATCACCCATGATTTGTTATTTGGATACAATGACCCTCTTACAAGGAATTATCATGTCTCTGCAAAAGGCAACATAAGAACAAGTCACATCAGTAAGTTCATCCAGATCATCACCGCAGCTTTCTTTAAACATATTCCAGCCCGTGCAATCATAACACTCTCTTAATAAGAGCACCGCGTCTTCAGTCCAAACCTTTACATCTTTTGTTTGTGTTTTTTTTCTCTCCTTTTCTCTTATATGTTGGCAATAAAAAACACAGTTTTGATCGGCCCGAGCCCAATGGAGGTAATGGAAGTGACTTGTAGGCATCCTTCATTGTCCCATAACACAAATCGGTAACACTTTAGAATAATGGTCCGTCATTAATAAGCAACTATGCAGGAAGTAATGCAAGACAAATCAGTAGTACTGCTTTAACACTTCAGCTACTACTATTAACTAATATAGAAACAAGCTTAACTAATCAGTAAGTAATATCAAATTTAGGACTAAAATAGTTCCTTATTAGTTAATCAGTAATTACAGAATGAGACTGGCATCATTAAGAACTAATAGGTAACTATGACAAATTATAAAGAATTACTAATTAAATAATAATCACAACATTAAAGTGTCTGAGATGTGAGCAATTATATTTTTTTACTCTCAACGTGGTCATGAAATGCATCATTAATTACTCAACTGTTACCTAGTCACTATGCAGGAACTACTAGCGATCTGGACCATTATTTTAAGGTGAAAAACATCTTTTAGGTAACACTTGAGTAATTAGTGATGCATTTTATGACTATATTCAGAGTAAAAATGATTGTTACTTCCCAAAAATGTTACTTCCCAGACACACGATAATGTTCTTTACAATTTGTCAGTTAGTTAATAGTTATTATTAATAATGCTAATCTCATTAGGTAATTATTGATTAGCTAATAAGGAACTATCTTCTAAATCTGATATTAAGCTTGTTTCTATATTAGTTAATAGTAGTAGCTGAAGTGTTAATATAGTACTACTCATTAGTCCTGCATTACTTCCTACATAGTTACTTATTAATGACGGACCATTACTCTAAAGTGTTACCCACAAACCTGGGGTTTTATTCCATCTGGTTGGGCAGGTAACATACAGTTGCAAAAATAAGTATGTGCAGAATCTGTGAAAATGTGCAAAATTTTAACAAAGTAAGAGAGATCATACAAAATGCATGATATACTCCCGAGTAGTGCTTCCGACCTTGGTCATCAAAATCACTGCCGTCACAAACACGCCATAGATTAAAAGTCCACATGTTTTACACAAGCACCTTGTCAACCATAAAAGTTCACTAAAATAACTTAAAACCAGGTTAAAACAAAATAGTAAAGACATAAAACACGAGGGCATGAGAACGCCAAACTTTTCACAGCAGGTCGTGTCACTGTATCTATGAGGGAGGATTCAAACGCAGGATGAGTGTAACAGGTTTACTGACAAGACAAGACGTTAGATAAGATATTGAAGGAGAGGTGGTGAACACAGTCCAAACAGTAGATAGGGATGATGCACAATGACAGGCAGGCTGAGAGAAAGCAGCAGCTGAGTCCAACCCAGGATGACAGTAGGCTGGGGAGCAGAGATGGTAAGGTAGTGCAAGACGGGAGAGAAACAATGCACACAGCTCAAGATAGTCACTTGTGGTCTCACAGGCACTACACAGATCTTGCTGACTGGTAGACAGAGAGAGCGGCCTGGGAAGCTTAGCTTGCTGGAAAGGTCTGGACGAAATTAGAGGCACAGCAGGACAAGACACGACAAGGCAGACAGCAGATGGTCAGGAACAAGGCAGAACAAGACACGACTAGATTGATAACAGCTATATGTAACTTCTACAAAAACACAACAGATATTGGCAACAAGATATCTACTACGACGTACAAAGCGGCACAAAGAAAAAAAGAGTAACGAACTGGCAAAGACAAGAGTGCTTCATTAGCAGACATATGTAGAGCTTTGCAAGGTTCTATAATCTACGCATGGAAACAGTCGTCTCGAGTCTTAGGTAATAACGTTTAAAACTTGGACAAACTGGTTAGGTGTAGTGCTTTCATTAGCAGCTTTCCCCTCTCTGAGGTGATAACGTGCACTTTTTGTGTCCAGTTAGAGTTTTCCTTGAATGGTGAACCCCAGGCCACCCTTAACCATTACTTAAGCACTATTGCAGTAAATGAGTTCGGAAGAGGAACTCACTACCAGGCCCATTGCTGGTGGTATTTCCCTTTTCAAGTGAGCCCTTGTAATCTGGCTAGTGCTTTGTATGTAGAGGTTTCCTAACAATGACCCCATACAATGTATTCTTACACTGTTCATTTTCCATTTTGGTGAACCCAGCTAGCTCCATCACCAGTCTCTGTGAAGCTAGTAGTCTCCACCTCGTTAGATGGACCACACCAAAGGGACTCTTCCTTATGTAGTACTCCCCTCTGGTGAGTCCATAGGATGTAGGCTAATCTGCCCCTTCAGGTAGGATGTGGTCTCCGTAGTGTTTATTTCTCATTGACAAGGAGAACACTCCCAACGATAACCAAGTTTACTCGCCGTAAAAAAATAAAATAAAAAAAAAAACATCTTGAGAAAAATCAGAAGAGGCCTGTGGCTTGAGTGACCTCCCTCTAGAAGGCATGCTGTTGGCATGCTGAGACCTGCCCGCATTTGCACCACCATGCCTTCAAGTTATAGTATAGGGACCCTTAGTGTCTGTATTTCGACACAATGTCGAAACTGACAGAAAGAAAGAAAACATCTCGGTTACTGACGTAACCCTCTTTTCCTGATAGAGGGAATGGAGACGTTGTGTCCTTCCTACCACAACTGCCTCTGAGGGGTTGAGACACTCAGAACAATCCTAAAGTGTGTAATGCAGCCAGCTTGCCTTATGTACCTGTATGTCAGGGCTGTGGCCTGGCATGCAAATTCCACATGCCAATTCCATTGGCCTTTTCTGAAAACATCAGGTGTTTGGGGCTCCCCTTACATACAACTAAGAACAGTTTATTTTTTAACAGTCTTACAGAATGCATAATCGGTGGAAAAGAAAAAAAGATAGAGCTGTGCCAGCCAATGTTTAAAAAAAATGAACCGAGATTTCAAAGAAGGACAGGTCAGTCAGATCAGTTGTAAAGGAAATGTTCAAAGCCAGTAGTGAGGAATTTGAGACCTCAGACAATGAAACATTTGCGTTGTCTGTATGGAGTCATTTGGCAGCTCAAAGCCAAAGGAAGTGTGGGTAAAATGTGACCTATGCAGTCTATGCAGGTCCACCAAGCCAGCGCTCTAGGGTTAAAAACACTGATTTTTCACCATTCTTACTCTGATTATTCACACATAGACATACATTCTCACACACAAATTCACACTGTTTTTGTAAGAACTACATGTTCTTTACACAGGTGCACTTTACACAGTGTTCATTAAGCATAAATACTATTAAGGAAGTTTGTTAGTGAGTCAAACAGAAAGTGGATTTGAGTTATTGTCAGTGACAGAAAGAGAACTGCCTATGAACACATTTCCATAAAACTTCAGTATTTTATCTTATAGAAAATAACAGTGACGTTTCCAGAAGCTCACACAGCAAATATAACTTTGCTTTTTCAATCTTGTTTAAAATATTGTTTCACTGTATGAATATGTATGTTTAAAATGCATGTAACACAAAATGTCTGTATTTGAATAGGCATTTCTAATAATAGATTCTTGTTGTACACATATTCAAAAATTCATATTTTACAGACAGCCGAGGATTTCACCACACAAATCAACTCTGATTCACCAAGGTCCTCCAAAACGATACTGTCTAGACACAGTGAGAAAATTGCTTGATGATAATGGGAAAGTCAGAAAATGGACTTATGGGAATAAAGACACCAGAAAACCAAACAAAATTGTTCTGCTGGTGGGTGAAACTGGTGTTGGTAAGACGTCTCTCATCAACACCATGGTCAACTACATACTGGGAGTGAAGTTTGAGGATGAAGAATGGTATGAAATCACAGAAGAAGCAGCCAGAGACCAATCAGAATCACAAACATCTGAAATCACCATGTATGAGGTCTGTCCGGTAAAGAATCCTGTATCTCTCACCATCATTGATACTCCAGGATACGGAGACACTAGAGGACTGGAAAGAGATCTGGAAGTTGCTGAGAATTTAGCTACTTTGTTTCAATGCATAGATGGAGTTCGTGAAATCGACGCAGTGTGTTTTGTGATTCAAGCATCTAAGAATCGTCTCTCAGACAGACAGCATTACATTATCAGTTCAGTTCTATCATTATTTGGAAAAGACATTGTGACCAACATTGTGTTTTTAATCACGCACTCTGATGGTCTGCCACCCAAAAACGTCCTCAGTGCCATTAATAAAGCTAGAATCCCCTGCAGACGAGACAAAAATGGTCAACCTGTTTATTTCTTATTCAACAACCGGCAGGCCGACACCCGTCACAATGACAAACGTTACATTCATGCTCAAACTGGTGCATGGGAAGACAGCATGAACAGCATGAAGGACTTCCTTCAGTCTCTGGATGTAAAGAACAGAAGAAGTTTAGAGTTGACTTCAGATGTCCTAATTGAGCGCATTCAATTTGAAGCATCTATTAGCAACTTACAGCTGCGAATTCAAGAGAAAGAGCTGAAAAAGGCTGAAAAACTTCAGATTCAGGAGGCAATAAGACAAAACAAGAAAAAGATTGAGGAGAGTACAAATTTCATCATTAAAGTAAAAAAGACTGTGAAAACGAAGGTGCCCATTGAGACCAAGTCATGGAAGCACAGGAAGGCGACAACCTGCACCGTCTGTGAGGAAAACTGCCATGAGTTTGACTGCTGGTGGGTTTCTGATCCCAGCAAATGTGAAGTCATGAAAAATGGATACTGCACCGTGTGCACAGGGAAGTGCCACCACAGCAAACACGTCAAAGAAGACAAGAAATATGTAATGAGCACCTCAAGCACGACAATGGATTTTGATGATTTTAGAAAGAAATATGAAAAAGCTCAACAACAATCCAAGAGGTTTTTGATTATTATGGAACATCTTGACAAAGATCTGAAGGAGATTGAAGACCAAAAAACAATTCTTCTTTTCAATGCTTACAAAATCATCAAGCATCTGTCTCAGATCGCATTAAAGCCAGACTCGGCCTTCACTCTTCAGCATCTGGACTTCTTCATCCCCAGAGTGAGGGAGGCTGGGAAAGAAGACTGGGTCCGAGAGCTGGAGGAAATGAGGAGAAAAGCTGTAGCTGAAGAAGCCAATAAAGATGCTCTGAGTTATCTGAGAGCTGGTCTGGCAAAACTGGATCTTTTCTTTAGTGGGCAATGAACAAATGCAGAGATGACAACAGATGAATCAATGTAAATAAAGAATACTACTTACATTGAGAAATCATTGCAGGTGACGCTGTAGATCTGAAGATTATAAGAATTGATCATAGCATGAGCAAATTTTCCCACTTCAGTTAAATTTCTACTCTGTTTTTAGTGTTGTTTAAATAATGCTTAAAAATTATTATTAGCTTAACAAATCAATATATTTTAATCAAATTTTACAGTGTATATGGTATTTTATGGTTCGGTTTCACAGACAGGGCTTAGCCTAAGCCAGGATTAGCCCTTAGTTCAATTAGGACATTTAAGTATCTTTTATAAATGGACACTAGAAAAAAAACATTACTGGTGTGCATCTTTAAACAAAACAATGGCTCTGACACATTTTAAGATATGTCTAGCTTAAGCCTTGTCTGTGAAACTGGGGGAATATGTGTCTAGTGACCCAATGTATTATATTTGTAATTAAAATGAATACTCTAAGACATTTTTCAGGTATTGGATGAAAACTTTACCTAATAGAAAATGTTCATCATTGTTTTAAGCCTGAACTTTACTAAATTTTATTTTTATCAAATGTTGAATATAAAAGTGCTTTTCCATTTGCTTATATTGTTATTACCCTCAGATTATCTTTCTGTCTCTAAATAATAAAAAATGGTGTTAAATAAAACTAAAAATAAATTCATTTTTTAAATTTGGAATAAACAACCACGTCAAATATAACAAACAATACAGGACAAAGAACTAAGGAAAACCCAGGGCTTATATACAAACTGGCTAATCAACGTAGGAACAGAACAGGTGTGGGGAACTAATTCACAACCAAGGACACTAGTGAACTAAGGCCCTGTTTACACTTGTGTTTTCTCATTTGTGTAAGGGTGGATCTCCTACAGGGGTTCAGGCTGTAGGGTTGCCGAATGACTAAAGAAACGTTATCAGCAAGATGGTAGAAAACTGTACATTTCTTGTCTATTACCACCCACTGCAGCTTATACCAACAACGGAAATAAGCACAGTTAGAATAGCAGAATATGTGGGAGAGCGTTGCTATAGGGTGACGATATTATATTGCAATAGGGAGCACATTAATGTTAATACCAAATCAAAACTAGTTAGCACATCATTTGTAATAGAAAGGGTTTAATAACAATATCTGATTATGGCTACACTTAAAATAGTTACAAAATAGATGTATAAGATGATAAAATCATATACCATTAATCGTAACCAGCATGTATGTAAAAAGTTACCTGAGAGAGAGAGAGAGAGAGAGAGAAAGAGAGGGCCAGAGAGTGTCCATGAGAAGCCAAGAATAGAAGAGACAGACCAACAGTTACAATCTCCTTTTATCCCTTCTTTGACCATGTGACTGAAACCCAAATGTGAGACATTCAAACTGGCCAATCAGAAGATTAAAACTTCCCCCACTGTACTTAAGGTGTGGCCACACCCATTAAGTACAAAGGTGGCACAGTCCATGAAGATATGCTTTCTGTTGTGTGTAGATGTCAACTTCAGACTTCTTGTCCAGACTTGTTGCAATAGCACTTGGTCAGTCTTTAGTCTTTGTTCTCATTTCAGCTATGCATGAGAAGGCTCCATCAAATGGTGTTGCACCGTTCATAGATATGCAAATCATCCACTGAATACTTCACACCTTTACAAGAACAGTCACTGTATATGGGAGCAAACGCTTGCCCCTCTTTCTGAGGCAGGACACAGGATTTGAACTTTGGCAGCAAGGATCCTGTGATTTAAAAGAACATATAGCACAACAAACAGCAAATAGTATTTCAGAAGGCACTATCCTTTTTATACCATAGCTGAAAATGGCCAGTTATAAACACATATCTTGATGAAATCATTTTGACACCCTCAGAGACCCTAAAGGGACCTTCCATCTCATTTCCCAATATTCCAGCCCAAATCATCACCCGGCAGCTCCCTGCTGATGTCACAGTCTTGTTGGAACATGGTGGCCATTCACCAACAATCCAAAAAATCCATCCATCTAGACCATCCATTGTAGTACAGGCTTCTCAAGACTCCAGAGACACCAGCAGCTTCAAATACCTGTTTGCTGCTCAACAGTGGCTTTTTTATAGCTGCCCTTTTAATACAATTACTTTTTATGACAGGAACTTTCCTTAATAAGCCTTTATCTGACCGAGTTCTGCTGTGCTCTAAATCACTCACAAATCTTATGATAATTCGATAATCTCCATTCAGTTTTCACACAATATTAGTTGTCATGCCTTTTGCACAACATTGCAAATGCTTTTCATCTTCAGAAAGATCTTTCTTCCTCCCCATATTGCATGAGAACTGTGACTTGCTTAATAATGTGGAATAACCTCTAAGAAGGGTTTCCATTTACCTAAGTAGACCTGGCAAATTATTTTGTCTGAGATTGATACCAGTTATATAAAAAGACATGGATAAACAAACAAACACTTTCTTAGAAAAATTAAAATCTGAATGTTTATTGTACTGAAATCCTACTGATATGTCACTTGCATAATAATTTGAAATACAGTGTATATGCATACATTTTGTGAGGTATATGTAGATTAGACTTTGTGTGTGAAGATCAAATCTATGTGGCTGCATTTAGCTATGGCTATGTGTAAATGCAATCATGCTCCAAACAAAGGTGAGGAGGTTTAACAATTGTGATGCAAATTTGGTCCTGTTGTTGTAACAGGGAGCCATCATGGGAATGTGGGTATGAGGTGTGATTTGGCTCAGAACACTTCCACACCAATGTTTTTGTTAAGGAGCATGATAAAGTGCAAAGTTCAGAGTTACTGAATCCTGCTGTAAGGAAAGCATTTTCATGGTTAATGCAATTGTGAATCACATTGTAGCCACATGGCAATTCTTCACTCCTGTACATAGTTTTACTGCAGCTATATGGAAAATAACTGAGTTTTCCACTTAGGAGACAAACACATTCAACATAGTCACACATGCAACTTGGAATTGCTATACAATTCCAGTACTACACTTATTATTCAAACTTACACAAGATACATGGCCTAGAATGCATAACATCTACAAACTTTAACCTAAGTGTTTCATACAACACTTACAGTAAAGCAATTATATGTTTTAAGGAGTAAACTCAGCTAGTCTATGTGTACATGTAGTAGTACAAACAATAATGTGTGTTCTATGAGCACAATGTGTTTAGCACAATTACAAATTTGAAAATACAAACAGGATCATTGCTATTTGGATGTTTAACTATTAAACTTATTGCTATTGGGCTGCTAATCCACTAGCAAGTGAAATCAATAGCTGGAGGCCTTGCATGAACAATGCTGTTACCTCACTCAGAGGTTTACCTGCAATTGAACGTTGATCTTTGCCCTTAGAATGTGGTTTCCTATTTTTCTGAAAATAAGGTGGAGGTCTACCCCTATCCAGTGACCAGCTTTTTTCCTCTGTATGGCCTATTTTTTGACAGGAACTGCAAAACCTGTTCTCTTTACTATAGGGTTGTTTGCTGTGTTCTCCTGGAGTTTGAGGATTTTCATGCTTGTACACCATGCACAGGGGTGGATTAAGGTGGTCTGGGGCCCCTAGGCTGCTCTTTGTGTGAGGCCCCCCTTAATCATTATGCTTTAATGGAAAAATGTATTTAGTGCCATACATGGTCCACATGCAAATATTAAGGTAAACTGTCATACACACACATTAAGACAGCCAATACTACAGTGTTTCCTCTACATTCTTTCAAGTGATGGACCACCACAGTAAGAAAATTACCACCACAACTCATAGGTAAAATGAGAAAATGTAAATCATAATAAATCAGCACACTGGCAAAATGATTATGAGTGTGTCGTGAAAAAACAGCAAGGAGACTGTCTAAATATTTTTTATAATAATTTATTGATAATGTTTTCTGTTCTTGTTCGGCTGAAGAGATTAAGTCACGACGCTGATTCGTCGTCAAATCATCATATATATAGGACTTTTCACAATACATATTGTTTCAAAGCAGCTTCACAGTGACAATTCTAAAGAATCCTGTCCAAAACTACATTCTTCTTTTGAAGATTGTGTTAAGAAGAGATAAATCAACTTTAAATAGCAAAATTGTGGAATTTAACTGTACTTTGTGGAAGTTTTTTGGCTTCAGGTGAACTTTGGGCCTGACAGGCCTTGATGACCAAACCATGCCACCTAAAGCAACAAACAACAATACTGAAGAATATGTTATCATGGCTCAAGTGCGTGAATTGCTGGAACAGCAAAAAGACTTCTACAGAACATTGTAGCGTCTGGACCAATCAGACACACAATTATTCATTATATTTAATGAATTATCCAGAAACTCACTCTATCAAAGTTCTGTGAAACCATCCCCCTAAAACTGCAACTAGCATCCCAAACGTAGCTAACACACAGGCAGAACTAGGTGTCCTGTTACATGACACAGGAAAACTGATAAGAACTTTTTACGATCAGAAAGAGTTTTGCAGAGACTAGTGACTCTGACTTCATTCTTTCTGAGAAAGACAAATAAACCCTCTTAATCCTATATATTCTATATATAACCGCTTGAGAAATGTATAAACATGTATCCAATTTTCCCATCTCATGACTTTCCTTTTATAGGGTTTATTCCATGTATTAATTCTCTCTTTTGAACTATTTTGTTATTAATGTTTCGGAGTTGAAAATTTATGGTTAACTAAAATCACATGGGTAGCATGTTTGGTATCTTCGGACTCCAACTTTCATTTCCAATTTGGTAATTCATGTTACATGTTACTAACTCTGTGACACATTAGTATTATAAGAATCTAGAAAGTTCTTCTCTCAAACATCCAATCCAATGTCTTATGGTAATATCTTGCTACAGGACAAAGACTCGTAAAAGTTTCCCTCCGAGGGGAAAACTCCTTATTGGTTCAGTCACCCCAAGAGGGTGTGACATCTTCACCCTTTAAAATCACTGATCACAAGATCAAAGTCTCTCTTCTCTTTTACTGAGAAATGCTGGCGTGAAGATGATGCTAAGAAGCTAGAAGCTTCTAAGGAACCCCAAGCTTGTGCCAGGCTTCGGCCTAGACCTTCCATTCACCAAAGATCCTCTGAATCCAACTGGTTCTCTTTCATCATGACAATTTCAGCAAAGATTCAACGGGAGCCTCCACAAATTGCATCAGGACAGTTTTAATATAGACATGCAAGTATCAAACTTAGTCTCATTATTCGATACATTAAGTATCCTTACCCCTTTTAAAGAAGGACGTGTTAGAACTAAACTGATGGTTTGCTCAAGGCTGTTGATCTGCTGACTTTCAAACAATGCTGTAACTTCTTGCTTTCCTGTATTCTGCTTCAGCTCTCTCTTTCTCTTGGTAAACTGTATGCATGTATGTGTGTGAATGTTAGAGTAGTTAAGTGTTTAGTCTAGTTAATAAAGTCTTGTTCATGTCACACAAAGTTGTCCGTGTTTCATGCTCATACTGGAGTCCCTATTCATGCAGATCCTGACTACATGCTCTGAGTAGTACTGTACAATAAGATTGTTATTTCCCATAACCTGGAAATTAACATTTCTTAGAATTAATAAACAATTAACACTGTGTGTTCATTGGACAACAGGTTAATTGATTGTAATATTAATTTTATTATATTAAGTTAAATTTATTAACTGATCCAAATATTTATAATTAATTATAACTAGTTATGATTAATTATTCATATTTCTTTTGAGCTAATTTGCTACATAACCCTATGGTGGAGAATGCGGGCATGATTAAACAAAGGTTATGAGCTTAAACCACTGTCAACTTAAAAGTGTGCATTTGATAATTCCAGTCAGAATATGACAGGCGATGTGCATTTGGGTCACTAGTTGCTGGCTTGTTAAATGCTGATAAAGTGATAGCTTGAATAGACATCTCTACTGTAACTGAAAGAGTCTTGACACATTTTAGCATATGTTCAAATGGTATCAGTAAAGTTAATCTGATTATTGATTAATTGATTATTCTGCTTTGGTTGGAGAAATACCAGTATTGCTTAACCTGTTTCTGATGAATACATCTCAGTACAGTGTTATATAAATGTAGATTTGGGTAATGCTCCCCTTTTATAGTTAAGATTGATGTCATTCATCTAAACTTTGGCTGCATCTACAAGCATAGCTACCTGTTGACCAAAACTGTGTTTCACTCGCTGAAAGGAACGTCAGTATTCATGCACAAGACGGACATAACTATGTATGCTTAAACAAGCTTTGACTTACAGCAAAACTGTGTAATTACTCTTTAAACAAGTACAAGAAGTTGTTTAAAGTAGAGAGAAGAGTTTACATGAGTAAAATTTGCAAATGCCAAAACATATTTGCATTTTACTGAATGTAATATCAAGTTTTTGAAAATCTGAAAGTATAAGCGCCACATTTTAACTCTGTATGTAACTCTGTGAGCAGACAGTCTTCATGAACTGTTTGAATTGCTCTGATGTGCATTGGTTCCCATGACAACGATTTGTCACAGGAAGTGCTAACTCATCACCTTGTGACGCCATATTGTAAACAAACCAGGCTAGGTGGCCAAGCTAACCCCACCTAGTGGCCCTTCAGCTCAGGCTAAGCTAACTAATAACTTATACAGTTAGCGGTTAGCATTATTTACGTGAAGCCTTTAACTACAGCTTGTGTGTATGCAGTGTGAACTGATATAAACCATTTTCCTTTAACCCCATTCCTGGTTTCTGATTTTTCACTTGCTCTTTCCTTAACTTTAATTATTCTCAGCTAACTTCATGTGCCCTTGGGTACATTCCTTCCTGAACGCTGTTCAGCTAAATTTGCAGTTAATAGTTTAATAAAATCTAAATTTAATTACATGTAAACTGTTTAGCTAAAGAAGAATTCTTTGATTTATTGAGATTTTTCAATAGCACATTGACTAAACTTCATGGAGGGACACACACATGGTGTGGTCCTGAACATGCTGCAGCTGTGACCAACTATATAGTGATTCCTAAAGCTAGTCTAGTTGTTAATCACTAGTGCTATTGATTATTCCCAATACCAGGTCATTTTGCTGTTTTAATCACTTCTTTAAATCTTTTTATTTTATTTTAATCATAATAGCAGTCAGCTATTCGTTTTTTTTTTTTTTTTTTTTTTTTTTTGAATATTATTTCTTTGGTCTATTTGATTTATTTACATTTTTCTTTTGTTCTAGTTTGGTTTCATTTCCCAATAGAACCACAAAAGTAACTAGACATACTTTCCTCCTTGGTTTTGTTTATTTACATCAGTTGCTTCAATTTTATGAGTCAGCTACAATAGTAATCTGAAAGATTGCTATGACATAATTTTGAGCACCACTAATAAACACAATCTAATAGGAAAGCTCTCCTCTTCCTCTCCCTTTCTCTTTTCCATTTGTTCAGAGGTCAAGCCTGTTGTGAGCCATCAGTATGTTCTGAGAAATAATTTGACCATAAGAACCATCTTAAGTCATTTATTAAACCTAGCTGTACTCTATACACCTAGCTGCCCACTGTGCCTTCAGCTCCAAATTCTGTTTGATCTTGCATTAGTCTCTTGCCCTTACTCTCACCACAAGTGTGCCTAAATGTTACAGATGCTCAGCCTAACTGCCCAGATGGCAGACCAAAGGACTGGCTAGGTGTTGTGAGTAACACCCTCCTAACCAGGGCTGCTGATCATTTGCAGCACCAGAGCCAAAAGCAACTGGACAACAATGGAAGAGAAGTAAAGGCAGATGACTCAAACCAGAGGTAAGATCACAAAGATCCGACTGAGGTCAACTTCTTCCTGGCCCACAACCGAAACCAACCTGTTTGAAACAGGAGATAAACAACCTCAAATTGTCCCTGGCAGAGTGGAGTCACAGAAGAAAATTCACATACTTCAAAATGCTCTGACAGCTGAAAAGACAGCCAGAGAGGACCTGAAAAAAAGAAAAAGGAACTATTTCACAAAGAGTCACCGTTAAAAACGGCAAATTCTGAACTCTTGGACAAAGACGCCAGAATCAAGGCCTGTGAAGGTCACCTGAATGTGTCCAGATCTGGGATTGAAGCTCTGACCCAGCAGCTGGACAACATAAAAGATGAACTTAACATGGTCCAAAGAGAACTGAGATACTCTTACCTGCTACAGAAAGAACTACAGCAGGAGAGACATCTTAGCATACAGTTGATGCATACTGATAGATACATACATACATACAGTTGTATGCATCTTAGACACTTAGCACCATGAGACTCAAATTCATTTATTGAAAAAATTCCTTTAACTAATCCCTTGATTTGATCATTAAAAAATTTTATCTTTTAGCAGATTATTGTTTAATTTCCAATAACCACGCATAGTACCCTCCCTGTGTTTAGACTGCAAAATCAGCTTGATTACTAAGTGGTCAGAGAATGGAGCATACTGGTGACTCACATCAAACACATATAGCAGTAACTGTTGAGAAATAAAAAAAAAAAAAAAAAGTCTATTCTAGTTTTAGAGGTCATATTATTACACCAAGTATATTCCTTTACATCAGGGTGATAATAGCGCCATGCATCTGCAATATGAAAATAATCACACAAAGTACAGATAATATTATTTGTGAGGCCCATTTTAGGAGGAAATCTGTCAGCTGAATTATCTAATACATCATTAAAATCTCCAGCAATAATAATAAAGGCCTGTTGATATTTATTTTTCAAAGCTTCAATATTCCTCTGTTATGATAAAATAAGAGACTTGTTGGCAGATCTTAAGTTGTTGCCATATTACATATTATAAAAGTAGCATTATCAAGTTTAGTGAAAAGAATAACCCATCTTCCTTCCGTAGAAGTCAACAATTCAACAATCTCTCCTTTAAATTTGATAATCAAAGTGAGAACCCCAGCGGAGTGGTTAGATCCATGACTAAAGTAAGCCTTGTCACCCCACTGTGATTTCCAAAAGCGAACATCACTCTCACAAGAATGAATTTCTTGTAACAGTATCAAGTCAGCATTCATTCTTCTACAGTATAAGAATAAGGCTTTTCTTTTAGTGAGATCTCTCAAGCCACGAGTTTTAACGAGATAATACTAAAAGAGTTAAAGTCCAAGTCTTGCATTTGCATAGGAGAAATAAAAAATAAATAAATAAATAAAACAGGAAAGAGTAACTTGAATAAGAACACTAACAAGAACACACAAAGGTTTTAAAGCTTACCGCTGTAAACCTGCATTGACAAAGAGGTAGTTAAAGCTAACACATACCAGTAGCCTGCACCTTGTGTCAAAATGATTGATGATGACCTTTGACATTTCTGACCTGGTGACCTCTACGGGGCCACCCACGACGTTCCCCTCCCCCACGGGCCACCCACGAAGTTTTCCCCTCCCCCCATGGTTGACCGTAGTATCACCCCCCAATGACCTTTGACATTGTTGGTGATCCTCTGTTGCTGATGATTTTAAAGGGTTGAGGGTCACATGTGCACCGCACATCTATATAAATAAAGACTGTGGTATTCTGTGAAAACAGAAAAGAGCTGTGAAACATGGCTGGTTTATACTAATCTAAAACCCCCGAGAGAGAATGGGATGAAGAGATGATGAAAAGTCTGACTCTGGCTCCGAGAAAAGAGCGCTGGCATGTCTATTTGACAAAGTTTCTCCACGAGAATAAGGAGTATGTGAGAGACACATTTTTGTTGAATAGTAACCATGTATTTGGTTACATATTCCATAAACCGTCACGAGTCGTGACGCTCTACACTGCCGACAGTGTCGGTGAATTTATACCGGGAAGAGACCCCTGTCTGGTATTTCCTGATAAGGACTGGACTTTATTCTACACCTGTGTCTGGAAAGATCTGAATGACCGTAGAGAAGAACCTTTGTACATCTCAGAGTGGGACGGGGTAACTCCTAATCATCGCTACCGAGTGGTCGGTGATCACTCTAAAAAGAAGCCTGATGAGTGCGTTTACATATTCTGCTGCAAAGACAAGGCGAAGCTCAGCAATCGCTCAGGATTCATCCTACAAAATGAGCATCACACTATGTACGAAATGCAATTTTTGTTCAAGTGGTACGATTGGGATCTGCTGAGTTGTCTTTTTTCAATCATAAACAAAATGTTCAAATGGTGTGACATGCGTGATACAATAAAGTTAAAGTGCAGCTGTTCCACCCTGAGAGATGCGCGCGCAGCAATACATACTCTCTGCCGTCCCCGCCCATTCACTACGCCCATAAAGAGAGCGGTAAGCCAGTAAGCCAATATTATTATAAGCTCGACTCATGGACTGTGATGCACGCTGCATAGAAACAACTGCTGTCGCGACTCTGGAAAGCTGAGTCTCTCCAACGATTCTGGATCTATTCTGAGCTTAGTTTTTAACCAGATGCACGATGACGCTGAGTGTGCTTTAGAAACACCCATATTCTGTTTGCTTCCAATTCCACACACACATACACCACTCGAACCTTCTGTAAAATTCATAAATTCATAAAGTTTGGAAGCAAATTACAACAACATTTGCGGGCTTCATTGCCCACTTTGTTTGATGTTACACTTGCAGCGTGTGGTCTCGAGGTCTCTATTTTCCTTACAAATGCACTACGAAATTATCATTTATGTATTTTGGAATGTCAGTGGACTTACAGAAGGTTGCTTTCAATTCCAAACACTGATGCGCGATTTGTTTGTAAAGACTGCTCACGCATGCAGCTGTGCATGACTCCGTATGATTGGTTTAATGTATGCCTACTTGTGTCTCAAAATGGTTTCATGATGCAAAATTAATGCAAAATTGCCAGTTATGTCTTTAGGGATTAAACGAACAGGACAAACCAAATTGCTTATATTTCAAAAGATATCCATGCATGAATGCAGCTTAGATCTCCTGCTGTCTGTGATGTCATAGTAACAATCAAACAACAAGTCAGTAAACTAATTAATTAGTTATAAAAAAAAATTAAAAAAGTAGATCAAGAATTGTTTTGGAATCGGTTCGTGACTCCCAGAATCGGAACAGGATCGGATCGTGAGATGACTAAAGATTCCCATAAAAACATTTCTGAATATGTTTTTTATTAGCAAATCTCATTTAATTTATTTGTGAATTTATTAATTTTTGTGAAAATCCTACTCCTTTCATCATTGCTTGCAGCTTTAATTGAATTTGGGATTGAATATTATGGTTTTTACTCAAACTGTAAAAGTTATTTTTCTTAATAACATTACTATTACCACTACTTTTTTTCTTTTCAATATGTAACATTTACAGTGTTTTTACCAGGTGACACTGACTGTGTGTGTGTGTTTGTTTCAAGGCTTTGTGTACACAGTTTGATCACCTTTTTTAAGAGTAAAGCCTATGGATGGAACAATTGAGCGTTTTTCCTCTTCGTTTTGTACTTTATAGATGGTCACTATCTGCTATATTACATTACAAAATGTATAGGGTTCTATACAGCAAAGCAGGTTAAACACACAAACTACATTGGGTGTTCTTTACTACATTTTAAAAAAATTTGAACACAACCTGTTTTTTGTTCTTATTCTGAATCGTTATTGATCTATTGAAGTGTTTTTGAAGCTGAGTCTCTGACGGATGTCAAACGTCCAACATCAAACCAGCTTTATATCGGTAAGTTATGTAGGGATTCTCAGCCTCAATGTCTGCCCAAACTTGAAAAAAAGCTTCACTCAACTTAAGAGGGTGCATGGAATAACTCAAAACATTTTTCAAACAGCCCTAAATAGCTGATGTCCTGTTGGGTTGACATATGATGTATGACTTAGAGTGCGAAAGTTACAAATACAAACCAAATACAACCCCCCCACGATCCGCCTATAAAGCATACACAGTTGTATTTTTTTTGGAAAATGACCAATCGTTTCTCTAGATAAGACCCTTATTCCTCATCTGGTATCGTTTAAAGCCCTATGAACCTGCACTGAAACTGTAATTTTGACCTTCAACAGTGCAGTCCATTGAAGTCCACTATAAGGAGAATAATCCTGGAATGTTTTCATCAAAAACCTTAATTTCTTTTCGACTGAAGAAACAAGGACATGGACATCTTGGATGACATGGGGGTGAGTAAATTATCAGGAAAATTTTATTTAAAAGTGGACTAATCCTTTAAGGCTTTCCCTAAGCTCTTGAGACTGGCTTCAAGTCCGGAGGACACCTTTGATGTCGGTACATGCAGCCAGCATCCCTAGACCAGCGCCATCAAGCCCACCGACCTCAGCGCTCTCAAGCCTGCCAGTGCCTGTCCGTTCCAGAGGTCATTCCCTTGTCCTTGGTACTACCCCTTACAGCTAAGGCCATTTTGTGTGTTTGGGCCAAGTCTGCTCTAGAGCTCCCTCCAGCCCATGAGTTCACTCCAGAGCACGCCTCAACCCAAGAACCCGCTCCAGAGTCCACCTTAGTCCATGAGTCCACTCCAGAGTTTGCTTCTGTCCCAGAGCCCAGCCTTGTGACCTATGAACTTCCTGTCTGCTCCGATACAGCCACGGAGATCATTCCTGAGTTCCCTGTCTGCCCTGTTACAACCACTGAGGTCGTCCCTGAGTTCCATGTCTGCCCTGTCACGACCACAGAGGTTGTCCCTGAGTTCCATGTCTGCCCTGATACGTCCATGGAGGTCGTTCCTGAGTTCCCTGTCTGCCCTGTTACAACCACGGAGGTGGTCCCTGGGGTTCCTGTTTGCCTCGACGTGACCATCATCCTCATCAACTCTCCATAAAAGCCAGCACCACACACACAGGCTTTGTCTAGTCTCGTTCTTACTAACTTGGACTATGTATGTTGTTGCTCACTACTCACCTGGACTGACTTACCTGTATTCTCTCCCTGTGCTCCATTCATCTGTTCCTGCTTCTCTGCATTCCCCTCTTCTCCATTATTGTCTGCTCAACTCCTGCAAAGATAAGAAACATTATCATCAGTAATCATCAAGGTGTGTGTGGTGTTCTTACCTGTCTGTTTCTATCCTCATCCACTCTGGTTGTTGTGATTTGCTTAATTTGCTTTACACCCTGTTGGATAATAAACTGTTTCATCTTTGTACTCACTGTTCTCCTGAGTCTGTGTTATGTAGTAAATTGAATCAAAAGAAAATGCCAATTTTAGCATTTGTGATATTTATTTCAGTATATGTCAAAGAAAATTACATTAAGTAGCCACTCACATACAGAAAAACAGGAAAAGTTTTTATGCTTTTGTTTGCTGATTTCTAAATCATCAAGGAAATAAAGGCAAGAAGTCCTGATAAACATTCTTAATACAATTAAATGAGTGCAGTAAGCTAAAATGCTTCCTTTATTGCTTCTTAAAAAGCTTCTGAGCATTACTCAAACTAGTGATATTCAGATATTTCATCATGAAAGCCCAGAATATAGTTATCATCACCTAACCTTTGCTACTGCTATAATCAATACATATATTTATGATTGAAGAACATACTGAGAGTTATAAACCACCACCTCTCATACAGTAATTCTTAGTTGTCAGTGTTTGACGACTCAGAATTTGGGTGCAATGCATCTCGTAGTGTATCTAGAATCACTTGAAGCTCCTCTGTTGTCTGCTTGATTTTTGTCACAAATTTCATGGTCTCAGACTTCAGCTCTTCAGCTTGTTGAGTGTCTGTGGGCAGCAGATTTGTTGTGTCGCTGTTATTTAATGTCTGGTTAGTTGACCCAGTGGTTTGGTTGTTGGTTGATTCTGATTCTCGTTGACTCTCTCTTAAAGCGTAATCTTGGCGAATGTTGTGGATTTCTCTGGAGTCGAGAAAAACAAAGAAGACGTCAACCGCAACAAAAAGTGCAGATAAAACCCCTGTAGCTGCTTCAGCCACTCGAACGGCTCTCGCAGCCTGAGCTGCAACTTTCCCAACATTTACAACTTCAATTATGCGGAGAATTTCTGGAATTCCTCCCAGTCCTCGGCCAATTCGAACTCCAGCATTTACCCCAGATTGTGCATTGGAAAATGACTCATTGCTTGTGGAAAACTGGTTTTCTAAAGTTTCCATTGCAGTTTGGATGTTTTGGATGCAGCAAACTGTGGATGTAATTTTTTCTTTGAACTCTTTTATGATCATTTTGATCTTTTGTCGGTTTGTTCGCTGGTTAACCATGTTTGTTAAGTTGCTCACACCAGCTGTTACTCCACCAGCTACCGCTGTACCGATTCCCACTCCTGTTACTACCAGAGAGGCTCCGAGAGTGAAAGGAGAGAGAATAAGTCCAACTATAGATGTGATTCCTCCAGCCAATCCTACAACACCTCCCGTAAGACTGCCTACGGTTGTGTTGAAATGGACTCTTTCCAAATCATCAGCCAGGGCTCTCAGTTCTTCTAGTGTCCTATAAAGGGTCCTAATAGTTTGCATGTTCTGTGGAAAAAAAAAAAAAAAAAAAGGCAAATTTCATCAAAGAGAATTTTTGTTTGTTCAATGCTTCTTTTTTTTCATTTTGTTTAGAAACCGTGCCAATATGTACTTTGTATAGCAAGCTGAATAAACAAATATTTTAATAAGGTAACTCACCTTTTCACAAAGATAATTAATAATGAAAGGTCTGGTCAAGATCTCACTGACAGAAGGACGACTCGCTGGATCAGCCTGAAGTGTGTCTGTTACTAGCTGACGAAGGTCCTCAGAGAAGGTCTCAGGAAGAGCTTCATAGGAGGATGTGAGTATATTTTTAACAGTCTCAACTGTGAGTACTGCAGGAAACTAAACACAAACACACACACAAAAAATAGTATACAGTTAGCCAAATCTTTTACTTATCACTGAGCTCAAACAAAAACATCCAACCTGTATTCCCACTGAGAAAAAACAATCAACCAAACACATTTGTAAATCAATGCAAAAAGAGATATAGAGAGACCAGCCAGGATGTTTGCAAGATATGAAGAGTTTGGTTCCAAAATGCTATAAATCCATTTTGATTAATTTGAGTAAAAATGTGTTTTCTTTATCAAGAAAGCGACAAGATGAAAACCACTATTTTCTATTTCAAATTTTCGCATAGCATCTTTTGGTTGTAAAAACATTAAAAATTCAAATCTAGATTTTGATTTTCAAAGGTTTATTATAAAAACAGATTTTTTCCCCAAAATGCAATAAATCCATCAATATAAACATTATTTTTCATATTGAAAATACACAACAAAGTAAGTTGATTCACATATATGACGGCCTCTGAACTTTGTCAATACTAATCTTATATACAGGCATTTGACTAAGAATACATTCAGTCGTGGCTCCCAAAATGAATTCAATGAGTCATCTTGTTAATGTTATAAATTGTCTCCGTTTGTCATTATCGATTAAAGAGTTGAAATGAACACCTTTGCCGAGTACATTGGTATTAAAAACGGCTTTTAAAAACTGTTCATGATTCAGTTTTGGGGATCATGGCAGAAGTTTGATGCTGTCGTGGAACAAGCAACAGCCGGCATTTTTTCCTTTTCCCGACTCGAGTGCCTCATCTTCTTAATCTCCTCACGTAAATGATTACATTTCGATGGCTTGCGTTTCTTCCCCACTACAGAAACCACCACAGGTTCATCAATGCCGTCAAAATTATTTATTTTTCTGTTTTTGTTGATCACAAAGTACAAAGTAGATAAGGAAAACTAGGATGCTGGGTGTATTCAGAGCACCGCCATTACTGTTTACAGTGCGTGGAATGGTGCGCTGTGATTGGTTGAGCAGATATATCGCATTCTGCAGAGAAGAGAGACTGGCGTTTTTCGCGTTTTGGAAAGAAAGGGAGAAAACATGATAGAATAACACGATGGAAACATTTGACCAAAATGTCAGTTTCAGGTGGAATAAACATAAACCAGGTGGGGCCAAAAACGTGTGTTTCTCCAAACCATGTTTTCAGTGTTAACCCTCTGGGATTTGAACCTTTGTCTTTGATATTGCAAATGCAATATTCCAACTGTAAAGAAATGGGACAACCTTGACATGTTGAACAATGCAAGTAATTTCCGTATTACTTTGGTTTGAAAATGTCTTGGTTGATGGTTAATTGTCTTGTCTCAGTAGGAATTAAAGTCATATTTTTTTGCATGAGCCAACTTTTATGATTTTTCAAACTGGTTAACTAATCTATGCAATTTGTAGTTGATACTGCATTGGCATTTCTTAATACATTATATTAAATTTCCTGCAATATATTATACCATCATTTTAATCTGTTCACTCTCTTTCTGATGAAAGGAAAAATCTCACCGCACACTTCAGCATGCACAGCTCATAGATGACACATCCCAACCTCCAGATTTCACTGTGAAAGTGAAGAGTTTAAGAATTCAGTTTTCAGAGTTTAAGTATTCAGTTTGAAAAAGAAAAAAACAAACATATGTATTAATAGCAAGTCAATATTGCAATTTGAGGATGTTTATTACGTTTTCTCGTCATAAGGTTTGTCATTCAAAATCTCAGGTGCAACATATGAAGGTTTATTTTCTGCTGTTTGCTCTTCAGTGAACCTGATAGAAATGGGAAGATATGGTACAGAATACAGATCATAAAGCACACACGTATATGAACTACATTGTAAAAAAAAAAAAAAAAAAATAATAATAATAATAATAAAAATAAAATAAAATAAATGGGAAAAAAAGGTGAAATGCATGGCAGTACAGGATGCCAAAGGTTTACCAATAATGGAAAAAAACAGTCAAAGACCATCAACTGAAGTAACATGTTTACTGCATCAGGGAAAAGGCAAGCTGACCATAAAATACAATACGCTTAAATTGCAAATTAACAGTGAAATGCTGGCAGCAGAGGTGATAGCAGTTTAATGTTAAGTTTACGGTTATTGTAATGTGACTTACACACACACCTGTGTAAGTCTGTACAACACCCAGAATAATCTTTTTTCTTATCTTTAATTATAATTACATTCTATGTGTTCCCATGTCTATTATTGTAGAGAATGTGATTGTCACAGGTGTTAAAAGAATAATTAATTGCATATATATGCTGTTATGGCTGTGAATCGCTCGATATAGAGTGTTAATCAGATCAATCCGTCATTATATGCGTTAGTGTGTCTTTGAGCATTTGTTGTAATATGTTTACCGTGTGTGCGTGAGCATCATCTCGTGCTGTTCATGTTTTGTAATTTCAGTGTAAACACAGTAAAGAACCTTTATTCCAACACGCTCGGGAGTTGGTGTTTTCACTCGGGTGTGTTACATATTTATTATCAGTATGTTACCGAAATACTGTGAATGTATTTCGGTAGACCACTAATATAGAATATAATTAAACTACAAACCCATAATCAAATATAACCATCAACTTAACTTTAATATCTCAATTAACCATTAGCAATAGCACACATGCCTGAATTAATCACTTCGTCAGCAACTACACAGATTTTGCTCTTTAAATAAAACAATATGCAGCATATTATCAATACATCTTTGTCTTCTCCTCGACCTAAACACAGGCTCTGTGCTCTTCAGCACAATGGTGACCTGCAGCAGCAGCCAATGAGCTTGTTGCTCACACATTTAAATGGCTAGTGGTTACATTCACTATAGCTGTTTGCAGCATGCTTCAGAGTTTCTCTAAAACCCTCCACCTTCCCCAGCTCCACCTGTATAGATCTGCTATGGTTTATTGATATATGCTATTTGTGCAGCAGCACTATGTCTTACTCATGTCTTACTACTGAAAAAAAAGAGAAGAGACGAGCAGAAACACAAGAACTACAACTGACTTCAGCCACAGCCCTTAGATGAAATAAACTGAAGATAAAAGACATTAAATCTCTGAAGATATGATTAAACAACTCCACAAACAGCATTACCAACTTCACCTATTACTAACCAGACTGACTTTATTTTGTCATTCATCTACAGAAGCTTTTTTTTTTTTTTAGAATTAACAGAGGTTTAGATGTTGATGATTTATTGTTTCGTTTGATGTTACCATGATGGAGATTGGTGTTTGCTTTAGTTGGGCTCTTGATTATCAACATCTAAACCTCTGTTAATTCTTAAAAAGAACTTCTGTTGATGAATGACAGAAATAAAGTCAATCTGGTTAGTAATAAGTGAAGCTGGTGATGCTGTTTGTGGAGTTGTTTAATCAGATCTTCAGAATTATTCTTTGTAGTAACTCTTGATTTATTACTATCCAATACTGTACAAAAACCTCAAAAGTTTACAATGACTTCAGTAGTTACTAGAGAGTTTTCATGTTGCTCACTTTAGAATACTGATCCAAATAATTTGTAATTCCCTCTGAAGGATTTGGTAATACTTCAGTCATTATTAGTGGGTTACCATGATCTTCACTTTAGAATTAATTATACATTATGCATTATTCATGTTAATTATGAACCTGTATATAGTAGTTCTTATTAGTTCTCTGGGAGGTGTGAAAAAAAAACAGTAGTTACTGATTAGCTAATAGTGAACTACTACCTTCAACTGAGCACTATTACTTATTAATTCATTAATCAGAGTTTCTTGTTAATAGTAGTTACCAGAGTGTTAATAATGCATTACTCATTTGTTCCTGTGTAGTTATTCATTAATGAATGATCAGTATTCTAAAGTGTTACCTTTAATTGTATAGAGACAGGAATTTGAAGTTGGTCATGTTCTGAATGATAATAGTATGATTATTAGACCTGCTAAGGTCAGTTACGCTATTGAGAAATTGGCAGTAAATAAAGCATGTGGCCCTAATCTAATATCAGCAGAACATCTAAAGCATGCTAGTCAAAAATTATTAGTGTTACTAGCTTTGTATTTTACAGGATTTTTAATGCACGGTATACTACCTGAATCAATGTTAAAAGTTATATTAGTGCCAGTAATTAAAGATAAAACCAGTAAAATATCTAGTATAGAAAATTATAGGCTAGTTGCCTTAGCAAGTATAATTTCAAAAGTATTGGAGTGTATCCTTATGGATAAGCTCAAAAAATATTTAATAACTACAGATAATCAGTTTGGTTTTAAAAGGAAGCATGGCACTGATTTATGCATATATTTTGAAGGAAGTGGTATAGTTTTCTTTTTAATTTGTATATGCATGATCTTTCTATTGAGTTAAATGAATGTAAGACCGGATGTGTAATAGGTGATAGTCCTATTAACCATTTGATGTGTGCTGATGATTTAGTTATTCTGTCCCATTATAGTGCTGGATTACAACAGTTGCTTCGTATATGTTCAAGTTATGGTGTGCACTATGATATCAAATTTAATACTAAAAAGAGTGTGGTTATGATTGTTAAATCCAAAGAGGATCTTAAGCAAAATTTCCCCTCTTTTTATTTGTGTGACCAAGTATTAAATGTGGTGGATAAAATAAAATACTTGGGTCAAATTATTAGAAATGATTTAAACGATGATGAAGTGCAGCGTCAGTGCTGTAAGTTGTATGGACAGGCAAATATGTTGGCTCGTAAATTTTATATGTGCACAGATGATGTTAAAATAGCACTTTTTAGAGCTTACTGTTCTTCATTTTATACGCCGCATCTATGGTGTAGATGTAGTAAAGCTAAAATCAAAACGCTTCAGGTAGCATTTAATGATGCATTAAGAATTTTGCTCAAGCTCCCAAGGTGGACAAGTGGAAGCCAAGTGTTTGTATTCAGTGATGTTCCTACTTTGCATGCTGTATTAAGGAATTATATGTATAATTTCATGTGTTGATTAAGTGATTCAAGAAATACAATCATAATGGTCACAAACGATCCTAAATTAAGTGATTCAAGGTATTCCTCCTGGTTCTGGAAGCACTGGAATGCAAGTTTGTATGTCTTTAAAATAATGTTTGTTGTATGTAATGTGTTTGTATGTTGTTCTTTTCTTTTCTTTGTTTGATATGGACCTAAGGGTCTGGAATAAAGAATGAAATCAAAACTAAAATAAAGCTTTATTTCTAAACTTTTCTCAAGTTTGTATACAGCGCACAAAATGTGCGCACATGCTCCAAGTCTTATTCTCCGTTTTTAGTGTATCTCTGTGGCAGAATTACAGCGCCACATACTGATCTGGCATGTATACTACATCATTTTGAGTCTGTTTCAGTGGTTTCGTGTGTACGCAGATATTTCTTGAGATGAGGGAAAAAAAAAAACATTGGATAGGGAAAGCTCTGGCTTTGTGTGGATGTGACCTTAATGTCTTTTATCTTCAGTATCTAAAGCTGTGTCTAGAAGTCAGTTGTAGTGTTTCTCTTTCCTTCAGTGATTCTGCTTGATATCATCAGCTGTCTTCAATGACCGAACTCAATGACATTTACCTTTTATTTAAAGGTGGGGTGAGTATTTTTTCAAAAACACTGGAAGTTAATCGGGCAACACCAACAACAAACGTGTAGCCAATCAGCATTAGGGGGCATATAACAGTCAAGGAGATAGAACGAGTAAGAGGGAGATTTGAAGAAAAAAAAACTGCAGAACGAGAGATGATGAGACAATACAAAACAGCTCAAAAGAATATCACTGGAATGATGGTTTATGACTGCGCAAGATCTTTAGGACCCGTGTTTATATTAGAAAGGCTTTCCAGCGCTGGAGAGAGCTAAGCAGAAAGGCATGAAAACAGATGCGGAGGCTGCTTTGAGTCCACTTCACATGTGAGTAAAACTGGGTTTGAGTGTCATGATTGTCTGGAGCTACTGTGCTATTGGCGACTAACAACAAACTCTTGTTTGTATTTACTCTAGATCCGCTCTGACAGACAAAAAAGTTGAGTTATCCCTCCAGCGTGAGGAAGATCCGTTTAGATCCACTCTGACGGACGACAAAAAAAAAACTCCCTGAAACTTCCTAACTCTTCCATCTAGATAGCGGTATTCTCTGTTTTTACTGTTATTTCTATTTCTTATGCGTTCCATTTTATTATGTATTTGATTCTTCTTTATGTAAAGCACTTTGAATTACCATTGTGTATGAAATGTGCTATACAAATAAAATTGCCTTGCCTTGACTTGTCTCTTGTGTACTGTACGTTAATTTTTTGTGCTTCCTTGTCGTTTGTTCATCAACTGCGCTTTATTTTTCGTGAAGCATTTTGTTGCGCGTCAGCTGTGATAAACAGACATCCACTTGCATTGTGTGTGTAACAGTGGCTAAATAGTGAGTTTTGCAGGTAAACCACTGCACACTGACGGCCACTAGAAAATGAGGTGTTTAGCGACATTGGTAGTGCATTAGCCTACTCGCCTGCCAGCAGTGATCGGGCCGGGATTTGAGACCGACTCGGAGCAGGGTGGTTAGGATTGGAGGGTGAGTTTTGGAGGCGGAGCAATGAAGAGAGAGGTGGGTTTGTTTGGGCTGATTTAAAATATCAACAATGTCCAACAGCCAACAGTGTCTTTGAAAAACTACTTACCCCACCTCTAAGAGAGAAGGCCTTTTTTTTCAGTAGTTTGAAAGTCTGTATTTTTAAGGAAATTTAGAAGTTTAAAAAAAAATTGTGAAATCATTGTTAAATTTTACTGCATTTTTTCTCTCTCTCTCTCTCTCTCTCACTATATATATATATATATATATATATATATATATATATATATATACAGGGTTTGAAATTGAACTTTTTCACTCACCGGCCAATTTAGCTACTAATTTTACTAAATTTAAGTTACCGGCCATTCAGAACTTCTGGTAGCCAAAAAAACAAAAACAAAAAAACAAAAAAAAACCTAAATAATCCAGATTCACTTCATCACAGATAAAGGAAAAAACATGTTTGCAGTTACATAGCAACAAGGTCATAATCAGGTATATTTAATAAAAACAAGAGTAACACACACAAAAAAACTAGCTTGTATTGTGTTACTTTTGACCCACCTGTGTTACTTTCATCCCAACTGAAGGGTTCGAAAGTAACAATGTGCAACTTATGTTCAAAGTGAAGTTATGCTGAAGTCGTTCTACATTTGTACAGAATACCACACTTGTGAGTTATTGACCACAGCAAAAAATATATCTCTGTCTAAAACATTATCTTTTAAAATTAAGTTTTTCTGAAAAAATGGTACTTTCACCCCTGCTCTCCCCTACAAAGAACACCAAACAGCACGGGGTAAAAAGCGCCGAATGTGAGTAAAAATCAGTGTTGGCGAGTGTATGAAACTGTCAGTCGCCAGATGGCTGGTAACATTTTTATGAATTCTAACAATGCAATGTTGTGAGAACGTGAACAAAAGTGAACAACACTCTGTACAGTTGATAGGTCAGTGCTGCATCATCACGAAAGTTTAAGCCTTTCCAAAGTAAATATTCAAGCGCTAGAACATGCAAAAGGGAATTCCTTACTCGCGCTATGTGGGAAATTCAACCTCCGAAACATCCAAAGTGCGCGCCCTGAAACCTGTGCTTGAACGGACAAATTCACACAAAAATTATGTCAAAAAATGCCTGTCTCAGCGAATATCCTAAACATAGTCGGTTATGTCTTCAGTTGTAAAGAAAACCCATGATCCATGCATGCATTCGGTCTTAAAGTGACAGCATCCTAATTATCCTGCTGCTGTCTGCGTTTTTAATGGTTAGTTCACCCAAAAAAATAAATTTCTGTCATTTATTACTCACCCCTATGTCATTCCACACCCATAAGACCTTCGTTCATCTTCAGAACACAAATTAAGATATTTTTGATGAAATCCGAGAGGTATATGACTTGTCCATAGACAGCAATATAATCAACACTTTCAAGGTCCAGAAAGGTACTAAAGACATTGTTAAAACAGTCATGTGACTGCAGTGGTTCAACCTTAATGTTATGAAGAGACGAGAATACTTTCTGTGCGCAAAAACAAAACAAAAATAACGACTTTATTCTACAATCTCTTCTCTTCTGTGTCATTCTCATACGTTGTTCACGTCCAGCGCTTCCAGGTTCTACGTCAGAACGCTGACTCATTATTGGCCGGCTCCTGCGTCAGCATCACACGCATGCGTCGTGCTGATCACGTGATCAGCTTTGGCCAATACTGAGCCAGTATTTGGATGTAAACACAGAAGCCTTCACTGTGCTTACTGTGTCACCTGCGTAAGGATAATGACAGGGAAGAGAAGAGATTGTTGAATAAAGTCATTATTTTTGTTTTGTTTTTGTGCACAGAAAGTATTCTCGTTGCTTCATAACAATAAGGTTGAACCACTGCAGTCAGGTCGACTGTTTTAACAATGTCTTTAGTACCTTTCTGGACCTTGAAAGTGTTGATTATATTGCTGTTTATATACGAGTCATATCGTCCACTTGGAATTATAAGGTTCTATCTGACATTTTTGTCAAAATTGAGTTATTCACATATTCATATTCTGTGACAACTTATTTACATTATGTGGTGTTTCTTTTTTTAAGCTGTGTACATTTTGGTACTTTTTTTAGAAAACAAAGTTGAACTCTAAATTGGTTCTATAAGGTTCTATCTGCGTGAGCCAATCAGCACTTCAAATGCACACACGAGGACCAATCAGAATCAGCTTTCTTTGTCACGTCGCCATGATAGCGGAAGAGATTGCAGAAAAATGCTAAATCAGTGAAGAGACTAAATTTCACACAACGCAATGTTTATTAGAAACCTCATGATCGACTATTTTATTTATGATCCTGTCAATGACAGCAGATTATAAGTAATTAGAAATTATAAGTAAACTGTTTGTGTATCTTGAAAATTATTGCTTCAATTAATTGTTTGTCAAATAGAACCTTATCATTCCAAGTGAAAAGTGTTTTTTTTAGAATTAGAAGGTTCTATCTGCGTTTGACCCGTTCCAAAAATCCCCATTTACAAATTTGAGAGGATTTTGATATTGTACATTTAGAATACATTTAGGTACTCTGTCATTTTCATGTTTGAAAAAAAAAACTTGTTTCCCATATTATTTTTGCTATATGGAATGCAAAAACTTTGAAGCTCAATATCTCAAAACTGCTCAGAACGCAGATGGAACCTTATAATTCCAAGGGGATGATATGCCATATCATATCGGATTTCATCAAATATATCTTAATTTGTGTTCTGAAGATGAACGAAGGTCTTACGGGTGTGGAACAACATGAGGGTGAGTAATTAATGACAGAATTTTCATTTTTGGGTGAACTAACCCTTTAAATTTCTGTGCTTGAAAACAACTGTTACCTGCCTGAAAACGTCTCAGGTTACGTATGTAACCATGGTTCCCTGAGAACAGGGAACGAGACTCTGCGTTCGAGATGCTTTGGGGAACGTCACACGTGAGCCGATGTCTGAAAGCCAAGTATCAAAAACTCCAATCCTATTGGCCAGCGACAGCCTATGACGTCATATGGCGCGACCCGGAAGTATATAAGGAGCGCCTAGAGAAACAGTCAGTACCTTATTGTCTTGAGGGACTGTTCAGCAGGCAGCCCCGAAGCATGGCAACGCAGAGTCTCGTTACATACGTAACCTGAGACGTTCCCTTTCGAAAGGGAACTCAACTCTGCGTTCGAGACGCTTTGGGGAACGATATAGCCACGCCGCCATGCTTGAGGAGAGTGCATGCCAAAATGGCTTAGACAAACGTCAAGCAGTTTTGAAAGAAACGCCAGATAGCAACTCACCCTCGGGTCACACCAGGCTGTCAGTGACAGCATTTCCTATGGCCAACAGTCCAAGCTGAGCCTCAAAGAGGCCTTCCGTAGAAAGCCTACCAAGGGAAAAATGGTCCCTTAAAGGGAATGTGGCCAGGGAACCGAAAGGAGCCCCGGCCAGTCACTAGAGGGGAATGAAGTCACCCCCAATGCCACCAGGGAGGCCGACCTGGTTTGATAACGGACAAACTTAGTCCTGCCAACCCTGTCCGAATACAGAATCTCTATAACGCATTCTTCAGAGAAGAGAGCAGGTAAGAGCAACTGCAAAAAGTGCAGTAAGCAACTCAAACCCACGCGTAGAAACGGGCATCCTGGAGAGCAGAACTCAGCTGAGTGCTATAAACCCTCGTATTGAGGGGAGTAAAATCCGCTCATCCTAGGATCTACTCAGCGCTTGATTATTTGCACTGAGGAGGCTGTGCGCTAGAAACCCTGTTATACAGGGGAGCACAAACCAGCCTAGGGCTGATCCTAAGGAGGAGGCCTCATGGAAGCTTAGGGAGCTAAGCACTATTACAAGACAACCCTAGCAGGGAAGTACAGAGCTCTATCTAACAGGCAGACCATACTGTGGGCCACATAAACATGGAGGCCAGAAGGGGCCTACATCATGATAGTAGCTCTATATGGAGCAAGACTCACATACGAAGAGCAATTCGTCACATTGGTAGGACATTCAATGGTGGCTAGATAGGGCCACCTTGAACACCTGTCATGCTGGGAGCAGGACATCTGATTTAGTAACAGCAATTAGGCTGTAAGTGCCCACTTGACAGTCCACCTAACACAATCCAACGAGCAGTGTACTCGGTAAAAGAACCCTTTTACTCTTAAAAGCAAGAGGAGTACAACGTACACCATCACGCACTAAGGAAGGCCTTTGACAGGCCTATGACCTCAGCAGACATGTGGCGTCAGCTTGTGGCAGTGTTTGTAGCACCCAGGAGGACAAATAACTGAACCATAAGGAGGTAAAATGATCACCTGGGGCCCTGGCCAACCAGAAAGTACTCAGTAAAACACTTGTAACTCTCTCAGCGAGAGGAGCACCTTACAACATACACTAGTATGTTCACAAAGGTGGCCCAAAGGGCCTAAGAACCTTTAGACATACAGCGTTAGTCTGGTGGCCATTAGGGTTCTAGGAGCAAAATAGAACCAACCTAGATACTAGGTAGCTATCTAGCTCAACTAGAGTAGAAACTCAGACTCAAGGAGGCTGATGTAGTCAAAACCAAACCTCAGTAAGGTTATACCACAAAAGTCACCTCTGAGAGGTCAGCCACTCAGAATAGTACTCTGTAAAAGCAACTTTTACTCTCAAAGTGAGTGGATTACACAACTGAACTCCAACATGTTACATGAGAGGCCCCTAGGCCCTACCCTAGTAGACACATGGCATCAGCTAGTAGCGCGTAACCATACCAACCATCAGGCCATGCATTCAGTGATTAATTTCTAAGAAGGAAATGCATATTATGCCACCATACTCCATGAGAGGCCTGCTTAAGGCCTACTCAACAGAGGTGGGGCGTGGCCGATGGTGGCATTACGCAGACTCAAGGAGGCTGATGCAGTTAAAACCAAACCTCAGTAAGATTTTACCACAAAAACTCATCCCTGAGAGGTCAGCCACCCAGAAGAGTACTCGGTAAAAGCACCTTTTTACTCTCAAAGTGAGAGGAGTACATAACTGAACTCCAACATGCTACACAGGAGGCCCATAGGGCCTACCTTAGTAAACACATGGCATCTATTAGGGGCCTATTAGGGCCTACCATTCCAGTGACATGTGGCGCCAGCTCGTGAATATAAGGGAACCAAGCTACAGGGAACCAGCTCTAACCCAGCAAAGCTGTGGGAAGCTTAACTACAACCTGAGCTATGGCTATACATTCCAGCAGGCAATGTACCCTATGCCAGTGACTAAAGGGAACCAAGAGATGCCTACATGGTTCAAGGGAGGCCTACTATCCTGAACAGACATGTAGCAAAAGCCTGTGGCAGTATAAAATCTATGTGAGCAAACAAAGATACCTAACAATAGCACTTGAAAAACACAAGCTGCTAACTAGAAAGAGGCTAAAGACATAAGAGCCTACATATTAAAGTTATATGCAATATAGCTGTATCAAGATACCCAAAGGGAGCTAATAGAAACCAGACTGAAAAGGTGGTTCTAACACTACCCTGAGTATGCAATCCAACAGGTGATGCACTCAGTGACACAATAAACCCTAACTGGGGGAATATAAATATCACTACTCTCTCTAAATAGAGGCTGAAATCAAGGCCTGCAATTATGAGAACAGGTGCTAACCTGTGGCAGCATAAAGTAAGCTCACATACAAATGTAGGGAAAAAGGCTAGAACTCAAAGCAAAACACAATGCTTTGAAATACATGCTATCCTATTTTCTAGGATAAATGTTCTCTCCAAACAGATTCGCAAATCTGTACTGAGCCCTAGATGACGGGGCTAAAAGCTAACGCCGTCACGCCGTTTCTCTGAGCCTCAGCTCGAGATGGACCATCCTCCTGACTAACTACATGCTCAGAAACACTATACAGGAAAAACAAAGTCTCATTTTAAAACATAAAATATAGACCCAGCTTACCTTCCTGCGGCTCAAAGACCGAAGATTCCTTTTTCTCTAATGAAAAGGATAGAATCTAGGGTTCTTTTAAGCCTAAAAGATCCCTTCATAATCAAACCGGAAAGGTGGGCTGACAGAAATCAATTACTATGTTTTACAATTACAGTCTGACCATAAGAAGCATCTAAGCATGATTATAAAATATATATACATGCATATATATAAATATATATATACATGCATATATATATATATATATATATATATATATATAGGAGGTGGAAGAAGAAGAGGAGAGGGTAGATGTAAATCGCCCTTATTCCGCTGGGGGATCGATTACAAACGCAACAGTGTTACAATCGATCACCCATCTCACTCTTGTTTCTTCCCCCTCATGTCTGTCTGGGCTTCAGATAAAAATCTGAACGGCTAGGGGTTTTTCCATGCCCTCCCGATCTCAAACGAGGAGATCAAGAAGGAATGGAAAGCTTATGGGAGCTGCAGCGTTTATGGACAGAAAGGAACCGCTCGTCGAGCCGTCCGTGTGCGGTCCCTTTCTTAATGCGCCTACACGGCAGCCGCAGCCTGCCAGAAGCACGTCCCAAAAACACCAGCAGATCTGCATATACAGCAGCCAGAAGAGCGCTCGCTGCCGGATGCGATGACGTTAAACACGGACGTCATCGTCATCCAACAACTCAACCTCGTCAGCCCCGGGGAAGCTGAGAGAGAATACAACCCTCTTGAACCTCCCACGAGCTCACCTGCAAGCCTCATGATTGCAGCCACCGTTTTGCCTCAGCACAAACGGGGCCAGAATCATCAGGCACAGATGCGGACACCTCTTCCGTCGAGAAGAGTGCTGAACGAGAACGGAGCGTCCCGATAGGGAGACGCTCACAGTAAATAACAGAAATACACACAGACAGTGCCCTCAAGCACTGTCTATGCGTGCTCCTCTCCCCGACATAAAACGCCCAGAAATGTGCATATCAAGTGTCAAAACCTGGGACACGGAAGAACACACTCTCTTGAAATGTTTGTAAGGCATAATATAGATTCCCTTACCGGATTCGATACAATCGCGATCAGACAGAACAGTTCCGAAAGACGAGAAGATACTGACTGTTTCTCCAGGTGCTCCTTATATACTTCCGGGTCGCGCCATATGACGTCATAGGCTGTCGCCGGCCAATAGGATTGGAGTTTTTGATACTTGGCTTTCAGACATCGGCTCACGTGTGACGTTCCCCAAAGCGTCTCGAATGCAGAGTTAAGTTCCCTTTCGAAAGGGAAGCACTGTTTATTTCATGTGTATCTTTGTTGTTTGTATTTATTTGTGCTATTGCTTGTAATTTGATTATTTGTTCTTTTTTAATTATTGACTGTTATATTAGTTAGGCTAGTAGTTTTAGCAGTGGTATCGAAATTGGAATAGAGGATTGTGAATTTTAATGGTGTCATAACTGCCCGTTTTTGTTTCAAGGCTGGTAAAAAATAGTTTTGGCCAGTAAATTTTCTTAAGTCGCTGGCCATTGGCAGGTGTGGCAAAAATTAGTTTTAGGCCCTACCTAATTTATATAATATACAAGAAATATAGCATACAATGTAAAAAAATAAATATATATATATATTTTTTATTTTTTACATTGTATGCTGTATTTCTTGTATTATGTGTTGAAGAGTTCCTGACAAGTCATGTTGTGTTCAAAGAAGCAAACAGTACCGTTGATGAATCACTCCAAACTCCCCAAGACGGATGGTTCCAAACTCAGTGAAGAATATGCTCTGCCATAAGAAAACAGATATATTTTGTAAGTTTGGGGATGCTGGTGATGAGTGAAAGCATTTTCTAGAGATGCTTTGACTATTTATTTTATTCTCATGCTTTTACAGTACACTGATAAGTTTTTGCATCTTGATACTGCAGAATTTTAGCAAGTAGCCTATATATTTTCCGCCAGCCAACATGTAGTGTGTGGAGTTTTAACAAATTAAGGTTTCTTTTCTTTTTTTTTTTTTTTTTTTTTAAATAAAATCAAGTATGCATGCCACAGCAGCCCTCATCCAGTGATCTCATTAATACCATCAACTAAATGACTCTTATACAACAAAATCATGTACAGTAATACAAATTTTGGTATGTGTGTCCATGTGTATTTTGTTCAGTTGTGTTCCCAGGACTCTTATTTTGATTTGTCATGCCAACATGGTGTTAACACACCTTTATTTTGTTTACTGTAGTTTTTGTTCAACTGTGTATTGTTTAGTTGCTCATTATCTCTTGCATTTAAAGCCCTGTGATTCAATTCATCTTTGTCAGTTGTTGCCTCAGCAAGTGTGTTTGTCAGAGTTGTTGCATTTACAGTTTCCATTGGTTTGTTTTACGTCTTGGATTTCTTCTCGATTTCTCACCGTTTCTCACTGTGGATTGTATGCTGCTGCTTTATATTCATAATAATTAGTCTTTACAAATCACACATAAAAATAAACAAGTGTAAAGCCAAATTAGATACATTTTCAGAGAACTTTAACTGAATTATTACACTCCATTGATCCATTTATTTATACTCCACTGATCCCATATAGATGATATGTGTACTGTAGATTAACTGAATTAAATGTGTACCTCGGGCTGCAGGTTTTTATGCAGGATCCATTGATCATGCAGGTACTTTAAAGCCATGCATATTTTCACAATCCAGTCCAGAATCTGTAAATCGGTTAAATATGAATTTACAAATATTATTATGTTAAAGGGGCAGCATTTGATATTGACAGCAAGCGGTTAAAATTATTCGTAATAGCACACACCTGTCTATATAAGGCTGAACGGCTGAAAATGTATATCAGAGAAAAAAAACAATCTGTGACCAACATATGGGGTATGAATACTTTGAGATACATTCATGTTTTACTGGTATGTGGGAAACTGGTTGTCCAGGTGTACTCTGACGTACCACTTAGGATGAACTTACATTATATGCATGTCATTTTATATAGGGTTGGGTTGCTTTAAAAGATCGTATCCACCTTATTCCGACACCCCATGATGTTTTGCGTGAATTATGGGTGTAACTTCCATTAAGCTGTAAACAAAGGCTCGGCCTACGTACACAATAATACGTTTTGTTTAGTTTTTTTAAATGGGGTACAATGAGATGACTTTATTCTACTCACCCTTCAACCATTAGACATTAAAAAGACATTTAAAAAGTGTAAAAGCATCAACAAGCTACTTTCAACAGACCATGAAAAAGCCTGATTCTTTCCACAGCAATAACGGACGGGTTAAATTTCATTGTAGTGATTATTATCTGTATTGTTCCATACGTTGTGTTAATCAAAAATGTTCATTAACTTAAGAATTGTGTGATACTATTTTCATTTTTACAGATAATAAATTGTATTTACCTGTGAAAACAAACCTGGAAAGAGACGTGAGGATTTGAGGAGAAAAACAAGAGATTCTTCGTTCATTCCAGTGAATTATTAATGGGATATATTGTAAATTAAGGGTACGTTTACACAACAATGATATGCTTAAAACTGAGAAGTTTTTTCTTTTGAGTTTTCCGCATACAGACGACACCACTGTCAAAACGATCCACATTCACACGACTAAAAATTACACAGAGACCATTTTCAAAACCTTCTACTTTGAAACCTGTTTTCAAAAGTTTGCATTTTCAGGCACCCAAAACACTGTTGTTGTGTAAATGAATGGCCAAAACAGAACAGACCACAAATATGCAGTATATGTTGTCCTTTTTCTCACCATTACAGCAGAATGCAAAGGGGAAAAAAGAAAATCATGAGGAAAAGAATGCAGCGACTGAAAAGAGCTCTTGCCATAGATATTCTTATCATAATATGTCACGGTAAAATACCATGCGTTATGTTATTCTCATGATGTCTGAAAATAAAACATGAAGAAAAATTGACAGCTCATTCAGTCAAACTGACGGATAAGCTTTATTTGTAGCGCAACCTTATGATTTGAAATGATTTGTTTCAGTCTTTTTGAATGGAAGTTCCCCAAACCGGAAGTGTCACCCATAATTCAAAATGCAGTAGGATTGTCAGGAATAAGGTAGATAGATCACGGTTTCTCAATCATGCTCTTGGAGGGTTAACACCATAGAGTTTTGTTTCAACCTGCTCTGGAAGTTTCTAGTAATCCTAATGACCTTGACTGGCTGATTCAGATTTTTACATTAGGTTTTAAGCTAGTTTAATAAATCATGCTAATGCTGTGAAGGACATCTCTGCTCCTGTAAAGCCAGTGTCCTGCAGATTTCAGCTCCAAAACAAAATCAAGCACTATTTTTATTTTTAAGTAATCCTGAAGATTCTTCAAGTGTGCTTGATTGGAGCTAAAATCAGTAAAAACAGGAGCAGTTTCCAATACCTGTGCTAATGGGTAAAGTTTTTAACATCAATCCACAATCATACCTCATTTTCAGAAAATGTAAATTTTCCCTCCTTTTTGTTTTTGATTTTCTTAGGGAGGTTTCCACCCTCACAGTGCTCCATTACAAGATACACACAATCAGAATCTGAAAACAGATTCATTACAGTTTAAAATCATTTAAAAGTACTAATATTTAATAATTAACTGAGCCCTGAATGTAGCTAATGTAGAATGTACATGAACAGAATTAATTTTAAATTCTCTCCACCTGTGATAATTTCCTTGTGCTGGATGATGTGTGGATGATTGAGCTGGAGGAGGAAGTCTGATTCTCCCTAAAAACAAACAGAAACTCATAGTGTCATATGCGCTTGCACAAGTTGCACTCCATACAATACATGTTGTTTTGAAACAGATTTACATTAATAAAGAGGCAAACCGGTTTATGTTGTAAAATTCATGTTTATATATGTGTGGCCTATAAGAATTTCTCTTTTTCTCCACTGAACTCTCAAATCTCATTATAATCAAACTAACTTACCTGGTTTGCGCTCAACTTTTTAATGACAAACTGATCATCACCTTCATTTTTCACCAGGATCTTATTCTCCTCTTTACTCACTAGAGTGTATCCACGCTCTTTTAGAGCTGACAGATTGCTCCCCATTGCTTAAAATTTCTGCAAAGACAAATGTTTAAGAAGAGAATACAATTGTGTATTTAATTTATATTTATTTATTTATTTATTGTGTATTTATTTTACAGTGCCATAGTTACATTGTAATTAATCAACTAAGTACTGAGTACTATTAATTAACTACATGTACTTACTATAGAGTTACAGTTAGGGTTAAGGTTTGGTTTAGGGTTAGTTACTTGTAATTATGCATAATTTACTGTTATTACTATAGTAAGTACATGTAGTAACGTGTAACTACAGCACTGTAAAATAAAGTGTTACCGCAAATAATTAAGCAGATACTTTCAATATGAGCAATGGAATCAAGGCAGTCCATTTAAAGAGCATTGGTGAGACCATTTATGTTTTTATTAAAAGTGTTTACTGTTTGTTTCCATAATTAACAACAATCTTTCTGAAATCATGAAAAATTATGATAAAAATGCAGTTCAATTATTTTAAGTAATGATTTTTTTTAATTGATTTTCCTTACCTGAAAAATTAAAACAACTGGGAACAAAACACTGTGTGTTTCTGTCTTTAGAAATGGTTATTATCTTCAGTAATATTCCTTCTTTTAAGACTTCTCAGATCTATATTTGTTCACTGAATAGAACACAGTGGTTAAGTTTCACTTTGACAGATATTTGGGAGTGGCGAATACAGGTGTGTTGTATAATAACATTCCTCTTTTTACTAAAAACACCCCAGTGCCATAGGATATTAAAACCTGTTCTTTTAAAAGTCAGCACATTTTTTTTTTCTTTTTTTTTTCACTTATTAACAAAATTCTTTCTTTGTTTCAAACAGATCAGAAAGTTAAATCGCATAGTGGAAGCTCTGATACTGTTGCTGCTTCTGTCTGTCCAGCTGAATCGCTGCATATGTAAATAATAAACAGAGCAGCAGTTTAATTTTGAATGATTCTCCCTCAGTAAACATCCATATGTAAACAATGTAATCAAGAATACTCACGTTTCAGTGAAACACTGTTGCTTTAAATCGACTTTGTTCTGTTGGTGACAATTTCAGATTTGTCCTCTTCTTTGAAAATGAATTTTTACAATCCTTATTATTCCACAGAGAGGTTAAGATCTTCCTAGTAGAATCTGTAGATCAAAAATTAAAACTACTTGACAAACAATCATGTCTAAACTGTACTCTCTGCCGAGACCGGCAATTCCAGAGGCCCGAGATAACACTTTGTTTATGATCGGGGCGGAGAAAAGCCACCTTTGAAACAAGACAATACCTGATTGGTCAGAACTCGTCAAAGAGGTGGGACAAACACCTAAGTTTAAATAATCAGATCACTAAGATAGAATCTCAGTAACTATCCTTGAACAAAGAAGAATATGGCTTAAGACGAAGGACAGACGACAAAGGAGAGACAAGCAGCTCATTCAAGCCATCCAATTTCTTACTCACTTTCTTTTTCTTTTACTTTAACTTTCTTTTTCTTTTACTTTAACTTTCTTTTTCGTTGAGAGTCTCGTGTTCTAAGTTAAGTTTTGCTGCAAAGTTTAACCAACAACTTTTGCCGCCTCAACTCGACAAGAGACTTCATTTCATTTGCCAGCACGCTCGAACGTAATTGGTTTTTACCTGACATCAATCCAGACCTGAAAAGATCCTGCAACAAATCATCGACTCGGAAAAACCCTTTTCTCCATGCCAAGGATGCCGACAAGGGAATCTGCATTCAAAGACAAACGACAAGCAAGTACCTCCAGATCCTAAAGCTGAACTGGTGCATTTAATTACTGTGATTCATGGTTCGTTCAGGTCAGGTCTTATGAAATGCATATTTTGTTAATCATGCTCATCATTTCACTCTCTCTTAAAACTCTTTCTTTCTAATTTCCTTTCTGTTTGCTCCATGTATGAATGTGTGTTTGTGTGTGTGTGTTTGTGTTAGATATTAGTTTATGTGTTAGAATAATCAATAAAGTCTCCTGTAGATTTTTAAAAGAAGTGTCTTGTGTTATGTGCTTGTAAATTTACTAAAAGAAACTGCCCATCTTAATGTTACCTTGTTACTAAATAGTGTTTTCACAATAGTTGGATATTCATATCCGCTACAAGAGCTTATTACGGCTCGAGCAAATGAACGCTGGACGATCATCTGTTGTAAACTAAGTGACTCTTTATAATTACCAATAAATTAATTAATTATTTCATTTGAGCTGATCTGTTCCTACACAGAGTTGAGCCAGATGAAAACTTCGGTGAAGAAGAGGAAGAGTGCTAGAAGAAGACGACAGCGTAAGCAACAGAGGAAGGACATCTGTCTTAGTAAGCAAGAGATACAGAGACTGATACGCCTACAGCAGGAAGATTGGATCATAGGCATTGATCAATTAATGAGTAATATGAAGCTGGAATTTCCCAAAAAGTAGTATAAAAGTCTGAGGAGTAAAAGGCCTCCTCAGATGCCGCCTGCATTAAGCGTAGAAGGACACCTGATACCCTAACGAGGGGCTCTTAACAGCATCTCCAATATTGCTGGGTAAAGCTAGATTATAGAGCTTTTTAGCTTAAGCTGATTTAAGCTTTATTTTGTTTTTATTGTGCATTAACTGCGTTGTATTGTAACCAATAAAAGAGATATTTTATTGTTACATTTGCCTTCTGTGAGACTTTACTTATAACTACAAACTGAGCCTCGATAAAGAACAACCACAAGGTAGTCTTCTACGTCATTCCTGAAGGGCGGGAGGGGCTTTCGAGTTGAAAAGGGGGCGCCCTAATATGGCAGGTAAAAAAGCTCAAAGAAAATCCAGTAATATCTTAATTCAAGCCTACACCTGGGGAGACCACCTGGTAAAAGCATGGGAGAAAAAGGCCTTAAGGGCAGAGACCTCGGTCCAGGAGATAGAGCCAGGTCAGATACTTTTATGGTTACCAAGCTGAGATGGATTGCAAAGAGGAAATTTTCAGGAATCTTAAATTGCTTTAGCAGTCATGCAGTGGGCCATAGAGTTAGGAAGTCACTATGGACAGGAAGTGGCTATCCAGTGCAAAACCTTAGAGTCAGAGGGCATTATGAGCACAGTGCATAAAAAACAATGGGGAAAACAAAGCTGTATACTATGAAAGGGAAAAAATTTAAGAAATCTCAGGGTGAAGTTCCAAATATGGAAAAAGTTAGGATTTACCGGGAAGCCATGACAGACTGTCAAAATGCAAATGAAATCCTTCTTACTTTACCACCAGAAGAGGAAGACAGAGATAGTGTTATAACAATAGTAGAACCGCACTTACCTAGGTCAGCAGTTACAGAAATACAGTTACAGCAGATAATGATCCGGATCTATGAGGGTTGGATGGAAATCCACATATGATCAAAGGATTAGGAATAGCTGGAGCAGTTTTTGGATGCTTAGGGGAAGATGCTCTTAAAGAGATAGAGAATATAAGAATCAGATTAGGTCCTCAGCAGGCAGGAACAATAAGGATTTTTAGAGGTTCTCCAAAATGGAATAGTGTGGCACATGTTGGCATGTGACAGTATCAAATTTTCATGTTGCGATTAATTGCTGAAGCTTTTATCACGCTATACGGTATTATCACAATATTGAAATAAGTTGCAAAAGAAAGTGTTGTCATAGTATAACAGGTTTAAGAACTCTTTTTCTAATAACAAAAATGTTTAAATACAATAATACGATACACAAAATAAAATATAAAGTAAAATTTTCAAAAAGATTAAAGTGCAAAAGAATTAGACTATAAAGAACAACAGGTAACACTTTACAATAAGGTCTCATTATTTAATGCATTAACTAAGATTGAGCAATAGCTACATTTGTTACAGAAAGTATTATTTTTGTTAATATTAGTTAAGAAATACAACTGATCATTGTTATTTAATGGACCTGAGATAAAACTAAGTTCTTTTGATTTTAGTAATGTTATTAAACAGTAACTAAGAAATTAACATTAACTAAGAATAATTAATGCTTTATAAGTATTTTTCATTGTCAGTTTGGTAATAATGAATTAACTAATGAAGCCATATGTCTCAAAGTTTTACTGAACAATAACAAATAATCAGAACATTTCTAATCATTAGGGCATGTTGTAGTCCAGATTAAAATATAAAAATGTTTAAGTTTGAAAATAAATATCCTATTAAGTCTTTAAGTATTAAGTATTTGGTGCTGTGATGAACAACACTGAGATTACAAAAAAAATGAATGGCTGTTTGAAGCATTTTAAAAACTTCACTAGCACAGTTGCTTTGTTTGTGGGGTTTCCGGGGTAACCGCTGCATTCTGCTGTTCCATCAGCGCCCTCTGCTGTCAGAGAGTGAATGCGCACTTTCGTTCAGCGCGTCTCCTTCACTCGACGCAGAATACAGCGGTGTTGTGCATTTTATATGGTTGATGGGGAAAGTATTCTCAAATGCATTATAAAAATTTTAATAATTGGTAATAAATTATTATTTACGGTATTTTGAAGTGCCCACAATAACAATATTGTGCATATTCATTATCGCGATATATCGCTTTACCGAATATCGGCACAAGTCTAGGCACATGTAGTACTAACTGATAGTAGTACACAGACATGTACAGAAAAACAATCTGGAGAATATATTGTTAATAAAAAATGTAATTAGAGAAGCTAACGACAGAGGTGATAAAGAAATACATATGTCCCCAGTAGTGACAGGAAAATGTCTGGAGGAACTCGTAGCTGGAATAATAGAAATCTCCCAAGAAATTCAAATAACTATAAATCTCCTCATTAAAGAGAGAGAGAGAGAGAGAGAGAGAGAGAGAGAAAATAAAAAAATATTATTAAACAGCAAAAAGAGAAGTACGAAGAAATGCCAAGGCTAACAGAAAACATAAGTAAGTTGAAGCCTACTGCACCTTGGGAGGAAGATCTTGAACCCCAAGAGGCAGAAGATCAAGGATCACAAGAATGGCTGTCAGATTCTATTGAGCAAGGCACAACAGAAGAAGAGAGTGACAGTCAAAGTAGCGAGTCATCAGATAATGATCGTAGAGAAGTAAGGTTAAGTAATAAGAGGGCAGGAAAGCTTGAGCTCAGGAGGGTGTTACATCAGATAAAGAACGATTGGCCTGAAGTAAACATCAAAAGAGTAAAATACAAAAACCCAACCAACAGAGAGAGAGGTAGATCATTAGAACTGAAGTTGGATCAAAAAATAATTGAAGGACGCAGTCTAATGTATGGCCAAATGAGGTCAGCTAGTAGATCCCCATCAGCCAAAAGCATAGGGCAGAAGGATGGTCAAAGGTATTGTATATTCCAGGAAGGTTATTCCTTTATGAGGAAGGCAGTTGGAGAAATGGATAAAATGTTAAAAACACTTAAAAAGAGAGTTGCAGCGGGCATTACAGGAGCCAGAATCCGAGGATAACATAGACAGTGAGTCAGATACAGATGGAAGTGAAAATTGGGAGGAGGAGCCCAGAGTACAGACTAGGAGAGTCAGGATTAGATCATCCACGCCAATTCCAGTGAACAGAACAAATCCTAGATATCTCACATTTAATTCCTCAAAAGAGCCAAATGAACAACAAGTAGACTACCAGGCAAAATTCTTAGAATTAACAGAACAGAACAGGGAGTTTATAAAGGTTACCGTAGTAAACTCTTTAAACCTAAAACAGGAGAGCAGAAAAAATAGAAAATTGTTAAAAATTAAGGAGTGGATGAGAGCAAATTGTAACAATACACTTTGGGACACTCAAATGGAGGAACTAACATATTACCTTAACCTCAGAGATATAAAAAGAAGAACAAAGAATCACAGACCGATCGAGCATGAATACGTGTGCAAGGTAGGAGACACTGTAAAACAATTGGATAAAACTAGAGAATAAAAACAAGAACAGACCATTTAAAGATTTAATCACGAAAAAAGATAAAATAGTAAAAAAATAATTGACCAGCACAAAGTAGAATTACAGAATAATGGAATTTGGTCTAAAAGGTCTTTGGTCAAAGGTGACTAAAACATTACAAAAGCAAGACTTGCAAGATACAGAGGAAATGAAGCTTAAAAACATGATAATCAACAGTCAGAGAGGAGTAATAAGAGCAGAGACACAACTAGTCTCAAAAAGCAGAACGAATTACATTGTGACAAACATACAGCATGAAAAAGACAGACAAAACAGTGCTGTTAGTTTTAAAGTGTAACAGGCTGTTTGTTGGAGGAAACTGTAATATGTGAATGTTTTGGAAAATATATATTTTGGGATGGTCCAGCTAAAGACCTAGATGTAAAAAGGATCTTAACCAAAAATTAAGAGCAGTCAGTATAAGGAGCATCTAGGAGCAATAAAGGGAGCACTACCGTTTCGGACACTACCTACTGCTGTTCCCCAACTATATAGTAGAGGGAGGCACTGGTTGATGGCAGGGGCGGAGCCAGACATTGTAAACATTCAGGGCTTAGCCCAAATCAATTTTGTCCAATGACATTTAACATGTTAACAGCTGTACTGACATGAAAGGAGCTTTGTTGTAGTATGCTTGAGTAAAGTTCATGAAATGTACATTATTTCCCACTTTAATTTGTAAAACTATGTTGGGTGTACCTCATCTAGGGGGGTCATATATTGTAACAAATGCACTGTAAATAAATAAATGACACATTTTATAAGTAGTTACTTTACACAACAGTATAGGGAAATTACAGTACTTTTGTACTAATTTCTACACTTGCAAAAAATAAATCCTTGAGCTTTTATTTTGATCACCAGATCACCAGCTGATCGCGTGAGCAAATCTGCGCACTTCTATTTAAAACACGCAGCACAAACAGACTGTATATATACTTAATCGCTGTCTTTTGCTGTTTTATAAAGGTGCAAAGCCATATCACAGTTTCGATTTTAGTTTGTTTGTCAAAATACAACGTTAGAGACCATTTAGGCTATGTATGTTTTAAATTTTCGGTTCATTATGAAACAGTGGCTGCATAGGGTAATTAATGGGAAACACTGAATGAATGTTTAGCTGACAAATGTCCTAAAGTTGGCATATCAGCTGTTATATCATAACAAAAACCCTTCAACTGGACCAAAAGAGAGTCTCGAGGCCTGCCGCTGCTCTGAGTGAGTGACAGGAGGCGTGGCTGTGTTCAACTGCGGTGTGCTTGAACCAGAGCCATGTAGAGAGAGAGAGTTGTGACAACGGAAGTCCAAAACGTTTGATCGTCATGTGATTCGTGTAGACCTCAGATAGTTCCAGGAAGTGCTTTGGTGGCAATTCAAAAAGATAGAGCTAGAGAGACAGAACCATGATTTTTGGTAATTTGTAGTCAATAAATGCATTGGTTTACAATATTTATATAATACACCGACATGTGAATGTATGTGTATGTAGTTACAGCAATGTTGTTTTTAAAAGATAAAAACCTGCTAATATTTGAGGATTAGTGTGCCTGCCTTGTTAACATATTTCTGGCTAACGTTACCTTAGTTAAAGACTGTGTTGCAGTTGTTTTGAAGTATTTTTATGTTTTTAAACTTGTATGTTAGTTAAGGACAATCGTGTCATGTTTACTATGGTTTCACAAGGACATGAGACCTGCAGGTGACAGGTGATTGTCTTAAAAAACCCACTGCAAACAAACGAAGTCTAAAATTTAATTAAATGAAATTTAACTAATTAAGTTGGCTTGAAAAAGCCAACTTACTGTAATGCTATTTAAACCTAATGTTATTATTCTTCTGAGACTAAAATTTCTATATCTAACTCCTCCTAGAGCTTTAACTCTACATACTCCAAACTCGGGTCAGACCTTCAGACTGTTCTGACTTAGTGTGCTATATGTTTTCTAACTGATCAGACTTATGGTTCTCCTAAAAATGATGATCAAAACTCGGAAAAATCCCATTGACTTTCATTGACGGAATGTTCAAATGAGCCAAGACTGTTCAAACTCCAGCTGTCAAAATTCAAATTTTGACAGTTGGAGAGGCTCATCAGACTACATAAGTTGCCATTCTATGTACTATTTCTAAACCACTGAGACTCATTCAAACTCATAAACTAATTGAATCTATCTATCTATGTATCTATCTATCTATCTATCTATCTATCTGTCTGTCTATGATCTACCCATTTCTATCTATCTATCTATGATCTGTCCATATCTATCTATCTATCTATCAAACTAAATCTATCTATCTATCTATCTATCAAAATAAATCTCTATCTATGATCTATCCATTTCTATCTATCTATGATCTGTCCATATCTATCTATCTATCTATCTATCTATCTAACTAAATCTATCTATCAAACTAAATCTATCTATCAAACTAAAAGTATCAAACTATATCTATCTATCAATCTATCAAACTAAATCTTATCTATCTATCTATCTATCTATCTATCTATCTATCTATCTATCTCATATTAACTACCCAGAATAACCTAGCAACCGCTAGCAACCACACAAATCACCCTGGCAACATCCTAGCAACCAACCCGAGTACCCTAGCAACCACATAGCAACACCCTAGCAACCACCCAGAATACCTTAGCAACCGCGTAGCAAAACCCTAGCAACTACCCCGAGTACCCTAGCAACCGCATAGCAACACCTTAGCAACCACCCCAAATACCTTAGCAACCACATAGCAACACCTTAGCAACCACCTCGAGTACCCTAGCAACCGCATAGCAACACCTTGGCAACCACCCTGAGTAACCTAGCAACCACATAGCAACACCTTAGCAACCACCCAGAGTACCCTAGCAACCGTATAGCAACACCTTAGCAACCACCCTGAGTACCCTAGCAACACCTCAGCAACCACCCCAAATACCTTAGCAACCGCATAGCAACACCTTAACAACCACCTCGAGTACCCTAGCAACCGCATAGCAACACCATAGCAACCACCCAGAATACCTTAGCAACCGCATAGCAGCACCTTAGCAACCACCCAGAATACCCTAGCAACCGCATAGAAACACCCTAGCAACCACCCCGAGTCCCTTTGCAACCGCATAGCAAAACCCTAGAAACCACATAAAACCCTTGCAACCACCTTGATTACCTTTTATCTATCTATCTATCTATCTATCTATCTATCTATCAAAATTACTAAACAAAAACTTAAACTTTCAAACTTCAAACTTTTAAAACTACTTCAAACTTTCTGGACCGGCTTTTTCAAGCCAACTTAAAGTTTGTCTCAACTAACTTTTTAATCTAGTCTTAATATTTACAATTCTTATGCACCCCATTCACTTATTACTATATAAATTCATACATAATATATTCAATTCTAAAACAAACCATGATTATACACACATGACTTTTGCACTGATGTGCAATGGATTTATACATTTCTAATAAACTGCATGTCAAGCATTTTGTCTGTCCTTTCCTACATGTTCTTGTAATCTCCACTATGGTTTGCAGTGCTGCATGAGGATGATCCAGTCGATCAGAGAAAGCTAGATGACACAGAAAGGAGAAAATAAGTTCAAGTCAGCAGGAGCAATCTAAATAGAGCTAAAGATTGTGTGGTAAATTGTGTGTTAATCATAGATCGCTCAATCAGTGTTTCAACCGCGAAAAGAAGTTAATTAACAGCTTGTAAACAATGTCACGTTACAGGTGTATCTGCCCTTTTCCCCAAAAACCAACACTGGGAACTTTTATGTTTATTAAAGGTTTATTAAAAATAAGGAGCAAGGAAAAGCTTGCAAAATCCAAGGAGCAGAGACTGGCGGTGAGGGTACAGCGTCATTGCATGGAGTCTTCAGGATCTGAATCTCCTTTGTGCTTGTATTGAAAGCAAGAAAAAAGGGGACAAAAACAGGAGATATTATATACAGTAGTAGTAGTATAAAATATACAGTTTTGTATTTAGTATGATTTCCCATTTAGCCTAGTATGATTTGTTTTTCTTTAAAACTGCTTGCTGCTTTTAAGCATTGTTTTTTAATCTCACTTATAAACTTCCATCTCCCTTTACCATCAATCCAAAAATCAGCTGACACTGACACATAGCCCAATAGACAGACAGTCAACAGAATCACAATGCCCCCCCAAAATTCACCCATACAGGTTTGCTTACTCAAATATACATTCTAAAATAAGGATTTTTTTTCTTTATTGTACATTTAATAAGGAATAAGGTTATTCTCATTTTACCACTTCCACCCACCACTACAAGCCCTAAAGTTATATTTAACCCCATTTAGAAGCCTTTTTCTCTATTACACAACCATGGATAAAACTGCATTAATAGTTTTTACAATTAATAAGCTGTTTTAATCTATTATCTAATCTACTATCTGATAACATCCCCTAAAACTATTTATTTAGTGAGCAATATCAGCTAGCATGCTTTAATACACAAGTTAATTTGATTCAGATGTACTGATAATATAAAATCTTATACTTTAAACAGCTTACCTTTTAAAAGTACATCACAAATGGTCTGTTCTGCCGCAACTCTACGGCGCGGCTGCTACTTCCGGGAACTATTGAGAGGCTCCACGAGCCGCCATTGCTGTAAAAAAAATGTTCCATTGGAGTCAAAGGAGGTGTCGCAACTCTCTCTTTACATGGCTCTGGCTTGAACTGAGTATGAGGTCTCTGCAGAACAAAAGTGGGCATTTCTGTATTTGTGGGTGTTTTCAAACTGGTGGGTGTTTATATATCATGTAATGAAAATGATCACCTTCACCCGACCCCACCCCTAAACCCTACCCACACTCTGACATGGGCAAATCAGGTAACGCTCTCAAAAACACCCCTCTGTTTATGGCCTCGTGCATCAATCATTAATGTCCTGCAGAGACCTGTACTTACTTGAACTGTCGGAGAGTAGAGAGAGAGAGAAAGCGCTGCCGGTAACGCTGTATAGATACTGCAGAAAAGTGATATTGAACTGTTTAACATATTTTGATAGAGAGATATGTTTAGAAAAATTATATTTTGACAGCACTGTTAAGAAACCTCAAACCTAAAAGATTCGGGGCTTTTGGAAAAACATTCGGGGCTTCAGCCCCCTTAGCCTACCCCTAGCTCTGCCCCCCCAGCTAACAAAAAGAAGTTGTCAGAACATTTTGTTAACATTCCCTTTAAGTTATGAAAACGTTATTTCGGAATGTTTTGTACACGTTGAAAACGTCCAGTTTTTTTAATGTATTAAGAACGTTTTTTGTGGGGTCTCTGCGAACGTTACAGGAACATTCCATCCAAGCATTTTGAAAACATTACGATAACGTTATTACGGAACGTTCTTTAAATGTTTAAAATGTCCAGTTTTTTCCATGTATTAATACAATTTTTTCTTGGTTTATGTGAACGTTATAGAAACATTCCATTCTATCATCTTGAAAACGTTACGAAAACATTATTAGTGAATGTTCCTTAAATGTTTAAAATGTGCGTTTTTTTCATGTAGTAAAAACGTTTTTTCTTGGTTTATGTGAACGTTATAGAAACATTACATTCTATCATCTTAAAAACATTATTAAAATGTTATTAGTGAATGTTTTTTAAAGATTCAAAATGTCCAGATTTTTCATGTATTAATGTGTTTTTCTGGGTGTATGTAAACGTTAAAGGAACATTCAATTCTATCATCTTGAGAATTCTAGGAAAAACTTGCTTCTGAACGTTTAAACGTTCAAACATCCTCCAAACAATGCCCTGGGAACCTTTTTTTTATAAACAAATATCAATTCAAACAATTACATTTGATAAAACATTACTACTTATATTTGTCAACACCAAAAACTGTAAGACACTACACAAACATTTTTCATATTTTAATATATTTTGCAATTTCCATTCAATTTTTTTTTGTCTACCTTTTGCCAAGGATAAGTGCACTGTAACATACAGTACATCTAAATGAAAACAATATCATAACTGATATCTTATTTTACTTTCACATTTTATATACTCAAACATTCCACAAACTGAAACATTCCAAATTGTATAACAAAATACTTTGTGTATAAAACAACTAATTAAGTGTGTTATGTGTGTCCTCTTTTCCAGAAGTCTCTGCTTTGGGCTGAAGTGACACCTTAAATTGTGGCATCTATAGAAACAAACATAGTATTAGTATACAGTATATTCTGTATTAAATTTGCATTTTTTTCTTTATTAATTTTTTACAAACTACAAAAACTACAAAAGCCTTACCTTATCTCTGTGTGGTGCAAACTTCAGTGTTTCTGCTATTAAGTCCTCAATTACTTTTTCCAGCACCTTGGTGTGTGTTCAACGACAGGCATCTTAAAATCCAGTTAAGATACACAAAACCCAAACGTGTTACTGTTACTTACAATAAATTATGACTAAGCATACAGTATGTACAATACACTGTTCATTTTCTCAATACCTCATATGCAGTCTTTGGACTAGCTTGCTCTGAAAGAGTTTGACTAGATTTTGACTTCAGCGACATACTATAAAATGTTTGGAATAAGAAACAACTGAAAAACAACTCACGGATTATGACATTACATATTTCCAGTTGCTGGAAACTCTTCTTGCCTTTGCGGCCTTTTAGACTATATTGGGCCCATAGAGCATTCGTCCCGAGTTTTCGAAGAAGTCTTCTGACCGATTCCCCAGGCGTGTTGCCGCCCATTAGGCTCAGCCAATCAATCTGAAAATAAACGTAATGCTAGATTATGCTGCACAGCAATAACTAACAGCAATATCTGAACCAAGAAAAATAAAACTGTGCGCATAATTATATAATATGGAAAACAGAGGGTTGTTGTTGTGCTGTGCTGTGAATCTCAACCTTTTTTGAGTAATGGACCCGATCATATTTGGAACCGTCCTCAAGGACCCCAGAATAAAATTGGCTCATTGGTATCATTAATGTCTTTGTGACGACCAAATGCAATCAAGTATAATTTACTACTACGTTAGTTGACTTGTACTATCGTCGTCATATCGTCATATCGTCAGTTATATTATACATATATTATCTTTTTCTTTTTATTGGAACATGTCTAATGTAAAAATATTAAAAACAAAAATCATATTCAGATATTTTATATGGACCCCTTGGCATTATGTCAAGGACCACTAGGGGTCCATGGACCTGTGGTTGAGAAACACTGCACTACACCACTCCACCTCACCAAAGACCACACACAGATGGAGTTACAACAATGCATATGACACTGTGTTCCAAGTGCATACTCTAACAACCTTGAAATACTAACCACTCTCTTTTTGTAGGCTGGATCTTTTAACATTGTGCAGAAATCTTGCAGTTCCTCAGGTGTGTTACAGGGATTTTCAAGGATTTCTTGTCCTTCGGGTGGTTCAGAACACATGTTCGTCCTTAGAAGGCGTTCAATGTTTTGGAGTCTCATCAACTTGATTGAGACAAAGGAGTACAGCCCGCTCAAACTTTGATGACTCTAGATACCATACACTCCATTAATCTCAGACAACACATAAAAAAAAAAAGTTTTTTTGGTACACTTACCTTAACTTGCCACAGATGTCCTCTCTGTGTGGTGGTCTTCAGGTGGATTGCTCATGCAAAAATCTGCTTAAAATTTTTTTTAGTAATAATAAGTAAATGATAAGTTACACCAGTACATTTTAATTATGCAGGCCTAATAGGTTAGATTACCATCACTGTCTTGTTGGGTTGTGACCAATGGCTGGTTGTCAGTTAGATTTCCTGATAAACCCAAACCATCATTTAGAAAATACATATGCAAGTTACACATGACCCATTGGAACACTATGCCGAGAGCTGTTTTTTATGCTTACCATGGCCATGACTCTCTACCACTGCCTTCAACCTGTTGCTGATGTTTATGGCAGGACTCCTCAAAGACAAGCCTATTTTAAGCAATGCAAAAACATTAATGAAAAATAATAACATTACTGCTGATTTTGTAGGCTTCATTATATGTTATATCACTATTACCATTCTGTAGGGAAGAGAGATTCTTATTATTTCTCTAATTATTCTTATTATTATTTGTCTTTTTGAGTATCTGGTTTCCAGGTAGACCTAAGGTATCATACAACTCAATCAGCAATATTCAAGTTAGGTTAACTATCAAGAATCAGCCCACTGACATTTGTACATTTGGTAGACATTTTTATCTAAAGCAACTGCATTCACCAATAACACGTATTGGGAATTCTTGTGTTTACTAAATCATACTCAAGACCTCTGGCATTGGTCGTGCCATGCTCTACCAGCTAAGCTACAGGAATGTACTAAAATGTTCTTCCTTAAGCTTCAAGGTATTATTTCACGATTTATAATTAAAAGACTGACTGACCGGTCTTATTTGACTCCACGGTCTTGAGCGCTGAAAAATATTTTGAAGATGGAATAACTAGAAAAGAAAATGAAGGATAGCCACAGTCATTTGATAAGTCACATAATAACGGATTACAATATGATTACTGATTACAATGCTAGCCCATTTAACCAGGTTACATGTATAGAATTACTCTATGTGCACAAGTATATGTGGTGTTCTCTTAATTATGGAATTATTTAATATAAATAGCAAACTAATAACCATTGTACAAACATTACTCACAGGAAGGTGTGCTTGGGATCAGTTTTGTCCCTGAAAATCTCTCAGGTCTTTTCCTTTTAATCAGTTCATCATCCTCATCATCTAAGAAAAATAAATATATTTTTGTATTTTGAGATAATTAAAAGAAACAACAGCAGGCTTTTCGTAATGACAACACTCTTGTTTCGTCAAGTTATTAAACTTATTAAACCGTCATCAACATCATCTCTGTAACGTGTGGGTTTACAGATAAGTCTTCGGGCAGGCTCATCTTCACTCTCCAAATTTGATGAAAACATGGCATGCTGAACTTTTCGCTTGCCTTCGGCATAAGTCTCTGTTAAGAAAATATGTACAGTATTATGTTATGAAAAAAATAAATCAAGTGACCCATGCTCTGCCCTCAAACATTTTTGATGGTTTAATCATAGTCTCTCTCAGCAAGGCACTTAACCTCTCTGGGCAGACTGTGTATTAATAACCATACTGGAATTCACTTCAAAGCATCTGCTAAATAAGTATGTGCTTACACTTTTGTAAATCTCATTCAGATTTATCCTACATAACATTATATGCTAAAATGCATACCTGCATATCCAAGAACAGACACTCTGTATCGTGACCAGGTTTCCTTGTCTGGAATTGCTTCTTTCTTTACTTTAACTGACACATTTTTGCGTGGCCAATAGCAGAAAACAGCCTGCCACAAAAGAAACAGATGCCTTTAACATTAAAGACTCTAAATGCAAAATACATCAACTACAAAAGGTGTGCTTAAAAAATTAAATTATTGTACAAATCTCATTGTTACACATGAGCTGCCAAGTATGAAGAACATTTTTTTACACTGCAAGTTGTAATTTAAGCAAGTGTAGATTTGTGTACAAGACAATTTTAAACAGTAATCCTTTAACTTTTTTTTGGTGATGCCAAGTCTGTTTTATGCAGAGAGGAATCTTGCTATAGATTGCATGATGCCCCTCATTTTAGACTTCTGCCTTTGTACTGATTTGGAGACATCATTCCTAACATACTTTGAACACAAACTTTGAGAACTCTAGCATAAGACATTATCAAAAGTCAATACCTCTTGTGTTTTTTCCAGCCATATTGAAGACACTGTTTCCACAGTGCAGAAAAGCAGTCCTCTGTGACCTAAAAGGCACACACGTAAAAAAAATGAATAACTTAAAAACAAATAACATTAAAATCAGCTGACAAGTGAACACTTATCATACTTTGGATAGCTGACTTGAGTTCCGATTATAAAGAGGATACAGACCAATAATAATAAAATAAAATAACCCCCATACTCCCGCCACAAGGCAAGGTAGACTTGTGAAAGTATAAAAATGCAAAACAAAAAATAAGGCAGGATAGGCATGTCACATTGTACAACCAATGTCTATGGAAAAGCTTTTTTTTTTTTTCTTAATTCAGTCCAAAAGCTAGTAAAGAACTGATGTCAAGTGAAATTAAAAACGTATACCTGAAATACATTTTCACTGAAGGCTTTCCTTCACAGATATAATAGTAATATGCACAAACATTTTTACAAAATTTGTGGACAGGCAAACATGTTAAATGTCAGTTTTACAGTGAATGTAAAATTACATCACCGATATCCTCTACCACAAACACCTTTCTGTTTAGCAACTTTAAAGACAGCTTTTTCATTCTTGTGTGGTTAATGTGGCCTTTATAAATGCCAATAAGCCTGGAATCACAAGGCTCTATAAACAGTGGCTCCAGGTGGTCATAGACACGACAAAGCATGCTCTCCCTCTGCCAATTGTACAACCTCACAGCATTCCACATCACTAAGAGCAAAAATGTTGTCTGGTCTCTGAGTTCTGAGCGTGGTAGCCAGTTTTAGTGTTTCTTTTACCCATCTGTCCATTTCACCAAGCCGTCTGACAATTTGTGAAAGAGGACTTCTACCAGAACGAACCAGCCTTTTAAGCTGGTGCAAGTAGCTCTCAAATCTGAAGGCACTGCACTCATCAAGACTGCCATAGTGGTTAGCATCAGATGCAAGGTGTACTAGCAAGTGTACGTTATAAACCAAAAAGTCACTGCCATACAGTAGTTCACCTTGTTTTACAAAAAATGTGAGTTGTTCTTCAGCATACAAGTTATATTTCTTGGCAAGGGTGGGACTGACAAGAATAGACAGTGCCACACTAAACAGCATAAAGTGGTCATACAATCTGCCAGGTATGAGACCATTTAGCACAATTTTTCCAGTATAAAGGGCAAACTGGCACAGCTCTGTGGCCTTCCACCGATCAATTTCCTCTAGGCAACGTGGCTTCCTGGCAAACAAAGTAGGCATGGATGGTCGAAGTGCCACAAGTCTGCTATTGACTTCCTTTATCTGGCCAGAAGACAATCTAATCCCCTTTGGACCACGCAACCACAAGATAACCAATTTGCGCATGACACCTAAGCAACACTGATGCATGTAATCAATAGGGAACTGCTTAATCATATCAATAGACAGTTGGCAAAATGGAGATCCGTCTGAAAGGAGGTGGTGTTCCTCCTGCGTCTTCTCTCTGAATGACCTATCTGTTCTGAGATTTAGGTTACTGACATCAGGATAGATTACGCGATGGCCATCCCACAAACCTTTTTGTGTACACTTATCACAGCCATAATACCCTGAATACTGTTTGATACTTTTTACCATAGCCTTGGCGGGAGCGTCACAGGTCACACAGCGTAGAGTCACTTTGATTTTTTCATTTCCAAATTCTAAACCATTTGCCATCAAATTACAGAGATCCTTGACAACATTGTCCAGAAATTCAAGATTACTAGGCTTTGAGGTCCCACAGCACAAAGCAAATGGGAAAACTGAGGAAGGAGACAAATTAATTTTACACAGAACAGGCCAAAGTGACAAACTGCTACTTTTAAAGAGAGGCAAACCATCAACGTTCAAAGAAATGTCTAATTCCCTAAGCTTACTTAAAACACTATGGAGATATATTTTCAAGTGCTGCAAGAGTTGTTCTTTGCAATCAAGGTAGATGTATTGCATGCCAGATTTGACCTGCAAATTTACACTGTCACAAGTCTCAAGCAAAGTTCTTGCTTTTTTGGGAAGCTCTTGATGCCCATTTTTCCTCAGAATCTTTAACTATGAATCAACTGCATTATGCTTGACTTGGAATTCACTGGTCCACTGAGAAAGACTGTCACTAAGACAAGGACTGTGAGAGGTAGAAGGCTCGTTTTCATCACTGCTGGTCTCAGATATGTCATCAGAATCACTTAATTCCAAATCACTTGATTCACAATCAGCCACTGACATATGTTGTTGCTCTGGCAACTGCAGAGTAAACAATCTCTTGGGAGATCTTGGGACATCTGATTGCATACATTCTGCATCTGTTGACTCAGTGCTTTGTTGGAATCTTTTTGCTCTTTTCCAACATTTGTTATAGGCCTGATTTTTTCTTTGCATAATTGTATTTGTACATATATTTGAGTTGCTTTATTAAGAAAGAAACTGGGGTCCAAAAATATAAGCTATGTGTCAAAAAAATGTATAACAGAAATGTATAGCAATTAAAATAACCTGATTTTATTAAAATGAGTGATGAAACTTACAGTCAAATAAATGTTTGTAAGACATTAACAGCCTTTATATTTCAAAAGAACAAACTATGAAAAAATATTGTTGACAATTTTTTAAAAACAGAATGGAACTTAAAAAATGATGGCATTAAATTCACAGGTTAAGACTAAACATACAATTATTTCTAAATGGTAATAATGTTAAAATAATGTTATTTTTTGTTAGCCTGATGTTATAGAAAATGAACAGCGGTGTTGAGCCTCTCCTGACTCGAACTTCGCTCATAACTACTCCTCAAAACCAGGCTTACTTTGGATGAAGGCCTGATGAAGCCCCGCAAGTGGCAGTGGAAACGTGACAGGCTTTGGCACGCCCTGGCACACTTGCTTTTGGCCCGACACGGCTAATGTTAATTAATAAGTATTTTTTACGTTAAAAATTAATGTTATGAAGCGTGTAAGAGTCACTAATTCATAAAATATAAAGCGGGAAAGCCCGTCTGCACTCAAATAGGAGTTCAATTTAACATAGGCCAACCATTTAAAATTAAATCCCACATCACAACAAGTAGCCTATAATTGTCTCCCGCAGAAATGACTGCAGGCTTCTAAAGTATTTACTACCCAGTCATACAAACTTTGCATATATAACAAAACAACAAAAAAACCCTAACGTCTAATCGACTCACCTGTTAGAATGTCTGCGATCTGGCCTCAGAAGTCGACCATTATAATGGTGAGCTGCAGATTTTGGATACCATTGGTTTGAAAACGGCGCTGCATGGAGCGTATACACCGAGATGACTTCAGAACGTGGAAGACGGCTTATTTGATTTGAAGTGAAAAAAAAAAGCCTGTGGGGAACAAAACTTGATGATCCATTCACAATGCAACATGTTATCCAACCAATACGCCTATATTGGTCGTTTGTCACTTCCCTGAAATACGACCCATAGGAGCGTTTACTAAAGTTGCGCCCCTATCAACAACAGGACACTTTCATTTTAATGCATTGTTCCCTTTTATCTGCGTTATGTTTAGGATTTCGTGTAGCTCAGTTGGCAGAGCACTATATGCAATCATACGATTGTGGGTTCGATCCAAGGGAACGCATGTGCTCATAAAGTGCATATTCACTATAAATCACTAAAGGTAATGATATAGGTCACTAAGGGTTTTTTAATCGTTAATAAAAAAAAAATAATTTTGCTAAATGGAAATAGGACAAATGGTGTAATAAGTCCCCACACTGCATTTAAATGAACACGCATTTTGATTGGTAACGACAGTCATACGTCATTTCATGACGACAGACGTAACACGACACTGTCATTATTTTTATGCCAGCTAGAGGGCGCATGACTTTGTAATAAGGTGCTTGAAAAACGACCTATAGGGTCATTTTTTTTCGTTCAGGAAACGTTCTTATAACAATAAAATATATGAATAATGCAGTGGTTATTGACATAACCTTTACAGTACAGAAAATATAAAATAAGATAGCCTATATGTTCTGCCATATTCTGTGCTAGAAATTACATTTTGTTCATAAAATACATGATGATTTATTGTAGAGTGTGTGTAGTTTATAAACCAATCATATATTTGTCATTAGGACAAAATAGAATAAAAGTTATTGGTTTTTGTTCAGCAGCGTATTTTATTTCTTAAGTTAAACTTAAGAAGAAAAAATAAAAGCTGCAGCCATGTTAATTAAACAAAGATTAGAAAAATAGTAAAGGCCTATTCTTGTTATATACTGGTTGCACTCATAATTTCTGTTCCCATCACTTCTAAAATTATGGCATTCCAAGAATGTTATGAGAACGTTTTCGCTCAACATTATGAGAACATCAGTCAAGCACAAATAACATCATAAAGACGTTCCAAGAACGTTGTTATGAGAACGTTTTCGCTCAACATTATGAGAACATCAGTCAAGCACAAATAACATCATAAAGAAGTTCCAAGAACGTTGTTATGAGAACGTTTTCTCTTAACATTATGAGAACATCAGTCAAGCACAAATAACATCATAAAGAAGTTCCAAGAACGTTGTTATGAGAACGTTTTCGCTCAACATTATGAGAACATCAGTCAAGCACAAATAACATCATAAAGACGTTTCAAGAACGTTGTTATGAAAAAAATACTACCTCACGAGCAAGTACTTTCAGAGGGGGATTTTTTTTTACACGTAACTTCATTTAGACCCTGGTTCCTGTGGTCAAAACACACCAAGTACCACCCCAAAGTTCCTAGTTCCTGGGGAAAGTTCCTGTGGTGGAAACGTGGCTAAAGTGACATTACCATATACTTGCATGGCATGCTTAATACAGTTAATTTGGTTGTTTTCATGGATCCATGTAAGCTAAGATCATTTTAACAGCTGTACATGAAACTTAAGTATTTAGTACATTGTTGTCATGTAAACATACTCTAAAACTCCTTGAACACTTGTAAACAGTTTCAGAGGTAGACCAACAGTTCAATTTAATAAAAATGTATTATTATTTAAAAAAACAACAAAAAGAAAACGTGGAAATGAAACTAGCAAGGTATTCATGACAGCCAAACCAGTTGGTGAAGGAACATGTCACCACATCCGAAACAAAAAGAAGCAATCTATTGTACCAACAAGATTTAGTATTTTCGGTACTTACCAACACTGAAAGTGAAAGAACACACTGAGGTAACGTCAACAGGATATGACACAGTGTCTGTATCTGAATAAACTGAGAAGGTTGAACAATATATAAGTAGAAAACTGAAGACAGACATTCCTGCATGTAATGTACAATACGTTTTTTAGTTTTTATAGTGGCAGTTGTTTAGTAGTTTTTTTTTCAGTTGACTTAAAGTCAGCAGTGCATACGGATTTGCTAAGGCGTGCCTTCTAAACACAAATATGCAAAGGCATGCAGCTCGTATTCCTTTAAATCATGTGACAAACCGGAGACGATTAATATTCCTGGAAATTCCACCACAGGAGAGACATCCTCTTCTTATCAATATATAATTGTAACTCACTTTAGTCTTTTCACATATGACTGAAGACATTTGCTGTGACAACTCCACAACAATATGCTCTCAAAGGGTGTAAGTATTATAAATTAATGCTCTCTTAGAGGAAAGAATCTGAATAAAAATCTTGATAGCACTTTTAAAACAAGGAAAACATTACACTTGATATTGTTGTAGTTTTTGTAATTATATTTATCCTAATATATTGTTTTGCATATGAATGTTAGATTGTTATAGCAGAAGTTTATTTAACTTATGTGTGAATTTCTTTAAACTACAGACAGTGATGCTGCATCATGAAACATATTCCTCTGAATTCCCAGAGTTTTGAAAATGGAAGCATCAGGAAAACTGCTGTCATCAAGATTGCTTTCCCTGCATAAGAATGAAAAATGGGAAATAGATGATGTTGTTAAGTTGTTTAAAGCCCTTGTGGAGCAATATAATGGCAGAAATGAAGATTTTCACACATGGGTGATGAAAATCCTTCATCAAGTAGAGATTCACAAAATAAGTGTGTTGGATTTGACAGTGAATGACAATAAAATTGTGAATCATGTTGAGGCCAGAATTAATGAGATCAAAAACACTGATGAGAAAACAGAGAAAAAACTCAAAGATGTTGTGGAGGAAATTCAAAAACAAGGAAATATTGATGAAGAAATTATGGCAGAAGTTACAGATATTGTGTCCTCTGTGTCCAAATGTCTGTCAGATTCTACAGCTCCACATCTACAAGGAATAAAGCAACATTTGTTCAAGATCTGCAAAGCAGTGCAAAAGAAGAGCAAGAAGAAAATAACACCTCGAGTGACGCAGATGGTGAGCTGGTGCATTCTTGTTCTTTCTAAATCAAGTCGGCTCCTTCAGGTTTTAACAGGAGAAGGAAAGTCGTGCATTGTGGCAATGTTTGCAGCATATCAGGCAATGAATGGAAAAACCCCTGATATCATCTCCAGTTCTCCTGTACTCGCTAAAAGAGACGCTGAAGAATGGTCTGCGTTTTATAAGGAACTAGGTATCACTGTTGATGTCAACACCAATAAACCAAAAGACACTGAGCTGAAGAAGTGCTATGAATGCCAGGTGGTCTACGGTACGACTCAGGATTTTGCAGGTGATTTTCTCAGACAGCGCTTCCATAGACAAGATGTGAGACCTAAGAGAGAGTTTCAGTGTGTTATAGTGGATGAGGTGGACTCACTGATGTTGGACAAAGGTCTTGAAGTGGTCTACTTGAATAGTAATGTACCTCTCATGGAATGTTTGAATGGAATACTGGCTGAAATTTGGTGGATCATCAACCAGCTCAAGCGTTTAGAGACTGGAGAGATTTTAGGTCCCATTCAGCTCTTCTCTCAGGTTCTGTCCGAAATCATAAATGAAAATAAAACTATTGATCAACTCAGTATTGTACAGATTGCTGTGGATGCAGGAATTATGCCAATAAAATCTTCAGTGCAGCTGCAAGAAAACACAACACATGTTCTAAAACAACTAGACAATGCAAGTGTTGTGCAAATGGTGGCATTTTTAACAATGTTTGTGAGAAATTTCCCTGAGTATTTCTTCAAATTATACCAAGAATTGCCTGATGGAAATTTACAGAAAATGAATGATATTGGTTCCACAGGTAAAAATAATAAACCAGAAATATCCATTCTTCTCCTGGGAAATGGAAAATGTCATTTAGTGTTCTATGAGGAGGACTCACTAGTTAAATCATTGGGTAAAATCATTAAAAAGTGTTTGTCTGAATTAACAAAGAAACAAAATGAATCTTGTATCCCAGGCCTTGAGGACCTCATCAATGGCAAAGTGCAAACCTGGATTGAAAATGCTCTGCAAGCCACCAAAATGACTCTGGGCCATGAATACATCCTTCATGGTGATGGAGTTGCTCCTGTCGATTACAAATGCACTGGTGTTGTGCAGAACAACATGAGATGGGGGGAAGGACTTCAGCAGTTCCTGGAGATGAAACACCAAACTAAACTGTCCAACATGAGTCTAATCACAAACTTCATGTCTAATGTGGGTTTATTCAAGAAATACAAAAACAATGTCTATGGGATCACAGGAACTTTAGGGGACCAAACAGAGCTTGACATGCTGAAGAAGCTCTACGATGGCATTGACACCTGTAAGATTCCCTCATTTAGACGAAGGAAACTTTATGAGCTGGAAGGCATGGTGATACCTGAAGAGGAGGAGTGGATCAGGACTGTCTGTAATGTTGTGAAGCATCAAGTGACTTCTGCAGTCTATCGAGGTCCACGAGCAGCTCTCGTCATCTGTGAAACAATCAAACGTGCAGAAATGTTTCATAAGACCCTTGCAAAGACCATCTCAAAACACAAACTAAAGCTCTATGTGAATAATAACATGAACAACTCTACAATAACAGATAAAATTGTCCAAGCAGGAGATGTCATCATTGCAACTAATCTAGCAGGTCGAGGTACAGATCTAAAGGTCTGTGAAAGTGTAAATGAGGCAGGAGGATTGTTTGTGGTGCAAACCTTCTTACCTCTGAACGTCCGCGTTGAACAACAAGCTTTCGGACGAACGGCTCGCCAAGGGAGTCCAGGATCCGCTCAGCTCATCATGTGTGCCAGTCATTTCTCTGAGTCTGTCAAACTAGTGATGAGTCTAAACACATCTCTAACCAGATTACTCAGCCGTCTGAACCATCTTACAACTACATTGATGTTATGTGGTTCCACAGAGAGTGAATTTGAAGAAGCAGTTTATCGCTACCTGTCAAATCACAGCTCTCAAAATCAAGAGACAATGGTCTCTGCTCTGACAAGACTTTTAACCATGAGTTCATTCTCATTCATGGAAAGCAATCTGGACAAGGTAAAAGATGCCAGAAACACTGTGGTGAAGATCAGACTGTCAGGCTTTCTTGAAAAAGACATTCCAAAAATTATAAGTAAGGAAGAGCTTTTTTCTGAATACCTTGATGTTTTGGACAATGTTTATGAAGATGACGTTTTTTCAGACCAGCGTGATGTAATTGTGCCCTGCCTCCATGAGTGCTGGGGTCTGTGGCTCCTGATGAACTTCAGTGAGGAAAATTTCAGTAAGAAAAGCCCATCCTTGTTAAAGGAACAGCTGAAGGTCGACTTGTCGATTGCAAATCAAAGATTTTTAAGTAATTTGTCTCCATCCTCCATGGTCTATTATTACATCAGGTCTGGAAACAATCTGCGTGAGATGGGACGCCTTGTGGAGAGCATTGAGATGTACAGCAAAGCTCTGGGGGACAGAGCATATGGAGAGATTATTCCTCTCTATAATCGTGCACTGGCCACTATTATGAAGAAAGACACTGGTTACATCACTCAAGCACTGGCTGATTTGGAAAAGGCTGACAAGGAAATAGATTCATACAAGTCACATCTGGATCAGATTCATACTATTGTGAAATTATCAAGCCAGGAGCAGACAGTAGAAGGTGAAACTTTGTTTACCACACAGTTTCAAGTAAAGTTCCTAGTTGTAGACCTACTGCAGATGAACATTCGAGACGCTGTACCGAAGTTGAAGAGGGCTGAAAGCAGAGGAGGAAATGTGAGACTGACTGAAAAGCTCACAGTTTTTCTTGCAGAAGACTATATTTTCTTGTCTCCAAGAGTTCGGAAAGAGCTGCCAGTGGAAATAATGCACATCAGATCACTAGGTCTCGACACCATTTTCTCTTTGAACACGTTATTCTCTTTAAGTGGTCTTTTGTCAAAGATGTTAAAACAGTCTTGAAATAGATGTGTGTTTGCCATCTCTGGGGGCTTTCACAGAGGAACATTTTCATAGTCTCTAGAAGTACCCACTTTTTGGCATGTTTGCACCACAGGAACAATTTTAGTAACTAAGGATGAAATCCAATGTGACAAGCGAAACAATGGTAATGTATTTCTGCTCAGGTATAGCGCCATTTGGCATCAATCACACAGCAAACACTATACTACGTTTTCATATACCGTTTTCTTTTTTTAATAACACATATGCCTACAGAAGTTAACACAGTTCTTTTTCAAAGAAGCAAATTAAGTAAACAAAATAGATTGTTTTTGGTAATGAAATCAAGTAGTACTTAAAAAAATAATACTAATATATTTAATGTATGATATTTATATTGTTGTAAACATTTATATTTTCATAGTAATAAAAGAAATAATTGAACGATGTTGTCTTTGAATTGACTTCTGTACTCTTATTGAAGTAGAATGTAAAAACTGTGAGTGCATAAAGTGCAACAAAAAACTTAGAGAATATGAAGATGCTTCATAAACTAACTAAGGGAAATAAATGTAGTGTCTTATCTCAAAGAATTCTCATATTAACCATTAAGATTAGATAAGTAAATTTAAGACAATGAAAGCAAAACTAGTTGTAATTTACATATGGATTTTGCAGCATTGAACAATGTAAACAATCGCTGTCACGAATTCAGCCTCTGTGGCTCCCTCCGATCACCACCAGGGGGCTCCATCACTGGAGTACTAACTTTGTTTCTGACTTTATTTCCCATCACCCTGTGCCTGGTGCTGATTACCCTCTCCCCTGATCCTCATTCTGTGGACTATTTAACAAACACTCTCCCAGTGCGAAGTCTTGTTTTGCCGTGGCTAACATTTCTGAGCGTTTTTCCCATGTTTATTGTACTCTTGCATATGGCCTTGGACTGTTTTACCTTTTTTGACGTTCTGTTGCCTGCCTGCCTGATCTTCTGCCTGTTTATCTGGATATTCCCTGTATTGTTTGCTGCCTGCCATGACCCACTGCCTGTCTTATTGTTACGATTCTGTCTTGCCTCTGACACTGCTGTTACTGGTGATTTACCCCTGCTGGCTGTACTACGTTGTTTATAATAAAGCTGCACATGGATCCCATTACTTGACTCCTTGTTACAATCGCAGACATGTCCAACAGCCACATGAACACTACAAAGAGTTACATTAGGAGTTACAACCATTGCAACCCATTATTCCATTAGTCAATTAGTTAATTTCTCTCTGTAAATCTCTCAAGACTGGCATAGTGATTAAACAAACAAACAAAAAAAAAAAACAATGCTTATTTAGTTGAAAGTATTTGATAGCCATATTAATTTTAACTTACCTCACAAAAAGGGTATATTATTCATTGTCCAGCAAGGATGACCAGCAGTCAATTATAAGCCCCTTTCACACAGTAATCCTGGTAAATTTCTGTAAAATGACTTTCCGGTAAATACACAAATGTGCTGTTCATACAACATGGCATTCCGTCTTTTTACCGTGAAGATATCATTCACACATCAGTTCCATTATACCCGTAAACTCAGTGATGTCATCCATTGAACTGACCTGAGAAGAAGTACTTTAGTTTCACTCTCTGTCCAATTTGACTTCATTTATTTTACTTCTAAATGACAGGCATAAATTGATGATCGCATAGAACACGGTTTAGCTCTTAATACCACAAGACGTAATTGTTACAAGTAATTGTTAGCCTACCATATTACTGCAGTTACTAGGACCAGAAATGAGAAATGAGACAAAAAATGTATACTTTGTCATTTATTTATTGATAAAAAGGATCCAGTATTACATATGTGTGAGTGGCAAAAGTATCTGGTGTGACCCTCTTGTGCAGCAATAACTGCAACTAAATGTTTCTGGTAACTGCTAACAAGGAATGCTGCTTTGAGGAATTTTATTCCATTTCTCAGTACAGAAAAGCTTCAACTCTGGGATGTTGGTGGGTTTCCACACATTAACTGCTTCAAGTCCTTCCACAACATTTCATTAGGATTAAGGTCTGGAATTTGACTTGGCAATTCCAAAACATTAACTTTGTTCTTCTTTAACCATTCTTTGGTAGAATGACTTGTGAAGACGTGTGCTTGGGCTCATTGTCTTGCTGGATGACCTACTTTCTCTGGAGATTCAGTTCACAGACAGATGTCCTGACTTTTTCCTTTAGAATTCGTTGGTATAATTCAGAATTCATTGTTCCATCAATGATGGCAATTCGTCCTGGCTCAGTTGTAGCAACACAGGCCCAAACCATGATGCCACCACCCCCCATCATGTTTCACATCAGAGGGGATAAGTTTCTTATGCTGGAAGGCAGTGTTTTTCTTTCTTTCTTTCTTTTCCAAACATAACGCTTCTCATTTAAACCAAAAAGATTCTATTTTGGTTTCATCCGTCCACAAAATATTTTTCCAATAGCCCCTACAAACAGGCAGCAATATACTTTTTGGAGAACAGTGGCTTCTCCTTGCAACTCTGCCATACACACATGGTTGTTCAGTGCTCTCCTGATGGTGGACTCATGATCATTAGCATCAGCCAATGTGAGAGAGACCTTTAGTTGCTGAGAAGTTACCCTGGGATCCTTTGTGAACTTACAGACTACATATCTTGCTTTTGGAGTGATCTTTTTTGTTACCCTCCTGTGCCATGATACATTTCCTCAAACAGGTGTTGTGAAGTTAAGACTTTGCTAGATCCCTGTTGTTTAAATAAATCAGCGCACAAACTGACACCTGAATGTCACTGATTGAAAACAACAGGACAGAACAGGTGAAGCCTAAATTCTTCTTCAAATTAACTGCTAATCCTAGAGCTTCGCATGCTTTTGACAATCACAAATATGCAAAATTTTATAATTTTCCTGAATAAATAAATGACCAAGTATAATATTTTGTCTCATTTGTTTTATTGGGTTCACTTTGTCTAGTTTTAGGACTTGTGTAAAAATCTGTCTGAAGTTACTGATAGCTTTACACAACTAATCTAGAAAAAAAAATCTTTAATTTCATTCTAGCAAATCATGTGACATAGTGAAAATATAAACACACCTTCCACATTGTAAAGTTGAACAAATGAGAAGACTTGTTAAATTTAACTGAACCATTCTACCCATATAGCTGATTAACAATTTTATAATTAAATAATTTTAAAGATTTTTATAGGTGTTATGTTATGTAATCAACACAATAGATTCGGTTGATTGTTCAATGGGCTTGTCAATTTCAATATGCTGACAGATGCTGTAAATTCCATACCAAATATGTCATTATTTTTAGCAAAAGAAAAAAAAATATGCCTAAATATTTGGGGGTGGGGAAGGAAATCAATTTGTCAGACCAGCGTGATGTAATTGTGCCCTGTCTCCATGAGTACTGGGGTCTGTGGCTCCTGATGAACTTAAGTGAGGAAAATTTCAGTAAGAAAACTCCATCCTTGTTAAAGGAACAGCTGAAGGTCGACTTGTCGATTGCAAATCAAAGATTTTTGAGTAATTTGTCTCCATCCTCCATTGTCAAGTCAAGTTAAGTCACCTTTATTTATATAGCGCTTTTTACAATGCAGATTGTGTCAAAGCAGCTTTACAGTTATAACTGGTATATAATTTTGGCTAGCAGTTCTTAAAGAAAATGGTGTCAATGCAGGCTGATGCATAGCACTGTTGAATATCAAATGTCAAGTGTCCCCAACTAAGCAAGCCAAAGGTGACAGCGGCAAGGAACCCAAACTCCAACAGGTGACATAAGGTGGCAAACAGGTGTTAAAATGGAGAAGAAAAAAAAAACCTTGGGAGAAACCAGGCTTAGTCGGGGGGCCAGTTTTCCTCTGGCGAACAGTGCTTTGTTACGATTCAGGTAGCTATCATAAGTCTGATAGGATTGCAACATTCAAAGTATTTATTCCAGTTCAATCCAGTTGAGGATCGTATTCATCACACCAGTATGGACGGTTTGTTGAGGAGCTGTGGCACTGGCTGTTGTGTCGATGAGGCCTTCACAATGGATGATCTAGTTGACTCAATCTCTGCTGATACTTCAGGGGTGCTTTGTGGTCGTGTCAAGGCGCAGGTCCTCGATCTCACCTGGATACGGCCTGGATCCGGCTGACTACGGTAAACCTCGGGATAAACAGAGAGACTAATATTAGCATAGATGCCATTCTTCTTCTGATGTAACGAGTACATCTGGTGTTATAGGAAGTGTTGCCGGTTCCGGCTGACCTAATTTATGCAGCCTAATAATCCTTTAACGGATTTGAAAATATAAATTGATAATGTGTTATGTGTATGCCAGGTTAAAGAGATGCGTTTTTAGTCTAGATTTAAACTGACAAAGTGTGTCTGCTTCCCGAACGATGGTAGGAAGATTGTTCAAGAGTTTAGGTGCCAAATAGGAGAAGGATCTACTGCCTGCGGTTGATTTTGATATTCTAGGTATTATCAGCTGGCCTGAATTCTGAGATCGCAATAGACGTGAAGGACTATAATGCATTAAGAGCTCGCTCAGATACTGGGGAGCTAAACCATTTAGTACTTTGTAAGTAATTAGCAAGATTTTAAAATCTATATGATGTTTAACAGGAAGCCAATGCAGTGTTGACAGAACTAGGCTAATATGGTCATGCTTCCTAGTTCTAGTAAGAACTCTAGCTGCTGCATTTTGTACGAACTGTAGTTCATTTATCAAGCGAGCGGAACAACCACCCAGTAGAGCGTTACAGTAATCTAGCCTTGAGGTCATGAACACATGAACTAACTGTTCTGCATTTGTCATTGACAGCATATGTTGTAGTTTAGATATATTTTTAAGATGGAAGAATGCGGTTTTACAGATGCTAGAAACATGGCCTTCAAATGAAAGATTGGTATCAAAGAGCACACCCAGGTTCCTAACTGACGACGAAGACTTAACAGAGCAGCCATCAAGTGTTAGACCGTATTCTAGGTTATTACGTGAAGAAGTTTTTGGTCCAAAAATTAGAATCTCCATTTTTTCTGAATTTAGTAGTAGGAAATTACTGGTCATCCAATTTTTTATATCAACTATGCATTCCGTTGATTTTGTGAATTGGTAAGTTTCGCCAGGGCGCGAAGAAATATAGAGCTGAGTATCATCAGCGTAACAGTGAAAACTAACGCCATGCTTCCTAATGATATCTCCCAAGGGTAGCATGTACAGAGTGAAAAGCAACGGTCCTAGTACTGAGCCTTGCGGTACTCCATATTGAACTGATCGATATGACATCTCTTCGTTTACTACTACAAACTGATAACGGTCAGATAAGTATGATTTGAACCATGCCAATGCAATTCCACTAATGCCAACATAATTTTCGAGTCTATTTAAAAGAATGTTGTGATCGATAGTGTCAAATGCAGCACTGATCTGATGATAAGAGCAAATCATTAGTAACTCTAATGAGAGCAGTCTCAGTACTATGGTACGGTCTAAATCCTGACTGGAAATCCTCACAGATACTATTTCTTTCTAGTATTATTGACAGAAAAGGGAGATTTGAGATCAGCCTGTAATTGACTAATTCTCTAGGATCATGTTGTAGTTTTTTAATAAGAGGTTTAATAATAGCTAGCTTAAAAGTTTTTGGTACATATCCTAGTGATAAAGACGAATTGATGATATTAAGAAGAGGATCTATGATCTCTGGAAGCATCTCTTTCAATAGTTTAGTCGGTATAGGGTCTAACATACATGTTGTTGATTTTGATGATTTAACAAGTTTAGACAATTCTTCCTTTCCTAAAGCAGTAAATGAATTGAATTTTTCCTCAGGGACACAACAGTGCACTGTCTGACGCGATACTGTAGTAGACGGTTGCATGGTTATAATTTTCTCTCTAATATTGTCAATCTTGCAAGTAAAGAAGTTAATAAAGTCATTACTGCTGTGCTCTTGGAAACATCAGAAGTTGAAGCTTTATTTCTTGTTAATTTAGCCACTGTATCAAATAAATACCTAGGGTTGTGCTTATTTTCTTCTAAAAGTTTTGAAAAATAGGCAGATATAGCAGTTTTTAAGGCCTTTCTGTACTCAATCATTCTCTCTCTCCACGAAATGCAAAAAACTTCTAGTTTTGTTTTCTTCCAGCTGCGCTCCATTTTTCTGGCTGCTACCTTGAGGGCCCGAGTGTGCTCGTTGTACCACGACGTTGGATTAATTTCCTTAATCTTTTTTAAACGCAAAGGAGCAACTGAGTCCAATGTGCCGGAAAAGACAGAGACAATAGTTTCCATTGCAACATCGAGATCTTCTAAGCTGTCTGGTATGCTAAGGCGATGAAACTGATCAGGAAGATTATTTATAAAGCGATCTTTAGTGGTAGAAGTTCTACCATATTTATGGCAGAGAGGCAGTTTAGCAGCCTTGACTAAATGTAGTATACACAAGACTAGATAATGATCTGAGATGTCGTCACTCTGCTGCAGAATATCAACGGCATCAATATCGATTCCATGTGACAATATTAGATCCAGAGTATGATTACGACAATGAGTGGGTTCTGACACGTGTTGTCTAACTCCAATAGAGTTTAGAATGTCTGTAAATGCCAATCCTAATGCGTCTTTTTCATTATTTACATGGATATTAAAATCATCAACAACAAGGACTTTATCTGCAGCTAGTACTAACTCCGATAGAAAATCAGCAAATTCTTTGATAAAGTCTGTATGGTGTCCTGGTGGCCTGTATACAGTAGCCAACACAAATGTCAACTTACATAATGTTACATAAAGTACCATCACTTTGAAGGAATTATATTTGAAAGACTTTTGACAAATACTGTAAATATTACTATAAATTACAGCAACACCTCCCCCTTTTCCTTTCTGACGAGGATTGTGTCGATAATCATAACCTTGAGGGCTAGACTCATTGAAAGTAATGTAATTGTCCAGTTTTAGCCAAGTTTCTGTCAAACACAGCACATCTAGATTATTGTCTGCGATAATATCATTTACAATAAGTGCTTTTGAAGAAATTTAATATTTAATATTTAACAACCCAAGCTTTATCATTTGTTTATCATTTTTATCTCTATTTTTTATTTGTTGAACATCAATTAAATTTTTACCATTAAATGGGTTTGGAAGTTTTTTGTTTTTACTAATTCAGGGTACAGACACAGTCTCTATGTGATAATATCTAGGTGTAAGAGTTTCTATGTGTTTGGAATTATCTGACTTCTGCAATGTGAGGCAGCTAGCAGATGGTCGGTTTAGCCAGTCTGTCTGCTTCCTGACCTGGACCCCAGTTTGTCATGTTTTAGTTCTAAGACTATTTGCCATATTACTAGAGAGAAGAGCAGCACCATCCCGGGAGGGATGAATACCATCTCTTTTCAACAGGTCAGGTCTCCCCCAAAAACTTTTCCAATTGTCTATGAAACCTATATTATTCTGCGGACACCACTTAGACAGCCAGCCATTGAGTGATGATAATCTGCTAACTATCTCATCACTCCGACAAACAGGAAGAGGGCCAGAGCAAATTACTTTTCCTGACATTGTACTTGCGAGTTCACACACCTCTTTAATGTTAATTTTAGTGATCTCCGACTGGCGAAGTCGAACATCATTAGTGCCGATGTGAACAATAATTTTAGAGTATTTACGATTAGCATTAGCCAGCACTTTTAAATTTGCTTTGATGTCAGGTGCTCTGGCTCCCGGCAAACACGTGACTATGGTGGCTGGTGTCTCTATTTTCACGTTCCATGTAATAGAATCGCCAATAACTAGGGCACTTTCAACAGGATTCTCAGTGGGTGCGTCACTGAGTGGGGAGAACCTGTTTGATGTTCTTATTGGAACGGAAGAGTGGTGTTTTGCCCCGCGACTATGCCGCCTCACCGTTACCCAATTGCCCTGCTGCGCGGGCTCTACAGCCGGAACCGAACAATGTACAGAGTTCACTAAGCTAGTCGCATCCAAAACAGTATCTGAAGCCCTTGCATTCTTACTATCCTCAATTAAAGTTTGGATGCGTGTCTCTAATTCTGCCTGACTATTTCCCTACATTTATGACATGTAAATCCCTCGTCGCTGACAGAGAAAGCTATACTGAACATGTGACAAACTGAACACGATATAATACTGGGAGAGGATGACATGACTTACTGTGTTTGTAGACTGATCCGACTTACCACAGCTCTTTGATGAAGGAGCATGCGAGAGACTGATAACAAGTTAACAAGCTAGCGAGATGCAAACGCATTGTAATAGCGATTTAGATTAAAAGATTAAAAGCTAGCGACGTCAGATTAATGTGATAGGCAATATTAGATACAAGGTAACATTAATGATAATAAGCAACAATGAATGAAAGTAGGAGATTCAAAACAAAGCTATACGGAGTTACAGACGCAAACCACTCTGAGCATGGTCTATTACATCAGGTTTTGACAATTACATTTATCCATTTAGCTGATGCTTTTATCAGAATCATTCTACTACAAATGCACAAATTGAAAGTTTAGAACGGTCAACAACCACAACACAGCAGAAGAGTTGAAAAAGAACATATATTGCTGGAGATTTAATTCAATACAAAACAACAGATCCTAAAACAGAATGTGTTCAGTCTATAGGCAATCACAAGCATGGAGAAGTCGCTCCAGACATGTCAACGTGTCCGCCATCTTAGAGCAACTAGAATTTCAAATGTTATCACTGTCAGTAAAAAAGCAATGAGTTTTCCATAATGCCACAACATTGTGCAGCCTCTGGTAATAAATCCCACCAAAATTAAATTCTCAAAGAAACTGGATAAGCTTTCAAAGGAGAAAATTTGTTGGTTTGTGTTTTCAATGTATTAAATCAAAATTACAGGTTTTGAAACTATGGAAACTTTTTGATTTCAATTAGTTAAGCCTTGTGTGTAGTATTTTAGTGTTTAGATCTATACAACAGATCATAACATTTGTTAGTTAAACATAACGATGGGTCCAGATGGACAGTCAACTTGCTCTTAAGTGTTTACGGACCTGCGTCATGACCATTCCAACATGGCGAACATGGCCCATAGAATGTGTTTTGGGAGCGAATACTTGACAACAATAGCAAACTGCAGCACTGGAGGTACATATGTGCACAGGCCCCCTTTCCTTGGGAGGAGCCACGGGTTTCTGGGCTGGAGCGAACTCTGGAGCCGACTCGGGGTCTGGAGCAGAGTCTAGAGCCGACTCGGGGACTGGAGCAGAGTCTGGAGCCGACTCGGGGACTGGAGCAGGCCCCTTGGTTGGAGACGACATGTGTGCCACCCACACACACAGAAGTGCTGTGGCCATCATGACCAACGTTGCACTCTCTGAAGACTCAGTGGCTGGAGAAGACACTGGAGCAGATTCAGGGGCTGGAACCATCTCTGAGGGCCAGGACATCCCCTCATAGTCCACTAAAAGGCCTAAGGGCACAAGTGTGGAGACCATTACAGCTGAGGGCTCAGGCGTGGCGGCTGCTATCTTGACCGAGGGCTCAGGTGTGGCGGCGGCCAGCTTGCGACAAGGCTTAGGGATGGCGGCCATCTTTATCACTGGACTGAGGACTTGGGGAAGTGCAGGAGAACAGAAATGGACGGATCCATTGGAGAGGTATGTGGAGGGAACCGGCTTTGGGTGAGCTGCTGACGCCATGTAGGTCCTCGATGGGATTGGATGAGGAAAATACTTTAATTTCTTTAACTTCTTCAACTTCAAAATTAGAACCATTTAAATAGAGAATCTGATTAATAGACTCGACTAGAGAGAAATAACAAGCAGGTTCGCTATAGCGAATAGTATCCTCATCCAGACCCAAGCGAAAACACAACGAAAGAGGCGTCAGGCCAGCTCACCTGATGGGAGAGCTCGAGAAACTCCTCCACATACCTCTCCAAAGGGCGGCCATTCTGCCTCAAACCCCACAGGCGGTCCTCAGCCAGGATGGTGTTGTTCTGTTGTGGTCCTGTCATCTGTCACGGTAAGTGACCACAGATGGAAGGAAGCAGGTAGAAGCAGGTTTCCAAAAGAACTCAAAGGTTTAATGATAAATCAAACGGCAGGTAAACACATCCAAAAACATAACAGTGACAGGACAAAGAGTGAACAAACTGAGGAGTACTTCTACAGGAAATAATGAGGGAACTAATGAGATAATAAACAAGACACACCTGAAACAAGGACACTAATCAAATCAGAAACCATGACAACAAACTAAAGGCAGGAAACTGAACAAAGGAGAACATGTGACAAACAGAACATGGTGCAAAAACAGACAGACATGTGACAGCGTGCAGCTCATGTTCCTTTAAATCATGTGACAAACTAGAGACAATTACAGTTTTTCTTGATTGCTTAAACACATTTCTTGAAACTATGCCTCGTATTCTCAAAACAGTAAACACAAATCCAGAACATCTCACCCAATTGCCCAAACATCCTGTTTTCAGGTCAAAATGAAGCTCAACACTCTAAACCATTCACTCTTGCTGAAAAAACAAACTTTGCCCTCAGACATCAAACACAAGCCATCAAAAACACACACACTACAACATAGTCTTACACACTGGTGCAATAAATTCAAAACAACATTTCCAAAACTGGTAAGTTATGTTGCTTTTGTTTCCCCACCTTAAAAAACTTTTTTGCATGATGAACACAAAAGACACAACCAATGTATACACTGGCACATTTTTATTCATTCATGCACCAAACAACAACAAAAACCATTATTCTGCCCCACATCCTGTCTTTGGTCTGGGACAGGCCAGAGAATCTCGTCAAAAATCACAGGCTATATTGGCTCTAACCATGGCAGCGGGGATAAAATCCTCTTGCATGTCTGATCCACCCCGGCACACATCAACTGAAACTCTTTGCCCAGCCTCCCTCATAGGACAAGGACATGGTCAACTAGAGTGACACGAATTTCATCCGAGGCTGCTTGTCTCCTTGCCCTTCCATTTTCTCATCCTTCTCGTCCTCTCTGGTGTCCTCAACCTCTTCTATCACGTCTCTCTGGATCCATTGTTCCAAAACTGAATGAACTGACTCTGGCTCTTTTATCTATCTATTGAAGATTCTGATTGGTGTGTGATAAATTTTGACTCTTAGTGTTTCCACGTGGGTAACTGTGTGCTAACTGAGCTGAAGCTGTGCAACAATACTGAATGCTAGTGCTTTCTAAATGACCACATGGTGTAGGCAATGAGAAATTAAGGGATTTGTGTCTAGAGTTTTGCAGTGACAATTTAACAAATCCGACTCATGCGTCAAAACAGGGGAATAGTGTTTATAGTTTAGGGAAATGGGTATGCTTTTTGATAAATGCCACTATGGCTTTGAAATTTTAGTTCAAAAGCCTGGTTATAGTGCTTTAGCAATCGAGAAAAACTGTAATATTCCTGGAAATTCCACAGCAGGAGAGATATCCTCTTCTTATCAATATATAATTGTAACTCACTTTAGTCTTTTCACAAATGACTCAAGACATTTGCTGTGACAACTCCACAACAATATGCTCTCGAATGGTGTATTATAAATGAAAGCTCTCTTAGAGAAAAGAGTCTGAATAAAACTCTTGATAGCACTTTTAAAACAAGCAAAACATTACACTTGTTATTGTTGTAGTTTTTGTAATTACATTTATCCTAATGTATAGTTTTGCATATGAATGTTAGATTAGCAGAAGTTTATTTAACTTCTGTGTGAATTTCTTTAAACTACAGACAGTGATGCTGCATCATGAAAAATATCCTTCTAAATTCCCAGAGTTTTGAAAATAGAAGCATCAGGGAAACTGCTGTCATCAAGACTGCTTTCCCTGCTCCAGAACGGACAATGGGAAAAAGATGATGTTGTTAAGTTGTTTAAAGCCCTTGTGGAGCAATATAATGGCAGAAATAAAGATTTTCACACATGGGTGATGAAAATCTTTCATCATAAACACAACATGCCATTAAAAAGCTTTAGAAATCTCCATTTGCTCTGTCTTATTCTCATTTTGAAACTCATTCTGCTCTCGTTTCACCCTCTAGTGGACATTGAGCCATTGTACAAATACAGGGAATGTAAGTTGAAGCAACAAAGGCATCTTTCAAGAGACAGAATGTTTTTCATGTTAAAACTGGTTTAATTTATTCTTTAAATATTTTTTTTTTCCATCATCTAGACCCGTGGTTCCCAAACCTGTCCTAAGGGACCCCCAGCACTGCACATTTTGGATGTCACTCTCATGTAACACACCTGATTCAACTCAGCAGCTCATTAGTAGAGACTGCAAGACCTGAAGTGGGTGTGTCAGATAAGGGAGACATTCAAAATGTGCAGTGCTGGGGGTCCTTCAGGACAGGTTTGGGAACCACTGATCTAGACAATATGTAAGTTATAAAGGCTCCCCATCTATCCACTGCTATATTGTGTGTCTCCTCTTAATCTATTAAATACAGAAATTAATCCATAAAATAGGGATAAGAGAAATGAAGCTTTCTGAATCTTTGAATAAGCTGGAATAACCGTGGACTTGTCAGTGTAGACAGATTTATGAACAAATAATGCATCCAGTTTAGTCCCATTCATGGGCAAATGAAGTTTGTATCACTTTAGAATCACTAAACATGTTGCCCTGAAGATGAGTTCAGTATTTCAGTATTTTTCGGGTTCCAACAACAAATACATTCAAAGTTACACAACATTTTACTTGTTGTTTTAGTGGGCTAGAATCAGAAAGTCACAGATACACCCCTGCATACAAATTTAATATTATTTAGTTAATGTGATTATAAATACACTTGGTGCAAGTTTCAATTTTATCTGAGGCCAGCTTTATAAAAAAATATCTAGAAATATGAATCTATCATCTGATTTTACCACAATGCAAAATGAAAGTGAAACTAAATAGCAGAAAATATCCAACCAAAGAAAGCATGTTTAAACTGAACACATCATGCATGATCATGATCACAGATGAATGTCTGATTATGTGAAGCTGATCAGATGAGAAGACTTAAGAGAAGACTGAATTGAGTTAATCAGTATAAGAAGTTTAATCAACTCTGTTTAAAAGTGTACTCTAACAGGATTTGCTTTCCACTTTATTATTCAGCAGACTTAATTTGTTCCTGAGTTCATTTCCAACTTCAAAGCTGTTTTGGGTTTCTTACATTTGAATCAGTATATTTTTTATATGACAGCACAGACTTTAGAAATGAAAAATGCAAAATCCCTAGTAAGAAATATTACACAAGTCTGTCTTTATTCACCTTCAAATGAAGTAATTGTTGTAATCAAACTTAGTTAGCTTTAACTTAAACAATGCTTGTGATTAAAATGATCATAACTGTTTACAGACAAGCCTAAAATAATTAGACAGCACAGTCTTTCTGCTCTTTCCGGAGATAACAGTAATTACTAATAGGCACACATCAAAATCGTAAAAGCCCTCCTTCCCCCCTCCCCTGCCCAAAACAAAAATCACCAAAAACCATGCTAGAGATTATTTATGAAAACTTCAACATCTAACAGAAAAATATTCTTAAGCAGAAGGCATCCAACATGGTGTCCTACAAAACAACCTTTACCACACAGCAAGTGTAGAGTACATTACCAGTCAGTCACTAGTCTTCCTGTACATAACAATACTCCTGTATGTTTCATAAAAAATGCAGATTGATAAATGAAGAATGTCTGAAAAACAAAACAAGAGGAAAAGAAACCAGCATAGCAGTCAGGCCAGACAGCCATTACACACCATAAATAACCAGTCGGTGAATAAACGCACCATCGCACCACACCTAAAACACAAAGAAACCTGTATACACAACTAATCAACCGTATCACACCATTGTATCATACCATCGGTACTTACCAACACAAGTGAAAGTGAAAGAATGAGCTGACACGTAACATTACATTACACGCAGTGAGCAAACTAATAAGGTGAAAACAAAAGTAATTTGCAGATGGCCGATTTTCCTGCAATTACCATAGGATACATTTTTGAATTAGGTCATAATTGATTTTTTAGTCATAATTTAAAATCAGTTGTAGATAGTTTCAATTCTCTTTATGTAAATAAATAATAGAATGCTCTTCTTTCAAATCACGTGTCAAATTGAAGGCAAATTATATTCTGCCCAATGGAAATCCCAGAGCATGAGAGACGTCCTCTTCTCATTCTGATATAATGAAACTCCCATGAGACTTTATCACAGATGACTCTAGAAGAGGTTTATGACAACTCCACAACAATATAGTCTCGAAAGAGGTAAGTATTATAAATACAATTTTAAAACAAGCAAAACATATTTTTCTTTATGTAAAATATGTCTTGTTTATAAATCATTTAATATGTTTGTTAGTTTAGCAGAAGTTTAATTCCATGTAATTCTTTTAAACCTCAGACAGCGATACAGCATTGTGAAAAATATTAAGAGTGAATTTTGAAAATGGAAGTATCTGGAAAACTGCTGTCATCACGACTGCTTTCCCTGCTTACGAACGGACAATGGAAAAAAAATGATGTTGTTAAGTTGTTTGAAGCCCTCGTGAAAGAATTTAATGGCAGAAATGAAGATTTTCACACATGGATGATGAAACTCCTTCATCAAGTGGAGATTCATAAAATCGTGGCAGAACAGATATTCCAAAATGACAATAAGATTGTGGATATTGCAGCCAAAATTAATAAAATAGCCAAAAACACTGAGGAGAAAACACTGGATGAAATTTTGGAGGAAATCTGTGAACAAGCAGTTATTGATAAACAAACAATGGCAGAAGTGAGAGATATTGTGTCCTCTGTGTCCACATGTCTGACAGCTTCTACAGCTCCACATCTAGAAGGAATAAAGCAAAGTTTGTTTAAGCTCTGTAAAGCTGTAGAAAAGACAATGAAAATAACACCTCGACTGACTCAGATGGTGAGCTGGTGCATTCTTGTTCTTTCTAAATCAAGTCGGCTGGTTCAGGTTGGAACAGGAGAAGGAAAGTCGTGCATCGTGGCAATGTTTGCAGCATATCAGGCCATGATGGGAAAAACCCCTGATATCATCTCCAGTTCTCCTGTACTCGCTGAAAGAGATGCTAAAGAATGGGTTGCGTTTTATAATGAATTGAATATAACTGTTGACACCAACACCAATAAACCAAAAGACACTGAGCTGAAGAAATGCTATGAATGCCAGGTGGTCTACGGTACGACTCAGGATTTTGCAGGTGATTTTCTGAGACAGCGCTTCCATAGACAAGATGTGAGACCTAAGAGAGAGTTTCAGTGTGTTATAGTGGATGAGGTGGACTCGCTGATGTTGGACAAAGGTCTTGAAGTGGTATATTTGAATAGTAATATACCTCTCATGGAATGTTTGAATGGAATACTGGCTGAAATTTGGTTTTTCATCAACCAGCTCAAGCGTTTAGCGACTGGAGAGATTTTAGGTCCCATTCAGCTCTTCTCTCAGGTTCTGTCCGAAATCATAAATGAAAATAAAAACATTGATCCACACAGTAATGTGCAGAATGCTGTGGATGCAGCAAAACAACTAGATAATGCAAGTGTTGGTCAAACAAAATCATTTTTAACCATGTTTGTGGGAAACTTTCCTGAGTATTTCTTTAAAATTTATGAGGAAGGGCCTGATGGGACTTTAAGAAAAATGAATGAGATCAGTTCTGCAGATACAAATAAGAGACAAGAAATATCCGTTCTTCTCCTGGGAAATGGAAAATGTCATTTAGTGCACTATGAGGAGGACTCACTAGTAAAATCACTGGGTAAAATTATTAAAAAGAGTTTTCAGTCTGAATCAAAAAGTAAACAAAATGAATCTTGTATCCCAGGACATCAAGACCTCATTACTGGAAAGATGCAAACCTGGATTGAAAATGCTCTGCAAGCCACCAAAATGACTCTGGGTCACGAATACATCCTTCATGGAAATGGAGTCGTTCCGGTAGATTACAAATGCACTGGTGTTGTGCAGAACAACATGAGATGGGGGGAAGGACTTCAGCAGTTCCTGGAGATGAAACACCAAACTAAACTGTCCAACATGAGTCTAATCACAAACTTCATGTCTAATGTGGGTTTATTCAAGAAATACAAAAACAATGTCTATGGGATCACAGGAACTTTGTGAGACCAAACAGAGCTTGACATGCTGAAGAAGCTCTACGATGGCATTGACAACTGTAAAATTCCCTCATTTAGACGAAGGAAACTTTATGAGCTGGAAGGCATGGTGATACCTGAAGAGGAGGAGTGGATCAGGACTGTCTGTAATGTTGTTCAGGATCAAGTGACTTCTGCAGTCTATCGAGGTCCACGAGCAGCTCTCGTCATCTGTGAAACAATCAATCGTGCAGAAATGTTTCATAAGGCATTTTTAGACACCATCTCAAAACATACATTAAAGCTCTATGTGAATAATAACATGGATAACTCTACAATAATAAATTCAGCAGTCCAAGCAGGAGATGTCATCATTGCAACTAATCTAGCAGGTCGAGGTACAGATCTAAAGGTCTGTGAAAGTGTAAATGAGGCAGGAGGACTGTTTGTGGTGCAAACCTTCTTACCTCTGAACGTCCGTGTTGAACAGCAGGCATTTGGACGAACGGCTCGCCAGGGGAGTCCAGGATCTGCTCAGCTCATTATGTGCGCTAGTCATTTCTCTGAGTCTGTTAAACTAGTGATGGGCCTGAACACATCTCTAACCAGCTTACTCAGCCGTCTGAACCAGCTTACAGCTACATTGATGTTATGTGGTTCCACAGAAAAATTGTTTGAGTATGCACTTAATCATTACCTGGAAAATCGCAGCTCTCAAACTCATGAGGCGATGGTCTCTGCCCTAACAGCCCTCTTAACCACAAAATCATTCCCATCACAAAGCTGGAAACTGAAAATGGCAAAAGATGCCAGAAACATAATGGTGAAAATCAGACTCTCAAGCTTTCTTGAAAAAGACATTCCAAATATTACAAAAGAGGAAGAGCTTTTTTCTGTTTATCTTGATGTTTTGGACAAAGTATATGAAGATGATGTTTTCTCTGACCAGCGTGATGTAATTGTGCCCTGTCTTCATGAGTGTTGGGGTTTGTGGCTCCTGATGTATTTCAGTGAGGAAAAGCCCATTGCAACATTAAAGGAACAGCTGGAGGTGGACTTGTCGATTGCAAAGCAGAAACTTTTGAGCAAACAGTCCCCATCCTCCATGGTCTACTATTACATCAGGTCTGGAAACAATCTCAGTGAAAAGGGATGCCTTAAGGACAGCATTGAGATGTATACAAAGGCTCTGGAAAAAGATGCATCTGGGAAAATTATTCCTCTCTATAATCGTGCAATGGCCACTATTATTAGGAAAGACACTGGCTATATTGCTAAAGCATTGGCTGACCTGAAAAAGGCTGACATGGAAATAGATTCATACAAGTCACATCTGGCACAAATTCTGACTTATGTCAAATCATCAGTGCAAGAGCCAAAACTGGAAAGCAATGCTTTGCTCATCAAACAGTTTCGAGTGAAGTGTATAATTGTAGACTTACTCAAGATGAACATTCAAGATGCTGTAATGAAGTTAAAGAGCGTTGAAACTAGAAGAGGAGAAGTGAGACTGTCTGTAAAACATACAATTTTTCTTGCAGGAAACTTTATGAAGTGGGTTATAAGCAGAACAGATGTGAGCCTGGCTGAAATCCTTGCACTTTCTCTGATAGATGACTTTATAACGAGGGCTGAAATCAGACGAGGAGATGTGAACTTGACTGAAAAATTTGCAAAATTTTGGGCAAAACACTTTGTGAAGAGGGCTGAAAACAGAGGAGAAGATGTGAACCTGCCTGAAAGAGTTTCTGGTAGAAGGACTTCTTCATTTCTGCCTGATGACTTTCAGGCAGAAGATCCTATTCACACTTCTGCAAGAGTTCTGATCGACCTGCTAATGGAATTTGAACATATCATGTCTTTGGGTCTTAACACCATTTTCTACTTGGAGGTCACATTGTCTTACAATGGCTTTTTCTCAAAGCTATTTAATCTGTCTTGAAATGTGACAGTACTTTTAATGTGCTCTCTGTTCTTGGTGGGCAGTTTTACAAGATCGTTATTTCAATGACTTCACATTAACTCATCCTGTCAACCCTACTACACTGATAAAAATTATGGGCAGGATTTACTTAAAATATACATGCATCATTTTTGCATCATACTTTTTAAATAAATTCAACTTTAAGTAATTTTACATAAAATTAACAACAAAACCTTTGTTATATACAGTATACATATGAGTTCACTGTAAAATGTAATTAGTTGAGTTTATAACACTTGAATATTCGTAACTCAATTTCACAAGTTGACAGTACTTGAAGATTTAAAATTGAATTTAAACAAAACTTTTTTTCCTTAACAAGCGCTTTACATAACTTGACAAATATCTAGAAAATTATTGTCTTAAATTTCTCAAGCATGTTTTATTCAAAGTTGTAAGTTGTTAATAAAAAAGACATACAATGGAACTGTGCATTTATTTGTTTTTATTAAACTGCATATACTGTTCAAATACTTTGTGTATCTAAAATTTAACTGAATTAATAGCAATAATAATAATATTAAAAACATCCACATAACTAAGTAGTTAATAGACATCACTGCAACATTTACTGCCTCTGCAGCCTCTATTACTTTTTTATGTATCTTTTTATTTATTTATTTATTTTTTATTATGCAAACAGACAATTACAACATTTACAGATGAGAAATTAAATGCAAAATACAAATACAAAGACCAACAAAACATACATAACAGCCAGTAAGATTTGTGTGTGTGTGTGTGTGTGTGTGTGTGTGTGTGTAACTGTAAGTGTAATTGGGTGTGGGAGTGGAAATATATGAATAAAGGAGCATGCAGGGAAGTACAACAGACATAACCAGAGTTTTTCAAAAGAAAAAAAAAATTGGTAACACTTTATTTTAGGGCCTTTTAACTAGTTGCTTATTAGCATGCATATTACTAGAATATTGGCTGTTTATTAGTAATTATTAAGCACATATTAATGCCTTATTCTGAATGACCTTATTCTACATTCTTAATCCTACCCAATACCTAAACTTAACAACTAACTTACTAACTATTAATAAGAGGTAAATTAGGAGTTTATTGAGAGGAAAGTCATAGTTAATAGTGAATACATGTTCCCTATACTAAAGTGTTACCAAAAAATTATATATCAATGAAATAAAGAAAGAAAAAAAAAAAAAAAAATAAATAAATAAATAATTTTAATGACAATAATAATGATGATGATAATAATAGTATCACAAAAAACTGGAGAATGGGGGATGAGGAGGGTGACAGTAGCAATAGTAATAGCAACATTAATAATAATAATAATAATAATAATAATTATAAATTCAATTAATAAGAAATGACAAATAGTAATAATAGTATTAGTAATAGTAGTAATGATAAACATATTAACAAATATACTCATTTCATCTGGAATGAGGGGGAGGATAAAGGATCAGGAAGAGGACAAATAAAAATAGTAGTAGTAATAGCAATGATAAAAATAATAATAATAATAATAATAATAATAATAATAATGGTAATATTGATATAGCCAGTAATAATAATGATAATAGTAGTAGTTGCAATAGCAATGATAATAATAATAATAATAATAATAATAATGGTAATATTGATACAGCTATTAACGATAAGGTATTATAAAGCTGCCTCTATTCCCCTCATGGCCATGGCATAGGTTAGACCCCCGCCAGTGTCATGTTGCAACGGGCTATCAGGGTGAGGCCACGCTTACCCTGTCTTTGTGTGTTTCAATGTTATTGTGTGTTTCAATGTTACCCTGTCTTTGTGTCTTTCAATGTTATACTCATGATAGGCATATGTTTATGCATTAAAAAAGCATGGCATGGCATGCAGCATGGAGCCAGCCCAGTGCCAGCCCAGCCCCATGCCACACTTACCCTTTGTGTGTGCTTTTTTTTTTTTGCTTTTAACTTGTCTTAAGCTCCAAATGAATGTGTGTGTGCACCTCATCTAATATGTGGTGAACCAGCCGGAGACAAGAAATCCCAGGCAAGGTACAAGCTGGAGGGCGAATGCCCAAGGCCCCCGGCCCCACATCACAAGCACCCACAACTAATCAGAACCGCACATGGCAGGGACTGGTATGCCCCAGCCAACCGGGGTCCAGAAGCAGCGAAAAAGAGAGAGATATATATTTTATTTATATTTGATATTAGTCGGTGTTGTTACCTCTTCCTGACCCCCCTTCCCCCAATCATGTGTGAATATTGCTGGTATATCATTGAGGATGGCTTCAGACAAAGAAGGTCAGTGGATTCATGACTGTAGGAAGTTAAAGAGAGATGACCAAGAAGGATGTAATTCTGATGTATTATTTTGAGTGGAGGTAGCCAAGTTTTCCATGGAGATGTACTCTATTAGTAAATTTTTGTAATGTGTATGGTGTTCCTTGATTTCCAGTTCATGAGGATAGTTTTCTTGGCGATAGTTAGAGCCACTAGGAGTAATTGACTGTTTGTACTGTTTAAATTGATTATGGATATGCAGAGGGAGGGAGACAGCGGGATGCGACATCCCATAAGGTTGGATAGTGAGTCAGTAACGTTTTCCCAGAATTTTTTAACTGAGGTGCAATGCCAAATAGCGTGTAAATAGGTGTCTGGAGTGTTTTGTGTGCAATGTGAGCATGTTTCTGAAGTAAAACCCATTTTAAATAATTTCCGTCCAGTTAGGTGAAATCTATGAAGTACTTTATACTGTATAAGTTGTAAGTTGGCGTTTTTTGTCATAAAGTAGATATTTTTACAGATTTGTGTCCAGAAAGCGGCATTGGGAGCAATGGATAAATCTGATTCCCATTTAGCATTGGGTAGGCTAAATGTGTTGTCTGATTTGGATATTATTTTATATATTTTGGAGAGTAGTTTTTTTGGGGAGGTTATATTAATTAGCTCTGAGATTGGAGGGGAAAGGTCTAGATTAATTGTCTGAGTAGCCAATTTTGATTGAATAGATGATTTGATTTGTAAGTATTCCAAAAAAACAATTACTCCCAATGCCGTATTTCTGGACCAAGTGGGAAAATGGTGCCAGGTTGTTATTAAGAAGGATGTGTTGAAGTTGTGCGATGCCCTTATCTGCCCATATGCGTAAATTGAGTGGCTTCTTGTTAACTATAAAATCTGGGTTATAGATGGTGCAAGATGTTTGTGATTTGATGAAATTTCCACCAGGCTGTCAGAGCTGCTGCTATTGTCGGTGTTTTAAAACAGTGATGCTTTTTGATTGTCTGATTACAGAAAGGTAATTCTGAAATGTTAATGTCCTTACAAATTGACTGTTCAGCATCTAGCCATGTGCTTTCTGATGGGTTTGGATGAATCCATTTGTATATATTTTGGAGCTGATTGGCCAAAAAGTAGTGGTAGAAATGTGGTGCTTCCAGTCCTCCTTGTGTTTTTGGTTTCTGTAGTGTAGTCAATTTAATTCTTGGGGTCTTATTTTTCCAGTAGAATTTAGTGACGATTGAATCTAGTGATTTAAACCAGGTGAGGGTCGGTAATGCTGGAGTCATTGTAAATAAATAGTTTAATTTAGGGAGTGTAGTCACTTTAATTACTGATATTCTGCCCATAATGGAGAGTGGTAAGTTCATCCAGCGATGAAGGTCATCATTTATTGTTTTAAGTAATGGAGTAAAGTTAAGTCCAAACAGCTCTGACAGCCTGAGGGAAACATTAATGCCCAAGTATGTGATATAGTTGGTGCACAAAGGAATAGGTGGTGTCTGGGATGTTACATCCAAGCTGTTGGAATGTAATGAGAGTATGGCAGATTTACTCCAGTTGATCGAGTATTCAGAGATATTTGAGAATGAATCTATGAGTTTAATCGTTTCTTGTAATGATGATGGGGGGTCTTGTAAATATAGTAATATATCATCAGCGTAAAAAGACTGATTTTGTGGTGCATGTTTAGTGTTTGAATTCCTTTAATGTAGCTGTTTTGACAGATGGCTGCTGCTAACAGTTCAATGAAAATGGTGAATAATGAAGGGGAGAGTGGGCATCCTTGTCTAGTCCCCCGTTGCAGTGTGAAGATATGTGATGTTGTTCCATTGGTGATGACAGTGGCTGAAGGTGATGTATATAGAATTTTGATCCAATTAATGAATGACTCCCCAAAACCAAACCTCTCTAATGTGGAAAACAGGAATTTCCAATTGACCCTATCAAAAGCTCTTTCTGCATCGAGAGTAACTATGATGGTTTTGGTTTTTTGAGTTGATGAGTAATGCATTAAGTTAAAAAGTCTGTGTGTGTTGTTGGATGAAAGTCTACCTTTGATGAAACCGGTTTGGTCTGGATGGATTATAGATGGTGTGACTTTTTCTATTCTATGCGCTAGTGCTTTGGTGATGATTTTAATGTCTACATTGATTAGGGAAATCAGACGATAACTTGATGGTAATGTTGGGTCTTTATTTGGTTTAAGAAGGAGTGAAATTGTGGCTGTATTCATATTATCTGGGAGTTTTGATTTTTGTTTTGATTCATTAATCATACGGATGAAGAGTGGTGATAAAATGGACCAAAAGTGTTTGTAGAACTCAGCAGGGAATCCATCGGGGCCTGGTGCTTTATTGTTTGGCATAAGTTTGAGGGCATTAAAAAGTTCATGTTCTGTTAAGGGAGATTCAAGAGTATTTATTTGATGTTTACTGAGTTGAGGTAGGTTGATATTGTTAAGAAATGAGTCAATATCTTTCTGATCTGGGTCTTTTTTGGAGGAATATAATTTAACGTAAAAATTTTTGAAAGATTTGATTTATTTCTTCTGGTGAGTTGGTGGATTTCCCTGCTGTGTCTATAATCACTGGTATTGTAGCTTTTTCTTTATTTTGTTTGATTTGATTTGCCAAATATTTACCAGATTTGTTACTATGATGGACATTTTCTTGTCTTAGCCTATGAATTAGGAATTGTGTATGTCTATTGATTAATTCATTCAATTTGAGTTTATATTTTCTTAATGAATCCTGTGTTTCTTCTGTTGGGTTATTTATGTTAATGTCTTCTAGTAATTTGATTTTTTGTTCCAGTTCTGCTTGTTGATCCTTTTCTTTCCTTTTTTTGTAAACTGAGAATGAAATTATTTTTCCTCTTAGTACTGCTTTCCCTGTTTCCCACAGAAGAGATGGAGATGATTCCGGGGAGTCATTCATCTCTAGAAAGCATGCCCACTCTCTTTTAAAATAACTGTCAAAATCGTGGTCTTTCAGAAGAGATGTGTTAAATCACCATCTGGTAGTGAGTTTATGTTGACTAGTTGTGTTCCACTTTAATGTTACCGGGGCATGATCACTAATGACTATTGGATGGATCTTCGATTCAGAAATATTTGATATAATAGAATTACTGGTGAGAAAGAAGTCAATGTAGGAATATGAGTGGTGGACTGGTGAGAAAAATTAGTATTCTTTAATGTTAGGATGCTGTAGACGCCAACTATCGCCAAGACCAAAATCACTCATGAACTGTTTTATGGTTTCTGCAGATTTCCAAATGCGTTTATTACCTAAACTATTAGATCTATCTAGTGTTGGGTCTAGAACTGTATTGAAATCGCCTGAAATTGTGACTGGACAATTAGAAAAATTTGAAATTGAAGAGAAAAAGGTCTGGAAAAAGGATGGGTCGTCTGTGTTTGGGCCATACAAGTTGCCAATTGTGACTGGGCTATTATTAATGGAGATGTTTATGATAATGAAACGTCCTTCATGGTATATGAACAAAAGAGATTTTTTTATTTATTAGAATGCATACTCCTCTTTGTTTTGTGTTGTAGTGAGCAGAGAATAAATGACTGTAATTTGATGATTTAATTTTGTTATAATCTGATTCTGATAGATGTGTTTCTTGCAGGAGACATATGTCAGCTTGTAATTTATTTAAATGATTAAAAACCTTGACCTTCTTTGTCTGAGAACCAAATCCACGAACTTTCCAGGTTACAAAAATGATAGATGACATGTTTTAGTGAAAAATAGACATAAATGTATATTAATGTGTGGGCCTGTTAGTACTGTACAAATGTGAGTGTATGTATTCGAGTGGGTGTAGTAGTGTATATGTGTGTGTGCATAACAATGCAATGTTGTTGGTAGACTAACAAAAATACAGATACACAACTGACAGAATATACACAGCAGAACAGCAACAACAAAACAGAAATCATTAAATACAAACATATGGTGGAACATGGGAAGGGGGACACGAGACCTAGGTGCAAAAGTAGGAGCACATCTAATAGATTAGAGAAAGAAAGAAAGAGTGTGTTTAGTTCAGTTTATGATTATGGCAGTTATTGACTCAGGAATGGAAGTGAAGTGTTCAGAAAAGCCAGGGAGTAATGTCCTTATCGCGATATAGTTGTCCATCTATGTATAATTTGTCCACTGTAATGATTGCCTTTTTTCCTTCAATTATTTTGTTTCCAGATTGGGAAGAGTTGTTTCCGACGTTCGAGAATGTCCTTTGGATATTGCTCATTGAGTCCATAGTTTGTGCCTTTGAGTTGTCTGCCTTGCCTCTGAACCAGTTCTTTGTGTTTATAGTGTTCGAATTTTGCGATGATCGCTCGTGGTCGGTTGTTGTTGTTTTTGGATCTGATGTGGTGAACACAGTGAAAGGTGATGCTCTGTACTGTTTCCGCTGGAAATTTGAGTTGTTTTATCATGAAGTCCTTGACTGATTTTTCGGGGTCGTCTGGAGTTTGTTCCGGGATGCCTGTAAAAACTAAATTGTCCCTCATGCTACGCGATTGCAAGTCCAAAATGTTTTCTTTTATGGTTTTATTTTCGGCGACAACGGAAGTGAGTTGAATGGTGCGTGAGTCCTTTAGAAAGTTATTTTCTTTAGTGAGAGTGTCTATCTGTTCTTGGCTGAATTCTAAGCTGTGCCGCAACTCCTGGAATTTCTTGTGTATGACTTCTATCAATGCAATCCTGGTATCAATTCTGGTGAGTTTATTTTCAATTGAGAGCAAAATGTCGCTTACCTCAGTGCAGCACGGTGGTTTGGGTGATGTGGATGGTGTTGTACTTGGGCTGAAAGGTGAATCAGGACGAGGTCTCTTGGAGTTTGGAGTGGGGTTACCTTTACTTTTTTTGTTGTGATCTGGTTTGTCCCTGTTCATGGTGCAGCAGAATGAGATGATCCAGGTTGTATAATATTATAATCCGGTTTTGAAACGGAGAAAAAAGACGAAATGAGAGAAGTGTGGAAGGGGAAAAAATGAGAGAAAAACATAACAAAACAAAAAAAAGTTGTAGATATTTCAATATTTAGCAGGAGTTGTTTACAATCTAGCAGACGGGAGCCGCTATCTTAGATCACACACCGGGTCTCGTGAGGTCTCGCGTTACTCAGCCATCTCTCTCGCCTTGCTCAGCCCCTATTACCATAGGAGCAGCCTCTATTACTGAAGAGTAGAGTCTGTGCTACAGTCGAGGATGGACAGGGGCGTTTACGTTATTGGGGGCCCTAAGCAAATCTGCAGGAGGGGACCCTGTGATTGCTTTCTGGGGGAGTGGGGTCCCTCTCAGTAGTAATCGCGAGGGCCTCACGCAATTACGTGCTTTGCGTGGTGGGTAAACACGCTACTGAGGATCGACCACAAAACATTGTTTTCTGTAAAACGTTTAAGGAAACTTTGTAAAAGTTTTTAAACTTTTTTTATTAGGGCAATTTACTTTAATTTTACGTGTTTAAGTGATATTTTAGTGACAAAATTACAAACTTAAGACGTGATGTCTGCTCCACCTTAACTTTAACTATCTCTCCAATCATGTCATCTGCCTCTGCATTTTTGGATGCTTTTGAACCCATTAATCTCTAGGAATTGAAGGAGGTGATCGACAGTCTTAAACCCTCATTCTGTTCTAGCGATATCATTCACCCCAAATTTTTAAAATTAATTATTGATTCGATTGGGCCAGGTCTGTTGTCTCTTATTAATAAGTGTCTCCTAACTGGCTCTGTTCCTGCCGACCTTAAAGTCGCTACAGTCACTCCTTTGCTCAAGAAGCCTTCACTGGACCCCACTGTTCTAAAAATTTTTCGTCCAATTTATGTTTTGCCTTTTATATTTCAAAAGTTTTAGATAAAATTGTGCTGAATCAACTTCAACACTTTATGACTAGTAATTTTATTTATGAGGTTTTCCAATCTGGTTTTAAGTCTTCTCACAGCACTGAGTCCACCCTTTTGAGAGTGTTAAATGATATTTACCTCTCCACTGATTCCGGGGACTCTGTGGTTCTTATTCTTTTAGATTTATTGGCTGCTTTTGATACCATAGACCACTCCATACTATTATCTAGATTAGAGTCTTGGGTAGGTCTAAAAGCAAACGCTCTGAAATGGTTTCAGTCATACTTATCTGACTGAAAGTTTTTAGTGAAGCTGGGAAATTTTTCCTCTTCCCCTGCTCCTCTGACCTGTGGCCTTCCACAAGGCTCTATTTTAGCTCCCTCTCTTTTCTCTCTGTACATGCTGCCTCTGGGCTCTATTCTACGAAGACATGGTGTGTCTTTTCATTTCTACGCAGATGACACTCAAATCTATCTTCCAGTCAAGAAAAATAACTCCACTGCGATCACTTCTCTTCTCCAATGTTTGGAGGAGGTTAAATTATGGCTAGCCCAAAATTTCCTCTTCTTAAACGAGAACAAGACCGAGGTAATTGTTTTCGGTCCAAATGAGAACTCCCAGTGTATAAGCCCTGAGCTAGAAAGTTTATCCGTTTTTAGATCCTCACGGGTGCAGAACCTAGGTATTATTATTGACCAGCATTTAAAATTTGATAGACATATCTCCTCTGTTATTGGATCCAGTTTTTATCAGCTTGGTTTACTGTCTAAAATTAAAAACTTTCTCTCTCCAAAAACTCTAGAAATGGCGGTTCATGCGTTTTTTTACGTCGTGTCTAGATTACTGCAATTCTTTATATTGCGGTATATCTAAATCTCAAATTGCGCGACTTCAGCTTGTCCAAAATGCTGCAGCCAGACTTCTTTTAAAGTGTCGTAAACATGAACACATCACTCCAATTCTTAGATCCCTTCACTGGTTGCCGATTTGTCAGAGAATAGACTTTAAAATTCTCCTCTTCGTTTATAAATCCCTATTTATCTGAACTTCTTCATCCTTATACTCCATCTAGAAGCCTACGATCCTGTGACTTGGCCTTGTTGGTGGTTCCTCTCGCTAGACTAAAGCGTAGAGGGGAGCGTGCATTTGAGGTGGCAGGGCCTCGACTCTGGAATACCCTGCCCTTAGAGATTAGACTGGCCCCTTCCTTGTCTACCTTTAAGTCCTTGCTAAAAACTTTATTTTCCTTAGTGTATTGACTACTGTGATGTGTTAAATTTTTAAATGGGTGGTTTTAAATTTTTCTCTGATCTATTTTCCGTGTATGTGTAATATTCTTGCTCTTGCTCACTTTGGTCAGCCTGGGGGCTGTTGTAAATGTGCTATACAAATAAAATTGAAATTGTGTTTTGTTTGAATTTGCATATTCTTTTTTTTTTAAGTTATATTTATGGGCTTTTTGTGCCTTTATTTGGAGAGGACAGTAGAGAGCAAACAGGAAAGCTTTGGGCAGAGAGAGGGGGGCAGGATCAGCAAAGGACCTGGAGACGGGAATCGAACTTGGGGCGCCGTGAACGCATTTGCGCCATACGTCAGTGCACTAACCACTAGGCTATCAGCGCCGGCTAATTTGCATATTCATAGAACTGTGCATACTAAATAAGGCAAGGGTGTAGAGTTACAAGCTATTTTAAAGCATGAAGAATTTTTTTCAAAGGTCATTTTGAGGATCAAAGATGAGTTCTAAGGAATAAAATTATTGACTACAGAGGGACTGTCAGGACACAGACGGAGACAGGGGGTAAGTGAACACAGATGTTAATTTGACAGAGGCACGAACACAGGTAAACGGTGGATGCAGGTGAATCAATAAACATAAACGTGGAACGGAGAACAGGAGACGGAAGACGACTGGATGAAGACACGGGAATCTCAGGTGAGTATAGGGTAAGAAGTCCAGGTACGTGATACGAGACCAGACAATGATGTGAAGGGAGTGTGAGTCTTTATAGTGTCCTTGATGAAGATGTGCAGGTGCATGTGATTAGTACTCAGGAGACTGTTCACGATTGGGTGGAGCGTGAAGATCTGGTGACGATGCGTTGGTGTTGGTGGGTGTTGGCTGTGACTCCGTGACAGGGACTTTAATTGCTTAGAATATTACTTGACAAATTTAGGTAATTGAGCTTATAAAGTTTAGTTGGATTAACTTTATGAAAGTAAGGTGAACTTAATTTTTTAAGCTTTCAGTACCAAAGTTTATGTTCATGTAACCTAATTTGGCCTATTTTATTAATTCAAACAAATAAATAATAATTTTATTTAAATTGTTATTTTATGTCAATTGTAAATAATTATTTTATTTCAAATATTTCAGCCATGTTTCGGTTGAGAACTTTATTCCCATTTAAGTTCATTTCTACTCCAAATAATAACTGATCTGATTTCAGCCACTGAAACATCAACTGCAAATCAAATCAACTACATTTCTCAAGATCTGAGTAGAGGTGATTAAACAACTCCAAAAACAGCTTTACCAGTTTCACTTATTGCAGACCAGTTTGACTTTATTTCTTTCATAAGTTGTTTCTGAGAATTTACAGAGATTTAGCTCTAATTAATGTTTTTATTTTTATTTATTTATTTATTTTTTTACCACAATTATTGTGAACAGCGTTTGCTTTAGTTGAGCACTTGACCCTTGGCTTTTCTTAATTTTTTTTTTTTTTTTACACCAAATTGCAATGGTGTTTCATTAAAGGTGGGGTAAATAGATTTTCAAAAACTCTGTTGAACATTGTTGATATTTGAAATCAACCCAAACAAACCCACTCCTCTCTTCATTGCTCCACCTCCAAAACTCACCCTCCAATCCTATCCACCCTGCTCTGAGTTGGTCTCGAACCCTAGCTCGTTCACTGCTGGCATGTGACAGCTAAACACCTCATTCTCTAGCAGTCATCAGCGTGCAGTAGTTTATCTGCAGAACTCTCACTATCTGGCCACTGTTACACACGCAATGTGAGTGGATGTCTGTTTATCACAGCTGACACGCAACAAAATGCTTCACAAAAAATAAAGCACAGTTGATGAACGAATGACAAGGAAGCACAAAAAATGAACATACAGTACACAAGAGTAAATACAAAGTGTTCTTTGTTAGTCAGCAACAGCACAGCAGCATTTTTTTTTTTACTTTTATAAATAATATTATTGTCCACACTGCACCATTTCAGTCTCTCCTCCACACATGCACATCTCTCCAGCTGGAATATCGCTCTAATATTCTTTTGTCTTTTATATTTACTGATGCTTTTTTTTCTCTCAGTTTTCACAATCCCTCATTTCTTTGATCAAACTTCTCACTTGCACCTTCTTATAAAATATCCTTCTTTAAAAAGAAACATTGAAATGTTCTTTAACTTTTTAAAAGTACGAGAAAACATAATAGCTCCTGGTTACAGGTGCGTAGCACAACATCAAAACACAACAGTTTATATTATTAAAATCATTTTTTTTTTTTTTTAAGTAAATCTAATTAGATTTTACAGTGTAGAACATGGAAACAGTATTTGAAAATTATGAAATTAGTAGTTCAAGCATCAAAGCTGACAATCTAGCATCTGGCAAGCCACAGTTATTTGTTTGTGATGGAACACAATTATTTATTATCGTTTGCTGAATGTTCTGCCACCAAAGATAACCCCATAAAGCAAAAAAAGCTATGAAGATGAACTCTGTCACTGCGTCATCAAGCTATGCCTTTGTTATCATTCTGAATAAGAAACTTACATATTGTGCCTTTAATAATTAATGGTAAACAAACTTGAAGGAAGCTTGAACCCGAGGATCGACTAGTAATTATACAAGCAGCAGAGACATTTAGAATCTGTTGATGTTTTTGATATACATGTAGTGTCTTGACTTAGTGTCTCTTTTTAAAGGAGCGCCTGAAGCACTGGACACAGGTGGATCCAATAGACTGCTAATTTGTGGGAACAGGTACCAAGCAGCAATACCCAAGACCAACAGCAGAGGTCGTAACATTTTGTTATTTATTTTTAAACTATAGATGATTACTTTGTGGTAATGCAACTCTTTGTTTTGCTTATTCATGAACGCGAATGTGTGCCAGACCACAAATCTACAAAAAAAAAAAAAAAACTATGCGTGGGCGGCGCTTGCTTTACCACCCCTTTGACATCCTATAAATAATTTTCTAGATCCGCCCCTGCTCAGATTACATAATTACAAAGTTTAGATGACTAATAAGCGTCTTTTATGTTATGAGCAATGAGTCATTGAAACATGAAATTAATTGATTCAGGAAAACAATTGTTGTTCAGCACCGATATAACTCTTATTATGCTTATAATTTGTAATTTAACATAATTCTTCAAATAAAGTAAAAGACTTCAGTGAAGTGAAAGCATTTTCCTCAACAAATGGCAAATATTTAGGATTTCTCTCTTAATTGTGTGAATTGCTGAGGATGTATTTTTTTTTTTTTTTTTTTTTTTTAACCAAACTATATTTATTAGATATATTTCTTTTAGAAACAAACCTGAAATTAAAGAGGTAAGCTGGCTTGACTAAAAATCTTGACTGAAATAGAAATCGAATGAAGAAAATATCAAGTTTATGATGTCTGAAATTTATTTATTTTAGCTTTAACAATATTTCATATACAGGCAATCTGATAATATGAAGGAAATAACAATATAAGCAAAAGGAAAAGCAAAGGAAAGACTTTTATATTCAGGGTTAGCCAAACAAATTAGTAAGAAAATTAATGTTACAACATTTTCTGTTAAGTTGTCATCCAGTACCCAAAAATTTGACTACTCATTTACTACTCACTACTTATTTATTGATTTGTTAAACTAATAATTTCTAAACCTTATAGTGTTCTAGTTCACCTATTTCTCATGCTGCAGTAAAGGGAATTTTGTACTTTCTCATTGTAAATAGTCTTCATTTCCATTCATTTCTTTCATTCAGTATTCTCTGCATTTGTTCATTGCCCACCAAGGAACAGTTTTGCCAGACCAGCTTTCAGATAACTCAGAGCGTCTTTAGTTGCTTCTTCAGCTTCAGCTTTTCTCCTCATTTCCTCCAGCTCTTTGGCCCAGTTTACTTTCCCAGCCTCCCTCACTCTGGGGATGAAGAAGTCCAGATGCTGAAGAGTGAAGGCCGAGTCTGGCTTTAATGCGATCTGAGACAGATGCTTGATGATTTTGTAAGCATTGAACAGAAGAATTTGCTTTTGGTCCTCAAGCTCCTTCAGATCTTTCTCAAGTGAATCCATTATAACCAAAAATCTCTTGTTTTTTTCTTGAGCTTTTTCATAATCTTTATTAAATTCATCAAATTCCATTGTCGTGACTGAGGATTTGATGACGTATTTCTTGTTTTCTTTGACGTGTTTGCTGTGGTGGCACTTCCCTGTACACACGGTGCAGTAGCCTTTTTTCATGACTTCACATTTGCTGGGATCAGAAACCCACCAGCAGTCAAACTCATGGCAGTTTTCCTCACAGACGGTGCAGGTCGTCGCCTTCCTGCTCTTCCATGAAGCACTTTCAATGGGCACCTTCTCTTTGACAGTCTTTTTGACTTTAATGTTGAAGTTTTTACAAGTCTCAATCTTTTCCTTGTTTTGTTTAATTGCTTCCTGGATCTGAAGTACGTCAGACTTTTTAAGCTCTTTGTCTTGAATTCGCAGCTTTAGGTTGCAGATGGATGCTTCTAATTGAATGCGCTCTATCAGGACATTTGAAGTCAACTCTAAACTTCTTCTGTTCGTTTCATTCATTGACTGAAGGAATTGCTTCATGCCGTTCATGCTGTCTTCCCAGGCATCTCTTTGTGCACGAATTTGTCGTTCACTAGTGTGACGGCCATCAGCCTGCCGGTTGTTGAATAAGAAATAAACAGGCTGGTTATTGCGGTCTCGTCTGCAGGGGATTTTAGCTTTATTAATGGCAGAAAGAACATTTTTGGGTTGCATACCATCAGAGTGAGTGATTAAAAACACAATGTTGTTCACAATGTCTTTTCCAAACAAAGACAGAATTGAACTGATAATGTAATGCTGTCTGTCTGAGAGACGATTCTTAGATGCTTGAATCGCAAAACACACGGCATCAACTTCACGAACTCCATCACTGCTCTGAAACAGAGTGGATAAATTTGCAGCAACTTCCAGATCTTTTTCCAATCCTCTAGTGTCTCCGTATCCTGGAGTATCAATGATGGTGAGAGATACAGGACTCTTTACAGGACAGACCTCATACATGGTGATTTCAGAGGTTTGTGATTCTGATTGGTCTCTGGCTTCTTCTTCTGTGATTTCATACCACATTTCTTCCTCAAACTTCACCTCAAGGAAGTAGTTGACCATGGTGTTAATGAGAGTCGTCTTGCCAGCACCAGTCTCTCCCACTAGTAGAACAATTTTGTTTTGTTTACTGGTGTTTTTTTCCCCATAAGTCCATTTTCTGACTTTCTCATTATCATCAAGAACTATTCTCTCTGTATGTAGACGGTATCGTTTTGGAGGTCCTTGATGAATAAGAGTTAATCTGCGTGGTGGAAAACTTGGCTGTCTGTAAAATAAGGAAGGAAATGTTTCTCAGAATTATTTTGTGTAGAATGACTTGAACACTAAAAGTACCTCATCAAAATACAGACATTTTCAACATGTTCATATAAATGTAATGAAACATTATTTTAAACAAGAAAGGCCATCCAAATACAGATGTCATTTAAAAAACATATTCACATTTACCTCTAGATCAGTTATTTACTCATGGCATGCCGTTAAATAATTTGACTTTAGTAGTTTAAGGGATCTCTGTTCTGAACTGTCTCCTCTTCTCCTTATACACTACATACTGGGTCCCATCAGGCACATGGTTTATCCTACCATTGCTATGCTGATGACACACAGCTCTACCTTTCATTACAACCAGATGATCCCACAGTAGCTGCACGAATCTCAAGCTCTCTGGCGGACATCTCTGCATGGATGAAAGAACATCACCTGCAGCTCAACCTGGCAAAGACAGAGCTTCTTGTCTTCCCTGCCAATCTGACTCTACAGCATAATTTCACCATCCAGCTAGGTACATCATTGATTACCCCATCAAGGTCGGCCAGAAATCTTTGAGTAATCTTTGATGACCAACTGACCTTCAAAGACCACATTGCAAAGACAGCTCAGTCATGCAGATTTGCACTACACAACATCAGGAAGATCAGGCCTTTCCTAACTCTGCATGCAACACATCTGTTTAACATTTTGTGTGTGTGTTTGTGTGTGTGTGTGTGTGTGTGTGTGTGTGTATGACAATAGTAACAGGAAATTAGTCTGCATAATGTCAGGGGAACAGAATAGAAAGTGTGTGATGCTGTGCCCCCACTATTTTATGAAGGATTACTCAAACAGTCTCTGTTTGTTCTGGGAGCAGAGCACGTACTGTCAGTTAACGAGGGAACTGTCTGGGTTGTGGGATGTGAGAAAGAGAAGCTCTGCTTCTGTCTGGCTCTCTTCTCAAACCAGATGCTCCTCTAGGCCCAGGGCAAGCTGTTCTTGGGGATGGCAGTTTACATCACTGGGCACCTGAATCGGGGAGCGGACATCCTGTCAGCCCGAGTGTGTTCTTGGACCTGAAGTCTCTCCTGGAGGACTACCCAGATTCCCATCCAGAACGATCTTCTTTCTCAAGCGATTTATCACCCCTGACCAGAGGTATGGAAATTGTGGGTTTGGCCACTGAGGGGGATCAACTCTTGAACTCTGGTCTCTCAGCTGAGGTTGTTCAAACCTAACCTAAGCTCTGTCTGTTACCTCCTCCTGCTTAGAGTTTGCTACCGACCGGGTCAAAGATTTTACACACCCTAGACCGGGTTATGTCCCTAAAGTGCCTACTAATGTGGCAGACTGCATTATTTTGCAAGCCTTTAACATTCTGACGCAGCATTGCTTCCTAAATTAGTTCTGATGATATTTGGTCCAGGTGTCCTTTATAGCTTCTGGAATGCACCGTCATCTGTGACGGGACTGCTGTTGGTCAACGAGATTGGAGTGATTTCACATGTACTTCAGATGCAGGTCATGAAGAAGCATTCCCATAGAATCAACATTCTAATGTCTCGTTACCTTCTCATGTAACCAGGGTTACAGTTGTAACCAAGAAGTTTCTACTTAATTTCTCATTTAATTCAATGCATTTCTTGCCATTTCTTTGTCATGTTTGTGAAAACATGGGCAACTGCCCAGAGGTGGCATGGGGTGCCAGAGCAATCACTTTTTTTTAACCATCATTTGCATGTCACATCAATCATAGATATGTATAAGTGTGCTGCATTCGACAGCTCCAGATACATCGATGATACGACGACTATCTTTGAACAGTTAACATGAATGCTGTTCATGTAATAAAGCAATGAATTTTCAAAATGTCACAAATTTGTACAGCCTAAGGTTGTAAAAACCACCAAGCTACACGTTCCAGATGAAATGAGATAACTTTTCAGAGGTGCTGGTTTGTTTTTATATATAACCCAATATGCAATATCTATATGCAAAATTATCTCATTGATGATTAACTAAAATTAATGATGATCTGTGAAAATACCTTCTGTTAATGTCTATTGCAGATATAGATATTCAAACATATGAATAACTAGGTTGCAGATGCAGTCAACTTGCTCTTTAGTGGTCATAGACCGGATTTGACTGTTTTAATATGGCAAATGGCTTAGGTATAGCAGCCCTAAATAGAAATAGACACTGAGGCATCTATGTATATATGTATGTATGACGTCAATGATCTCATGTAACCATGTGGGTTGATCAACCTGGTTGGAATTCAGAGTGTGTTCCCAGTTTAGTATTCTCACTCAGTATGAGAACAATGGGCGGGGTCTAAGCCAGTGGTTCCCAAAATTTTTCTGCTTGCCCCTGCTTATGTATTGAAAAATATTTTCAAGCCACCCCCCAACTACATCCATGAACATGGAGACAAGGTAGTATACAAGGGAAATCAAGGTAGAAACAATACTCACCAATGTGTGTGTGTGTGTGAGTGGGAAACAGGTGTGAGTGCATGATTGGTTTCTAGGTGGGGGATTGTGGGAAAAGGAGTCCATATAATGAAAATAGAGCACAGACCCAGGGCACATGTAACAAATATACTGATTTGATGCACAAGAAACATTTCCGTTTTTTTTTTTTTTTTTTTAAAGTTGTGGTGCTTCATATTTTATTCAGTGATGAAGATGGCGGCGCGTACACATCGCGAGGCTCGGCGTCTCCCCAGTTTGTGCAAATTTGCAGTATTTTTCTTGCTCATCTCGGGTCTGTTCGTACTGAACAGCTTTGCTTTAACATTCTATACCCGACAGGAGCTTTTGGATATTGGTGAGGACTTTTCTAACAGTTTTATCACCAATCTTCGACTCATCCCTGAGATCTCCAGAACACCTGGGGCTACGCACTCTAACCGGCTGGGCGGAAATGCTCGCAGACGGCGTCGAGATCGTAAACGAAGGCGGGGGAAGCGCGGAGGTCTAAGAGCTAAGCTAAAGCTAACACCGCTCCGGCTCTCTTTACCCAGTATTTTCCTCGCTAATGTGCGGTCACTGGTGAATAAAATGGACGAGTTACGACTTCGCATCACCCACAGTAAGAGACTTTTGGATTGCAATGTCATGGTTTTCACAGAAACATGGCTACACACCGACGTAAAGAAGAAAGGAAGCACACATGACAGCATCCACATTAATGAGATGGTTGTTGAACGTGTCTCCAGCTTCAAGTTCCTGGGAACCACCATCTCGGAGGACCTGTCTTGGACCACAAACACCTCTAGCCTGGTCAAGAAGGCTCACCAGCGCCTCTTCTTCCTCAGGACACTGAAGAAGAACCAGCTGTCCTCAGCCATCCTGGTGAACTTTTATCGGTGTACGATCAAAAGCATCTTGACCAGTTGTATCACAGTCTGGTATGGGAACTGCTCAGTTGCTGACCGCAAGGCACTGCAGAGGGTGGTGAAAACCGCCCAACGCATCACAGGGACACCACTTCCTGCTGTTGAGGACATCCAGAGAAAACGCTGTCTACGTCGAGCTCGCAGCATTCTTAAGGACTCCTCTCACCCTGACCATAGGCTGTTTAACCTCCTGCCCTCTCGGAGGCGATTCAGGAGCCTCCAGACAAGGACCAGCAGATTTAGGAACAGCTTTTTCCCTACAGCTGTCTCCTTACTAAACTCTGCCCTCTGACACCCCCCAACACTCCCCCACACCACACAAACAGACTCCTCACTCCTCCTCATCACTACATCTGACTTACTTACAAACAAGCAAAAGAAAAACAGTTAACTTGTTATTACTTGCACTACTGTCTGTTCATCCAGAACCCTGAGTCATCCATTTGCACACTGAAATATTTTTTATGCACTTTATTGTCCATTGCACTAGTGTAAATGATATGTTCATAGTTTCTGCTTATAGTGTACATACACTTGTACATAATCCATCTGTATAGTATGTTCATAGTACACCTATCTGTATATCTTGTTGATAGTATTTAAATACCTGTAAATTATGTCCATAATACTGCCTTATTTGTATATTTATTGAACATTTGTAATGTATTGTAGACACTTTATATTTGTACTTACTGCTTATTGCACTTCTGGTTAGATGCTAACTGCATTTCGTTGCCTTGTACCTTACATGTGCAATGACAATAAAGTTGAATCTAATCTAATCTAATCTAATATACTGTACATGCACCCACATAAAGACACTATCCGACATGACCTTGCTTGCTTGCATCATTCATTTATATTTTTATATGGCTTCCTGCAGTACTCAATTCTGATTTTTCATTCACGCCATCTAGTGGTCTATTATTGGCCGACAACAACTGCTACAACTGATAACAGACCACTCAAGCGGGTACCAAGACATCTTGAGGTAATAAAATATGTCAAATTAATAGTGTGTTCATGTGTTCAATTATTTACTTATGTGGCAAGCAAGTACCCTCATAATAAGCAGGATCATTTTAGCCTTGACTTTTCAAAGATGTAACTAAAAGGGAAGTCGTCTTTGTAAGTTAATGTTGTTAAATATAGAAAACATTTTACATTTAAGTAATGTTTAGTGTAGGCCTAATCCTAACTTTAGACTTCATAATTGTTAGTCAACATTAGTTCTCTTTAATTTGAAAAAATGTGCATTTTCAATCATAGTTGCAAAAACATTTTAATTTTACTTTTAAGTGCCATTGTTTAAAAAATGCTTTATTGACTGATGTTTCATAGACGTTCAGTTGCTTTTCATCAAGGACAGATGGACTACTAGTACTGGGTGAACTAAAAAGTCATATAACCTTTTATTTGTTAAGTGAAACATTAATGAAACATCCAAAAAATTATGGGCTTAAGCCCCCGGAGTTAATTATCTTCAATTTGATTTTTAATAATAATATTAATAATAATTATAATATTCTCCTGTAAAAAGAACAAGAATTTCATCTCACCTGGAATCCATGGTGATCGAAGTGAACTCAAAGTGTCGACCTCACTGAAGACCTTGTGCTGGAGTGTCTGTCTGAACAGTCAGCTCTGACTGAAATTCTGGTTTATTTATCAAGCCTGAACTGAAGTCCCTCCCAATCAAATGTGCCTTACGTGTCATCTGAATATTCTGCTATTAAATGCCAGGAACATTTATGTGCATGCTTTTAGAAATTTGCACTTCATGTTAATGGGTTAACTCATTATCTTGAAGAATAAATATTCTATGTTAAACAATGTTTTCCACAACATACAGGTGGCAGGTTTGGTTATGGATAAGTTTTCATGGGTTTCACTGTGTGTGTGTGTGTGTGTGTGTGTGTGTCTGTCTGTGCTTTAAATTTAGTGATTTATGGGAAAATTAATCAAACCCAAACCTGAATTGAAGTAATCCAAGTTAAATAATTCTCATTTTCAGTTCTCATTTAAACAGAAGAGAATATTCATCTTCAGATTAATGTCTTACTACTACTTCTGCAAATTAATTATTTCAACCTCCTTTTTCCTAACGAGCCTACTGAGTTTTAGATTATTGGTTGCACTTCAGGTTTGGGGAAGTTCCACTTAAAAGACTGAAACAAGTAATTTCAAATCATAAGGCTGTTCTACAAATAATCATTGTCTGTCAGTTAGACTGAATGAACTGTAAAATTTCCTTCATGTTCCATTTTTAGATTTTAAGAGAATAACGTAATGCTTGGTATTTTAATGTGACATGGTATAATCAGAATATCTATGGCAAGAGCTCTTTTCAGTCGCTGCATTCTTTTCCTCCTGATTATTATTTTTTTCCCCCTTTGTATTCCGCTTTAACCGTATGAAAAAAGACAACATATACTGCACATTTGTGGTCTGTTCTCCCGATTTAATTTACAACATATTCTCATGAATAATTCACTGGAATGCTCTAACAATCTCTTGTTTTTCTCCTCAAATCCACGTCTCTTTCCAGGTTAGATTGGTTGGATTTCACATTGAAAAAATTACTGATATTTCTATCCTCTATCCTCATTTGGTCCCCATAACATAAGGATTGCAGGACCACAAACACACACACACACACACACACACACACACACACACACACACACACACACAGGTTGATATTAGGAACTCAAATTAGATCCATTGATCCTTCAAATGGTTGAATCATTCACCATTTTGATTTCTAAAAGACTAATCAAGAATTGTGAAAGATTAAGTAACTTGATACAATCCTACACGTTTGATTTTTTTTATCTGTAATTTGTGTAATTTTTGTTTTGTGTCTCGAACCTTGAAGTAATTTTCTCACAATAATCAGCTACAAATGGTTGTGAAGTCATGACTGTGTATATCAATGTCAAGCACAAAGAGTGATGTTGCTACAACCAGTCAAACTAATGGTGTGTGTTGTAACAGTAGGTGGGCTGGGCTGTAACAGAAATATGGACATACACAAAAGGTAAAAAGGTAGGAAAACAAAAGGTTAAACCCGTAAAACCAGCATCCCATTAGTCTCCATACAATGATATAACACTAAAGCAAAAATAATTCCAAATAGTTTTAAAGTATGTCACACACCCTCTATTTTATCCTCTAAGGTATGTTGCTGTTGCTGTTGCCGTTCCATTCCGTGCCAATCAAATATGGTTTCATTTTCCACCGTGGGATTGGTAATAAAGCTCTTTGGAATGTAACACAAATGCGTCGTTTCCTTGGTAATGCAAGAGTTTACAGATGGTATGTCATGTAAATAGTGATTATAGAGGACGTTATAGAGAATGATCTGATAATTCTTTTCATTTTATTATTAACTTGTGTTTACTTTGCTTGGCCAGCTACAGAGAAACACACGTTTTCCTCATGCACATAACCACCACACAACCCTAAACCAATGCACTTGCAAAATGAATTAAATGAATACATAAACCTTTTAAACAAACTTTTGGCTCTGAAACAAATTGTTTATGCTGCTCTATTGTAAGTCATTTTAGATAATAAAAAAAAAAGTCTGCTAAATGCATGACTGTAAATGTCGGAAGCATCTTGAGAACATGGTAAGGATAGTCTTGTTGGTAAAGAAGTCTTGTTGTGTTGAAATGCAGAAATCCTCCAACCATCCAAAACATACAACTTTTATTAGGGCCCGAGCACCGATGCTGTGAGGATCCTATTGTAATTGCTCAGTCAATTATTCTTCTCTGAAATGAATCGCATTTTTGAGGGCCTAAGCAAGTTTGAAAACTCATGAAACTTTGCACATGCAACAGAAGTGGTGAAAATGTACGTCTGATATGGGTTTCAGAATTAATTGTGGCAAAATGGCTCGATAGCGCCACCTACAAAATTTCAATTAAGCACCCTACGCGCTACGCTTCACGTACAAGTATGTAAAAGTAATGCAAAATCTAAAAAAAAACAACAGGAAGTGAGATATATTTATTTTTCTATGCAAATTTTTAGCAATTTTTGCCATTTCTAGACGTTGTACTTTAACAAACTCCTCCTAGAGATTTAATCAGATCAACATCATATTTGGTTAGTCTAATCTAAAGGCCTTTGCGACGTTAAATTGTGAAGATCTTGAGTTTTCGCTGGAGGATGTGTCCGTGGCGGCCTGACAAAATTTGATGTTTCGCCACGAAACAGGAAGTTGTAACTCAGGCATACAATGTCCAATCTGCCCCAAACTTCACATGTTTTATTAGATTCCTGGCCTGAAGACGTCTACATGACAATATTCAGTTACAGTCATAGCGCCACCTGTGGGTAACAGGAAATGACGTTTTACACTGTGACTAACTCCTCGTAGAGATTTAACCAGATCAACATCATATTTGGTCAGTCTAATCTTAAGGCCTTAGCGATGTTAACTTGCAAAGATCTTGAGTTTTCGCTGAAGGGCGTGTCCGTGGCGGCCTGACAAAATCTGATGTTTCGCCATGAAAGAGGAAGATGTTGTAACTCAGGCATACAGTGTCTGATCTGCCCCAAACTTCACATGTGTGATAAGAGTCCTGGCCTAAAGACATCTACATGCCAATATTCAGTTAGTCATAGCGCCACCTGCTGGCAACAGGAAGTAGTTGTAACTCAGGAAGCTGTTGTAAATCCGGCATACAATGTCCAAACTGCTCCAAACTTCACACTGTCCTGAAGACATCAACATGGCAATATTCAGTTACAGTCAAAGCACCACCTGTTGGCTGCAGGAAGTGTGGCACTTTGAAATGACTTTGCCATAATTCTCCTGCATTTACTTGCTTACATGCATGTCGCTCACTGTTCACTGTTTTCCTAAGGCCAACGGGTGGTGGTGAGCCCGGGTGTGAGGGCCCTTTCATCGCTGCTTGTAGCTTTAATTGATTTTCTTATTACAATCATGGTTAGGATGGGGAATGGGATGGGCTTTATGGGTAGGGTAAGGTTTTGCTTGTATGTTTTTATTTTGCCATCTTTTGACTTGAGCTGAACAAAGATGCAACACTCACTCTTCAGAGTTCAAGCTTTATTAATTAACATATAACAAGAGTAACTATCTCACACAGTTACTATGTGCACTCTGATAATCACCAACAGGTGTGCAACTCCACTAATTGTACTGATTGAGAGGTAGTTTCCTAATAAGATTTGGGGGGGAGGGGGGGAGGTAGAAGTTCAATGGATCAAACTTTAAAGAAAATACATAGAAGCTCAATGAACCAAGCTTTAAAAAAAATTATCAAAAGAAAAAAAAAAAAACAACAATGAAAGAAGCATACATCAGTTTTCAAAAAAAAAAAAAAAAAAATTCTTCTAGAAGCTAATTTGTGAGGTCAGGCACTGATGTTGGCGAGAAGGCCTGGCTCGCAGTCTCCGCTCTAATTCATCCCAAAGGGGTTCTATCGGGTTGAGGTCAGGACTCTGTGCAGGCCAGTCAAGTTCCTCCACACCAAACTTGCTCATCCATGTCTTTATGGACCTTGCTTTGTGCACTGGTGCGCAGTCATGTTGGAACAGGAAGGGGTCATCCCCAAACTGTTCCCACAAAGTTGGGAGCATGAAATTGTCCAAAATGTCTTGGTATGCTGAAGCATTAAGTGTTCCTTTCACTGGAACTAAGGGGCCAAGACCAAACCCTGAAAAACAAACCCACACCATAATCCCCCCTCCACCAAACTTTACACTTGGCACAATGCAGTCAGGCAAGTACCGTTCTCCTGGCAACTGCCAAACCCAGACTCGTCCATTGGATTGCCAGACAGAGAAGCGTGATTCGTCACTCCAGAGAACACGTCTCCTCTGCTCTAAAGTCCAGTGGCGGCGTGCTTTACACCACTGCATCCAACGCTTTGCATTGCACTTGGTGATGTAAGGCTTGGATGCAGCTGCTCGGCCATGGAAACCCATTCCATGAAGCTCTCTACGCACTGTTCTTGAGCTAATCTGAAGGCCACACGAAGTTTTGAGCTCTGTAGCTACTGACTCTGCAGAAAGTTGGCGACTTCTGCGCACTGTGTGCCTCAGCATGTGCTGACCCCGCTCTGATTTTACGTGGCCTACCACTTTGTGGCTGAGTTGCTGTTGCTCCCAATTGCTTTTACTTTGTTATGATACCACTAACAGTTGTCTGTGGAATATTTAGTAGTGAGGAAATTTCACGAATGGACTTATTGCACAGGTGGCAACCTATCACGGTACCACACTTGAATTCACTGAGCTCCTGAGAGCGACCCATTCTTTCACAAATGTTTGTAGAAGCAGTCTGCATGCCTAGGTGCTTGATTTGATACACCTGTGGCCATGGAAGTGATTGGAACACCTAAATTCAATGATTTGGAGGGGTGTCCCAATACTTTTGGCAATATAGTGTGTGTATATATATATATATATATATATATATATATACACACACAAATAACAAAAACACAGATTAGGCAAAAAAGAAAAACATCAAAGATACAAGCTTTACATAAGTATCCATATAAAGAAAAAATACAGTGTGTTTAAAGTAAAAATCCAAAAGGTTTCTCTGGATTTGCGCATCAATCATATCTCCTCCCTGACCTGCTGAATAGATTTGTTCAATGCCAAAGTAAAGAAACTCACAAATAGAATGTGAATGCTCTTTAAAATGTTGTGGTACAGGGTTACTATCATCCCCACGTCTAATGGCACTACGATGTTCAAAGATACGGGTTCTCACGGGCCATCTTTTGACTTCTCATGAAACCAGGTTGTTTGAAAATGCAAATCAAAAATACACTTAATAAGGTATGGTAGGTTCATATAAAGCACATTGTCAGCATTTATTCAGGTCTTTAAGGATAAATTAATGGAGGAACACAGTGGCGTAGGCAGAATTTTGTTTTTGGCTGGGCCTGGGGAAATGTGAGCGGCAGACAGGCACTTTCACGTAGGGTCCTTCACTTTCGTACATATTCCTTATAGCCAAAAGCAAACTACGGGACTCAATATTCAGGTAATTTCAATCTTCTTTTCTTTGTTTTTATTGAAAAATATTTCCGCGGTAGAACACATGCACAGTACAATAAAACTACCATGTCTCCATCACAAACACGTTTGTAACTCCGTAGGAAGTAGTGTACTCCATTGCTTTCAATAAGAAACCATCATACACAGACAGAATGTGCATGGGAATTTTATAGTGATGATGAAATTATATATTGGGGTATAATTTTGCCATTATGACATATATGTAGGGGTGTTATTTAATCAGCCAGCATAATTTTATTTACATTTTTTTTTTTTTCTCATTTACACAATTTAGACATGTTTGAGCACATAACCTAACCCCACCCCTAAACCTATTTGTATTTTATATAATATAGTCAAAAGGGGCAGTCGTGGCCTAATGGTTAGAGAGTTGGACTTGTAACCTGAAAATTGTGGGTTTGAGTCTCAGTACTGGCAGGAAAGGGGCAGCCATTTTTGCCGCAGCTGCTCCAGGTGTGTGTTCACGGAGTGTGTGTGTTCAATACTCACTATTTATTCAAAAGTACAAATATTCCAAGTGTTCTGAGGCCAAATGATTGATTGTGTAAAGAGCAGACCCAAAAGCGAGCACTGTCTCCATCCGCTGTTAAGCTCAGTTCCAGGCTGTGCACACATTCAAAAATTGCCACCAGAAGAAATGGCATTGGCTTTCCTGTGTCTCATGACCAATTGCGTCATGCTACGTTTGGGTGTATCTTCTGAATGAGACATGACTGTATGCATTTACGGAGCGGGATTATATTCAGCTATTAAAAAGTTTCAATCTATTCTTCATATAAGATATCGTATGACTTCAGGAGACGCAACATGACTTGTTTGTAATACTTAAATACTGTTTTTAGTCAGTTTTTTGCAATAAATACCTGTGACTGTACTTCTGTTTGCCTATATTTGTTTTATATAGTTGAGAAGTGGGTAGGTTAAAGGGTTAGTTCACCCAAAAATGAAAATTCTCTCATTTATTACTCACCCTCATGCCGTTCCACACCCGTAAGACCTTCGTTAATCTTCGGAACGCAAATTAAGATATTTTTGTTGAAATCCGATGGCTCCGTGAGGCCTGCATAGGGAGCAATGACATTTCCTCTCTCAAGATCCATAAAGGTACTAAAAACATATTTAAATCATAAAACTATTAAAACTAATAAAACTAATATTTCAAGCGACGAGAATATTTTTGGTGCGCCAAAAAAAAATAAAAATAATAACAACTTATATAGTGATGGCCGATTTCAAAACACTGCTTCATGAAGCTTCGGAGCTTTATGAATCAGTGTGTCGAATCAGCGGTTCGGAGCGCCAAAGTCGGTTTGACACGCGATCCGAATCATGATTCGATATGCTGATTCATAACACTTGTTTTTTTGGCACACCAAAAATATTCTCGTCGCTTTATAATATTAATATTGAACCACTGTACTCACATGAACTGATTTAAATATGTTTTTAGTACATTAATGGATCTTTAGAGAGGAAATGTCATTGCTGGCTATGGAGGCTTCACTGAGCCATCGGATTTCAATGGAAATATCTTAATTTGTGTTCTGAAGATTAACGAAGGTCTTACGGGTGTGGAACGGCATGAGGGTGAGTAATAAATTACATTATTTTCATTTTTGGGTGAACTAACACTTTAAGGTTTAGGGAGTGGGGTTAGCTGCTCCAAAATATCTATGAAAGTATGAATAACATATATAAAATATTTATAAAATCATTTCTACTTTTACAAATGCAAATAATTAAACGTGTCTTGATCTGACACATAAGACAAACAACTGAAAGCAATAGAGTAGCCTGAATGTTGAAAAATGACCCTGTGCATTAAAGGGGTGGTTGATTATGATTTCACTTTTTTAACTTTAAGTTAGTGTGTAATGTTGCTGTTTGAGCATAAACAACATCTGCAAAGTTACGACGCTCAACGTTCAATGCAAAGGGAGATATTTTCTTTTAGAGAAATCAATTTTTAAGGACTACAACAAACAGCTGGTAGGGACTACAACGAGTTTCTTCCCGGGTTGGTGACATCGCTAACCCTAAAATTTACATAAACCCCGCCCCCGAGAATACGCAACAAAAGGGGTGAGGCCATGTTATTGCAATACAGTACGTAACATAAATGCAATAGCATGTTATAAAAGCAAGATGACAACATGACAAGTTATAACCATAATTAAATTATACCTGTTCTATCTTCATGCAGCATATATTCTCTGGCTCTGTAGGCATCTTGCAACAGTTCCCACATGAGGGATTTATAGATTATCATGACAGAATATGCTAATCAATGACTTTAAGATAACTCCAGTTAACTCTGAAGTTAACTTCACATCAGCTACATAAATTCATCAACTAACCATTCAGAAACATCCTGCTGCATTCTTCATGTTGTCACTTCTTGATTCTCCATCATTGTCAGACTCCATTTTGAACATAAAAGGCTGAACAGTTTCTGACATTTTCATTGAGTCTGCGTGAGGTAATCGGAGCTGCTAACACAAGCTCTTGAAACTCTGCCCTCTTCTTGGGAGCAGCAGCTCATATGCATTTAAAGGGACAGAGCGTCATTTAAAACAGAGCGTTTTTGCTCACCCTTAAAAAGTGACAAATTTAACGTGTTATAAAAAATTATCTGTAGGGTATTATGAGCTAAAACTTCACATACACAGTCTGGGGGCATCAGAGACTTATTTTACATCTTGTAAAAGTGGCATTATATGACCCCTTTAAAAAAAAGACGAATAGGGTTCCTGACCAAGCATCAATATTCGATGAGTCGGGAGCGAAAATGTATTGAAAAAGCATGTCCAATGTCAACATAACCCAAATAGATTCACAATAGGCCCAATTACTAAATACTGTTGCTGATTACAGTTATCGAGCTATAAAGTTAGAACAGATAGCTGTGTAGATAGAATCTCTCATGTAATACAAAACACAGATGTGAACTTTATCAATTGATTTTTCGCATTTTCGAAATGTTCCTCTTAGTTATTGTTGCTATGCATGACAAGCCATGACACACTCATGCCACACATCCTATTTTCACACAGTGAAAAATACATCACAGAGCAAAGACACTGACAACATGGCAACAGAAAACACAGAGCAAAAAATACATGATTTGTAAAACAAAATGGTTCATACCTGTTACAGATTGAGCCAGAGACAGCTGGACTTGGATTTGAAGTGTTGCCATTACCTGCAGGCTTTTGGACAGGTTCTCTTCCACATCAATGCAAGATTTTTTTTAAAGTGATATAGAATTTTTCTTAAACATCGTTGCTGTTTTTCTAACATTCAATTGCAACTTATAAATAGATGAACACACATGAACTAACAGTGAAATGGCTAACAGCCTGGAAAACACGGCATAATGAATCCAAAAAAAAAATATATATATATTATTTATTTTAGGATTTGAGATGTTATAATCGTGTTTGTAATTATATTAAAATCAATGAAACAACAATAATTTAATAAATAAAATATTTGTACGTTGGAGGCACATTTCAGATCTGCACATCCATGAAATGTAATTCATAACATATGCCCAATATATGCCCAAAAAGTTTAGTAAATTCATTACCTCAAAGTAAATAAATTTTAATTAAACAAAATATTTAAGTATAAAACATCAGAAAGTATGTCACACACCCTCTCCCTGTTTTATCCTGTAATCCTCTAAGGTATGTTGATGTTTTTAGCAAAATATCAGCCTTTGTTATGTTATACCTGCAATTGTAAAGGCCTCACCTTACTCTCAGTTCGCCCACACACAATGTCAAAACAAACATATATTATCTAACTAATTATCTGTTTCAGTTATGAAATGGGTCACCAAAAGGCAAAGGCTGCATGTGGTTCTTGGAACATAAATATCAAAAGGCAATCACAATATCACAGTATAGTAATTAATTCTTAAAATATTTTATGTTTTTCTGTTATTGTGTTGAAAATTAAGACAGTCAGTATTGTTTTTTGTTTGTGGTTAGTGGTATACATTATGCGTTATTACATAGCCTATAGTGTACAGCAGTTGTGGAACATTAAGTCAAAAATTTAAGACAATTAGTTTGATCATTTGTTCATTACTAGATGACTGCTTTGGAGAAGTGCATGTTTGCCGAGAAGGTTCAAGTTCTAGTTCTAGTTCGTTTATTTATATATCCACAAGACTGACCAAATTGCTGTACAAAAAGGCCGCACTAAAATAAAAAAAATATATATATAAACTCTTAAAAGACAAAGTACTGAACAGAAATCCACAAAAAATAAAAAATAAAACACATAAGAGAAACACCATTTGAAAAGCAAATTTTTTAAAAGAGACTTAAAAATCGTCAGGGAAGGTGCCAATCCAATCTCTAAAGGCAGGTTATTTCATAACCGTGGCCCTACCACAGAGAAAGCTCGATCCCTTCATAATTGTAACAATTTAGAGGATAACATTATCTGTTTGAATGTTTATGAATAACATTATGAGTTACAGAGTCAGCGATGGGAACTACTAAGCTGAACTAGTAATAGTCGACAAAACTTTAGTCGACAAGAAGAGGCTTAGTCGACCCAAATTGTATTAGTCAGTCAGATGCAGAAAAAAAAGAAAAAAAAAACTCCACAGGAAGTGGCAAAGTCACGCAGTCTGTGAAGGACAGATCATTAACGGCGGGTCCTTGTGATAGTATGTTGAGCAAGACATTCAAATGTTCGCCTATCATTCATCAACCTCAAACATGACTTATCATTTGAAACATAGTAACTTTACATGGCCGCTCACTCTAATGTTAACCTACATAAATGAGTGCTATTATTAGGTGCATATCCAAGTGTTTGTGCAGAGTGTAGGTGAAAATATGTAAAATGAAAGAAGTATTATCAAACTTACTGCACGAAACGGAGGCGCTGGCATGATCACTCACATTTTTATTTTTTTTTCCCTGTGCATGGTTGAGCACGCCTGGGACGTGAATAGCACGAAGCAATCTCAGATGCTTCTGACTCCATAAAAAGAGATGGCGGGCGAGTTGTGACATGCAACGGGAGTGTAGACCACCCTGGTGGTTGATGTATGCAACGGTCGCAGTGCTGTCCATATAGACCAGCATGTGCTTGCCTAGTAGTGGCCTAGTGCAAGACGTATTGCTAGCAACTCGAGGCAATTGATATGCCACTGCAGTTGAGGCCCCGTCCACAGTGCTGAAGCGACCTCATATGAAGCAATCCGAGCGGCGTGACTGTGGCTGCATATGCCATATGCCCCAGGAGCCTCTAAAATAACTTGAAATAGCTCTTGAGCAAACTCAGGCAGTTCAACACTGACTGGACGTGCTCCTCGGTGAGGCATGCTGTCTGGTTGACCGAGTCCAGTTCCATATCGAGATAAGAGATCCTCTGCCCAGGGGCGAGTTTGCTCTTGTCCCAGTTGACCCAAAGACCCAAAAGGCTGAGGTGAGCTAACACCAAATCCCTGTGTTCGCACAGCTGTTTTCGTGAGTGAGCTAGAATGAGCCAGTCGTCGAGATAATTGAGAATGCGAATGCCCTGTTCCTTGAGGGGAACAATGGCCGCCTCCGCAACTTTGGTAAAGACGCGGGGTGACAGGGCCAAATCAAATCAGGGACTTTGTACTGATATGCCCGACCCTCGAACACAAACCGTAGAAAGGGTCTGTGTCGAGGCAGAATCGAAACATGAAAGTACGCATCCTTCAGGTCGATCGCTGCAAACTAATCTTGGGGACGGAACAGAAACCAAACAAAACAAAAGATTCTCCACCCGGCCATCCTCCGGGGTAGGGAGCGATGCGGGAATCGTCTCCCGAAGAGCTGCCTTCCTCTCCTCCAGGTCGCCCGTCTCAGGTCCGCTTCCTGGATCGCTTGCCACCTGGCTTGGCTGCAGACTGAGCAGGCTGGGCGCTGAGTCCACGACCGGCTCCCTGCTGTCTGCTAGGTGGAGGCTGCTGCTTTGTAGACTTGGCAGGGGTGGAGGACGATGCAGGCGGGCGCCCTCGGAGATGAGCAGGCGGAGGGACAGTGGCCAGTGGTTGGTGGTGGCAGCAGCAGACCGCCAGCGCAGGATATGCTTAATTGCCTCCATCTGCTTCTGTGCGGCCGAGAACTGCTGGGCGAAGCTCTCGACCGCTTCGAATAGGCCAACCTGCGACACGGGGGAGTCCAGGAACCGATACTTATCGTCTCCCTCATGTTGGCCAGATTCAGCCATAGATGGTGCTGCTGGACCACTAAAATGGCCATCGCTTGACCAACAGAGCGCGCTGTCACCTTGGTCGCCCGGAGAGCGAGGTCGGTGGCAGTGTGCAGCTCAGCCAAGAGCTGTTGATCAAGACCAGCCTGGGGCATGTCCATGAGTGCTTTGTCTTGATAGACCTGAAGGAGGGCCATGGCATGCAGGGCGGAGGCGATCTGTCCGCAGGCTCTGTAAGCCTTCTCCGTTAGATTGGAGGAGAACTTACAGGCCCAGGATGGAAGAGGCAGGTCGCCCTGCCAGCCGGCAGCCATTGAACACAACTGCATCGCAACGGCACGCTCAACTGGGGGGATCCCGGCGTATCCCATGGCCTCCCTGCCATCCAGGGTGGTGAAGGCGGAGGAGGGACCAGACTGACTTCGGACGCTGAAAGGCATCTTCCATAATCTGGTCACCTCCTCATGCACCTCCGGGAAGAATGGCACCGGGGCGGGGCGCTGAGAACCAGCATGGGCTGCCCCGAGAAACAAATCATCCAGCCAAGAAGGTTCGGGACACGGTGGAGAATGCTAGGGCCTCAGAGAGAAGCAACGCAGCAGAGTCTTCATCTCCCGATGACTCTTGCTCACCTTCCGATGCTGCGATCGACATCTGGTCGACATCCACCAAAGGAAACGGCTGATCACTCAAAAGAGGGACCACCACGATCCTCCGGTAGCACCGCTGGCTGCAGTGTAGTGTAGGGGTTAGGGACCCAAGGAGATCTCGGCGGGGAAGCCCTAACCGTAATCCTCAGATCACCCTTCCTACACGCCGAGGTGCTGCCCTCTTAGCGTGAAGCAGAAAAAACAGCAGCCCGGGGCATAGAGGAGGGGACCCCTGCTCCCTGAGAACCAAGAAATGAGAGTCTGGATCTCAACACTGAGATGGTCATGTTCCCGCAGTGAGAACATGAACCATCCACAAAAGCTGCTTCAGCATGCTGAACGCCCAGACGTGATGCAGCGATTGTGACCGTCAGCAGGGGCCAGAGAACGACCGTGTAAGATTGAAAATATCTAAAAGATATTTTAAAATGAACAAAGACATTTGATTTACTGTTTCATCCCCCACTCTCTTGCGACAAGGGCCATTTGGAAGACACAAATGTGTTGATAGTGATCAAGCCCTGTAGGCCAAGATGTGTGTACATCAGGGGTCTACAAATTGTCACACCTTTAGTACAGTGGGGTAAGTTTTAATCTTCTGATTGGTCAGTTTGAATGTCTCACATTTGGGTTTCAGTCACATGGTCAAGGAAGGGATGAAAGAACATTGTATCTATTGCTCTGGCTCTTTGATTCTTGGCTTTTCTTGGGCATTCTCTTGCCCTCTCTTATTATTTTAAGTGTAACCATAATCAGATATTGTCATTAAACCCTTTCAATTACAAATGATGTGCTAACTAGTTTTGAATTAGTATTAACATTAATGTGCTCCCTATTGCAATACAATATTGTCACACTATAGCAATGCTTTCCCACATATATTGCTATTATAACTGCGCTTATTTCCGTCGTTGATATAAGTTGTAGTGGGTGGTAATAGACAAGAAATGTACAGTTCCCTTTCAGTCGGTCACGTTCGACGTACGTCAGTAGTGACCGACGAATTGGGATATCGCTAGAGAGCCCTATCAGCTTCGAGTGAACTAAAACAGGCCAATGAAGTTGGCGTGCGATATTTGCATAATGCGCACCGCCCCCGCCAGGTGGTATAAATAGGGGAGCAGATGCAATCGCACTCTGTCTTTCGCTTCGGAGCCAACCAGTTGTTCCTGCTTCAGACTAGAGTGAGAAGAAAAACAAGCCTCTGTGAAGTTTCAGCGTCTTGTGTTGGTGTTAAGGCACTTCAGCGAGGTCGCGAGCTTCGAGGAGCCTGAGCTTAAAGCTCTCAACTGCTGTTTTTACAGCAACTTTTTCCAGCGCTTGTGTTTGTTGCGATTGGGCCGGTTCCTCCGTTGTCTTCGGGGAGTGGTGTACCCGAACACATCGTGACACTCCCTGTGTGCTTCAGCACAAGTGAGCTGATTCTTCCCCTTCTGAAAGAGCTTCACAGACGAACCCTGCGTCTTTTTCAAGATGTCATTTCGTCTGTGCGTTACTGGATGTGGTCGTTCATTGGTCCCCGCTGACGGCCACAATCGCTGCATCACGTGCCTGGGTGTTCAGCACGCTGAAGCAGCTTTTGTGGATAGTTCATGTTCTCATTGTGGGAACATGACTATTGCAGTGTTGAGATCGAGACTCTCGTTCCTTGGTTCTCAGGGAGCGGGGGTCCCCTCTCCTATGCCCCGTGCCGCCGTTTTCTCTGGCTTCGGCCGAGGTGACGGTGTGTCGGCGTGTAGACAGGGTGATCTGAGGATTACGGTCAGGGCTTCCCCGCCGAGCGCTGCTCCGCGGGCCCCTGCCCCCTCTACTTCACTGCAACCGGTGGTGTTGCCGACTGAACGTGCTGGTCCCTCTACGGAGCGACCAGCCATCTCTTTCGGTGCACCGGTGGATGACCGTATGTCGATCACGGCATCGGAAGGTGAGCAAGAGTCCTCGGGAGATGAGGACTCGGCTGCGTTACCTCCCTCCGGGACCGTAGCGTTGTCCGAGCCCGATCCTGAGTTGACGGCTATGCTTTCCCGGGCTGCCGAGAAGGTTGGGCTCGTCTGGAACCCTCCACCGTGTCCCGAACCTTCTCGGCTTGATGATTGGTATCTCGGGGCGGCCCGCGCTGGTCCCCAGCGCCCCGCCCCGATGCCATTCTTCCCGGAGGTGCATGATGAGGTGACCAGGTCCTGGCGGACGCCTTATAGCGTTCGTGCGAGACCTGGTCCCTCGTCCGCCTTCACCAACCTGGATGGCGGGGAGGCTAGGGGATATACGCGGATTCCCCCAGTCGAGAGGTCTGTTGCGATGCAACTGTGTCCAACGGCCTCCGGCTGGTGCGGTGAGCCGCGTCTCCCATCCCGGGCCTGTAAATTCTCGTCAGGCTTGACAGAGAAAGCTTACAGAGCCTGCGGACAGGCCGCCTCCGCCCTGCATGCCATGGCCCTTTTGCAAGTTCATCAAGCAAAAGCGTTGATGGAAATGCCCCAGGGAGGTCTTGACCAGCAGCTGCTTGGGGAGCAGTCCAGCGGTACCCACTTCATCACAAAAAGAGCAGTTTCCCAATCCTCCAGGTCACAAGAGACTGCGGCTGTCAGTGCGCGAGGCCCCCCCTTGCCACTCGCAGCCCACTCTCACTTCGCCAGCAGGTCCCAGTGTGATGGTCGAGGCCGCCCCTCAGCCGTCTCCCATTCACACTGCCACCTCGCAGAGTCTGACCTCACTTCGGGCCGCTGTGCCGTCCGAGTCGGGTTCCAGCACTCTGCTTCGCTGCCCCACCCCCGGTTGGTCTGTGGTGCCTTTGGTCCCGCTGGCTCGGTGTCTGGAAGCCTGGATGGCGCTCCCCAGCCCGTCCCGCTGGCTCATTCGTACTATCAGACTCGGCTATGCGATTCAGTTCGCCCGGCGTCCCCCGGTCTTCAGGGGTGTCCACTACACTCAGGTGTCCCTGGACAATGCACCTGTTCTCCGGGCGGAGATTGCTGTCCTCCTGGCGAAGGATGCAATCGAGCCGGTCCCTCCAGCCGATATGAAGTCAGGGTTCTACAGCCCCTACTTCATTGTACCGAAGAAGGGCGGTGGGCTACGGCCAATCCTGGATCTGCGTGTCCTGAACCGGTCCCTTCACAGGCTGCCGTTCAAGATGCTTACGCAGAAGCGCATTTTCGAATGCCTCCGTCCCCAGGATTGGTTTGCAGCGATCGACCTGAAGGACGCGTACTTTCATGTCTCGATTCTGCCTCGTCACAGACCCTTCCTACGGTTTGCGTTCGAGGGTCGGGCATATCAGTACAAAGTCCTACCCTTCGGGCTGGCCCTGTCGCCCCGCGTCTTCACGAAGGTTGCGGAGGCGGCCATTGTTCCGCTCAAGGAACAGGGCGTTCGCATCCTCAACTACCTCGACGACTGGCTCATCCTAGCCAGCTCGCGAGAGCAGTTGTGCGAACACAGGGACATGGTGTTAGCTCACCTCAGTCGGTTGGGTCTTCGGGTCAACTGGGACAAGAGCAAACTCACCCCCGGGCAGAGGATCTCTTATCTCGGTATGGAACTGGATTCGGTCGCCCGGACTGCGCGCCTCACCGAGGAGCGCGTCCAGTCAGTGTTGACCTGCCTGAGTACGCTCAAGCGCAGGACAGCGGCCCCACTGAAACACTTTCAGAGGCTCCTGGGGCATATGGCATCCGCAGCCGCAGTCACACCGCTCAGATTGCTTCATATGAGGCCGCTTCAACACTGGCTCCGCGGCCGGGTCCCGAGATGGGCGTGGCAGCGCGGTACGTTCCGTGTCCCCGTGACACCGAACTGCCGCCGCACCCTCACCAAGTGGTCGGACCCTTCGTTCCTGCGGGCGGGAGTTCCCCTCGAACAAGTGTCCAGGCATGCTGTGGTCCACACAGATGCCTCCGCCACGGGGTGGGGAGCCACGTACAACGGGCATGCAGCATCGGGTCTGTGGACGGGGCCCCAACTGCATTGGCATGTCAATTGCCTCGAGTTGCTAGCAGTACGTCTTGCACTGGGCCGCTTCCAGAAGCTGTTGTCAGACAAGCACGTACTGGTCCGCTCGGACAGCACTGCGGCCGTTGCGTACATCAACCATCAGGGTGGTCTACGCTCCCGCCGTATGTCGCAACTCGCCCGCCATCTCTTGCTATGGAGTCAGAAGCATCTGAGGTAGCTTCGTGCCATTCACATCCCAGGCGTGCTCAACCGTGCAGCCGACGAGCTCTCACGGCAGCCTCCGCTTCCGGGCGAATGGAGACTCCATCCCCAGGTGGTCCAGCTGATCTGGCAGCGCTTCGGCGAGGCACAGGTAGATCTGTTCGCCTCCCCGGAGACTGCCCACTGCCAGTTGTTCTATTCCCTGACCGGCGGCACGCTCGGCACGGATGCCCTGGCAATCAGCTGGCCCCGGGGCCTACGCAAATATGCGTTTCCCCCAGTGAGCCTTCTCGCACAACTCCTGTGCAAAGTCAGGGAGGACGAGGAGCAGGTCTTGTTAGTGGCTCCATACTGGCCCACTCGGACCTGGTTCTCGGACCTCACGCTCCTCGCGACAGCACCTCCCTGGCCCATTCCTCTGAGGAAGGATCTCCTGACTCAGAGACGGGGCACCCTCTGGCACCCGCGTCCCGACCTGTGGAAACTCCATGTGTGGTCCCTGGACGGGACGCGGAGGTTCTGAGTGATCTCCCGCAAGCGGTCGCAGACACTATCACTTCCGCTAGAGCTCCTTCTACTAGGAACCTCTATGCGTTGAAGTGGAACCTGTTCGTCAAATGGTGTTCCTCTCAACCAGAGCGAGAGGACCCCCGATCATGTTCGGTCAGAACCGTGCTTTCCTTTCTGCAAGAGGGCCTGGAGCGAAGGCTGTCTCCCTCCACCCTCAAGGTGTATGTTGCCGCTATCGCCGCACATCACTATGCAGTTGATGGTGAATCGCTAGGGAAGCACGATCTGATCGTCAGGTTCTTGAGGGGGGCGAGGAGACTGAATCCTCCCCGGCCCCCCTCTGTACCCTCTTGGGATCTGACCCTGGTTCTTACATCTCTCCAGGGTCGTCCCTTCGAGCCTTTGCAATCAGTAGAGTTAAAAGTACTGTCCCTAAAGACCGTCCTCCTGGTTGCATTGGCCTTGCTCAAGAGGGTAGGGGACCTGCATGCATTTTCGGTTGACAAATCGTGCCTGGAATTCGGGCCCGGTGACTCTCACGTTATCCTGAGACCTCGGCCTGGATATGTGCCCAAGGTTCCTACCACTCCCTTTCGAGATCAGGTAGTGAACCTGCAAGCGCTGCCTTCGGAGGAGGCAGACCCAGCCCTAGCTTTGCTCTGTCCCGTCCGCGCTCTGCGCCTGTACGTGGACAGAACGCGAAGCTTCAGGACCTTAGACCAGCTCTTTGTCTGTTACGGAGGCCAGCAGAAGGGAAAGGCTGTCTCCAAGCAGAGGATGGCCCACTGGATAGTGGACGCCATCGCCCTGGTGTATGAGTCCCAGGGCGTGCCTTGCCCGTTCAGGTTGAGAGCCCACTCCACCAGAGGAGTGGCCTCTTCCTGGGCGCTGGCGCACGGCGCCTCGCTGACAGATATCTGTAGAGCTGCGGGCTGGGCGACACCTAACACGTTCGCTAGATTCTATAGCCTTCGTGTAGAACCGGTATCTTCCCGTGTACTCGCTTCCACCAGCCGGTAGACGCGAAGAGCCCGTTCTAGTGTCGGCTTGCAATGCCACTCCCGCCCCCTGGGCCGGATACGTTCATCCTTTTTACTCCAGTCGAGTTCCCCGCTTGGCGAACCCTGTCGAGTTCCTCCGCCTCCCCCTTCGGCTCGGACATTGCGGAGTGTCTGATGCCAGGCCAAACCTCCGTCACTGACGCTGACGTTCGGCTGGGTTCCACATGTCGTGACCCCTCCACGTGAGTGGTCCCATGTGTGTATTTGTCCACGGTCAACTCCCTACGGCGAGCCCGTGTCTTTCCCTTAGCAGAGCCAGCTCTGCTGTCACCTGTCAGATGAGTCTCCCCCTACCCAGGTGGAGCCATCCCAGGGACTCCATATGCGTAATGCCCACGGCCAGTCCATATGTGTACTCTCCACGTAAATTCCTCCCCTACGGGTGGGTAGTGGTCTCCGCAGCGTCCCCTACGGGTTCGCTTCCCCAGTGTAGTCTAGTTTACTTAGTGGGTATATCGGAACAGCAGTAGACTCTCTCGGCGTAAGCTCGCCCCCTTCCCCGTCCCACTGGTGCGCCGGGTGGCTAGAGCTTGCGCTGGGCACTGGAAGGGGTTCATACTGTGGCGCTTTATTTGGGATCCCAATTTGTCGGTCACTACTGACGTACGTCGAACGTGACCGACTGAAAGGGAACGTCTCGGTTACGTATGTAACCCTCGTTCCCTGAGGGAGGGAACGGAGACGTACGTCCCGTCGCCACAGTTGCTGTACCCTCGCTGTAGTGCGGACTAGGTTGTCTCCTCAGCGAAAAAACAGAGTGCGATTGCATCTGCTCCCCTATTTATACCACCTGGCGGGGGCGGTGCGCATTATGCAAATATCGCATGCCAACTTCATTGGCCTGTTTTAGTTCACTCGAAGCTGATAGGGCTCTCTAGCGATATCCCAATTCGTCGGTCACTACTGACGTACGTCTCCGTTCCCTCCCTCAGGGAACGAGGGTTACATACGTAACCGAGACGTTTTCTACCATCTTGCTGATAACGTTTCTTTAGTCACTCGGCAACCTTACAGCCTGAACCCCTGTAGGAGTTCCACCCTTACAGATGGTGCCAAAACCCGGGATCCCTTGCAGTGAGTTTTCTGAAATCTACTTTGATCGGTCATCAGAATGAGAACATTTTTTCACAGTTGATCTTGTAAAGCTGACCTTCTCACCAAGGAAGGGGTAAGTCTGTTTTAATTGTTTAATGGTATGATATTCAGATCTCCTCAGGGATGGAAGGGAAAATTTCTGAAAAGAGTGACGTATTGTTTGCTTTATGGAGCAAAAAAGTTGAGCCTATCTTGAATGGCAAATACATACCAAAAAATTTCAATTCAGATAATGACATACTCGCATATTGGGACATAATTGGTAAACATCAAAAGAAATCAAAACATGGTGAAATCATTGAGGCTTTAAACTACATGCGTTATAAACGGCTACATGAGTTAACAATATTTCTATCTTCGCTTATGGATGTTAAATGTGAAGAAGAGCATGCAGAGGTACAAAAGCGTGAGGCAAAGATACAGGATCTTCAAACACAGCTAGATAATTTACTAGCTGAACAGTTAGCTCTGACTGAAAAGTGTAAAAAACACAAAGAGACCATTGCAGATCTCAAGGCTAAGCTAAATGCTCAAAAGTCTCCCAAAACGCTTAACAGCGGTGGGGCTAAAAAGCATGTTCACTTCTTAGATGAGGTGAATTGCTCTAATGAATCTAGAATGTTTTGTTCAGAGGCCACTGCTCAAAAAAGTGTGCCTATTTCAGTTCTTAAGGTGATGCAGCACCATAATAGCGCAGAGTCATGTACCAGAACACATGGTGCACAAGCATTAAAGAGTCATGAAAATCCTCAAATTCCAGGAGAACACAGCAAACAACCCTGTGGCAAAGAGAACAGGTTTTGCAGTTCCTGTCAGAAAATAGGCCATACAGAGGAAAAAAGCTGGTCACTGGGTAGGGGTAGACCTCCACCTTATTTTCAGAAAAATAGGAAACCACATTTTAAGGGCAAAGATCAACGCTCAATTGCAGCCTAATAGCAATAAGTTTAATAGTTAAACATCCAAATTGCTATGATCCTGTTTGTATTTTCAAATTTGTAATTGTGCTAAACACTTTGTGCACATAGAACACACATTAAAGTTGTTTGTGGTACTATATGTACACATAGAGTAGCTGAGTTTATTCTTTAAAACACATGATTGCTTTACTGTAAGTGTTTTACGAAACACTTAGGTTAAAGGTTGTAGATGCTATGCATTCTAGACCATGTATCTTGTGTAAGTTGGAATAATAGGTGTAGTACTGGAATTGTATTGCAATTTCTAGTTGCATGTGTGATTATGTTAAATTTGTTTGCCTCCTAAGTGGAAAACTCTGCTATTTTCCATATAGCTGGAGTAAAACCATGTACAGGAGCACAGAATTGCCATGTGGCTACAATGTGATTCACAATTGCATTAACCATGAAAATGCTTTCCTCACAACAGGATTCAGTAACTCTGAACTTTGTACTTTATCATGCTCCTTAACAAAAACATTGGTGTGGAAAGATTTTGAGCCAGATCACACCTCATACCCACATTCCCATGATGGCTCCCTGTTACAACAATAGGACCAAATTTGCATCACAATTGTAAACCTACTCACCTTTGTTTGGAGCATGATTGAATTTACATATTGAAGAATCAGAATCAGAAAGAGCTTTATTGCCAGGTATGTTTACACATACTAGGAATTTGTTTTAGTGACAGAAGCTCCACAGTGCAACAGAGTGACAGCGACAAGACACAGATAATAAAAAGAATAAGAATAATATACAAATATACAAGATAGACAAAGTGCAAAAAGAGCAAAAAACAATATATAATATAGACAATTTGTAAGTACAGTTATGATGAGTGCAAATTTGAAATATAAATAAGTATGCATTTTAAGTAAATAATGTATAATAGTGTTGTGTGTTCCGTGTTTGTCAAGTGTTCATGAGATGGATTGCCTGAGGGAAGAAACTGTTCCTGTGTCTGGTCGTTCTGGTGCTCAGAGCTCTGTAGCGTCGACCAGACGGCAACAGTTCAAAGAGGGAGTGTGCTGGATGTGAGGGGTCCAGAGTGATTTTCTTTGCCCTTTTTCTCACTCTGGATAAGTACAGTTCTTGGAGAGTGGGGAGGGTTGTACCAATGATTCGCTCAGCAGACCGGACTACCCTCTGTAGTCTTCTGAGGTCAGATTTGGTAGCTGAGCTGAACCAGACAGATATAGAAGTGCAGAGGATGGATTCAATGATGGCAGAGTAGAACTGTTTCAGCAGCTCCTGTGGTAGTTTGAACTTTCTCAGCTGGCGAAGAAAGTACAACCTCTGCTGGGCCTTTTTCACGATGGACTCAATGTGGTTGTCCCACTTCAGGTCCTGGGAGATTGTGGTGCCCAGGAACCTGAATGACTCCACTGCAGTCACAGTGCTGTTCATGATGGTGAGTGGGGGGAGAGCAGGGGGGTTTCTCCTGAAGTCCACGATCATCTCCACTGTCTTGAGCGTGTTGAGCTCCAGGTTGTTAAGACTGCACCAGACAGCCAGCTGTTCAACCTCCAGTCTGTAAGCAGACTCGTCACCGTCCTGGATGAGGCCGATCAGTGTGGTGTCATCTGCAAACTTCAGGAGCTTGACAGAGGGGTCTTTAGAGATGCAGTCATTGGTGTACAGGGAGAAGAGCAGTGGGGAGAGAACACAGCCCTGAGGTGCGCCGGTGCTGATGGTGCGGGTGCTGGATGAGAAATTTCCCAGCCTCACTAGCTGCTGCCTGTCTGTCAGGAAGCTGGTCAGGAAGCCACAGCTAAATGATTTTATCTTCACACACAAAGTCAAATCTACATTTACATGTGCCTCACAAAATGTATGCATATAAGGTTTTTTAAGTGTTTAAGTCTAGACTGCACTATAACTGTGAATTTCATCCAGTTATTGTTTTGTTTTGTTTTTTCTTTGGATTTATTAAATCACTTAGTTATCATTTGTCACACAAAATTTGTATTACCATTAATGCCTTTGAAACATTTCTGAAACTTATTTGATTTGTTTCTTTGTATTTTGTCCATTTGAATTGTAACAATGTTTTTGGACATTAATCCAATTGAATCTCTGTATTTGGTTACACTGAATATTTTGTTAATACTCTTCATGATAAAGGGGGGTTTAAAACCAACAATTGTTGTTTTGTTACATTGCAATTTATTTCAATGTTTCCAGAAACAGTGTAAGAGCTTGTAAGATCTTCTTTTATTCTCGCCTTGAACGCTTTATCAAGTACATCTAAAAGATATTTTAAAATGAACAAAGGAAAGACATTTGCTTTACTGTTTCATCCCCCGCTCTCTTGCTACAAGGGCCATTTGGAAGACACAAATGTGTTGATAGTGATCAAGCCCTGCAGGCCAAGATGTGTGTACATCGGGGATCTACAAATTGTCACACCTTTAGTACAGTGGGGTAAGTTTTAATTTTCTGATTGGTCAGTTTGAATGTCTCACATTTGGGTTTCAGTCACATGGTCAAGGAAGGGATAAAAGAACATTGTATCTATTGCTCTGGCTCTTTGATTCTTGGCTTTTCTTGAGCATTCTCTTGCCCTCTCTCTTTCTCTCTCTCTCTCTCTTTCACTCTCTCTCTATCTCTCAGGTAACTTTTTTCATACATGCTTTGTACGATTAATGGTATATGATTTTATCATCTCATACATCTATTTTGTAATTATTTTAAGTGTAACCATAATCAGATATTGTCATTAAACCCTTTCAATTACAAATGATGTGCTAACTAGTTTTGATTTAGTATTAACATTAATGTTCTCCCTATTGCAATACAATATTGTCACACTATAGCAACGTTCTCCCACATATATTGCTATTATAACTGCACTTATTTCCGTCGTTGCAAAGCTCACATGCCAATGTCCATTAGCTTGTTTAGTTACACTCGAAGGTGACGGTTCACTTCTGATGTACGTCGAACGTGACTGACTGAAAGGGGACAAAGAGTTGCATCATTAATGACTTAAGTGTGCTCCAGCCCAGAATGTTAAGTGCAGTGTGCATGCAGGCCAGCGGGGGAGTGGGGGCACGGTACAAAGAAATCGTGCCTAGTGTAAGTACACCCTGAGTCTTCATCTCAAGAAAGTGAATACTATCCATCCAAAATAGTAGGCTATGTTAGATTAGTAAACTTAGTACGATTTAGGATGGATAACTTCACTTCATTTCGGCAGTTTTTTTTTTTTTTTTTTTAATCCTGTGCATTTATATTTCTGTATAAATAGCATTTATATTTTTATGTTAGTAAGTGGTGTAAAAAATTGCTCTTTGCATAATAAGCTGGTGGGTTTTATGGTGAGGTATGTTGCGGATTGCGCGTGATGGGCCGCTTTGTGCCAGTGTCACATGTATGTTCTGTTTAGTTCAGTTTCTGTCTTGTCTGCATTAGTCATCATTTGTTACCATGGTGTCCGATTACATTTATTCTTGCCCAACTAGTTCCCTCATTTACTCTGTGTATATATTCTCCTTGTTCAGTTCAGTCCCTTGTCGGTTATTGCTCGTGTTTACACGCTGTTACGTTTGCGATCTCCTACTGTTTGCATTAAACCTTGTTTATAGTTTGGAATCTAGTTTCGTCTCTCTTCTTTTGTCCTCTCTCCTGTGTGACAGAATAACCGACCTCTCAAATAAGAAATAAGTTTTATGGACTCAACAGCGCTGCGGCTTCTCCTCCTCCCAGAAAACAGGCCGTAACTGGGGTACCTGGCCTGAATGCTCCGGAATGGCAGCCTCTACTTCACAGCCAGCGAGCCCGAGGTGCCCACCGAGGTCGTTCAAGAGCCGGAAAACATCAAAGCCCGGAGTTTACGCAAGCAGGTCAGTCCACCGCAGAGCCTGGAGCGGACCTGGACCTGATTGACCTGTGGTCCACAGATCCTTTTCCCACCCAAGTCCCCACCCTCACATCTTCATCTTCTTCACCGGTCCCGTCTGGAAATCTTCAGCCCGTATCCCTGCCTGTTGTCCTTGTCCCATCTCCATCGCTGGTCACGGCCAGCCCCCTAGATCTGTCGGCACCACTGGGGTTATGTAACTCCTTGGCTCTGCCACCACTGCTCACTCAGTGAGGCTCATCCTCCGCACCTCGGGCTTTCCTACCACCAGCTTGGCTAGAGGCCGAGGCCCCGGCTGCAGCTCGGGCCTCCAGGCCCACACCTCCATCTCGACCTGTGAGCCCATTGCCCTCACCTTGACCCACCACTCCTCCGCGGTCCATCTGCCCGGAAGGTCCGCTGGGATCACTCGACACTCCAGGTCGGCCTTCGGTGGTCAACGGCCAACTACAGCCACAGACTTCATGATTTGGGCTGCACCCTCACCCTGCACCTTTTCTGCATCACTGGACTTCTCCCTTCCTCCGACCTCCCTATCGCCCTCCCTCACCACATCATCACCCCGGTCATCCGTCACCACATCATCTCCTCAGTCCCGCGAGTCAGCGGCTCAGCTCCCGTCTTCCAGATCTGCGATGTCAACCCAGTCCGTCAACCACTGTGTTTTGCCGGTTCCTCTACCATTCACCATGGTTCTGCCGCCATCGATCGGCTCCCAGTTGCCGCCCAGCCCAGCAGTCAAGGCTCCACCCTGGATTCTCCCATCTTCAGCTCCACCATGGTGCCTGTGGCCAATGTCCCCAGGATTCAGTCCGTCCCCAGCTCCACGCCACTGAAGCCTTCGCCCTCTTACCTCATGAACTTTTTCTGTCACGACACAAGGACACACCTTTCTGAGGGGGGCGTAATGTCACATATATGTTCATTTTAGTTCACTTTCTGTCTTGTCTGTGTAAGGATGGATTTTACTAAGACTGAATTCAAGATTCCTATCCTGTAATAAAACAATAAAACTCTCTAATCTGAAGAGAGGATCTGCGAGAAAGAGCACAGGACAACACCTGGTTCAACCACCTCTCTTACCCCCCATGCTGAGTTCCTGACTCCTCACACCCTCTCCTTCCCCTCAGGCCATGCAAGTCTCACAAATCTGCTATCTTAGTTGTTTTAAGTGACATCAATGTTAATACTTCTGGTGCGACTGGTAAGATGGTTTCACTCCCACAACAATAGAACAGACAAGAATAAAGAAAACAAAACCTGTTCTCCTGGTGTGGGAGATGCCCCAATAAAGATCCTTATTAACCATTTGTTTTGATCCCCAAAACCAGGAGTGTGACCCTTTGGGGCACGAGAAAAGGTCCAGCAAAAGCTGCATAAATAGTTGGGTGCTAAATGTTTACAGCCCTTTTGTCAAGACTTTATTTAAAGGGATTTGGCAAACCACTCAAGGAAGCATCTGTGAACTTCCCACACAATTGCTGTGTGTCTCTCTCTACTTGCCAGGTATGCTGACTCTTTGAAATTGCTTTTTACTATGTTTTAAATTGTGTTTTGTATTTTCTGCTGATCAAGTTGTGTGATGTATTCTTTTTAATTCTTTAATTGATGTTTAATCCTGCCTGGCAAAATAAATGTTAAATTTTGATTTATTTCGGAATCTCCTGAAATCATTATTACCAGTAAACTATGGGAGGCTAATGCTAACGTAAATCTGTGTCCAGGGTAGAACAAACTGAAGGCGCATGAATGAAGGAGCAGTAGGCACTTTATCTGAAGACCTTTTGATTTCTGTTTACCACTGATTTAGCAAGTTGTATGGAAGTGGCTAAATTAAAATACACTTTTGTTCAAGTGAGCAGTAGGCAACTGACTAAAGGTATTAGCTAACTCATTACACCCTCTGACGAAGATCAGACTGGAGAGTTTATGTCCGTGAGTTTACCGCAAATCCGGGGCGAGTATCTCTGTGTGGCATCAGGTCCCTGATGAACGAATAATTGAAAGTATGGGATATTCAGAAAATCAAAGATCTAAATTAAGTCACAACTAATCTAATGATCAGCTGTTAAATCAGAAATATTGTAAACTCGAAGAGTCTATCTAAATTTGGAGTCAGATTAAATTATTCACAGAGTCAGAATTAAATTAGAAACCAAACATTTTAATGACTAAAGGTGATTTTTACAGAAGCGCCAGAAAAGACAAAGCTAAAATTAGATAAAAAATATACATCCGCTCTTGAAGAGTGCTGCGGGTCTGCGGGGTTTCCTGTAGCTGCGATCGAAATAGCGGTGATAAATTCTAAATTTGGAGGTGAGATAAATAGTGATAGCGACGAAGATGATATTGCAGCTCTAGCAAGCACCATTAATGATCATTTGTCCCTGACCAAGGACAAATCCTAGTTCAGTGGTGCGCGATCCTTTTCCAAAGCCTGCAAGTGATATTTATTATCACCCAAATAGACCCGAAGAGAGGCAGCACAGTCCAATAATGACTCAAACTAAAACTGGCGCTGTTCTCAGAAAAACAATGAAAGTTGCTGTACTTAAAACAATGACTAACGCAGATGATGAAGTCACTACTATTAGCCGTCCTTTAACTTGCGAAGAATGTACCAAACACAAAGAAGTTGTGGGAATGATGCCAAGAAAAGGCCCTTTCCAGCCCTACTGGGACAACTTAATGCTACAGGCATCAGTGTACAATTTAGAGGTCAGAGATGTTTGGCAAATTGCTCTCCTCACTATTCCAGAGGAACTAAAACCAAAAATGTCCCCTGAATTAAGATCTGGAGAAATTGTAATCAAGCGAGAAGGTTAGAATGAAAACGACGTGTATGAAAGATTGAGGGAGACTCTATTAGAGCTAAGGGGACCAACTCACGCTGAGTGGAATAGGATTTTAGAAATAAAACAGGCCAACAAAGAGCCATTTGAAATGTATGTGGAACGTTTATGGGTGACGTACAAAGAGCATTCAGGTTTAGAAGATGCACAGCATGATCAGGAAGTTTTACTTCAACTCCTGAAAAATAATGCAGGGTCTCACATTCAGCAAGTGCTAGTTCATGGAGCCGATCCATCAGAGAATACCTACCAGTCATTGGTGGATTGGGCTTCCAAAATAGAAACCAGACTTAAACAAACTAAAGCTTGTTCCATCTCAACAACACAATGGCTAGCTGAGGGGAAAAGTGCTAAAAAATCTGACCCAAGGCCCAAATTACAACCTTACTGCTACTTTTGTAGAAAAAATAATCACTTTACCCAAGATTGTTTTAGACTAAGAAGGGCTCAAAATAATCAGAAGATACACTCCAAAGCTGAAAGCGAAATCCTTAACCAGTTAGAGAATTTGATTATAAAAAGTAACACCCCAGAAAGTAGCACAAAACAAATTGAAGAACAGTCTAAAAACCTGAACAACCCATACAGGTCTCTGCAGACAGACCTTGCTAACCTGCTAGCAAAATATAACAATCCCCAATAGGGGTGTGTGGCCTCCGTTGCTGTAGGAAGCGTTATCAAAGGCAATCGAATCAAAATAAGAGCTAACCTTGGAGGCCGGTGCCTGCATTATGTCCATATCCAGTATAGATCCGACTGAACTTCTCATCAACAAACACAGCGATGTTTGGGCTAATCATGAACATTATTGACATTGAACATTATATACACCTTATTGACTTTGAAGTACGCATTGAGGGAGAGCCCCCTCCCCCACAAAAACAATATCGCATCAAGCCAGAGGCAGAGGTCACAGTTCATGAGATCGTGAAACATCTTGAAGTAAGAGGTATAGTTTGGTGATGCAGTTCAACCACAAATTCTCCGTGTTTGCCAGTTCCAAAACTGGTAAATGGCGCCTTTGTATTGATTATCAACGTCTCAACAAAGTTTTACCCAGAGCAACACCCATAGTGGCAAATCCATCTACCATCTTATCACAAGTTTCAACCAGTGCTTCGTGGTTCACAGTGCTTGACATTAAAAATGGCTTTTGGTCTTTTAAAGTCAAACGAGAAGACCAATGGAAGTTAGCGTTTACTGTAAATCAAATGCAGTACACATGGGAACAAATGCCACAAGGCCTTCACAACAGCCCAGCCATTTTTCGCAGAGCTGTGTCAGATGTGCTCACTCCCTTACTAGGGACTGGCAAAGTAGTTCACTATGTAGACGACATACTAATAGCCACAGAGGAACCACTTGAAAACCACTTGCAACTGGTTGACAAAATGTTACAGATGCTAGGCAACGCAGGCTTCACCATTGTATTCACTTTTAAAAGGCAAAACAAAGCCAAATGATGTCCTTGAATGGACTGATGAACATGAACAAGCGTTTACCAACTTAAAACAACGATTGTGCGCCGCGCCCGCCCTGGGTTTGCCCAGCCCATCAAAAGATTTTCATATTCAAGTAGAAGCACATGAAATCACATTAAGCGGAGTTTTAGCTCAGGAACATGGGGGAAAACTGCGTCCAATCGCTTATTACAACCGTAAAAAATCTCTAGTTGAACAAGGATTTGACCCATGTACACAGCAGGTACTCGCAGTGCATTGGATGCTAAAACAAACAGAACCTATTGTCGGTTTTCAACGTGTCGTTATACACACAATGCACACACCTGTACGAATGCTTTTACAAGGCCAGATAAAATGAGTTTCCTCCCAAAGATTAGCGAGATGGCTAGCAGATATTCAAGCGTGCGAGATCACAATAAAAAACACACGAAAAAGCCCCCATCTCCGTTGTAAAAGTGCGTGCGCACATCAACAAAAATCCAGATGTGCATGAGAAAAACAGTAATATTGCTGACCAATTGGCTAAGCTGGCAGCAGTGAAAGGTGACCTATGGCGAAACAAAACACCCTCTGTTTCTGTAGCAAGTGCAGCGCAAGTTACACCCATAGACCTCAAACAGTATCAACAAGATCTGTGGGTCTCTGATGGAGAACTTGTGCCACACTTGAAACATGATCAGATGGTTAACATAATCTAAGGCAATCTAAATTTGTCATTCCAGAAGTGCTTCAAAAGCCAATAATCAAATTATATCATGAATATGCGCATGTGTCTGCAACAAAAACAGCACAATTGATACAAAAATAATTTTGGTGGCAAGGAATGACAGCTGACATTGAAAGATGGTGCAACACCTGTCTGGTGTGTGCCACAATTAACCAGGGAAAATTAGGCCGAACAAATCTGCGCAGGCCAGAACCGCCAAAAGGACACTGGGGGTCCTTACAATTGGATTTCATTAGTCCGCTACCCAGTGCCAGAGGAGGGTATCGATATTGCCTCGTGATAACTGATAAATTCTCAAAATGGGTTGAAGCAATTCCCACTCATAATAACACCTCAAATACAGTGACACGTGTGATGGCGAACCAAATCATTCCTCTTTGGGGAGCACCAATTCAAATTGAATCTGATCAAGGGACTCATTTTACTGGACAAGTTAAGATATGTGCAAAATGCTGAACATCAAGCAAAGATTTCATGTGCCATAACGACCACAAAGCTCGGGGATGGTTGAACGCATTAACTGGACTATCAAAGAAAATATCTCCAAGCAGATAGCCCAACACCAAAACAAGTAGACTGATGCTTTACCCACTGTTCTGACTGTGCTGTGAGCAACTCCATCAAAAGCTACAGGCATTAGCCCATATGAGCTTATGACTGGTAGGGTGATGAAGTTACCCATTGATCCAGAGATTTCCCCAGCAGACCTGGGGCTAATGCTCGCAACGCAGCAGATACTCAGGCTGATCTGAAACAACAGCAGTCAGATCTGACAAATGATGCACAATTTAACCCAATCTCTGAAACAAAATTCTCTGAAGGAGATATTGTGATGGTACGCGTTTTTGTAAAACAAAACGCATTCTCCCCTAGATGCCACGGACCCTATGAAATTAAAGCTGTTTGCAACAGCTGTGTGGCCGTGACCATCAGAGGAAAATTAAGATGGTACCACATGACCCAGTGTAAACAGTTTAAAGGTTCATTAAATTAATTATGATCTTTCTTTTCCATAGGGCAGTCACTGAAATTCCATGGAGGCCAGATGCCAGGGCGGTATCTGGACCCACCTGCATCGAATTGGGACAACGGGTCACACTCGCACATACCCTAGGATGCGGGAGATGGGTATGGAAATATACCAAAGGGCCATCCACATCCACTTACATTCCAATTACATACAAAGAAATAGTCACATGGCCCCCCGGATTAGCACCGGAACCAAATTGTGTAACTAAAATCTGCTGTAAGACAGGGTCTACTCATCTCCCAGACACAAACATCACAGGTTACACACTCGCACCAAAATTTCACCATAACTTTACTACCTGGAATCAACTTAAAGAATACCAGGTTCAAAAATTGGTAGTCAGAACCTACTGTATAAAATCAAGAATTATGGCGAAGATCCTAAAAAAATGTTACTCCATTAAGGATCTAGAACCAGCAACATATAGGTGCAGGCACACTACTGTTGTGAACAACAGTTAAGATGGCATTCCAGGGACCAGTTTACGACAGGGTCCCTCTCTAACTGCTGGTGTGTAAGAAGATGTGCCACACTGTGATTGGATCTTTGGTGAATGAACATAAACAAATGTTCAGCAACATCAGATAAGATGTTAGGACAACTACCAGACACCTCTTCCAGAGCAGGAAGGGGGACCTTCTGCACCCACCAAAACCAAGGAGAGGACTTCTCATTGGACGACACATTGACTCTAAGCACCAAACTCATTCCTAAGGTTTAGGCAAGGACTGCCATAAAAAATCCTTCAGGACCCCCTGGATGGAGCAGCAGTGACTGAAATAAAGAGAGGACACAGAGTTCTATCTAAATCCATTCATACCTATGTTTGGAGGCCTTAATTTGATCTAAACTGCATAACATCCACTCCATCTTCATGCAAAGCACAGTTTATGTTAATGGTTACTGGCTGTTAAAATAACAGGTCATGGGACAGACCTGTTAACAGATAAACAAATGCATGGACGATGATTTAGCCATTTCATATCGTGTTTGGTGTCTGTCTGTTCCCTACGATGCCTTTAATAATTTGAAAGCGGTTTGGTAAAGATATAATGCATGGGTAAAATGTTAAAGATACTATTTTAACACTGTACTTTATGCTATGCAAATGAGTTCCACACCAGGGTGGGCAACACCGGGGCTACTTCAGATAACAGTGGCCAATCACACTCCAGGATCGGCAAGGCGCCACATTTCAATCTCCTCCTCATCATAAAGGGATAAATATGTCCCCCGGGTAGACACACCCTTGTTCTGCGTTTCCAGCTCGACGGGGAAGGAGACATTAACAGACACTCCACGTCCTGAGTTTCTGACCTGACGAGGAAAGAGACTACAAGACCGTTAAGGTTAAGCTTTTGCGAGCAAAACCTTTTACATTGCTTCCAGCTGCACTCTAGCTGCAAAAAGGGCCCCAGCATTGAGGGACTTCATCTGACCCTTACGGCTTCTACAGCAGCGCAGCCCAGTTCGCAAAGGACCTCTGCATCGGCAGACATTGCCTGTACCACACGGCTCCTCAGCGACGGAGCCAGCCTGCAAAGGAACCTGTGACGATTCATCTGACCCAGCTGCCCAGTCCATCCTAAAGGACCCTCTTGGCGCAACTGAAGTTCAGCATCCTCCAGCCCAGCGTGGCACGACTACTGGATCGCAACTCCGCGCCCTCCCACTGCACGCAGCCTGCATCATCAGTGGAAGACGTCTCTGCCACCGGATTGATCACCCGACTGTGTGGAACATAAATATAAACTTACCAAACCTCTTACTAGAGACCTTGGCATTAGTTTATACATGCAGCATATGTTTTTCTAACCTGTTTAGATAGTTACTTGAGGTCAGCTTGTTACAAATAATAGGGATATTATTTGTTGAATGATAAATAAGCAATTATTTATCACCATTTTACCAGAGCCATTAGGTGGCTTCCATAAGAAGCATTCCCATACAATTCTCTTCCATTCTACATTCAGTTCAACAGCATTGCATTTATCCATTCTGTGTTCACTTCATTTATTTGTTTCTTTGATTTAATTTAGTATTCTCCTTTGATTATTATTTTACTATCTTTTAGAAGTGCATATTCATTATTCCATTATTAATCGTTGTGGTATTTACTCTTGCATGTCTATTGTTAATAAATTTCATTGATTTTATTATAACTGTGTCTTCCTTGTGTTGATGATCAAAGACTCTACTAGTTGGCCAGACTCTCACAAATTCTTCAGACAAATCAGTTGACCGACTCCCTCCAGTTTATAATAATTCTGAATTATTGAACAGCTCTTTTGGAGTGTTCTTAAATGGTTAAGATAGTATTCTTAACTGGTGCCCCGTATTACAAAAGGGGGGAGGGGTCATCTGATACACTCATAACCACACCTTAAGTGACATGTGATCAAAAGTCACTACGTCACCGGTGAAAGGAGTAAAAATCACTACACTACAACACATAATAATACACATTTGAAGTTTACTGAACTTATTTTTAACCTAACAAATCCTGTATCAAAAACAATTTGAAAACATTTGTTTGGACTGGACGAAAAGAAGGAACATACTGTGTGGGAAAATGTGAGGCAAATATGGACGATTTTACTAGCCCTCATAATTGTTCATGGACATTACATCATTGCTTTAATCTAACCACGTGTGGATATAGAGAGCCCACACAGTGTCCAAAATTATATCCCACCCCTCCAGGTGGCCTAATCAAAGGAAATGTAAACAAGACTTTGCTTCATGATGTCAATCTTGTGATAACACATGTAACGTATAATATCTCTAATATTTTGCTATATTGCTTATGTAGAACATTGTAACTATAATGATGAAACTTATACATGGCTACAGTCACGCATCGATGATTTAGTCTCTGATTACAAAAACAGACTTGCAGTCCAAATTCCACCTGCTCGTACTAAACAAGATCTATTTGGAAATATAGCAGGCCTTTTTGGATCAGTTAATTCTATATCCAACACTTACAAAATAGCAGGTCAATCTCAATTTTTTAACATGGTTGGCAAATCAGGTGGCCACTGGTTTTCAACACATCACCAATAGTAATGAAAATATTATCAAAGCGGTCAGATCTGAAGCACAGGCGCTTCTGACGACCAGTCAAACAATTTTCAATCAGACCTGTACCATCGAGCATGACTTAGCCTGTAGATTGTATGCACAAGATTTGTTTACTGCAGCAAGACAAGAAATTGTAGATCTTCGTCTTCATAAGACACCTAGACATGTTTTAAATGATCTTATAGAAATGTTAGATCTGTATAGATGGCTTACTCAGAAAAAATGTTAAAACATTAACTATTCTGAATTGTTATCAACATTAATGATATATACTGGAAAGGAATGTATTGGCTGTATTGGGTTTTTTGCCACTTTCCCTCTAATTCACCCAGAACAAGTCTACCTAAATTCCACTACCATACGCTCTATTGGCGTTGTAGTGAAAGATCAGATCATTAAATGGGACCATCTTACTGGGTAAATGACTTTGAAGGGCACCGAAACCTTATTTACCACTCTCACCTGTTGTCATGAAACATCTAGTTACATTATCTGTACCTGCAATACTTTGCAACCTTTTTCTGCCAATAATTCTAAGCTCATTAATGTGCAGTCTTTGCATGGCCATTCTGATGCTGTCCAAGCGTCTCACACTCAGTGGTGCATCGTAAGCGAGATGAATTCCTTCACCTACAGAGGTCTGACCTGCCCTACAAACCACACTTTCTGCTCGGAAGTGAAAGAGGACTTTTCAATGGGCCAGATAAACATCCTGGGAAAGGTACCACTAGACGTAGATGTTTCCCCATGGTGGGAGGACACTTTTTATGAGCAAAGCACACAAGCTTTGGTCAACACGATGGACTTAGTTCGTGGATGCGCTATCGCCAGTGTGCTTATCTTCTTATTCACTCTCATCCAGTGCTGCTACTTCAGATGTCTCCTCCGTGCGATGCGCACTTCAACCAATGTGGCCATCGTGCTCAGTCCACTATGGGTACCAGCCCTACAGAAGCTACAACCGTAAGCAAGCTGCAAGAAATCCATGGATAGTGGCCCCTCAGGGACTGCTCTGGATCTGCCCCAAGGGGCCAAGGGCGGAACTGTAAGGATGGATTTTACCAAGACTGAATTCAAGATTCCTATCCTGTAATAAAACTCTCTAATCTGAAGAGAGGATCTGCGAGAAAGAGCATAAGACAACACCTGGTTCAACCTCCTCTCTTACCCCCCCCCCCCCATGCTGAGTTCCTCCTCACACCCTCTCCTTCCCCTCAGGCCATCCAAGTCTCACAAATCTGCTATCTTAGTTGTTTTAAGTGACATAAATGTAAATACTTCTGGTGTGACTGGTAAGATGGTTTCACTCCCACAACAATAGAACAGACAAGAATAAAGAAAACAAAACCAACCTGTTCTCCTGGTGTGGGAGATGTCCCAATAAAGATCCTTATTAACCATTTGTTTTAATCCCCAAAATCAGGCGTGTGACCCTTTGGGGCATGAGAAAAGGTCCAGCAAAAGCTGCATAAATATTTGGGTGCTAAATGTTTACAGCCCTTTTGTCAAGACTCAAGACCTGGGGTATTTAAAGGGATTTGGCAAACCACTCAAGGAAGCATCTGTATTCAGAACTTCCCGCACAATTGCTGTGTGTCTCTCTCTACTTGCCAGGTATGCTGACTCTTTGAAATTGCTTTTTACTATGTTTTAAATTGTGTTTTGTATTTTCTGCTGATCAATTTGTGTGATGTATTCTTTTTAATTCTTTAATTGATGTTTAATCCTGCCTGGCAAAATAAATGTTAAATTTTGATTTATTTCAGATTCTCCTGAAATCATTATTACCAGTAAACTATGGGAGGCTAATGCTAACGTAAATCGATGTTCAGGGTAGAACAAACTGAAGGCGCATGAATGAAGGAGCAGTAGGCACTTTATCTGAAGGCCTTTTGATTTCTGTTTACCACTGATTTAGCAAGTTGTATGGAAGTGGCTAAATTAAAATACACTTTTGTTCAAGTGAGCAGTAGGCAACTGACTAAAGGTATTAGCTAACTCATTACACCTCTGACGAAGATCAGACTGGCGAGTTTATGTCTGTGAGTTTACCGCAAATCCGGGGCGAGTATCTCTGTGTGGCATCAGGTCCCTGATGAACGAATAATTGAAAGTATGGGATATTCAGAAAATCAAAGATCTAAATTAAGTCACAACTAATCTAATGATCAGCTGTTAAATCAGAAATATTGTAAACTCGAAGAGTCTATCTAAATTTGGAGTCAGATTAAATTATTCACAGAGTCAGAATTAAATTAGAAACCAAACATTTTAATGAATAAAGGTGATTTTTACAGAAGCGCCAGAAAAGACGTGCACGCAGAATAACCTTCAACCAGGCCATTGGATTTCCTTCATTGAGCTGACGGGTGGAGTTTACACTGCATTAGTCCTCATTTGTTACCATGGTGTCTGATTACGTTTATCCTTGCCTAACTGTTCCTGTTTAGTTCCCTCATTTACCCTGTGTATATATTCTCCCTGTTCAGTTCAGTCCCTTGTCGGTTATTGTTCTTGTTTACTCGCTGTTACGTTTGCAATTTCTTGCTGTTTGCATTAAACCTTGTTTATAGTTCTACTTTTGTTTGTCTCCTTCATCATAAGTGTGACAGCCAGAAAGTCCAGGGCCACTTTTTTGCCCCAGTCCACCTCGATCATGAGTCTGTGTAAGATCGCATTAAAATCAGACAGCGCTTTCACTCTTTAACATCTTGATTTCTTGATTCCCAGATTGAAGGAGGAGGGAAAAGATGAAAGGAAGGATCTAAAAGGATCCTGGAGGATCTGAGGAAAGCTGGAGAAGAGCAGAAAAACAAGGGGGCTTTACAGCTTTTGAAAGATTTTTTTCTGTGGTTTAGCAGGTAAAAATGAATAAATGCAACAAAGCAGGTAAAAATGAATAAATGCAACAAATCTAAATATACAACATGGCACAACAAAAAGCAGAACAGATGCTGATCCGTCACAGAAAATGGTCGACTCACTAAGTGGCCTGATCATACCCATGATGAAATTGCTGAATAAATGAGATAATATTGTATTTGAATATTTGAGCTCATAAAAAAGTACTTGAATATTAAATTAAAAAAGTTAATCAATGAGAAAGACAATGTGAAATTATTAATCATTACTATTTATTACCATTTCAGAACTAGCTTCACATCTACAGCAAAGTTACATTATATTCTGTTTTTGTTGAATTTTAAACAATGTGTGTAAACTAAAAAAAAAAAAAAAAAGAAATAAAAGCATTTAAGCTCATGCAGAGGCTGCGCAACACATTGTTTTTTTTGTTTTTTAATTTTTATTTGGTGTAAGATTTACTTCAGAAAGAGACAGCCTGAAAGCATGTGTCATACCAAATGCATGAGATTTGACAATCCTGCTTTTATAATAAGTGGACAATGTGCCATCCTGCATGCAGATACGCTTGTGATTTATAAATGTGATTTATTTTGCTTTACTAATGTTTGGTGAAGTTACAAACCAAAACTTGACACAAAAGCCTCATGTGTTTACGGCGCTGTCTTTTTATACAAACACTTGGTAGTTTTGTCTCTAACTAACACAGAAATGCTTGTTGTATTCTGCTAGTGACCTTTTTAACATTATATGATACAAGATTTCGGTTGAGTGTGATACTTCAGCATCGCCATCTCCTCCGACTGGGCTAAAATGAGCCAGTCGTCGATGTAATTGGAGTCTCAATGGGGCCAAGGCCGCGTCCATACACTTCGTGAAGGTGAAAGGGGACAGAGCCAGGCTGAACGGAAGTACCCGATACTGGTATGCCTTTACCCCGAAGGCGAACCTCAGGAACTTCCTGTGTTGGGGAAGGATGGATTTATGGAAGTATGCGTCTTTGAGATCTATGATCACAAACCAGTCCTCAGACCTGATTTGGTTCACAATGATAGGGATGGTCAACATTTTGAATCTGAATCTCCTCAGAGACCAATTCAACACCCTGAGATTTATAATGGGATGCAGCCCTTGGGGACTATAAAATACCGGCTGTAGAACCCGGTTTCTCTCTCGTGGGGAGGAGTAATTTCTATGGGCTCCTTCGCTAAGAGAGACTGAACTTCTGACTCCACAAACCGAGCCTGCTCAGGGCTGACCAGTGTGCGAACTACCCCATTGAATTTCGGCGGACGGTACTCGAATTGGAGTCTGTAACCTATCTCAACCGTACGCAGGACCCACAGAGATATGTTTTGAAGAGCTTTCCAAGCCTCTACGTGCTCCACTAAAGGAATCAGTCTCTTGGGACTGACATTGGGAATTATGGGTAAAATATTGTGGGTGCCCTGAAGTGACTGGCCAGTAGGGGAAACACCCGAAATATTCTCTACAGGTCTCGTGAGAGGAAGCAAACTTGATAGGGCCGCAGAGAGAACTGGCGGACCATCTGATTTTTGTTCGCTGGAAACCAATGCGTCCCGAAACGCACTAGTCGGCAGGAAGCATACATCGATTTCCTGAGGTCTTTGCGGAGGAGCGAGATGTTGCCGCTCCACCACAAGGGGCACCGCCCTCAGAGGCCTGCGCATCACGAGCCTTCAGGGATGACGCAGCGTCAGGTGCTCGATATTTAACTTGGCCACCGCCCTGGTCACAACATCCAGCAGCTCCTCAAAAGCCGGGGATTGAAGTGGCAAATCTTGAATCTCACCTGCCTCGATACTCAAAACATCTACCTCCTCAGAACCAGACATTTGAAGCATTGGATCCACACCGAGATCGGAAGAAGCCGCAGCGCGGGGTTCCAATCCCTGCGTGAGGACATGGGAGCTGGATTCTGAATGCTGAGAAAGGGCCGAAGCCGTCTCAACATTCTCCGCCAGCTCCATCTGTGACCCCCATGAATGCAGATGGCACGCTGCCTTGGCAGACGCGGGTCCAGACCCACGGGGAGCGCGAGAATTCCCTGCCTCATCAAACAAAGCCCACCGGGAACAGAGTGTTCTGAGCGGCAGCAGCTCACAGTTTGCACAGACAGCACCCTCAAGTGCCGCCTGTGCATGCTCCACTTCGAGGCAGATAACACAAAATGAATGTTCATCGCCATCGGGGATAGGACAGAAACACTGTCTGAAATGCTTCTGGGTCGCCATGATAATATATATTACATATATGTAACATAAAACACCAAATAAGACAGACAAGATCAACACAGAACGCTTGCTGAAGACAGAAAGCTGACACTGTTGTGTGCCGGCTTACCTTTGTAGTTTCCGGGACGCCAGCACACATGACGTCATCACGCAACACCAATCGAGACTGGACTAGTTCAATACGTGCTTCAGACGCTATCGCGCTGGAGGTGTTCCCCAGAGTGTCGTTCCTCGAAAGGGAACTTCCTGTTGACTGTTTAAATATCAAGACCAACAATGTGTTGGAGATAGAGGTTCAGCATGGCTGGATGTAATGTACCTCTGTCTCTCTACACTGTAAAAAGTGATAACCTGCAACTGTTATGTTAAAGAGCTACTTCTACCTGATTTTACCTGATCTTGATTTATCTTTGTGAGGCTGATTCAGTATTTTTTTTTTTTTTTTCTTCAGTGTAATGTCCAGCTCTTTGACATGCACTTTACAAGTTCCTCTTGTTTGGAGTTCATGAAATCATCTATAGCAGTGGTTCTCAAACTATTGGATGTATGTATTGGAATTATAAGGTTCTATCTGACATTTTGAGTTATTGACATATTCTTATTCTGTGACAATGTATTTACATTATGTGTTGTTGTTTTTTGTTTCAAAGGGTTTCCCAGCAGAACACTGCCCAAAGCATCACACTGCCTCCACTGGCTTGCCTTCTTCCCATAGTGCATCCTGGTGCCATGTGTTCCCCAGGTAAGCTACACACACGCACCCGGCCATCCATGTGATGTAAAAGAAAACATGATTCATCAGACCTTCTTCCATTGCTTCGTGGTCCAGTTCTGATGCTCACGTGCCCACTGTTGGCTCTTTGGTGGACAGGGGTCAGCATAGGCACCCTGACTGGTCTGCAGCTATGCAGCCCCATACGCAACAAACTGTGATGCACTGTGTATTCTGACACCTTTCCATCAGAACTATCATTAACTTCTTGAGCAATTTGAGCTACAGTAGCTCGTCTGTTGGATTAATGCCTTATTCTACATGACCTTATTCTACATTCTTAATCCTACCCAATACCTAAACTTAACAACAAACTTACTAGCTATTAATAAGCAGTAAATTAGGAGGGTTTTTTGATGGAAAAGTCATAGTTAATAGTGAATATGTGCTCCCTATACTAAAGTGTTACCGTAAAAAAAAAAAATAAATAATTGATATTTTGTGGCATGCAGAAATTCAAGTGTAAGCTTACATTGATTTAGCTCTGCATTATTTTAAAAAAAAGAAGCAAATGTTTTGTATTATATCATGTATTAAATGTACAAACACAAATGTACGTGATTACAATGTGAATATGATATTTAAAAGTTCCTTTAAAATGGTTGAGCAATAACTGTAAAGTTTTTTATGTTAAAATTCATACTGAAGAGACTGAAATTCATACAGTCTGCCTCTTCTTTCTATTTATTAAAACATTTATTTATTTGGATTCTTTGCGTCAATCAATGTCATAATCGAGAGGGTAAAAAAATCAGTTTGAAAGAAACTTTTGTTGATGGGCAAATTAGAATTGGATACATCTTGGTTGTAGGCTAGAGGTGCATGTATAAAAGAGGTTTGCTGTACTTTTGAGACTCCTTTGATAAACAATTGTAATTATCTGAATATTTTTTACAGAAACTATGGGGAAAATGGTGAACACAACATTGTTTGCATGAATTTATTTATTCAGTGACTGCTTGATTATTGAATGACATTGAGCTTTACTTTCTCTATACCGACAAAGCATTTAAATATGGAATGATAAAGTTAAAATGTTTAATGGTTTTACTGAAGAAAGAGTAACAGGGATTATGACAGAAATGTTATTTCATGTTAATAGGCAGAGTCTACCTAGAAAATCCATGTTTTCGAGTGCTTCTTTTCATAAACTACACTAAACAATTTCAAAGCCCTCTAGGGGAAAACGACTCAGGTTACGTATGTAACCATGGTTCCCTGAGAACAGGGAACGAGACACTTCGTTTGAACGCATATGGGGAACGTCATCACGTGAACCGATGTCTGAAAGCAATTATCAAATCTCACCAATCCTACTGGTCGGTGACAGCCTATAATAGACGCGACCCGGAAGTATAAAAGGAGCGCCTAGAGAAGCAGTCAGTACCTTATCGTCTGAAGGGACTGTTCAGCAGGCAGCCCCGATGCATGGCAGGTAACGCAGAGTCTTGTTCCCTGTTCTCAGGGAACCATGGTTACATACGTAACCTGAGACGTTCCCTTTCGAAAGGGAACTCTACACTGCGTTTGAACACATATGGGGAACGATATACCCACACCGCCATGCTTGAGGGGAGTGTATGCCAAAGATGGCTAGACAAACATCAGAACTAGCAGTTTCAACTGAAATGCCAGAACCACTCCCTCTACGTGTCATACATAGGCTGTCAGTGACAGCATTCCTTTGGCCAACAGCCCAAGCTATAAACCTCAAAGAGGCCTTCCACAGAAGGCCTACCAAGGCCACTCAAAGACTTCTGGCACCAAACTTCTTTTCAGAGAAAAGAGTGTACCTCTAAGGGAATGTAGCCAGGGGGCCCGAAGGAAGCCTAGCCAGTCACTTGTCAGGGGAACAACGTCAACCCTGAATGCCACCAGGGAGGCCGACCTGGTCTAAAAACAACCTAGTCTTGGTCAACGACCTGTCTGATCACAGAGTCTCAATTCACATTCTTCAGAGAAGATATCCAGTAAGAGTGACTGCAAGAGGCAGTCCTTGAAGGAGGCCCAAACAGGGCCTGCGACACCAGAAAGACACGTGGCATCAGCTCGTGGCAGTGTCTAAATTCTAAGGGAGCCAATATGAGAACCAAACTATCCAGTGAGGTTAACTATTTAACTCAACCTGAGCTTAAATCTGTTCCACACATTCCAACAGGCAATGTACTCAGTAAAACACTTAACTCTTTAAGCAACAGGAGTACAAACTACGCCAACATGCTCTGAAGGAGGCCCAAACATGGCCTACTACTCCAGAAAAACACTGACGCCAGTGGCAGTGTCTAAGCTGTAAGGGAGCGTAATCTGAGAACCAAACAATCAAGTGAGGTTACCTAACTTAACTCAACCTGAGCTTAAATTTACACATTCCAACAGGCAATGTACTCAGTAAGAAACACTTTTCACCCTTACAGTAAGGGGAGTACAAATAATATATGCTGCCTTGCTCTGAAGGAGGCCAGTACCAGCCTACTACTTTAAATGATCACGGGCATAAACCTGTGGCAGTGCTAGTTTTAAGTGAGCAAACTCTAATTAAACATCTACCAACAAAACTTGTGATACAACAAGCTATTGTACTCTGAAGGAGGCCCAAAACAAAGCCTTCTACTCCAACACAATCAAATCTTGTGGCAGTGTTTAAACTCTAAAAGGGAGCTACATAGGAACCAAACTGAATAGAGAGGTTCCCTAAAAAAACTCAACCTGAGCTATGCATTCCAACAGGCCATATACTCAGTAAAAAACAATTTTTACCCTTATAACAAGGGGAATACAAACTTAGTCACCATGCTCTGAAACAGAAACAGGTGCTAACCTGTGGCAATAATAGAGTTATTGGGCTCACATTGTGTAGGGCAAAAAATAGAACTGAAGCATTAACAACCCTGAGAAACGGGAACGCTTTACTTTTCATTCATACTACCCTGAAATTTCAAGGGTGGACGTTTTTCACCAAAGACAGTAGATATCTGTACTGAACCCTAGGGAACAGGAGCCTAATGAAAGCTAACACTGTTTCACTCAAACTTGAATGTTAATTCAAGGGATCCAGGGGAAAAGACTAAACAAAGTATAGGATGAAATTTCTAGACAAGTGGGGCCTCAGCAACACTAGCATTCTCTTATTCACATAGTGATAAGGGGCCTACCACCTGAGACAATGGCACCAGGGAGACTAGCAATAGCCTGCTACGTTAGCTGCTATCTATCTTGCACCTACACCAAAGGGGTAATGGGCCTTGGCTTGACAACTCTGATAAGAGGAGGCCAGAACTAGGAAACTACACTCTCCTGACAGGGGTAGTAATACATAGGGTGAAATGCTTCAGTATATCACCTAAACCCTAGTTCTAGCCTAGGCCAGCTGTGGGCTTATCTGGCCACACAAAAGCATAGATCTGCCTGGGCTTAAACTCAGCCTCTAAAACTCTCAACAGAGAGGAGGCAACTCTGAAAAACTCTAAAAAAAAGAGCTCAGAGGAGCGATGCTCAACCCAAGCCAAACAATGTCAGGCGGGCCTGAAGGCCGACGCTAAACATAGATATATCTGAAGTAAAAGAGTACCAATCTCTAATACAAACTCTAGCTATGACCAGAGGAGAAAAGCTAGTCTACCATATGGTGGCTGTAAAGGTGGCCCTATAACCAACACAAAAATAACCAACCTAATGGGAACTTCAGGGCCCTAAATCCCCTTACTTTTTTTACACACCCAGGAAAAAACTATACAGGAAGACTAAGATCAACACATTTTAATATATAAATATAGACTCCCTGTGGCTCGAAGAACGAAGACATACCATCATAGAAGGATGGAATCTATGGTTCTTTCAAGCCTGAAAGAGCCCCTTCACTATCAAGCCAGAAGGAGAGCCATCAGAAAAAATATTCATCATGGGCCCAGCCCTCAGCCTGAATGTAAGAAGCGCCTGGGTCAAGTAAACCATTACTCAGGAGGTGGAAGAAGAGAGAGTAGATGTAGCTACCCTCATGGAGAGGAAATCAGTCACTGACGCTGCTGGTGTCTGACGTCTGAGCGGTATGCAGGTTTTAAACGCTGCTGAGCGCGCCTTCGCCTCTCTGAACTTTCCCACCACTGCCACGACGGAGGTACCAAAAAGTTCAGAGGGCGAAACTGGCGCATCGAGGAGAAAGCCCTTTTCTTTCTCCCCGATGTCAGCCATGTTCAGCCACAGATGTCTCTTCGTGGCCACCACTGCTGCCATCAATCTTCTGACCGAGTCAGCAGTCTGTTTAGTGGCCCGGAGAGCCAGATCCGTGGTGCGGCGCAGCTCTTCTACCGCCTCAGGGGACAGACCCTGCCCCTGATCCAGATCCTTCAGCAGATCAGCCTGGTAAGCCTGTAACACCGCCATGGTGTGAAAGGCAGCACCAGCCTGACCTGCTGCTGCGTATGCCCTGCCATTCAAACGAGAAGTCATCTTAAGGGGCTTGGAAGGCAGGACCGGAGCTTTCAGTGTCGGAGCCCGCCCTGTGACGAGATAGTTTGCAAATGTCTCGTCAATAGGGGGCATCGACACATACCCATGCTGGCTCAATCCCTCAACATCAGCGAAATTAGCCCGCTGATCCCAATGAATATGAGCCGAGTATGGGTTCTTCCATGCCTTCTCGATCTTAACATGTAGATCAGGAAGGAATGGAAGGCTCACGGGGGCTGTCGGGTTATGTCAAGTCACCTCTATTTATATAGCGCTTTTTACAATGCAGATTGTGTCAAAGCAGCTTTACAGTGATAACTGGTATATCATTTTGGCTGCACAGCAGTTCTTAAAGAAAATGGTGTCAATGCAGGCAGATGCAAAGCACTGTTGAATATCAAATGTCAAGTGGCCAGAAAGGAACCGCTTGTCGAGCCGTCCGCGTGCAGCCCCTCTCTTAACACGCTCCCAAGGCAGCTGCAGCCTGCCAGAAGCGCGCTCCATAATCTCGAGCAGCTCCACATACGCAGGGCAGGGAGGCTTTGAAGTTTGTGCAGGCTCGCCCGCTTCCTCTTCAACCACCATCTCCTGCTCTCTTGGGCTTAACACCAGAAGAGCACTCGCTGCTGGATCTGATGATGTCAATGAGAGGACGACATCATCATCCAGCAGCTCACCCTCGTCAGCCCATGGGGGTTGAGAGAGATTTACACCTCTCTCAAACTCCTCAGCAAGCTCCACCTGAGAGCCCCATGATTTCAGCTGCCGCTCTGCCTCAGCACGGGCGGGACCAGAACCACCAGGGACAGATGCTGGCCCCTCTTCCCTCAAGAAGAGGGCCAGACGAGAGAGAAGCGTCTTCATAGGCAGACGCTCACAATTTACACAGACAGCACCCTCAAGCACTGTCTGTGCATGCTCTTCTCTCAGAAACCTGGGACACGGATCCACACACTTCCTAAAACGTTTGTTAGACATAGTAAATATTCTTACCAGATTCGAAGAATCGCAATCAGACAAAACAGTCCCTGAAGACGAAAAGATACTAACTGCTTCTTTAGGTGCTCCTTTTATACTTACGGGTCGCGTCTATTATGACGTCATAGGCTGTCGCCGGCCAATTGGATTGGTGAGATTTGATAATTGCTTTCAGACACCGGTTCACGTGATGACGTTCCTCATATGCATTCAAACGCAGTGTACTACTTTTGCGAATTATTATTTCCGTATTATTCAGCTGTATTCTTAATTTACATTACTTGTAAACTTTACATTAAGGTTCACTTTCACAGGTTATTAATGTTTATAACTCATGAATAACTCATGAATAAATGGTTCACAAGTGTCCACCCTACATTAAGGTTCACAGGTAACTAATACTGGAATTAAATTTTTCATTATTAATATCTCATCAAGTTATGGTTATTAACTTATGTTTTATTTTCAAAATAAAGTTGGAATTTCATCTTAAAAAAAAAAACAAGAAATCAGTTTTTATACACTGCTGTGGATAGGCATCATGACCTTTTTGGAGAGTATCATGGGCAAGACAGAAACTTCTGGTAAGCAACATGGCAGTCATGAGATATTAATAAGAAAAGCACAAATACAACACCCTTCAGTCTAATTATGATAGTCAATTTTTGCTGCATCATGAAATGAACCAGGAATCTGGTTTTGAGTTAAATAAGTGTTAATAAATACATTTATTAAGCATTTATAGCATGTGAGTTAAAAACGACTCACTATTTGGCAGGTATTGCATTAAAGTCGCCCTTTTTATTCATGCAGTTATAACTGCATTATTAATGATTTATAATGCATTTGTAAATGACTTATTACTCATTAACGAACACCTTTATAAACCCTTTACAAAGGGAACCTTAATGTAAAGTGTTACCGTGTTTTTAATGTTAATCAAACAACAAAAGACAAGGAAATCACTCATTGCTCATGACTGAACAGTAACTTAATAATTAATAATGATTGATCTTTATTTAATTTATACAATGACGATTCTGGTTCCAGCTACGTTTGGAGTAACAGCTAAAAGCAGACTCCCCTTGCTTTGAGTGAATCCTTGGTATTTCTAATTGACTTGATCCTGATGATCTGAGTGATCTGTTTTTATTCTATGAGCATATCTGCAATGTATTGAGGTCCTAGCCCATTGAGTGATTTATAAACAAGTAACAGTACTTTAAAATCAATTCTAAATACAACTGGAAACCAGTGTAGGGACCGAAGGACTGGTGTGATGTGTTCATATTTTCTGGTTCTGCTCAGAATCCTGGCAGCAGCGTTCTGTACGAGCTGCAGCTGTCTTATGGTCTTTTTGGGAAGGCCAGTGAGGAGTCCATTACAATAATCCACCCTGCTGGTGATGAAAGCATGAACAAGTTTCTCTAAGTCTTGACTGGAGACAAAGCATCTAATTCTTGCAATATTTTTGAGATGATAATATGCTGATTTAGTTATTGTCTTTACATGGCTACTGAAACTCAGGTCTGACTCCAAAATCACACCAAGATTCCTGACTTGATTTTTAGTTGTTTGACCCCTAGAGTGAAGGTATGTGTTCACTTTGAGAACTTCATCTTTGTTTCCAAATGCAATGACTTCAGTTTTATCTTTGTTTAACTGAAGGAAGTTTAGGCACATCCAATTATCAATTTCATCAATGCATTGGCACAGGGAGTCAATGGGGCTGTAGTCGTTAGGTGATAGGGCTAGGTAAATCTGGGTGTCATCTGCATAGCTGTGATATGCAATTTGGTTCTTTCTCATTATTTGGCTCAGTGGCAGCATATATAGGTTGAACAGGAGGGGTGCAAGTATTGAACCTTGAGGGACTCCGCATGTCATGGATCTCCACTCAGACTTATGGTCACCGATACTCACATAATAACCTCTCCCTTCTAAGTATGACCTGAACCATTTAAGGACCATCCCAGAAAGCCCAACCCAGTTTTCCAGCCTGTGAAGAAGTATGTTGTGATCGACAGTGTCGAACGCAGCACTGAGGTCGAGTAGAACCAGCACTGATAATTTACCTGTATCTGTGTTTAGGCGAATATCATCTTTATGAGCGCTGTCTCTGTGCTGTGATGCGGTCGGAAACCAGATTGAAAGTTACCAAAGTATCCATTCAAGCTAAAGAATTTGTTCAGCTGATTGAAAACAACTTTTTCAATGATCTTGCCTATGAATGGAAGATTTGAGATGGGTCTGTAGTTGCTCAATGTGGTGTTATCCAAACTCACAGCATTTGCTGTCTGAGAGCATTTCACTGGGAATCTGACTTGGTGGGTTTGTTAGTCTCTCTACAATAGCAAAAAGAGTGCGGGTGTTGTTTAAGTTGCTGTTTATAATATTTGAGAAGAAGGTCGGTCTAGCTTTGCTTAGTTCCACATTGAAAGCATGAAGGCTATCTTTATAAATGTTAAGTGGATTTCAAGTTTTGTCTTTCGCCACATGCGCTCAGCTTTTCTGCATTGTCTTTTCATATTTTGCACTGCTGTTGAGTTTCTCCAAGGTGCTTTTTGTCTGCTACTCTTCTTCCTGACTTTCACAGGAGCAATGTTATCAATAACATTCTGTACTTTTGAGTTAAAAGAATCAAGGAGAAAATCAACAGAGTCTGCAGATATGCTTGGTGTTAAAGATATAGCCTTCATAAACAGTACACTAGTATTCTCATTTAAGCATCACTTTTTGACCGAGATAGATCTAACTTCAACAGTAGGAGAGATCAATATCTCCAAGAAAATACAGAAATGATCAGATAGCGCTACATCCTTAATGACATTGGATGAAATGTTTAGACCCTTACTGATAAGTAAATCTAAAGTGTGTCCACAATTGTGTGTGGGTCCATGTACATGCTGAGTCAGATCGAAAATATTTAAAACAGTTATGATTTCTTTTGCCATATTGGATTCTGCATTTTCTATGTGGATGCTAAAGTCCCCAGTAATAGCAAAACAGTCAAACTCTGAGGAAATTGCTGATAACAGTTCTGTAAAGTCCTCAACAAAGGCTGGAGAGAATTTTGAAGGCCTGTAAATAACTATAAGTAGAATGCGAGGAGCACCTTTTAACACAATACCCAAATATTCGAAAGACAAGTAATCACCAAATGACACTTACTTGCATTGATAGACATCTTTAAATAGAGCAGCTACACCTCCACCTCTCCTAACAGCTCTGCAGACACTCATAAAAGTAAAGTTAGGAGGGGCTGTTTCATTCAGGATTGTTGCACTGCAACTGTCTTCTAGCCATATTTTATTTAGAAGCATAAAATCTAGGTTGTTTGTGGTTATTAAGTCGATGACTAGAAGTGATTTATTTTTAAGTGAGCGGATGTTTAAAAGTGCTAACTTAACAGTCTTACTTTCTGTCTCTACAGTAATCTTAGTTTGACGTATAATAGGCAGCAGATTAAATAGGTTTGCCAAACGGTTTGAGAAGGCCTTAGGCTTTCTATCACGTAATAAAACAGAAATAGAGAAAGCAACAGGCACACTGGGTTCCCGCTTGTTCCGCTTGTTATCATAGCGGGGACCCAACACAAATCACTGAGAGCTGTTATCGGTTGTTTTTGGTTCATCTAGAACAGATAGAGGAGAATGTGGGCCCTGGCATTGTGGCAGAGGCCGAAGAGCTCTCACAGGAGGAGGGGGAGGCTGAGCTGGGCCCACAGGCTTTGGTGGTTGCGGGGCTCGCCGCTTTTTTGTTGATATCTGGGGGCTCGCAGCAAAAGAGTGGGTGAGTTTGGTTCCAGCATACACCAGTTCCTCCATTTTCTCTGAGAAGCACAGAAGAGGGGATGCTGGAGAGAAGGATAACGTGTCCGGTGAGAGGGGCTCTGGTGTTACCGGAGGCTATAATATGTTGTCCTGGCTTCCCTGGCTGTTTTCCCGAAAGTCGTCCTTGGGTGCTGAATCTTGGAGCAGTTCTATCGGTGAGCTCTGTGGGTAGGGCTCAGTCGGGATTGTGTCCGTGAGCAGTGGTTGTTGTGACTGTGTGGTGTTATCATTGTCCTTGTGGGATGTGTCAACCGCATGTCCATTCAGGTGCTGAAATGAAGTCCTGTGGTCAGTTGTACTCTGTCCAGGTGCGTTTGTGCCATTCAGATTGAGTGGATTTGCACACACTGCTGAAGGATGATGGAGGGAGAATTAGATATTGTCCTTTAGCACTCTTGAGCCCAGTTTGTTTGGGTGCAGGCCATCATGTGTGAACATTTGTCTCTGACTCCAGAAAAGATTGAAGTTTTCAATGAAATTCAGTCCCTATGTGTTGCAGGTTTTTTGCAGCCATGTGTTAAGCCCAAGCAACCGTGAAAATCTATTTGTTCCTCTTGCTGGGAGTGGTCCACTGATAAATGACTGAACTTTTAGTCTTCTAAACATTTCAAAAAGTTAATTGAAATCCCTTTTAAGGAGTTCTGACTGCTCTTTCCAAATATCATTCATCCCCACATGAATGATTAGTCGATTTGCAGTCTTATATTTCATCAGAATGTTCTTAAGTTCCCTGTTTACATCAGAAACTGTTGCTTGTGGAAGGCAGCATGTAGTTGTATTCCTGCTGCTAATGTTTCTGATTATGGAGTCACCCACTATCAGAGTCCTGGGCTCGGCTGCACTATGAGCCGAGTGCCGCTGTCTGCTCGACCTTGAGCTACAGTTAGCATCGGTGTTAGCTGCTGGCTGATTTAATCTGTGTCCGATCATGTTTGGGGATTCCTCACCCACATTCAACACGTCTGGAGATTCCTCACCCACATTTATTAACACTTCAAATCTGTTCTCCAGATGTATTGGCGGTGGTAGGGAACCAGTAGAGGATGCTACTGCAATATGTGATACTCGTGACAATCTGATCTCTCGAGTGCCTTTGAGTCTTGCTCCCTGTTTTTGCCATCGATTAGTATGTTGATCAGTTACGGCACTCAGTATGGCCTGTTTAGGAGCATTAGATTCATGGGACTCACCGACTGTGTGCTGAGGACATCCATGACGAAGCTCTGTTGTGTGTTCCTTCTGGTTTGGTAGTCCCGCAAGTAACTTTGTTTCAAGAACTGCAATCCTTTGTAGAAGTCTGTGGCAGTTTGTGCAGCAGGTAGATTCTTCAACCAGAAGAGGCATATTATTTCTAATCCTTTTGGATGTAGGCAGCTGTGTTTTCCCTTCTCCGGAATGTAAGCTGATGGCTGCTGTCAGTGGGAGGCTGGTGGGATAAAAATTCCCCTTTTTTGTAGCAATCTTCCAGTTAAAAAGTTTGTTGGTGCCAAGATTTGCCGTTTGAGCAAATATATGTAAATATTTATATCTGAATTAAGTTGAGTAATGAATAACAACCAATCGGAGCATTGGATTGTTAGCTCCGCCCCTTTTGCCTACAGATCGTGTTGCGCAGTTCAGATGAGAGATGCAGAGCAACGGAGAATTGTGATCTGACGTGTGAGTTAAAAGGTGAAAAATATGATTCCTAGACTGTTTAAAGTTCACATAAACTGAACAAATTAGAGCTTAACTTCGAGATATTGGATGATCCAGCGTGATTGTGTCGATTGGGCACTTCAAGTTTACATTTTGACTCAGTGAGTTTACCAATGTTATAATTAGCCTTAAAAAAATGGACAGGTATTTGAATATAATGTCACTTGTTATGATGATGGCATTCATGGAAGTATTTTATTTGTTTCTTGTGTTATGTTTAATTGCAAAGCATTATTGATATACAATATTGAATGCATATTCTGGTCTGTGATCAGGCCAGGTTTTTTTTTCTGTGTGAACATTTTTCAAGTTGGATTTCCCTAATCGATGGCGAGCCTCCCACTTCGACCCAATTTTTCCATTATTTAAGAGAGAACACATTTCCAGAGACTGGTCCCTTGTATTTTTTTTTTTTTGTATGGGACTGAAACATTGATTTCAGTGTGGGTTACATGTGATATCACTGGAAATTGGGTTGATTTGTATTCACATTGATTGTAATTGTGATTATTGTAAATGAAAAGTAATTTAGAGGGTGCACCCAAGGTATATATATAGTTTATTGTATTTTCTCTGTTTTTGTTGTTATTCGGTGATCGAGGAAAAAAAAAAAAAGAAAATACTAAAGAAAAAGAAATCACTGAATATTCAAAGTAAAGTTATTATTGATTCAACTTACCTTCTGTCTCTGCCTTTTGCTCAGTATCACCGCCGCCTCCCCTTACGTACCGTGCAGTCTTCTGATTGTATTTCTCTGGTCCAATAGTGAGTGAGTAAATACCCACTACAAACTCATCTACTGACCATGATACAGCCATTTCTTTTTTCAAGTTGTGTGCAACGGTCGTTTAACTCTCTGGAGTCCGAGGCTGATTTGGGGCACTAGGGAAGTTTTGACATGCCCTGACATTTGTGCTTTTTTCAGTTTTTGATAAACATATTAATGGAAAAGGTGTCATTACACTGTATTCAGCACGAACTAGGCTACCATGATATGTGAGTAACATGTATGTTTGGACGCATTACTATTATAATGTTCTTAAAAGAAGTCTCATGCTCATCATGCTGTATATCAAACACACAGAAAAAACAGCAATACTGTGAAATATTATTACAATTTAAAATAATGGTTTTCTATTTTAATATACTTTAAAATATAATGTATTTCTGTGATGCAAAGCGTCTGAACATTCATGTTACCTATATGGCATTTCATATAGGCTTTTAGCTCAAAAGCATGTACATTTGGAGAAATATTGATGGATTCTCATATGTTTATGTCAATTTTCTATACAGAGGAGTAATATTTATTCAATATTTATTGTCATCACTGAGCGCTGGCTACTGTGTTTTCAATTCATACTTGCAGCCGGAGGGCGCTTTGTGCATTTAGTCCACAAATGACTCAGTGAAGAACAGGCATACCATGTGACATTCCAGGAACTAACAGAGGCTTTCAGAGATCGCTATAATCATGGCTATAACATGCAGATAGACACTTTTGAAGATAATAAATACACGAATGCGACGATGTATACATGTATACAGAATTTGCGTCTGAATAGCGCTCGCTCCGTGGGCGAGGCCGAATTAGTGGATAATGAGCTGAATCACGGACGTCTGACATGTCTCACTTTTATACAGATTACATAAACAGATAATTTACCTGACATTTCAACGTTTCTTTAGACATAAGTCTCATTTTTGTGTCATTAGTATTCACTAAGTTACAGTTCATTTTCTGAGAACTATCAGATTGGACTTCGTTCAGAGGGAGACGAGAGATCACGCATCATGTTAGTTTTCTTTATTTTGTAGAAAGCACAACATTTTGTTTTTACTCTGAGTGTACACAATTAAAAGAAGACATTGTATAGTTTCAGTTGATATATTACTTCTGTCATTATGACAAAAAATGACGGAGTATTTTAAGTCTGTTTTGCTGCAATGTGAAAAAAATCCTGCAAAACGTGCCGGTGCGTTTCCCGACTCCAGAGTTTTAAACTAAGCAAGTCGTTTTTAAAAAAAAGTCACAAGAACAAATGATACTGCGGTGGCTGTTACTGTCTATTTAAATCTAGCGGGTTTGGTGTCTCGTGTTTCAAATACAATGACGCTGGTAGTGATGATTCTCTTTGACCAATCAGTGATCTGCAGTGTTTACATGTCACATTTAGTATCGGTTCGGTTCGCTTGGAACCTCCACCGAGGTGGTACTATTTAAGTGAGCTGTACCAATCCATACCAAGCCGTCCCATGCAGTGGAAAAGCACCAAAAAGTGAGCGTGGAAAAGCGTCATAACATGAGACACAGCGGCCTGAGGACATGTGAAAGCATTAAATTATACGGCGAGTTACAATCTGCATCAAACACGGAGGATGTAAAACCACTAACACCTTCTGAAGAGCTGAAGATGGTTTGACAGGTGTCAAATGCTGTATATAAATATATATATATACTGACCCAGCAGGATCCTCCTGTCCCGGAGAGTTGACATTAACCACAGTGAAGTTCTTTATGATCTCCTGCATCTCCTCAAACTTAAACAGGGTGAAAGGAGCAGCTCTTTCTTGAGAGACACGGACAACCAAAAAATCATTTAATTTACCATTTATCATTTGCATTGATATATCTTACATCTTATACCACTACATATACAATAATAAAAACTTTAATACAACAGTTTGTGTCTTTATTTTCATACTCATGCACTTTCCCAGCCATGTGGGGCCCAAATGGGTGTCATCTGGGCTGTCTAACTGTAGGCCCTACATGGGTTAGCTCAGATGAAATGAACACTGCAGGCTGTTAAATGTAACACTGAAACAAAAGTCATTAATTGAGTGATCTGGTTAGTAATAAGTGAAGCTGGTAAAGCTGTTTGTGGAGTTGTTTAATCAGATCTTGAGAGATTTGATGTCATCTTTTATCTTCATTTGATTTCATCTAAGTCTGTGGCTGGAAGCTGTAGTTTTTGTTCTTCTTGTTCCTCTTTCCTTCAGTGATTCTGCTTGTTATCATCAGCTATCTTCAATAATGCTCAGTCATCACTCAATTAATTACTTAATTATCTCATTAACTTCAACATGTAGTGTGCACACTGAGCAGTGTTCATTTAGCTTCATTCAGTTTTAAACAATGTGATTATTATATCTGCTCTCAACCCTCATTCAGCACATCATTTGTGCATTTCTCTTAAAAACTTTTTACATTTTACTTCCTCTGTTTTTGTCCACATCTCTTACCTCAAAGTAGGAAAACATAGGTGTCGATACTCCCCTCATTTGCATTCTTGGCGCCTGTGTCAGTATCAGTAAATCTCTAGACTTTCTGCAGCACATATAATATGTTAGCAGATAAAACTAATGTCATTACAGCTAATATTAGTAGATACAGCTAATTTAATGACATTTCTTCAATAAATATAAAGCTGCTCAGCCAACAAAGCCATGTGGGATCCACCTGGGTTACCTAACCAGTTTTGTCCTCAGTTTCCATGGAGGACCACATGGTTTTGACCAAATTATGTGATCAAAATGAACACTTAAGGGCCGTTTACACAACACTGTTTTCAATTAAAAATGGAAAAACTATGCGCTCTGGCCATTCATTTACACAACAACGGCTTTTGGGGGCCTGAAAACGTACGCTTTTTTTTTTTTTTTTAAACATTTATTTTAGTTTTTTCTTTTTCACAGAACAAACAGAACAAAGACAACAATGAGAGAAGAAAAAAAAACAAAAAAACCTATAACAAAACAAACAACATTTGAGGGACAGATGCATACAAAGACAAATCATCTTTATAGACAGGCAATGCTTAAGCTAGATACAAATTCGTAAATGTTGTAGAGTCACTTAGTCCTTTTAATATATATTTAAATAAAATATCTACTGCCTTTATGACTAATGTGTACAATACAACAGAAGAGATAAAGTGCATTATCCTGACTATTGTCAGCTGTCTAATAAAACTTTAGGCACTACATTAAACACATTATCAATAAATACAAAGAGATTACACTCCATTACTAATAACTTTGACATTAACAGGGGTCATTGGCTATGAATGCACTACATCAGTTACCTGAAGATGTTCTAAAATTTGTCCCCAAATTTTATCAAATACCTCAGATTTATCATTGTTAATGTATCTTTATCTCTCCAATGCAAGCATGTTTACAAGATCTCTACCCCACATTTCAAACTTAGACACAGAATCAGTTTTCCACATTCGTAAGATCAGCCTCTTAGCAATTATCATACCAAATAAAATAGCTTGTCTTTCATGTATATCACACATTTCTAGATTACTAGATATCCCAAGAATAGCTAAAAGTGGACATGGTTCGAGATTCTTTTTAAATGCTTAGAAAAACAATCAAATATGCTTTCCCAATATTCCTGTAATTTAGGGCACAACCATAGCGTGTGAGTCAAAGATCCCTCTGCTACTTTACATCTATTACAGAGTGGAGAAACCTCTGGAAAAATGCTGTGCAGTTTCACCTTGGATAAATATGTTCTATGCAAGGTTTTAAACTGAATTAAATTATGCCTTACATTAATTGAACAAGTGTGAATGTTCTCAAGGCCTTCTTCCCAACTGTCTGGATCAATCTCAAGACCTAATTCTATCTCCCAGGCCTGTTTGACTGTAGTTCTGTCTACAGCTTCTTGTTTTAACAGAATACTGTAGAAATATGACAACTTATCGATTTCTTCAAGTATATCATGCTTAGTCATCACATTCGAATTTGACATCTGTTTTTTCACAAAATCTGTAACTTGTAGATATCTAAAAAAATTTAAAATGTCGATATTGAATGTCTTCTTTAATTGTTCAAATGAGGCAAATGTCCCATCTATATACAAATCTTTTATGCTTTGTATGCCATTCTTCTCCCATTGTGTAAAACCAGAGTCAAGCAAACCAGGAGAAAAAGCATGGTTCCGACATATAGGACTATCTAGGTACATGTCCGGAGTTTTTAAATAGGTTTTGATCTGTTTCCATATTTTCAGCGCATTATTTATAACAAAATGATTATCATATAAGGCCGGATCAATTTTAGTAGGACTATTAAGAAGCAAGAGAGGTCTTATTACAAAATGCTTGTTCCATTCTAAGCCAAGATGAATCTCTATCTGTATCAAAGGGCCGCTTTTTCCACCATGCGAAAATACTAAGGTTAGCTGCCCAATAGTAATATTTGAACTGTGGCAGTCCAAACCCTCCCACTTTTTTAATTTTACATAAATGCTTCTTAGATATTCTCACATTCTTATAATCCCACAAAAAAGGCACAATTACAGCATCTAATTGTTTAAAAAAACTTTGTGGGATAAAGCAAGGGAGTGCCTGGAAAATGTACAAAAATCTTGGGAGTACCACCATCTTGACTGAGTTAATTCTCCCTGCCATTGACATAGGCAGTGTCCTCCAGAATTCAGAATTTTGTTTTAACTGATCTAACATTCGTTGCCAGTTTGTCCTAAGCAGATCTTTGGGCTCTTTAGTAATTGTAACTCCAAGATATACAAAAGAATTATACGTTTTTTTAAAAGGTATGGATTTCAGAAATTGTGGATCAATATTTGTTGTAACAGGCATTAATTGTAAAGCCTGAAAATGTTCCAAATGTTTTAATTAAAGCCAAAACTGAAGGGACAGACTTTTGAGGGTTGGAAATATATAACAAAATGTTATCTGCATATAATGAAAGATGATGGGGGATACCTTTAATGTTTATAGGACAAATCTCTGGGTGTTGCCTAATACTTACAGCTAGAGGTTCAATAAGAATTGCAAACAAAAAAGGTGAAAGTGGGCATCCCTGACGTGTTCCCCTGCATATCTTAAAGGGAGAAGACACGTTTTGGTTAGTAATGATAGATGCAACAGGATGAGCATAAATAGTATTAATCCAGCCCCTAAAGACTGGCCCAAAGCCAAATGCTTCTATGACTGACCTCATATATGACCATTCCACTTGGTCAAAGGCGCGCTGTGCATCAAGAGAGATAATAACCGTGTCTGTGTGGTGCTTGGCATATAGAGGCGGCGCAAATTAAAAAACATGTATCTACCAGGCATAAAGCCTGTTTGGTCTGAATGTACAATAGTGCAAATATGACTTTTCAAACGATTTGCCAATATTTTTCCAACAAGTTTTGTTTCTATTGGGATCAACGAAATAGGACGATAAGAGGAGACTAATAACGGATCACGTCCTGGTTTAGGAATTAGGGTTATATTGGCCCTATATAAAGTAGGAGGCAATTCAGATGTGTCACGACTATATTTATACATGCGTAAAAGAAGGGGGGAAATTATGTCACTAAATTTCTTATAGAATTCAATAGTAAACCCATCTGGGCCAGGAAAAATGGCTTTATTAATCTCTTTGAGGCTTATGTCTGCATCTAGATGTTTAACTGCTTCTTCATTTAATTTAGGAAGTTTCAAATTGGCTAGGAAATCTACTGCAGTGTTTGTAGTTGTATTGTCCTGAGACCGGTATACATCTTCATAAAATTTAGCGAAGCTCCTATTTATATCAGTTGGGTCGTTTATGATTTTGCCGTTACCCAATCAAATTGAATGAATAGCTCGGGGCGCTTGAGCCTGCCTCAGCTGACGAGCAAGCAACTTTTGCGGCTTGTCTCCCAATTCAAAATATTTTTGTTTAACTTGATTAAGCATTTTTAATACATTTTTGGACATAAATGCATTATACTCATATTTTAATTTTATAATTTTGCTAAGCGTTTCAGCATTTTGAGTGGCTCTATATTCCTTCGCCAACTGTGCTAACGCATCCTCGATTTCCTTCAGTTTACCCTTTTCTTGTTTTCTTTCCGCTGCCTCATATGCCATTATATTTCCTCTCAACACAGCTTTCATAGATTAATGAAGATTTTAAATTAATTAGATTTTCAACTAAAAATAATCAATTCTTGAATAAGATTTATGCACAGAAGAAAAAAAAGAATAATCTCTGTCAGAGGGGTGAAGTACTCTCCAAATATCTACTATATTGAGATTTTTAATATAATTATTAATAGTTGTACAGGACTTTGATACAGTTAACTGACTTGGCTGTCTATCAAGAGCTGGGTCTAAGACGCAGTTAAAATCTCCTCCAATTATGACATTTGTGTCTTGTAAGTTAGGAATAGCTTCAATTACTTTAGTGAAAAATGATGGATCGTCGAAATTCGGGCCATATAGATTGACAAGTGTAACTGGAATCTGATTAATCATCCCTTGAACCACAATGTATCTGCCATTGTGATCTGAAATAGTTTGTTTATGTATAAATGGAAAATTCTTCCTAATAAGGATAGCAACTCCCCTAGCCTTTGTTGTAAAATTAGACTGATATACCTGGGAGGCCCAAGCTGGCTTAAGGCATCTCTGAGCTGTTTGTTTCAAATGTATATCTGCTCTAAATGTCTTTATGTGCGCAAATACTTTCCGCCTTTTCAATGGGCTATTTAAACCACGTACATTCCATCTTAAGAATCTAACCAACCCCTCATTCGAATTACTCAGAGCTGTAATCCAGTAAATGTTTATGAAAAAGTGCCCTTAGAACAACATAAATTATATAACATAACTCAAGAACGCTGACATAATAATTAATACATAGTCCCTCATAGAACTCAAAGAACATTCCCCCATACTCCCAGCAAGTCCATCTTTCTCTTCTGCTTCACTTAAACCTAACATCACGGTACTGTTAATGTAGGTTCCCGTTTGTTATATCTTCCGACGCTAAACCAATCAAAGGAGAAACAAATGTATGCTTCATCCAACCTCCCTCTGAACTATTAATAGCCTATATAAAAAAGAAAACCTCACCATATTACCTTAAACAAATCAGTCTGATAACATTTAAAAGTTCAATTTGTCACTCATCTGCATTGTAGGCCATCGAAATAACTGATCACGTCGATGATTCAAAACTTCAAAGTTCTTGGCCGCCGCCAGACCAGTTCGCCACCTTGTCGCTCAGAAATTCGTTTGCAGATTCTGGGGTCTCGAAATGTCGCAGTGATGCCGTCCGCTGTTACAATGAATCTTGCCGGAAAACGAAATCCACACCGTATCTTCATAGCTCTACATTTCTCTCTGATGCTGTTGAACACCTGTCGCTTTTTCAAAGTATCCGTTGTCAGGTCTGGGTATATTGATACCCGTGCTCCCATATAGATCAGCGGTTGGTTCTGTCTGGCCAAACGTAAGACGAGCTCTGGTCTGACGAGGTCTGATAATGGTGAAGCCTGGCGATGATTGCTCTCGGCCTGCTGTTAGTCGCCGGTTTTAGACTATGGTGCGCCCGGTCCACCTGTACCGGCGTTTGAAAATGTTCCTCTCCCAAAAGCTTCGGAAGCAGCATTTCGACAAACCTGGTAGGTTGTCCTTGCTCCTCTTTTTCTTTTATACCTACTATCCGGATGTTTTGACGACGAGATCGAGATTCCAAGTCGTCCAGTTTTGCATACATTTGTGACGATTCCGTAGTCAACTTTGAACACAGCAGCTCTAAGGCCTCAATACGCTGTTCATGTGCATTTGACTCTTGTTCTATTCCATCCACTCGCACGACAACTTCATCTACTACATTTTTTAATGTGGAGAGTGAAGCTGAGATATCGTTAAACCTCTTGTCCATATTTGCGCTAAGAGTGTTAATAGCGAACATTAGGTCATCATTACTAACCGATGGAGCGGAGGAGCTCGTGCTAGCATCTGCTCCTTTAGCGCCTTCGCTAGCTTTCATCGTCTTTGTTTCTTCCTCCTCTGTGCATTTATCTCCTTTTTTAAATTTGTTCGGCTTTGTCATTATTCGAATAACTGTGCGTGACTGAGTTGGTATAGTTTTTCACAAATAAAATTATTTAGGTGAGAAAATTAGGGAAGGTGAGGCAGAGCTTCAGAAAATGCGTCTATTCCATTTCGCGCCACCGGAAGTCCCCCTGAAAACGTAAGCTTTTAAAAAGGTTTCAAAGTGCAAGTGTTTATTTAAGCATTTAAAAGACATCCTCAAATGGGTGAGAATGTTTTAAAGTAGTAATTTAACACAATAAATGATAAAAAATAAATAATATGTTGTAATACCTATGTCATTGTGTCCTCATAAACCATACAAGAACACACACCTGACTGAAGAGGTGACTCAGGATTTTGTCTGTGAGGGAAGACGTCAGATTGGAGAGCTGCAGAAGAAACACAAGCCATTCAAGTCATTTTTGGGTACATTTTGTTATTAATCAGCAGCATAATATACAGCTGACAGTCCATCCAGACTTGTGCGTTTGTGTCCTTGTTGATCAGCACGAGCCCTTCCATGGCTTCAGGGTTTAACAGCTGTGTGTGAGAGAGAAGAGAGTGGATGTAAAGCTGCGCTCAGTGAATGTAAAGATGCTGCATGACGGGCATTTTTCAGTTCAAAACTCTGGCATAAAGAAGGCCAAAATCTAAGGCATCAGAACATGTTTGTTTTGGAAACAAGGAAATGCTATAATGCATTGTGATGTGAGTTGGTTGATTTTGTTTTTACTGTTTCTAATTTAACCAGTCTGCAAATTGAAATAATATTCAACGTCTGTGGTGTTGTTGTTGTTTTTGTTTGTTTTTTGACCAGCAGAGGGCTTCATTCAGTCTTTGAGCATCTGCTTGTGTTATATGTTGTATTTAACATATTAATGTTGCAACTTTATGACTTTTCTTGTTTTTATGAGAAAGAAACTAAATTTGAACTAAACTCAAAGATTAACTCAAAACACATACCAGAAAAGTGCCACAACATTCACTAAAGGGCCAAACTGAACTCCAAAAAAAAAAAAACAGAACAAGTGGTGGAATTATTTTACCATATTATCATTACTGACCAGAAAGCAATAAAAAGGGAAAAGTGACAATAAACTACAGTATATGGAGACCTACAAATAGTTTTATTTTTAGAATTCTTGGAACCTAACTGAAAACTATTGATAAAAAAAGTTTAATTTTATTAAAATACTCTACTATTTCATCTAATATTTATGTGTATTTATATTGCTGTATCATATTGAGGGCACTTGTACTGTACCATGAATCTGTATAATTACAATATTCATAAGTTATGGTATTTACATGGTTCTCCAAGAGACCACATTATTTAAATGGATTTTTTGATATTCAATAATCTGTTCATTAAAAAAAAAGCATGTTATTTCACATCAAATAAGTGAAACATCAGTAATAATGCATGCATTAGACATGACACTCACAGTAAATCTGGACAGAATGTAAGCATCAGCTCCGACTCCAACACCTATAATTGTGCAGAAACTAAACCAGATGAAAATAATCAGCTGTAATGCATTGAATCATGTTGTCAAGTACATCATGTATCGTTTGCAGGGGTCCATAATGAAGATTTACACATGCAATGACTTGTTGTGAATCACTTAAAGAACTGCAGGATGGTGGGGAGCATCTCAGAGATCTGATCCATGGTTGCATACTGGTATCTGTCAGAGAAAACAAAAAACATTTTAGGACATGTCTAACATGAGACACAGTGGCCTGAGGATATGTGAAAGCATAAAAATAGACACTGAGTCACAATCTGCATCAAACATGCAAGACATAAAACCACTAACACCTTCTGAGGAGCTGAAGATGGTTTGACAGGTGTCAAACGGCATTTATATGAATATTTCATACTTTATATATAGTGTCACATACTTCTTTACGTTCTTTACGATCTCCTGCATCTCATCAAACTTAAACAGAGGGAAGGAGCAGCTCTTTCCTGAGAGACAAAAATCATTTAATTTAAAGTGACTTGACCCGAGGTTAAAGTGTCTTGTTGATGGTTCATGAATAGCATGACTTGGGAAGTCCTGACTTTATACAAGTATTTTAACACAGAAACACTACATACAACACAACTCATATGACTCGTTTCTCACGTTTACATTCATTCGTTCACTTTTCATTTCAAAGCATATTCAAAACTACACAGCCCTCAAGGTTACGATTATCGACAGAATCCTCGTCAGAAAGGCAAAGGGGGAGGTGTTGCTGTAATTTATAGTAATATTTACAGTATTAGTCAAAAGTCTTTCAATTCTAATTCCTTTCTAAGTGATGGTGCTTTACGTAACATTGTGTAAGTTTGTGACATTTGTGCTGGCTACTGTATACAGGCCACCAGGGCACCATACAGACTTTATCAAAGAATTTGCTGATTTTCTATCGGAGTTAGTACTAGCTGCAGATAAAGTCCTTGTTGTTGGTGATTTTAATATCCATGTAGATAATGAAAAAGACGCATTAGGATTGGCATTTACAGACATTCTAAACTCTATTGGAGTTAGACAACACGTGTCAGGACCCACTCATTGTTGTAATCATACTCTAGATCTAATATTGTCACATGGAATCGATATTGATGCCGTTGAAATTCTGCAGCAGAGTGACGACATCTCAGATCATTATCTAGTCTCGTGTATACTACATTTAGCCAAGGCTGCTAAACTGCCTCCCTGCCATAAATATGGTAGAACCATCACTTCTACCACTAAAGATAGCTTTATAAATAATCTTCCTGATCAGTTTCATAGCCTTAGCATACCAGATAGCTTAGAAGACCTTGATGTTGAAACAGAAGAATCGGACTCAGTTGCTCCTTTGCGTTTAAAAAAGATTAAGGAAATTAATCCAACGCCATGGTACGATGAGCACACTCGGGCCCTAAAGGGAGCAGCCAGAAAAATGGAGTGCAGCTGGAAGAAAACAAAATTAGAAATTTTTTGCATTTCGTGGAGAGAGAGAATGATTGAGTACAGAAAGGCCTTAAAAACTGCTAGATCTGCCTATTTTTCAAAACTTTTAGAAGAAAATAAGCACAACCCTAGGTATTTATTTGATACAGTGGCTAAATTAACAAGAAATAAAGCTTCAACTTCTGAAATTCATTCACTGCTTTAGGAGAAGAAGAATTGTCTAAACTTATTAAATCATCAAAATGAACAACATCTATGTTAGACCCTATACCGACTAAGCTATTGAAAGAGATGTTTCCAGAGGTCATAGATCCTCTTCTTAATATCGTTAATTCATCTTTATCACTAGGATATGTACCAAAAAGTTTTAAGCTGGCTATTATTAAACCTCTTATTAAAAAAACACAACTTGATCCTAGAGAATTAGTCAATTACAGGCCGATCTCAAATCTCACTTTTCTGTCAAAAATACTAGAAAAGGCAGTATCATCACAACTATGTTCCTTTTTAGAAAGAAATAGTATCTGTGAGGATTTCCAGTCAGGATTTAGACCGTACCATAGTACTGAGACTGCTCTCATTAGAGTTACTAATGATTTGATCTTATCATCAGATCGTGGTTGTATCTCTCTATTAGTGTTACTGGATCTTAGTGCTGCATTTGACACTATTGATCACAACATTCTTTTAAATAGACTCGAAAATTATGTTGGCATTAGTGGAACTGCATTGTCATGGTTCAAATCATACTTATCTGACCGTTATCAGTTTGTAGTAGTAAACGAAGAGAGGTCATATCGATCACAAGTTCAATATGGAGTACCGCAAGGCTCAGTACTAGGACCGTTGCTTTTCACTCTGTACATGCTACCCTTGGGAGATATCATTAGGAAGCATGGCATTAGTTTTCACTGTTACGCTGATGATACTCAGCTCTATATTTCTTCGCGCCCTGACAAAACTTACCAACTCACAAAATTAACAAAATGCATAGTTGATATAAAAAATTGGATGACCAGTAATTTCCTACTTCTAAATTCAGAAAAAACAGAGATTCTAATTTTTGGACCAAAAACTTCTTCATGTAATAACCTAGAATACTGTCTAACACTTGATGGCTGCTCTGTTAAGTCTTCGTCGTCAGTTAGGAACCTGGGTGTGCTCTTTGATACCAATCTTTCATTTGAAGGCCATGTTTCTAGCATCTGTAAAACCGCATTCTTCCATCTTAAAAATATATCTAAACTACGACATATGCTCTCAATGAAAAATGCAGAACAGTTAGTTCATGCGTTCATGACCTCAAGGCTAGATTACTGTAACGCTCTACTGGGTGGTTGTTCCGCTCGCCTGATAAATAAACTACAGCTGGTCCAAAATGCAGCAGCTAGAGTTCTTACTAGAACTAGGAAGTATGACCATATTAGCCCAGTTCTGTCAACACTGCATTGGCTTCCTGTTAAACATCGTATAGATTTTAAAATCTTGCTAATTACTTACAAAGCACTAAATGGTTTAGCTCCCCAGTACCTGAGTGAGCTCTTAAAGCATTATAGTCCTTCACGTTTATTGCGATCTCAGAACTCAGGCCAGCTGATAATACCTAGAATATCAAAATCAACCGCAGGCAGTAGATCCTTCTCCTGTTTGGCACCTAAACTCTGGAAAAATCTTCCTAGTATTGTTCAGGAAGCAGACACACTCTGTCAGTTTAAATCTAGACTAAAAACGCATCTCTTTAACCTGGCATACACATAATACAATATCAATTTATATTTTCAAATCCGTTAAAGGATTATTAGGCTGCATAAATTAGGTCAGCCGGAACCGGGAACACTTCCTATAACACCAGATGTACTCGTTACATCAGAAGAAGAATGGAAATCTACGCTAATATTAGTCTCTCTGTTTATCCCGAGGTTTACCGTAGTCAACCAGATCCGGGCCGTATCCAGGTGAGATCGAGGACCTGCGCCTTGACATGACCACAACGCAGCCCTGAAGTATCAGCAGAGATTGAGTCAACTAGATCATCCATTGTGAAGGCCTCATCGACACAACAGCCAGTGGCACAGCTCCTCAACGGCAAACCGGCAAACCGTCCATACCGGCGTGATGAATACAATCCTCAACTGGATTGAACTGGAATAAATACTTTGAATGTTGCGATCCTATTGGACTTATGATAGCAACCTGAATCGTAACAAAGCACTGTTCACCAGAGGAGAACTGGCCCCCCGACTAAGCCTGGTTTCTCCCAAGGTTTTTTTCTCCATTTTAACACAGAAGTCTATTTGCCACCTGTTTGCCATCTGATGTCACCTGTTGGAGTTTGGGTTCCTTGCCGCTGTCGCCTTTGGCTTGCTTAATTGGGGACACTTGACATTTGATATTCAACAGTGCTTTGATCTGCCGACATTGACACTATTCTTTAAGAGCTGCTGTGCAGCCAAAATTATATACCAGTTATCAATGTAAAGCTGCTTTGACACAATCTGCATTGTAAAAAGCGCTATATAAATAAAGTTGACTTGACTTGACAAAGTGCTGAACATGTGTAATAACACAAAGAAAAAGGAATAAAATGTTTTAAATAAATCATTAAAAAGAAAGCTAAAAAGCTAAAGAGCACAAATATGACTTAAAACAACTTTTAAAAATAAGAAATAGGTGATAGGCATCAACAACATCAACTTAAAAGTTATTTAATAACAGCATTTGTTTTGGCCATGGTTTTTTTTTCCGAAATTTCAAATGAACTAAATTTGAATTTTCAGGAAACTGAGAAATGTTTTATTTACATTTAAATTAATTCATTAATTCATTATCAAAAATGGAAGTCAGAAGAATACAGATCATATTTATTTTGTGTTAGCATGAAGTTGCAGTTTCACAATACATTAACTGCACTTGCAAAAAACAGAAAAAATGCTGCAAATCTATTTAAACCTTTACAAATCTTACCCCGCGCATGCATATATTTTAGGCATCATTTCACCTTCATAAACTTTCAGTTTACCAAAAACTGCACATGCAATAAAATAAACTTCTAGTTAGGTGTTTATTTTGGTACTCGTGCACTTTGACCCTGTTTGGCTAGTTAAACACACTCATCGAGTGTTAACTATAATGACTAGGTGTGAAGAGCTCATCTTGGTTAGTGTGATGTGCACAGCTGCCTTTAAATCTACATTATTAATAGATGCAGCAACACTTGTATTAAAAAAAAATGTGTTTTTCCAACAAACAAGGTTCTTTTTCACACCTGCCTCTCCAATAAATATGAGGGTTCAGTGAGCTTCTCAGACACTGCTGATGCTTTCTGAACTTCAGCTCAGACTCAACGAGACTCTTCATTTACACAAGCTCAAAAACGGCACACAGGTAAATCAATATCCTGTTCAAATGACTGAAACAAAAAAAAAATCTATTTATAAAAAGATGTGATTATATTAATGTGCATTGTTATTTTATTAATGTACTGTACTGTTCATTGTTAAAGTTTTTTTTTATTTTTAATTATAGCTTGTTTGGTGTAACACGTATTAAGCAGATTACCTTTTCTTTGTTTATGTAATAATACTCATAGTGTTGAAATGAAGATAGTTATGATGATTCTTTACATCTTTGTGAACTCGAGCAAAATTGACTTCATACAACCACTAAAAATCACCAGCTGATTTAAAGTCATCGAGACTGCAAACATGATGAAGAAACGTGAATGTTAGAAAAGATCCTGCAGCATTTGAGATAGAGGTCTGCATTCCCGCGGCATACCCGATAAGATTTCTTGCTGCGCGGGATTAAATTTTCAATGAAAGGCGGATTGCGGTCGGTAACTATAGTGTGCATTAGGCGGGAGCGGGCGGTCTGACAATAACTCGGTCGCTCCTGAGATGCTTTGACATCTGCGCATCTGTGCTTGAACTTGAAGTGAACAAAACTTTCTGCAGTGGTGGCGTTCACACTGTCCCCAGTTCCCTGTCCTGAGAAACCTGGCAAGATATGTTTGTTGAGTTAGAGGTCTGCGCGAGTGCACCTTCAGAGAGCATTCAACTTTTGTGATCGGATTTTGGAGGAGAGACGTTCTGAAACGGTCGTCAGTCAGCATCATTCTGTTCTTGCGTTCTTGGAAAAAAAATAAAAAAATAATCATTTTGCAGTATATCTAGTAAGCCAACAGTTTTCGTTTATGTATTTTTGGCTTAGCCTATAGTTTTGAGGGACATGTTGTAGGCTATTTAATTTAGCCTATTATTCTTTATGACATTTTTTCTCTGACATTTTTTAGGCTGTTGACAGCATTATAAGACAAATAACAAATACAAATCTTGTATATGCTATGCAACATTTTATATTTGTTATCCCCAATCACTCTCTTTCTTTAGAGGAAGTTTAAATGCGAGATTCTGGAAACTATCTAAATTTAGCGGGACCCGTCGGGTCAGGAAGAAAATCACTATATGCCGATACCGGGTGAACACAGAGTGAATTTTAGGCGGGAGCAGGACGAAAAAAAAACAGTCCCGCGCAGACCTCTAATTTGAGACTCAATCTAATCAATCACAATCAGATTTATATGCATGTATATGACTGATTAATGGATAAAGTTCAAATTTAACGTTCAACGGTAGATATTAATTTGATTAAAATGAATGTGCTCATTTTATTTGTTTGACACACATGCTTACACACTTGCTCTAATGAGTATTTAAAGTTTGTGAATAATTGAAAGTATTTAAAATACAGTACTTGAAACTCATAACAATCGCAGACAAGAACATGACAGTCAAATGTAAGTTCAACCTTAGTGTCTGATCTGGGTCTCTGGAGGATCCTAATTATTCAAGGCTTCCTTAGTTGGTTGATTAGTCATTAAAATAACGTAAATAGTCAAAAGTCAATATTTTGGAAAATGTTGAAGACTTCCCAACATGACTCACTTCTGGTCTTATGTCTGGTGTTTGCTTTCATACTAAACGTCTAACTTTTCTGTTGTTTTCAGGATGAGATCGGAGGCTCTTCTCTCGCTCTTCTTCATTCTGGCTCTCAGCAATGGAGCAGATCACAATGACCGATACGATGAGTTCAAGCAAAAACACATTCTCCCAGCTGGGTTTCAAACAGATAATGAAACTGTTTGGGTGGACCACCTAGTGAACAATAATCTCTGTGGCAGAACTCTAGTACAATCTTTCATCAAGGACAGTGAAGCAAATATAAAACAAATCTGCAATGGCTCTGGTACTAAAACAAAGGATAACTATATCAAAAGTACAAATCTCTTCCAAGTGTACATGATTGAAAGCAAAAACATGACGTTAAAATGGGAGTGTAAAATTGACAAATGTTGTACAGCCAAATACTATGTAATTATTGAATGTCAGAACAATCTACCTGTGCACTATCATAGTCAACAAATTGAAAGGAACCAAAAAACAGACCTTTGCTATTTTACACAGCACGATTTGAAATTACCATGGTGGGAGTAAAGATCTAAATGAGGCTAGAAATGTTGCTTTTAAAACATGCATGTTTACAGCATATATAATTCCAGAAGTGTCTCAATAAAGCTTTTTCTGCAGAGCACAGTTTGGTTTTACTAATCAAATGTGTAGCTTGGATGAAATGTAAGTCATGTAGAATAAAAGCAACTGCCGAATTCATGAATGCATCTGTTCTTTTGTGAAATCAGCTTAAATATTTTTGAGGTATGATATATGAAGTAACTCTTTTAGACTCTTAAGTCACAATTAAAATGTCTGAACGTCATTTCATGACATCAAGTGTCTCAAACGCTTCACTAATGTCACGTTTCTTCATCATGTTCTGAAGTGTCAGTGTGTTTAAATCAGCTGGTGTTTTGATGATTTTTAGTGGATGTATGAAGTCAGTTCACACAACTTACTGCTTATAAAGACATCACTCTGGTTTATTCTCATTTTTATTGTGGTACAGTGTGAATTTCACAAAGGGAGCATTTCCAAGATGCAAAAACTGCAAATAAACTTTGCTTAATGGCAAGGAACGTGTCACTACGTTGTATTTTCTCTTTTCCAGCCAATAAATATCAGTCCAGAGAGGCTTTCTGAACTTCAGCTCAGAGTCAATGATTATGTTTATATAACCTTGAAAATGGCAACAACCATCGTGTTTCTTTGCAAATATAACAAAGTTTATTATACAACATTCAAGAGTAGCACACCAGGTAATCAGAAATGGCAAAGAGGCAAAAACAAACAAACAAAAGAAATAACTAACTTGTAACCATTACAGACAACAGGGTTCCCAATCATATCCAATGGCAATTGCTCTGCAAATAAGTGCACATTCAATCACAAATAACACAAACACAATTTCAATCCACACTCCAAAGCAAAAGTGAATCATGAAATCAAACTACTACAATTTGTTCCCCCACAGTAACAGAATACACCATATATAAGAAAATGGGAACCCCACGGTCATTTGTAGGTCCAAGACAAAAAAACACAAGAAAACAAATAACAAAACAAAACACACAATCTCCAAAATAAGTCACTTTGCCACTTCAACACGCAAGACCCAATTCAACATTAAAGTCATATCTCAAACACCCAATAAGCCACCAATGCTTTCCATAAAAGTAAACGGTAATCATGCATCATCTGTATTCTTAAATATATCTGTTTAATTCTTCAATCAACACAATTCCCATGAGGACACTTCACAATTCAATTCTATGCTGCTCATTAATCAGCTGGTCTTTTCATCTGCTATTACACAGCCTTGAAAAACACCACACAACTTCTCCTGCTTAGCACATGGTACCACAAAGAGGAAGTCCCAAAAGTTTGGTTTGCTTTTATAGTGTCTTGACTCCTGGGATTTGTAGTCCTACACCTTTTATCCCATTACATTTACATGAACAGCAGTAATCTAATTATTGACCACATTCTGTAAGACAATTTTATGATTAAGGTGTTTACATGAGTTTCTTTTAGAATATTTCTTTCAGGTTCCCGTTCTACATGTTTTAGTACATAGATCGATTAATGCCACATGGTCTGACATTCCCTCCGGAATTTCACGTAACAACATACATTTCGTCTTCGATATGGTACCATATACAGTTTTGGGTGTTTCATTTTTAATTTTACGGAAGCTTTAAGTGCAGTTTATTGCCATGCTATACGTGCTTGAAGATATGCTCTCTTGTTCGCCGTTAAACGGTTGACTGCTGTGTGTATGTGTCCTGTCACAAAATGTGGTGAAAACTCCCACACAACATTAAAGGCCTTCTGAAGCGAAGTGATGCATTTGTGTAAGAAAAATATCTATATTTAAAGCTACAATATGTAACTTTTTTCACCGCTAGAGGTTGCCATATTCAAAACAAAAGGAATAGCTTGATGACGCCGAGTTTGAGCGCGGAATCTTGGATGTCGCCTTCACCTCACAGCCGGTGGAAAAGAATCAGGACAGGACTCGGGCAGAAATCATGTTGATGGATGAGATTATTAATGTTACTGGATGACTGATGTGAGACACTGTCACACACTGCAGTAAGTACAATGGAGAAAATGCTGTATTAGCCATTTGACAGAATAGTTTTTTTTTTTCTCTCTGAGGCATGGTAAAAGCATGGTAATCTCAGAAAAATAGATTTAAACAATAAGACTAAACATGTTGAACTATATAACAATAATTTGTTTTCTGTCTATAAATGTAACCTAACAGTTGTTCCCTTGTCTATTAAAACATGTAAATATTAAAGCGTCTTTGGTGTTTCCATGGTTTTTACTAAATAAAAAATGGAAACCGAGGGTAACACGGATATGACGCAATTGACAGGCGACTCCAGGACACGTCCTGTATCCTTTGTTAAAATCGTGATTTTTGCACAATTTACAAATAGTTTGGGATATTGTAAATACTCATGTGAACAAAATATATAACACTGGCCTAGTGGTTTTTGGATATTTTACTGCAAAAAAATGACATATTGTGCCTTTAACAAGTTATGAAGTAAAATATCTAGCTTCCGCCAGACCGCCTTCCGTATTCCACTTACGGAAAAAACGGAACCGGCATCACATCAGTTACGCTTTTTCCGTAAGTTGAATAGGGAAGGCATAGGACGTAGCATAAGCATTTTGAACTGTGAGAGTTTTACACTTTCTTCGTAAGTTGAATAGAGAAGGCCGTCTGGTGGAAGCTATATATTTTACTTTATGACTTGTTAAATATGGATATTTTTTTACACAAACGCATCGCTTCGCCTCAGAAGGACTTTATTATTTATATATTTATTTCCACAAGCTCAAGAACAGCAAAAAGGTATCTGCGTTGTTCAAATATGGTGCAAAACGTAAATCCTACAGTTAAGATTCTGAAGAATCCTCTATTGCATCTGCTTCGTTGTAGCTAGTTTAATAATAAAATATTTATCTTTTGATTTGATTTATTCAGAATAGAGGTTTTAATCATTATATGCTACACAAATGTTCAAAATTTTAAGAAAGTAATATAATAATAATAATTTATATAATAATTTCAAGAAATAATCCTTTTTATTCATGAAGGATGCATTAAGTTGATCAAAAGTGACAGTAAAGACATTTATAATGTTACAACAGATTTCTTTCAAATAAACATTGTTCTTCTGAACTTTCTATTCATAAAATCCTAGAAAATAAAATGTATCACATTTTCTACAAAAATATTGAGCAGCACAACTGTTTTACAACATTTATAATAATAAATAAATGTTTCTTGAGCAGCAGATCATATTAGAATGATTTCTGAAGGATCATGTGACCCTGAAGGCTGGAGTAATGATGCTGAAAATTCAGCTTTGATCACAGAAATAAATTATACTTTACAATATATTCAAATAGAAAACAATAATATTTTGCTGTTTTATGGTATTTTTGATCAAATAAATGCAGCCTTGGTGAGCAGGAGAGACTTCTTTCAGGAACATTAAAACACTTTCTGAACCCCCAATGCACTTATTTTTATGAAATCAACATTTATATGCTATAAACACTCTTTAAATGCATATTTTGTAATATGCTTAATTGTTAATGCTTATTTTCGGCATATGTAAGAGTAATGAAACATTTTATAACACAGGAGTGAATATATTACTTTAGCTAAGACATGTTTGAAAATGTTTTACAGACAAAATGTTTGCAAACAGAGAGATCTAACAAGAACAAGAAAGAGAAAATGTCAGAAACAGCTGAATATCCTTTAGTTATATTTAAATGTAATGATGTTGACATCAGCAGTGATATTAAAAGGCAGATCATTCTTCAGCATGTTTCAGTAATATGTCAGGCTTCTTTTTAATGATCATTTCAAAACACTAGATGGCCTCAATGTACACGGTGTTGACAAGACAGTTGAGAATAACAGCACAAAATTTAAGTAAACATATTCATACTTATACATATATTGTGTAAAATGTTGTTTTCTGTCATTCAAAAGCTGTTTTTAAGCAACAGTGTTCAGTTTCAACACCTTCAGTTTATCCATATAACACTTTTTCACCACAATAAATACATGCACGCAATATTTGTTTTCTCTTACTGTTATTTTTCCTAGTAGTTGGGTATAAACAGTTCCTCTTTGTGCATTCGCAAACAAAATATAGATAATTTTTCCCATTTTAATTCTCCTAAAATGTATCAAAATAAACGGTTATTTTAAAGATAAAGAAAATAACGTCATTCACTTTACATTCACTTTGCATTAAAGTGTATAAACAAAAATGTACACGTCTTATTTGGGAGCACAACATTTGAATAAGTAGTTATGCATAAAATGACAATTCTTTTGATCAATAATGCAAAGCAAAAGCAGTGTTTGTAATCTTACATGTGAATTTATAATCAAGAAATATAAATCAAGTTTAACTATAGCTAAATTATATTTAATTAAATCATTTGTTGATGGAAACAAAGTTATGACAATCGAATGTTCAGAGCACTTCAAATCAATAAGATTTCTCATTTCCTACAGCCCTTCATATTAACCAGGTTGGTTTGCTATTCTGTCTATTGTTTCAGTCATTTTATCCATGACATTCTGTAACTGAATCATGTCTATCCACATCTGAACGAACGCCATCCTAACTGGCAGAAGTCTAAACAACTGAGCTCCGATCAAACATGACGTCTGAGACTTTATCTGCGCAGCCAGTACACTAATGTCATAGATCTGTACGAAGCGCACTAAATCACTGGCAGATGAAAAATATCTACTCAAATACCCGACATCATGCTGTGGGTTATTGAGGTCACTCAATATTTCATAAACACGCTGACTGATGTCTTTCATCTTGTCAGTCAGAGGAGTGATTATATACTGAAATGTTAAAAGTTCAGCTTCAGTGTCTTGTATAAATTTTTCCTGCTGGCTCCTGATCTTCTTGTTCCAGAGTTTTTCACTGATTGCAGCTCCTGAAAGCACAACTACTGCTGATCCCGTGATAAGAGCAGAAATGCCCAGATGAACTGGAGCTAAAACTAACCCCAAACCCATCATGAATCCTCCAGCTACTTCCACATTCCCTGCATTAGTAACAGATTCAGAAGCACGTCTGAAATCTTCTTCAAATGTGCTGATGAGAAGACACACTCTCGACATACTCTGCTGGATCTCAGGGAAATCTCTCAGATAGAGGGCGATCAAATCTTCTTCAAGATGATTAAAAACAGATCTAGAGGGGGAAAAAACTGTTTATTAAAATGTATTGTATTTTACAATTTGTAATACATGTTTCTAATAATACTAACAATTGCTGAAATGTAGATTAAACAATTTTATTTTAACTTGTGTATGTATCATAAGCTATTTTGCTCTTAAACCAACTTTGATTCATAATGCAATAATCGAGTCATTGACGAATAAGGTTTTTAAAAGTGTAAAAAACCTAATGGAGATATAATTAATTTTGAAGATTTATGAAGTGTTAACAATGAGATTATGTGGTTTTTATAATCAATTACCACTGCTTTTGTCATTTTTTACAAGAAGGACAACATTTGTCACCAAAAAAGTCATTCAGTTTAACCAAAATTTCGGTTTAATCGAATGACACTTTTGGTCATACCGAATGACAGTATTTTCAAACAATGCTAACAGGCTCTTATCTAGCTAGCTAGCAAAAGGACAATCAAACATTTTATATTTAGTACAAGTTTTTAAAATATTACAACATTTTCCATGTTTTATAGCGGTTGTACCGAATGACCTGATGTTTCGGGACATGCGTATGAGCAAGTGAAAACATGAATTTTTCAAATAGTTAAGAGAGAGTTAGTAACTTTCCTTCACGACCATGTGGTCATTTGCAGGTGTCTGAATGATGTCACATCCTGTCACATGATATTGACCGCATGACTTGATCCAAAATGGTCCCTTTATATTGGTTACTCCGAATGACATCAATGAAATTCATTTTTCCGGACATTCTCTCTCATAACAAAGCAACGACTTCTACACATAATTTTAATACCATGTTGATATATGATGTTATAAAATCATGCCAGAATAAAAAATAAATACATTTATTACATTTTAAAATATTTTAATCACAAATGAAATGGCTGTATGGGCCTTTGGACGGTTACACTGAATGACCTTTTGACACTTCAAAATCTTTAAAATACCTTTATATGTAGAAAAATATAATTAAAACCGTTTGGATTCAATAAAAGGGATCTAGTTGTACTGACTTACATACTTTGGATGTCATATCTTTGTTTTTTATAAATATTAAGGCCTTTGGACAAAAAAATGACCCGTCACGTCATTGACCCAATCACATTTTTGTATTAACAGATAATTAATGCATAAAATCATTCTCTTACATCATTCTGGGAGGATGTTCTTTGCTCTTGCACTGACGCTTGCGTTTGTTCCTTTTTATTTTTCTTGCATTGACTCTACAACACACCATCAGAGCTAAAACAAACAAATACAAGAATATTGGTGCTTCATGGGAGAAATTTACAATTATACAAAAAAAGCAACAAAATAATTGTCTATTTAACAACTACATGACAAATTAAGACTAACATCTTACATAAACAAGTTAAATCTACTCATAAATCAAACTAAATGTACTAAACTACAAAACTTCTCAACCAGCTAGAGTACACTTTGAACACTTTTTGCTTTTGACATACACAAATAAACAAAAACTAGTCATTAACTTGAAGAAATTTTAAAACCTATAAATAGTTCATCCACAGTTAGTTTATAAAGACAAGGAGTAAATATGTTCCATGCACGGCTGAAACACATCCTTAATGCTATAGAACATTCAGATCAACTTATTTTAAATGTTAAAATTATAAAAGTTGCCTTTTTACCAAAAAAGTAATTTCAGCTCTTCATTTTATTCATACTTTGATATAAGGGGCTGAGGTGGGTCAGCGCTGCATAATTTAGCCTGGCTTAATAAGATGTCCTGCTATTGTAAAGAGAATTTTAAGTGTATATTGAAGATTCACAGGCTGTTTAATGCTGCTCAGAGGTGTCATAAATACATTTACACTGCAATCACAATTAAATCCCACTAAAGAAGCCCTTCTGTGCCACTTTTGCAGTGTAAATGTGGCGTAAGAGTCAAAGGGCCTCTTATCTCTTTCATCCAGCACCAACACCACTACTATCAGCTGTACCCTGCTGACCACAGACCACGTCTATAAATTGCATAACCTTAAAGGACCCCATGTTTTAAAATGTCATTTTTAGAGCACAGACTAAAGATCACAAACATCAAAGTTTATCAAAATTACAAGAAGCTATTCAACGTTGAATGGAGCTGGTGAAATGAAATTCTTACAGTTTTTTCCTCCCCATATCTTTGTATTAGAGAACCATATGTCCTTAAAATTGAACCCAAGTGAAGAGGATGATACTGTGCATGTGAGGAACAAATATCATGTGAGGAACAAAAATCATGGGATTCACACGCATGTTTCAACAGTTCCTCATTTCCAACCATACACATTCTAACCAACTAAATCAAACAGTAACAAAAATACTCAAATAAAACAACTACATGCCCTAATTTCATTGTCCACTGCATTTAATTTTTTTATTTACCTCCATGACTCTGTGATTCCGTAACTTCGTCCATCTGTGATAATCTTCTGCGTCTGCTTGAACCGCACTTCAAAATAAAAGTCTCTTTAGGGATAATAACTTAAAGCGGGGGAAACATATCATTGTAAAACAAAATAATCATAACTAATATTTAGAAAATATGAAATAAACATGCATAATACTATATAAAAATATATTTAACTAAAAACTACCCAAATAACATTTTTAAAGATGGAGATTTGGTTGATGCAATTGTTGCTGCAATTACAGTAAAACAAGGGAATACATTTTTTAATGTTCAATTGTGAAAATATATATATATATATATATATATATATATATATATATATATATATATATATATATATATATATATATATATATTCTTAAACTACTCTGCCTAACCCAATAAAAAGCGGAAAAAACATACAGTGGGTGGCACTCTTTCCTAAACTAGTGTGTCTAATACAAAAAACAAAATGTCCTACGTGTGCACAATGTATGTAGCACACCTTACTTCCTGCCCGCACCTTCCCAGCCTCACACACAACGTGATGACTGGAAAGACTGAACAGTAAAACGCAACTGTACACTGTACAAACAAAATCAACAAAGGACTCTTCAAACAGGTAATAAACACACGTACAATATACCAAGGCCATAACCATGTCTTGAACACTGGGGGACACTTTTTTTTTTTTTTTTTTAATAAAGCATAAAGAAACAAAAGAGTGAACGAAATTGCTATATGTACAAAAACAATTGTAGAAAAAAACAACAACATTACGATGTCCAGAAATCAATTTCAATAGTACATTGAGAACTGTTTAATGTGATAGTTTCATAATACAATTTATTGTTAGTTCCGAGATTCTTCAATTTAGTGAATAAATATATGGATCCGCAACAATCAATTCCTCATTAAAATCAAAGATATCCATCAATGGATATATATCAAGAGCTGGGACACGTTTGTGTGCATTTGTTTGGTGATTTTACCGGAAAAATAGAACCTCCACAACGGCGTTAAGCGATAGATTGACGCGCCCGTCTGTGCTGTGAAGACTGTGTGCACGAGCAAAAAGAGAACCTAAACTCCGCCTACTTTGATTTGATTGGCCATCTCAATCATTTTGACCAGACTAACAATGTAACTTTTAACCTTTTTGTCATCCTAACAACATGCAGAGTGCTTTAATGAAGTGCAGCAGAGCAGTGCAAGAATTTCAAATATTGGGGGGGATGATTTGGCCATTTCTAATTATTGAGGGTGACTTGTCAGTAACAGTATCAGGAATATGAACAGTATCAGGACAAAAACAGTGCAATAAACCACACACAAGTAAACAACCAAATAGCAAATGCGAGTTGAGCAAAACAGCTGGAAACGCGGAGGAGATACTGGGTTTTAACCGGGGCGTTGAAAGATGATTGGCAGCGTGAACCAGGGACGTCATCAGAGTGACAGGCCAATGGACCAATGGGATCTGGAACACGCAAGACAAGACTACCACACATACATAAACATGACGCATAACACTCACAAAGAGACATTTACAGTGGCTGCAGAAATACATTTTCAAACAGCTTTATTGCTGTGGTGTTTTTTGTGCATTGTCTTAGATACCCTAAAGGGTCCTTCCATCTCACTCATTCCAGCCTAAATCATCACCTGCTAGCTCCTTGCTGACATCGCAGTGTGGTTGGGATAGGATGGCTATTCAGCATCTATCCAGAAATCCATCAATCTAGACCATCTATTGTAGTACAACATTGGTCACTGAATGAAACTATTTACCAATGAGTCTTCATGCATTTTTACAGCCACTTTACACATTTCTCTTTGTGAGCTTAGTGTAGAGGTGGCTGAAATGCAACTTTACCCACAACTGCCAGCCTGCATGGAAAGGTTCATGAGACTCCAGAGACACCAGCAGCTTCAAATACCTGTTTGCTGCTCAACAGTGGCTTTTTTATAGCTTCCCTTTTAATACAATTAATTTATTTGACAGAAACTCCTTAATTAGCCTCTGAGTTCTTCTGTACTCCATGTCAATCACAAATCTTTTGTCAATTCGATAAACTCTGTTCAATTTTCACAGAGTATTAGCTGTTGTCATTCCTTTTGCAAGACATTGCACTGTTTCATGCTTTTCATCTTCAGAAAAATCTTTCTTGTTCCCCATATTGTTTGAGAAATATGACTAACAATCACAATCAAAGATGCCACTGTTTGCTGTGTTTGAAACAATCCGCTATGCTCTTTGTAGATACATCACGATGCTCTCTTTGTTAAATGCCAGTAGGACACTTGACATTAGTCCTCAGCTGAAGTCTCCACTTGATGTCCCTGGCATGATGTTATTTGACCAAGGGCCCTTAATGTTTCCATTAGCCAATACGTCAAGGTTGGAAATGAGTGCTGATTTGTTATGAGCTCACTCACAGGAAGTGGTGGCATTTTTTTTCCCCCATTCCTGGCAATACAAGAGCATAGCAGAGCACTCTATTGGGCTGAGTGGGAATGCGTGAGGTGACACTACCAGTGGCATCCAGGTGAAGTATTACGTTTTTTTTTTTTTTTCCAGATGCTGGTCCAAAATGTGCAAACCACATTGTGTGTACATATGTTCTGCAAATGGGTCCACCTGCAGATGTTGTAGCCAACCAGCAGTCTCAGCACAATCATATGTGGCATATTCTTTTATTATTTTTTGCATAGGCACCAGCTCCATGATTATGTCATCATGGCTTTTTTTATTTTTTTGTCAATTCACTAGAAATCATCCTTAACACATATTTAGTTAAAGGTGCAATATGTAGAATTTTCTGTCCGCTAGAGGCCTATTCAAAACAAAGGCGTAGAAAAGAATCGGGATAGGACTCGAGAAGAAATCATGTTCATGGATACGATTATTAACGTTACTGTAGTGAAGCAGAGCAGGACCAAGTGTTGTGGGAGCTGAACGAGGCCACTGGAGCAATTGTTAATGAGAGATGAGTGCGACACACGGTTCGACAACAGAGGAACTTTTATTATGCCACTGTCGCTGGCGCTGCTTCCGCTTTTCCGGTCATGAGTATGAGGTAACACAGCGCTGTTTATCATATTAAGCTGTCCGAAACCGCTCCCTATCCACTATATAGTCCACTATATTGGGTGTCGGCCATTTTGTAGTGGTGTCCGAATTCTGAGTGAACGACTTCATTCCCTACATTCGTTCACTACTTTATACCCACAATTCTCTCTGATTTCAAGTGTACATTCGATGTACACTTGCTGAAGCACTATTTCCCAAAATCCAATGCAGAGAGGACTGAGAGCGCGTGTGAAAGAGCGGAATTGTGAGCAAGTGTAATCCAGAGATCACTTTACAGCTTTCTTATTTCTGCTTTAACATTTATTTCATGTCATGTCATTTCTATTTTTTTTTTTTTTTTTTAAATGAATCATTACTTGAATAAAACCTACTAAAATATAGGGAGACATTATTATATAGATGGATTTTAAAAATGAAATTATATTAATAAGGTAAAAATATAGGCTAATATTTTCATTATTAAAATATATTATGTAGGCATCTTTAAATACATAAAAAGTATATTAGCATCATATTTTCACAATACAACGTTTAACACACTTTAAAATAATTGTACTTTTGTATATTTTCTAAAAAATATATTTTAGAAAAATATACTTGAAGCGAAAGTTCAGTTTATTTTTTAAAAGTGTATTTATTTGCACTTTTGCATTTGAGGTATATTTTAACTGTGTGCTGAAAATGATCATTGTAACAATGCACTGAAAGTATATTTAAAAAATACATTATTTAATATCCTTAAGTTGTAATGTATTTAAATTTAAATTTGAGTATATTTTTTAAGTTTACTTATTCATCTTTGGAATTCATTTTATTACTGGTACTTATTTATTTTTAGTATGACTAATGCATTAAAAGCCCATTTTTTTTATATATGCAGTGTAGCCTACAATTTCCAAATATGTGTAAATATGTTTAATAAGTTTACACTGGCAGAATCATTTTACAATCGTACATACAAATCTATATTAAACAAAACACCAGCAGCACAAGTAACATTACATGCGAAAAAAATATGTTGAGTGGTTGAACTTAAGGCTTATCGGAATTCAAATGTCTCTTCAACTTAGTCTGTGACCAATTAGACTTTGTTGCTCACTGCCTTCAGCCAATCAGAGCTGCTGACGTCACGGTACTCGTGTGAATCCCCCTCGCTCAGTCACTCAGGGGGCTTTCAGGTTAAGTATAATGTCGCAATGTATAATTTATTTAATAAAACACTGAAAGCGCAATACATCGCTCAATCTTGGGAATTCAGACCAGTTCAATCAAGTGACATTGCAGACTTTTCCAGCACATTAGACTCAGTTGCTCCTTTGCGTTTAAAAAAGATTAAGGAAATTAGTCCAACGCCGTGGTACAACGAGCACACTCGGGCCCTAAAGGGAGCTGCCAGAAAAATGGAGCGCAGCTGGAAGAAAACAAAACTAGAAGTTTTTCGCATTTCGTGGAGAGAGAGAATGATTGAGTACAGAAAGGCCTTAAAAACGGCTAGATCTGCTTATTTTTCAAATCTTTTAGAAGAAAATAAACACAACCCTAGGTATTTATTTGATACAGTGGCTAAATTAACAAGAAATAAAGCCTCAACTTCTGATGTTTCCAAAAGTAATAAAGTAATGACTTTATGAACTTCTTTACTTGCAAGACTGACAATATTAGAGAGAAAATTATAACCATGCAACCGTCTACTACAGTATCGCATCAGATGTGCATTGTAGTGTCCCTGAGGAAAAATTCAATTCATTCACTGCTTTAGGAGAGGAAGAATTCTCTAAATGTATTAAATCATCAAAATCAACAACATGTATGTTAGACCCTATACCGACTAAGCTATTGAAAGAGATGCTTTAGATCCTCTTCTTAATATCATTAATTCGTCTTTATCACTAGGATACGTACCAAAAACTTTTAAGCTGGCTATTATTAAACCTCTTATTAAAAAACCACAACTTGATCCTAGAGAATTAGTCAATTACAGGCCGATCTCAAATCTCCCTTTTCTGTCAAAAATACTAGAAAAGGCAGTATCATCACAACTATGTTCCTTTTTAGAAAGAAATAGTATCTGTCAGGATTTAGATCGTACCATAGTACTGAGACTGCTCTCATTAGAGTTACTAATGATTTGCTCTTATCATCAGATCGTGGTTGTATCTCTCTATTAGTGTTACTGGATCTTAGTGCTGCATTTGACACTATTGATCACAATATTCTTTTAAATAGACTTGAAAATTATGTTGGCATTAGTGGAATTGCATTGGCATGGTTCAAATCATACTTATCTGACCGTTATCAGTTTGTAGTAGTAAACGAAGAGAGGTCATGTCGATCACAAGTTCAGTATGGAGTACCGCAAGGCTCAGTACTAGGACCGTTGCTTTTCACTCTGTACATGCTACCCTTGGGAGATATCATTAGGAAGCATGGCGTTAGTTTTCACTGTTACGCTGATGACACTCAGCTCTATATTTCTTCGCGGCCTGACGAAACTTATCAATTCACAAAATTAACAGAATGCATAGCTGATTATTATCATTTTATTTGAAATAAAACGTGTTTGTAACATGATACACTACCTTTCAAAAGTTTGAGCTCAGTAAGAATTTTTTTTTAAATAAATAAATTAAAGAAATTCATACTTTTATTCAAGTCAAGTCAAGTCACCTTTATTTATATAGCGCTTTTTACAATGCAGATTGTGTCAAAGCAACTTAACATTGATAACTGGTATATCATTCACCAAGGATGCATTAAAATGATTAAAAGCGATAATGTTATAATGTTACAAAAGATTATATTTCAAATAAATTATGTTCATTTGAACTTTCTATTCATCAAGGAACCCTGAAAAAAAAATTGTACACAACTGTTTTCAACATTGATAATAATATTAAACAGTAATAAACCTGGCATCAGGTAGTATACTTCAAGTTCATTTTATCAAGCATACTTAAGTAATGTTCAAGTATATTTTTAAGTATACTTTATGTAGTAAGTATACTAGTGTCAATGTACTAGTCGTAAACTTATAAGTGTACTATTTCAATACTGCTTGGAACTAAATTGGCCCAACTGAAGTATACGTTTAAGTGTAACAGTAATAAACTTTAAGTACAAAACTAGTTCACAGCTACATTTTTCATTTGTACTCATCTGTACTACAAGTGAACTTATAAGTATACTAGTACTATTTTAATCTAGTAGTACATTTTTAGTATATGAAAGTACACTTTGAAATATACTCTCAGTAAACTACTAGATTAGTGCAAGTATACTTTAAGTGAACATAACATCACACTTATCATTTACTTTTTATATATTATTTTTGCACTTCAAGTATACTACTATCTACTTATTTAGGTATTTTTATACTTGAAAAACCTTTAACTGTATTTTAACTCTTTCCATTTTAAAAACATTTTATTCTAGCTTGAAAAAATCATGAATCCGTTTTATGAATCCTTAAATGTGGGTAAGTTTTATTAAAAAAAAAAGGAAACATTTTAAAGAAAAAGCTGAGAAAATTGCATTTTTGTCAAAGACTACGTCTGGGTGGGATTTAGAACGATGATCAAAAACACAGATGATCAAAAACACAGTTTTAAAATCTTCCCGGTCGACTGACGTTTGTTAAGACATCTGCTTTAAACATTACAATGCTCATGATAACTTTCATTAACTCTGCAACAAGTAAATCCACTTCACCAGCTGATTATTCTTTGACAGTGATGCCATAGAAATATACAGGGCTACCGCAAAAACGGAAGTTCAAAGACAATATTATAAAGATGGCAGCACGCTTGTTTCTCTGGCGCATAAGGTCTATAGCTCGATCGTCCTGGGTCGACATTTCATTCAGTAACGTTAGGCAGTTTTGATTTATATGCTGTTTAATGTTTGATGATCGCTTTATTTTATATTTGCGTGAGTAATCTTCAATCGCTTGTTTCAGCTTCTTCTCCTGCTTTTTGATCCGGACATTCTGTATTCTTTCAGAAGATGCGTAACAGCGCCCCTAATGTATAGCCTGAAAATTCAGTCAATGGCGAGGAAAGAGTAAAGTAAATTTGAAGTAAATTCCTACTACCAGAATTAGGAATATATCTGTTTTCTTTATAAATCAATATTTTCAAACAATGCACATTTATAAAACAGTGTGTAAAACTATGTGGGAAAAAAAAAGTATTTAATGGGCTACTAAATCAAAAGATTAAACACAACTACAAGCCAAGTATACTAAGAATACTTAATTATACTTTTAAGTATATCTCGATCAAAAGACTTGAGTCCAAGTATAGACCAAATATACTTAAACTTTTCTGTCAGAATAAGTCAAGTATACCAAGTGTAATTTTAAGTATATTTCTCAGAAGTACATAAAGTATAATTTTGAGAAGTATATAAAAAGTAGACTGACAGTTTACTTTCTTATTTTTAGTGTAAAAGAAGTATACTAATAGCACACTTGAATAAACTTCTTTATCATAAGGGTTAGTTGGTATACATGTTGTTGATTTTGATGATTTAACAAGTTTAGACAATTCTTCCTCTCCAATAGCAGCGAATTAATTGAATATTTCCTCAGGGACACTACAATGCACTGTCTGACGCGATACTGTAGTAGACGGTTGCATGGTTTTAATTTTCTCTCTAATATTATCAATCTTGCGAGTAAAGAAGTTCATAAAGTCATTACTGCTGTGCTGTTTGGAAACATCAGAATTTGAAGCTTTACAGGTACTGGTCATATAATTAGAATATCATCAAAAAGTTGATTTATTTCACTAATTCCATTCAAAAAGTGAAACTTGTATATTATATTCATTCATTACACACAGACTGATATATTTCAAATGTTTATTTCTTTTAATTCTGATGATTATAACTGACAACTAAGGAAAATCCCAAATTCAGTATCTCAGAAAATTAGAATATTGTGAAAAGGTTCAATATTGAAGACACCTGGTGCCACACTCTAATCAGCTAATTGACTCAAAACACCTGCAAAGGCCTTTAAATGGTCTCTCAGTCTAGTTCTGTAGGCTACACAATCATGGGGAAGACTGCTGACTTGACAGTTGTCCAAAAGATGACCATTGACACCTTGCACAAGGAGGGCAAGACACAAAAGGTCATTGCAAAAGAGGCTGGCTGTTCACAGAGCTCTGTGTCCAAGCACATTAATAGAGAGGCGAAGGGAAGGAAAAGATGGGGTAGAAAGAAGTGTACAAGCAATAGGGATAACCGCAACCTGGAGAGGATTGTGAAACAAAACCCATTCAAAAATGTGGGGGAGATTCACAAAGAGTGGACTGCAGCTGGAGTCAGTGCTTCAAGAACCACTACGCACAGACGTATGCAAGACATGGGTTTCAGCTGTCGCATTCCTTGTGTCAAGCCACTCTTGAACAACAGACAGCGTCAGAAGCGTCTCGCCTGGGCTAAAGACAAAAAGGACTGGACTGCTGCTGAGTGGTCCAAAGTTATGTTCTCTGATGAAAGTAAATTTTGCATTTCCTTTGGAAATCAGGGTCCCAGAGTCTGGAGGAAGAGAGGAGAGGCACACAATCCACGTTGCTTGAGGTCCAGTGTAAAGTTTCCACAGTCAGTGATGGTTTGGGGTGCCATGTCATCTGCTGGTGTTGGTCCACTGTGTTTTCTGAGGCCCAAGGTCAACGCAGCAGTATACCAGGAAGTTTTAGAGCACTTCATGCTTCCTGCTGCTGACCAACTTTATGGAGATGCAGATTTCATTTTCCAACAGGACTTGGCACCTGCACACAGTGCCAAAGCCAGTACCTGGTTTAAGGACCATGGTATCCCTGTTCTTAATTGGCCAGCAAACTCGCCTGACCTTAACCCCATAGAAAATCTATGGGGTATTGTGAAGAGGAAGATGCGATATGCCAGACCCAACAATGCAGAAGAGCTGAAGGCCACTATCAGAGCAACTTGGGATCTTATAACACCTGAGCAGTGCCACAGACTGATCGACTCCATGTCACGCAGCATTGCTGCAGTAATTTAGGCAAAAGGAGCCCCAACTAAGTATTGAGTGCTGTACATGCTCATACTTTTCATGTTCATACTTTTCAGTTGGCCAAGATTTCTAAAAATCCTTTCTTTGTATTGGTCTTAAGTAATATTCTAATTTTCTGAGATACTGAATTTGGGATTGTGGCGAGGGGGGCGTGGTTCAGCGAGGTCTGCAGCGGGAGAGAGAGTCGGGAGACGCACGGTGAGTGAGTGGGTTAAACGCAAATAACAAACACCTGTCTCTTGTTTCAGTAATTGGCGTGGAGAGAGTATAAAACGCCAGGAGAAACAGGAGTGTGCGAGAGAGAGAAGGACTGCTGACAGCTGTGACCTGATCGTTTCTTTTCGGAGAAGAAGTTACGTTGTGACTATGTGCTTTCGGTGGTGCTGTTTGCACAGCCCTTTTTGTTTTGAGTTTAAACCTTTAATAAAATACTGTCAGCAGTCACGCCGACCCTGTCCTCTTCCTTCCCAGAACAAAGAACCTCGTTACAGGGATTTTCCTTAGTTGTCAGTTATAATCATCAAAATTAAAAGAAATAAACATTTGAAATATATCAGTCTGTGTGTAATGAATGAATATAATATACAAGTTTCACTTTTTGAATGGAATTAGTGAAATAAATCAACTTTTTGATGATATTCTAATTATATGACCAGCACCTGTATTTCTTGTTAATTTAGCCACTGTATTGAATAAATACCTAGGGTTGTGTTTATTTTCTTCTAAGAGGTTTGAAATATAAGTAGATCTAGCAGTTTTAAGGCCTTTTTGTACGTAACCTTTTTGTCCATGCAATGCAAAAAACCTCTAGTTTTGTTTCATCATTGTCGTTATCATTATCTACATGGATATTAAAATCATCAACAACAAGGACTTTATCCGCAGCCAGTACTAACTCTGATAGAAAATCAGCAAATTATTTGATAAGGTCTGTATGGTGCCTTGGTATATAATAACGTTGTATGTAAGTAATGTAATCATCTAGTTTTAGCCAGGTTTCTGTCAAACACAGCAAATCTAGATTATTGTCTGTGATAATATCATTTACAATAAGTGCTTTTGAAGAAAGGGATCTAATATTTAGCAACCCAACCTTTATCATTTGTTTATCAGTATTATCTAAATTTTTTATTTGTTGAACATCAATTAAAATTTTTACCCTTAAATGAGTTTGGGAGTTTTTTGTATTTACTAATTCGGGGTACAGACACAGTCTCTATGTGATGATATCTAGATGAAAGAGTTTCTATGTGACTTCTGTGACGTGAGACAGCTAGCAGACGGTCGGTTTAGCCAGTCTGTCTGCTTCCTGACCTGGGCCCCAGTTTGTCATGTTTCAGCTAAGACTATGTGCCATATTACTAGAGAGAAAAGCAGCACCATCCTGGGAGGGATGAATACCATCTCTTTTCAACAGGTCAGGTCTGCCCAGTCTTCCCCAACAGGTCAGGTCTGCCCAGGTCAGGACAGCCAGCCATTGAGTGATGATAGTCTGATAATCTCATCACTCCGATGAACAGGAAGAGGGACCAGAGCAAATTACTTCTTCTGACATTGTACTTGCGAGTTCACACACCTCTTTAATGTTAATTTTAGTGATCTCCGACTGGCGAAGTCGAATATCATTAGTGCCGACGTGAATAATAATCTTATTTACGATTAGCATTAGCCAGCACTTTTAAATTTGTTTTGATATCAGGCGCTCTGGCTCCCAGCAAACATGAGACTATGGTGGCTGGTGTCTCTATTTTCACGTTCCGTGTTCTAATCGGAAAGGAAGAGTGGTGTTTTCTGTCGCTAGGCTGCCTCACGGTGACCCAATTGCCCTGCTGCACGGCTCTACAGCTGGAACCGAACAATGTACAGAGTTCACTAGGCTAGTCGCATATAAAACAGTATCTAAAGCCCTTATATTCTTACTATCCTCGATTAAAGTTTGGATGTGTGTCTCTAATTCTGAGATTTTCTCTGTCAGCCTGATTATCTCCCTGCATTTATGACATGTAAATCCCTCGTCGCTGACAGAGCAAGCTATACTATACATGTAACATGCAGTGCAAGAAACAACAAAAGGAGAGGATGACATGACTCACCGTGTTTTTAGACTGATCTGACTCACCAGTTGTTTGATGGACTCGTAGAAAAAGGAGCGCAAGAGAAAACGACAGTAGCACGGAAAACAAGTTAACAGGCTTTTTCAGCTAAAACAGGCCTTTTCAACAGGCTAGCGAAGTGCTAACGCATTATGATAGCGATTTAGATTAAAAGCTAGCAACATCAAATTAATGTGATAGGCAATATTAGACAATATCAGATATATGGTGATGATAATATAAACAACAAGGAATTATAGTAAGAGATAAAAAAGGTATACAATTGGCCTATTAAAATATAGTGAATTGAATCAAAAGAAAATACCAATATTTGCATTTCTGTGATATATTTATTTCAGTATATGTCAAAGAAAATTACATTAAGCAGCCACTCGCATACAGAAAAACAGGAAAAGTTTTTGTTTTCTGATTTCCAAAACATCAAGGTAATAAAGGCAAGAAGTATTGATATACATTCTTAATACAATTAAATGAGAGTGCAGTAAGCTAAAATGCTTCCTTTATTGCTTATTAAAAATCTTCTCTGAGCGTTACTCAAACTAGTGATAATGATAAATATATTTCATCATGAAAGCCCAGAACATATTTTTATCATCACATAACCTTTGCTACTTCTATAATCATTACATATATCCATGATTGAAGAACGTACTGAGAATTACAAACCACCACCTCTCATACATTAATTCTTAGTTGTCAGTGTTTGGCGGCTCAAAATTTGGGTGCATTGCATCTCGTAGTGTATCTAGAATAGCTTGAAGCTCCTCTGTTGTCTGCTTGATTTTTGTCACAAATTTCATGGTCTCAGACTTCAGCTCTTCAGCTTGTTGAGTGTCTGTGGGCAGCAGATTTGTTGTGTCGCTGTTATTTGATGTCTGGTTAGTTGACCAAGTGGTTTGGTTGTTGGTGGATTCTGATTCTCTTTGACTCTCTCTTAAAGCGTAATCTTGGCGAATGTTGTGGATTTCTCTTGAATCAAGAAAAACAAAGAAGACGTCAACCGCAACAAAAAGTGCAGATAAAACCCCTGTAGCTGCTTCAGCCACTCGAACGGCTCTCGCAGCCTGAGCTGCAACTTTCCCAACATTTACAACTTGAACTATGCGGAGAATCTCCGGAATTCCACCCAGTCCTCGGCCAATTCGAACTCCAGCATTTGCCCCAGATTGTGCATTGGAAAATGACTCATTGCTTGTGGAAAACTGGTTTTCTAAATTTTCCATTGCTATTTGGATGTTTTGGATGCAGCAAATTGTGGACATAATTTTTTCTTGGAACTCTTTTATGATCATTTTGATCTTTTGTCGGTTTGTTCGCTGGTTAACCATGTTTGTTATGTTGCTCACACCAGCTGTTACTCCACCAGCTACTGCTGTACCGATTCCCACTCCTGTTACTACCAGAGAGGCTCCGAGAGTGAAAGGAGAGAGAATAAGTCCAACTATAGATGTGATTCCTCCAGCCAATCCTACTACACCTCCTGTAAGACTGCCTACGGTTGTGTTGAAATGGACTCTTTCCAAATCATCAGCCAGGGCTCTCAGTTGTTCTAGTGTCTTATAAAGGGTCCTAATAGTTTTCATGTTCTGGGGAAAAAAGAGAGGCAAATTTCATCAAAGCAATTTTTTTGTTTGTTCATTGCTTCTTCTTCTTTTTTTTTTTTTGTTTAAAAACAGTGCCAATATGTTTTTTTTTTTTTTTTTATAGCAAACTGAACGAACAATTACATATTTTAATAAGGTAACTCACCTCTACACAAAGATAATTAATGATGAAAGGCCTGGTCAAGATCTCACTGACAGAAGGACGACTCGCTGGATCAGCCTGAAGTGTGTCTGTTACCAGCTGACGAAGGTCCTCAGAGAAGGTCTCAGGAAGAGCTTCATAGGAGGATGTCAGTATCTTTTTAACACTCTCAACTGTGCTTACTGCAGGAAACTAAGCACACACACACACATGCACACACAAAGGGTATAAAGTTAGCCAAATCTTTTATTTATCAGTGAGTCCAAAAAAAAAACATCCAACCTGTATTCTCACTGAGAAAAAAAAAAAAGAAAAAAAAAACAACCAAACACATTTGTAAATCAATGCAAAAAGAGATCAAGAGAGACCAGCCAGGGGTGCGTTTCCCGAAAGCATCGTTAGCCAACTATGGTTGTAAGTCCCATTGAACTCTATTGGTAACGACGGAACTTGCGACCATGGTTCGCTTTGGGAAACACACCCCTGGATGTTTGAAAAGAAAGAAAAAAATAAATAAATGTGGTTCATCCTAATTTTTCAAGGTTATTGTAGGAAGTCTAATACTTTAAAGGGGCTATAATGTAAGATTTTTACTTTAATGAAGCATAAAAATACCCCAATATGTTTACAGATATTAAGGAAACATGCTATGTTCACCTACTTGTTTCTCAGAAAAACAATGCTACAGCCAGATATTCTACTCTGAAATGTGCGTTCCGTGTCGGAATGTGTCTTTGTTTTGGTCTGTGCGAAACCGTGTGCTGCCAGTTTATCCAATAGTATTTCGACATCACAGGTTGCCAGTTCGCGGAAAACACAGCGTATTGCAGCCATGGAAACCAGCAAACAAACTGGGTCAGAGAATCACAGATTCTACCTGACCTATAAAGCCTCTGCATTCATCTAAAAATCTCTATGAACAACAGAATATTAAAACACAGACAAATCAACTCATCAGCTTACAGTGTGGAAGTCTCCTCAGCTTTCATTGTCAATTGCGCTCCTTCTTGATGCGTGTCTTCAAGCTGGCTACCCGCGTCTTTGAAGGAGGGGGCGGGGCAAACAATATTTTGAATTTGGACTGCAGTACCTATTTCGACCACTGTGTTTTTTCTACATAGAGCCCCTTTAAGCTACTGAGTTGTTTGATCCTGGAGTAATTAGGTTGACTCACTTTCTTGCTTTGATGTTACATTGTTTACTTCCTCCATAAGAAACGAGAAGACCATTCTTCCGTTGCATCACCATACACAGTTTATTGGCTCCACAATACACCACTGTGCATAATGTCTAATTTAGTATATTCAATACATACATAAAAATGAAGTCTTACATGCGTTCATCTCTTTCATGCTGTTGCGGTCAAAAACTTTTTGCCCTTCAGGGTCAAACACCTACCTAACAGCATTAGGAAGGTTGCCTATATACACTGAAATCTCTAATGTTCACAGCGCCACTCAATGGTCAAAATGAGAATGACACATCACCTTTTTAAATACATTTGGGCTCCTAGTGTTATCATACAAATTGTGACCCAAAGTTTCAGGTGGAATAAACCAGGTGGGCTCAAAAACATGTTGTGTTTCTCCAAACAATGTTTTCAGTGTTAACCTGCTGGGATTTGAACCTTTGTCTGTGATGTTGCAAATGCAATATTCCAACAGTAAAGAAATGGGACAACCTTGACATGTTGAACAATGCAAGTAATTTCTGTATTACTTTGCTTTGAAAATCTCTTGGTTGATGGTTAATTGTTTTGTCTCAGTGGGAATTTAAGTCATGTTTTTTGCATGTTTTATGATTTTTCAAAACTGGTTAACTAATTAATCTATGCAATTTGTAGTTAATACTGCATTGGCATTTCTTAATACATTATATTAAATTTCCTGCAATCATTTTAATCTGTTGACTCTCTTTCTATCTGATGAAAGGAAAAATCTCACCGCACACTTCAGCGTGCACAGCTCATAGATGACACATCCCAACCTCCAGATTTCACTGTGAAAGTTAATAACCAGAGTGTAAGTATTCAGTTTGAAAAAATAAAATTAAATACACATGTATTATTAGCAAGTCAATATTGCAATTTCAGGATGTTTATTACGTTTTCTCATCATAAGGTTTGTCATTCAAAATCTCAGGTGCAACATATGAAGAAGGTTTATTTCCGGATGTTTGCTCTTCAGTTACCCTGATAGAAATGGGAAGACATGGTAGAGAATACAGATCATAAAGCACACACGTATATGAACTACAAGCTGGCCATAAAGTAAGTTTACAGTTCTCTTTTTGTAATATAATAACAGCCTGTTACCGAAATACTGTGAATGTATTTAATTTGAGTCCACTTATGAAGAATATAGCTTATTATAATTAAACTACAAGCACATAATCAAATATAACCATCAACTTAACTTTAATATCTTGATTAACTATTAGCAATAGCGCAGGTGCCTATTTAGTAAATTTAGTAAATGAGACTGTTAGTATAAAGGAGGCCAGCTAGTGAGAGGTTGCTTGATGTAAACTTAATTTACAGTTTATAACTGTTAAAAGATGCTTCATGGTGTGTCTTTTTTTATCTTATTGCTTTAATCCTCAGTTTTAAATGAGCACTGCTCAGTGTGCGCACACTACAGAGTGAAGCAGTGTTGAAGTTAATGAGATAATTCAATGATTAATCAAGTGATGATTGACCATTTGTGATAACACCTGCTGTCCACAACCAGAATCACACTGTCAAAAAAAAAAAAAAAAAAATGCATGGCAGCACAAGGTGCCAAACATTTACCAATAGTGGAAATAACAATCAAAGACCATCAACTGAAGTATCATGTTTAGACTGAAAAAAAGAAAAGAGACGAGCAGAAACACAAGAACTACAACTAACTTCAGCCACAGCCTTAGATGAAATCAGCTGATGACATTAAATATCTCAAGATCTGATTAAACAACTCCACTAACAGCATTACCAGCTTCACTTATTACTGACTTTATTTCTATTATTTATCTTCAGAAGCTCTTTTTCCTTGAGTATGCCCATCCTTGCTGGACGGGTGTACTCATCGGCCGGCCAGGCAGCTTCTGCACTCAACACCATGGTGGTACTCCAGGTGTACCAGGCTAAGGTCCTGCAGGCCCTGGATAAGGCTGGTCACGACTCAGCCACCTTCAAAGAGCTGCGCGCCACCAAGACCACGGCTCAGGCGATTGGGCGTTCGATGGCCAGCCTGGTGGTGCTGGAGGGCCACCTGTGGTTAACGCTGACCGAGATCAAGGACGTGGACAAAGCCGTCTTCCTTGACCCGCCTGTCTCCCCCACTGGTCTCTTTGGTCCCGCTGTTGATCATTTTGCTGAGCGCTTCACAGCAGCACAGAAGTCGTCCCAGGCCATGCGACACTTCCTGCCAAAGCACTCCAGCTCTGCTGCTTCAAGCCGCCCCAAACATTCCCCAGCTCAACAGCCACCCAAGGCTACGCTGCCAACCACTCAGCCCATGCCACGACCTGAGCACCGGCAGCGCTCGAGCTCTGCTAAGCGCCACCCCCTGAAGCGACCAAGATAGTGCTGGACCCTGAGCCTCAGAAGTCGGCCTGATGCCCGAGAAAGGAAGAGGAAAAGGTTAAGTCCCGCTGCAGCTGGACCACCTTCCAAAATACCTTGCTCTATTTTCCTGTCACCCCGATCAGTTCCGGATGCTCAAGAAAATGTGTTTGTTGCCTGCACAGAGCCTGTTCAAAGGCCCTGGCAGTGCACCGCTGTTACAGCGAAAGTAATAAAAAACAAACATACTCAAAAAGAGAGAAAATTTCCTCTTCCAGCCCATATGTGTACCACAGTCCAAGTGCCTCGCAGTCCACATTTGTCAGGTTTTATAATCTGGACATTCCTGCGTTTTAGACGCAGGTCCTTTCTGCATAAGTCTCACTGCGGTGTCCTGCTTATGGTTTTCTCTCTGGTGTCCGTCGCTTCAGTCGAATTAAATAGATTTGTCATGGTGAGATGGCCACTTATACACATGCATCTTGTCTTATGTAAAATAAGACGAACAACTCAGTACTCGTTCCATATATAAAGGAACCGAGGTTACGTTAGTAACCGAGTACGTTTAGATGTTGATGATTTATGGTTTCGTTTCACATTACCATGATGGAGATCAGTGTTTACTTTAGTTGGGCTCTTGATCATCAACATCTAAACCTCTGTTAATTCTTACAAAGATCTTCTGTAGATGTCTGACAGAAATAAAGTCAATCTGGTTAGTAAAAATTGAAGCTGGTAATGCTGTTTGTGGAGTTGTTTAGTCAGATCTTGAGAGATTAAGAGCCCATCCACACGGAGACGTGTTTAGCTGTATACGCAAAAATTTTGTATTATATAGTTGTTGCGTCCAGGCGGAGCCAGCGTTTTGGGAGCCTGAAACTGTTATTTTTTAAAACCGGGTCCCAGAGTGGATAAATCTGAAAATGACACCCTTGTGTTTTCGTGTGTACAGCCAATCCGTATATTTTGTGAAACAATGATGTCATCACCCCACAATTCAACCCTATTCAGACTCGCTATGTCACGTACCAGCAACAACAACAACAATAGTGGACTACATGCTTGTGTTCGTGCCGCAGAAGCTACTGAGCCTATTATTTTATTTCTAAGCTTTTATTTCTAAGCTTTACTAAAGTTTGTATACAGCGCACAAGCTTTATGCGCATGCTCCAAGTCTTATTCTCCGTTTTTAGTGTATCTCTGTGGCAGAATTACAGCGCCACATACTGATCTGGCATGTATACTATATCGTTTTGAGTCTGTTTCAGAGGTTTTTGTGTGTATGCAGTATTCCTTGAGACAAGGGGAAAAAAAAGATTGGATAGGGAAAGCTCTGGCTTCGTGTGGATGTGGCCTTAATGTCTTTTATCTTCAGTTGATTTCATCTAAAGCTGTGTCTGGAAGTCAGTTGTAGTTCTTGTATTTCTCTTTCCTTCAGTGATTCTGCTTGTTGTCATCAGCTGTCTTCAATGATCAAACAATCATCACTCAGTGACATTTACCTTTATTTAAAGGTGGGGTAAGTAGTTCTTCAAAAATACTGTTTGGAAGTTAGTCGGGCAACACCAACAACAAACGTGTAACCAATCAGCATTAGGGGGCATATGATGGTCGAGTAGACAAAACGAGCAAGAGGGAGATTTGAAGAAAGACTGCAAAACGAGAGATGAGACGCAATACAAAAGAGATTAAAAGAATATCACTGAAATAAAGGTTTATGACTGGGCAAGCGCTTTAGGACCGCCTTTATATTAGAAAAGCTTTCCAACACTGGAGTAAGCTAAGCAGCAAGGCCTGAAAACAGACGTGGAGGCTGCTTTGATTCTGCTTCACATGTGAAGTAACACTGGGTGTTGATTATTTGGAGCTGCTGTGCTGTTGGCGACTAACAATGAACACTTGTTTGCATTTACTCTTGTGTACTGTACATTCATTTTTTGTGCTTCCTTGTCGTTCGTTCATCATCTGCACTTTATTTTTTGTGAAGAATTATTTTGTTGCACGTCAGTTGTGATAAACAGACATCCACTCACATTGTGTGTGTAACAGAGGCCAGATAGTGAGAGTTGCGCAGGTAAACTACTGCAGGTATACTACCGCTAGAGAATGCAGTGTTTAGAGTCATTGTTAGTGCACTCGCCTCACCTGCCAGCAGCGATCGGACCGAGGTTCAAGACCAACTCGGAGCAGGGTAGTTAGGATTGGAGGGTGAGTTTTGGAGGCAGAGCAATGAAGAGAGGGTGGGTTTGTTTAGGTTGATTTTAAATATCAACAATGTCCAACAGAGTTTTTGAAAAACTACTTACCCCACCTTTAAGAGAGAAAGCCTGTTTTTTTTTTTTTTATGGTCTAAAAGTTTGTATTTTTAAGGAAATGCAGAAGTTTTATAAATAATAAATAGTGAAATCATTGTTAAATTTTACAGCATTTTCTCTATAAAAATACATATTTATATGTTTTACATTGTATGCTGTATTTCTTATATTATGTGTTGAAGAGTTCCTGACAAGTCATGTTGTGTTCAAAGAAGCAAACAGTACCGTTGATGAATCACTCCAAACTCCCCAAGACGGATGGTTCCAAATTCAGTGAAGAATATGCTCTGCCATAAGAAAACAGATATATTTTCTAAGTTTGGAGATGCTGGTAATGAGTAATGAGTGATAGCATTTTCTAGAGATGCTTTGACAATCTATTTTATTCTCATGCTTTTACAGTACACTGATAATTCTTTTGCAATTTCATATTTTACCTTATTAATATTACCTTGCCTATATATTTTCTGCCAGCCAACATGTAGGGCGTGGAGTTTTAGCAAATTAAGTAGAGTTTTAACAAATGAAGTTATTTTTTATTATTATTATTTTAAATAAAATCACTTGCCACAGCAGCCCTCATCCAGTGATCTCATTAATACCATCAACTAAATGACTCTTATACAACAAAATCATGTACAGTAATAAAAATTTTGGTATTTGTGTCCATGTGTATTTTGTTCAGTTGTGTTCCCAGGACTCTTATTTTGATTTATCATGAACTCTTACGTGTATTTTTCCCCCCTGTGGTTTATGCTGTGTTCACGCCATGATGCTATTACCGTAAATATGAGATGACAACACGTGATGCTGTACTCTGAGCTGAAATCTAATCTACAGCAGTTACACAGAAATTTGAGTTTACAAGCTATAATTAGGAGTTCTGTGAGGATGTGAATGCTTTCTACAAGTCATAATCTCATAATTATGGTAATGCCAACATGGCGTAAACACACCTTTATTTTGTTTACTGTAGTTTTTGTTCAACTGTGTATTGTTTAGTTGCTCATTATCTCTTGCATTTAAAGCCCTGTGATTCAATTCATCTTTGTCAGTTGTTGCCTCAGCAAGTGTGTTTGTCGGAGTTGTTGCATTTACAGTTTTTTTAGTCTTTACAAATCACACATAAAAATAAACAAGTGTAAAGCCAAATTAGATACATTTTCAAAGAACTTTAACAGAATTATAGGCTCCAGCACTCCATTGATCCATTTATTTATACTCCACTGATCCCATATAGATGATATGTGTACTGTAGATTAACTGAATTAAATCTGTACCTCGGGCTGCAGGTTTTTATGCAGGATCCATTGATCATGCAGGTACTTTAAAGCCATGCATATTTTCACAATCCAGTCCAGAATCTGTAAATCGGTTAAATATGAATTTACAAATATTATTATGTTAAAGGAGCAGTATTTGATATTGAGTGGTTAAAATTATTCGTAATAGCACACTGTCTATATAAGGTCTAACGGCTGAAAATGTATATCAGAGAAGAAAAAAACAAAAAACTGTGACCAACATATGGGGTATGAATACTTTGAGATACATTCATGTTTTATTGGTATGTGGGAAACTGTTTGCCCAGGTGTTCTCTGACGTACCTCTCAGGATGAACTTACTTCTTATGCATGTCATTGTATAGGGTTGGGTTGCTTTAAAAGATCCTATCCACTTTATTCTACGGAGCCCCTAAAGGGACATGGTGGTGGAAAAAATTTGGGATGGGAGGGAATTTTTTATTTATTTTTTTTTTCAAATCTTTTGCATTCTCCCGAGAAACTTTGCGTTCCCTTGAAAAACTTGTGCGTTCTCTCGCAAAGATTTTATCGTTCCCTTGCTGTGAGCTCGGACAAACACTTCCTGTTTAATGTCCCGCTGGCTGGCAGTAGTGTTTCAGTAATGCACACAAATAATGTGCAGCTCATAGAGTTTGAAGTTGTTGGACTCAAATATAAAGAAATGCTGTCAGTGCTTAAGTCAAGGAGTTTAGTAAAGTTGGCAATATATTCACAGATTTATAGTAACCTAGACAACGAGCTACAACAACCCAATTTTCCTCAAACAACCTTTATAATATAAATTGGTCTCTATGAGCAGGCGGCGGAGAGAAGTCTAAAGGGACCGTCTGAAAAGTGCTAAACCCAAAACACTTTTGCTCATTTTATATTATGAAAAATACTCAATAACTTCACTGTAACACACTGTACTGTCACCAAATTCAGTTCATACATCACTGCTCTCCTGCTGGTTATAACGTTTAGCTCACGAGTTATTGATCCGGGAAGATCGAATCTGTGAATATTGCCAACATTACTGAACTCCTTGAGTTAAGCACTGACTTTATTTTATTATTTTTGAGTCCATTACTGAAACACTTGCCTTGTCCAAATACCCACACTTGCAGTCTTGGCCACTTGAGAGCTTGTGCACGCGATAGGAAGTAAGTGTGCAAGACTGTCCTATGTCTTAAAAATGCCCAAGTGCAGTGCCCTTAATGCAGACTAAACCCACACTACCTTGAATACTGCTTCTGAATATCCCATCATGCATTATGTTCGGGATCTCACATGCCCCAAAATCGCGAGATGTCAAGCAAAACATACAACTGTGAGTTAAATTAATTATATATTACATATAATTTGGTAGTAAAATATATAAAGTGTTGCACATTTTATTGATGCAAAGATGAGTAGGCTAGCCTATGTGTATTTTGTACATCATTTGCAACTGCTTTTTATCACTCAAAGAAGCACCACAATTTTAAAATGGTGTCTTCTGTTAGTCACATATAGTGACTACTGAACAGACATTTAGAAGTGTATTTTAAAATGCAAAGTACTGAAAAAAAAAAAAAAAAGTTCTGTAAAGGCTAGCATTTTTTACAACGCTATGAGTGTATCCCATCGGGTAATCAAAAGTTCTACACACACTTGCCATCTTCACGCCTACTTGAACACTTGAGCCAAATACAGGAAATACATCATGTAAGTAGACAAGTGGTCAAGTGCAAAGACCGCAAGTGTGGGTAATTGGACAAGGCTATTACAGGAAGTGTTTGTCCGAGCTCACAACAGGGTTTACAAGGGAACGATAATATCTTTGTGAGGGAACGCAACGTTTCTCGGGGGAACGCAAAACAAAAAAAAGGTAACACTTTACATTAAGGTTCCCTTTGTAAAGGGTTTATAAAGGTGTTTGTTAATGAGTAATAAGTCATTTACAAATGCTTTATAAATCATTAATAATGTAGTTATAACTGCAGGGTGACTTTAATGCAATACCGGCCAAATAGTGAGCCGTTTTTAACTCACATGTTATAAATGCTTAATAAATGTATTTATTAACACTTATTTAACTCAAATCCAGATTTCTGGTTTATTTCATGATGCAGCAAAATTGACTATCATAATTAGACTGAAGGGTATTTGTGCTTTTCTTATTAATATCTCATGACTGCCACTTTTCTTACTATGTTGCTTACCAGAAGTTTCTGTCTTACCCATGATACTCTCCAAAAAGGTCATGATGCCTATCCACAGCAGTGTATAAAAACTGATTTCTTGTTTTTTTAAAGATGAAATTCCAACTTTATTTTGAAAATAAAACAAAAATTAATAACCATAACTTGATTAGATATTAATAATGAAAAATTTAATTCCAGTATTAGTTACCTGTGAACCTTAATGTAGGGTGGACACTTGTGAACCATTTATTCATGAGTTATAAAGATTAATAACCTGTGAAAGTGAACCTTAATGTAAAGTGAAAACCTGTGAACCATTTATTAATGACTTATGAACATTAACCTGTGAAAGTGAACCTTAATGTAAAGTGGAAACCTGTGAACCATTTATTAATGAGTTATAAACATTAATAACATGTGAAAGTGAACCTTAATGTAAAGTGAAAACCTGTGAACCATTTATTAATGACTTATGAACATTAACCTGTGAAAGTGAACCTTAATGTAAAGTGGAAACCTGTGAACCATTTATTAATGACTTATGAACATTAACCTGTGAAAGTGAACCTTAATGTAAAGTGGAAACCTGTGAACCATTTATTAATGAGTTATAAACATTAATAACCTGTGAAAGTGAATCTTAATGTAAAGTGGAAAACTGTGAACCATTTATTAATAAGTTTCAAAAAATAATAACCTGTGAAAGTGAATCTTAATGTAAAGTGAACACGTGAATCATATATTTATTAATTATTAATGTACACACAGAAGATAGTATTTTTTTTTCTGATGAAATACTTTATTTTTGATGCATGTATTAGTAAACACAACTTTAAACTTGAAACAAAAAAAGTTTAAACTTTTCTTTTACAGCACAAAATTACAGAGCACCTATAAGCCAAACATATTTGATACAAGCTGAATAAAGGCACCTAAATATGTATTATTTTATTTAACAGTTGTGTAAATCATTAAATCAATGACCAAATGCACCGTTACAGAACATTAGCATATTAATATGCATTCAATAATTATTTTTGATATCATGATAAAGGCTACAATAACTTGAGGATATTTGGCTTTGGCCATCCGCACTTGCAGTACCTGCGCGGGAGCGCCGGAGCGGTTATAACACAGAGATTACACATATAATATAAACACTAGAAAAACATAGTCTGCGATTTCACCTCAGTTAGCTTACCCATCAAATCAGTAAACACAAATTTTCACTTCAAAGCATGGTGGAACAGAACTGAGTGATTTCTTCTCATGAAAAGTGGCAAGGCTTTATTGGATGCTCATTAGCGCCAACTCCTGTCACACGCCAGAATTAACATGCATAGTGATGAGAACCTTAAAGTGTATAATAAAGTATATAGCCTACTATTACAACTACTACTACTACTACTTATTATTATTATTATTATTATTATAAGAAGAAGAAGAAGAATACATTGCTTATTATACATTATTGTCACATTTGGTTGTGAAGAGCAGTGAGGAAGCAGGAATTAGATGCAGCATTTTTTTATTATGAAGATAACTGAACTAAAAAAATTTAGGAGAACAAACTATAGTAAGCTATAGTAATAGAAAACTAGATGTGACAATAATATATTAGGCTATACTTTATATACTCTTTCAGGTCACATCACTCTTTCAGGGTTACATCAATAAGCATGCGTGTTCTGGCGTGTGACAGGAGTTGGCGCTAGTGAGCATCTAATAAAGCTTTGCCACTTTCATGAGAAGAAGTGGCGCAGTTACCAGTACTGTTCCCACGTGCTCTGAAGTGAAATTTTGTGTTTTACGTTACTGATTTGATGGGTAAGCTAACTGAAGTGACATTGCAGACTATGTTTTACAAGTGTTTATATTATAATCGCTGTGTTAGTTTGTATATTATATGTGTAATCGCTGTGTTAGTTTGTAGTTATATTAAACAAATAACCGCTCCGGCACTCCCGCTTCTGTCGCGCGCAGGTACTGTATGAATGGCCAAATACTAAAGTTACAGTAACCTTTATCATGATATCAAAAATAATTATGAATTGCTTATTAATATTTCAACAATAAAATATGCCACCAGGAAAAAAAATGATCTTCTGTGTGTGCTTTAATAAATACATGATTCACATGTGTTTACTTTACATTAAGGTTCACTTTCACAGGTTAATAATGTTTATAAGTCATTAATAAATGGTTCACAGGTTTCCACTTTACATTAAGGTTCACTTTCATGGGTTATTAATGTTCATAACTCATTAATAAATGGTTCACATGTGTTCACTTTACATTAAGGTTCACTTTCACAGGTTAATGTTCATAAGTCATTAATAAATGGTTCACAGGTTTCCACTTTACATTAAGGTTCACTTTCACAGGTTATTAATGTTTATAACTCATGAATAAATGGTTCACAATGTCTACCCTACATTAAGGTTCACAGGTAACTAATACTGGAATTAAATTTTTCATTATTAATATCTCATCAAGTTATAGTTATTATCTTATGTTATATTTTCAAAATAATGTTGGAATTTCATCTTGAAAAAAAAAACAAGAAATCAGTTTTTATACACTGCTGTGGATAGGCATCATGACCTTTTTGGAGAGTATCATGGGTAAGACAGAAACTTCTGGTAAGCAACATAGTAAGAAAAGTGGCAGTCATGAGATATTAATAAGAAAAGCACAAATACAACACCCTTCAGTTTAATTATGATAGTCAATTTTTGCTGCATCATGAAATAAACCAGGAATCTGGTTTTGAGTTAAATAAGTGTTAATAAATATATTTATTAAGCATTTATAACATGTGAGTTAAAAACGGCTCACTATTTGGCAGGTATTGCATTAAAGTCACCCTTTTTATTCATGCAGTTATAACTGCATTGTTAATGATTTATAATGCTTTTGTAAATGACTTATTACTCATTAACAAACACGTTTATAAACCCTTTACAAAGGGAACCATAATGTAAAGTGTTACCGAAAAAAAAAACTTTTTTTTCTACCATCCCAACTTTTTTTTACCAACACGTCCCTTTAGGGGCTCTGTACTAGTTCGATGCCCCATGATGTTTTGCATGAATTATGGGTGTAACTTCCGTTAAGCTGTAAACAATCGGCTCGGCCTATAGGTACACAATGGACTCTATGCACAGAGCGTTCTTTAGAACTTCCGCTTTAATATAAGCCGGCACGAACACTTCCGGTGAGATGTCATTTGCTTGTGTGTTGAGCATCAGTAGTGTAATACTTAGTTTATAATCAGAATATAGTCACTTAAATAGTCAGGCATAGCATTAAGACGTACCTCATTGTTCCTCCTCGGCTAAATTCAGTTCGACCATCAGTTTTCACACTTTTATGTGAAAAAAAGCTTCAAAAATTAAATATTTATTGTGCATTTTAGTTAGATTAGTTGAATAAAATGTGTGTTTTTACAAGTGTGCTGAAATCATTGATCTTGCGCTGCACTGACTGACAGCTAGGGAAAGTGCGGTGCTCGCAAGAAAAGTTATTGTTTTTCTTAAGATTTGAGTATTTCATACTTCACAGAAAAAAATGCGTGCGTGTCTAATTACAGACACTGTTTTTAAACGGTCCTAATAGCTTCGTCTTTATTGCAATCAATAAAACTAATTTATTGGCAAATTAGGTAAATGTGATAACAGCATTAAAATATGAATACAACATTAAAAAGTCAAAGACTGATGGTTTTGTGTCGATGTACAGCGAGTACAGAATGAACAGCTAACAGTTCACCGGAAATGCCCAAGCGGCCTTAACGACAACCAGGAAGTAACCGTGCAGATAGCCCATAGTACATTGTTTTTTTGTTTGTTTGTTTCAACTGGGTACAATGAGATGACATTATGCTACTCACCCTTCAACCATCAGACATTAAAAAGACATTTAAAAAGTGTAAAAGCGTCAACTGTCACAGACACGCCAGGTTCCAGCATTACCCAATCACAGCGCACTCAATCCCCGGAGTACTAATCATCTGCACCTGCACCTCATCTTCTCACTCATCACCACCAGCATAAAACACACTCACACACATTCACTCACTGTCCGGTCTCGTTTGCACATACTATGCTATATGCTTACCTCTTGGACTCCTTTGAAGATACCTACCTGTCTCCTTCGTCTCCAAGTCTCCTCGTGTTGTTCCAGTTTGTGTGTGAGTGTCTCCAGTCTACCTCGTCAGTCATCTCCTCACCACATCATCGTTCATCACTCCTGCAAAACCACAAAGGACAGTATAACTATTTATCATCATCTGCACTACTCATTATCTTCATCTTCACTTACCTGCACTACTGTCTGCTCTGCTGTGTGTGATTAATAAAGTCTGTTAACCGTTACCTCTGCCTCTGCCCAGTCTGTATCGTAACAGAAGACCGGACCTGAAAACATCGTCTTCACACACAGCATGAGCCAACCGGATCCCATTCAAGAGCTCGTCGATGTCCTTCGGCGAGCTCTTTCCACCACTCCAGCATCACCCATTCCAGCGATCACTTCCGCAAACACCGCTACCTCTCCTTCACCACCTGTGCACGCCAGTCCCATGGCTAAACCGGCGCCCTACTCTGGTTCGGCGGAGGACTGCAGCGGATTCCTTCTGCAGTGCTCGCTGGTCCTGGAGATGCAACCGCACAATTTCCCCACCGAAACTTCGAAAGTGGCGTTCATCATCTCCCAACTGCAAGGCAAGGCGCTTCGTTGGGCTGATTCAATCTGGTCTCAAAACCATCCCATCACTCAATCATACTCCGGTTTTGTGGCTCACTTCCGCGAAGTGTTCGGGAAGCCCATCTCAGATTCTTCTGTTGGTGAGAAACTCTATAATTTAAAACAAGGATCTCTTTCTGTTAATGACTATGCCTTGCAGTTTCGGACTCTCGCAGCATCCAGCGGCTGGAATGAGCAGGCTTTGATTACAACATATCGTCAAGGACTAGATCCTCGCGTGCGGTTGCATCTCGCTGCATACGAGGATTCCATCGGCCTGGAACGATTCATTCAACTCTCCATTCGTTTCGCCACTCGTATGCAGTCGTGTCTTGAAGAACACCAGGACCAGCCGCTGTTCTCCATCTCAGCCCGCCGACCAGAATCCGTCAGCCCCCCAGAACCAGCCAACGAACCCATGTCATTGGAAGGCACTCGGCTCTCCCCAGCTGAACGACAGAGGCGGCTGACCCAGAATCTTTTCCACATGCCCAATTCGTCCTCCACGACCCATGGTGAGTGCCATCATACCATCTAACAAGAAGATGAAACCACTCACCACAACTGTAACACTTACTGCTTCTGATACTTCCCTTCCAGTTGTTGCCCTCCTCGATTCTGGGTCAGCCGGTAACTTCATCTCCGGGACCCTCTGTCGTCAGCTCAACATCAAGACCACGGCCACGCCGACCACCTACCAGATACGATCAGTGACTGGAGAATCTTTAAGCCGTAAACACATTCGTCGCTGCACCGAAGCCATCCAGATACAAGTCGGCCTACTTCACGTTGAACACCTCCATCTGCTGGTTCTGGAGGGATCCACCGCTGACGTGATCCTAGGGCGCCCCTGGTTGGAGCAGCACAACCCAACACTCTCCTGGAGAACTGGCGAGGTCCTGAAGTGGGGCGAAACCTGTTTCCATGACTGCTTCCCCAGGCTCCCAATCCCACGTACTCCACGCTCTGAAGCTCTTCCTGTTTGTGCCACGACCATCGAAAGCCCGGTAGACCAACGCTCTATCGACATCCCAGAGTGTTACGCCCCCTTCAGCGACGTATTCTGCCCTCAACGAGCCTCCAAGCTGCCTCCACACCGGCCATGGGACTGTGCCATCGATCTGCTTCCGGGTGAACCAGTGCCTAGGGGAAGGATATACCCTCTATCCATCCCGGAGGAGAAGGCCATGGAGGAGTATATAAAGGAGGCTCTCTCACAAGGTTACATCCGACCATCCACTTCCCCTGCTGCTTCTAGCTTCTTCTTCGTGGCCAAGAAGGACGGAGGCTTGAGGCCCTGCATAGACTACCGCGCCTTAAATAATATCACAGTAAAATTCCGTTATCCCCTTCCTCTCGTCCCTTCAGCCCTAGAACATCTCCGTGGTGCCACTGTCTTCACAAAACTGGACCTCCGCAGCGCGTACAACCTCATCCGGATACGCGAGGGGGACGAGTGGAAGACCGCCTTCGTGACACCTACCGGCCACTACGAATATCTGGTTATGCCGTATGGCCTGGTCAACGCCCCCTCCGTATTCCAGGATTTCATTCATGAGGTGCTCCGGGAGTATCTCCATCGGTTTGTCCTGGTCTACATAGATGACATCTTGATCTACTCCCGGAGCCTGGCCGAACATCGCCACCACGTTGCGGAGGTCCTCCAACAACTCCGCAAGTTCCATCTATTCCTCAAGGCAGAAAAATGTTCATTTCATCAGTCTTCAGTACATTTCCTCGGTTACATCATTGACAGCAGTGGCATCCGGATGGACGAGGGGAAGGTGGAAGCAATCAAGAACTGGCCAACTCCCTCATCCATCAAGGAACTGCAAAGATTTCTCGGATTCTCAAACTTCTACCGCCGCTTCATCCACAATTACAGCTCCCTTGCCAGTCCACTCACCAACCTGCTCAGACATAAGCCCAAGTCTCTGTCCTGGACTCCAGAGGCCACGAAGGCATTCGACCAGCTCAAGACAGCCTTCACCACCGCTCCTCTCCTCATCCACCCCAACCCAGAGCTGCCCTTCGTTGTCGAGGTGGATGCCTCCACCACAGGAGTAGGAGCGGTGTTGTCCCAGCAGCAGGGGAATCCCAGCCGACTCCATCCATGTGCCTTCTTCTCCCGCAAGCTCAACCCGGCGGAGAGAAACTACGACATCGGCAACCGTGAACTCCTAGCTGTTAAGCTCGCCCTGGAAGAGTGGAGGCATTGGCTGGAGGGAGCCAAACACCCCTTTCAAGTCTTCACAGACCATAAAAACCTTGAATACTTACGTTCTGCAAAGAGACTCAACCCCAGACAAGCCCGCTGGGCCTTATTCTTCACCAGATTTAATTTTACCATTTCCTACCGTCCCGGCCCAAAAAATATTAAAGCAGATGCTCTCTCCCGACTCCATGCTCCAGAGGAAACTCCAGAAGATCCAGAACCCATCATACCCAAGGAACTCATCATCAGCCCCATCTCCTGGTCTGAAGAATCCGTACCCTCCTCCAATGCCTCCACCAACGCTCCGCCGGGTTGTCCACCGGGCTTGTGCTACCTCCCAAGATCACGACGCACTCCTCTCATCCACTCAGCCCACACGTCACTTGGCACTGGTCACCCGGGGGCCAATGAAACCCTCTCGTTGCTGAGGGAACGCTTCTGGTGGCCCAACATGGCAGCTGATGTCAGAAGGTACGTGCAGGGCTGTAAGGAATGCGCCATCTCTAAGAGCCCACGCCATTTACCATCCGGCAAGCTCCTACCTCTGCCCGTTCCCAACCGACCCTGGTCACACCTAGGAGTCGACTTTATCACCGACCTGCCTGCCTCAAATTACAACACTTGTATCCTAGTAGTTGTGGACCGGTTTTCGAAGTCCTGCCGCCTTATACCCCTAAGAGGCCTACCCACTGCTATGGAGACGGCTGAGGCTCTTTTCAACCATGTTTTCCGATACTTCGGTATCCCAGAAGATATCGTCTCCGATAGGGGTCCGCAATTCATTTCTAAGGTATGGAGAGCCTTCTTCTCGCTCCTAGGTGTGACCGTCAGCCTGACTTCCGGATACCATCCACAGTCGAACGGGCAGACGGAACGGAAGATCCAAGAGATCGGTCGCTTCCTCCGTACCTTCTGTCATGACCACCAGGACTCTTGGAACCAGTACCTGGGTTGGGCCGAGTACGCCCAGAACTCTCTCCGTCAGCCTTCCACCGGCCTCACACCATTCCAATGCGTACTCGGCTACCAACCCCCACTGTTCCCCTGGTCTGGGGAACCCTCTGATGTACCATCTGTGGATTACTGGTTCCGAGAGAGCGAGAGGGTCTGGGACTCAGCACATCATCAACTGCAGCGAGCCCTGCGCAGACGCAGGATGACAGCAGACCTTCGCCGGTCCGAAGCTCCCTCCTACCAGCCCGGTCAGAAGGTCTGGCTGTCAACCAGGGACATCCGCCTGCGTCTGCCCTGCCGGAAGCTGAGTCCCAGGTTCATTGGTCCATTTACCATCACCAAGCAGATCAACCCAGTCACGTACCAACTCCAGCTACCTCCTCACTACAGAATTCACCCCACATTCCATGTTTCTCTACTCAAACCTCACCACCCTTCTGTTCCTCTCTCCACAGGACCTGGCGTGGCAGCCTCCGAACCCCCCCTTCCACTTATCCTGGACGACGGCGCCGCTTACGAGGTTCATGAGATCTTGGACTCCCGACGCCGTGGTGGTATCTTGGAATACCTGGTCGACTGGGAAGGCTACGGCCCAGAAGAACGCTCATGGGTCCCCAGGGATGACATCTTGGACCCCAACCTCCTTCAAACCTTCCATTCAAACCACCCTGACAGACCAGCCCCCCCGTGGAAGAGGTCGACCACCACGACGTCGGGGTCCTCGGCCCTCAGGAGCGGGCCGTGGAGGGGGGGGTACTGTCACAGACACGCCAGGTTCCAGCATCACCCAATCACAGCGCACTCAATCCCCGGAGTACTAATCATCTGCACCTGCACCTCATCTTCTCACTCATCACCACCAGCATAAAACACACTCACACACATTCACTCACTGTCCGGTCTCGTTTGCACATACTATGCTATATGCTTACCTCTTGGACTCCTTTGAAGATACCTACCTGTCTCCTTCGTCTCCAAGTCTCCTCGTGTTGTTCCAGTTTGTGTGTGAGTGTCTCCAGTCTACCTCGTCAGTCATCTCCTCACCACATCATCGTTCATCACTCCTGCAAAACCACAAAGGACAGTATAACTATTTATCATCATCTGCACTACTCATTATCTTCATCTTCACTTACCTGCACTACCGTCTGCTCTGCTGTGTGTGATTAATAAAGTCTGTTAACCGTTACCTCTGCCTCTGCCCAGTCTGTATCGTAACATCAACAAGGTACTTTCAACAGACCATGACAAAGCCTGATTCTTCCCACAGCAATAACGGATGGGTTAAATTTCACTGTAGTGATTATTATCTGTATTATGTTACATACATTGTGTTAAATCAAAAATGTTCATTAAATGTTTCATTTCAGATAATAAATTGTATTTACCAGTGAAAACAAACCTGGAAAGAGATTCTTTATTCATTCCAGTGAATTATTAATGGGATATATTGTAAATTAAGGGTACGTTTACACAACAACGATATGCTTAAACAGAGAAGTTTTTCCTTTGAGTTTTCCGCATACAGACAACACCATTGTCATAATGATCCCTATTCACACAAATCCGTAAAAATGACTAAAAATTGAAATGATTTGTTTCAGTCTTTTTGAATGGAAGTTCCCCAAACTGGAAGTGCCACCCATAATTCAAAATGCAGTAGGATCGTCAGGAATAAGGTAGATAGATCACGGTTTCTCAATCATGCTCTTGGAGGGTTAACACCCTAGAGTTTTGCTTCAACCTGCTCTGGAAGTTTCTAATAATCCTAATGACCTTGACTGGCTGATTCAGATTTTTACATTAGGTTTTAAGCTAGTTTAATAAATCATGCTAATGCTGTGAAGGACATCTCTGCTCCTGTAAAGCCAGTGTCCTGCAGATTTCAGCTCCAAAACAAAATCAAGCACTATTTTTATTTTTAAGTAATCCTGAAGATTCTTCAAGTGTGCTTGATTGGAGCTAAAATCAGTAAAAACCAGGAGCAAATGGTTCCAATACCTGTGCTAATGGGTAAAGTTTTACCATCAATCCACAATCATACCTCATTTTCAGAAAATGTACAGTTTCCCTCCTTTTTGTTTTTGATTTTCTTAGGGAGGTTTCCACCCTCACAGTGCTCCATTATAAGATACGCACAGTCAGTATCTGAAAACAGATTCATTACAGTTCAAACTCATTTAAAAATACTAATATTTTATAATTAACTGAGCCCTGAATGTAGCTAATGTAGATGAATGTACATGAACAGAATGAATTTTAAATTTTCTCTCCACCTGTGATGATTTCCTTGTGCTGGATGATGTGTGGATGATTGAGCTGGAGGAGGAAGTCTGATTCTCCCTAAAAACTCATAGTGTCATATGTGCTTGCACTTCATACAATACATGTTGTTTTGAAGTAGATTTACATTAATAAAGAGGCAACCCGGTTTATGTTGTAAAATTCATGTTTATATATATGTGGCCTATAAGAATTTCTCTTTTTCTCCATTTAACTCTCGAATCTCATTATAATCAAACTAACTTACCTGGTTTGCGCTCAACTTTTTAATGACAAACTGATCACCACCTTCATTTTTCACCAGGATCTTATTCTCCTCTTTACTCACTAGAGTGTATCCACGCTCTTTTAGAGCTGACAGATTGCTCCCCATTGCTTAAAATTTCTGCAAAGACAAATGTTTAAGAAGATGTTTACAGTCGTGTATTTAAGCTAACCAACAATTTTTTTTTATTTTTTTTATTTTTTTTTATGGACTTTGTGCTTTTGTATTAAATATGCAAGGATTTAAGGGCAAATAATTAAGCAGATACTTTCAATATGAGCAATGGAATCAAGGCAATTCATTTAAAGAGCACTGGTGAGACCATTTATGTTTTTATTAAAAGTGTTTACTGTTCGTTTCCATAATTAACAACAATCTTTCTGAAATCAGGCTTACTTTTTTGAAAAAAAAAAAAAAAAAAAAAAGATTAAATGCAGTTCAATTATTTTAAGTAATCAATTTTTTTGGATTGATTTTCCTTACCTGAAAAATTTAAACAACTTGGAGCAAAACCCTGAGTGTTTCTGTCTTTAGAAATGGTTATTATTATCTTCAGTAATGTTCCTTCTTTTAAGACTTCTCAGATCTATATTTGTTCACTGAATAGAACACAGTGGTTAAGTTTCACTTTGATAGATGTTTGGGAGTGGCGAATACAGGTTTGTGGTTTTCAAAAAAAAAAAAAAAAAAATGCACGTGTTGCACGTGTTGCATAACAACCTTCCTCTTTTGAAAGTAATTTAGTATGAAAGATCTGTTAAATAAATAAAAGAATGAATGAATAATTAAGTGATTAAATGAATGAATGAATGCAGTTGTCAATGTTTTACTAAAAACACCCCAGTGCCATAGGATATTAAAACCTGTTCTTTTAAAAGTCAGCACATTTTGATTTTTTTTTCACTTATTAACAAAATTCTTTCTTTAAAGCAGATCAGAAAGTTAAATCGCATAGTGGAAGCTCTGATACTGTTGCTGCTTCTGTCTGTCCAGCTGAATCGCTGCATATGTAAATAATAAACAGAGCAGCAGTTTAATTTTGAATGATTCTCCCTCAGTAAACATCCATATGTAAACAATGTAATCAAGAATACTCACGTTTCAGTGAAACACTGTTGCTTTGAATCGACTTTGTTCTGTTGGTGACAATAATTTCAGATTTCTCCTCTTCTTTGAAAATTAATTTTTACAGTCCTTATTTTTCCACAGAGAGGTTAAGATCTTCCCAGTAGAATCTGTAGATCAAAAATTAAAACTACTTGACAAACTACAGTGACCGAGAGGGGACATGTTCGGTTCACTTAGTTTTGTCGTGGCCACAACATGGTAACTAGTGGGAACATGATAATAAGTCGTGGCCTCGAGATCATATGGTGAGGGAACGACATATTTTTCTCGTGGACACGACTTCATTATTTTGAAGGAACGACATAATTTCTCATGGCCACGAGTTAAATGCATAAAGAACCTGCGCGACCATGGCGAACTGGAATTATCAGAAATGGATAGGCCTATAATAATATTTTAATTAAGAAAAAGCGTTCGCATGAATTAATATGTCGTGGCCACTACATATTATCACGTTCCCACAAGTTTATATGTCGTGGCCACGACAAAACTAAGTAAACCAAACATGTCCCCTCCCGGTCACCATAACAAACATCTTCATCCGTCACTCAATTTTGGAATTGAGATGGTAAGACAATATGTCAAGTTCAATGTCTCCTGATGTGTTGTATATGTTATCTGTGTAATCTGTTTTGGAAATTAATATTGGTATTGCTATTTACCTGTTTCAATGTTGTTATTTGCTTGTTTTTAAGTTAAAGCCATATATGCTTGAATGATTATGAAATTAAGTAACTGCAATACTTCCTTTGTGCTTTAAAAGATAAGATGACTAAACAACAGTTGCGAAAGTTAGGTTTTTGAGTTTGATGATTGTAACCAACCAGAAAGGTTAACAATAAGGAAGAAGAGAGCATGTTGCAACCTAAAGCGGAGGTGAGCCAGGCAAAGACTTTGGTGAAGAAGAGGAAGAGTGCTAGAAGAAGACGACAGCATAGGCGACAGAGGAAGGACATCTGTCTTAGTAAGCAAGAGATACAGAGACTGATACGCCTACAGCAGGAAGATTGGATCATAGGCATTGATCAATTGATAAGTAATATGAAGATGGAATTTCTCAAAAAGTAGTATAAAAGTCTGAGGAGTAAAAGGCCTCCTCAGATGCCGCCTGCATTAAGCGTAGAAGGACACCTGATACCCTAACGAGGGGCTCTTAACAGCATCTCCAATATTGCTGGGTAAAGCTAGATTATAGAGCTTTTTAGCTTAAGCTGATTTAAGTTTTATTTTGTTTTATTTTGCATTAACTGCTTTGTATTGTAACCAATAAAAGAGATATTTTATTGTTACGTTTGCCTTCAGTGAGACTTTACTTATAACTACAAACTGAGCCTCGATAAAGAACAACCACAAGGTAGTCTTCTACGTCATTCCTGAAGGGCGGGTGAGTATCTTATGGTTTAGACTAGATTTGACTTCCCTTACCCAACCTGAATAATCCTAGGGTTAAAAGGTGTACTATAAATGGTCACGCCGCCTAACATGGTGCCCATCATGAGTGGCTTGAGGTTTGAGTTTTAAGTTGAAAGTGTAGAAACCACATTGAAGAGCTGCCTGTAAGACCCACATAGACTAATCCAGAAAGGATTCGGTTAGATACTAGTCCAGAGGGAATTAGTATATTCCAGTCCAGAGAAAGGACTGAAGGGCCAGGAAACGAGATCGCTAACCGTGAGACCTAGAGAGGGGTCTAGAGGGGCTACTGAGTTGAAAAACCTGTAGTAGGGGACGCCCTTATATGGCAGATAAAAAAGCCCAGAGAAAATGCATTAATATCTTAATTCAGGCCTACACATAATAGTACCTCTTAGTTCTAAAATACTTACAGTTGTAGGGATCAGGAATCAGATGATTCTATCAAAACATAATTCCAGAAACCCAAATCAACATTGCAGGCCCCAAGCGACTCCAGTGAGTCTATCAACAACCCCCTGCTAGGTACTTTTATGGCCACACATGCTTCCTGCACTGTAAAAAGTGATTCATTGGCTCAACATCTATTACTTATAAAGATAAATAGATTAAACTCAAAAATATATGTATTCATAACATTTCAAGCTCTCTCTTGTATGCAACAAAAAAATGTAAATTAAAAGGTGAACATAAGTGTATGCATAAAGTAAAGGAAAAAACGTAAGTAACAACTAGGATTACAACTTGATTAAAATTAAGTAAACCTAACATAAAATTTTATGTATTTGTGAGCTGTGTGATATGCAAATATTCTATCCAGCCAATGAGCAAAGCTGGAGCCATTTTGAAGCGTGATGTGGTGAAGACAGCGAGAACTCTGTCAGGTAAGCTGTCTTTAAAGAAAACTAAGTAAAATATTAGAGTTTGACTATTTAAACATTCATAAACACTCGTTTATTGTGTTAGTGGGGTGTAACCGGAAGCGCAACACAACATTATTTCTGAAGTTCGATGTGGTGAAGACGGAGACAAGAGGTATGCTAAAGCCTAGCTTTATATTAACGAAGTAAAACATTAGATTTTGACTTTTTTTTAACATTCATTAACACTCATGTATTGTGTTAGTGGGGTGTATTCGTAAACTGGAAGCACAACGCAACGCTTTCTGAAGCGCAATGTGGTGACGATGGTGAAGGAGGTAAGCTAAAGCTTAGCTTTATATTAACAAAATAAAATATAAGTTTGTCGTCTAATGTCCACTCGTTTATTGCATTTGTAGTCACTGGGGATTTGTTAAACTTGTATTTTTAATTGATATGAATTATTCAACAATCAGAAATGTGTTACTTGAATATGAATACTTTGCAACTAATTCTATACATCGAGTTTTGCACATGAATCAGGAAACCGGTTTGTACGCGAGTATATTTTTCATAAATGTGCATGCTTCCATCGAACGTATTGAGTGCTTATGCAGTGTTTGTATTCACGAAGACTGCTTAAGGTAAAAATATCGAGTTTGCATTAATGCATTGAGTTTTCACACAGCTCCAAAAATAATCCATATTTTTCTTATTTGAGTAATGTCTTCTTTATTTCCAACGGACATTCCTGCACATAACCCTGCACGTTTTTCCAGAGCCAGTTCCATCCAACGGCGCAGGCGAGTACTTCATGTTACACAGTACACAGTACTGTGTACCAGGCAGCATTCTTTTTCTGAGGGCTTCCCTCCTGCTAGAAGTCTATCGGCACACATCTGACCCTGGTAACTTTTTGTATTATTTTGTTCGGCCAACGTTCTTCGTCAATTTGTCCAAACTAGCATCTCATACTATCATTTTCCTCGTCACATTCGCCTCGCCTGGGAAAGTCAACTCTTGGTGACATTATTTGTTCTCCATCACCATTTTCCATTAGCACTTTAGCAATGGTTACAATGGACCAGATAATTCCTTTTCGTTTCTTTGGTTTAACTGGTCTTCCGCTGTCATCAAAGCAACATTTCAGGTTCTCTAGTTCATGGCACAGACTCCCTGGATCCACTAGCAACCAAGTGCTTTTAACTTCCTCTGTTCCTGCATGACATCTTGACATCCAGGAATAATCAATACTGCTGTTGCTTAGATGTCTTAGATAATTGTCATTATCTAGGCCCACACTTGGTGCATTCAAACTACTGCTTACTAAACCACAAGCTTTATGCCATGCCCACACCCTATGCCTTCCTATCACCAGTAATTCTCCTTTTTCCATATCACTAATGCATTCCTCGCATTTTATCCATTTCAAGCCTGTCCATATACACTTACAGTTATCCTTCGGATTTCCTGTTCTTTGAGTCATTATTACCTCTAGTTTGGAATACTTTATTCTGCATTCCTCGCATATGACACATAGTGCTCCCTTTATTGCTCCTAGATGCTCCTTATACTGACTGCTCTTCATTTTTGGTTAAGATCCTTTTTACATCTAGGTTTATCTTTAGCTGGACCATCCCACCATATATATTTTCCAAAACATTCACATATTACAGTTTCCTCCAACAAACAGTCTGTTACACTTTAAACTAACAGCACTGTTTTGTCTGTCTTTTTCATGCTGTATGTTTGTCACAATGTAATTCGTTCTGCTTTTTGAGACTAGTTGTGTCTCTGCTCTTATTACTCCTCTCTGACTGTTGATTATCATGTTTTTAAGCTTCATTTCCTCTGTATCTTGCAAGTCTTGCTTTTGTAATGTTTTAGTCACCTTTAACCAAAGACCTTTTAGACCAAATTCCATTATTCTGTAATTCTACTGTGTGCTGGTCAATTATTTTTACTATTTTATCTTTTTTTCGTGATTAAATCTTTAAATGGTTTGTTCTTGTTTTTATTCTCTAGTTTTATCCACACAGTATCCAGCAGCTGGGACCAGAGGAAGGGGATAGCTGAACTTGACTGTCTGGGAGTTCAAATGACGGTAGTCAATGCACGGCCTCAAGCCTCCGTCCTTCTTGGCTGCGAAGAAGAAGCTTGAAGCAGCAGGGGAAGTAGATGGACGGATGAAACGTTAGTTAAGGGCTTCCTTGACGTACTCCTCCATGGCCTTTTGCTCTGGGATGGACAATGGGTAAACTCTACCCTTGGGTAGAGTAGCCCCAGGTAGCAGGTCGATGGCGCAGTCCCATGGCCGGTGAGGTGGAAGTTGGGTTGCCAGTCGTTTGCTGAAGACATCCTGGAACGCCCGGTATTCTGGAGGAATTTCCACTTTCTGATCCATTTCTGGACTTTCAATGGAGGTAGAGAGAAGAGGAACACACTTGGAATGGTAAGAATGAGACTGGAACTTAACTGGTGGTTGCGTTATCAGAGTTAGGCAGGATTGGAAACAATTATTCTCTATTTCAGGATCTCCCCAGTGTTCCATTGTACTTGAAGTTGATGTTGTGTTAACCAGGGGCGTCCCAGGATGACGTCAGCCGTGGATCCCTCCAGCATCATGAACGTTATCTCCTCAGAATGCAGGCAGCCGATGCAGAGCATCAGTGGGGGAGAGAAGTGAGTGATGCGACCACGGCCCAGCGGTTTTCCTTGAATTGTCTGAATCCGTAGATCTTGATGACATCGTTTATGGTGTACATTGAGTTTCTGCAGAACTTGGGTGCTGATGAAGTTTCCCGCTGATCCAGAGTCTAGGAGGGCTAGCGCCGAAACACAGACGTGAGAATTTAACAGTTGGACTGTAGTTCTTGTAAGAGGTGCAATACGTGCTGGAACTTGAATAATACTCACCGCTGGGCAGGGTAGTCGGATGAGACACACGGCGATGACATGACCTTCTCCCCCACAGTAGAGACATAGTCGATGTTGAATTCTTCTCTGACGCTACGCTCGGGTGAGTCGGAAGGAGTCTACCTGCATTAGCTCAGGTGCTGGAGGAGCGACAGATGGTGAGGCAGGCAGAGAACTGGCAGCGGGTAAAAGCACAGCACAAGCGGAATAGCTCTGAGCCACTCGTATAGTCTTTTGAATGAGGTTTTCTAGACCCATCGAATCATCGTACACAACCATTAACTGTTTCACTTTAAGAGTGAGTCCTTGACGGAAGGCAGTAATGAGTGCTGTTTCATTCCATCCACTGGCTGCCGCTAACGTGCGGAAACGGAATGCATACATACTCACGGTCTCTTCGCCTTGGCGTAAATTAAACAGTTGGTCGTGTACTGACAGGTCCGCAGTGCTCTGTCCGAAAACCTCCTTGAAATGGCTGAAAAAGGCGTTAATTGTGGCTGTTACTGGAGCGTTGGAGTCCCAGAGGGGTTGAGCCCATTGTAGAGCTCATCCTGACAACAGCGATATGATAAACACCACCCGGGCATGTTCCGTAGCGAAGAGATGAGACTGTGCTTCGAGATACAGGGAACATTGGAGTAAAAACCCGCTGCAGTCCTCCGCCATGCCGGTGAATGTCACTGGTCGGGCCATGGGAGTGGCAGAGGCAGCTGAAGAAATGGTTGCAGCGGGTGCTGGGTGAAGGAGTGCTTGGCGTATGGCGTGCACTAGTTCAGGTGTGACTGCAGGTGACGTGCTCGTGGAGGGTGTGGTGAGAGAGGTTTGTACTGCGTTCACCAAGGAGGCAAACGGATCCGGGGTACGATTCTCGCCTGTGTTCGTGGAGCTCTGCATTAGGTCTGGTCTTCTGTCAGACACAGACAGGCACAAGAGGGTAAACGTAAAACAGGTGGTTTATTGAACTTGAGGTACGAACACAGGAATCATACAGGTAAGATGTTTGCAGATATGAGCACGTAGATGAGAGTCACTTAGCTGAACATTAACAAGAGTCCTTTCTCTTTGGCAGATGATCAACGAGGGGAGACAAGACGAGACGAAGGAGTGGAACCACGGAGACATCAAAGGAGAGGTAGGTAGTCCAGGTACGTGAAACGAGACCAGACACTGAGGTGCGGGAAGTGAGTGTTTATATAGTGCTGGTGTGATGAGGTGCAGGTGATGCTGATCAGAACTCGGGTGATTGGGAACGAGTGGGTGGAGCGTGGAGATCCGGTGATGATGCACGCTGTGTGTTGGTGGTGGGAACTGACTCCGTGAGATATGTAGCCTACCCTGTAAATTAAAAAAAAAACCTTTATATATTTGTCCAATATTTATTACAAACAGGTGTGCAGTATGTTCTCACTAAATTGCTCCCAAATGAAAGATTGTTGTCTATCATTATAGTATAAGTACCACCTAGTTCTGAAATACTTACAATATAAACAGTGGGCACGTGAGCATGTGACAGTGTAGTAAACTATACGGCAGTGTTTACTTTCACTTTCACTTTTAAACGGAAAGGGTGGAGTGCCAATTAACAGCGGGAATGGAAATAGGGGCAAGGTCTATTTCACCTGTGTGGTGAAAAGAGGACACGTCACCAATGCATGTTGGCTTGGTTCGGTCTCGTTTGTTGGTTACCGTGAAGTGGAAATGACCGCTTGTTCATTTTTCCGGCCACTCTGTCTGGTGCAACGCGGAGTCTGGCGATTCTACAGCGATGCACTTCTAAGACCGGCTATTCTTGGTGAGCTGTTCACAAGACAAAATCAAGGCCTGTTATTATCCATCCTGGAGCCGAACGAAGTCCCACTAAACCTTCCAGTCACGCCAAATTGGTCAGTGTGCCCCGACGCCGCACGCAGTCTCACGCCAAAACTCATTCAAGTTACACACACGCAGACACACGCACACACACACACGCACCAGTGGCGTAGCCAGAATTTTATTTTTGGGGGGGCCCATCTAAAAATGAGGGGGCTTCTATATATATATATTTTATGTGAAAGTAAACTTTATACAGATGCTGCGGTAACCGCGATCAAAAAGAGTAGACGACCTTTGAAACTAATCTTTAAATAAACATTGTATCTGTTATATTGTTATGCCAGTAGGTGGCGACCAGTGACTGTTAAAATGTATTTCATTCATTCATTTTTTTTTTTTTTTTTTTTACATGATGAATTCTTTAAATTAATAATAATAAAAAGGGGCTTGAGCCCCTGCCCCTTTGCATCGCAGTGCCCCCACGTTCCCATTTCTGCCCACTGGAACGCGATTTCTACCGCGGGAGAACAATCGACCCCCCCCCGATTTTTTTTCTCTCTCTCTCTTTCTTTTAATTATGTGCAAAGTTTGGCGAGAAGTTGGACACACGAATCTGCCAGTGTGGAACCCAAGTTTCAAGTGTGACCAGTATGGGATTTATTTCGGGGTTTTTTTTATGTTCGTGATTGTGTGGATTTTTTTTTTTAATTGATTATGGACATTAAGGAATACATTTTAGTTAAATGGGCTATATGCACGGTTACTTCCTGGTTGTCGTTAAGCCAGCTCGGGCATTTCCGGTTAACTGTTAGATGTTCATTCTGTAGTCGCTGTACATTGACACAAAACCATTAACGGTTGACTTTTTAATGTTATATTAGTATTTTAATGCACTTATCACATTTACCTAATTTGCCAATAAACCAGTTTTATTGATTGCAATAAAGACGAAGCTACACACACACACACACACACATTTTTTCCCCCCAGCAATTCAAATGTTATTTTTAATGTGATGACCACAAACATTATTTGTTCATCCTTCTGATATTGTCCCCATTGTAAAACCGAACGTTTCAAAATGTAGGAAATTGATAGAAAACACTATTTAAAAATAAAAAAGACAATAATTACCACTTTAACCAGCAGGTACTAAATATTAAACATTATAAAATAACTAGGTTTAAAAATACATTTTGTCAATGTGAATCTTGAGTAAAAAATCTTAAGAAAAACTAACTTTTCTTGTGAATAAATGACACAGAAAGCGATTTCCCTTTAATCACAGAAGCTGTTGGTCAGTGCAGCACAAGATCAATGATTTCAGCACACTTGTAAAAACACATTTTATTCAATTAATCTAACTAAAGTGCATAATAAATATTTAATTTTTGAAGCTTTTTTTCACATAAAAGTGTAAAAACTGATCGAATTGAATTTAGCCGAGGAGGAACACTGAGGTATGTCTTTATTTATTTTTTTTTTTATGCTGTCTTACGTTTGAATAACTAAATTAATGCTATGCCTGACTATTTAAGTGACTATATTCTGATTATAAACTAAGTATTACACTACTGATGCTCAACACACCAGCAAATGACATCTCACAGGAAGTTTTCGAGCTGTCTTATATTAATGCGGAAGTTCTAAAGAACGCTCCATGCATATAGTCCATTGAAGCCTTTTTTGGAATCTGTGTTTCTTTGTGTAATTGGTGGTTTTCTTTGCTATCTGGGTTGTTAATTTTTGGTTTTGGCAGTTTTAAGAAAACTGTCTGGCGCCCGAAGATTGAAAAAGACATTACTTATTTAAGTTAAGGGCAACTGCCACCGTTACAAGCATCAGAACTGGACCACGGAGCAATGGAAGAAGGTGGCCTGGTCTGATGAATCACGTTTTCTTCTACATCACGTGGATGGCCGGGTGTGTGTGCGTCGCTTACCTGGGGAACACATGACACCAGGATGCACTATGGGAAGAAGGCAAGCCGGCGGAGGCAGTGTGATGCTTTGGGCAATGTTCTGCTGGGAAACCTTGGGTCCTGTCATCCATGTGGATGTTACTTTGACACGTACCACCTACCTAAACATTGTTGCAGACTATGTACACCCTTTCATGGAAACGGTATTCCCTGGTGGCTGTGGCCTCTTTCAGCAGGATAATACTCCTGCCACAAAGCAAAAGTGATTCAGGAATGGTTTGAGGAGCACAACAACAAGTTTGAGGTGTTGACTTGGCCTCCAAATTCCCCAGATCTCAATCCAATCGAGCATCTGTGGGATGTGCTGAACAAACAAGTCCGATCCATGGAGGCTCCACCTCACAACTTACAGGACTTAAAGGATCTGCTGCTAACATCTTGGTCCAGATACCACAGCACACCTTCAGGGGTCTAGAAGAGTCCATGCCTCGACGGGTCAGGGCTGTTTTGGAAGCAAAAGGGGGACCAACACAATATTAAGAAGATGGTCATAATGTTATGGCTGATCGCTATATATATATATATATATATATATATATATATATATATACACACAGTGATTTGCTAATTTAGGTATTCTGGATGTATGAGTGGGAGTGGGAGTGGCAGTGGGGGTGTTTTATTTAAAGGTCTATTTAAGTAGTCAACAAAGAAACATAATATTCTAGGGTTTTAATATTCTGGGCTCAAACTGACCCCAGTGGGTAAAACATGTTGGTATATTTGAGGTAACAGGAGGTTAAGTAAGTCTAACTAATTAGATTTTACAGTGTATGTGCTTTCATTTATATATATATATATATATATATATATATATATACAGGTGCTGGTCATATAATTAGAATATCATCAAAAAGTTGATTTATTTCACTAATTCCATTCAAAAAGTGAAACTGGTATATTGTATTCATTCATTACACACAGACTGATATATTTCAAATGTTTATTTCTTTTAATTTTGATGATTATAACTGACAACTAAGGAAAATTCCAAATTCAGTATCTCAGAAAATTAGAATACTGTGAAAAGGTTCAATATTGAAGACACCTGGTGCCACACTCTAATCACCTAATTAACTCAAAACACCTGCAAAGGCCTTTAAATGGTCTCTCAGTCTAGTTCTGTAGGCTACACAATCATGAGGAAGACTGCTGACTTGACAGTTGTCCAAAAGACGACCATTGACACCTTGCACAAGGAGGGCAAGACACAAAAGGTCATTGCAAAAGAGGCTGGCTGTTCACAGAGCTCTGTGTCCAAGCACATTAATAGAGAGGCGAAGGGAAGGAAAAGATGTGGTAGAAAAAAGTGTACAAGCAATAGGAATAACTTTTTGATGATATTCTAATTATATGACCAGCACCTGTATATATATATATATATATATATATATATATATATATATATTGCATGGCCAGGAGAAATTAAATAATGCATATTAAGACACATATGAAAACATCAAAGTATAGGCTATTTGGTTGTGTGCATATGAATTCTGTTGTCATACATCTCCCGCAAGAAGAATTGGCCCAGTACAATCACAAATGTTGCATCCTGCCAACAAAGTAATGAAGCAATAAGGAGAGATACTTCTCTCTTATTCTGACTCTGACTAATTCCTGTTATTTTTTAATCAGGAAATTTAAAAAAGGCAGATGCAAAGTCATGAGAGTGCCGTTCAGTTGGTTTGTCAGTTGCCATTTCTCCCCTGAGTTTTTAGGAGAATGCCAAAGTTTCTGACCACTTTGTTTTTTTAATAAAGAAGATTTACTTGAAAAATATAAATATTTTATTTGGGCATTATCTGATGAACATTGTAGGACAGCAGTCAAAATAGCAGTTAGGCAAAAGAAAATAAAAAGAGCAAAACTTTGACTTGGGCAAAATTATGTATGAAAAGTCACATCGAATCAAGTGGTTTTATTGTCATTTCCTCTCTGCATGCAGCAGAAGAAATGATACAGTTTCTCTGAAAAACCACAGAGCAAAGATTTTTTTTTTTATAACATACCCATATGAGAAATGTTATTGAAGGGGTTGTATGTATTATCGTCTAGTATTATATCAGGAATAAGTAATCATACTTTTCTTAAACCAGTGTGTCTGTTCTGGCATTTCTGTTACAATGTCTGTATTTGGTATCTGAGAGGGGACTGGGGGTCTACAGGAAGTAGTCAGAGTCAGAATAAGAGAGAAGTATCTCTCCTTATTGCTTCATTACTTTGTTGGCAGGATGCAACATTTGTGATTGTATTGGGCCAATTCTTCTTGCGGGAGATGTATGACAACAGAATTCATATGCACACAACCAAATAGCCTATACTTTGATGTTTTCATATGTGTCTTAATATGCATTATTTAATTTCTCCTGGCCATGCAATAATAAATATAAATGAAAGCACATACACTGTAAAATCTAATTAGTTAGACTTACTTAACCTCCTGTTACCTCAAATATACCAACATGTTTTACCCACTGGGGTCAGTTTGAGCCCAGAGTATTAAAACCCTAGAATATTATGTTTCTTTGTTGACTACTTAAATAGACCTTTAAATAAAACACCCCCACTGCCACTCATACATCCAGAATACCTAAATTAGTAATTCACCATCCGCACTTACTGTTGGATTCCCTAATGGTCTTGTGGTAGTTCTTTTCTTAATGGAGTCAGAGGTTCAGCCGTGCATTAATTATCAGTGGTTGGAATCTGCCCTCATATAGTTTTTTTTTCCTCATTAAGTTCAAATGAGTTCATTAATGTTTGTATATCAAGAGCAGGGACATGTCTGTCTGCATTTTGTTAGCGATTTCCCTGGAAAGAAGAGTCAAGCGATAGATTGACGCGCATGTCTGAAGACTAACTTACACGAGCCACATCGTTCCTCAGCATGATTTAAAAAACAACACGTTTCAGCGCTAGGTCGCTTTTTATTTAACTCAAATTAACTTAGCATTGTTGCGAGTCATGCTCTCGCTGATATCTGATGCAAGGAGAGTTTGAGTTTGAGCGCGCGCATCTGATCGAAAGCAGAGCCATTTGTGCTCGCGCATCACTTGGACGCGCTCGGCGTTTGCCATTAAAATATCGCCATAGAAACGGCCTTAAATAAACTATAAAAAAGGGTGAAGACAGTGTCTGAAAGCTCCAATCGATTTTTTTATTGGCTAAAATCAATGGAGAATATCTCGTATTTTAACTCTAACCCATGATCGGCGCCTATGTGTATATATATATATATATATATATATATATATATATATATATATATATATATATATATAGCGATAAGCCATAACATTATGACCACCTTCCTAATATTGTGTTGGTCCCCCTTTTGCTGCCAAAACAGCCCTGACCCGTCGAGGCATGGACTCCACTAGACACCTGAAGGTGTGCTGTAGTATCTGGACCGAGATGTTAGCAGCAGATCCTTTAAGTCCTGTAAGTTGTGAGGTGAAGCCTTAATGGATCGGACTTGTTCAGCACATCCCACAGATGCTCAATTGGATTGAGATCTGGGGAATTTGGAGGCAAAGTCAACACCTCAAACTCATTGTTGTGCTCCTCAAACCATTCCTGAACCATTTTTGCTTTGTGGTAGGGCACATTTCACGTTTCTGTGAAAGGGTGTACATGGTCTGCAGCAATGCTTAGGTAGGTGGTACCCATGTCTGATCCATGTCAGGAATGCAGTGTAAGGAACCCCCCATCGGCCCAAAAACGTAATCCGACGGCCTGGGCGAAGGTTAACGCGTGTATGCCTTTTCAGCTCCTCTGTGAAGTTCACTTAATTTCACTCGTTTAATCTGACTCCAGTTTCAAATGATTTTTACTCTTAAGTCGTGTTTCCAATTAGAAGTTAATCATTGGTTATGCATTAATTTAGATATTTGATTATTCTGAGTATCTTTTACTTTCAATTATTCGTTCACTGCAGTCCCGGTATCACTTTAGAAAAGTCACTTCGGCCGATTGAGTGCTTTCTCGGACACAAACTCGTCAGTTCTGACCTTAAACATTGGATGCAGGGTAAATATCTACCTTTAAGTCGGTCGCGTTCTGCTTACTCGTAACAAAAAGCATAGTTTTTATATATTTACGAAAACTGCAACTTATTTAAGGCAGCGATAGTCAGAAATCGAAATGGACTTAATTGACGTGCCCTATGCTCTATCTATTAAACCTTCCGTATGATCTATCCTGAACACAGATTTGCGGTAATACCTTCGCTTTAACCTACTAGAAATAATGAATTAAGAATAATGCAGAATAAACCAAAAATAATATTTATTTGTCAAGTAAAAATGTATCATGCCAATTACATAGTTGGACAATTAGAAGCCAATTCAGAAATAATATATGCATAACATCAATTGCTCAAAGAGTAAGAAATGCACATACACACAGTGGTGGATTAGTGTTTTTAAGACACTTCCCCGTCACTGTATGGGGGTTTCTGACTACAGAAGATCCCACATGACTGCTTTGCACTTTACCTTATATACCCAGACCAGAACAAAAGGATTGTAAATATTTACTACACCAACACCTGTTTTGGGGGAAGAGGAGTGGGTTATCAGATCTCTTGAAGAGACAAAAGGAGGACAGAATTCTCCTTAGTTTTCAAACTTCCTCATAACATAAGTGACTGCTGTGAAACTGAGACCATTTTACCAATTGCACTGAGACATTTAAAATGATACCAAACATGAAAGGGGAAAAACAATAGATACACAAGTTACATTATACATCTTGATGAACTTTCAGTGACTTGAGTTAGGGGAAGGAAAGGAGGGTGTGTGTGTGTGGGGGGGGGGGGGGGGTTGCATCCTGTAGATGTGTGAGGGCAAGGCGTTGTCCTATGCTATTTCTTTAGATCTTCTCTTCAGATGAGTTTTATTGCTTTATTGCAGGGCACTTGATCTCAGTTTTGTCTTAGCAGGAAAATCAAGTCTTACAGCAGTAACAGTGTTCGCTCATTTAGCAAGTCTTCCAGAGAATAAATATGTACTTGTTGTGTTATTAATTTATTTGCTTATACAAGTACAATAAGCAAGAGTCATATTTTGTAGAAAAAGAATTGTCAGTTTGAATTTTATTTTTATTTATTTTATTCTGCTCTTCTCATGATAACTGCATGAGACGTGTAAAGATAATTGTCTGAAGTTATGAAGTCATGTGTAATTCTTTTTATAATTTATATTGCTCAGTTATTGTCTCGTTTAATTCCTTTGTGTATGTGTGAGTGATTGTTTTTTATTTACAAAATTAAAAAATGAAACCTGCTCTGTTATAGGCTCATTCAATGGCTTTCAATGCAATGCTTTTGTGGATGTGTGTGTGTGTGTGTGTGAGTGTGTGAGTGTGCGTGTTTGCCACATTGAGAATGTTGTATAGGCTCACCCCTTCATTTGTGTCTATGTATGATCTGCATTGTGTTGGATTTATTGTTTTTTAATGGACAAATAAAAAAAAGAATTACTCTGAATTACAGGTTTTCCCATTCATTTCTAGGGGTGCCCATTTTTGTCCACGAAGGACAAAAACCACTTTCAACCACTCAAAATTGTTGAATCGAGTCCCATTTTTGTGTGTGTGTGTGTGTTCAGGTGGCAAACTTAAAAGTAGCCAAGTCTTGTACCGCTCAGATTAAGGAAAGTATATATAAAAAAAAGAAGGTAGCTTGAGGGTTAAGTGAATATGTAAGTGATTGTTGAGCATTAGTGATGAAAACCTGATGTTAATAAGCAGAATCACTGAAAGAAAAAGAAACAAGAACAGAAAAGAGAGACACAACTGACACACAGCTACAACTGACTTCCAGCTATTACACATTATTACACGTATTATTAACCAGATTGACTTTATTTCTGTCATACATCTACAGAAGTTCTTGTTGAGAATTAACAGAGGTTTTGATGTTTTAATTTAAAAAGTTTATTTGATGTCACCTTGATGGCGATCGGTGTTTGCTGTAGTTAGACTCGACTTTTTAATATTAGTTTTCTTTGGCTGCTGCGACTTTGTGTTTACGAAACACTTATGATATGGCAAGAGAAAATATAATCCGGTCATAATGGTTATGTTTTAATGATAACATTATCATCATGTAGTGACCTGATTCACTGATCTAATCCAGCATTTATATATTAATTTTTCATTACTGTAAATCTGTGATGTTACGGCTTAAGATCAAGCAGTGCTTTTATAATCTGAAGTATTTTTAAAAACAGAGACATCAAGAATCATCATATGAAACTCAACAATGGTAACAATCAAACAAAAGGCTTCATGTTGCAGTGCATGATGGGAGCCACCAAGCATATAATTAACACATAGAAAACATTGACAAATACAGACAGTCAGTTAGGGGCTAAGAGTAGATCTTGTCTTATTGTATAAATAAACCTTGTATGTTATTAAAGAAACTGAAATGTCTGAATTACACCCATGACCTGACTCTTGCAAAAACGTGTGATATTGTAAAAGAGAAACTAAATGCAATAGAAAATTACCTAACCACAGAAATGAACAGATATCCTGTTTACACAGAACAGAATACAGATTAAGTGTTTGATATACTTAGCCTCAAACAGATGCAAACTGCACACATTTTGTAATTTTGTCTAAAGTATTGCACACAAAACTGGATGCATTTAATTTACTGTTTTGAATTTGCAAATGTCATAAAATGAGTTAAGTTAATAATTCACATTTTCAATTCAATTGACATTTATTTGTATAGTGCTTTTTACAATACATAATGTTTCAAAGCAGCTTTACAGGAAATGCATGTCAACATTACAATTTAGAGTGATCTGTTATCAGAGGTGACTGTGTACAATTATGTAGTTTCAGAAATGTACATATACAAAACACACAGTTAACTAACAATGTAATAATTTAAGGCAGAAACAATGAGCTCATGGAAGTAATGAATACATGTTAACAATAATTAGGATATATAGCAAAATTTCGACAGGTGCATGTTGATCCAGAGTTTGCGTCATTTGAAGTCCTCACAGAGGTTAGGGTCATCTCTTCATGGGTGTTGGTCATCTGAGGTCTTCTTAAGAGGCTGGATCTAAACTGGAGCTGATGTACTCTCTAGTCACCTCGGGACGGGCATCCTGAGATAAAACAGAAAAGCAAATGGTTCATAACATTAAGCAAAGATAATCATGTGCAATTGATCTGATATAACTGGAGTACAAGGATATGAGAGGCACTATGTGAATGCTTGGCTAAAGAGATGCTTCTTTAATCTAGATTTAAACTGGGTGAGCGAGTCTGAGCCCTGAACATTATCAGGAAGGCTATTCCATTTGGCTATTAGGAGTCAAATGTGAAAACGCTCTCCCTCCTTTAGTGGACTTGGATATCCTAGGTACAACCAGAAGTCCAGAGTTTTGTGATCTTAAAGAGCGTGAAGGATTGTAGGGCGATAGAAGATCGGTTAAGTACACAGGAACTAAGCCATTTAAAGCCTTATAGGTCAGCAGCAATACTTTATAATCAGAGTTGGGCAAGTTACTTCCAAAATGTCATACATATACATTACTAGTTACTGTCATTTGAAAGTAATTAGTTGCACTACATTATTAGTCTCTGAATTGTAATGGTTACACTACTTTTGCGTTACTTCTGAGTTACTTTCAACAAAATAATCACAGAAGTATGACGGCATAAAATGCTAAAATGTAGTTTATTGCTGCTCATTATACATCCAGTGGAGGGCGATGTGGTCTATAGCTTAATGACTGTAGGCCAGTGATCCTCCAGGGGGGCTTGGAGATAACTTTAAATGTTTGAGATAACTTAAAATTATTTAAAATATAGTAATGTAATTCATGAATTGTATTATTAATACGTTAAATATTAAACAAACTCTCTGCGTATTTCTGCGCTGTGTGAAATTCAGACTGAACGGCGGCTCAAAACACCCAACCGCATCCGTAACATAGTATACGCAACTGAGAATAACATAGTATACTCTCAGTTGGATAAAGAAAACCAGTGTCGCTGATAAAGTTTTGATGGTTGATGATTATAATGAAGGTAAAAACGATTACAGTGACATACAGGAGTTGTACATTAGGCATGCACGAATCCGTTATTAATGATATGCATAAACCGTGTTTGACTGTATGTGCGCTTGCGGCTCACTGATATTTCTGCATCTGTTGCATCTGCATAGTTTTGCCCGTGCTTTCGTCCGGCGCATTCTTTCTCTTCTCTGACCCTGAAGCTCTCTCGGTTATCTTAGTGTTTGCATGGCATCGGTCCAGGTGTTTTTTCAAGTGCTATTTCTAAAAAAGTTCTCTCAATGCCGAACATTGGCTATGTTTACATGCACCAATTTTCGTCAATCCGAATGAATTGAATCCGATTGCAGATCTGTTTACATGTACTGTAAACATTGTAATCTGATTCAAATATCCGTTTATATGTGTTTCATATACATTCCGATTAAAACTTTTGCGCACGCGCTCTGCGTCATATCAATCACACTTGTGGTAACCCGGGTTGCGTCAACAGACGATGATCATGTATCGACGATAACCAGAGATATTGTCAAAAGCATCAAATCTTGGCAATATTAAGAGGATTTGGAATTTCCAATTAATGTAGGCCTGTTACATTCTTCTAGTCTATTATTATAACTATTATTATAAGCTTCTTTTATTATTTAAAGATTAGGCTAGCTATCTTTGAAAATGTTTTAAGCATTTTTTAGGTCTATTATACAATGAATTATAGGCCTATAATTAAAATTATTAAGAGTGTAGGCTATAATATTTCCTAACACTGCAGTCATCAATGAAAATGAAGCGCAGCTTTACTTCAAGCACGGACTTTAAAAAAACAACCTGTTTAACACGAAATACTATTATTCTCATTTGTTTCACTAGCCTATATGTGTGGCCACAAGACAAATAATGGAATAAATTAAGACAGTTAGGCTATATACCGTCATCAGCATTATGTTGAAATTTGTCTCTGAGAGAATATCCCATTAACAGCTCCGTCACTTTTTACTTTCAATTTCTGTAGTGAATACTGACCGAGGTTGAGACTTTTTCACCGGCATAACTCTTACGCAAAGTTTGCACATTGCTTCTTGTGTGATATCCATTGGCTCCTCTTCTTGTTTTAAAACGGAAAGATTTCCAATATTGTGACAAAGGGATACGTACGCCACTGCCTGTTGGCATACATCTTTACAACTAAAGACGTGAACTTGCGCACTGCGTAATGTGTGTCAACATTGCACTGCGCATGTGCCCCAGAGACTTCTGAATACGATTGAGAAAGTAGTCGGATTCAGGCGTTTACATGGTAATTTTTTGCTGTTGGATTAGAAAAGGAATAAACCACCCCTTCCAATCCGATCGAAATTTCATTCGGATCGAGCTCAATCGGATCGATTAAGGTGTTTACATGAACGTTTTTCAATCCGATTGAGCCGTCAATCCGATTACTGCAGGATCTAGATTTGGATGCTTGTGAAGTGTCAGATGAGTGGAAGGATAAGCTTCTAAATCTCATCAACCTTTTCTCGTGGAAAAATGGACTGTGAGGAAGCCACCGACTTTGTCCACAAAATTCACTTGGTGGACGAGAAGCCATTTCGACTCCTTTGACAAGCTGTGCACTGTCTTGAATGAGATGGAAGTGAAAGGCAATATAGGAAATGTCAGAGTAAATATGCATATCCATTAGTTTTGGTGTGGAAAAAGAATGGTGACCTTCGTATTTCTACAGATTTTAGATGGCTGAATGTGAAGACAGTAAAGGACGCCCACCCACTCCCACACCAAGCAGATGCACTCGCAGCCCTGGAAGGCAACGTTTTCTTTTCTACCATGGACTTGACTTCTGGCTTTATAATGTTCCCTTGTTTGAAGAGCATAAGAAATGCACAGCTTTTTCCTCTCCTTTTGGTCTCCATGAGTACAATCATCTACCTCAGGGTTTGACCAACAGTCCAGCAACCTTTATGAGGATGATGATGTCCAAATTTGGTGATGAAAATTGCACGTCAAGTTGCTTTTGCAAGCAAAACACTCTCAAAGTCTCAGATGAACACAGACTCGAATTTCTGGCTTTAAAGTGGGCCATTTGTGACAAGTTTAGCCACTGGCTAAAAGAGAGACATTTCACGGCTTTGTCTGATAACAATCCTTTGACCTATATTCTAACCAAACCCAGATTGGACGTGGGTGAACAGCGATGGGTGGCGAAGCTCACTGCATATGACTTTGACCTGAAGTATGTGCCAGGCACAAAGAATGTTGTTGCAGATGCAGAGAGCCCTTTGTTAAGTCTTGTGTCAGCCATCGTCTGTTGAAAGAACCATACATTTCTCTCTTGGATGAAGTCAATGGTGTTGTTACTGGAACTGTGCAAGATGCCTTTTGTGTCATTAACAACTGTCAGAATGTGCAGGCTGCCAGTGAAGGAGAAACTGAGAATGAGCTGCAGGATAACGTGAACGACTCATGTCCCAGATCCTTTGATGCTGCTGAAGTTTCTGCTGCATTGGGTGCTCACTGCGAAGGTGGAGTTAGTCCTTTACCCGTGGCCAGTCCAATGTCACTCCAGCTCCCTGTTGAAGATCCATCTGTTGCAATCCCGTTTTCCAGACTCGCCAATCTCCAAGAGCAGGACAACATAGTCGGCAGAGCCATCAACTATGTTCTCAGACATAAACGTCCTTCAAAAAGTGAGAGAAAGAAGGAACCTAGCTCTGTGACAAACCTTTTGAAGCACTGGAAAAAGCTGAAGATTTGTAATCATGTGCTGTACAGAGTAAAGAAGGATCGGCTGATGAATAGAAAACTGTTGTACCTGATTCCCTAAAGCATGATGTTCTCTGTGTTGTACATGATGCCGCCGGACACCGGGGAGTGCGAGAACTCTCTCCCTCGCAGCTGAAAGATTCTTTTGGCCAGGGATGAGTAAAGACGTCAAGCTTTATGTGAAGAACTGTCAGAGATGTGTTGTCGGGAAAACTCCAGAGCCAGATGCTTGTGCACCCCTTGAGCACATTTGGACCTCTGAGCCAATGGAGCTCATATGTATTGATTTTTGGAGTGCTGAACAGATTTCAGGGAAAGTCGTTGATGTCCTAGTAGTGACAGATCATTTCTCTAAGATGGCACATGCCTTCCCCTGTCAAAACCAGTCTGCTAAACAAGTTGCTCGTCACCTTTGGAATGACTTCTTTTGCATTTATGGATTTCAAAAGAGAATACATTCGGACCAGGGTGCATATTTTGAGAGCAAAATCATTAAGAACTTGCTTGAGATGGCTGGTGTTCAAAAATCACACACCACACCATACCACTCTATGGGTAACGGTTTAGAGGAACATTTCAACAGGACTCTGGGGAATATGATAAGAGCTCTCCCAGTTAAATCCAAGGCAAAGTGGCCATTACAGCTTCTACGGACATTAACCTTCAGTTATAACTGTACTGTTCATGAAACGACCGGGTTTGCTCCATTTTATCTTATGTTTGGGCGCATCCAAGAGGCTACCGATTGACATCTTGTTTCAGCATGTTCTTTGTGATGATAGGGTGGTCAGCCATCATGAGTTTGTCTCTGCGCTGAGAAGAAACCTGAGCACAGCCGCAGAAATTGCCCGCAAACACAGTCTCAAAGAGCAGAACCGCCATGCCATTCTTTACAATCAGAAGGTCATTGGTTCACCCTTAGCAGTGGGAGATAGAGTTTTGCTGGCTAACCGTGGAGAGAAAGGCATGAGGAAAGTTGCGGACAAGTGGGAATCTGTTCTATATGAAAAGTACAATCAGTGAGACCAGAGATTAATGTGTACAGGATTAAGGATGTCCAGACTTGCAAAGAAAGAGTGGTGCACAGAAACCTGTTACTTCCAGTAAATTTCTTATCCTGGGATGATGATGAGGAGCAGGCTGTTCGGTCAGCTTCCACCGATGCTACCCGTGGCAGTGCTCTTGATTCTGCTCTCATGGACGATACTGATCTTGTTTTAAAGACATCTGAATGGTTACTGCAGATGGATGGAACACATGATAGTGATGTTATGCAGGATGCCACTTGTGGTGAAGCTTCAAACATCCCTGATGAGATGACTCCTTCAGAGTGTTCTGATAATGATCAGCACAGTCCAGAACCTGAGCACATTCCTGAACCTGTTGAGAGCACAGAGAGTTTACCTGCATCTAAGCCAAATGAGTCCTCCAGTTGTGTGCCTGAACCTGATAACAGACCTGTCCCTGTCATTTGCCAACAGCCCACATGCACACTAACAGGCCACATCACTACACGATTAGGGAGATCAGTTAGGCCCCCTAACAGACTTATTTGTGAAATTGATAGTCAACAAATTTTGAGAAGTGATTCACAAGTAATTTTTCAAGTAACTTTGTTGTTGAGTTGATAAGGAAATTTTTTTTGTAATATGTCAGTGTGTATAATGATTCATATCTAAGAGTCAAGTGTAATATCAAGAGTTTGACTTTGAAGTGATTTAAAAAAATTTTTTTAAAGAGTTTCTTGCATTGTTGCACTGAAAAATCTGAAGAGCAGAGACACATTTGTAGCCTCTAGGAGGTGCAGTCTACACACTCCAATAGTCTGTATTAAGTGTGGGACCTGGTACCATTCCATTCTTACGCACTTCCTTGGAAGAGAATGATTTTCTGACATACTGTATTGTAAAGCTCTTGTACTCACATCTGTTTTTTTTTTTTTTTTTCTGCAATCGTTACTGTATATTCTGTTTGTTGCATATGCTGGTTCTAGTCCAATTTAGCAGAATTTAAGGGGGGTGTATGTAACTGTCACAGAAACGCCAGCCTCCACCGTCACCCAATCACAGCGCACCCTGTCACCCGAATACTAATCACGCACACCTGCACGTCATCAGCACACTGATCATCAGCAGTATAAAGGACTTCAAGTTGGTATCAGCAACTTCAAGTATAAAGGACCACACAACCCAGCACCTCTCCTTCACCGCCAGCATACGCCAGTCCCATGGCTAAACCGGCGCCCTTCTCAGGGTCGGCGGAGGACTGCAATGGATTCCTGCTACAGTGCTCGCTGGTCCTGGAGATGCAACCGCACCTGTACCCAGATGATCATTCTAGAGTGGCGTTCATCATTTCACATTTCATCATTTCACATCGAGAGCCCTGTCGAGAAGCGATCTGTGGACATTCCACCGTGCTACGCCCACTTCAGTGATGTCTTCTGCCCTAAAAGAGCCTCTAAGCTGCCTCCACATCGGCCATGGGACTGTGCCATCGATCTGCTTCCGGGTGAGCCAGTGCCCCGAGGAAAGATCTACCCTCTGTCACTACCGGAGGAGAAGGCCATGGAGGAATACATCAAGGAGGCTTTGGACCAAGGTTACATCCATCTGTCTACTTCCCCTGCTGCTTCGAGCTTTTTATAAGAAGGACAGAGGCTTGCGGCCTTGCATCGATTACCGGTCCCTCAACAAGATTACAGTCAAGTTCTGTTATCCCCTTCCTCTCATCCCGGCTGCTCTGGAACATCTCCGAGGATGTTTTCTCCAAGTTGGACCTCCACAGCGCTTACAACCTCATCCGGATACGTGAGGGGGACGAGTGGAAGACTGCCTTTGTGACCCCTACTGGCCACTACGAATATCTCGTCATGCCGTATGGATTAGTCAACGCCCCCTCCGTATTCCAGGATTTCATCCACAAGGTGCTCCGGGAGTTCCTGCACAAGTCAGTTCTGGTATACATCAACGACATCCTCATTTACTCCCGGAGCATGGCCGAACAGTGCATTGTAGTGTCCCTGAGGAAAAATTAAATTCATTTACTGCTTTAGGAAAGGAAGAATTGTCTAAACTTATTAAATCATCAAAATCAACAACATGTATGTTAGACCCTATACCGACTAAACTATTGAAAGAGATGCTTCCAGAGATCATAGATCCTCTTCTTAATATCATCAATTCATCTTTATCACTAGGATACGTACCAAAAAGTTTTAAGCTGGCTATTATTAAACCTCTTATTAAAAAACCACAACTTGATCCTAGAGAATTAGTCAATTACAGGCCGATCTCAAATCTCACTTTTCTGTCAAAAATACTAGAAAAGGCAGTATCATCACAACTATGTTCCTTTTTAGACAGAAATAGTATCTGTGAGGATTTCCAGTCAGGTTTTAGACCGTACCATAGTACTGAGACTGCTCTCATTAGAGGTACTAATGATTTGCTCTTATCATCAGATCGTGGTTGTATCTCTCTATTAGTGTTACTGGATCTTAGTGCTGCATTTGACACTATCGATCACAACATTCTTTTAAATAGACTCGAAAATTATGTTTGCATTAGTGGAACTGCATTGTCATGGTTCAAATCATACTTATCTGACCGTTATCAGTTTGTAGTAGTAAACGAAGAGAGGTCATATCGATCACAGGTTCAATATGGAGTACCGCAAGGCTCAGTACTAGGACCGTTGCTTTTCACTCTGTACATGCTACCCTTGGGAGATATCATTAGGAAGCATGGCATTAGTTTTCACTGTTACGCTGATGATACTCAGCTCTATATTTCTTCGCGCCCTGACGAAACTTACCAACTCACAAAATTAACAGAATGCATAGCTGATATAAAAAATTGGATGACCAGTAATTTCCTACTTCTAAATTCAGAAAAAACAGAGATTCTAATTTTTGGACCAAAAACCTCTTCACGTAATAACCTAGAATACTGTCTAACACTTGATGGCTGCTCTGTTAAGTCTTCGTCGTCAGTTAGGAACCTGGGTGTGCTCTTTGATACCAATCTTTCATTTGAAGGCCATGTTACTAGCATCTGTAAAACCGCATTCTTCCATCTTAAAAATATATCTAAACTACGACATATGCTCTCAATGAAAAATGCAGAACAGTTAGTTCATGCGTTCATGACCTCAAGGCAAGATTACTGTAATGCTCTACTGGGTGGTTGTTCCGCTTGCCTGATAAATAAACTACAACTCGTACAAAATGCAGCAGCTAGAGTTCTTACTAGAACTAGGAAGTATGACCATATTAGCCCAGTTCTGTCAACACTGCATTGGCTTCCTGTTAAACATCGTATAGATTTTAAAATCTTGCTAATTACTTACAAAGCACTAAATGGTTTAGCTCCCCAGTACCTGAGCGAGCTCTTAAAGCATTATAGTCCTTCACGTTTATTGCGATCTCAGAATTCAGGCCAGCTGATAATACCTAGAATATCAAAATCAACCGCAGGCGGTAGATCCTTTGGCACCTAAACTCTGGAACAATCTTCCTAGCATTGTTCGGGAAGCAGACACACTCTGTCAGTTTAAATCTAGACTAAAAACGCATCTCTTTAACCTGGCATACACATAACACATTATCAATTTATATTTTCAGATCCATTAAAGGATTATTAGGCTGCATTAGGTCAGCCGGAACCGGGAACACTTCCTATAACACCAGATGTACTCGTTACATCAGAAGAAGAATGGCATCTACGCTAATATTAGTCCTTCTGTTTATCCCGAGGTTTACCGTAGTCAACCAGATCCGGGCCGTATCTAGGTGAGACCGAGGACCGGCGCCTTGACACGACCACAATGCACCCCTGAAGTATCAGCAGAGATTGAGTCAACTAGATCATCCATTGTGAAGGCCTCATCGACACAACAGCCAGTGGCACAGCTCCTCAACAAACCGTCCATACCGATGTGATAAATACGATCCTCAACTGGATTGAACTGGAATAAATACTTTGAATGTTGCGATCCTATCGGACATATGATAGCAACCTGAATCGTAACAAAGCACTGTTCGCCAGAGGAGAACTGGCCCCCCGACTAAGCCTGGTTTCTCCCAAGGTTTTTTTTCTCCATTTTAACACAGAAGTCTATTTGCCACCTGTTTGCCATCTGATGTCACCTGTTGGAGTTTGGGTTCCTTGCCGCTGTCGCCTTTAGCTTGCTTAGTTGGGGACACTTGACATTTGACTTGACATTTGATATTCAACAGTGCTTTGATCTGCCGGCATTGACACTATTCTTTAAGAGCTGCTGTGCAGCCAAAATTATATACCAGTTATCAATGTAAAGCTGCTTTGACACAATCTGCATTGTAAAAAGCGCTATATAAATAAAGGTGACTTGACTTGACTTGACAGTGTAGCCACTTGTACTCGCAGCAGACAGGTGGAAGCGAGCGAACATCCCCAGCTGAGACGCACAGCACCACGGTCAGCGTCCAGAAGGAAACACACGCCGGTAGCTGGGTACTGGAAAGGGAAAAGGTGAGATGCACTCGACCAGACAAACAAGACTAGACTTAACTGAAAGATTTGAACTGCAATTCATCAAAAATAATTCCATGAGCTTAACGCGTCTAAGAATAAACAGGCAATGAAGCCAGAAACTGGGCGACATTAAATAGCACAGGAGAGGAGAACAAAGAGAAAGAGGTGCAATACCAATCAGCGAGCGCGCTGATTGCAATTGCGAACAGGTGGACTAAGTGCAGGAACGAAGCAGGGAGAGCGAGTGAGAGAGAGAGAGAGAGAGAAACAAACCTAACTCATGACAGTGTAAGGAACCCCCCATTGGCCCAAAAACGGAATCCGACGGCCTGGGCGAAGGTTAACGCGTGTATGTCTTTTCAGCGCCCCTGTGAAGTTCACGTAATTTCACTCGTTTAATCTGACTCCAATTTCAAATGATTATTACTCTTAGGTTGTGTTTCCAGTTATTAATTAACATCATTTGTTATGTATTAATTTAGATATTTGATTATTCTGGGTATCCCATATTTTCAATTATTAGTTTACTGCGGTCCCGGTATCACTTTAGAAACGTCACTTCGGCCGATTGAGTGCGATTCACGATCACAAACTCGCCAGTTCTGATTCTTAGTCAGAGGGTGCAGAGTTTACTAATGCATTTGAGTCGAACCGCCACATGCTTGTTCATACAAAAACACAGTTTTCTTAGTCACAATACTGCAACTTGCTAAGCCAGTTGATAGACAAAAATCAAAAGGTCCCATGATGTGCTCACATGCTCCTTTCATGGGCCTTTAGTTTTAATCTATCCTGACGCAGATTTGCGGAAATATGAACTCCTATAATCTACTGGTCATAATGATTTCAGAAGAATCCAGAGTAAATCAAATATAACATTTTATTTTGTCAAGTAAAATGTATCATGTCAATTACATAGTTGGACAATTAGAAGCCAATTCAGAAATAATAAATGCATAACATCAATTACTCAAAGAAATGCATATACACACAGTGATGTGTGAATGTCTTCAGACATTCAACCATCTCTGCATGGGGGCTTCTGGCTACTGAAGATCCCACATGACTGCTTTGCACTTTACCTTATATACCCAGACCAGAACAAAAGGATTGTAAATATTTACTACACCAACACCTGTTTTGGGGGGAGAGGAGTGGGTTTTCAGATATCTTGAAGAGACAAAAGGAGGACAGAATTCTCCTTAGTTCTCAGTCTCACTCATAATATAAGTGACTGCTGTGAAACTGAGACCATTTTACCAATCGCACTGAGACATTTAAAATGATACCAAACATGAAAGGGGAAAAACAATAGATACACAAGTTACATTATACATCTTGAAGAACTTTCATTGACTTGAGTTAGGGGGAAGGGAAGGAGGGTGTGTGTGGGGTGGGGGGAGGGGTTGCATCCTGTAGATGTTGTGAGGGCAAGGTGTTGTCCTATGCTATTTCTTTGAGATCTTCTCTCCAGATGAGTTTTATTGCTTTATTGTAGGGCACTTGATCTTAGTTTTGTCTTAGCAGGAAAATCAAGTCTTACAGTACATAATAAACTACATGCTAACATGAGCATAATATTTTGTACACAGATCAAACTAATGTTCAGAAATAGTTCTACAAATTTATTTTTATATATTAATGTTATTTAAAAAGCAATATAGTAAAACTTGTGCAGTTGTGCTTTCAAGTTGTTATTTTTTTTTTTTAAAAATTGGAAACAATTGTTTGTAAAACTATCAAACTAAACATTTATTTGTTTCATAAATAATCCATGGACAGCTTATTTAATTTCTAAACAAGGTGATATAAAGATAAAAAATGACGTAATCAAACTACAGCAAGAGCAAACAAGCGACTCCTTTTGAATCGCTCTCGCGGTTCTCGAATCTCAATCTCATTCTCGAGTAGAATCGGTTGCAACGGTTTTCGGATCATCAGTACACAACCGAGAACCGCTTCTTTCGGACGTGTCCGATTTGAGAACCGATGAGCTGATGATACTGCGCATGCGTGATTCAGCGTGTGATCTGAACAGTAATGACTGTCACAGCACCGGTTAACTAGGACAACTGATGCTATGAGAGGACTAAAATGAGGGGCAAATCTGGAGAAAAGTAAGTTTATTTAATTACAAATAAATCGTAATGTAAGAGGATCATGGTTTCTGCGCTGATGAAGACTAATTTATTCACTTTATGACTGTAAAACTTAGTTTGCACATCACTGCCTGTATATGTTTGGATGCTTTAGATGCAAAACTAAATTGTAAGAAACGTTTCAGATTATAATGATTTTTTAGTTGACTGATTTTATGATTACTGACTTTATATATTTGAATGTGTTAAGTGTTTTTTCATCCCGGCCCGCGATATACGACGTCATCGTACAACGTAATTTTTAATCTGCAACTTCAACTTCGTAACACAGGTGTTTTGATTGTTGTCTGTGTGTGCAAATCGAAACATTCATTAGAAATGAAGCATTGCGTTCTGTACTGCCTGGGGGAAAAATTAATTTCTCTCCCTTTTGCTGTCTGGTTCATCCTTTACTGTGGGAATTGTGGATGAGGGGCTCCACAATCCCACAGTACCCACCACACCAGAGTGTTTTCACATCCCGACGGTGATGTCAAGAGTTATCCAGGCCACGCCTGCCCAGCCACAGTCTTTTCACGTCCTGCCTGCCCAGCCACAGCCCCGTCCCAAGATGGCCGCCGTTCCAGAGCCCCGTCCCAAGATGGCTGCCGTTCCAGAGCCCCGTCCCAAGATGGCCGCCGTTCCAGAACCCCGTCCCAAGATGGCCGCCGCTCCAGAGCCCCGTCCCAAGATGGCCGCCGCTCCAGAGCCCCGTCCCAAGATGGCCGCCGTTCCAGAACCCCGTCTCAAGATGGTTGCCGCTCCAGAGCCCCATCCCAAGATGGCCGCCATTCCAGAACCCCGTCCCAAGATGGTCGCCACGCCTGAGCCCTCAGCTAAGATGGTCGCCATGTTAGAAACTTCTGTATGTGCAGCACTGACAATTATGGCCACGGCCATTTGGTGTGTGTGGTCTGCACACACTTTGGCTCTAGCCCCTGACCAGCGTCCAGAGACTGCCTAAGCCTATGAACCCACTCCAGGCCACTATCCCATAGCTCTGGGGGGCAGTGGGTACCTTGTTAAGGCCATGGAGGCCGCGCCTCTCTGGTCCCCTGAACTGCCTTCAACTCCATGGCCCCCTGAACAGCTGGCGCCACCCTGGAGGTGTCCTAGCCTGCCACGTCTGCCCACGCTCCACGGCCCAGGTCCACCAACGCCCCTGACCCGCCTCTGCAAATGCCCAGGTCTATGTCCTGTTCCCCCACACAGGCCTAGCCCACCATCCCTCCCCCAAGACCGCGTCCGCTCCACCACCCTCCTGAACTTTGGGTGTTTGGTTTTGTGTCGTTTGGGCGTCTGAAGCCGCTCATAGAGAGGGGAATATTCTGCAAACTTGCCTCCAGTGGATCTCTATTACAATAGGCCTTTAGTACAATTTCGAATGACAAACTTTCTCCTTTTACAGTCAAAAATGTACACTTGGAAGGGTACTGTACTTGTGAAAAGATTCGACCCTATGTTTCGGCCCAAGTCATTGCAGATTCATATTCTTCGCTGCTATGGATGAAGGAATGTTTTTGACGACTGCCACAGTCTTTGTTCATTAGGGAGCTCACCCAAGCACTTATATCCCTGGTGTTAAATTGAGTTGAGAGAATGTGTTTTCGTTTGAATTGATTAAAGCTCTGACAGAAGAGGATGAAGAGGAGCGAGAGAAGAGCCTCAGATCTCAGAAATGAGAGAAAGCTTGAAGTAGGGTAACACTTTATTTTAGTGATCTTGTTACTATGTTACATGAACATACTATAGTAATAACAGTAAATTGTGCATAATTACAAGCAACAAACTCTAAACCAAACCCTACCCCTACACTGTAAAAAAATAGGATTAAAGAGTATTAATTTACAATAATTAGTAGAATTATTGGAATTTACAGTGAAATTAATGCATGATGGGTCATTTTCTTATGAATTACTGTTAATCAACAGCAATTAACAAAGTCAGTATTGGCACCAATAACATTAAAATGATCACTTATCCTGAAGGTGGATAAAAAGCATGTGCACAAGATGTCTGAGCGAGTGTATCAAGTAGTCACACACAGACATCAAGATTTTGGATATGAATCACAACAATTGTGACAATCAAAACAAAATAAAAAACTTTGGAATCAAGCATGAGATTTTATCCAAAGATGTCTGTGTGTGACTACTTGATACACTCATTCAAACATCTTGTGCACATACTTTTTATTCAGGATAAGTGATCATTTTAATGCTATTGGTGCCAATACTGCAGTTACACAAGGTTAAATATAAATACCAAAAACAGAATTAAAAACAGAACAGTAGATGTTTTTTGTTTGTTTGTTTTATAAACACACAGTTACAGCAGCCAAAGAAAAGCAAACACAAGAAGTACGGGAACCAAGAACCCAACTAAAGCAAACACTGAACACCATGATGGTGACTACAAATGAAACAAACGTCAACATCTAAATTTATGTTAATTCTCAATAATATCTTCTGTAGATGTCTGACAGAAGTAAAGTCAGTCTGGTTAGTAATAAGTGAAGCTGATAATGCTGTTTGTGGAGTTGTTTAATCCTTCTCTACTGAGATCTTGAGAGATTTAATGTCTTTTACTTGCAGCTGATTTTACCAAATGCTCAATCATCAGTTATTTGATGACTTAATTATCTCATTAACTTCAACACTGTTTCAGTGTTTCTTTTAACATGGTGGAGATTGGACTCATATAAACACTGAGGATTTTAGTATATGTTGTACATTTCAGTTTTTATCCAAACAGAGTTTTGTACCTGTAAATGTTTTTTTTATTTTATTTTACATATAGTACAAACATGAAAAAAGTCTGCAATAGTTTTTTTTTTTGTTTGTTTTTTTTTTAATGATTCTACAAGAATCTGTATTTTATGTCTGTGTCTAAGAGCAGCACACTGTCTCCTCACAACAACAAGGAGTCTCAGCTGAACCAGAAAGTCTTTCCTTCAGATCTGGTTTCCCTCACAATCCAAAGATGTGTGAATTACAGATGTTAAAAGGTGTGAATGTGTGTTTTACTGCCTATGGATGGATCCGTGGCTGAGGTTTTTTTTGTTTTTTTTTTAAATTTAAAATTTTTGATGAGCAGGTGCAGTGAATCAGAACTCCGGGGAATCTGGTGCTGATCTGGTGACGGTGGGCTGATTGGTGGTCGTGATAGCCGTGACTCCGTGACATCAACATTTTTTCAACATTAATTGCAGGTGCAAAAGTGATGTTGATTCAATGCAGTTAACATTGACACATTAACTTTGATTTGACGTTGTTTCGATGGTTGCTTGCTATCTGGGCTGTTCAGAGCTTTACAGATATTTGAAAATAATGAGATGTTCATTAATAATAAATTCATGCATGAGACAATTTATGGATTCATATGGCTTTGATTTAAGTAGTTCTTTCTTCACTTGAAGAAGATGCAGATTTACCTTTGTGCCGTTCTTGAGTTCGTGTTAATGAAAGAGTCTCGTAGAGTCTGATCTGGAGTTCAGAAAGCATCAGCTGTGTCTGAGACGATCAATGACTCTGATATTTATTGGGCTAAAAAAAAAAGGAAGTTGTGAAAATGCATCTCGTCTCTTGGAAATGTAGTAACTCATAATGTAAAAACTGCACATAATGTACATTATTATTGTAATAAAATGTTCATAATGTGATAATTTTTACATTATGTGAAATTTATCACATTATAAACCCACCAAAAACTTGTTATATTTTCATAGTTGTAATAGCTTTTAAAACATAAAAAAACATTAGTATTCCCTTACACTACATTTTTAAAAATCTAAATCTAGTCTTAAACTAATGATTAATAATAATAATCATTATTGAGCCAATTCTTCTCTATGGTGCCATCTTGTTTCTATCATATTTTTTATTTAATTTTATTTAATTCTTTATTTGACAGGGACAATGGACAGTAAAAAAAAAAAAAAAAATACTGCCCCAGAATTAGCTACAGAGCTAAATTTCATCATAGTTACCAACAAGAACAAACTTTAAAGATAACTCATTTAGCCAGTAAACTCATCGGTATTCCCACCTCCATCTTATCTGATTGAGTTGTTTTCATCTGTGATTGGTAAAGCACATATAATCATACAGGACTCAGACCATCTGCTCCTTCTTGTGCAGAAAGGCCAGTTATAGTAAGAGCTTTGTCCTTTTCTTTTGTACACTTTTGTATAAGATTGTATGTTGTTAGATTATGGCTCCTGAGGCGTGCCTCATCCCAGTCCTCTTAATTGGCAATTGAATGAACAATCTCAATGCTGAGGGAGAGTATAAAGTCTCATTTTATTTAACAGAAAAGAGAGAATATATAGAAAGAGTACAAGGGATGTAGTATAGGTTCAACCAATGAGAGAGAGAATACATCATATAGCTCATGGTATAGGAATGTGATACATATAGAAAAACAAGTCTAAATATGGTTATCTCCCGGTCAGGTACCCATGCTTTCCTGGGGATCCAGAAGACCTTCTCCTATACTTGTTCCTTGTTCCTTGTATGGAAGTTGTTCCGGTACATAAAGAAAACCAGATGTTATAGTATAGAATACAGCTTCAATAGAGGACAAAAGACCCTCTGTCTACCTTCCTTCAATGCTGAGACCAACATAAAATCTTTCATATGTCTTATGTTGTTGTGATAAGTATGTAGCCACCATGGGAAATAGTTTCCCCTGAGGACATTATATTATCTAGTCTTATGTTTTTATCTATCTAAATTATCCATCAATAAAAAAAGTCATTTAACAAGAGGTTTGGACCAAGTTTATTACATGCAACTTAAAGGATGTTTGCTTTCACAAGATGAATCAAAAGAACTACTAGATTCCTTTTTTGTTTATAAGAAACCAAGAACTATTCCCTCAACATGTGCAACACTGCTTGACAAGACACCAAATAACTGTTCATGCTTTGTGTGTGCGCCATCTTGTGTCTGTTATGAGCACTGCACATTCAACTAAACAATCCAAAACCTTTTTGTCACAAGTCAGTTCACAAATGTAATTAATTAAAATCCAACAGATGAGCTACTGTAGCTCAAATTGCTCAAGAAGTTAATGCTGGTTCTGATAGAAAGGTGTCAGAATACACAGTGCATCACAGTTTGTTGTGTATGGAGCTGCATAGCTGCAGACCAGTCAGGGTGCCCATGCTGACCCCTGTCCACTGCCGAAAGAGCCGACAGTGGACACGTGAGCATCAGATCTGGACCACAGATGATAACCAGTTATTCCTGGCATTTAGAAAGGGGTTGAAAAGATGGTCTGTGATACTTCTAATTCATGTATGTCTGCAGGAAACACACATGACAACTTGAAAGTGAACAGAATTCATACACAGAAGCACATATACTTAGTTTTTCTTAATGGGCATTAAACATCATACTCCATTATACAAAGTATAAACATTATACATTGTATATACAAAGCTTAGTTAGACAAGTGTGTGCAGAATACAGAGGTGGAAATTCTAGTATGTAATTGTGTCTGATGATGGAAACATAGAAAATATATAAAGAACAAGATCACAATAGTGCAGTGTCATTCACCCACTACTGACCACAACTCTAACTCTAAACAGCATGTGTCATCACTAATATGGTCAAAAACCTACATCAGATGATCACCAGTGATTTCCAGAACACAATCAACATCTGAGTAAAATGACAGATTAACAGAGATTTAGCAGGAGATGATTTCTGTGCTAGTGAGGGAGATGCAGAGTTTTTGTTGGTCTTCTTCAAGATTCAATAAAGGAAACAAACAGCAGACCAATTGCTGTTTTGGTTGTATATAGTAGCACTGTGAAATACATTTTAAGAAAAAATCCATAGAAATACAATGTCATGGCAGAATATTTACCAGTACCTTTTCTGTTAAACTCGTTTCAATTCACTCGCAGGCCTTTCTGCTTCAGGAGTGTGGTTCAAACTTGTTCTCCGCTCTGCTCCATAGAGGCGGTCCCTCCAGAGAACAGCGAGTCAGGCTTTTACAGCTGCTATTTCCTTGTTCCAAAGAAAGATGGTGGGCTCAGACCCATTCTCAGCCTCAGGCTCCTGAATCTCACAATAATGAAGCATTCAGTTTGATGACTGTGAAGCAGATCCTCATGTAAATCTGCCCAGAGGACTGGTTCTTATCAGTAGATCTGAAAGATACTTACTTTCATATCCAGATAGCCCCTCATCACCGACCGTTCTTGAGATTCATGTTCCTGGGGGTGGCTTACCAATATACAGTCCTTACTCTCGCCGGAACGCTCACTGAGTATTCAGCGGCTAGCAGCATCTCTGAAAGTCGGGCTTTCCTTCCTCTCAAAGCTTTCCAGAGGTTGTTCGGCCTGATGGCAGCACCTCCTCTGTAGACCTGCTCCACATGCAACCCCTGCAGTATTGGCTGAAAGCCTGATTCCTGTCCCTTGTTTAGTGTGAGGGACGTTTGCGCCTCAGGGTGCCAAGGATCCCTTTGGCATCCACAAGCGAAGTTGTGGAGCCTACATCTGTGGTCTTTTGATGGGAGCATTTGCAGCTCCCTGTGAGGGTGGCCAGGTGCTCTCAGTGAACGCTTCCTGTTTGGAGTTTGGGCCTAATGATTGTAAGGTCGTCCTCAAACCCGGCATGGGCATGTGCCTAAAGTAAACTCTACTCTGTTTAGAGCGCAAGTCATTACTCTGTTAGCTCTCCCCGCCTCGGATGATAAGCAGGGAGCTAACTTACTTTGCCCGGTCTTATGTGGAGCACTTTAGCCAGTATCGGCAATCGGAGCAGCTCTTTGTGTGCTTTCGGAGTATGATGAAAAACATTTTTCATTTTTCAGACAGTCTGATTTTCAATAGTATCACATGGTCGGTAACACAATATTTAATTAATAACAAAACACACTTCTGATCAGTGATTAGACTCCTGATGTGATCAATGAATCAGGCTACTTCCTGATGAAATATCACTGGATGTTATTCTGTCTCATTTTCTTCTGACACAATAAATGTGTTTTCTAAACACTGTTAAATTAGCCAGAAAAATAAATAAATAAAACAATCAAGGGTCAAGAGCCTACGGGAAACACTGATCACCACAATGGTGACTTCAAATGTTTGTTCCTCATTCCTTCAGTGATTTTACTCATTAACATCAGTTGTCATCACTAATGGTCACACTGAATGATGTTTATTAATGTAATAACAAGAAATGAAAAAATGGCTCATCTGTTCGTATTTTTCGAGACTGTGTTCGAGTGTGTGTGTGTTTGTGCGCCCAATAATTAAAACTATAATTTTATGAATAAATAATTAAATAATAAAATAATTGTAAATAGGCTATACAGTTTATTAAAGTTTAATTTGAAATTTATTTCAAACAAATGGGGAAATAAAGGGGTTGAATCCATGGAGCGCGCCAAATGCACATAACCTTGACTCCATTTAATTATATGTAAGTGTGAACTCGTGACAAAGCCCAAATACAGCTGTGTTCTGGAAATAAGCCTAAAAACCACAACAATCTCTAGCCTAACTTCTTGAAAATCAAGCCCAAAGTCGCTTATAATTGGCGGACTTGGCAGCTGTGGTAGAGACAAGAGAACTTTACTCAGTCCATTTTGAAGTTCTAATTCAAGAATTTAGAAGATCTCCCCAGCAGAGGGCCACACATCAACTTCACCTATTGTGAGTGGTTTCTGTTTCAGTCTGTTCGGTGCAGAAGATAACGGAAAAAGGAGGAAGGAACAAACGACACGCTGAAAGTTCAAGTAAACTATTGTTTTAACTTCATTTCGGGTAGATTTTCGCCTTGTTTATCTTTTATTTATGTTACTCAAATGGTTTAAAACTATATTAGTTCCGTTCAAGTTTCTTATCTTTAAAGCTCAGTTGCAGCTCGAGATTCAGTTTCATCGCAAAACAGAAACAAAAATGGCTGTTTTTTGTTTTGTTTTGGACGTTGTTTTAAATAACTAAAAAAGTTCTAAAGTAAAATTTGTAAAAAAATAAATAAATAAATAAATAAAATAAAATAAATAAATAAATAAATAAAGTAATATTTGTTCAATATGCCACACTTGATCCTTTTAAAGATTATTATCACCTTAATGTCTGGCTCTAACTAATGGCGTATAGCCTATATCTGGTCTCATGGCTGGACAGATTTCACGTTTTCTAATCATCAGTGAACGGACAGAAATGAGCCTAACTCACTTTAGAGACCAGCTGAAGACATTTTCAAGCGCTTGCAATAACTGGAGGAGTTTAATGTGTCGAAATGTTTATGGTGACGCAGATACGGGGCGCGCTGTGTCCGCGTGTGCGCGCTCAGATGCTTTTGACGTTGTTGATTCCATATAAATGTAGTTGTTGCCATATAAACAAATTGAGCAAATATTATAGGCACGTGTGAGCTAGTGATTAGGCTCTTGATTATGTTGAATACTAAACGTGATTATAAAGAAAACACCTGATTTTTGAAGGCTTTCTGTTGTATTTAATAAAACAAAGTCACAGCTTTCAGACAGCATGACTTTATATATATTACAAAAGTTTAGTTAACAGAACGATGTGGTTACTCAATTACTCACAATGTCGAATATCAACTGATAAAATAGACTAAGAGTGTGTGTGTTTTGGTCTCAAAATGCTTTCACTTTCATTCCGGGTCCAAAGTTGATAAATGACCAGAGATAAATGAGAAATAAAATGCTGTTTCTTTACAAGGAAATGCAACATGTTTAAAGTGAAGTGTGAGAATGATAGACTCTCATTGATTTAAGTGACATGAGCAAATCAAATCGAATCAAACCAAACCATCAGCTGAAAACATCATCTTATTGCCCTACAAATGCTCCCTTAGTGAAAAATTGATCTAGGATGCTTTAAATGATGCGTCATGAGTCTATATACTATATAATCAGGGGTGGAAATGGGGGGTAACGCGGGGGGACGGCGTCCCGGGAGTGAATTTCGAGGGGGGACGGCGTTCCAATTCAAATTCAAAACTCAATAACCTACGAAAACGAAACCGATTCAGTGTAAAAACATAGCGCAATAAAATTGCATGATTAATCATAAAAAGATCGCAATCTGGATTCAAACACCCACGCGATCTTACTCAGTGCTCGAAGTGGGCCGGTACGCACCGGCACTTCTTTAATCTGTAGCGTACCCATGCTTTTTCTTGCGTACTGGCACTTCTCTCATGTTGCCGGTACTCGATCTAACCACCACACCGAAACATAGAATCAGGCTGTTAATTAATTGTATAAATCGCGCATTCGGAGCTTTTATAAGCACGAGTGGCGCACCGCGCGCGAATCACCGCAGGCGCGTTCACCAGCGCGCTCCAAAAGTGTGATAAGATTTGCGCGAGCCATACCTATGATAAAATGTAAAACCCATTTGAATTATTTTGAGAATGTAGTAAAATGCTATGGAGAAAGTCACACATTTTTGAAACAGTCAAACATTATTGCAAGCTTTTTAAACTTCTCTTGACCACCTTTACTAGAATTTATCACGTTCTATTGTATTTATGTGACAAAAATAGGGAGACATAAAATAGACTAATTTTGTAACTCATTGTTATTTCTAGAAATGGATCACCATCGCAGTGACTCCAGTGACCACAGCGGAGCTTCTGAACACAGTATTGAACAACCTCCTTCATTCAATAGTGAGTCAGTAAACAGCATTATGAGTTTGTGAAACACATTAGTTTTGTTATTATATTTCGTTATTTTATATTTCTTGAATTAGTAGAATAAAAAACCTTTAATGAAGTGACAGCATTAAAAGTTTAGCTGAGAAATGCAGATATTTATTAAATTATTACAATTTACCCTTTCACTGTAAAATGTAAATCTCTTGGAGTTAACCATTAGCTAGCAAAAGCACACATGCATGAACTAATGTAACACGTTTTGTAGTTATTCTGGTGCAACTTCACAAGATCAACAATAAGCAGGGAGCTAACTTACTTTGCCCGGTCTTATGTGGAGCACTTTAGCCAGTATCAGCAATCGGAGCAGCTCTTTGTGTGCTTTCGGAGTATGATGAAAAACATTTTTCATTTTTCAGACAGTCTGATTTTCAATAGTATCACATGGTCGGTAACACAATATTTAATTAATAACAAAACACACTTCTGATCAGTGATTAGACTCCTGATGTGATCAATGAATCAGGCTACTTCCTGATGAAATATCACTGGATGTTATTCTGTCTCATTTTCTTCTGACACAATAAATGTGTTTTCTAAACACTGTTAAATTAGCCAGAAAAATAAATAAATAAAACAATCAAGGGTCAAGAGCCTACGGGAAACACTGATCACCACAATGGTGACTTCAAATGTTTGTTCCTCATTCCTTCAGTGATTTTACTCATTAACATCAGTTGTCATCACTAATGGTCACACTGAATGATGTTTATTAATGTAATAACAAGAAATGAAAAGATGGCTCATCTGTTCGTATTTTTCGAGACTGTGTTCGAGTGTGTGTGTGTTTGTGCGCCCAATAATTAAGACTATAATTTTAAGAATAAATAATTAAATAATAAAATAATTGTAAATAGGCTATACAGTTTATTAAAGTTTAATTTGAAATTTATTTCAAACAAATGGGGAAAATAAAGGGGTTGAATCCATGGAGCGCGCCAAATGCACATAACCTTGACTCCATTTAATTATATGTAAGTGTGAACTCGTGACAAAGCCCAAATACAGCTGTGATCTGGAAATAAGCCTAAAAACCACAACAATCTCTAGCCTAACTTCTTGAAAATCAAGCCCAAAGTCGCTTATAATTGGCGGACTTGGCAGCTGTGGTAGAGACAAGAGAACTTTACTCAGTCCATTTTGAAGTTCTAATTCAAGAATTTAGAAGATCTCCCCAGCAGAGGGCCACACATCAACTTCACCTATTGTGAGTGGTTTCGGTTTCAGTCTGTTCGGTGCAGAAGATAACGGAAAAAGGAGGAAGGAACAAACGACACGCTGAAAGTTCAAGTAAACTATTGTTTTAACTTCATTTCGGGTAGATTTTCGCCTTGTTTATCTTTTATTTATGTTACTCAAATGGTTTAAAACTATATTAGTTCCGTTCAAGTTTCTTATCTTTAAAGCTCAGTTGCAGCTCGAGATTCAGTTTCATCGCAAAACAGAAACAAAAATGGCTGTTTTTTGTTTTGTTTTGGACGTTGTTTTAAATAACTAAAAAAGTTCTAAAGTAAAATTTGTAAAAAAAAATAAAATAAAAAATAAATAAATAAATAAAATAAAATAAATAAATAAATAAAGTAATATTTGTTCAATATGCCACACTTGATCCTTTTAAAGATTATTATCACCTTAATGTCTGGCTCTAACTAATGGCGTATAGCCTATATCTGGTCTCATGGCTGGACAGATTTCACGTTTTCTAATCATCAGTGAACGGACAGAAATGAGCCTAACTCACTTTAGAGACCAGCTGAAGACATTTTCAAGCGCTTGCAATAACTGGATGAGTTTAATGTGTCGAAATGTTTATGGTGACGCAGATACGGGGCGCGCTGTGTCCGCGTGTGCGCGCTCAGATGCTTTTGACGTTGTTGATTCCATATAAATGTAGTTGTTGCCATATAAACAAATTGAGCAAATATTATAGGCACGTGTGAGCTAGTGATTAGGCTCTTGATTATGTTGAATACTAAACGTGATTATAAAGAAAACACCTGATTTTTGAAGGCTTTCTGTTGTATTTAATAAAACAAAGTCACAGCTTTCAGACAGCATGAGTTTATATATATTACAAAAGTTTAGTTAACAGAAAGATGTGGTTACTCAATTACTCACAATGTCGAATATCAACTGATAAAATAGACTAAGAGTGTGTGTGTTTTGGTCTCAAAATGCTTTCACTTTCATTCCGGGTCCAAAGTTGATAAATGACCAGAGATAAATGAGAAATAAAATGCTGTTTCTTTACAAGGAAATGCCACATGTTTAAAGTGAAGTGTGAGAATGATAGACTCTCATTGATTTAAGTGACATGAGCAAATCAAATCGAATCAAACCAAACCAAACCATCAGCTGAAAACATCATCTTATTGCCCTACAAATGCTCCCTTAGTGAAAAATTGATCTAGGATGCTTTAAATGATGCGTCATGAGTCTATATACTATATAATCAGGGGTGGAAATGGGGGGTAACGCGGGGGGACGGCGTCCCGGGAGTGAATTTCGAGGGGGGACGGCGTTCCAATTCAAATTCAAAACTCAATAACCTACGACAACGAAACCGATTCAGTGTAAAAACATAGCGCAATAAAATTGCATGATTAATCATAAAAAGATCGCAATCTGGATTCAAACACCCACGCGATCTTACTCAGTGCTCGAAGTGGGCCGGTACGCACCGGCACTTCTTTAATCTGTAGCGTACCCACGCTTTTTCTTGCGTACTGGCACTTCTCTCATGTTGCCGGTACTCGATCTAACCACCACACCGAAACATAGAATCAGGCTGTTAATTAATTGTATAAATCGCGCATTCGGAGCTTTTATAAGCACGAGTGGCGCACCGCGCGCGAATCACCGCAGGCGCGTTCACCAGCGCGCTCCAAAAGTGTGATAAGATTTGCGCGAGCCATACCTATGATAAAATGTAAAACCCATTTGAATTATTTTGAGAATGTAGTAAAATGCTATGGAGAAAGTCAAACATTTTTGAAACAGTCAAACATTATTGCAAGCTTTTTAAACTTCTCTTGACCACCTTTACTAGAATTTATCACGTTCTATTGTATTTATTGTGGTACATTTTTACTAACTTGTTAAAGAATTTATAATATATAATCTATTAAGGGAATAGATTTAAAAAAAGAGAGAAAAAAGTTAACATTGCCCAAAGCAATGAGGAGCCATCAATGATCTAGCTCAGTGGTTCCCAAACCTGTCCTGGAGGACCCCCAGTCCTGCACATTTTGTATGTTTCCCTCATATATCACACCTGATTCAACTCAAGCGCTCATTAGTAGAGACTGCAAGACCTGAAATGGGTGTGACAAAAATAGGGAGACATACAAAATGTGCAGGGCTGGGGGTCCTCCAGGACAGGTTCTAGCTTTAATTATACCCTCATTGTAACAAATGCTACGGTTAAACAATTACAAGAACTACTTTTTCATAAGGCCAAGTACAAGCTAGAATCATGGATCTTGAATTATTCTTGAATTATTGACTGAATTATTGTGTAAAATTTGTTCTGCTAATATGACAGATATGCCCATTAGAAAAAACCTGGCTGTATTCCAAGAATTAACATGTTCAGTATAAGAATATTTTAAGTAAAGATAGTTTGAATTCCCATGGCACTTTGTAAACAAGTGATTGTTAACTATAGGCTGTTACTTTATTGCAGTTATGTTATCAACCAACTTTGCATGTGTGGACCATTTTGCAAAAATAAAGCAACAAACAAATAAATAAACCTCACGAGGAAGCAAACCCAAACACCTCGCAACAGAGGGAGACAACCAGTCCCCCCATCCCAAATGGAAGTGAACAAAATGGAGTAAATCACCATTTGAAAGTAACTTGATACTTCAAATAAAGATTGTGTGTTTGGAGGAAACATGAAATAGGCCTGTTTAATGTTAGCATATTATATAATTATATAATATTGTATATTTAAATACATCTGAAAAGTCATTGAAAGTAAAAAAATATATAATATATTATATAATAATGTTTATTATATAAAAATATAATAATATGTATATAATAATGAACAATATCACAATAATGCGATACATGAAATGTACAGAATGACATTAACCAGTGTGGCAATACATTCATTTTAATTCAGTTGTTTTGAATTTGACCTTTGGCCTCATACAAGACCCGAACACAAACTGTCCTGATATAGAGTCCTGATAGTGAGTGTTTTATTGTTCTATTTCTGTAGATTATTAAACAACAGCTGCATTGACACAATCACAAGAATCTGAAAACAGTTTTGAGAGCAGTAACTGTATCCTAAGAGATTTCTCAGACACAAGCAGATATTATTGGACATAAGTCTGAATTACTGACTATATACTGAAAACAGATGGATATGTATTGAAAAAGGTCATCATTATAATCTGTTTTCATGTCCAGTAAAGAAGGTTTATTTTTTCTTTGGGAAGAAAAAGACACAAAAGGCCATGCATTAATATTTTTATGTCTCTTTGTCATAATCGTTACTGAATTTTTATTTATTTATTTATTTATTAAATCTTGCTTGTCTGGGTGTGACAAATACTTTTTAAGTGCATTATAAATACTGCTGAGGGTATTTATATGTTTCGTTTGAAAAACCTAATTGTAATTCTAATTGTGTGAGTCTCTGATTTGTGTCTGACACTCGAAAGGGAGGATAAAACTGTTTGCAACAGATATAATGATACTTCAGAGAACTTTCTGAGGAAGTGGGACATCTACGTGGTTATAGAAAGATGATTGAGAGATGCAGATTAAACAACTGACCAGAATGGTATATTTTCAAGAACAAAATAATGCATGAGCTCTGAAGGCTTCGGTAGTTCTGACTACATTCAGATGAGTAAATGATATTGTATTTTCAGTTAATGTTTTTTTAATAATATTATAGTGTGTACATTACAAAAGTTCAGTAAACAGAATGATGGTTACTCATTTACTCAAAATGGAGAATATCAACTGATTAAATAGATTAAGTGTGTGTGCATTTTGGTCTCAAAATCATTAAAGTTCCATTAAAAAATCCATTAACTGTCAAAAATGATGAATAATATTTATTATTCAATATTGTAATTCATTGTTCTTCCTAGAAATGGATCACCGTCGCAGTGACCGCCGTGACCACAGCAGAGCTTCTGTTCGCAGTATTGAACAACCTCCTTCATTCAACAGTGAGTCAGTAAACAGCATTATGAGTTTGTGAAACACATTAGTTTTGTTATTATATTTAGTTATTTTATATTTCTTGAATTAGTAGAATAAAAAACCTTTAATGAAGTGACAGCATAAAAAGTTTACCTGAGAAATAAAGATATTTATTAAATTATTACAATTTACCCTTTCACTGTAAAATGTAAATCTCTTGGAGTTAACCATTAGCTAGCAAAAGCACACATGCATGAACTAAAGTAACATGTTTTGTAGTTATTCTAGTGCAACTTCACAAGATCAACAAAGTGCATAGAAGAAAAGCAAAGGAATTTTTGAGGCAATACCAGCAACATTTGCGAAATGGAGCTGAAAAGACAATAATCTTTATTAATCTTCTATTATCTATTTAAAGAGTATTATCTTTTCATTTTCATTATATGATTATTTTGATCTTTTCAATTCACAAGTGTTATTGCCTCAAAAAAATGTAAAAAAAATGCCTCTAATGTAACTATAGACATTACAGTGTTTGCAACTACACAGTTACTGCTTTTAAATAAAGCAGCATGATGCATATTATCAGTGTTTTCTGACCCATCCTGGACTGAAGCACAGGCTCTACTCTTCAGCACAATGATGACCCACAAAACTCAGACAACAGAACATTATACACTTAAGGCAGGGACACACCAAACCAACACCAAAGAACAAAATGTCAATGTGTTATAAACAGAAAGAGCGCTCCCAATACAGATCTGTCGTCACATCATTGAGCTAAAGGAGAATATCTTATTTATCATGTTTACAACATTGGTTATTATTAGAGAATTCATGAGATTGAAAAAAAAAGCGATCCTGAGTATAAAGGTGCTATAAAAAGTGTTAAAAAGGTGCAATGGAGTATAAAAAGACTATTAAAAAAAAGTGCCTACAATCCAAGTTATAATTTGTGGCCCTTTGCATTTCATGTGGTTAAAATGCAGCCCTCTTGGCCTCTGAACTTGAGTACCCCTGATCTAAATCAAGTAAAATGACTTAAAATCAAGTAATTTAAGCATGCCAAAGTCAACTTTAATCATATAAAATGTAATTTCCCAACAGCAAAATTGTGGCCAGTGAAAATACTGAGTGGCTAGTAACTTTGGAAAACCACTAGCCACAGTGACTGGTGAGCAAAAAAGTTAATGTCGAGCCCTGGTTGCACTGCAACTGTTCTTGAGGGGCAATAATTGAGGCTGAATCATAAAACTCTGTCAAAGGTTGTACATTTACAATTGTATTTCTGATGCTTTCCATTTTCTCAAATTGATGAAATTCATAAAGTCATTACTATGAAACTGTGATGGATTTTTTTGTTCTGGTGATGTCTGTTTGTTTGTTCATCTTAGCCACTGTAATAAACAAGAACCTTGGATTGTTTTGGTTATTTTCTATGAGTTTGCGGAGATGCTCTGGCTGCTTTTAGAGTCTTTCTATAACTGGAAGCACTGGTAGTACCATTTTACACTGGTGTGGCACCATCAACAATTTGTTTATTATGGTCTTTAAAAAGAAATCTTACAAAAATACAGAAGTAAATGTTTAAACTTTCATGAACTGTTTAATAATAATAATAAAATGTCTGAATCTTCTTAACAATGTTATTCTCAAACTTTCACAAAAACTTTCAGAGATGGGGAGCAGTCAGTCAGTTCTACAAGATCATGGCTATGAATTAGTGAGTGAACAAGAGAAGATGATGCTGGTGAAAAATAAAGATGGTGATCAGTTTGTCATTAAAAAGCTGAGAGCTAACCAGGTAAGATGGACACTTTGTTTCTAATGATATTTAAGGAAAGACAGAAATTCTGACACATGTCTGTCTGTCTGTTTTTAGGACGATGTATCAAACTTTCTCCAACAGCTCAATCATCCACACATCGTCCATCACAAAGAAATCATCAAAGGTTAAAAGAAACTTCAAAAGTCACATTCTGTTCACACATCTCAAGCAACATTCAGGACAATACAGTATTCTCACTTAGTTATGAATATTAATAAATTATTTTAAAGCACATTGTAATAAGTGAATCTGCTTTCAGATCGTGACTGCTTGTATCTTGTACTGGAGCACTGTGATGGTGGAGATCTCTCTCAGAAAATCAAACACAAAATGAAGGGAACTGTTACATTTTCTGAGGTATGTTTGGAGATTGAAATTTAACCCATTACTATGACTTAGAGAACTAAACTGTTAAACTGACAGTTATCCCCATCTAAAGAAGATGACAAAGGGCCTAAATGTGTTGTTAGGTTGATTGTTTTCTATTAGGGCTGTCACGATATTAGATTTTTCACACCATGGTTATTGTGGCCAAAAGAATTCACGATATTGATATATCGCGAATCCTTGGGGGGAAAAATGTATCAGTCTAAATAATTTTTGTTTATTTAGTTTTTCTCTTTCAGGGTTGCTGCACATTTTTAAAGTCAAATTTAAGGCTTTTTAAGACTTGAAGAAATAAAAATTAATACTAGCCTGAGTAGCCTATACATTATGGCTGTTACCAATCAAATGAAATCATTATCACAAAATCCGTCTTTGCAATACAGAGGTGACAAAGAATGAGAAGTGGCATTAATATATTTACACAGCATTTACAATTTGTCTACATAAATTTAATTAAATATTTAAATATGGAATTTTTTCTAATTTTAACTTTTTAGTTAAAATGTACTTTAAATATGAAACTAAACTGTCTTAATGAGTGAGTGAGTGAGTGAGTCAAATGACTGATTCATTCAGGAAGCAAGCAAGTGACTTTATTTAATGGGTCATTTAATCATTAAACTGATTCGTTCAAAATGCGGATTCAGTCAGTATAACAAAAACATTTCTGTCTGTTGCACAGGGGCTCTGTTCTGCTGTTCATAATTTTGAAATTTTCTTTGGCAAAATAAAGAAATAAACAAACAATATTAACAATACTGTGTCTAAAATGTAAATCACAATGTTCATTTAACAATAAGTTAAATGAACATTGCATTTGTGCTGATTTGGGTAAAATGGCACTCTTGCTCGTGTGATATTGTAATACAACTACATCATATGATATAATGACAAAAACTTGTCGGGGCAAAAATGCCCGTGTATCTTGAATTTTGAGGGCATATAACTGCATGCATAGCTACATCACCCTGAGTAAGACGAGTAAAGAAAACATGATACTTATTAAAAGAATCACCCTTTATTTAAATACATGAACACAGAAAATCGCTGTTAACAGGTTAATATGACATTTCCCATTCCATGACTAGTAAAATAATCACAACTTTCTCTCTGTAAAATGGCGTAATCTGCAGGGTGATGGACACAGAGGTAGGTAAAAAGGTTGGTGTTGCCACCCTATGCGCTGACTGTAGCTAGGCAAATCCTGCAGATTAGGCTGTCTAAGGAGCTGTTTTCTTGGAAGCCGAAAAACTCCCATACTGTCGAGCTTACTTTTCGGGTGTGGACAGAGCCTCTCACTCTCCCGCTCGGACGACACGGTTCTTCTTGGAATAGCTGCGCACGGGTAAAGACTAGAAGGGATACAGCTACGGACACTGGACATTTTAATATTAATTTATTTAATTTAATAACTGTATTTGCAGTATTGTAAAGGTAGGTTTAGGGTTGGGGGTAGGTGTAGTCGTTAATGAAATACAATCTGATAAGTAGCAAATTAATTTACTGTTATTTTATTATGAAATTTTGCCTCGGTTCCGGTGTTGTGCCGAATTTCGACTCCCTGCCAAATTATTACCCCCCTCGTTGAATCTGATTGCCTAATCCTAACCCCTCCCCTACACCTAATCCTAAACCTACCAATAATAGAGGGGTAATAATTGGGCAGGGGTAGGAATTCGGCACCACACCGGCCGTTGCTGTATCCCTTCTAGACACAACCCAGCGCGCGCTGCGTCTTCTTCTTGTTTAACAGGTGTCAGCGTTAAGGTGCAATACTGCCACCTGAGAGATCAACCAGGTACTGGCGCTGGAGTATTTACATGTCATGATATCATAAGAGTCCTATTCATTTTAAATATTGTGGTTATCGCCAATACCGGTATATTGTCATACCCTAAATTAACACGATATCGATATTTCATGCTTTGAATATCACGATTATCGTCAATACTGGTATATTGCGACACCCCCATTTTCTATATTCTGTTTTGTCTTATTGGAATCTTATTAGTTGTCATGAAATGAAAGTTTCAATAGTCTTCCCTATTGTGCCACATATCATAGTGAAACGGCTTCTCAGACAAGAAATAAAAATGTAGGGCAGGACTCTATATGGAATTGGTTGGATGGCTGGATCATTGTGATTAGTTATTGCTGTTGTTACACCTGTCAGCTGCTGATAACATTATGTACCAGTAGCCTCGTCCCTCACTGTTTCCATAGACTCCATTTCCCAGAACCCACTGCTCATTTGCTGGTTTCAGCTGTGTCTTGTTAATCATATCATTACCCTGTCTATTTAAATGCCTTTTGCCCTGAGGGCTGTTTCATAAAAGATGCTAAGAAAAGCGAGGATTAAACTCCAAAACCTGACTTGAATGAACCTAACAAGTGAGTTGGGGCTAAAGCGGTTTTATAAAAGGTAATTGAAGTTCACACAGTCCCGCTAATTTGATCCAGGTTTACCTAGTCAAGATAATTGCGTGTGCACGCTTTTCTTAAGCAGCCCTAGAGGTTGATCATGGATCAAATCGATCCACCATAGGAAACCGCATACATTTTGTGCTATTTTATGTGTTTGAGACATGGTGTTTTCCTCAGTGCATAACTTACTTTTCACAAGTTTATTCTCCAACTGTAAATGTTAGAAAGTCATGCAAAGAAGTAATAGAATGCAATAGAAGCGCAATAATTCTGACTAAAATATACATTTTGCTAAAATATTTGATTTTGGACATTAAATGCGCCTTATGTACAATTTTAACCCTACAAGTAAGTGTATTTTTATGATAGTAACTGTAAATGGACTATTGTAATGGGGTAAATCAATATACTTTAGGCCAACTACTGAGTTTAGATTCATCTTACCAATTAAAATTTAGTCTGTGCAAATTTATTTTAATTTTGTGATTTTAATTTCTGCTCTTCTGAAAACCATAAAAGGTACTACAGCTGCCAAACAAAACCAGAGAGAAATGTATCTAATTATAATCTAATTAAATCTTGGGCACAAAGCATTTAGCCAGTAAGAAAAGAAAACCTGTAGGTTATACACACACACACACACACACACACTGCTCACCAAGGCTGCATTTATTTAATTAAAAATACAGTAAAAACAGTAATATTGTGAAATATTATTACAATTTAAAATAACTTTTCTGTGAATATATTTTATAAAGTAATTTATTCCTGTGATCAAAGCTGCTTTGAATCTGCTATTGCTTTTTAAAATATATTCAAACAGAAAACAGTAATTTTAAATTGTAATAATATTTCACAATATTACTGTTTTTACTGTATTTTTAATTAAATAAATGAAGCCTTAGTGAGCAGACGAAACTTATTTTTAAAAACATTAAAAACATTACCGTGACCAAACTTTTGACTGGTAGTGTGTATATATATATATATATATGTGTGTGTATATATATATATATATATATATATATATATATATATATATGTGTATGAGACCAGAGTATAGATTCCCAGAGGTCTATATTTTAGTAAATATGGGCCTTGGAAAAGGCTCGCTGACTTTATTGTGCTTTGGCTACAGTGGGTAGTTCACAACCACGCATGTCACTTCTGCAGGCTGCATATTACTCTGTCACTCTTTTCATAGCTTTTGCTGGCTCTGAGACACTCGCTTGGTATTTCTCATGCTCTTTGTCTAGCAAAAAAAATCCCTCATCACTAAATGAAAGCTTAAAATGAAGGCCTGATTGTTTCAGGGGCCTTGTCACAAGTCCATTGTTTTTGAATTTCTGTGTTACTTTTGCTATATTTTCATACTTAAAACAATGATTTGGTAATCCTCTTGTAGCACTGTCCTCTTTTGTGCTAAGAAATAAGTCTCCTGACGATTCTCTCCCAAGTGCTTACATTTTTGTCAGTATTAAGTCTGAGAATGATTAAGTGGGCTATATAACACTTAATTTTTAAGAAATTACTTCTCTTTAAATGTTTTGGTTCAACATACTTACCTTTTAATAAAAAATTGCCTTAAACTTACACAATTTTTTTTAGCTCTATTTAGTAAATGTGTGTGTGTATATATAATATATATTGGACTGATAGTGGTTAATAAAGTCAAATAATTGTATGTGAGAGAGTCAGCTGTAATATAATTGCATTCCTTCTGGTCAGTGTTAGATGAGCTCAGCTTAGCCTGACAGTTAGCTTCCCCCAGACCAGGTTAGTTTCCCAGCATAAGTTGCCAGAGTAACTGAGTTTGAACTGATTTAAGTTTGTTTTATGAAACCGAAAACAGAATTCACTGACAATAAGTCTGACTAACTAAAATAAGCCTGGCTTGTTTTCTAATCTTGTTTTATGAAACAGCCCTCTGTATTCAGCATGAAGTCTTATTTGTTTGTTTTGGTTGACACTTTCTGTTGGCATTAAGAGCAGTTCCTGTGTTCCTTATGTTTGATCGCTGACTAAGTCTTGTATTCCTTGTTCCTGTTTGCCCTTCGTGGAGTGTATGTATGTACGGACTGATTACATGTGCTAACATGTTCTCCAACCAATACGCCTATATAGGTTGTTTGTCACTTCCCTGAAATACGACCCATAGGAGCGTTTACTAAAGTTGTGACCCTATCGACAACTGGACACTTTCATTTTAATGCATCATTCCCTTTTATCTGTGTCATATTTCAGGTTTCGCATAGCTCAGTTGGTAGAGCATTGCAATATAAAACAATATGCAATCATGTGATCATGTGATCATGTGATCGTGGGTTCGATCCCAGGGAATGCATGTGCTCATAAAGTGTATATGCACTATAAATCACTAAGGGTAGGTTTAGGGGTGGGGTAGGTGTAGTCGTTAATAAAAAAAAAAAATGAGTTTTGCTAAATGGAAATGGGACAAATGGAGTAAAAAGTCCACACATTGCATTTAAATGAACAAGCATTTTGATTGGTAACCACAGTCATATGTAATTTCATGATGACAGACCCATGGGCGTATGGGCTGTGGGGGCCCCCTCCCTATGATGGGCCCTGTCGCAGATTCTAGCCTTTGCTTTTTTAGAACTGACTAAGGATGAAAATAAAATATCAAAGTGAAGCCCAAAAATGCAATCAGAAGATCATAGAACATAGTGCTAAATTACCACAAAAAAGGGTTTAAAAAGATGTTTCCATCGCCCGTTTGTAAGGTAGCCAAGACAACAGCAAGCTTTGACGCGGCTACTGTTAGCAGACGTGTGCCGTTAGCTCAGACAAATAGCTCAAATATGTTTGGTCTTTGCTGAGACTCATCATTATTATTATTATTATTATTAGCCTATGCACAAACGTATTTACCCCATCGCCAGCGCTTCTAATGGTCAGCTAACGGAATGTCTGAAATTCTTCTCCAAATGTAGGTTAGCTTATAGCCATTAAGTCTAGAATTATTTTTTTTATTGTAAATACATAAATTTAGTTTAGGCCTGTATCATTTGATGTACCGAAATTACTGTAAATATGCGGCCGAAGCAGCAATTTTTGTTTTCGATCGAAATAGTTCTGGAGGGCTGAAATCGCCAAAACAGCGCGCAATTTGAGCTTCTCCTCACGTTTTGACTGTGTTCTATTTCGTGCACATCGTGGATAAACCACAAACATGTCGATTTTCTTTTTTTATCGATATGATATATATTTTCAAGATCAGTTTTTTAGTCTGTGTTGTTTTTTGTTGATGTGTGAACAAAACTTCACTAAATTTGTAGCACACCCATCCAATAATAACAATAAACTCTGAGCTTTGTCATTTTTAATATGAGAAACAGTCTTTCTCAAGTTTCAAATTCTGTCGAAAACAATTTAAAAGATAATTGTGACCATTGATCATACAATTCTGTCTTCTTTTCTCAGAATTGTGAGACATGAAGTCCAGAGGGGGGAAAATACTTTTTCTCAGAATTGCAAGTTTATATCTTCTAACATTATGACTAAAATTCTAACTTTATGACACGCAATTGCGACTTTATATTATGCCGTTCTGAGGGGGGAAAAGTCAGAATTGTGAGATAAATTTGCAATTACCTTTTCTTTTCTTTCTTTTTTTTTTTTTTTAATTCAGTGGTGGAAACAATTGCATATAGCGCCTCAGGCTCAGTTCAAGACAGCGCAGATCCTCTCTTCCTCTTTACTACTATTACAGCAGCACATAAACATGAATGAACATCAGGAGGAATGTTGAAAGATAAAGAACAACTTGTGTCTCATGTAGCTAATCGATCAAGCATGTTTCAACCGCGGAAAGACGACAGTAAAACAGCTTGAGGACAATGTCACGTAACCTCACATTTACCTCAGAAAAGCCATTCAGTGACCATTAACTGATAGTTAGCTAGAAATAACCCTAGAAAATAGCATTTTGCTAAATCTATGCAGCACTGTATATTCATTATATTTTGACTTGACATGTTGGAGTTGTTTTCGTTAATGTATGTTTAAATAAATCTGCCATGAGAACAAGTTAGTACAGCCATCATTTAAATGTTTATATTTAACCAACAAATTGGAGAAGAAACAATTAGGCTACCTATATTAAAATGTTTATATAAACTGCCTTATATAGCTACATTTGAAATGTTTTAGGCTGTTTTACCCATCTCGTGGTTTGCAGGGGGGGCCTCACAGATGTGGACAGCGGACAGACGTAACACGACACTGTCATTATTTTTACGCCAGCTAGAGGGCGCATGACTTTAAAACATAAATATACGGCAGGTTATTTTCCCGCCCACGCACCAGTAAACATCATCAGAGAAGAGATGACGCTGCAAGAGGGAGGGGGAGTTAATTTGATTAAAGATCATGAGGGCACATGAATTAAAATAAAAAGTAAAGTCTAATCTCCAAAATGAATAAGATTGATTGAATACAAGCATTGATCTGATCTGAAATTAGTCAATAGCACAGTAAAATTTTTCAAACGGTGAGCTACACATTAATGATCTAAGCTAATCATATGACTGTTAATTCTACTGTGTTAAGCACTTTTTGGGCAAGTCTACATGGTCTTTGACCTGAGCATCCTTAGACTGCATTTTCTGTAGCCTACATATCATGTATGTATGTATGTATGAATGTATGTACATATCATATATTTCTATCACAATATTAAAGGCAGAAACAGAGGATGAACTCAGATGTGGGGTTTTATTGAATGAAACCGTGAACACGGGAATGCAGATGAATGAATAGATGAACACAGAATCACAGAATGCACTTAGCTTGAAATTAAAAGTCCTTTCTTGGCAGATGATGACGAAATCACAAGGAGAGCAGTAGGTTTGAACACAGTGAACCAAGGTTTGACTAAACAGGAAATGGAGAACAACCAGGCAAGTGTATCCACAGGGCACAACTGGAGTCTGAACAGTCTTAGCAATAAAATGATGAGACCAGACTGTGATTAAACTCAGAGGAGATCGAACGGGTTGTGGATGATGACTCTGTGGAGGCTGAGGGAGAGCCTGGTGTACCTGTGACAGTAATTAGGAAGGAACAAGCTTAAACTTTACAAACAGGAATCCATTACTGCCGTAAACTTTTATGTAAATACTGAATATGAATTAAAGATTTGTAATGTTATTATGCCTTTCTCCATAGCCCTAAAAATACAGAACTACAATAATGTTTTCCACATTTGTAATTTCATATTTTATGTATTTACAGATTCTGGACTGGACTGTGAAGATCTGCATGGCATTAAAGCACCTGCATGATCAACAGATCCTGCATAAAAACCTGCAGCCCCAGGTACAAATGCAATTCACTTACAGTTGACATGAAATGAAAATTCATGAAAATGCATGTTTATAAATCTTATTGTGAACAATAAATTCATGCATATGTTTACTTTCAAATAATTTTGTTCAGTCGCAGTGTTTAATCAGAATGGGCTTCACTGCACTTTTAAATGCACAGGAAAGTTTGTTTTAGCTGATAAATTGTGATTTCTAAAGACTGGTTACAATAAGAGCAGCAGCACACAAAACAACATACAACAAATATTCAGAAATCAATTAATGAGGACATTATTAAATTCACTACATGCTGACTGACAAAACATATTCAGAATACACTTGAAGGCAAATTACTGAAATTTCAAAATTAGGAAATTCAAAAATGAATCATATTAATCAAACAAGCATAAGAATAATCACCATTTATTATATTTAAGCTAATATTGCAGCTATAATCAATCTGCTATAAAGAAACATATATGTGTGTGTTTTTTATGGCAGAGCATATTTTTCACTGCATGTGGAACCATTCGTCTTGGAGAGTTTGGAGCGATTCATGAATGGTACTGTATGTGCTCCATTGATTCAAAACATGACTTGTACATAAAAGAACACATAATGAAATAAATAGTCCATGCGTCTGCATTATGATCTGAACCATGTATTTCTGCTTTTATCAGGTCTACTGAAGCACAAAGAGCAGAAACCAAATCTCTCTCACCTTTTGATGAGAAATCGTAATAACATATTACATGTTCAATGTTTATATTATTATGATAATACATTTTCCATAACTGAACACTGACAACCTAACCTTCATCATTTTTTTTTTTTACAGTGAAATTTGGAGACTGGGATGTGTCATCTATGAGATGTGCATGCTGTGTGCAGTAAGATTTTCTTTCATCAGATATGGAGCATGTTTGGTTCAGTGTTAAGCTTTAATATATTAAAGCCAGTTTGACTTTATTTCATATGTCTACAAAAGTTCTTATAAGAATTAACAGAGGTTTAGATGTTGATGTTTTAATAAAATTTCATTTGAAGTTTTTGACTCAGAATCACTCAAATATGTATTAATAAACACTCCGTGCTTCACTCCGTGGAGCAAAAGAAAAAATGAATGAGCTCACCACACGTGTGTTGCACAACACCAGCGTCCCCACCGATCGCATGCACAATTTCATACACAATTTCAAATCAATAATTGCTGCTAAACCAAAATTTAACCTGAACCCTAATGCTACCCATGCTCATGTTTGAAATATGCTCTACGGCATTGAACCTGCAATATGAACACAACATGTGTAGAATGAAATTTAGTTCTCTTGGACCTAGTCCGGTAAAGTGACTTGTCACATTCTCTCTTACTCACAAAAACTGTTGCAGCTATATATTTTGTAGCATCTATAATTCCAATGTCTGCATTAGGATTTTAAAACCCTCAATTTCCTTCAATAATAATCCCTACATTAGATATTATTTTCACAATACCATACCTAGTGAGAGTCCCTATAGTCTATAGCATTAGTTAAGAGATTTTCCTCTTCTTGATTTACATGTAGTACTGTACAGGATAAAAAGATATATCCAAAATAACTGATATCGAATCGAATTGCAAGCTTGTGAAAATGCATAACTATGATCGAATTGCAAGCTTTTTGAAATGCATAACTATGATGACAGACTGGCAGGAAATGGTGCAAAACAGAAAACAAAGACCAAACAGGGTGATATTGTGACATACTGATCTTCCTCATCTTTCCATTATTGTTAATAATAGTTGCAACTTGCACTCTTAAATGTGCATTGAAACTTGCCAGCTGATCAAACCTGCTCCAGGGACCATATTCATAACATCTAAAACTATCTTAACTAGCTGAGTTAGATAGTGATTGACACTAAACAGTAGAAAATCAGTCCAGTCTCTCCAGCTGTAAATGTCATTAGCTGTTAAAGTCTTGTGTTGCTTATAAAAAATTGTTGATTGTTGATAACGCACACATAAGCAGTCATTCAGAATGCTGTCAATTACATGTAGCCTAGATCAGATGCATTGGTTCTTGCGGAAGCTCAAACGTGCTGCGTAACACGAGAATGAACCTCTTTGGTTCTTGCTGAAGCTTAAACGTGCTGCATAACACGAGAATGAACCTCATTGGTTCTTGCTGAAGCTCAAACGTGCTGCGTAACACGAGAATGAACCTCTTTGGTTCTTGCTGAAGCTCAAACGTGCTGCGTAACACAAGAATGAACCTCATTAGTTCAATAAAGTTTAGTAGTTAAAATTAGTTAACTACATTAGTTAACATGAACTAATAATGAACTGCACTTCTACAGCATTGTCATCTTTGTTAATGTTCATTTCTACATTTACTAATACATTAGTAAAATCAAGAGTTGTATTTGTTAACATTAGTTAATGTACTGTGAACTAACATGAAACAATAAACTGCTGTATTTTCATTAACTAACGTTAACAAAGATTAACAAATACAGTAACAAATGTATTGATCATGGTTAGTTCATGTTAACTAACATTAACTAACATTAACAAATTAACCTTATTGTAAAGTGTTACCAAAATATGTTCATTTGTGTTTCGAAGATGAACGAAAGTCTTATGGGTTTGAGATGACATGAGGGTGATTAAATGACAGAATTTTCATTTTTAGGTGAACTATTCATTTAGGTTTTTTTTTTTTTTTTTTTTCCACTCTGTGGCCTCTCCTGACATGCTCTGGAGCCCCCTTGGGAGGCACGCCCCACCCTTTGAATACGCCTTAATTGCAGTAATTAGACGCTGTGGTCTCCTTCGAGTTTGCAGTTTGGATCTTGAGAAAGGCTCAGGAAAAACACATTAGTTGAACGTGAAGTGATGCTAATTTTCCGTAAAGTTGCTTTGATGCAATATACATTGTGAACAGCCGACTTGGTTGTTGGTGGCAGGGGCGTAAATTGTCCCCCCCCCCCCCCAAAACAATATAATTAAAAACCACGCTAAGTATTGTATACATGATATATACTTAAAATAATTGTGTAAGTAGTAAAGCAATACAAATGCAAACGGGCGTTTTAAGTTTAGAACCATTTTGAGTCCCCCCTCCCTTGCCTCACAGTGGTTTGGTCCACCACGCACATATGTTTTGTTTTTATTGCCCCCCACCCCCCCCCCATCTCTCAAATGAAGTTTACGCCCCTGGTTGGTGGACTGATTGTTTTGCCTCAGTATGAGGAAAAAGTCTCATGATTTTGTACACTAATACATTAGTTTTTTACCAACTTAGTGAATTTTTGTCTGTCTTTAGTTTACAGGAAGCAGCATAACTGAGACTATTACAAAGATACATAACTGTTCCTATGAAGCTCTTCCTGAGACCATCTCTGAGGATCTTCGTCAGCTGGTAAAAGACACACTTCAGACAGATCCAGCAAACCGCCCGTCTGTCAGTGAGATCTTGATGAGGCCCTTTATCATTAATCATCTTTATGAGAAGGTGAGTTGTGTAATTAAAATGTGTTAATTTTTCATACATTTTACTGTAGCCTCCTGAAGTCATAACATTTTTCAGACGCTGGAATTGACGTTAATGAAATTAAACAAAACATTGAATCGTCAAACACAAAATTTTTATTTCATTAAACTTGATTTTTTTTTTCTTCAGAGCACACAAACTACTGAAGAGCTTTATGAGAGACTAAAGTTACTGGAAGAGCTGGCTGATGATTTGGTTAACGTCCACTACAACACAACCGTAGGCAGTCTTACAGGAGGTGTAGTAGGATTGGCTGGAGGAATCACATCTATAGTTGGACTTATTCTGACTCCGTTCACTCTCGGAGCCTCTCTGGTAGTAACAGGAGTGGGAATCGGTGTAGCAGTAGCTGGCAGAGTAGCATCTGGTGCGAGCAACATAACAAACATGGTTAACCAGAGCACCGACCGCCAAAAGATCAAAATGATCATAAAAGAGTTCCAAGAAAAAATTACCTCTATAAGCAGCTGCATCCAAAACATCTATATAGCAGTGGAAACTCAAAAAGTGTTGTCAGAAATCAATAAAGCACAATCTGGGGCAGAAGCGTGGGCAAGTGCTGGAGTTCGACTTGGACGAGGACTGGGAGGAATTCCAGAGCTTGTCCGTTTAACTCAAGTTGCAAGTATTGGGAAAGTTGCGGCTCAGACTGCGAGAGCTGTTCATGTGGCTGAAGCAGCTACAGGGGTTTTGTCTGGACTATTTGTAGCTGTTGACATCGTATTTGTTGCCTTCGACTCCAAAGAAATTCACAACCTCCGCAAAGATTACGCTTCAAGAGAGAGTCAACGAAAATCAGAAAAAACAGAAACCAATACAGAGTCCAAAAACAACCAAACCCCAGAGTCAACTGAATGTAAACCACAGCACAGCGACACAAAAAATCATCCATCTACAAACAAAAAAGAGCAAGAGCTGCAGTCTGAGATCATGAAATTTGTGGAAAAAATAAGGGAGACTAAAGAGGATCTAAAAAAGAATCTTGATGAATTAAAAGCTGAACTAAAACTAGAACTATGAACACAGATAACTATGAACTAATAAGTTTATAATCCTCAGTATGTTCTTTCATCATAGACATGTATTGATTATCTAGCAGCATCATAGGTAAGGTTAGGTAAAGGTTAGGTAAATATTTTTCTTGATGAAGTAATTTCTAGTTTGGTTATCATTCAGAGAAAACTTACCAAGAAGAAAATAAGCATTTAGCTCTCTGAACTTCCAATGATCTAGTGATTATAATTATGTTAGGAATATATTGGGGCTTTTTTCTATTTAGAATATTAAGTTTTTGTTTCTTGATGTTTTGAGAACTACAGTGTGTGTGTGTGTGTGTGTGTGTGTGTGTGTGTATATGTATATATATATATATATATATATATATATATATATATATATATATATATATATATATATATATATAAAAGGAACATGTACAAAAATGTCTTTTTTTCTGTATATGCCAGTCTTTGTGCATTTCTGTCATTAAATGTCATTTTCCTTCTGCAGTGTAATTGCAATTAGGGATGTCAATATTCTGGAAAATACAGATTTATTTGTCATTAAAAATGAATGACCAAATAAATAATTAATGAGAAGAATTTAGACTGTTTGGTATGAAGCTGTTTTAAAAACAGTTAATTTACTACTGTTAATAAAAATACCAAATACAAACATTACTTTGTGAAATTGTGAAATATTTCAGACATTACTTCTGCCTGTGGATAATAACAGTTAATAATAACAGACTGTGTGAATAAAAACATACACTGGTTAGGTTGAGTTACTGCATATTTACCTTGAGCATCTACTCTCTAAAAATTATTCAGTGGCTTTTTAAATACCACAAAAATAACTATATTACCACCTTAGACAAAATTTCTGAATATCATGATTGGTTGAGTTGGAAATACCTAAATAAATGCCTGAAAATGCAATAGTTTTGCCTAAATGTATATCTAATTTTTTTTTTTTTTTTTTCACAAAAACAAATTAATATTTGACAAACAAATTAAGATATACTTAATTACTACATGCTTTGATACAGTCTGTATAAGGGGAGTAAATGTAAAATTAAGTGTTTTTTTTTTTTTTTTGTGCTTTTCCACAAAATTAATATAGGATTAGATCTGTTATGTTTAATGTTATCGTAAGTTGGAATTTATAGTGGATTCTGTTATGTTGCCATTTTGAAATGGTTACCATTGTGGTGAAGAGTAGAGCTTGTGGTTGGTTCGAGGATTGGTCAAGCAATATTAAGACCAACTGGTTTATATTGTCATAAGCAATAACTGAGTGTGTTTATGTGCACCATTACAGTCATAGCCACTGTTAATTGTGTTAGCATTTATATGTTTGCTGTTTGTGATTTTTTTTTTTTTTTTTTTTTTTAATAGTGGTGTCAAATGAATTTAATGAGTTACATTATTCATAAAGATTGGTTTTTAAGTTAGCATGCTCAAATATTTGAGTTCTCTCTACCCAGTTTATTTGTCATGGTACCAAAATGCAGTTATTCAGATCTACTGTACTTAATGTGTTTACTTAAATTTGTTTAAAATGTAAGGTATATTTCATTGATTTCACAGCTTTAAAATTTACTCAGTATTTCAAGTGTAAAAATGTTTTACCCAAAAATTTGAGTGCATCATAGTTTAAGTTTTTAGACTGTTGTTTTCAACACATTCGTACTGATACTCCCAAACAACCGTCATAAGCACCTGTTCTATGTCATCCAGCTAGAGCTAGATAATTTTTTTTTTTTTTTTTGGAGACAAATCAGTAAAATTTGCAACAGAAATTGAGAATACATCACAGAAAACCAAACAGTTAAAATCGCAAGGCATAAAATGGATGTTCATGATAAATGAATGTATTCAATAGAAACTCCACTGGCTGGCCCAGAGTCAGCAGACCATCCTTACAGTTTAGCAATTATCCCTATTTAAAATGTGTCAGATTTTGGCATTTTTTATAGTAAGGTAAAAAAAAAAAAAAAAAAAAAAAAGTTTGTTCATTGAACGTAATTGAATTGAGGAAAACTTTTCCACACAATTAAATTGTTCATAAAACAAGACTACATCAAGTCAATGTAAACAAATAATAGTTTGTTGAACAAACTTTATCAATTTAGGTTCTTGTGTCAGAAAAATAATTTGTTGAGTGAACTTAATTAAATTAAAGAAAACGTTTCCATGAAATTGTTTTATATTTTTCCAACAAAAAATAATTAGTTTGGACCGATTTATTGTAGTCTTGTTGTATGAACTTAAAGGAATAGTTCACCCAAAAATCTCAAGCCGTCCTAGGTGTTTATGACTATCTTCTTTCAGACAAACACAATCAGAGATATATTTAAAAATATCCTTAGTCCTCCAAGATTTATAATGGTTGTAAATGGATTTTTAATTATATAAATATGTACACAGCGTGTTAGTGAAGAGCTGCTCTGTGATCAGCAGTAAATGACGCTCCATCTGAGAGCACTGCATTAGAAAAAGCAACACACGTCAAATATACAAACTTTCCAAACATGAGAAGCCTTTATGAACTTATTTTCTGACAAAAGACAACATTTACTGTGTTTTCACTCCAAACTCACTTCATAACGTCAGTTGAGTGTTTGAAATAGCATTTTGAGTAGCATTGGATTATAAATATACTTTATTATTACGGAAATCCCCGAGAAGGCTTGAAGAAAACATATAAACCATGTATTGTTGTAGTCGTCTGTTTATTTTATTCATGTTTAATCAATCGAAGCGTTTCTACCTTCTGTTTATTCAGTCACAGCGATAGCATGATGCCCATTGGGGATTTCCTGGAACAGCGTCTGTTATATTGCGTGTATTTGGAGTATCTGCTCAAGGGCGCCCTCCAGCGTCCAGTATGAAACAGACATGTTTAGCTCCAAGTAAAGCTCACTCAATCCTATTCAGGGTAAAAATAGGAAAAATAATTCCTCTCTCTAAAGAACTTTGAGGGGAACATATAATCAATATGTTTTTCTCCAGCATACATACAAGTGTACAGGGTTTTTTTTCCACAGTGGATGCATAAATACATGTTCATATTAAATACATGGACTCCATTTTTGATTTTGCATACCTCCTGAAAAATAAAGAAATTATTAAGACAGATTTTTATCATAATAATATAATATTTGATAATAAATCCTTAGACCTTTCTAATGATTTATAGACATACTGCTTGCATGTTAACAGGTAACCCCACATTTTGTCATACAAGTTTTAAATATTATTTTCTAATTATTATAGTTATATTTATAATTAAATACTAATGCTAAATAGTTTAATAATGAAAGTTATTACAACAGTAATATTTCTTATTTGGTTTAATAAAACCAAATTGTGCAGCACTACTACAAACAAGCAAAACAAGCCTGGTATTGTTTATAATTTTTTTTTTTTTTTCATTTGTTTTATAAAATCGCATTTTAAATTGCAAATCGCAATTTTAACTGGAAAAATTGCAATTAGATTTTTTCTCCAAATCGTGCAGCCCTACAACAAACTCAAGCTCCTCTTCTCTTATATCGAAATCATCCGATATTTCTCTTTAAAAATTCTCATTTTAGACTCATAATTCGTGACCGGTGTTTTGTTTTGCTCTCTCCTCTGTCTCCGCATTCGTCGTGGCGTGGGGTCAGAGGTTGCTCTTCCGCCCAAATCGCTGTGTGCGTTCTGCTAGTTATTTGAATTTATAAAGTTTTAAATATGGATATTTTTCTTACAAAAACGCATCGCTTCACTTCAGAAGGCCTTTATTAACTCTCTGGAGTTGTATGGATTACTTTTATTATGGATGGATGCATTTTATTGGATTGTTTTAAAATTTGGGCTGCAATTTGCAACCATTATAAAGCTTGATTTTTTTCATGTCCGTATATAAAATAAAATAAAATAAAAGTTTGCTCTGTTTGAACTGATTAGATGAATATTTAGTCATGTATGGATTTAACACAGAACAGAAATGACTTAAGAATTTTGGCCTTTACAAAGTTTATCAGAGTGTAAAGATCTCAAAATGCATTCACTGAACAGAGACTCACAGTCATTCATGAGCTAAAACACGTGTGTGTCCATCCATCTTCTCCTGTATCATATAGCATTATTGAGCCAGTTCTTCTCTATGGTGCCATCTTGTTTCTTTCATATGTTTAGTTACCAACAAGAACAAACTTTTAAAGATTACTCATTTAGCCACTAAACTCCATCTTATCTGAGTGAGTTTTTTTTTTTTTTTTTCATATATGATTGGTAAAGCACATACAATCCAGTTCTCCGGTTCTTGTGCAGAAAGGCCAGTTATAAGAGCTTGGTCCTTTTCTTTTGTACACTTTTGTATAAGATTGTATGTTTTATGTATTTGTGATATGTATGTACATGTATATCTAAATTATCCATCAATAAAAAAGTCATTTAACAAGAGGTTCAGACAAAGTTCATTACATGCAACTTAAAGGATATTTGCATTCACAAGCTGAATCAAAAGAACTACTAGATTCCTTTTTTGTTTGTAAGAAACCAAGAACTATTCCCTCAACATGTGTAACACTGACATGTGTAATGCTGCTTGACAAGACACCAAATAACAGAGAGAAATAGCAAATAAAGCCTCAAAAATTGTATTTTTTAAAAAAATCTTTTCAAAACTGATATTAATGCATATTTTTGAGTCATGAACAATGTGTTTAAACAAGTTTCAGTTGTTACATTACATTTCAAAGTGGTACTAAATATATATCTACCCATACAATAATTTTGCTGTTTTTATGAGTATTTGAGAGATATCTACAACCCTCTTCACTCTGCCACAATGATCTACTGCATGTTGCATTACAGTATCAGGGATAACGTTATTACCCTTTAAAACACGCAGCACAAACAGACTGTTTATATACTTAATCGCTGTCTTTTGCTTTTCTATAAAGCCACAAAGCCATATCACGGTTACGATTTGAGTTATTGAGTTATTAAACTTTCACAGTACATTGGACCGTATTTTAGCAGATTTGAGCCTGAGTGTTAATAGTTTTCAGCTTAACCCTGGCTTCTAATTGTTAATGTAAACCTAAAAGCGACATATTTGGGATGTTAGGATTTTTTTTTTTTTTTTTTTTTTTAAGGAATATACTACATTCTGTGTTGGATGGGTGTTTATTCAGTCATGGGAACATCATCTAATTAGGTTGCCACATAAAAACCACTCATGCTAGCAAAAAGGAACGTTCTTACAGCATTAGTAGGCTAATTATCTAAATAATAATATTCATGTGAACCATATAGTAACGTTAGGGACAGGGTATCGTTCTGTGGTTGGTATTTTTCTGCTGAGTCATGTCGAATTGACGAAGCGTACTTGACGTAGGGAGGATAGAAGGGGGCGTCTCTGATTGGTTCACCGCTTCGACACGTGAGGCGGTAACTTTCATATGTCTCAACTGGGCATCTGGAAGAAGTTACTCGCGCTGTTGTTTACTCTGAGAAGTGTTTCAGAGTATCACTGTAACTTCAAAATGTCTTTCGTAAAAGTTGAGGAGAAAAGTGACTTTTCTTATCACAACTTGCCTTACGGAGTTTTTTCCACGCCGGATAATGTAAGTACACGGTTTATTCAATCCTGAGAATGACATTATATATGGTTGAATCGAATTATGTAATGAAAGTGTGTTTAACAGTGTGTAAACGAAATTATGTTTCTTGGAATATTATTACTCCCACTCCAATCCTGTGTGGACACAGCTGGTTTCAAGGGTCAGAGAGCACAGTGGAAATCAGTAAACCCTCTCTGTCAACAAAAGACACGTCCTGATTTCCCAAATTAGTTAAACATATTTTGTTGATCCTGAAAAAACATCCCTTAATCCTAACCATATCTCCTAAACTTAACACTGCCCATAAATTATCCCTAAAATCAGAGGGAAATGATGGTGAATAACACTAATATAGAAGCACTGGTTGTAAACTTGACATAAACTGTAAACTTTTCCCTCAAATCTGTTTGATTGGGTGGTTCCAATGCTGTACTTGGTGAAATCAAGTTTTTGTGCTGCTGAAAGACATTATGAATCTGATGCAAAAATGTTCCAGTCACAAGATCCTTTTAAACTTGTATAACATATTTGGATATAACAGCCCAGGCACAGAATCGGCGTTGCCATTGGAGACCAAATTTTGGACCTTAGTGTTATCAAGCATCTTTTCAATGGACCAGCTCTTGGGCCCCACAAGGATGTATTCGAGCAGGTGAGCTTCGTCACTTCAGCTTTGTATGAAATATTATGTGTTCTTCTGCATGCTTACACTTTTCTTCCTCTTCATCAAAGCCCACCCTCAATGCATTTATGGCTCTGGGTTATGACGCTTGGAGAGAAGCGAGAAAGTGCCTCCAGATGCTTCTGGCTGCAAACGAGTCCACGCTGCGTGATGATGTCAGCTTAAGGAGCCGGTAAAATCCCTCCCACATTACGAGTCCATTCATTAGCGTACTTTATACTGTATATTACTAAGTTATTATTAAGTATGCACTGTATATGGCCTATTATTTAAAAAAAAAAAAAAAAAAACAGTACACATTATGCAACATTAAACATTTTACATAGTAGTATGCATTAATTAATTTATTATTTTATATATTATTTATAATTATTTATTTATTTATTTATTTTTATATTTATTTAATATTAAGTTATTTAAATAAGGAGTTTTTATTAATTACTTATTTTATATATTATTTATTTCATATTAAGTTATTTAAATAAGGAGTTTTTATTAATTTATTATGATATATTATTTATTATTATAATTATTATTTATTTTATATTATTAATTTAATATTGAGTTATTTAAATCAGGAGTTTTATTAATTTATTATTTTATATATTATTTATTTAATATTATTTATTTAATATTAAGTTATTTAAATCAGTTCTTATTCATTTATTATTTTATATATTATTTATTATTATTTATTTATTTTTATATTATTTAATATTATTTAAATAATGAGTTTTTATTAATTTATTATTGTATATATTATTTTAGTATTATTTATTTATTTATTTTTATATTATTTATTTAATATTAAGTTATTTAAATCAGGAATTGACCTGATGTGTGTGTGTGTGTGTGTGTGTGTGTGTGTGTGTGTGTGATCTCCAGGGCGTTTGTTCATCAGAGTTCAGCAGTGATGCATCTCCCAGCTGAGATAGGTGAGTGTCTTATATACTTAAACTCCATATTTCCATATCATAGAACCATATTTAATCTATAACTCATGTTTTATTTAAGCTCTGCTTCTCAATTTAGATTTAAAGTAGACATGAAATGCCTTTTGCAACTGTTTTACTTTGGTTGTCATACATATTTCAGAAGAATAAAACAAAATATTAATCTAGAATAAATGTAAGGTGGGACTTAATTTTATCCATAAGTAATTGATGGATCATGACATAGTGAAGAATTGAAACGTAAGAGTGATTTGTGATGTCAGCCGAAAACTAAAGTTGTTTAATTTTTTTTATTTTTTTTGGAAGAATGTGCACTCATGAATAATACATAATCAACACTTACATGTTGTATGAATTGGATCTTGTTTAGGATGTTAGTCATTCATAGTTATGTTCCATAATGACCACTAGAGCGCGCTGTTCACTAACTATAGCTGTCAGAGCCAATCAGAAACATTACAGTTTTTCTCAGTTGCTTTGGCACATTTCTCGAATCATCTTTCAAATTTGCAAAACAGTATGTTCATTTCTCGAAACAATTTGTACAAACAGCACAACATACTGGATTACCTGCAAAAGCCTGTAACTTGCTCAAAATCCTTAGTTCATCTTTCAAAAGCAGGTATTTATGTCAATGAACATATCAGTGCCGTCAGAATGACAAGTCCTTGTGTCATTGTTCTCGAACAAGACAGTCAAAATGCTTAGCCATGTTGTCAATATAACAGTGATGAATATTTCAGATGTAAACTATGGCTACAGTTTTTATGACAGTGATTGAAACTGCACGAGACTGCACTTTCTGTATGACATATATCAATTTTAACAGTACAAATGGACACATTACTGTATATGGGGGATTGCAAAAGACTGGACAGGATTCACAGTTTTGTATTTACTGTTGGTCTGTCAACAAATTACTGTAAAATGTCCTTGTGATAAATGAAAAAGACAAGACTATACATACACTGTATATATGTATTCATGTGTACATGTGTGATATAGTATATATCTGTATAAAGTTCATTTAGCCTACTATACTGTAAGTGTAAAGCAAGTGTAATATGCTACTGTAAGTGTAAAAATGCTACTGTAATATTAAGATTATAGCATGCATAACATATTAGAGTACAGTGCACATTGCTGAAATGTTATGAAATGCTTGAATGACTGAGGAAAAGTTTTTTCTCCAAATGTTCAGCTGCACCTTTAGACCCGCATAAGCCATTGTCAGGTCATGATTGAGAACACTGTTTACAATAGTGGTACTTAATTCACCAGAAACGTGCCTGTGCCCTTTGCCTTTCCTCTGTTTTGCCTCCCTACCCTTCTACCACACATCCTTACTCCTCTTCTTCTTCCCAGCTGTTGACCCTGTTTGTTCTTCCATTATCAGAACTCTTGTGTTGTGCTCTGTCTATATATGCTTTCCAGTTGAAGATTCATGACATGCATCTTTGAGCTGTTTTAGAGAACTGGTTGGGTCATTGGTGGATCTAATGCTTTACATTCCCCTGAATACATTAGTGAAATTCAGGATTCACCTGCAAAATTCATCAATTCAGGACACATTTACAAAAGTCTAATAGAAATGTATAGATAATATACTTGACACATTGTGATAACTAGGTCAACCATTTTGGATTTAATGACTTGCGATGTTTTGAGGGGTAAGATTATTCAACAGAGAACCATATAACACATTTTGAGCAACATGACATTAGCAATTGATAATGTAGGAAATAGCAGAAAATTGTACATAATCAATTGCCTGAATGTACTAAAGCATTTGCAATTTGTTCAGAAGATTGAGAAACTGCTTTTATGATGTGCACAAGATGATGTGGTGATCGAACAAGTAGTTTTGAGAATTTCAGTTCTGATCTGAGAAATGTGCCAAAACTGTAAAAACCCCTTCTGTTTGTGTGTTATTTCTGTATTATTTGTTTCTAATGTGTTTATTAATCATATTGATTTTCCTCAAACATTCTGGTTAGGGTTTGTTGTAAAACTCCAACCCTAAGTATTAACTTCTGCAGTTCCCTATTTTTTATAAATAATATATGTATTTTGTTATTACTTTACAGATTAAAGTTTTAAAACAGTGACTTCAAGCCTGTTCATAACAACTAGTTTTAAAAAACACTCTAAATTTAAAATAATAGCAGAGTCCACTCCACAGCTATAACAATAATGGCACAGAGGAACCATATCATTTAAAGCACTTTCACAACCATTTTTTTTCCAGCTGAAAAACGATAAAAACATTGACAGCCAATCAGAATCCATCCTGCTTTAACGAGCTTAGTTGCGTCACAAATGACACACTATGCACGTATACACTATGTACTTATGCACTATGTACTCATCCATGTAGTGCGTGAATTGTATAAGGTTATTTTGTCATTTAACAACGGAGTCTGATCCCCCCCTCCCCCTCCGCTACATAATTAAAGCTGCGACAGTTGAGTGCATGAAGTGTCCAACATGAAGTGTCTTCATTTTTTCTGTTAATTTAGTGCATCATCCGGGTATTTAAGTGTACTTTTTTTTTTTGACTTTTCAGTCGCACTACTCACACTATTTATACTTAAAAACGTCATAGAATAGTGCATAAGTACGCAAATTGGGACGCACCTCATGAGAATTTAAAGCAGCAGACGACAACAGGAGCACACACTTATAACAAACAGAACAATATGTCATGTGGATGCTAATATAGTTATTATAGTTATCTTTATAGTTATTTTTCTTGTCAATGGGCCTTTACATTGATAAATTGTTGATCAGATTGTAAATGTTACCAATAATGATGTCATCATATAATTTGAATACTAATTCTTGATTGGTCTTGTCTAGGGATGCACCGATACCAGTATCGGTATCGCCCGATACCAAGCTCAAGTAGTTGTACTCGTAAAAATACCCCCGATACCAAAGACCGATACCTCACGTGACGTAACTGACAGAATTTTCCGTGCACAGAGACACCGGCGGCAGCAGCAGAAACAATGTTAGCCTCAGAGGTGTGGAAATACTTCAAAATTAATGATGACAACACACACATTGCGAACTGCATGCTTTCGTTATCGATTAGTGAAGGCGGGATAGGCGGAATCGCACTGAATGACGCAGACCAGAAGCGCGCGCTCTGTCTCTTTCTTGCGCGCGATCCCAGTTCTCTCAGACAGCGCGATCAGTTCTCCTCGCGCCTGAATTGTCAAATGCACACATAGTTATCAAAATGTCCATCGTGTGGAGCATCTCACGTAAATACAGTCGCTTATGGCTTAAGTGGACGTAAACATTCGGGTGAAAACAGGATATGTGTCATTATCCATGGATTCGGCCTTAAAGGGACTGTAGCCTATATTTGTCATTAATGTTAATAAAACAAAATAATATGTTAAATAAATGTATACATGGTATATAATCCTACTGTGTCTGAAAAACAAGTTTATTTAATTTGTATCTCTATATTATTTGTTGTATTGTTTGTAAATTTCTTTTTATATAACAACAATTATATATATTGGTAATTATGCCCTTTAAAGGTTATTGGACACTGTGAAATTTTTGTTCTTTAAGTTTGTGACAAGCACATAAAAATGACTTCATTAGAGTAATAATAAAGAAGCTGTCCTACATTTATTAGTCTCACTGTGTTGTGCTTGGAAAACTGCAATATCACCAAAAAAAAAAAAGAGAGAGAGAGAGAGAGAGAGACAGAGAGAAATTAATAAATGTAAAGGCATCGGTACTCTGTATCGGCAAGTACCAGAAAAAAGTATCGGTACTCGTACTCGGTCCTTAAAAAATGGTATCGGTGCATCCCTAGTCTTTTCCTTCTTGCACTATTTATGAATATATTTGATTTTTACCCTGATTCACTATGATATGCGTTTGTATTTTAGACCGGGTGGGATTGTTTTTTCACGAGAAATTGCATAATGTGTTATGAGCAGTAGGAGAACCATATTCAAAGCACAACCAAAACAATGTTCTTTCAAAAAAAATGCATGCAGTTTTGTTTTTAACCTCTGCAGGGCCAAATGTTACACACTGTACCTTTTAATAAATAAGGACAGAGCTGCAGATACATAGCCAAAATGAGTCCCTAAATACAAGTCAAAGATTGAGTGAGTCTTGAAGAGAGATCAGAAGTTTCTGGATGTGGGAACCTTTTGTGAAAGATTGTTTCATAATGGCTTGATAATGGAGTTACAGGGATGATTCATCCAAACTTTACTCATAAATTTAATCTAATGTAAATCATTTACTTTTTGTAAATTTTGTCCTGTCATCCCACCTCTGTATTTTCTTTCTTCTATGAAACATTTTTTTTTCCTTGGCACCGGAGCTCTCAGATCATTTTTAGGAACATTGCATTAGAATTTGCATAATTTATACAGAATGTCATTAGTTATCAGTTGTCAAGTGACCAATTACAAACCGAAAATTGGCAATGAGATTTGAGAGCTACAGCGGAGGCAGTGCATATAACAAACATAAATGTAAATTTTCTTCACACTAAGCGATCTTGGAGGAAAAAGGATTAGTTATTGATGACAAAACTTTAATTTTGGTTGACATATGTAGTGCACTGAAAACAGATACCAGCACTAAAGAGACAGAGCAGAAATCTAACATGGAGGGACAAATTGTGATTTTTCACTCCTGTCTCTAGGTTTATTCCTCATTAATCCCCCTACTCATTTTCCATCATCTTTTATTCTCCCTTCTCTCCAACAGGCGACTACACAGACTTTTACTCATCGAGAGATCATGCCACCAACGTTGGAATAATGTTCCGTGGAAAAGAAAATGCTTTAATGCCCAACTGGTATGTGACAGGCCATTAATATTTCTCACCCTTTTAAATACTAACATCTGAAGCAATCACATCGCCGTAAACACAATCACATCATCACCAGCTCCTGCTGACTTCATATATTCCACTCATCTTTTAAATTAGCAACCATATGCGTTGGAGTTTTAAAGACCCGGCAAAGTTCCTGTAAGTTATTCCCGTAAACAGCCTCTTTATTCTTTCCCAGCGTACGCCTGTCAGGCTAAATAATGCACCGGCGCATTTTCCAGCTCGCTGTGAAAAACGTCTTTTAGTAATAACTCTTCCCTCCAAAACAGAACTGTATTTCTTGTCACATTTTCACTTACAAGGCCCAGAGAGGGAGTTATTCGCTCGGAGACAGAACAAGGACTCGTGTGGAAATTGAAAAGGAAGTTTTTTGAAATTTAATTTCAGTCGCCCACCTGAAGTTCCCCTCAGCTCAGTCAATCTGTCACTGGGCCTTTCCAAACGCGTTGGCTCAAAGCTGCGGGCCTGAGCTGGAGTTTTGTGGTCTGGGTGATTTCTGGAGGAGGATTTGAAGTGAAATAGGTGTAGAAGTGTAAAATCTGTCAATATTTAATCACACTTATGTCACTTCAAACCTGTATGCTGTTATTTTTTCTGTTGAATACAAAAGGAGTCTTTTTTTTTTGCTATTTCCCATGTAACAAAACTGATGTCATTTTTCAGAAGAGGAGAAAGATATTATGCATTTATGTTGGTTTTGTGCTTTTATTGCTTCCTATTGATCTGATACAGTGAAATGATTAAATTAAATTTTTACTGAAACCATACAATGCAATAATTTTGGGTGATCATACATAAAAACATTATTAAATTAAAGTATTATCCTAACTGGAAAGGTATATACATTATTTTAAAAACCCAAAACAAGAATGATTTGAATTTATCTGCAGTGAAGGCATATTTGAAAACATTATTATTTGTAAGAAAAAAGACATGAGATTGAATATGTAGAGAAGATTTAAAAAAAAAAAAAAAAAGCTTAACATTTTATTTTTGTAGGATTTCTTTGTGGAAGCATAAATGCATAATGTTTAGGTAATTTACACCAATCAGGCATAACATTATGAGCACTGACAGGTGAAGTGAATAACACTGATTATCTCTTCATCACGGCACCTGTTAGTGGGTGGATATATTAGGCAGTAAGTGAACATTTTGTCCTCAAATTTGATGTGTGTGAAGCAGGAAAAAAGGTCAAGCGTAAGGATTTGAGCGAGTTTGACAAGGGCCAAATTGTGATGGCTAGACGACTGGGTCAGAGCATCTCCAAAACTGCAGCTCTTGTGGGGTGTTCCCGGTCTGCAGTGGTCAGTATCTATCAGAAGTGGTCCAAGGAAGGAACAGTGGTGAACCGGCGACAGGGTCATGGGCGGCCGAGGCTCATTGATGCACGTGGGGAGCGAAGGCTGGCCCATGTGGTCCGATCCAACAGATGAGCTTCTGTAGCTCAAATTGCTCAAGAAGTTAATGCTGGTTCTGATAGAAAGGTGTCACAATACACAGTGCATCGCACCACCTATCTAAGCTTTGTTGCAGACCATGTTCACCCTTTCATGGAAACTGTATTCCCTGGTGGCTGTGGCCTCTTTCAGCAGGATAATGCTCCTGCCACAAAGCAAAAATGCTTCAGGAATGGTTTAAGGAGCACAACAACGAGTTTGAGGTGTTGATTTGGCCTCCAAATTCCCCAGATCTCAATCCAATCGAGCATCTGTGGGATGTGCTGAACAAACAAATCTGATCCATGGAGGCTCCACTTCGCAACTTACAGGACTTAAAGGATCTGCTGCTAACATCTTGGTGCAGATACCACAGCACACCTTCAGGGGTCTAGTGGAGTCCATGCCTCGACGGGTCAGGGCTGTTTTGGCAGCAAAAGGGGGACCAACACAATATTAGGAAGGTGGTCATAATGTTATGCCTGATCGGTGTATGAAATTTAAAGTTGACTTTTATATGGCAAGGCGAATTTATATTTATATAAAATGTGTGTGTAATAAAAATAAAGCACAACTGGTTCTGATTAGCTCAAATGTGTAGAATGAGATTTAAGAGCAGAGAGGAAGATTTTCAGTAAACAGCTGTTATTTATTAAACTTGCAATAAGTATTAAACCATAAATGCATAAAATAATAAAACTTGGAAAACTACAGAAAACTGGGCAGCTTACTCTTAGCTCTTTTCCATTAAACAGATTTTACTTTAATTTCACAACCTGTAGATGAGAGAGGTGTTGCTGGTCACAGGCTGAGATTAGATATTTAGATGATTAGAGGATTTTTAGTAGTATAGTTCACCCAGAAAGAACATTTTTCAAGTCAACATTCTTCATAATATCTTGTGTTCTGGAGGACGAAAAACGTCATACAGTTTTGGATTGGAACAAAAGAAAGAAAGTTAAATAGGAAGTTATGATGTGTTGTGTTAAAGGGAATGACATATTATCCTGTCCTGTAGGCTGAGACTGCCAGTGGGGTATCATGGGAGAGCTTCCTCTGTGGTGGTGTCTGGAACACCAATCAGAAGACCTCAAGGACAGATGAGACCAGACGCAGGTAAACAAAAGACACTGGACAAACTCTGGATGTAAAGTAGCTTAGAATTGATACAATTAAAAATAAAACACATTGTTTCTGTTTGCTTGTACTTAATTAAAAATGTTATTAAAAATGGGCCATCTGACCAGTCAGAGCAGAGTAGACTATAACGTGTTGTGCATTAACATACAGCACAGTCAGCACAAAACGCAATACGTGCTTTTTTTTATTTGCGTCATAGACATCATAGCAATGATTAATGGCATAATGTTTCGTGAAGAACCTCCATTTGGAGTGTGATGATAGGGCTGTTTTGATATTTTCATTTATGTTAAATGATTGCTTTCATTGGTCAGCAAACCCGCGCCGTTCATTACCACAGCCTCACTTGAGTACGGATCTGACATGTGTTTAAGTGAGGACTATAAATTTGAGGTAAATTCAGTCTGTAAGGAACTCTGCTGCGATATCCATCAAAACAGCTGTAAATCTGTTTGTTTTATAACTATATTTCTCTGTCTTTCTCGGATTCAGCTCAGCCGCCCATCTTTGGACCTAGCAAGCAGCTGGATATAGAGTTAGAGATGGTGAGTTAATGTTTTATAGTTCAGTAGTTTATTAGCTGAGCATGTTAGCATAAGTTGTTGCTGATTCAGTTCTGCAAAGAGGTGATATAAGGAACTAAAGACTTATAGATCTCATTCCTTCCCCATTGTTCATATAAACAAGGCACATAATCTCAGGAGAAATGCCTTTACAAGGAATGTGCTTTCAGTGGAAATGTTCCATAAATTGCACTTAATTTATGACTTTCTCCTTGCAGGTCTCGTTGTTTTGCAGCTGATATATGCAGTATATCTCAATATTCATTTATTTGCTTTGAATTGGCTTAAAAGGCTCAAACTGATTTCAACCGGACAGTCATTGTAGCTGAATACTGAAGATTCAGGATATTTTAATTACAACTGAGAGAATCAGTGATTTGTTAATTCTCTTTAACTTTTATTTAACTGACAAAAGTACAAGGAATAAAATTCCAATGTTTTCAAAAATTAATTGTATTTTGTAAATATATACAAATTTTGATTTTGATGGCTGCGACACACTCCAAAAAATGTTGGCACAGAGGCAAAATAAAACTGAAAAGATCACAGAATATTCAAGTTAAACGGTTTTGAACTGTTTGTCCACAGTTAGCAGGTGAATTGGTAATAGGTGAGGGTATCGTGATTGGGTGTAAAAGGAGCTTCTGTGTCTTTGCAAGCAAAGATGGGTCATGGCTCACCACTTTGCTCCAAATATCATGAGAGAATTGTCAAACAATTCAAAAAATCACATTTCTCAATGCAAGATTGCAAAGGTCTTTCAGCATCTACCGTACATAATATTATGAAAAGATTCAGGGAATCAAGAGAAATCTCAGTCCATGTCTCACTGCATGAGAAACCATTGTGCTACTGTGTTAAATACAGCCACATGTGCTCGGGAGTACTTTTGGAAAACCATCACTTAACACAGTCTACCTCTGCATCAAGAAACTGAAACAGTTTTAGAGACACCTGATCCTTGTTCGAACTGTTTCAGACACTGTGGATAAAAAAGAGGTGATGCAACTCGAATCTCTGTTACGCAAGGAGAAATCTATACATCAGTTCTATACAGAGAGGCTGTCAAGTTCTCTGAGCCCACACTCATCTTAGATGGTCCAGAAGACACTGGAAATCTTTGCTGTGGTCAGATGAGTCCACCTTTCAGCTTGTTATTGGAAAAAATGGACATTGATTTCTCAGTCCCAAAGACAAAAGACTTTCATCAGCGACAGGTGCAAAAGCAAACATCTGTCATGGTATGGAGGCATCAGGCATCAGTGCAAGTGGTATGGGTGAAGGAATCATTGATGTGGAGGCATATATTGAGATTGTACATATACTGCCATCAAGATAACATCTGGGAACCAAGACAATGCCAGGCCTCATTCTGTACATGCTAAAACAGTGGTTTCATAGACACTCTACACCGTAGAGAGGATGTGCCTGAGGATGTGTATGACCCATCATGAAAAGGAGAATCAGACAACTACAACCACAGAGTTTTGACCAAATGTTTTGTGTCAGACGAGATTGGTGCAAAAATTTCACTCGCAAAACTGCAACAATTAGTATCCGAAATTCGCAAACATTTAAAAAGTGTAATTAAAAGGAAAGGTGATGTGACACAGTGGTAAACGTGCCTCTGTATCAACTTTTTTGGAGTGTGTCGCAGCCATCAAAATCAAATTTTGTTTATATTTACAAAATACACTTTAAGTTGGTCAGTGACAACTTTGTACATCTTTTCTTTGTATTTTTGTCAATTAAAGGATTAGTTCACTTCAGAATTAAAATTTCCTGATAATTTACTCACCCCCATGTGATCCAAGATGTTCATGTCTTTCTTTCTTCAGTCAAAGAGAAATGAAGGTTTTTGAGGAAAACATTCCAGGATTTTTCTCCATATAGTGGACTTCACTGGGGTTCAACGGGTTGAAGGTCCAAATGTCAGTTTCAGTGCAGCTTCAAAGAGCTCTACATGATCCCAGACGAGGAATAAGAGTCTTATCTAGAGAAATGATCGGTCATTTCGGTCAAAAAAAAAAAAAAATTATATACTTTTTAATCACAAATGCTCGTCTTGCACTGCTCTGTGATGCGCCACGCATTATGTAATCACGTTGGAAAGGTCACGCGTGACGTAGGTGGAAATACCGCGGTAGGGCGAAAAACTCCGACATCGTTGTTTTACCTTTTATTGTAAAGACTGTTTGACTTGGTCTTTACACGTTTGCTTTATAGACACTGGATCGGTACTTCCGCCGACATCACACCTGACCATCGCAGAGCAGTGCAAGACGAGCATTTGTGGTTAAAAAGTATATAATTTTTATTTTTTTAGAAAATGACCGATAGTTTCACTAGATAAGACTCTTATTCCTCGTCTGGGATCATGTAGAGCTCTTTGAAGCTGCACTGAAACTGACATTTGGACCTTCAACCCGTTGAACCCCAGTGAAGTCCACTATATGGAGAAAAATCCTGGAATGTTTATAATAATTTATTTTCGACCGAAGAAAGAAAGACATGAACATCTTGGAAGACATGGGGGTGAGTAAAATTATCAGGAAATTTTAATTCTGAAGTGAACTAATCCTTTAAAATAGAAATATATATCTATATTATGACAATATGCTCTCAATGACAAGTGCAGAAAATAAAGGTTAAACAAATAAAACAAATCACAGATTCTTGATTTTATTGCATTTTACAAAAGGTAAAGTCAGTAAAACTCCAGTTAAAATAGTCAAGGCATGTTTTCCCACACAGTTTCTTCACTAAATATTGAATAATTTAATTTTCTACGCAACAATAAAACAATAAAAATTAAAAATCCCCCCTTAAAGACAGTCTACAGTGGCTTTGCAATAATCAAAATGTATTAATGTCATTTATTTGTGTCACTTTGTCTCTGAAACCAGAAAATGTTCAGAGGATCTTGGTAATTAAATTCACAATTGTTTTTACATGCTACTGAGATTAAGTAATACTTACTTGTACTAACGTATTGCTGACTGCTTCAGGGCAATCTGTCATTATTTTTTGTGCATGTGGTGCAACATCTTATGCAAGTTTTAAGAAAAATGAATGGGGATGTTTTTGTGTTTGTCTTTCAGGCATTCTTTGTGGGGAAAGGGAACAAGCTGGGAGAGCCTATCCCAGTGGAGAAGGCTCACGAGCACATCTTCGGCATGGTGCTTATGAACGACTGGAGTGGTGAGAAGTGGCAAGATATTTTCTTCTGCAATACATATTCTCCCAAATTATCTTATATGATGTTATATAAGCTTAAAGTCCCCCTGCTGTGCTTTTTCAGATATTAACTTTGATGTAGTGTGTAATATAGCAGTTTGTGAATGTAATATAGCGTGTCTGCGAAGTTTCAAAGATAAATGGAGTTAAATTCTCCCAAACGAAAGGACCAATTCTGCCTGAAACGAATCGTCAGTAATTCCAGTCTTAATTCCTGCACGAACATACTTTACTTACTTACAAACCTTACTTCACATTCAGTGTTTTTTTCCTTGCATTTCTTTAGAAAACCTCTCTTTCTCCTCCAAAGTTACTTTCCTCTCCAGCAGCGAGTCCCAGTTCTCGTTCCTCAGAAATGCTGCATGTCTTCTAGCGAGATTCTGTCAGAATTATGCAGAGGGTAGATATCTGTATATTATTTGAGTACAGCTCAGAATATCTTGTTTGGAACAGAAACTAGAAACGATGACGTCTCGATGGTGTGTATTAGTGCGTAAAGCCTTGAAAAATCTGGATGGGATTTCAAGGCTGTATCAATTTTCAGATAAATTGGATTTGAAACACAATGAAGAAATGAGATGGGTAAAGAATATCAGTGTTGTGAGGCGGCAGACTTTATAAAAGCAGGTTTCAAATTCAATAATCTCGCTCAATGTGACCAAATGTATTTGTCTGGACAGAAGCTTTATAAGACTTTGCCAAGCAATTTTGGTTTGTAAAATTAAATTATATTGCACTGTAATGCATTGTGGTGAAATGCGAGAATTTATGCTGCAATAAATTATTCCTTAAATGAATCAAATGTAGTTTATCACTAAGATAAAGCTCTTATGCTCTCCTGTAAAACTTGGTAAACTACATAGGCAGCATTTTAAGGGATAATATGCACACATATGCCTACGTAGGCTGTAGACAGCGAGGCAGCTCACTAGGTTTTGGAACAGCCTGTTTGTGCCTGAATAGTAATGTGTGCAGTGAATAATTGCTCATTTTATTTGAAGAAACTAATTGAATTTAGGCAAGGAAGAAGAAAAACCACAAGTAATGATCCATCCATTCCCAGATTCAGGCAAGAAGCAGAAGAGATGAAGTTTAAAGAGAAAGCAGTGAGAGTTCATGATCATTTCATTTATCCTGCTTACATCTCAAGAGGTGGCATACAAATTTCAAATGTTAATGAATCTAGTTGTTCAGGACACATGAATTTAAGGAGTTTTCAGCAGGGTAAAGGCACCAAATTATATTTTTGCACTTTTTGGAAAACGTTTGAGTAGTGTTTTTCCCAGCAAACCTCACTGCCACAATGCCAGTGCATGATTTGCATAGGTTACTTACTGTACAGTGTCTTTTCCTCTCTGATGTTGCAGCTCGGGATATCCAGGCTTGGGAATATGTTCCATTAGGTCCATTCCTGGGCAAGAACTTTGGGACCACCATCTCACCCTGGGTTGTTCCCATGGAAGCCCTGATGCCCTTTGTTGAGCCCAATCCTGTGCAGGTAAATTGGGTTAATTCTAAGTGTAAGAGTATAAATATTTTGATAATTAAATGACACTATAAGTTAAAAGTTAAAAATAACTCTGATGTGTATGCACATTACATTGGCTATCAATGTAAGAAGACTTAATTTTTGATGTTTTGGCCAAGATTTGAGTGCAGATGAACAATATAGACCATACCATCAATAGAGTTTTCATATAAATGCTGTTCTCTTGAACCTTTTATTCATTGAAGTAGTGTTGTCAAAAATATTGATATTTCAATATGTATCAATACTGAAATATCTGAAATTGTTCCAATACTAATTTTCTGAAGTATTGATAGACCAATACCAGCTGTGTTCTCACTCTTTCTTCTCTCTGACGGTGAATTGACACACCTGCCTCCTCTCACTCACTCCATTGTATATAATTTGAGTCATTCCCGCAGGTTTGCGCTCACACCAAAAACACGTGCACCACTGATCTATATTAGTGGCACTCTCATAAAGCTGCCTCTCAAACAGCTTGCGAGAACCAATTGACTTTTTTCATGGCTTGTTGCGCTTAAACTGTAAAATACATGGAAAATTATGTCAGAATGCCGTCTTGCCGAGTATTCAGGTAAACACAGTCAGTTTTGGAAGAAAACTGAGAAAACACGTTGTGTAACAGTATATTGGATCTGTGCATAAGCTCTTAAAGTGACAGCAGCCTAATAAACCTGCTGCAAAAGACAAAGAGAAAATCACTCATTGCTTTTGACTGAATAACTTTGTAACTTTAATTGTAAGCATTAATGTATATTTATTGTGTACAATGAAAACTATCCAGCGTTATTTTACATTTGGATACTTTCATTTCTGTAGTAGGTCTGTTTCTTACCTGAATACTACTGCCATGTTTATTTCACTTGTCTCTTATTTATTTGTGCTATCATTTGCAATTTGCTTATTTGTTCTTATTTTATTACTGACTGTTTACTTGTTTTGTTTTTTTGTTGTTAATGTAGTTCAATGATTCAAAAAAAGCCTCCCTGTGCTGTGTGTAAGCTTTATAAGCCGGTATGTCAGTTTTCCCCGTGGTATCGAATATCAATATTTTTCAAAGTATCATATCGAAGTTGGAAATTCCAGTATCATGATAACACTACATTGAAGAATCCTGAAAAAATATATCACAGTGTCCCTAAAAATTTGAAGCAGCATAACTGTTTTCAATATTAATGATATCAGGAATGTTTCTTGAGCAGCAAATCATCATATTAGAAGGACTTCTGAAGGATCATGTGACACTGAAGACTGGAGTAATGATGCTGAAAATTCAGCTTTGATCACAGGAATAAATTACAGTTTAAAGAGGACCTATAATGCCCCTTTTCACAAGATGTAATATAAGTCTCTGGTGTCTCCAGAATGTGTCTGTGAAGTTTCAGCTCAAAATACCCGACAGATCATTTATTATAGCTTGTCAAATTTGCCCTATTTGGGTGTGAGCAAAAACACGCCATTTATGTGTGTGTCCCTTTAAATGCAAATGAGCTGCTGCTCCCTTTCCAGAAGAGGGCGGAGCTTTAACAGCTCACGCTTCAGTTGCTCAACAACAACAAAGCTGGAGAATCTCACGCAGCCAAAATGAGGATTGTCAGTAACGGTGTTCAGCCTTACATTGTTCAAACCGGAGTCGACACTGATGGAAAGACTCAGGAAGAAGTTACAACTTTTAGAATGAAACTGGACGTTTCTGAATGGTTAGTGGATAAATTTATGTAGTTGCTGTTGTTGATTCAACTCATCGACTAGCATGTGCCGTCATGTTAATCTTTTGTGCAAATCCAGCGTTGAATTGACCCTCGTTTGTGAAGCAGTCCAGCGTAAAATGACGGCATGACAACAACACTCTACTACAACAACTCTTCCTCTTCTCTAAAGCAGCCCAACATGGCCTCACCCCCTTTGTTGTGTGTTCTTGGGGACGGGGTTAATGTAAATTTTGGGGTTTGTGATGTCACAATCCTAGAAAGAAGCTCATTGTAGTCCCTACCAGCCATTTTTTGTAGTCCTTAAACACAGAATTCTTTAAAAGAAAATCTCTCTCTTTGCATTGAACTGTGAGCATCATAACTCTGCAGATGTTGTTTATGCTCAAACAGCAACATTACACACTAACTAAAGTTAAAACTTGATGATTAATAATCATAATCAACCACCCCTTTTATGTATATTCAAACAGAAAACAGTTCTTTTAACTTGTAATAACATTTCACAATATTACTGTTTTTACTGTATTTTTGATCAAATAAATACAGCCATGGTGAGCAGACGAAACTTCTTTCAAAAATGAAAACCTTTTTCAAAAAGCCCTATAAGTGACGTATTTGGATCTCTCAGCTCTGTGTGTCACACAAAAGGCTCTTGTTCATGCAAAACCGGTGGGTGTCTTTAAAAAGGCAGTATTATTATGCCTACCTTTGGTAGCGGCCCTTTGGGAACATGCTTGTGTTGACTTTGAAATGCTGCCTAACATCGGCTTTGGACAAAGTACCCGATTAGCACTTCAAGAAGGGCCATTGCAAACCCATTATCTTTAAAAATGATGGTCGAATTTATTCAACTTTACAGTCCTGTTACAGCTCTGTGGAACGGACACATCATCATCAGAGTGCAGACTTTGCATATAAGCGGGAAATGAGTCGTGCTAAAGGCTGTTCTTTGAGTTACTACTTCCTTCTTTCTATTAAAAACTCAACCACTATGAGCGAATGAGGCTTTATTCTCTTTTATGCATTCATTTGTTTGATCAGTGATTCTCAGTCTGGGTCGCCACCCAAAAATAGCTTGCAGGTCTGTTCTGATGCTTCTGTTTGAATGCAGTTTTTTCAGGAGTTCAACATGGACAGCAAATATTTAACTTTTTTTTTTTTTTTTACCTGCATAAGGATGTTGTTCCAGCATCTACCGGCAGGGACCAAGCAAATCAGACAAACTCTTGATGCAAACATTGAATTCAAAAGTGTCTCGATGCCTTTCTGCTTCCGTATACAGGCCGAGATGTGCACTAAATGTTTGGTGGGAATGTCCCCATTTTATTTTTATTTATTTTCTTATAATTGTAGGACCCTGTGCCTCTTCCATACTTGCGTCACGATGACCCCTACACGTTCAATATCAACCTCTTTGTCGCTGTGAAAGGTGTGTCAGCATCTGTAACATCTGCGTATCTACTGCAAGTGTGACACTATTTGGCTTGAAGTGCTCAGTCTTGTTTTCTTCCTCATGTATTTCTCATCTGTCCAGGTGAGGGGATGCAAGAGGCCGCCACCATTTGCAAGTCTAATTTTAAGGTAGGAGATTGTTTTGCATTTGTTTTGTGTTCACACATTGCTGTTTCAAGAGTAACAAACTCATACTGACAACTCTTACTGTATCCATTTGGTTATACATGAATTTCCCTGAAAAAAAAACCCAGATATGCAAAAAATAAAAAACTGAATAGAGGAATTGACAAACATACTACACAAATATTCAGACTGGTTGGTCAACATATTGTCAGCGGGACAAGAAACAACAAAGTACGGACAATGTGCGTCAAATAAAAATGCAAAAAATATGTTCTGATCACCCTTTGAACCCAATAGAGATTATTTTTATCCCAGCTGTAATTATTTTTGGTGTCTCTTTCTTTCCATAAATACATCTGTGTATGTTTGGTTTTGCATCTTGCCATAAATTGCCCCGTGCAACTTTGCACCATTACCTGATTTGCTTAACTCCATTAGTGAATCAGGCACTAAAACAACACAGGCTGTGCTGTGCAAATAAACAAAGCTATTCATTCTTAGTGAAACCCCCTCTATCTGTTAGCGGTTCTGGGGAAAAACCCGTTCCATTGCAGCAGACAGAAGAGATTACACCATCCTTTCACATTCAGAGAAAGACGTTTTCTGTGTTTTGTAATAGACAGCCGCTGAATGTAACGTGTTGTGTCTCCTCAGTTCATGTACTGGTCCATGAAACAGCAGCTGGCACACCACACAGTCAACGGCTGCAACGTCAGAGCGGGCGATCTGCTGGCGTCAGGCACCATCAGCGGACCGGTACGTGTGCGAGCGAGCATGTCATTGATGTAGAATATATTAAAGAAATAGTTCACTCGAAACAATGTTTCTGCCGTCTCATTGTGGGCCTGAAGAGACAAATATGTTCTGAGACCTTAAAAAAATTCAATGAATAAATAAATTAATTAATTTAAGTAAATACACTTGAAGCCACATTATATTTATATATTATATTTATATTTTGTTAAATTAGTAAATTATGTAATATTTAAAAATAATTATTAATAATAATTTTGAATATACAAAAAATTATGCAAGTAATTACACTGGAAGCCACATTTATACATTTATTTTATTTCAGTCTGTTAAATTAGTCAATTATATAACAATTACCTTAAATTATTAAATTTAACTATAATTATTAATAATAATTGAAGATATATACAAAAATGTACTAATTTAAATAACTACACTGGAAGATTCATATTTTTATTTTATTTAAATCTGTTAAATTAGTAAATTATATAATAATTAATGATTAAATTGTACTATAATTATTGATAATAATTTAAAATGTATTTAAAAAATAATTAATTTAACTACACTGGAGACAACATTTATATTTTCTTTATCTGTTAAATTCAGTGAATAATATAATATTTAACTTTAATTATTAAATGTCGCTATATTTATTAATAATAATAAAAATAATAATTTAACTACACTGGAAGCCACATTTATATTTTTTTTTATTTCAGTCTGTTAAATTAGTCAATTATTTAACAATTAACTTTATTTTTAAATTTAAATTATTATTATATTTAAATTAATTAAAATGATTAAATTTAACTATATTAATAACAATTTAAAAAACTTAGTAATTTAAATAACTAGACGACTGGAAGACACATTCATATTTTTATTTTATTTAAATCTGTTAAATTTGTTAATTTATATAGATATATTAATTTATTATTTATTATATTTTGCTATAATTATTAATAATAAATTAAAATATATTAAAAAAGAATCAATTTAAGTAACTACACTGGAAGGCACCTTTAATTTCAATCTGTTAAATTCTGTGAATAAAATAATAATTAACTAGTTATTAAATTTAAATCTATAATAATTATTATAATAAAAATACACTGTAAGACATTTATATCTCTATATCATTTTAATCTCTTAAATTTAAATAATATAACATTTAACTTATATAACTTTATGCTTTTTAATTATTAATCATAATAATAATAATAATTATTATTATTATTATTAAAAAGTCTAGTTTGTTTATTTCCAGTAAAAAAAAAAAAAAAAAAAAAACTAACTAACTATCATATTTCTGCATAGAGCTGTATTATAGCACTGACGCTGTGTTTGTGTGCACGAAGGATCCGGAGAGTTTTGGCTCTCTGCTGGAGCTCTCCTGGAGGGGATCCAAGACTATTGACCTCGGCAGTGGAGAGACAAGGACCTTTTTGAAGGATGGAGACGAGGTCACTCTCTCAGGTGGGCTTTTAGAGTCAGTGTGTGCATGTTTGTTTTTACCTGAGAGCTGTAAGTTGATAGAACTGTGATGAAGGATCTGAACTCTCTGTGCAGGTTATTGTGAGGGCAGCGGCTATAGAGTGGGATTCGGTCTGTGTGAGGGGAAGATCCTTCCTGCTCTGCAACAGTGACGCACCTCTCTGTCCCTCCCTCCCTCCTGTAAGCCAGACAAAACACATGGCATCCACAGTATTATTCATCCTCCAATATTCATAACCTGCTAAAACCTGTTTAAAGGTCTTTAGGACTTTTAAAATCAGTGTAAAACTCTTTTTACCCCTGTAATCTGGTGAATTTCTGGGTGAAACAGAATTCATTAAGAAAAAATGAAGGACAGGACTTTGTTTTGCCCATCAGAATTGATTGGATTATTAAAAGTGGGTGTTAAATATCCCAGTGAAGGAGCTGAAATGTAAAAGTGATTGTCAAACTTGTTTTCTTCAGATAAGTTTTGTGATCTTGGGAAAATGATGGAAAAGCAGTTCCATGTGTTTGAAAACAGTCATTATTTCTGCAATTCAGCTATAGTTTCTGCAAAAGTTTGTTATTCTGTTACTGAAAAATAACTCAATAAAGTTACTGATTCCTTTTAAAATGTCTTAAGTCATGCTTTTGTTTTGTAACAATGTGCATAAAACATGTATGTTGCTGAACTAATGACACCACACAAATACTGGGTAAAATACTACATTTTTAATTACTAATAATAGAATTTTTTCTTTCTTAGTATTGATGGAATGAATATATTTATAAGCATTTCTCTTGGTTCATCTTGGATGGATTGTTTGGATGGGATTGCCTTCTTTGCAAAGGATGCAGAATGCGTTGCAATGAAGGCAATGAAAGGGAACAAAAGTACAAACTTTGTATTAAAGCAAAATTCTGTTATAACAAAATGTTTGTTGTTGTTTTTAACTCCATGACATATTAAATGAGACCTTCAACCAGCATTGTTCTCTTGGAGTTACAGGGTTTGGCTGTCATTGATGTGACTGTCACACAGGTAGAGTAAAAATGCTCCCAAAGGGAGAGATTGAGTGACAGGTCACTGCTGGAGCTCTGTTTCAGACGGTGGTTTTGACTGGGATCACCACAGCATTAATGAGCCTATCAAAGCTTTTGACTGAAGTGAATGTTTCTGACGGAGCAGACCTGATGTGTGTATCGATGAACGATGCTCTCACACTGACACTGTCAAACATTACCTGGAAGATTTAACAGTAAATAGTGGCTCTTGTTAAATTGGACATTCACTGTTATTTGCTGTTGCTCATATTTCAGGTTAGTCGTCTGAATGAAGATTTCTGTGAATTTTAACATTTGGCAACAACATATTTATTGTATTGTACCATGACAATAATATTTTTTGGACTATGATCTATTCCATGGTACTACCTTGTTTTTGTTTGTTTGTTTTGTTTTTTGTACCATGATTTATTTTATTTTTTTAATTGATATATATGATATAATTTACAAAATACCATTTACCTCCACTTTTTTCTCCTATATTTTTGATGGTGTTACCATGTATTATTTTTATTTTATGTATATTTTCATTATTTGTTTATTTAGAATATTTACCATTTTACAGCAGTTTTTTTTCTGGAAATGCACCTGTACAACCATGTATTTTTGGATGTGTACCATGTTTATTTTTTTTGTGGACATGAACTATTCACTGAATTACGTGGTATTTGAAGTATTCATGGTAATAATATTTGATGCCATGGTATTACCGCAGTAAATGGTAGCACTGCTCAGACACATTTAAACTGACAACAGAAAAATAAAACATACAATATGAAATATACTTATTATAAATAAATTGTTGTGACAGACCCTTCCATTAGCTCTTCCTCTGCAGTAAATCATCTGTGTTGTTCTCACGACCTGCTAACAGATGGTGCTGAGCGTTTGGAGCCGTGCTGCTGGAGATTACAAGGGTCCGTCCGTCATTTTGAGAGATTGAGACATCGGAGGTCAGATGGTCTGTGGTTCTGTTGGCATCCACGGCTTCTCCAGCGTAAGTGTGAATGTGTGTTGGTTTGGAGACAGAGATGGAGGGATCTCCGTTTCACTCTTACTGTGTGTCTCTCCCCCTCTGTGATCAGACTTTTATCGATGTGTCTTGGCAGCCTCACAAATGCACTTTAATGCTTTGACTTTTCCCTTACTGAAGGAGAGGCAGGTTAGAAATCTCTGAAAACAGTGTGTGTCTTGTATCCACCTTATTTTTCAGGTAAGAGCGGGCACGGCCATTTGTAAATTTTAATGTCTCTGGCTTCCGGTGTCATTCACAGTTATTTTTAGCTGTACAAAACAGCTCATTATGCTGCTTGATACTGCAAACTGGTATTTCTTACCATATTATTTTAATGTATTGTCTTAATTTTAAACGCGCTGCCCAGATAGCAAGCAACCATTGAAACAACATTAAATCACTTTTGTGTCCAGCGATTTAGACATTAATGGCTGTGTGTTGAGTTATTTTGAGGGGACAGCAAATTTACATTGTTATACAAGCTGTACACTCACTATTTTACATTGTAGCAAAGTAATTTCTTCAGTGTTGTCACATGAAAAGATATAATAAAATATTTACAAAAATGTGAGGGGTGTACTCACTTCTGTGAGATACTGTAAATACATCCTAAATGTATTGTAAAGATCTCATATTGCTTTTTAATACTTTGCTGTAATCTATCATTTCGTATTTCATCTTTTTACAACCACATTTATGATACATTACAATGCTTTTACAATGCTCAGCTACACCTTAAAAGAGTATAATGCATTACAAAACATAATGTAATGCATGACATTGGGTGTTGATCATATATGCATTGTACTTTTTAAAGATATAAATAAATATTATATTTTATAACTCTGGTGACAAGAATATACTGATTATGATGCGTATACAAATATTTATTTCTTCATTTTCAGCAGCGTATATTAAACAGTTTTAACATTTGGCCAGACAAGTGTATATTACATATATATATATTTACATTTACGCATTTGGCAGACGCTTTTATCCAAAGCGACTTACACTGCATTATACTATACATTTGTATCTGAGTATGTGCAATCCCTGGGATCGAACCCACAACCTTGGCATTGCTAGTGCCATGCTCTAAACACTGAGCTACAGGAAAGCATATATATATATATATATAAACTTTTTGTGAAATATTTTGCTTGAAAAATGCGCTTGTGCTATTTTTACTCAAAATAAATTACACTTGGTTTTGATATTTTATCTAATGCAATTACTTTCAGACATCAAGTATGGTTTAATACTGTTTGGGGGGAACTAATACACAGCCTTCAAAGAAAGTGTTATCAAAACTTGTAATAATTTCATAGTGGGATTGATTATTAAGCTCAGTGTGTGTGTGTGTGTGTGTGTGTGAAATGCGTGTGTGTAATGCTTTGAAATGCCACTAATCATTTGGGTCTCCTGGATCAGAGTGTTATAAATGAAATCCATGTGAGACACATTTAATCAATGCAGAGGTACATTATAAATGCAAATGTACAAAACGTGTACACTGCATTTCAAAACACAAAAACATCAGATTCCAAGCACACAAGTAAGTGTAAAGATATACAAAGGGTTGTAACAGCTGCTAACAGTATAGATTACACACATACTCGTAATGAGACGTTCGTTCCATTCAAATTTTATGACATGACCTTTATTATTATTATAAGAAATGTTGCTTGAGCAGCAAATCATCATATAAGAATGATTTACATTTATGCATTTGGCAGACGCTTTTATCCAAAGCGACTTACATTGCATTATACTACACATTTTGTATCTGAGTATGTGCAATCCCTGGGATCGAACCCACGACCTTGGCATTGCTAGTGCCATGCTCTAACCACTGAGCTACAGGAAAGCTTTACTGTATTTTTGTCAAATAAATGCAGCCTTGGTGCTCAAAGTAGACTGGTCTCTTGAATGGTAGTGTTCATCAGCCTCAACAGCAGCACATAATTACTGTTAGCATAATTCTGTTCGCTCTGCTGAGAGCTTTTACCCAGCTGCCCCTCATGAATCAACATCCCATAGTTACTATGCCTCTAAACTTAATAGAAGTATTGATTTGTGTGTGTTCTGTGGCAAGTGGAGCAGTGCTGCTAGTGTGTGTGTGTGTGTGTGTGTGTGTGTTCAGTTAGTAGCACACAGCAAATTTCAAAGCTTTCAAACAAACACTGATGTAAAAACATGAACACTGAATGGAAATCGAATAATTAAATAACAGAATAAATGGTGACATACTGCAAACTGTGCATGTTTTGGTAGATGATCATTCCTACTACGTTGTACATTTTTATGTTCTTTTTATTTAATTTCACTTTTTAAAGATTGAAATCTTCTCTCTCTGGAAATTACAATATCAGTTTAATATTATATATATATATTTCTGTCTTTTCAGTAAGCAACATGTTTTCTTGTGAACTTTGTTTTAATAGAAAATCAATTTACCATTATGTAAGTCCCTTTTTAATTATTTATTTATTAGAGATGTACCGATACTAAATTTCTCCACCAATACCTATAGCCGATTATTCAAAGCCAATTATTATTATTCATAATATTTTTAATTATTATATTTTGAAAGAAATGCAAATAAAAACTTTATTATCTCCATTTCATCAACTTGTTTCAGAGTAACTGGTATCAGTTATAAACATAAACACAACTCAAATTAATATTAACACATATTAACGAAATTCTTAAGATTAAATTAATATTTCTTAACTTTCTGAATGTTATTAATTCATATAATTACTATTAATATTGAACATTAGACTGGTTTCTAAGCATTATCTTTACACAGAGCACACATTCAGTGCATTTTCCTGCCCTCTTTTGATTGACAGGATATATCGGCCCTGACTATTGGCTGTTTTTAAACTATCGGCCGATACCGATTATTAGCCGATATATTGGTTATAAATATTTAAATGTTAGCAATGGATTTGATGGATTCTGATGTTTTTGTAGTTATACTGTGTCACTTTGAAATATTAAATCCTGTTCTATAAAATGACAAAAATATGAATGATAATGTTACAAAATTAATGCAAGAATGGAAAACCCATCTGGAGCCGCCTCTCTGAAAATCTCATTGGTCAACAAATGCACATGTCAGAGTGTCTATCCCTTTTTTAAACTATTTTAACTATTTATCTTTCTAAAACACATCCTCCTGGTCTTATAATGCAGAATCCATCAGTGCATGTTAAAAAACTGCATTTTATGTTGACAATTTTAGGCTATGAAAACCAGGTCTGATGCATTGAACACATTGCCTATGTTGAAGTACAGTGTACAAGACCCCAAAACAACAACCATCTTCACATTTTATTACTTAATGTTCCATTTAGTTTCATACTGGAATTTGGACATTATTGTGAGAAAAAAACAATAAAAAAACAATGGTGACCAAAACATTACTGGGCTGCACTTGATGAATAATTGCATTAGGCGACTGTACTCTTACTGAAATAATTACATTGAACATAATTGAACCCTTGAAAGTGCTGCTTGACCAGGTGAACCACCTGGTTTAGAGAAGTAATAATGTCTTGCTGTTGTATTTCAAATCAGGACAGCTTTGTGTTTGGACTGCACAAACTTTGGCATGAACAAACCCCCCAAAAATAACACTGAAATGCAATGCAAATGTTGATAAGAGTTAAGTAACGTGTTGGCCACACTGCCAGAAAATGATTTGTATCATTTAAATGTATTGAACAGAAAATAAAAGCATGATCGATCGTCCTGCATTGTGTGAAATAAATAGTCGCGTTGAGAGGGAGGGAGCTTGTGGTTCTTATGATGGACAACAAATGCTCTCACTGTGCTGAATCATTCCTGAGAGCTGTTTCTTCTGAGTGTACAAGATAAAGGAGTAATGTGACGGGAAAAATATAAATCAGTTTTGAATGAAAGTGATCATAACTTAACCACAGCGAACAGAACTGATGTCACACTCCTCAACACTGCTGGATGTGACTTTACAACACATTCAATTTGATACTGTAATGCTTTATTTTGTTATCAACTCCATATGTGAAAAGTAGAATATCAACAATCAAAACGCTTCTGGTTGTGGAGATAAGACCTTCTTCAGAGGTTATTGACGTGAGACGGAACTGTGATTGGTGGTGTCAGCGAGGCTCCCATCAGCGGATGACATAATACCTGTGTCCCAATTCAGAGGCTGCATCCTTGGAAGGCCGACTGCGTCACCGCGGTGCGACAAAGGCTGTCCCAATTCGAAGGCTCCTTCATATTTGGCTTCGAAATGCTGCCTTAGTTTCCCATGAAATGAAGGATACAACAGATGGATCCTTCACGGCCTTGCCTACCCCAGAATTCATTGTGTGCCAGTGATGACAGGAGTTTTTGAGAGAAACTGCCGAATTACACTTTTAAGCCAGCTTGGGCTTTTCCACTGAACTGTTAGCTGTCATTCTGTACTCGCTGTACATCGACACACAACCATCAGTGGTTGACTTTTTTAATGTTGTATTTATATTTGAATGCAGTTATCACACTTGCCTAATTTGAAGATTGCAGTAAAGACTTGAAGCTAATGGGAATGTTGGAAACACAGTAGTCACAACATTTTTTTAGCACTTCAAATGTTATTTTTAATGTGATGACCAAAAACAATATTTGTTCATTCTTCTGAGATTGTCCCGATTTGTAAAACAGAATGTTTCAAGATGTGTGGAATCCAACATTTGATAGAAAACAAATTTATTTGAAAATAAATAAATAATAATAATTACTGCTATAATCATCAGATGGCAGCAGAGGACCATTTATTGGCTCATATTAGTCATTTCCTGACTTCGCTTTTGAATAAATATTAAACATTATAAAATCACTAGGTTTAAAAATACATTTTATCAAGGTGAAGTATGAAGTACTCACAAAATCTCATGGAAAACAAAAACTTTTCTTGTGAATGAATCACACAGAAAGCAAGAACAGCGCTCTCCCTTTATAATCAGAATGATTTCAGCACACTTGTGAAAACTCTCATTTTGTTCAATGAATCTAAGTGCACAATAAATCTTTAATTTACAAGTGTGTTGACGTTTTTTCACACAAAAGTGTGAAAACTGATGTTCGATTTGAATTTTGCTGAGGAGGAACACTGACACATCTTTTTTTATGTTGTCTTATGTTTGAAAAACTAAATTAATGCTAGGCCTGACTATTTAAGTGACTAAATTCTGATTATAAACTAAGCTTCCTTACATCACTGACGTACTCAACTAGAAATGCAAACAGACTATTCATTTTGACAGTGGAAAAGAGCTTCAAGATACAATATATAAATTCTGTTCGTTTTTGCACTTTTACCTCATTTGCATAATTTATTTAGTGAATCATATACTTAAAAAAATGAAATTAAACAACATTATTATCGATCTGACTATACTGACCTTATTGAATGTGAACAGAAACTTGAACTGAACTGAGAATATGAACTGAAAATTGAGCTGAATAAAGACACTATTGTCCTCTGCTTTACAGCTGAAATTGAAGTAGTTTCATAACTGAACTATGCAACATTAACACTTATTTTCCTGCGTAATAACATGCTTAAAACAATCTATATTATGTGAATCATTATATAAATAAATATTACTTCACATGAATTCCCCATAAATTGTAGTGTGGCCCCCTTGTAATTCCTGTTTTAAAGGAACACTCCACTTTTTTAAAAAATAGGCTCATTTTCCAACTCCCCTAGAGTTAAACAGTTGAGTTTTACCGTTTTCGAATCCATTCAGCCGATCTCCGGGTCTGGCGGTACCACTTTTAGCATAGCTTAGCATAGTTCATTGAATCTGATTAGACCGTTAGCATCTCGCTCAAAAATGACCAAAAAATGTTCAATATTTTTCCTATTTAAAACTTGAATCTTCTGTAGTTACATTGTGTACTAAGACTGACGGAAAATGAAAAGTTGTGATTTTCTAGGCCGATATGGCGAGGAACTATACTCTCATTCTGGCGTAATAATCAAGGAACTTTGCTGCCGTACCATGGCTGCAGCAGGCGCAATGATATTACGCAACTTTTCATTTTCCGTCAGTCTTAATACACGATGTAACTACAGAAGAGTCAAGTTTTAAATAGGAAAAATATCGAAACTCTTTGGTCATTTTTGAGCGAGATGCTAACAGTCTAATCAGATTCAATGAACTATGCTAAGCTATGCTAAAAGTGGTACCGCCAGACCCGGAGATCGGCTGAATGGATTTGAAAATGGTAAAACTCAACTGTTTAACTCTAGGGGAGTTGGAAAATGAGCCTATTTTCAAAAAAAGTGGAGTGTTCCTTTAAAGCTTTAAAGGGGCTATAGAATTCAGAAACCCTTGTGCGACCCACATGCGACAAAATGACTTTATCCACAAGGTGGCAACCATGTCCTGAGTTCGTCGATTCACAAGATAGTCAAAGAAAAACTGCATAAACAGAACAGACCGGAAAACACATGCAAGCTACAGCGACGATGGAGGACTACATAGACGAGAGATTGTGCGGTTAGAAAGTACTCTCATTTGTACAACTCTAGCATGAAAGAAAACAAAGATGTTTACATGGGTTGTAACTCGTTGCGAGAGATTGCTCAAAACTGTGCACGCGTCGAACACCTGTTTATGCGTACGAGTTGAATGAAGTATACTTTGCAAGGCTGTTCGTTCGACTGTGTGCGTACATTAGTATGTAAATAAACTAAGTATACCCAAGGCTTTACTCATTTCACTCTTGATGTGAAAGGGCCTTTACATTTGCCAAAATAGAACTTTATTTTTTTGTTATTAAAAAACAAACAAGCAAGCCCAGCCCAGGTGAGAAAAAGTAATGCATAAGTAATGTAACGCATTACTTTCCATAAAAAGTTCCGCAGTTTAATAACTTTTTAAGGTAGTAACACAGTATTGTAAAGCATTACTTTTAAAAGTAACTGTCCCCAATACAACTCACGTTGAAGTTCTTTTTCGTTCTTCGCTTAGAAGTAAAAAGTTGGAAATCGCTTTGCTGCGAACATCCCAACGTCCATGCTGCTGAGAGTTACGTTAATTAGATGAATATATAAATAGTATGTGCTGTGCTTTAACATACAACAAAATTGACAGCGCCAGTTCAGAAAGCATCTGATCATAGCGATGTGGAACCATCTCTGTGATTCACCAGCATCATGTTGACAGATGAGGACATTTCACGAGTTCGCCTGCCCATTCAGTCTGAATGGTTAATGGTAAAACAAACTTGGCTTGCTGTCCTCGAAGGAGGCTCAAACCCGAGGTTCGGCTCGAGCTCCGAGTTAAACCCCCCCATAACAGTGCTGCGTAGAGGGAGAATAAGAGAAATAGAGGAGGAGATGGGGAGGAGGACGGATGCTGGAAGAATTGTCGCTGGGATGACGCAGTGACTGCTGCTTATATACACTCGTAATGATGATTGACAGGACTGAATGTTTAGGCTCCTCCCGAACCTACGTTTGGAACTACATTAAAATTACACTGTTATGATATTTAGTATATTTGAGACTATAGACTATTCAGATCTGGCTATGTGAGAATGTAGTTTGAACGAATCTCTTTTCTTCGCATGACACGTTGACATTACAGTACAGAATGGCTCTTTGGGCATTATCCTGAACATTGTATAAGCATTCATTTCATGTATCATTAAACAGATAAGAGGCTCTCTGGAGTGTAACCGTCACATCCTTTGGATTTTCTTCACATAAAAATCAGTCTACAGGCTTTCATAGACAACCTAGGAAGTTGGGGAAGGTCTTGTTTAAGTTTGTTCATACTTGAACAGCAATAAAAAAAAGTGATTAATACATGAAAATTCTTACATATAGCTCCTTTAAGATTTCCATTGATAAGATTTGCAGTCTATTAACCAAAGTTTGGTGATGATTCACCTGAAATATTGGAATCAATATTATCTTTATTGTGGTTGAGAACAGACATTGCATTTTCTCATCAAACAGGACATTGGTGTTTTGTTGGTTTGTCCTTCACATTAATAAAAGATACATTCATGACTTGATTTATATGACTTCAGCTGAGGCACTTGATATCATGCAGTGCAGACTATAGCTCTCTGCAAATGTGAACACTTCATTAAGGACAACAGACTCAAAACACATCAGCGAATCAGATTGTAATTGAAAGAGACAGATGCTCTTGTAAACACGACGATAAGATGAATGCAACAGTTTATGGGGTTCTTCATCTTTTTTGCCCCAAGGCCTTCAGTCTTGCAAAATATAACCACAATTAAGACCACAAACAATGTAAATGTGAAGTATGCAGTCCCATTGTACAAACTGTACTTGCAGGGGTGGTTACAATAGAGTTAACTGCAAATGTCTGTGCCATTAAACCATAAATAAACATCTTTACTAACCTTTGCTCCGCAATGACAGTGTAAGAGAAGACTGACAGTAGAAGAAAAAAAGTTTCTGTCTGCTATAGCACCCCTTGTGGCAATGCTAAGAATGCAGCTTCGTTTGCATACAAAATTGAGCTTGCGTAGCTAGATGTGTGTTCAGGGCCTTACTCGGATGTGTATTTCATTATTTTATAATATAAAAATATAAATTTGCTCCGTTGTTTCTGAAAAATTCAAGATGCACTGTTTGTGAGTACAGCTGCGTCTGGTTTAGAAGTGTCTCCTTTTGGTCTGATTCTGTGGCTTTGTGTGCTTCTGTTTTGGAGTGATTTCATTTTACTGAACCCCATCCAGGGCAGGAGCAAAAGAGAGGGCGTGGGTGTCATTTCAGGATTCATGCCTTCTTGTTTGATGCAAATAATTCAAGTCAGTTTCCATAAAGATGTCGTCAAAATGTTGAGATCCTCTTTTAATTGTGTGGACTTATACCAGAAGATGACTAGCAGCTTAAAAATCCCATAGTGTGTACTGGTTAAAACATGGTGTTAGTGCTAATCGTCCAAGTGCTGCTCCTCCCAGGTGGACGTGGGAATGGCGCTGTAGGGGTCCATGATGACTTTGGCACAACGGATGATCATCGCCACCAGCAGCACACAGAGGAAGGCGATGCATGCCAGGGTCAGACCCTGGTCCACGTCCACAAAAGCAGGGTCTGGTGTTGTCTCCTCCATCGCTTCGGTCTGTCCACATCAGTCCAGGCCTCTGCTACCATCCTGATCACTTATCTGAGGGAGATTGAGAGACAAGTAAAAGTCCAATAAACTGAGCTGGTTTAACAAATCTGCATAAAGGGTTTTAGGTTCATTACACCTTAAACTCCATCAACAGCATCTGTGGGCTGTTGTTGAATTACCACAGATAATATTGTAGTAAAATCTGTATTTGATCTGTAAAGGGGCCGTTCACTCAATCTATTTTTTGATTGTTTGGCTGTGTCAGATAGATATTTTTGGAATTTTGAAAGACTTTTCAGTGGCTCTATGTGGAGTGAGAAAGGAGTCGTTTGTGCATATGATTGTAGAACTGCAGAATTAAGAAACCAACAACTATATTTAGCTCTTATGTGTACATGGTCAAAAAACTACAAACTTGTGATAACAGCCCTAAACTAAGCAATAAAACTGATTTTAAATGGGCACAATTATCAGTCGATGCTGTTAACTTTAAGAGTTTTTAGGTGAGAGTATATTTGTTTAGATTTATATGTAAACATATTGCCTATTTGAAAATTAGTTTAGACGCTTTCAGAGATGTGAAGTGTTCAGAGCTCATGTACCCGCAGAGAACAGCTTCATCTCGGCCAGTCCTTCGGGAATTTGTCCATGGCTCTTATGTAGATATAATTTGTTTAATACCTACATAATATAATTATGTAGGTATAATTTGTTTTGGGTATATCAAATGGGCATATCAGTCTTTGGTCTTATTAATCTATTATTTGTTCCAGAGCTAATAGATTTGGCTTAAGGGCTATATTAAGTTTCATAACTTTATATTTACATTGAAATTCAATCCTGCACCAACTAGAGCGCTGCTTTTGTACGTGTGACTGAACTGTTTGCTTGTGTTTATTTCCTATTTTATGTCTTATACTGTTATAATAGCTATTGTTGTTCATTTAAACATTATTGTTCAATAAATAATATTTTATATAAATAACATGCAGTATTTTTTGGTATTGAGAAAGAGTCTGTTAGTGATTTCGACTTCAGTGAAAGTTTCATTAATACGAGTGAGTGAGTCAGTTGCAAAGACTTTTTTTATATTGAAATGGACTGAAAGAGGGAAACAAGGACATTGTTTTTACTTTAAACAACATCTTACAAGAAGCAACTGACAAATGCATTGACTAGCGCTGTCATGGGAAATCCTCTTAAATGTTAAAAGGACAAAGACAAAGATATCACTTTCCTCAGCAGACATTCAAACTGATTTTGTGATTATGAATATAAAATTGTCTTGAAGAATATCAGATGCAGGTAATACATTTTTAAAATTTTTAAAAACACTTTGTTGTTGTTTCTTATTTATTTACACACTCATGCCAGCGAACTGTTGTATAAACGCAATATCACACTTGTAGCCGTACAGCCATATTTGCACAGCTACTCATGTGATATTGCTCAACCAAAAAAATGCTGGGTTATTTCAACCCATGTTTGGGTCAAATATGGACAAACCCAACCACTGGGTTTAAAAAATGTAATTTAAAAATTTAAACCAACATTTGGGTTTGTTCATATTTGACCCAAACATGGGTTAAAAAACAACCCAGCATTTTAGTGTACTGTTTTACTGTATGTTTAATCAAATAAATGTTTTACTGTATGTTTAATCAAATAAATTCTTTCAAAACATTAAAAAAAATTCTTATATTTCATTCATATATCTAACTCTATTCACACATCTAAACTTTGTATTGCATCACTTTTTTATGTTACTCTTTAGGATGTTTCTTCATTTCATCATGTTTTATTCTCTGCTAAACGAATAACTGTAAATGTTTATTTGTCATCTGCTGTTGTACCATAATGTGTTTTATAGTTTGTAATCATGCAGTGTGCTGCATTTATGGAGTTCATGAATCATTTATGAGATCATTAAACAGGTATTATGAATGTGATGTTCAGCCATTATAGCAGCATATTAGTCATTTAAAAGAAGTGCATATGTTTTGCATGATAAGAGTGCTGACAAAGCATGCATTAGTCATCTCTGTTAGAGAGTCACATTTAATGCATTACAGATTGCTGATGTAACAGCTGATCACTCACTAAACGCCATTAATTCAGAGGCATCATTGAGCGAAGACGCCAAGTACAAATTACGATTTTATTTTCTCTTTGTTTATGTCTAGATATGAAGACAGGAGTATAATCAATTGCTTTTGGATTAGGAGTTGGTTGCATGTCAATATCTGCAGCATCATTCAATTTTATTGTCTGCATACAAAAAGGAAACCAATAAAAGGCTAATGCATTTCTTAGAGGCATTGAGTGTCTTTTAACTGTCCTTTGATTATGACTGGCTGTGAAGTTGATCTGCTACTGGTTACTAACGCTGTTCTATAAACTTCATCTGTTTAAGGTCACATTGTTCAACAACAGGTGGTAGATGCATATATTTACACAAACATATTTAATATAAAACAAATGCTTTCAGATGGGGACATTGTAAATATTGATTTTCATTTGAGAATGTTATGTTTTCTAATGATCTCAAGATATAATAATAAGGAGATTCTATTTCATTCAGATATAAGTTAGGAAAGTTCTACTCAAACTTCAAACTCAAACATAAAAAGTTATTTTATTGTGAGGCAACTCTGAGCCCAAATTTACAGATGATTTCAAAGTTTGTAATGTTTTGATTCATCTCAGTTGGTTGGGTTGGTTCATTAATCAGAACTCTTTATTGAAGTTTTTTTTCTCATCTCTGTAGAGGAAAAGAATGGGAAAATACTTCTGAAACCAGGACTGGTGAAAAGGTCACTGTTGCGCTTCATTAGTTCTGCAGTTCTGCTGGGTAAAAATGTTCTTTTGTAGACAACAGTACTGAACATGTCCAGACATTGTCTGAAGTCATTTTTAGTGACATTAAGTGAAGTTAATGGGGGAACACTGAAAGGATTTAAACATCACACTAAGCCCAAAAACTCTCTCTCTCTTTCTCTCTCTCTGTATATGGATCAGACATGTAAATCTGAGTCTTGTTAAAATGTTTATTTTAGATTATTTTCCAAGAGGCCTTAGATTTCTGCATATTTTAAGTGTATAGAAAAGGTTTTATCAAAGGTTTGTTCATATGTAATGTACCTGAGGTAAATAATGAGGTTTAAACCAGTAATGTTCTGCAATGCAGTTCACTCAATGTACAGAACATATCTCATTTATCACAGTGAATATGAGCACTAAATTCAATATGTGATGCTTCGCCGAGTCTTCATGGGGAGGCATGAGGGTGGATATATCAATATGATGATATAGCGCTATTCCAAACAAAATTAATGACCCCCTTTTTAACTCAAAACAGTCTCAATAAACACCAAGAATGGATCAGAAACAAAGTATCTTTAAGCATACAATAATAAATAGGCTGGTATAAGTAATTTCATATCAAATTATTATTACGGGGCAAATAATTATTATAGGGCAGTCATGGCCTAGTGGTTAGAGAGTCAAACTGGTATAAAATGGCTGGCCACTGCTCCGGCCACTGTGTATGTGTGTTCACTACTCAATACTCCTAATGTGAGTGCACTAATGGGTTAAATGCAGAGGACAAATTCTGAGTATGCACTTATACTAGTAAGAGCTGAGTAAACCTCACTCCCTTGGCCTGCAGATTCCTGCCGTGACCCGGATGGGAGTGAGGTTTAAGGTGGTGAGTGTAACGGAGGCCTGCTAGTAAGAGCTGTGTGAGTAAACCTCACTCCCCTGACCTCAAGAGGCGCACTAGCAACTGACAGGTCGAGTAGGACCGGTTATATTTGGTGCCGTGACCCGGATGGGAGTAAGTGTAACAGAGGCCAGCTAGTAAGAGCTGTGTGAGTAAACCTCACTCCCCTGACCTCAAGAGGTGCACTAGCGACTGACAGGTTGAGTAGGAGCGACTGACAGGTTGAGTAGGAGCGATTACATTTGGTGCCGTGACCCCGATGGGAGGTTTGGGAGGTTTAAGGTGGTGAGTGTAACGGAGGCCAGCTAGTAAGAGCTGTGTGAATAAACCTCACTCCCCTGACCTCAAGAGGTGCACTAGCGACTGACAGGTTGAGTAGGAGCGATTACATTTGGTGCTGTGACCCGGATGGGAGTGAGGTTTAAGGTGGTGAGTGTAACGGAGGCCAGCTAGTAAGAGCTGTGTGAATAAACCTCACTCCCCTGACCTCAAGAGGTGCACTAGCGACTGACAGGTTGAGTAGGACCGGTTATATTTGGTGCCGTGACCCAGATGGGAGTGAGGTTTAGGGGGATGAGTGTAACGGAGGCCTGCTAGTAAGAGCTGTGTGAGTAAACCTCACTCCCCTGACCTCAAGAGGCGCACTAGCGACTGACAGGTCAAGTAGGACCGGTTATATTTGGTGCCGTGACCCGGATGGGAGTAAGTGTAACAGAGGCCAGCTAGTAAGAGCTGTGTGAGTAAACCTCACTCCCCTGACCTCAAGAGGTGCACTAGCGACTGACAGGTTGAGTAGGAGCGATTACATTTGGTGCCATGACCCAGATGGGAGTGAGGTTTAAGGTGGTGAGTGTAACGGAGGCCTGCTAGTAAGAGCTCACTCCCCTGGCCTCGGGAGACGCGCTAGTGACTGATGCTAGATGACGATTGATGTCTTCACTGTCCTTGTTAGTGCACCCATCTCCCATGCCGGAGATGGAGGTTCAAATCCTGCTCGGAGCAGGTCGAGTAGGACCGGTTATATTTGGTGCTGTGACCCAGATGGGAGTGAGGTTTAGGGTAGTGAGTGTAATGGAGGCCAGCTAGTAAGAGCTGTGTGAGTAAACCTTACTCCCCTGACCTAGCAACTAAGAGGCGCACTAGCAATCGACGCTAGAGGTTGCGATCTTTAGCGTCCTTGTTAGTACACCCACCTCCAATGCCAGAGACACCAGTTCGAATCCCACTCAAAGTAGAACCGGAGGGATTACAATTGCATTACCCAAAAGTGCCATACTTCATTCATTTTGTATTCTTTGAGCAATGCTCTCTTCTTCAACATAACACTTTGCAGCTGTGTCTGTTTTTCCCATGACCACCACCAAAATCATGACCCACGGTCCGGAGGCAGACCCTTAGCACTATTGAAATAAAATCTACTTTAACAATGAAACAAACTTCCAATCTGAGAGGCCTTGTGTGGAACTGTACCACATTCCACCTCTGTCAGCTGGTTTGTGGATTATCCTCGCTTTCATCAAGCCCACAAGCCCTTTCACGTCTTCGGTGAGGTCTGGTCTTTACACAGACATGCTTTTTGGAAACAGTAATTAGTGTTCACTCAAGGACGCAGCAACAGTAACCGTGGCAACGACATTAGCAATTTAATGGAGAATTACAGCTGTCCCCTCTAACCAGGACACACGCAGAAGAAAACCTTTCATCTCTAAATTAACCTGAGTGTGGAAACACTCTGTGGCTTCAAAATAGACTCACCAAATCATTTAGAAACCGCTTTGTTTGGGGGAAAAAAACACAAACACAGACAGTATGAAATGAAAAGTGTCTGCTCAGAGATTATCTTCAATAACCAGCTAGCAATTTTATCCATTTATCTATTTGGTCCTTTTCTGAAACGGTCATGTTTGAAAGGAGATGAAAAGCTGATAAATTGGTTTACTTTTTTGTGTCTCTCACTGAGTTTCTCACTAGCAATTCTTGACAAGATAATTAATAAACACTTTCAATATAGTGCATCAAGCAGCTCTGAGAATATATCAAACAGACTAAGGCAAACTGTCTGATTAATTAAAAGCCAAAAGGAGACAACACAGAAAAAACAGCTGAGTCACTGAAAGCAACTCATATAGAGGACTGCATGAGTCCTAAAAACCAGAAATTAGCATTTTTGCACTTTATACAAATGCCTGAAATAGGTCTGTTGTTAAAACAAGCTCAAGATATTTTCTATGTATTTCATTCTACGGCATAAAATACATCAAGTAATACCCCACCCGATATTTTTCAAAGTTTTTACATGGTTGAAAGCAAGTGGCTTAATTGGACTACAGAGGTTGTCGGGGACATTAAACATCATCATGGCAAAATGGTAAACTCATCTACTCACTTGTCCGCTTTCACAGCTTCATTGTGTTTATAAGCACACTCTTGCAAACTATTCTAACTCAAAGTTTCCAACTTGTAGATTTCAAATAAAGATTGAAAAGTTGTCAAAGTTTAATGTTGGTGACATTAAAGTCATGCTCAACTTTAGCTTTTTACTTCTGGTGACTGTATTTATAGGCTTCGAAATTCATATAAGTAGTAAAATAAATAAAAATCCTATTGGATTTTGATGAGGGAACCCAGTTGAAGCTAATTATCACTTCTTCAGCGCTCTATTAACACAGAACCTGATTTCACCAAGTGCAACATGTTCTTGGATCAACATCTTTGTTTATTCTGGAACAACATTTCCAATCAATCAGACTTGAGGGAAAGTTTACAGTTTATGTCAAGTTTAGGCTTACAACCAGGGTTAGATTCTTCTACATCAGTGTCATCACCTATAATTTTCCTCTGATTTTAGCGATAACTTATGGGTAAGGTTAGGTTTAGAGGATATGGTTAGGACTAAAGTCAAAAAATAAAAATATGTTGACCCAGGAACACATCTAACTCTGCAAAATCAGGATGTGCCTCTATTAACCGTCTGGAAGTTAATGGGCGTTTCACAGACAGAAGGCTGCATGTCATCAAGCGCAGCCGAAGGCCGTCTCAGTTTGAAGGATCCTTTGAAGGTAGCCTTAGTTTTGCGTCCTTCATTCAGCTCATTTTGAAGGATGCATCCAGTATATTCTTCGCGTCCTTCAGTCACTCACAATGCTTTGCATACATTACAATTCACGAAAAAGAAGTGATGGGAAACAAGTTGGCACTGAGCTTGTCTGAGTTCATTATGAAATGTAAGACAAGAATAATGTTTTCAGAGATAAAGGCATACATATTATCTTTTGTTTTGGTGTTAATTACTGCCAATAGTGTAAGCCACTGGGAGACCACAGACGGCTGTATTGCATTAATAGAAAGCCAGTTAATATAAAGATTTTGGTAACAATTTACAATAAGGTTCATTAGTTAACTACATTAGTTAATATGAACTAATAATGAACTGCACTTCTACAGCATTTATTCATCTTTGTTCATTTCAACATTTACCAATACATTATTAAAAGGCAAAAATGAACAAAACATCTGTTTGGTTTTGATTATCATCTCTATCCTATACAGAATCCTATAAAAGTAAATTTTGTATAATAGGTCATATTTAAAAAGCTCAAAACATATATTTTAGCATGAAACAACAATGCTTAAGATTTTAATTGACTTGCAACATTAAGGTCTGAGAGTTATTAGTTAATATAAATGCTAATGCATCGTAATCCTTTAAAGAAATCTAACATGGCAGTCTAATTTTTGGCCAAAATACCATCATTTCTTCAGTTCTAATTAAAAAAGTAAAATTGTGCTCTGAAACTTTAAGGCAAGTATGTGAATGTAAGCACTACTAGTTATGAAATATGTCAGGCTGCAATTCATAATGCAATCTAAAGCAAGTAATAGCATAAACTGTTCATCTTCAGTCAGTTTTCTCTTTCACTACTGTCATATCAGAACAACAGTCTGAAGAGAATCTTGCTGGACAAGCAAGTTAACGTTAGATAAACGGTCAACATATTATGTCACAGACATTATCACCACGGTAATGCAAGAGAGCATGTGAGTGTATTCAATGCACACTTGCAATGTGTTGGTCAAACATCAGCTATCTGATTGTGTATTTTCATCCAGAATGTTTCTGATCTTAGTTGAATCTGGAGTATTGTACAGACATGTTTTGGTGATTAAAGAGTCTAAAAGCTGGCGCTGGAGATAAATTATTTTCCCTGCTGTTATCATTTAAGCTGTGGTAGTGTGTGACATTTGCAGTATTTTGATAATTGCATGCTGTGATTAACGACTGAGAGTGTTAAACTGTCAGAGCTGGGATGGGAGATAACGGGAGTGTGTGTGTGTGTGTGTGTGTGTGTGAGGCAGGAACTACAGTGTCACTCAGGCATGACATGAAGAACAACTCAATTTACGAGTGACTAGAGGGGAAAATACATTCTTGGACCTCTTTAGACTTGTATTTGAGCCTTTGTGTGTCGGGGTGTGTTGCATTGTGCAAAAAATGGAAGCTAGCAGATGATAATATCATTTATCATGGCAAGGGATGGGAATCCGAGGGAATTTATCCATTATCATTCTGATTCAGATTAAACTTTTCCATTATTTAACATTTAACTATACCTTATAACAATTCCATTATCTTTTCTTTTTTTTCTTTTTTTTTCAATTTTGGGGAAAATTTACTCCAATTTTTGAACAAAAATACTGTAAAAATAATAATTAATCTAAATATTAATATTTTTATTTAATTCCATTATTTATTCATTTTAATGTTTGTTTGTTTGTTTTTTGCAGCAATACTGCATACATAAAATATTAAGATTTGTTTTCAATTAGATTTTTCCACTTGTTTTTAATACTAATTTAAACTTTTAAAATGACTCTAATTAAATACTCTATTTTTAGATTCTATTTTTAGATTAGACAAAATACTCTAATTTTAGATTCTCTGAAAAAGTGTTTATTCCCAATCCCAAGTGTATATTTTGTATATTAGAACTGCAAAATAAGACAAAAATACTGATAAAACAGGACATTTTGCAATGAATAGCTTACACTCTAAAAAATGCTGGGTTGTTTCAACCCAAATTTGGGTCAAATATGGACAACCCCAACCTTTGTGTTAAACTTTTAAATTACATTTTTTACCCAACGGTTGGGTTTGTCCATATTTGACCCAAATTTGGATTGAAACAAGCAAATTTAATACAATAAACAAACTTTAAGTGCAAATAAACTAATCTGAGGCTGATTCATGAGTCTTTCTGACTGATTCAAGAAAAATAATTAGTTTATAAGAGTCATTTGTTCACGAATCAGACTGCACAGGTCATGTTTTTTGGTTCCTGTTGTGTCGACCATGCAGTGAAAACATTGCAATGTAATGTTGTGAATAGGAGTGGGCAATATTTCATGATATGAGAAATTTTATTTCACTATAATGATATATATCACAAAATTTCTGTCATTAATTACTCACCCTCATGTCGTTCCACACCCGTAAAACCTTCATTCATCTTCAGAACACAAATTAAGATATTTTTGATAAAATCCGAGGTATTTGACTTGTCCATAGACAGCAATATAATCAACACTTTCAAGGTCCAGAAAGGTACTAAAGACATTGTTAAAACAGTCATGTGACTGCAGTGGTTCAACCTTAATGTCATGAAGAGATGAAAATACTTTCTGTGCTCAAAAACAACTTTATTCAACAATATCCTCTCTTCTGTGTCATTCTCAGACGTCGTTTACATCCAGCGCTTCCAGATTCTACATCAGAACGCCGACTCAGTATTGGCCGGCTCCTGCATCAGCGTCACACGCATGCTCACATGATCAACTTTGGCCAATACTGAGCTGGATGTAAACACTGAAGCCTTCACTGTACTTACTGCATCAGCTGTGTAAGGATAATGACAGGGAAGAGAAGAGATTGTTGAATAAAGTCGTTTTTTTTTTTTTGTTTTGCGCACAGAAAGTATTCTCGTCTCTTCATAACATTAAGGTTGAACCACTGCAGTCACATGACTGTTTTAACAATGTCTTTAGTACCTTTCTGGACCTTGAAAGTGTTGATTATATTACTCTAATTGTCCGACAGGTGTGGAACGATGAGGGTGAGTAATTAATGACAGAAATTTCTTTTTTGGGTTAACTATCCCTTTAACATTAAGCACGTTCTGCTCTTTATATACTCATTCATGCATTTGATCACTTGATCATTGATCACTGTGGATTCAGTCATGCTGCAGGAATCACTAAGTATTTTCATATGCTTTGGCAGCAGAATACAGACGTTTAGAACTGTTAATCAAACTGAAAGTCATGGAAATCATTCGGTTCCAGTATTTTTAAACAAATGCAACTGGTTTTCATTTCCCACTGTAATCACGACCATCTGTCAGAGATGAAGAGCAGAGACGGCGCATCTGTTGGGGCCGATGCTGCAGCATGAATACACACTCGCACTTTCTTTACGGTGGTTTGTTCATCAGCTCTGGACACTACAGTGCTGTTTGATGGAGATTAGAGTCCATTCACACAGAGAAGCAGTTCTGTTTGTTAGTGCGTTTGCATTTAACTCCAGGGAACAATCCTCACACTTTCCCTTCACCCTCCCCTTTTCCTCTTTATAATGGTCAATCTTCTCTCTCGCTCTATTCCCACTTGTTTCTCCCTCACATTCTCTCCACGTGATCTGTCTGTCTTTTAAAAGAACTGCATCCTCATGTTGTTCCGAACTCATTTATTTTTCATGTCGAACACAATAGGAGAATTTTTACAGGGCTAGTGCTTCTATTATGTTAAAATTCTGCGTCCAATAGTTATGTTACGGGTCAAACTGATCCTGATTGACTTCAATTTAAGAAAGAATCACCCTATGAAAAACAACTATAACAACAAAAATCAGGATAAACAGTGAAACTTTCACATTAATAAATCAAGTTACCAAAGAATAAAAACATGAGAACATGTGATTTTTAGCAACAGGTTAAAGATATTTGTTTTTCACAAAATGTAAATATTATTAACTGTATGTTAAATACTTTTTATTTAAATTTAAAAATTTATTTTGATTTAAAAAAATGTTTTTGCTTTCCTTAGGCTCTAACAGTAGAGCATGACACTAGCAACACCAATGCAGGCATGTTCATGACCCAACATATGAAATAGTCACACAATTTCAGGTGAAAAGTTGACCTGGAACATCAAATAAGGGTTTGAACAATGTTCCTGGTTCATCCGTGTCGACAGCCGTGCATGTGAACATGCTCAGGATGCATTGAAACAGTCAACATAAGATGTAAGACACAATCGAACACTGATCTCTAACACTTCCCAGCATCCGATCATTTGATTTCATGTGTTCCTCTGGATCAGTGATTGGGGGCGAGTGAGGTGAAGTCAGGAATCCAGCCAAATAGCTTTAAATCAATTCCTCCACAGTCCCAGTGGCAATAAGCCCACATGAGTTCACTTGTTCTTACTTTCTCCTTCTCATCAGGACAAGTACTGTTCTTCTGACACAGAGAAGCCTACAAATCAAATAAACGGCTTCATATCAGTGCCAAATAGATGTATAATATAACATCATTTCTGAGTGAATTTCTGGGCTGATGATGGGATTTATATGCTGATTTGTCACTGATTCAAGTCATTTTAAGAAATATTTAGCTAAATGTTGCTATTATAACCTGTTTATTAGAGTTTATTGTAGTTTTTTAAGCTGCATTTAATATAATCTTCTTAAATGAGATCAGGTTCATTAATTTAAAAAATCCTACTTGTTTTTATACCAGAAAATACTGTTTAAAAAGTTCAGGGTTGGTTAGATTTTTTAAATGTTTTTAAAAGAAGTCTCTTCTGTTCACCAAGGCTGCATTTATTGAATCAAAAATACAGTAAAAACACTATTATTGTAAAATATTTTTTCAAATTTAAAATAACTATTTTCTGTGTGAATATATTGTAAAATGTAATTTATTCCTGTGATCAAAGCTGAATTTTCAGCATCATTACTCCAGTCTTCAGTGTCACATGATCCTTCAGAAATCATTCTAATATGATGATCTGCTGCTCAAGAAACATTTATGATTATTATCAATGTTGAAAACAGTTGTGATGCTTCATATTTTTGTGGAAACTGATACTTTTTTCAGATTTTTTTTAATGAACAAAGTTCAAAAGAACAGCATTTATTTCAAATAGAGATCTTTTGTAAGAGACTCAAACTGCCCAACTAAACGAAACACTGATCACCATAATGATGACCAAACATTTCCAATAAAATCCACATCGACATCTAAACCTCTGTTAATTCATGTGTTTCTCTTTCCTTCAGTGATTCTGCTTATCATCATCAGGTGTCTTCAATGTTGGCAATAAGAAGAGTTCTTAATTCATCTTTGACATCTGTCTGTTATTCAGATATTTTTCTTAAATTTTACTCGTTTTAAATGGTTGGCATTTAAGGAATTAGTTTGATTAATTCTAACTCAATTATATTTGTTGAATTTAATTAATAATTTTTCTTGTAATCTGTTGCCAAAATTGTATGGAGTAGATATAGCATATTACAGTGTTAGTTACCTGGTTGCTGTAAAATTTCAGTGAAATTAAAAATTTGAGTTAATACAATGAAGGTGATTGGTTTAATCAACAGAAACTCAAAATATTATGTTATCTGAACCACATTAATTATTGAAGTTGATTTGACAAAAGAAAAAATGTGATAAATCATGAAAATAATTTTTAATGGTGTTTAGTTTCAGTTAACAATAACAACACACACACACACACACACACACACACACACACAGGTTTGTTTTGCTATCTTAGTGAGGACATTCCATAGGCGTAATGGTTTTTATACTGTACAAACTGTACATTCTCTCCCCCTATACACTACCCCTACCCTAAACCTACCCATCACAGAAAACTGTCTGCATTTTTACATTTTTAATAAAACATTGTTTATTATGTTTTTAAAACTATTTTAAATATGAGGACTTACGAAATGTCCTCATATTTTATGTTTACGTCGTAATACCAGTGTAATACCCATGTCATTATACAAATTTGTCACAAAATCACAAAAACACGCACACACACACACACAATTATGGGCGTGTTTCCAGGAGAGCATTGATCATTGTTACATCTATTCCACCTATTGTTTATTCCAAATAAATCACAGCTACTTATTCCAATATTAATGCGTTTAATCATTTCTAAATAGCAGATGGAGTCTGATACAGATCCTCCCGATGCCAGTCCAACTGATTCATCCATTATTAAAGCTGCGGTGGGGTTTTCTGCAACCACCAAACAGAAAAGACCTTTTTGGAAAGTGGAAAGCTGCCATGCTGCCTTATATTGGTCATATTGTCGTCTTAATGACCTGCCTCCATTTCCAGTCCGGAAAAACTGGTTTCATGCTATTCGACTTGATGAAAGCACACATTTTATGGCTTCAAGAGTGTGTATCGGTGTGTAAGCAGCCATTCATTTTTAGGGAAATGCAAAAATACAATGTAAGTGCAATGACAAGCTAAAGAAAAGTTTATTGTGTTCTTCAAACTATGGCATTGCTTATTGATTTATGAAAAACAAATCTGTCCATTGTTAAAAAAAATATGTAGGGCTATTTCAATTTGGATGTGACAGCACATGGATTAGGAATAAATGTAACCCTGGAGCACAAAACCAGTCATAAGTCACATGGGTATATTTGTAGCAATAGCCAACAATACATTGTGTGGGTCAAAATTATCGATTATCAGCCGATTATCAAAATTATCCAAAAATCATTAGGATATTAAGTAAAGATCATGTTCCATGAAGATATTTTGTTAATTTCCTATTGTAAATATACCAAAAATGTATTTTTGTGAGTGGATATGCATTGCTAAGGACTTAATTTGGACAACTTTAAAGGCGATTTTCTCAATATTTTAATTTTTTTCACAGATTCCAGATTTTCAAATAGTTGTATCTCGAACAAATATTGTCCTATCAAACCAAACATCAATAGAAAGCTTATTTATTCAGCGTTCAGGTGATGCATAATGCTCAATTTAATGACTCTTGTGACTGGTTTTGTGGTCCAGGGTCACAAATATAGGGCCCAAGATGTTAAAGGTTTGTCTGGTTTGCATGGCTCTTTTTGCCCCTGCTGGTAGAAGCTGAAATTGCACACTCTTTCTCAGCAGCTATACAAAGACAAATGCAAGCGACATAAGCCACTAATATTTCAATATATTACTATAGATGTTTTCCAGTGACATATTTTGTTTAAGAGGCTCTTAAAAGCATGGAATGGACTTTTATTTTCATTAACTGCCATTAAGATGAAAGAGAATGCTAACATGTCTTTCCAGAAAGGCTATTTAAAGTCGTTTAAACAAACACTTTCTGTTTACTCTCATTCTTCCACTCAGTCTCATATACATTATATATATATATATATATATTATCTCTCTCTCTCTCTCTCTCTCTCTCTCCAACCTTTATCTTCAGGTCTCTCTGGCAGGATAGTTCATATTGGTGCCCAGAAAATATTCCTCAAATTAATTTCCTGTATGACCTCCATCCACCCCAATAAACCTCAGGTCCTCACCGGAGAGTTTAAAGCTCAATTTCCATTTTATCATCAGCTCTAAAGTCTGCTGACTGGGAGGGTCTTCACTTCCACAGCTTTAAAAGACACGCAGGTTTATTTTGAGGACAATAGATCTGATTTAATATTTCCTATGAGATTATTAGCAAAACCCTTTAAAGTAAGAGTACAAAAGAAAGGGAGCAACACTTTGATCCGCAGGGTAAATAGTGAAGGTAAAAATGATTAAGCTATGGTTTAATAAATCATATTCATCATGATTCCAGGCATAAATCGATGAAGTGTGTTTGCCAGTATAATCTTTCATCTTTAATAGTCTGGCACCAACACACATTCTCTATGAGGAACGTTCTTATCATTATAGGCTCGCTGCAAACTGCAAGAAAATGGTGCTTTGTTGTGGTTATTTTATGCAGTAAATATTTCATATTAGCAGTTTCCCTCAGTGTGATTTTTCTGTGGCTATTAAGTCTCGTAAAGACTGTGACATTCGATTATTATTGGATTGTGAGACTTGTGTTTTTATGACAGGTGCTGGAGGGAAGGAGTTGAAAAAGAACGTCAGCCGAAAAGGAAAGTCGTTTCAGAGGCAGAAAAACGTATGTAGGATTTTTAAGGACAAAAGATTTCATTCCCTTAAATAATGTGTGTACATTTTGATTTCATGACAGGGTTATTATAGTTAGATTAAACTAAAACTAAAATCATAACAACATATTTTTGTTGTTGTTGCTTGAAATACAATAAATGTTAACTGAAATATTATAAAATAAAAAACTGCCAAAGCAGCATTTCTCATTTTTATTTAGTTTAACTAGATGTACTAAAGTAACGAAAACTAAAACTATATAGACATATATTCTTTTTTAAATTTTAAATGACAAAAACACACAAAAAATAACTAAAACTTAACTTAAAGGGGAACAATTATGCCCCTTTTCACAAGATGTAATATAAATCTCTGGTGTCTCCAGAATGTGTCTGAAGTTTCAGCTCAAAATACCCCACAGATCATTTATTATAGCTTGTCAAATTGGTTGTGAGCAAAAACACGCCATTTTTGTGTGTGTCCCTTTAAATGCAAATGAGCTGCTGCTCCCGGCCCCCTTTCCAGAAGAGGGCGGAGCTTTAACAGCTCACGCTTCGGTCGCTCAACAACAACAAAGAGTCGACACTGATGGAGAGACTCAGGAAGAAGTTACAACTTTTAGAATGAAACTGGACGTTTCTGAATGGTTAGTGGATAAATTTATGTAGTTGCTGTGGAGTTGATTCAACTCATCGACTAGCATGTGCCGTCATGTTAATCTTTTGTGCAAAACCCGTATGGATGCCCACTAAACCACCAGGCTAACGTTTATGATTGCTATCAAATGCTGTGAATGGTCTAATATATTTTTCAAAATATCGCTTGGACTCTAAATAGTGTTCAGTGCTCGTCTGTGCAGCCAACGACAGAACAGTTAGCATGCTTTGCTCGAATTTTTGCCCTAGTGTTAGAACTGGTACACCATTTTCGCTTGTGAAAACAAAATGGCGGTGCCGTGGGTGGAAACCCAGATTAAGGGGCGGTAATATTATAGTAAGATTCCTTCCTACGTCACAAGTGGTGCGAAATCTGAACGGCTCGTTTTTTCACATGCTTGCAGAGAAAGGCTTACCAAAACAAACTTACTGGGTTGACCTTTTTCATGTTTTCTGGGTTGGTAGATGCACCAGGACACGATTATAGCACTTAAACATGGAAAAAGGCAGATTTTCTTTATGTCCCCTTTAAATGGGTAATATACAAATAAAAATAAATTAAAATATTCATAAAAACAGTAATAGTATCTCAATGATACTAAAATAACATGATGATTTTAATAGCGTATATAATTAATTAATCTAATCTAATTATTTAACATGGAGATTATCATATAGTTGCTTTTAGAAAATGTATTAATATGTAATGTGTTAATGTATTCATCAAAAAATATAAATATATATTCAGTATGTATGTATCGTGTATGTATATGTGTGTGTGTGTGTACATGAAATGCAACTTTCATTTGATTAATAACTTCGAGCTGCAGTATAACGGTCTACTGTAGATGTATTTTTGTTTTCTCAGCACATTTTCAGCATGTCACTCGTGTGTTTCTGTGCAGTATGTGATAATTAATACAGCACACCTTGAAAATGTTGACAGTCGCCCGAGAGAATCAGTCATATAGAAAAAGATTACAGTGATTCAGATTCTGCTTGATCATGCAGGACTGACTTTAGATATGAATCAAGAGCTGCGATTAGAGACACGCTTCTGCAGCTTCCCCTTACCTTTGTTACAGTGATATTAAAATATTTAAATTGAGAAATACTTCATGCCCTCAAACTCAGAGCCATGATAAAATCAGTTAGCATGTATTCTTATTAACTATTAACCAACAGCCAAAAGATAAAATTAAGACTGAATTCAAAGGCATCAAAACTTTAGACAGGAGAAGAAACATCCAATAAAATCACATTTATACCTCCAAATCACTGTACATTTCTTGCATAGTGATAAAGTCACAGCTCTTTTTCTCAGACAGAAAGATATTATTATGAATAACTTCTCTGTGCTTTAAGAAATTCAAAGCGTTACAGTTGCCTCTGGTCTGACTGAACTTTTTTTTTTACAGCGATTGCATGAAAGACGATTCACAGACAAAAGCATCACAGTAGGGCTTTCAATCCCCATCTTAAAGATTGCAAAAACTTTCTGCATTCCCTCGACCGTGAAAGACTCAAATTAAATAAAACTGAGATGAAGTCGACTCTCCTCAACATCATTATTCAGCTGTAAACTGGTAAAAGTGATCAAACCGCCTCACATTCAGTGAAACATGCAACAATTATTAGGTTCTCGTACAGGAACAAGACAAAAGACACTGAGACCAGGCTCTCCGTTCGGGCTCCCCAGGGTGGATGAGAGGGATCGGGTGCCTGGCAGAGCAGCAGAGAGATGTGACAGGAGGAGAGAAAGGACATGGTCCTACCTGAACTCACATCCCGTGGAGCAGAAAGTGTGGATGAAGTGTTTCTTGATGCATGCTGCAGAGCGTCTGACACTAAGGCAGTGATGCTGCTGCAGCTCAGCGCTCACTCCTACTGCATTGCTTCTTAAAACAGACTGAGAGAGAGAGAGAGAGAGAGTGTGTGTGTGTGTATGTGTGTAAGAGCACGAGTGTTTATGAAGTGAGCGACTCACACTCCACATACTGTACATACACTCACAGAAAAAAAATTCTGGTTGTGAACATTGTGTGAGCAAATCTGACTGTCTAGACGTATGTTCGTCTATCCATCATTCTATCTGTCTATGCGTCTGCCTATCTATCTATCTATCAACCCATCCAAGGTAGTTTATTAAATGTTAAAAATATTATGTGCAAAATATTAAAAAAATTTCTCAGTCGCTTTGGTACATTTCTTAAATTATCCTTAAGATTTGCAAACCAGTAAGTGCATTTCTCAAAACAATTCATATAAACAGCACCACACAACGGATGTAAATGTCAACAAATTACAGTACAATGTCATTGCGATATAAAAAAAAGACAAGACTATATATAATATATACTGTGTATATATACTGTACACACACACACTGTGCAAGTGTGTGTTACATTATGTCTCTATAAAGTATATTTACTGTATAAGGTAAAATGCAAGTGGACTTATTATGTGGAGGTTGAACAAGTAGTTTTGAGAATTTCAATTATAATCTGAGAAATGCACCAAAGCGGCTGAGAAAAACTGTAATATACAAAATTTCCCTCATCCCACCGGCTCCCCCTTGGTCAGTTATCACTTCTGCCACAGACTTACAAGCCGTCCGCTGCGCTCCATCCCTCCACCCCTTCGGCTGCAGCAGGTTCCTTCTTCCTGCTGGCTTCATAGTCTGTCCTCGGTCACACCAGCATCGCCCCAGTCCTCAGGCACTCTGGCTCCACCTACAGCGCTCGTTGCCGCGACATCGTCTGGGTCTCCTGCACCAGCGATGTCGCTCAGCTCCATCGACCCTCGGCCTGCATTTGTTTCTCTGCCCTGTTTTGGATTACTGCCTGTTTGGATTAAACTTTGTTTTGGAATTTTTTTTATCTCTCTGAGTCTTTGTCTGTCTGTCTGCCTGCAACACACACCATTAGTGTGACAGATGCCAGACCGCCCTAAATGGACAATAGGGACAGAATAATCGTCCTGCTCAAATTTTTTCTTATTTGTTAAAGACATTTTTGCCTGGCCATCAGCTTCCTCGACGACTAGACCCTGAAAACTTGTTCTGGATCGGAGCTACCTTCAACCCCCCTGTCGACCTCCCAGACACCACAGGACCGGACTGGAGGGAACCGTCATTAGGTGTCTGGAGAGCGTTGCTTCCCGCTTCGAAACACAGCAAGACCCAGAGCCCGTTTCATCCCGTACAACTGCGGAGAAGCCATGTGAGCCCCTCGCAGATCGAGAGGCACCACCCGCCACAATGAGTGAGTCAGAGCCCATGGATAATAAGACAGAGCTTACCATCGCCTTGGAAGTGGAGCCCCAGTGTGGATCTGACCAGAGGAGTGAGCCCGTGACACCAGCAGCCAAGGGAACGAAGACTGAGGACTGGCTGAGGGATTTCAATGAGGACTTGACCACTCCCACCCTATCCCACCGGATATCTGAATCTTTATTGCACAATGAGAACTGTTTGGACTATGATCAGTCAGTTTGTTTGGAATTACCACTGTTTATGGAATGGGATTTATTCTTTTTATTGACCTGCATTGACTGTGTCATTCTGACTGTGATCTTGTCAAGCTTTGTGTCACCATCACCACAGAGCTCAGCCAGTCCTCCAGCCCCATCGCTACTGGATATTTGCAGCCCTTCATCAGGTCCGAGGAAGCCCCGCTATGACGTCGAGCCGCAGGTCGTGCTACCACCAGCAGTGCCTATGCAAGAGGATCCTGTGGCTCCACCTCCGGCCTCTGATCCCTTCACTCCATCTCAGCCTGTTGACCTGTCTGCTCCGTCTTGGCTCCTCTCACTTTCAGCTCCACCAGAAACCCTCGACCTTCCGGCTCCACCAGGTTCCCTCGTCCCACCTGCTCCCCCTTAGTTAGTCATCACACCACTTCCGCCACGGACTTACAAGCCGTCCACTGTGCTCCGTCCCTCCGGCTGCAGTGGGTTCCTTCTTCCCGTCGGCTTCGCCTCTGTCCTCAGTCACACCGGCATCACCCCAGTCCTCGGGTATTCTGGCTCCACCGACAACACATGTCGCACGACATCGCCTGGGTCTCCTGCACCAGCAATGTCACTCAACTCCATTGACCCTCGGTCTGCGCCACCGGATCCACCGGCTCTGTCTCTATTGGTCGGCGCCGGATGTCGGCAGCCAAGCCAGCAACATCTTGGCTCCTCCCTCCCTCGACTCCGCCGTAGGCTGTCGGCACTGGAGAGCTCTGGGTCTGTGCCATCGGACATTCTACATATTCGCCGCCAGGGTTTTGACGTTGTCCATCGTTCATCCCTCCTCCGTTACTGCTGACCACCATCCTTTTGCCGTCCCCTGTTACCATCCCTGCGCCAATGCTTCACCCACCTCCTTAACCCTCTCCATTCCTTCCTCTGTTATTTTTCAGTTATGGCGTGAGGTCGTGCCATGCCGGAGGGGGGCATTCTGTCAACATTATGTTCAGTTAGTTCATGGACTTTTAGTTTGTTAGTTTGTATTTCTTCCGTTCCTGTGTTCCTTTGTTTGATTTTCCCACCACTCCTTTGTTACTATGGAGACTAACTCAATCCTCACAGCTGTTTGTCTTTTAGTTAATCACCATTGTGTATTTAAGCTACTTTGGTTCTCTTAGTGTTTGTCCAGTCATGTTCACATTAAGTGTGTTTCTCTGTCCTGTTTTGGATTACTGCCTGTTTGGATTAAACTTCGTATTGGAATTTTATCTCTCTGAGTATTTGTCTATCTCTCTGCCTGCAACGCACACCATTATCGTGACACTAACGAATATCATGTTTTTCCCAAGAAATTAACAGCATTTAAACAAACAATTACCTGAAAAGCAACGCTGCTTGCAGATTTTTTTTTCACTTATTTAAAGGGATAGTTCACCCAAAAATGAAAATTTGATGTTTATCTGCTTACCCCCAGAGCATCCAAGATGTAGGTGACTTTGTTTCTTCAGTAGAACACAAATGATGATTTTTAACTCCAACTGTTTGTCAGTCGTATAATGCATGTCAATGGTAACAAAATCTATGAGAGTAAAAAAAAAACATGCACAGACAAATCCAAATTAAACCCTGCGGCTCGTGACGACACATTGATGTCCTAAGACACGAAACGATCGGTTTGTGCGAGAAACCGAACAGTATTTATATCATTTTTTACCTCTAATACACCACTATGTCCAACTGCTTTGAGCGCACACATAGCATCCGGTGCGTGAGGTGTGTGTTTAAACATGGTGCCTGTAGTACAACAGTTGTTATACAAATGGAAGTAAACCACTAAAAAACATGGTTTTATTACATTAAAACTTCATTTTATTTTGTTACTTTTCATGAGGGCAGCTTTACAAATAAAAAGGACACATACAAAGATCTTGTTCACATACCTCAGTTGGATGTAGGAAAAAAAACCATAGGCACAGCTGATCGTTTAAGTCGTACGTGATCCTCTCCTGGGTATGTAAAATCATCAGGGGAAAAATGATCGCAACTTTAGTACGTGAATGGGTGTGTTGATATCCAGCCGAAGAGAAATCAACCATAAGTTCAGGCAAGCAGGCTCAGAAGTTGGGAATACGTGGAAAGTCACCACTCCCGAATGAGTTCGCGCGAGAGAATGTAATCTTTTAGTTTTAAGTGGGTTTGAACAATCCGAATAAGCGCAAGTAAGTACCATTTTGATTAGCCGTTGTATCTACAATGTTTGTGCACTGTGTAAACAATGAGTGACGTATACGCACAAGAGATCACTTCCGGCGCTTGCGTAAACTACACCAGAGCGCGTCCACACCTCACGCACCCGGATGCCGTGCGTGCGCTCAAGGCAGTTGGACATAGTGGGGTATTAGAGGTAAAAAATGCTATAAATACTGTTCGGTTTCTCGCACAAACCGATCATTTCATGTCTTAGGACATCAATGTGTTGTCACGAGCCGCAGGGTTTAATTTGGATTTGTCTGTGCATGACTCTTATAGATTTTGTTACCATTGACATGCATTATACGACTGACAGACTGGAACGGTTGGAGTTAAAAATCATCATTTGTGTTCTACTGAAGAAACAAAGTCACCTACATCTTGGATGCCCTGGGGGTAAGCAGATAAACATCACATTTTCATTTTTGGGTGAACTATCCCTTTAAGACATAATAAAGTGACATTCTCTAATAGAAAGAAAATTTACTTAAAAACAATTTTTAAGTCAAAGAGAAGTCATTTTAGCAGTGAAATGTAGTTATTTGTGGAGAAGTCAGCTAAAAGTAACATTTTAAAAATTTGTTGAAATTACACTGACTTCACCTAACCTCAGAGCTCATGGTAGGTCATCACGGTTTTGAAACATTTACACATTATCCCAAAAAAAAAAAAAAAAAACCCAGACAGTTTGTCTATGAAGAAGGTGGATGTGATTGTGACTGCTGTGGTCTATTAAGCTCACTGAACATGAGGTTATGAGCGGTCATACGTATCAGTAAGAAGACTGTGATGCTAATGGAAGCGGACAAGCAGCAGAGGCACTCTCACCATCCTCCTGCATTCTGGATGTTTCTGTCAGCAGTTAGTGCTGTCGGTACAGGTGCGGCGCTGTCTACTGACTGTCACAGTGCCTGCCTGTCCTATAAACACGCTGCCTAACAAGGACAAACAAGAGAGATTTGAGCAAGTGAAGTTTGTGCAGCGTAGAAAAATACTTTAAATGCACTTTGTTATTTGCTTGCTATCGCATTCTCATGGCGTACAGTGGAAAACTGTTATGAAGAAACAGTTCGAAATGCATCTGTCTCATCGATATCCACATTCAGAACATTCAAAATGCAGGGACTTTTCAACTTTGCTGTTTTCCAAACTCATGCATAAAAATCTGGATTTTTTTCTCATATAGCAATGACATTTAATGGAGCCTTTTGCTGCTCCTCTGAAGTTTCTCAACAATGTTTCAATATGAGCTCAGAGTTTAAATTAAATTATAAAGTCTCAATATGAACTCAAACATTTCTCATCAAACAAAACCATTTCTCTTCTTCCAAAACCAAATAATCTGTGCTCAGTCCACATTCAGTATACTCTTACTGTCAACAATTGTTACTGTTTAATATTATTGGGTTTCAACATTGATAATAATCAGAAATGTTTCTTGAGCAGCAAATCAGCATATTAGAATGATTTCTGAAGGATCATGTGACACTGAAGACTGGCGTAAATCATAAACTGTTTCAACCACAAACATTTGAATGGTAGTGTATAAAAAATGAAACTCATATACCTTGAAGTAAGAAAATAATAGCTATATTTTCATTTTGGAGTGAACTATTCCTTTAAGCTAATCAGTAGGTGAATTACTGAAGCAATTGCTTTGAAATCCTTTTGAAGTGCTCAGCAAAGGCCAGTAGGCTTTGAATTGGGACAAAAAAGAAAAGAAAATGGAATTCCTCTTTGAAAGCTGCTCTTTGATTGCTAAAATACAGTCTCAAGATTAAAATGCTAACTATGGCCGTTCTTATATTTTACAGAGGGCCGGTGAGGTGAAGACATTGATGGCTGTCATGCAACAACATGCAGAACTTCACTTTTGAAGTTTACAGGGCTCAAAGTTGGTTCTGACTGCTGAATATTAAAATTCAGTGAACACCCCTCATTCAGTT